>CM063111.1:37142986-38443671 GCA_031841125.1 Acanthococcus lagerstroemiae | reverse complement strand
CCTTTTTACGCACACCATCAAAGTGACAAGCTTATTTTCTTCTTTTCTTGCTTGTTTACTGAAATTTTGAGGTTGAAATTGTTATTACTTCCTCTGGATCCCGAATTGCCCACCTCACCCGGAAAAATAGGCACGCTACGGAGCTGTACTGCTACATTGGTCTTATTCACGATGAAAAAAGCAATAGCAGGGAATTGAAAAAATAGTCACTGGTAATTTTAGCCTCTCCTTCCCAGACAGCAGAAACGATTAGTAATTCAGCAAAAAACCCATAATGACTGAGTTAGTCCGTGAATGGAATTTTAAAGGGAATTTCTGCAAAGAAATTATTGTAGAGGTCATAATTCCCCGGACATACTTCATTCAGTGCATTACATATATTCAGATTTAAAATTATCGCAAGAAATGTTTCTAGCCAAGTCCCCTCTTTCATGGTATCACAATATAGTCCACTTGTTGGTCAACATAACTGTCAGCCTGTAGATTTATCTGCAAACGAGACAATTCCTTACGAGCAATTTGGGCGCCGCCAAAGGAGCAGGAGAGGCATTTCCCTTATAGAGATTTTGAATTTCACTTCCAGATAAAACGGTAAGATTACTTGCTTCCCTTGATATAACTTCACTACTCACTTTACATAAAACACCATAATTTAATAATTGACTAGCTCCCCCTTCACTCTGGAGCATAGGCGCCGACTTGGCACTTTGGGGGGGGGCGCCCCCAATTAAAACTTTGGAGGGGCGACGCCTTCTCAATATTTTCAACTCAAAAATGGAAAAAGTACAACAAATTTTACCAGAAGAAAAAAAAGAGAAAACGAATAAGAATAAAATCGATAATACCGAAATATCAGACACGTCTCGATAAAATAATCAAAGAAAAAACCGCGCTCCGACCGATTCTGCCCCCCTCTCCCCAATATTTTCCATAAGTCGACACCTATGCTCGGGAGGAAAGTCCTGGCGAGGGTTCCGGCATCTAAAAACTCATTAACCCCAGGGTAGTTCTGGTAGATATCACAAGCTCGGATTTTGGAGCAATTTTAGTAAACCATATGGTGATAATTTGACGGTTCTCATATGCCGGATTATCTTGAACAACAAGGTAGGAAAAGAGGATTCTATCGAAGATTCTGTTATTGCTTTATTTTCATACACCAATAATTCCAATCTTCTTACATGCAATTTAAGTAGAAGTTGACACGAAGGGGCGACACAGCAACAATACCATTCACCACCACAGATAGTTTCAGAAATTGGTAGAATTTTGGGACTGATAATCCATAATTACCCTAGAATATTTATAAATTAGTGGTTCCCAATTTTTGTGGCGTTGCAGACCATCATAGTGAAACTCAAATTCGCCTCATACTACCCCTGCCTACCATTACGACCAGGCACTTGCATAAGAAAGGAACAGAGGAAGGTCTCCAGACTATTTTGTTAGTTGGAACGACTGCCCTTGCGCCATTAAATTAAGCATTCTCCAGAAACTAAGAATATTCTGTTGCCAGCAAATTTTGAACTCTTAACTTTTGATTTTTTAAATTTTGATTCATTAATTTTTTTGGGAAGGGGATATTTTGGGTTAGTCGCGAAAAATTTCACTAATCCAATTCATCAGACGGAATCATTACTACTTTTTGAATGGAAAAAGCATAAGGAGGAGTCCATCGTCGTGGATGTTATTATCTTGTCTCAATACTTGTTATATTTTCAAAAATTTTTGTTTCAAGTTATTTTTTCCCAACTGAATCGTATAATTATTTAGAAAGACTGGAAGTATATGTAAAGAAGTTCAATTTGCTATCAGCGACTTCACATTTCCAGTAGGGATGAGGTAAAGTTCTGTTACCAGAGTTTTCAGTCCATTGTCGTGATCAGTCTTTGACTGGTGCAAACAGTGGCCTGGCCAGGGGGCGAAGGGAACAAATGCCCCCCAAGGCACCTGAAATTCAATGTAAAATATGCAAAAATTAGCAATTTTTCGCCTTTAAAACAATTTTTTTTTTAATTTTTGCTCGAGCAGTAATTTTACCTTTATTTTTATAAAATAGTCCTCTCATACCGGCAAATTTTTAAAAATACTTCAATTTCTCAATTTTTGACTTTTTCTCCCTTGAAAATCTTACTTTGCCCCCCCCCCCCTTGGGAAAATCCTGACTATGCCACTGGATGCAAAGATACGGGCCTTACACATTTTTCAGTACAACAAATGATAAACTGGTATATAGTTTTGATCTCTGAACATGATCCACGAGCCAGATCATAGTCACTAGCGCATGAGATAGCACAATCATCAAAAATTCCATGGAAAAAGAGAATTCTTAAAGTTGTTTTGTCCGTAGTCGTGGATATCAATGCTTTCGCCGTGGACAAGATGTCTATTGTCAGGGACAAAAGTCGTCATGATCCCTCACAGAATTGTGATGTTCCTGCTCCGTAAATTTGTTGAATATTCTCTAATACATTTAAACTAAGCATGCTGCTTTAATATGCCTTGTTTCTGGAGAATGACCCTGATACAAGAATAGGCAGCATGGCCAAGGATAGCGATCCAAGATACAAGATCACAGATAGATCCCAATTTCAAGGTCACAAGATTGGAAAATTGATTCATAAAATGTATTACTGATTAATTTATTTTTTAATTATTATTTCTATCATAAAATACTTTTCAATTTCAGTGGAAAATTTTGTGGATAAAATTTGACACTGTTCCACAGGGAAAAGATCTAAGATTACAAGACAGATCATGTTTTGAAATTTTTTTGATTTTTCCTAAAAGTACATAAGCTTTTTTTAACGTTTTTTTCTTCTTTTTTTCTCTTTTTTTTCATTTACTTGCGCCTTCTATTACCATTTAAAACAAGTTTTTAAATATATGAAACAATATTATTGTAATAAAATTGAAATTTTCAATTAAGCAAAATAAAACTTGCCAAGCATTTTATTATCGAGGAAAAAAGAAGGAAGAAAGCGTCTTTCAGTGTATCTGTTACCGTTAATGTGTATAATTAGTTGACGTATATAATTTATTTTATTAAAATGCTCGCTAGTTTCCAGCCCCTGATTCCTCCCCTTACGAAGTAATTGGCTAACAATTTTGAAGGTCTTCGACTTTTGTCTGTTCACACAACAATTCAAAGTTTCAGCCTGCTTGCTTTGAAAGAACGCCTTCCAGGGGCTATAATTTGTGAGAAACTAGTACTTTTGATTGGTTTTTTTAAAGCCGACAGGGTTGAAAATTCCAAATGAAGCGTAGACAAATGAAAATTGCAGATTTGCTGATTTTTACCCCAATCCGTCACCAAGAAAAAGCATACAGGACAGAAAATAAGATCAAATAGGCATTCATTTGTCCTAATAAAATAAAATAAATTCTTCAAAAGAACCAGCACATTAAAAAAAAGTTAATGCTAAACACGAGTTTTGATACTTTTTTAAAACGAGTTTTTTTACTTTTTTGACACCTTGTTTTCAAAATACGTTTTAAATTTGAAACTAAATCTGTTCAACAATTAGAAAATGTCAAGATGTTTCACATTACAAAAGACGGTGATCTGAATGATTTGAAGATATCGATATTTTCAACCTCTTCATTTTTATTTTGTTCCAATCATCGTCGTCATCCCTAATTTAACAGGAGGAAGTTCAGAAAATCCGAATATAAGTTGGCAACACTGAAACGGCCGAAAAATTTTTTTCTTGCTCCTTGTTGATAAAAATTTCACTCTAAAAAATACGGATGTCATTCTTCATCAAGCTGAAATTTTTCCAGTCCGAAATTTCTCAGTTTGAAAAATAATAATTTCTTTCTTCTCTTCCCTTCCTCTTTCCAATACAAAGTCGTTTCCGCATAATTACAATTAATATTTCCGGTTCTAAAATAAACTTAGTTTGCTATATGCACTTTCAAGTGTATTGGATTTAGTTCATATTTTAGAATCATACTACAAAGAGACTCGTAGCAACTCTGGCTCCAAGAAGGGAGGGGGTAAAATAACAATCTTACACTTCAAATTTCATTATACAAGCATGAAAAAAGCTCTTCACTTTGATTTTTCCGCCTAAAGTCTTATTCATCTTCAAGCACCATATCCGATGCCGGACGCTGACAACCGCCGTTTCTGACGCGCAGCTCTCCTGGGCAGTGCCGTTGCTTTCCCCATGATTTCGTAGCGTTAGAGTTTTCCTTCTCTGTGCCGCAGAGTGTACAGCCACAGTTCGCTTACTAGCCACGTGTTTCATGGTGTTGAGTAAGCTGTCCATGACGTACACACGCACAGTATCAATCTTTCTGATCTGGTGGTAACACGCCCTGTAATTGTAATGCCTTGTTTGTGTGAACTGGTGGGGGGTTATAGGGTGTGCTATGTTTCCACATCGATTAACACTGTAGTCGCTGTGTTCGCTAGGATATTAGTGGGGCGTATTCGAATATCACTAACTTTCCAACATTGGTGGGACTCGAACCTGAGACACAAGGATTGCGAAGCGAGCGTGTTACTACTTGGCCACACTACGTTAGGAGATTAAAATCTCTCGAAAAACGGGAGAACTCAGTTCAGGCAGACAATCCATTTGTCCCTCTCCCAACGCTGCGCGCAGAGACAGATCCAGGAAGTAATCAAGTTGAAAAACTTTTCTTTTCGATGTCAACAAAAGACCTTAGTATTTAAGCCTTTCACGACCTATGTAGCTCCTTCGACAGTCCGCGCTTGTTCAAGTCAGATGCCTGTACACCTGTATATCTTCATCTTTTTCCCTTTCTTTATCGGCTGCGTTGGTTTGTCAGTCTGTTTGCTTGTCTACGCGTGACTGTCTTTCAGTCTTTCTATTTGGTTGTCAGACCATTTATTCATCAGCCTGTAACTGTTACTCAGTCCGTCTTCGTGTCAGCAGGATGTTATTCGGCCTGTCACGACTGGCATAATATCATATCCGCATGTCCGGCTATGTTGCTGTCTGTTTTCATGTACGCCAGGCCTCAAAGAACCCTGATATGGCTCCTCAGTTGAATGCAGATAGCCATTAAGAACACTGAACCAGTAGGGATACCTATTAACAACCCTCTAAATTTGAATCATCAGAATTCGCTGGTTTTTCAGCTTCAAGTGTATCAAGTACGTGCTCACAGATTCAAATCAACGTATATATACGCTACGAATCAGCGACCACGTGATCGATATACTTATGGTTGAATAACTAGCCAATTCCGCTGATTCAAATTTCGAGAGCACATGCTGCCGACTGCTACATGCTAAGCCTACTCCCAAATATTAGATTTACACTGCCCCCCCCCTTCACCAAAATGCTATAATTTTTTCAAACATGAGAACTGCAGCTTCCGAAATTTTTAATTCATTGATTCAGATGATCCGAAGAACTCAATTCTACCAACTGAACAGTCGAAAGCCGAACGCATGTCGATAAACTCGGCTGAACTCAAAAGTTACGTCAACTCCACCACTGTACCGCCCACCACAATATCTACTGAACCACTTGAAAATCTTCTTTACGTATTCAATATACACTACTAACATCTAATGCTAAATATACAAAACTAACAATAAAAATAAATATAAAAAAATGAAAGGAAAAAAAGGTTTATATTAATACTTATACAAAACCGAAACGAAAACTCACCCCCGTGCCGGTATTCTGCGGACTTACAGGAGTAAAAATTCTGTCCTATTAGTGGAAAAAAACACAACAGAAAATAGAACAAAAGAGTCAGCAAAAAAGCGTCATGCGAGTGCACACATTAGTTAAACAATAATTAATAAATTAATATAAGAAAAACGTGAAAATCAAGCTCATCTAGCAAATATTATACATAGTTTACTGCGGTGGTTCCTGAATTCCGTAACCATTCCTCGTGACGGATATTTATTTTCGACTTACTTACATTTCAATAGACCAAAAAATAACTAATGTGGTTTAACAAGATTTTCAAAACTGAATTTCATTAATTGGAAAGGAAAAAATATTTATCATGTTTGCGTTACTTCGATCGCACGAAGAACATCAGAGTATTTTTCCATATCGCTGGACTCCGTTGGGATATTACTAGTTCATATTCGCTATCAACAACTTGCTCGCCTGCATAGGTCCGATGGGAATTTAGGAGCCATACGAACCCTCTAAAGGGATGAAAGAGTTCGACACGTTAAATCTCGAGTAACGAAAGCTACGGCGCAGTTCAAAATGTTCACAGCTTATACAAGAAACTTAAGGCTAATAAGCTACTGAAGCTGCACGGTGATGCAGTAGAAAATGTACACCTGATCATGTAACCCTAGAATCCCAATGTGCATAGTTCCTAATTAATAGGCAACCAAATTTGATCACGTGCATAGACAATAGCCTATGGTACTGTTTCAAGGGGCAATTCTCTAAGGTAAGTTTTTTCAATTTCACCTTCATTACAGTACGGATAATTTTGACTTAGAATAGTATTGATAGACATAACAGGCACATGTACCCCTTCCCACCCCCACCCCATATCATGCAATATATGTAACAGCATTTACTACTACCTCCTCCCCAACAACTGATTTATAACAAAAATCGTCACAAATTTTTATACCCAGTGAGATTTTTCATCCTCCCCTTCCTGTCACAATAATGAAATCCCACCCCATTTGTAAAACAGGTGATAAATTCATAAACAGTGCAATGCTGTACTTCGAAAAAGTACAAAGAGTACAAATTTATACTGATTGGAACATAACATCGGGTTATAAAACGTACGCCCGAACCAGTTCAGATTCCATAAAAACTACAAATTTCATTCATCAGAATCATTGCCGTCATGTGCAGCATTATTCACGTACAAAATAATTGATAACAAACTTTCTATCTCACCGAAACTCAAGAATATGAATGAAACCGGAATTATGAGTGGTATTTTTATACAGGATGAGCCAAACGTGTTGACCTGTTTTCAAATGCTCATTCTGGTGGTAATACTGATGGTTGTGAAGATACGTTTTAGCAGAAAATGTTCAGCTAGCATCTCCATTTAGTAATCATGTCTCTGGGGTCGGGTGATCAACGCGGTATCTCTGTGGAAATGTTTATTCTAAACGTGAAAGTACTCATAAGTCAATGTGCTTTCTATAAACATTTTAAATTGGAACGTATAGCGACCCAGTCCCTTGTCCTAAAACAATTGAACGTTGGCGAGAAAACGTTCAGTTGCTGGGAATTGCTATATGTGTCATTCCACGGTAAAAGGTCCCACCTGGTCGAAATGGAGTTAACAATACTACGTTATACTCGAGAGAATTATCATTAAAATGAGCCCATGTCGAGGTCCATACGTTAAAAACCCACTGCAGTACGACACAAAGAACATGAAGTAGCGAAAATCCTGATTTCGAGAAAACGGTGTGTTAAGTTTTGCAACACTGAATCGCGTGAGAATAGCGCTCTTGAACTCTATAGAAGGGGACAGATGAATGATTCTACGTTCATTGGCAAGTCAACACTGTAGTTTACCTTTTCCAACCTCGTTTCACGTGTATTCATTCTAGCGAGTAGCGATGTGAAGAGAAGTTGTACCCTGTTCCTCATTTCCTCCTACCAGACCACCTCATTCTCATTCTACGTTGTAGTATTCCGCATTCACATGCTTATACCGCCGTTCTGTGAACTGCTGCCAACCTCAAGATAAATCTTGAGATCTCAAGATTTTGAGGTTTTCCTCAAGATCTCAAAAGAGTTTTCACGAATTTACATAAAACTGACATTGCTTTTTTAAATTTTTCACTTCCAAAATTTGCAAATGAAAAATGTATTGCCTTATGGGAGTAATAAGCTTTCAGATTTTATACAGAAATAGAAATTTAGAATATATCTGTGATCTGTTACAAGAAAAAGGCCCTTAGAACAGTTTGATGCCACTAATATAAGTCCACAGTACTTAAGAACAAAAGTGGGGGGGGGGAAGGAAAATCTTTAGGATTGTGAGCAGAACAGAGGATGGAGGGGTTAAAACAACAAATGTGATAAGTCAGTAAACATTTTATGGTTGGGCAACATAGGAAAGACGAAAAATTTTGTCTCAAGAGTTGTTGAGAAATCTCAAGATTTTTAATGCAGAATCCTGGGTTTTTTCAACAGGCTTGGTTATCATCAATGGTTCGGTGCTGTGTACGATTATAAGAAACCAGCTGTTAGCATTCGAATTATGTGTATTTTTTTAAAATGCAAAATTAATGTTCATTCTGATAAAATAACCTATAAGAACTGAGAATCTTATCAATCGACCATTTGGGACCATTTCAAAATCATGTAGTTCGATACTTCAAATCGATATTTCGATATGTTATTGAAAGTGATCGAGTCTGCGGTCAATTCCAACGAAAAGAGAATAGTTCAAATGACCTAATTGGGACATCCATTATATACGTGATAATTCGATACTCATGTTTTCGCCCATCCAGGGCGTATGATAAAATGTGTTGTCCGCACTTCCCCTAGAGAGCTCTAGTTCAAAGGACCTAAATTGATCTAAATACGAAATCATCTTTTTTGACCCTAATCACTATTTTTTGCTCTTGCTTGAAAACTATGATCGACCAGGTGGGACCTTTTACTATGGAATGACACATATGTAGATGGAGAATGGAGAAAGCATACACCTGCTCGTCCAAGGTCAGTATGTAGGGAAGGAAACATGGAACGTGTCTGCAATGCACTGGTTATGAGCTCAGCTTGCTCGGGTCGGAAACATGCGGTTAGTCTCAGGATGAACTTTACATCACGGCGGCGCATTGTGAAAGAAGATTTATGATTCAAGCCTGCATTCATATAAAATTCAAATTACACAATAGTTGAAAGACAAAGATTTTGATCCTAACGATCCAGTTTCTTGTCTTAAAACAATTCGGACTTCCCAAGATTCAACAGAACCTTATCAACGTTAGGATTACATGAGATGCTAGGCATTGTTTACGTACAGTGTATCCTAACGTTGATAAGAATTCTATGGCACTATTTCCTGAAGTGCGGAAAGGGAGGAAGGCCCGATCCGATGCTAGCGCGCCATCGGTCTGGGAAGTCCGAATTAAACGTTGGCGAGAAAACGTTAATGAAGAGTATTACTATGGATGGCGAAGAGAGAAGAAATAAAACTGGTTGTTCAAGGTCAGTTCATATGGAAGGAACTGTAGAACACGTCTGCAAACTGCAATGCATCTGGTTATTAGCTCAGCTCGCTCGGGTCAAAATATTTTGTCTGTCAGCTGTTGTGTAATTTGAATTTTATATGGATGTACATGTGACACCCTCGGACGGTTCATGCCCGAAGTCGAAAAACAAAATTGTGCAGGAGAGCAAAAAAAAGAAACAAAACCAAAAAAACACGATTTTTTTTGTTAAAGAAAACACTGTTCTTTCATAGGAGAAGACAGTTGAGGCGCGAAAGGTGGTAACAGCTGCGTATAGGCTGCGCGCGTTGGTGATACTTGCACGAAGAGAACCATGCCCTTGAATCATGCCCTAAGTCGAAAACGGGTCATTCGTCTCTGATAGGGAGAAACTTGACAGCTCCGAGTGGTCTCATTAGACAGGCAAAAGTCACAGTAGGAAATCAGAAATTTCGATTTTGCGACTTAGGGCATGATCCGTCTGAGCGCGTCGCATATGCTTAAATCCTCTTTCACAATGCACCGAAGTTCATCCTGAGACTAGCAGCATATTTCCGACCCGAGCGAGCTGAGTTCTTAACCAATACATTGTGGACACGTTCCACGTTTCCTTCCCTACATACTGACCTTGGATGACCAGGTTTCTTTTCCCCATTCACCGTCCACAGCAATACTCTTCAACTGAACGTGTTCTCGCTAACGTTTAATTGTTTTAGCAGGACAAGAAATTGGATCGTTAAGTGTCAATTAAAAATATGCTGAGTTGCAATAACACTCTCATTCCAAATAAACATTCCCATACAGAAAGCGCGTTGATCACTCCACCACGGAGATATGATTACTAAATGGAGATTCTAGCCGAACATTTTCTGCTAATTTCTAAAATGTATTTTCATAGCCATCAAAATTATCACTATAATGAGCGTTTAAAAACTAGTCAACACTTTTGGCACACCCTGTAGTAGCTGATAAAACAGATGATATAACCGGGTGATGAACGAGAAGTCGCATCATAGGCAAACATGTAGTAACGCGCAACGTGTACGTAATGCATGTAGCGGAAATAGTGTTATCGTGTCGGCGCCGTGGCGCCTTATCACTTGTTGGCCCTATGGTGCGACTTCTCGTTCATCACCCTGTAATATCAATGTACACGGTGATATTGATTTTTGAGTAACAATACTGATACATATTAATAATTATTGATAGTTTGACACCTCTATGGCGTGTACCTATGTTCTACTTCCACAGACCACACGAGGCATGCATCCGGGTTACCCATTTGGTGGGTTTGCGTACACCTGGTGCAGTATGTATAACTGCACACCGCGCAAATCTCTATAAACGTGTTTTAGTTGACTTTTAGTTTTCTGTCCACTATTTCGATCACTTATTTTCAAGACAAAAGGAGGAAGGTAACAATATTCGACTAAATTATAAGGAACGACTAACTATTGCTGGTAGGAACTTGAAGTGTCATCGACGCCACCAAGAGAGGAAGAATTATGTATATTTCAAACCTGAAACTTATTCCCTCCAATTATTACGGTCATTTGAAAAACAGATCAATTTATTCCTCATCCTTTCCTAGGGGCCGGGTATACTATCCGCGAGAATTTGCACTACTGCCCTACGTTCTCTGGATTTTATGACTGTGAATCACAGCAATTTAGTACAAGGATTTCACTTTAAGCTACATAGCTTCAAAATTTTATTTTCCTCATACAAAGATGCCACGACGGGCACTTGCTATGATTCCAGGGTTAAGAAATACGTGGGACATTGTCCAGAAACTGAGAATATTTTGTTATCAGCAAATTTTGAACCTAACTTGCTCCATTATTTTTCTTTCTTTCTTTCTTTTATTATTATTATTATTATTATTATTATTATTATTATTATTTTCTTTCTTTCCCTTTTTTTTGGGGGGGGGGGGAAGAGGTTATACAATAACATCCGCAACAAATTCCATCAATTCAATTAATCACATAGGACAATTACCACCTTTTGGATAGAAAAAGCATAGAGAGGTGTCTATTGTCGTGAATGTTATCATCATCTTGTCTCAACACCTGTTACACGTACTTAGGTATATATATTTTCAAAATTTTTATTTCAAGTGGTTTTTCCCTAATTAAGTGGCACTATTATTTAGAAAGATTGGAAGTATAATATGTTAAGTTCAATTTCGTTACCTAAGAATGAAAAGTACAGGGTGACCCAGATGAGCCTTCCACACTTCGATGCGCGCTTATATCCGTTAACAATTATGGGGAGAAGAGATCGAGGTGGCATGATACCTCGAACTACCGCATTTTATGTCTATTAAAATTGGTGCTCTCATGGCGGAATGGCGTGTCGCATTTCTGGCGTTCATTATAGAAAAAATTTATATATTCTCAGGTGGATGATTCCTATGTGAGAACTGGTAGAGCATTCGGTAAACTCTTTGAAATCAAATCGCATGAACCAGTGCTAAGTTCACCAGCTGTAGGTCTATGAGTAGACAAGTTTTGTAATTCATCCTCGGCTAACAAAAAGAAAGAAAAAAACACATCAGGGACTACCTCGAAATATGAGAACATCTCAGAACATCGAAGCAGGGAGCATCTTCAGTGAATGTTTTTCGATAAAAGTAATCGACAGGTTATAGTTATTATATGATTAGCATTTTGTTGGAATGAAAATTCAAATTATTGCTTAAAATTTGCAGCAGTAAGGTGCGTTTCACTCCAATAGTGGAGGAACGTTTTCGGCTCGATCTGGAGAGACTGATCAACACTCAACACTGCGTGTTTCACTGCTACTGCTTCGATGTTCTGCGATATTCTCACACTTCAAGGCGTTTTTTTTTTTTTATATAAGTAGTTGAAGCTGAATTTTAAAAGTTTTTACTTTAAACGTATAATTGGTAGACTTGGAACTGATTCATACGATTCAGTTTCAAAGTATTTACCGAATGCTCGAATAGCACTCACATAGGAATCATTCGTATCATTCACCTGAAAATGCGTTTCTATAATGAACGCAGGAAACACGATATACCATTCCGCCATGACAACGTTAATTAAAAGACCTAAAATGCGGTAGTCCAAGGTATCACATGCCGCCTCGTTCACCCCTTCCCGCTATTTTCATCGAATATGAGTGTACATCGAAATGTGAAAGGTTTATTGGGGCCACCCTGTATGTCCAAAAATAGCAATTTTCAGCTTTCGAGGTTTCCACATATTTCACGCATAAAAAATCATGTGCTACGAGCATGAGAAATTAGTCAAATTAAGTGCAACACTGCCGATGAAAGCCCAAAAAGAAAATGTCACAGAATGTACACGTATCTGTGGCAGAAAACTTGAATGCGATTATCTCGCAAAGTGTGCCTGCAGACATAAAACACCTTTTCATTCTCAGGTAACGATTTGCTGTCAGTGACTTCATATTTCCAAAAGGGGAGGCGTAAAGTTCCGTTACTAGGGTTTTCAGTCCATTGTCGTGATCAGTCTTTGACTGGTGCGAAGATATGGGCCTTACATATTCTTCAAAACAATAAATGATAAAGTGGTATAGTTTTGATCCCTGAACATGATCCAGGAGCCAGATCGTGGTCACTGGCGCATGCGATAGCACAATCATCGAAAATTCCGTGGAAAAGGGAATTCTTGAAGCTGTTCTGTCCGTAGTAGTGGATATCAGTGCTGTTGCCATAGACAAGATGTCTATCGTCGTCTGTCTAACGCAACCACCTCTATACTTTTACCAACTTGGCATCTAGTCCAGTCGGTTAGCTTAAACATTTTTAACGAAACTATTTTAAATCATCGGACTTCTTGCAAAACTGATGAACCATCTAATATAAAAACACATGTCAGCAAGTTCAAATACGTTTTCTATCAAAATTCAAAATAGACACACTCCCGATTATCCGTGTTTTTGACTATCCGCCCCGCTTCCCGCCCCAGTTAGAGTGGATAATTAGAACGCTACTGCATTATTAAAAATAAAAATAAAGTAGATACCTAACAAAAAATGAAATGCTACTTTAAATATTCTCAGTTTCCCAACAATGGCCCATGTAACTGAGTGCACATCAATATGACCCACCATGTGGACTTAACCATGTTCTCCCTCCACGAGTACTTTTAGATTACGATCGAACTCTTTCATCCCTTGTCTAATCGGCAACGCAGACATAGTAACAGCAACAGTCGTAGCGGTATGACGGGAGGGCAGAGATGGATCTCGATCTACCTCCACACACCGACTACCAAAACTTACATAGAAGCCAAATGAATTCTCAATTTCTGAAGGGGTAACTGCCCCCTAATACCCTTGTTGCAACGCCTCTGAAAACGGCACGTAGTACTGCGACAATACGCATATGAGATTAATGTAAAGTACGGGTGATGCGGAAGCTGTAATAAATCCAAGAGCTAATCCATTCGCATTTCGGTTACAAGAACCCAAAAGTTGCCATAATTCAATTCGCATTGAGAGCACCGGCGTAATACACACCGCTGACATCTAAATTGCGATATATGAATATATTCGAGTGCCATTCGAATAACGAGCGAACTAGAATTATCATTATAAGACCAAATTTTGCCGACCTAGTTCCGAAAATTATTCGTTAGAGATGTTGACTTTTCATAAACTAAAAAGCGAAGTTCTACACACGACTGTAAAGTACGATCATTTCATAAATTGAAAAGCGTAAGTTCAGCGCATCAAAATATTATTAATTTGAAATACGTTTGAGCATCTATCAACTTTGAAATTTAAACAACTAAATTAAAAAAAAAAAAATTCAAATTAATCCGGATAACGGAGCGCATTACTCGCGCAGCATCGTGTTCTTTCCGACATTCTACAAAAATATTCGATTTTCACAGTCTATAGTGCACAACCTTCGAATGTTCAGCTGACCTTCAACAATTTGCGCGACAAATGGCGAGAAGTTATTAGCAGTCTACAGAAATCGATAATACAAAATCTGTTATATACAGATACGTCAAAATGAAGACCATGACTTTTCACAGCCAGACGTAGACGCAACAAAGAAAGCGGACTTCCATTTTAACATTATTTCCTTCGATACCGGCTCATTTGTACACCAAGTATGCAAGTACGCATTTAAAAAAATAATATGCGAATTTGATTACTAAAGATAGGCGAGCACGACAAACTGAGCAAACAAAACCACCTTCTTGGATAACAAATGAAACACAGTAGAAGACTGTCGAAAGAGGTTTCCTGATTAATACACAGGATGGCCTTACTCGTATCCCCGGGCTCACACTATTTTAGAGAAAGGGAGCAAATCCTTTAAAATTGGTTGAACACCCTCTATTTGGTATTCGCACGTCATATTTGACCGGTGATCTCCCTCTGGCAACCATGATTTTCAACTTAGGGTAAAACTGATACCAAAAATAAATTCAGGGACCCTAATAACCTGCAAGTAGAGGTCCATAGGCTATTTTTTGATTTGTTCAATCTTTACCCTCTTCTATAAACGTAGTCTCAAAATTTCCAACTTCGAGCTAAGCTGATATCAAAGCTGATTTCCGTGATACTAATATCCTACTATTCGACAATCAGTTGGCATGTTACTTTATTTTGACTTTCTATCCCTTCCCCCTGGAATCACAATTTCAACCTTGGAGAAAGCAGATACTGAAACTGAATTCAGCGAGCCTGAAACCCAAATATCTGATATCCATATCGCAGTTCGCTACTCCTTACATCACAATTTTCAACTGAAGGGAAAACTGAATGCTCGAATACGCGGGACATGTTGCCAGAGAAAGAACGGAAAAATGGGGAAGAAGGATGATGGACTGGTATCCTAAGGAAAATTGAAACCACCGGGGAGACTTCTGACAAAATGGCATGATGATCTAAAAAACATAGGGGGAAGGCTAAGGGATAGAGATCGATGGAAAGGGTGTGGGGGAGACCTGTGTTCAATTAAGCGCGCATTAATTGTAAACGCGATACTTCACCTAAAGTAGTTTCTGTAACTGGTTGTAAATAAATAAATAAATACTGCGTTTTCCTTCATTTTGAGCACTGACCCCTTCCCTGGTTGGCTTATTCTTATCTTCAGGTAACACTGACATCAAACTCCAATTTTAAAAAACCAACTGTGGGTTGATATACCGTTTTCTTCTGACCTTCAAATCCTTCTCGTGGTTTCGATGACAACTGCGTTCGCTTTCGTCCATATCTCGATCGCAGCGTCCATGCGTTAGAAAAACTGATTTTTGGAGTGATTCATTCAAAGTGGAAGACAACAGCTAAACCCGCTTTGGTCTCGAATTTTTCTGGGTCAAATTTCACAGAATTGGAGGAATCGGTTTCACAAATGAAGGGTCTCCTCCCAAAATTCACCAAGTCCAGAGTTGATATTTTTCAGGAAAAGCAAAATACGTTGTAATTTAGCGCATATACGCTGCTTTGAATCGGTAATCACGTGACCGATATACTTCTGAAAAACCAAAAAATTTCGCTGAATCAAATTTAGGGAGTAGATTAAATTGACAGTAGCGTTATCTGACCGAATAAATTAGCTGAACAATTTTTCGTCTCAGGAAGTTTACGTTGCTTAGAGGTAACGAGTTGAATCACTTCGTCTGTATACCACTTCAAGTCAATTTTTCAAATTTTCTGAGATCTGATTCATAACTAGCCAGCTACTTCTGGGTATACACTGGTAACGGCAACCGTCTCGCCAAGAAGTCCGCGATCTGTGCTCTACGTCTGCAGTCGTTCACTTCCACCGTCCAAACATCAGCTCGTATTACAAGACAACAACCCTATTTCAACCTAGCTGGCAAACTTTTACGAACCATTGAAATACCTTGCACCCGATCAGCAAATAGCAAAATTCTTTTACAGCAATCTACCAACAAACAGTGCAAAATACGTCTCCCAACAGTGATAAAAACCAACAAATCATTACTCACAGTGGCAACATCACTTCCGAAAGCTGAAGCAGCTTGGGCAAATCGTTCTTTAGCTTTCAAAGCTCTAGCACGCTCGTTCCGCAATCGCTCTTCGTCTTTCAACAGAATTCCCAACTGTTTCGCTTTTTCTCGCACATTCAAGCCGGGGTCCTTGCCGTCTTCGAAATACTGAAAGTCTCGTAGCGTCTGAATGGCGTATATATTTTCTTTGCATTGCTGCGCCACCTGCGAACAGACAAATGTAATGGTAGCAGATTAGCAGGTTCAAAACGAATCCAACATCATACTCTCTTTTAGAGAGTTCTGGAGAAACTGATGAGTCAGTCCAGAACTGAGTATCTGGAACACAGTGAGTAATTCGACGTTTCAGATTTACTAGCTTTTCAACCTCGCAGTTCAAAACTGCATGAACATGAAATGAAAAGAATTTTCACAGATAAGAGCACATACGAGGACTGTTCAAAAGGTAATAACAGAAATGCTCTATTCCAAATCTACATGCTCTTTTTCAAAATAACCTCCACGGTCTTGATTCACTTTTTCCACCGTTCCTGCCATTTTTTAAACGCAAATGCCGCACCATTTTTCTTGAGTTCCTTGCACTGCGCTTCTATAGCTTTGACGACCTCGCCATTGGTCTTGAATTTCCATCCCCTAAGCACAAACTTGGTCGCTGTGGTAATGTGCCCGCTTCGCAATCACCGCCAGTTCACACGAACAAGAAATCACAGGACGTGTTATCACCAGATCAGAAAGATTGATACTGTGCGTGTGCACATTGTGGACAGCTTACTCAACGTCGTGAAACACGTGGCTAGCAAGCGAACTGCGGCTGCACACTCTCCAGTATAGAGAGGAGAAATTCTAATATAACAAAACCGTGGGGGAAGCAACAACAAACTACCTCGACTAACCTGCCCAGGAGAGTCGCCCATCAGATAACCATGACCACCAACGTCCGGCATTGGATATGGCGCCTAAAGAAGAAGCACGAACTTGACTTCAGGGAATAGCCAGAAGTCGCAAGGGGCCAAATATGGACTGTATGGTAGGTTGGGTATAGTTTCAAGGCCACATTTTACGTTACAACGTTGTTTTAACTTTTTATCTATGCTGGACATAGCAGGCAAATATCGAACACACGTTACGCAAATCGTCACCTACGTCCACTCACTGCAGCAGTCGACTTGAAACTAATCAATATGCATAGTGATGTTAAAGGTATCAATGCTATTCAACACAATACCATATTGTATCAATATGTATCGATCCTTTTCCCCTTAGTATTGATACTCGAACGATATTTTTTGCAGGACCGTATGGTTTCACATGGACCGCCATTTTCTAGCAAGTTGGGTCGGTTGAAAGAAAATCGGCTGAACAGTATACACCATGCAATGCTGGAAGAACAAACAAGAACAAGAAGAAAAACGGCATGTTTTCGTTCTTATTCTCAGAACGAGGATGAGAACAAGAACATGATGGGATTGAAAATAAGTGTTGGAAGAACGAACAAGAACGAGAAGAAAAACGGCATGTTCTCGAGAACGGGATATGGGAACGGGAACAGGACCAAGGTGAGAACAAGAACGGGAATGATAACGGAACAAGAACGGGCATGTTAGTAATTGTAAGGTAAGGAGAACCAAGAACATGAATGAGAACCATGCAGTTAGAGAAGAATGAACGGGAACAATGATTTTTGCGTTCTTCCCACACTGACCACATGAACTGTTCTCGTTTCATGGACCAAACTTGCAAGAAAATGGCGGTTCATTATACCCCTGTGGAACTATATGGTCCTACTTTTTGTGAATTCAGTGCTCGCAAATGGGGTCGCATCCAGCTACCCGTGTGAACTTGTGATTCATGTTCATTCCCGGCTTTCCACATTCTTTTAGCTCTTTTTGTGTGTTCTTGAACGTATCTATACTAATATCGATACTACCGCAATTCTTGCTTTAAAATACTGATACTTTTATGACAATTCTAATGTTTCTTTTTTTTAATATCTCTAGAATGAATGCGGTTAATGGAAAATTGAAAAGAACATGCCTTGTAGAAAATGAAATTTCCTTTCAGATGAGCTTATTTTTATCAAAATCCGAGCGATTTTCTTTTTCGCATATATATCATTGCATCGTTGTTGTTGTTGTTAGTCCGGTCCGAATAAAGCGACAAACTACTCACATGCTCGCTGGAAATCTCACTCAACAACTTATGTTAGTGAATACATGTTTGAGGCATTCGATTAAGGCCGGATCAACACGTACAGTCTTGTTGTTAGTTTTACATGATCAGTTCCAATTTGTCAAATAAGACGTTGTGTCTTGCATGAACTAAACAAGTTTGATGGCGTGAGGTTTCATTCTCAATAAATCGTTCAACTTTGATTCAAGCAAGACTAATGACAAAAGACTGTACGTGTGGACCTAGTTCTAAGCAAAAGAACGTCCTCAAATCACAAATGCAAAAACTGATCAGGAACTGTCGAACCTAATGTGATGTTAAGCTACTTTGAATACTCGACTTATATGGCGATGTATTGAGTCATAACATCGTGACCTGTACCCGATTATACAGTGTGGATGTTTCTGCCATACAAAATGCAGAATAAGAGTAATTAAACGAGCACGACACGAGGCACCTCACACACATCAGTTTACTAAGCAAATAATCATATCTTCGTAAACATTTCCAACGTTCTCGATAAAAAAAGATACCATTGTGTTTCAAACAACTTTATGCTACCGCGAGTTGAAACAGAGTTTACCTTTTCGGATCCAGTTTTGATCAAATACTCCAATAGCAGCAGAGCCTTGTACACGTGTCTCCAATTTTTACCGTGGTCGTTCAGCCTTTTCCATATCATTTGCATTATCTCGGTGAAAGCAACGACGTTGTACGTCAAGTCGGCGATTTCTGACATAAGCGTACTGCTAGGACCCCAGTGGTCATTGCTGGTGGCTTCTCTAACTTTTACCTGCAAAAATGAGTAAAATTGCAACTGTACAGCAAAACAAAATCACGAACTCTATGCGACATAGATATAGTCAGCAGAACAGCCGCGAACTTTCTTTAACACTGCCAACGAATGAAACAATTCGCACGGAACATATCCTCCCCATCTGCTATGAAGTTTCCTACAAATAACCTTCCGAGCTGCGCTCACCAGGTAACATTGGATTTTAAGAACAAATTTCGTACCGCCGCAATAATCCAAACATCGTCAACCTTACAATGAGTAGTGGAAGGTTAGGACTCACAAGTCTGGCCCTGAATTGAGACATCTACAGCAGGAGCGGGATTAGGGTTCACAGACTTCCTGAAAGATCACAGGGGTATCACTACTTGTGTTTCAAGGGTGGCTAAGTTCATTGTTGATACAAGTTTAACTCCAATCAATTCAAAATTTGGATACCTGCAAGAACCAGGTAAATTTGAGATAAGTTGACGACCAGTAAATCAGAAGGGTATAACTTCACTTAAACCATAGTTATTAACTTTGCAAAATCAGAAACCACATCCTCTCTAATTACCATATTTGCAGGACCGCAGTCAAGGAGGGTATCCATTCAATCGGCATCGGAGTTGGCAGATCAGCAATTTCAGATACTCACTACTAAATTCACGCATCTTTCGAGCTTTTTTCAACAGTTAATTTTCAATGCTTTGCTCAACATTTAAAAAATTGTGAACCCTTCTCCCATGAATTTATTTTGTTATGGCCCTACAGTGCGTTACGAAATATTCACATTCATTATGGCACTCCACCTCATCGGAAAATCGACCAGGACAAGGGAACACATGTCCATCCAGAAATTCAGTCGGTCACCTACAAATTGAATTCAAACAATAGGAAATTCACAGAGGGGGCAAGAGTGTAAAACGATTTACTTCGTTAAATCAGCAACATCAGAACGTTGAACATGATTTTCTTGTAAAGTTGATTTTTACACTACGAAATTTGAATTTCCATATCTTCGGAGTTTTTTGAAATAGGAGGCTCCGATTAGTCTTAAAATTTTTGGTTAGATTTCTTCCATCAAAAAATTTCAAAAATCAAAACTGATTTCTCTGACTTTAATATGGGCAATTCAACAAGAATGCTAATATTTTTGTTCCAGCCAAATATTTTGTGAACTAAGAAAGCTGGAAGAAAATTTTTTTTGTGACATTTAGAGAATGTTGCTTTCTATTTCCTCAGTCCAATAGCAGTAATGTAGACGTTTTTCTAAAAGGATAAAATCAACCTTAAATACCCTTATTTGTCTTCGTCGTGGCTGTCCCATCACAGCTTTTTGATGACAGAATATTGTCTGCCGGCATTCATCATCTTTCCGCATTGGATCAAACTAATTACAGAATATTATTGTAAGACTTTGAGAATTACAATGGCAACATAATATATGCACTCCGATAGAACGTCAATGCAGTCTACTTTCAAAACTATCCAAGGGTAAACTGTCCTCGCCGTGGGTCACTTTCCAATTAATAAAATCAGAATGGTTTTTTTTTTTCTTTTTTTCTTTTGAATGGAATATGGCAAACCTGGTGTATTTCTATCAGTAAAATTTGGTCCCGACGAAACTGAGCGGCTGTTTCATCATTAAATGTTTCATTTTACGAGTAACTGTGAAAAACTTAAGATTCAAATTTTTTTGCCATGGTCGTGGGCAATGTTTCTGTTTGGTGGATGCTTATTATGTACCGCTTTTAGAATATCAAACCTACTGGTAAGTACGTTAGATTCATAAAAATAACTCATACCTTCAGCTCATGGAACCGCGAGAAAGTTTCAGTGCAGTTCTGTTTAACTGTCCTCGCCGTGGTCCGAGTTGAATCTTTCTTGCTATGATGAGGACATGCGTATCACAGGACGAGGACACTGCGTTCAGCATGGTCGGTAACTTACATTTTTTTCATATGTAGCAAAAAATTTTCGTCGAAGTCCAGAATAATTCTTTTATTTGCCATACTCACAGCGTCCTTTGGCGGAGTCTCACACCGCGAACAGCGATACTTCAATTTATCGCGTGCTCAGATTTGAAAGGGAAATCTCAGGTAAATTCCTATGTGTAGCAATGCTACCAACAAAGAATTCACTCTCTGATGGATCCCCTCCTACTTTAACATTCCTTAAAACGACATGGCCGATAAAACCGTTAAACGTTCCTTGAACATTTCTCCAATCCCTAACATTCCAATTCCGATATCAGATGTCAAAAAAATCATCAAATCATTCGGGTACAAATCCTTCCAACGTCACTGGGATCAAGTCCCACCAACTAGCAAACTAAAATTCATAAAAACCACAGGTCACCCATGTAAAACATCTTATCAAAAATCCAGAAAAGACGATGTAATACTCTTCAGAATAAGAACTGGACACTCCGCTCTCACTCACAGCTATATCTTGAGCAAACTACCCCAACCAACCTGCGATACATGTAATACTCCCATCTCTATTAATCACGAAATTACCCACTGCCCAAAATTCCAACCCTAGCGAAACACACATATTTCAAACTCAACACTAGAATCCCTGCTCTCCGACAATCACACCCAAAACCTTAAACTCATATCACTCCTAAAAGCCACAAACCTCTACTCCAAAATGTAATCCATACATTCTTTACGTCTCTAGCCAATAGGCTGTACACAACGTCCCCCCCCCCAAAAAAAAAAATACTACACATGGGAATTTTTTTAAAACTATACGGTGCTGCATTGCAGTGTCACAGTTCTTTTTTGTTTTTAACATTTACGATTCTAAGTGCCAAATTAAGACAAAAACGTGTCATTTTTTAATTGAGTTTAAGCCACAGTCAACTGTTCAGATAAGTGATACGAATAATTTGTTAATAATTATATCGTATAAATTTCATTTAAATTCAATTTCTTCTTTAATTTAGTGAATAAAACGTGGATTTTTTGCAACATTCAGTACTATATTTTGACGCTGATATGGAAACAGTTACAATTTGTGACCGGCTCGGAAGAAAGGAGGCTTACGTCTAAAAATCAAGTTTTTGGGAAAAACGCGTTTGAAATTTGGTAACACTGTATCGTGAAGTGGGTACGTGGGCGTTTATTACTTGAATTTATATTTAGACGCAGGGTTGCCAGATTTGGTCCTTTTTTAAAATTTTGGTCCTTTTTTTGGTCCACAGATAATCTTCTAAAATCGATTGATATTTGAAAAATAAGCCACAAATAAAGAATTGGAGGTTCATTTTCACCAATGAAGAACCTTTATTGTTTTGAAATATGCCAACCCTGTTCATGTGCTGGCTAATAACGCTGGTCATCACCACCTTTGAGTCCACATTTTAGAGTCAAAGTTCAACCGAGGTGGAATATCAATTTCGCAATGCTTATTCACTGGTACCTATTCTTCAGTGTTGTTAGACAAAACGATTTTTTGTCATTTTGTTTTTTCATAGTTTTATTATGTCCCGACAAAATTATTTTGTCATTTTGTCTTCCTTTTTGTCATGTCGCTTAGCTTAATATGCTGTCGATAGCGATGTTACTTAGCATAGTCTACAGTCAATAGCAAAATCGCTTAGCATAATTTGTTATCAATTAACGTTGTAAAGCATGGTTCGTCATTTAATCGTAGACAAAATGTCGTAACATAATTTTTTTGTCATTTGATTCATTTTTTGTTATGTCATTTCGATTTTGTCAAACGACAAAACTGGTAAATGTTTTTGTCATTATGACAAAATTTCTAAATTCAATTGTCATTTTGTTTTATGTCTAACAACACAGCTATTCTTAGATTGAGACGAAATTGTTCGTCTTTTATTTTTTGTCTTATTCGATTTTGAATTCTACATCATAAATTCAATTAAATTGGGATCTCAATTCGACATTGTTCAATTACAGGTGGGTGCCTATTCACAATGGCTAGGGAAAAGGTAGTACATTATATCTCATTTTCTCTCAGAAAATCAATTATAACGTTGGTGCCACTGCGTTTTTCTAATCATGCAGCGTCCAGCATTCAGCTAGTTGTTTACGAGGAAGTTAAGTATTGTCTTTGTCCAGGCAAGGCTGCTAAGTCAGAAAACTGAAATGTGACATACCTACTATCTTTTCCCTTTAAGCCATCGCGTATATTAGGAGAGTATGAAAGGAAATGCTACGAGCTCGTATAAAGAACGTTATTTTGGTCTTTTTTTGTCCTAAAAAATTCGAGAGTGGTCCGATTTGGCGTCGCTCATCTGGCAACCCTGTAGACGTAAGCCTCCGTTCTTCGAAGCCGGTCACATTTATAGGCTGCAGCAAATGTATGAAAAATGCGAAAAGTCCTTATCGTGGTCCACGTGGTCCTCGTTGTGGTCATAGTTTTTCCGGAAACGTCATTTTCTTCTCCCCTACTGACCCTGTTACATGCCCAATGTTGCCAATATGTTGTGCAAGATGTACAAAAAAGATTCCATTCCAAAAAATACTTAAAATACCTTTCTTACAAATCGAAAAAAAAAAGATCTTAAAATAGTAACATTCTTGTAGGATTACCCGTACAATGTTTAAACTTTCAATTGCACTTATCTCAAAACGCGTTGGGCCCTTTTCATTTGCTGGTCAATTCCAAAAATAAGGAAAAATTTACACGGCAGTCAGATAACCCGTTCATTTAGTCGGTATCGAATCCCAGCGAATGAACATCGGAAAAGGAAGAACACTTGATCCTCGTTCGAAAAAACAAACACGAAGTCGAGAAACGTATTAAGTCACACAGGGATGCGCCAACACGTATAGCTTAATCCAGTTTAAGTATTTTAGTTTAAGAGGTTTCGTTAAATCAACTGATAACAGTAACTAACGAAAGCTGACATTCGAATGAATTATACGTACACATCGTATAATACAAGGTCAGCACACGAAATTGTCTCTCCAAAATGTTAGTTACCTCGTCCGATAGACGGAAAGTTTCCACGCCAGCGAAGGTTGGAAAATTCGACGGTCGCTCAGAGACGTAGCGAAAAACATTCATTGGAGGAGGGGCAAATATTTTCCAACTGTTGAGCAAAAAGAACATGCAGGGAAAAAGCTAAGTTGCGTGAATTTTTCAACTAAGCACCTGAAATTGCCAACTTCCCAACGTTCATAGATTATTAGGTGTGGGGGACGAGGTACCCACATACCCCATGGTTACGGCCTTGAGGTCGATGCCTAAATTTATATACGAGTACAGACGGCAAACACTTAGACAGGCCCTCGAAGACGTCTACTATAAGGTTCACCCCATTTTTCGTGAGTCCACTACTGAACAATATTTGCCTGAAGGACATTTCCCTGGAAAACTAAAATCCAGAAACCAATTTTATTTGCCTGAATAAATAATAAAATTTAAAAAAAAAGGCTGAAAGACAATTACCTGAATTTTTTTACCTGAATGGACATTTCCCTGAACGACCAAAACCTGCAGAATATTGCCACAGCTTAGGAAGAATTACCAAATTAGTAAGTACGAGTAATTGGAGGCAATCGAATGACTTCTGTATGACTTGTATGACCGGCAGACAGCTAGACAACACCCTGTACAGAGTTCGATTTTCCGTGGGCCACGTAAATTTTACTCACTTCGAGTGTGGAATTCAAGTTATGGAGTACAAATCTGGGCCGAGTAAGACCCCGGTAACATTTTCGATACGATCACAAGAGAGTTCCTATTTCAGTGCTTCACTCTCAATATCCTAAGAAATGTTAATTTCCTCCACCACGAGTCATATTTTGAATTTTTGGACTTTTTAGAAACTGGGAGAAGGGGTTGAAATGTCAGCAGTATTAGAGCGATGAGAGACGAAAATTTCGGGGCCGCGTTTTCCGGAACATGTCCATCCCAATACGTGTATAATCGAAACAACAAAAAATATGTATAAAGTCGCCGGTAATCGTGCAGCTGGAATTCCGCTTTTATGAAATGTGATCCGGAGGAGAGGCTATTCGATATGGTTCAGGTTAGTTGAATCACATTGTTGCACCTCACACGGTACATCGAAAGTAGAAAGCGACAGATTGAAAAATGATTCGAACGGCCATTGATACTCCGGCGTGGAAGTTGCCAGAGGTGGGTCTTCTAGCAAGCATAGGCGTAGCATAAACCGACGGATTGGAGGGCTTAATTGACATTTTTTCGAGCAGAGTGAGCAAAAATCTTTTTAATCCCCTCATCCTTTACATCTTCTACGCAACAAAATATACACATTAGAGGGCCTGGGCCACCAGACACGTTATGTCGATGCCAGCAGTAATACAGAATTCGCGTCGATAATTTTCAACAAATTTATTAGCCGGCGGTTGTTTCGGATCTACGATGAAATCTTTAACGTAGAACCGAAATTAGAATATAATATAGATGAATGAGTGAATGCGAGAATACGAGAAATCAACACACGTCAGCAGGGGCGAAACTATAGGGGATGCGGGGGGTTGAAACACCCCCAAATAATTTGACAGTCGGCAAATTTTGAAACAGTTCATTTGAATTTTTAATTTTTTTATGAATGTTTGTTTGTTTATTTATTATTATTATTTTTTTCAATTAAAAATATTTCGATTACAAAATCGGCAACTTTTTAATTTTTAAAAGATTTTGTCGGCGAATTTTTAGTTTCCTCCCCAAACTGAAAGTCAAATCTCGTCTCTGAGAATGGAGTGCCCGGGACTCCTGTCAGAGACTAGTCAGTCAAAAGCCGAAGGTTTCAAGCTGAGTATCGAACGTTATCTGAAAGGTTGAAACAAAGCTAAGATATGGAAGACATTTCGAAACCTGAAAGTCGGCAGCAAACGTTGAATTTCGAATTTCGATGACTATTCTGTGCTTAGTGCTTACTAGATTCTCCGTTAGACCTACAGCCTAAAATTCAAGAAAGTTTAACATTTTATTATAATCTAAAAGCAAGCCCGTAGCCAGCCATCTGCGGTAGGTGGTGCCGAGTGTTTACCATGGGAGGGGGCTTGAGGATCCACATAGTATATAATGTAAAGAGTTTTACGAGGCAGGGGTATAGTCAGGGGGCAAAGGGTGCGAACGCCCTTAAGGCACCTAAAATTGAATGTAAAATATGCAGAAATGAGCATTTTTTCGCTTTAAAACATGTTTTTTCGAAAAATTTTCGCTCGAATAGTAATTTTACCTTCATTTTCATACAATAGTCCTCTAATATCGGCGATTTTGAAAAAATACTTCAATTTTTGACTTTGTCTCCCTTGAAAATCTTACTATGCCCCCCCCCTCCGGAAAATCCTGGCTACACCACTGATTGAATTTGGTCTCAGAATACATAATCGAAACTGGAGATTCAACTTACCGACAGCCAATTGAAAAAAAAAATTGAATAGATCGCGTGGAAAAACTGACACTTAGAACGATCAAATTTTCGAACTTTTGGAAGTAAAAAAACTCTATTTCTGTGGACTTATCAAGTTATCAGTTCTTAAACAGACATTCAGGCATTTAGCCATCGATATTCAATGTGAACTGGATTGCGAGCCTACCACTGTGTTTGTGCATATAGTAAAATGTGACACAAGAAAAAGGCCTGTGTGTCTGAAACTTCTGGATGGACACTCGGGCCCTTCTTGTGACATGTCACATATAAAGAGCGACAAACATACGATTCTTCTATCTTTCAAAGCAAAATCAATGTTGACAAGTTTGTAACATTAAAATGTAGTGGAACGGAAAGTTTTGAACAAAACTAGCGAGAAAAATAGAAGGAATTCGTTATTTTTATTCACGAAATTTTGCCAGGGGAGGCTCCGGCAAGCGTTATGGGGTGCTCAGTACACCCTAGCACCACTCTGGCTAGGAGCCTGGCGTGATGATGATTTTTTAAAATGGTGGTATCTCTGCCTAGGGAGGGGGGAGCTCAAGATACCTCTAGAGGGGGCTCAGCGTCAGCTTGCCTCCCATGGCTACGGGGCTGTCTAAAAGTTGAAAGCAAGAGACTTATTTTCCAATGTCACAAGCTGAATCCGATAGCAAATGTTCTATTATTTAATTTACGTACTTTGGTCCTGGTGAATACAGAAGGGAAATTTAGTCTGGAACAAAAGTCAAAACTCCACTGTGTTATTCCCATAAGAACGAAAGGGAGCTTGTGGCACGGATTCCCCTAAATCGGATCGACCTGAAACTTCGTAATTTTTTTTTTTTAATTTATTTTTATTGACTTCATTGGAACCAATTTAGGAGACGAATCAGAGGAAATTCGGAAAGAAAAAAGATGACCAAGAGTAAATAACAACCACCTTAATGTGTAAAGGGAGTTGTGTGTTCCTCTCAAGTATTCATAATATCCTTCCAGCTTGCCCTTCCAGACTAGGATATGCTCATGTGTGCATATGTGAGTGCTTGGGGGATAAGGTTCCAAACTGCATTTGCAGGGGTGAAACTATGGGGGAGGGGGTGAAAAAAAAACAATAATTTGACAGTCGGCAAATTTTGAAACTGTTCATTTTCTAAGGTATAATATTTTAATGAAGCCTGAAAATGGTCTTGAACAAAGTCGGAAGATCCTTGAAGTCTCAGAGAGGTCTGAAAGAGTCCTAAGAGTTTTACATAAGCAGGAGGAGGAGGAGGTCTTGATGGGTCAAAAGAGTCTTATTATCTTAGTATTAAATGAATCCAAGAAACCTCTCGGATGGTGTATGTTTGCCCAAGGGCAGGGTTGGGCAAGATTCAAATTCTGCTGGATTTAGAATCCAAAGTATCTCAAAATCTGGATTTTGGATTTAAATCCACTCACACTCAAGATTTTGGATTTTTGATTTGAAATCCTTCTTTCCCTCAAAATCCTTTATTTTAAAATCCAAGTCATCTGACTGTTCGACTGTTCAAGTGTTCAGGCATCACGCTATTGCGTAGTCATAACAAAGAGATGTTGCGGTGTGGCTGTGTCATTCGGACCTCTCAGCGCTAGTGTCGCGTTTTGGAGAAAATACTGATAAGAAATGAATGAGGTTTCAATGGGCGATTTTACTTTGGAGTATAAGGAAAATCGTACTATGGACAAGCAATGCCAACGTTATTCAGGATAAAAAATATGTTTGCTGAACTTGCATCAGAACCTTTAAAATATTGTAATTTTTTGTGGCCTCATCTTATAACTTCGTTTCAATTTCGATTTTCAAAATATTTGGAATTTAGTCCTGAAGTGAGTGATGCGCGATTCTCGCAGCTTGTTTTCATCCAAAACATAAATTATTACGGGTGCCTGAAGATCGTCGAGATTACGTTCAAACATTATGTAACAACAAGGTATTACAATTGCAAGTAGACGAGATTCCATCATCAGCTACAAACGGTAGTGAAGATGACGACGACGATGATTTTTATTCCTGCAGAGCACAAGAACAAATGAAAAAATCTAATAACAGGCTGAATTTGTAAGTGGCTACCTTCTTCAAATAAAAAAAAAAACAACAAAAAAACTAGATATGCTAGATGAATTTCCCCATATAAAAAAAAATTATTCATGGAATACAACACAACTTTGTGTCTTCGGCGCCCGTTGAGTGCTTATTTTCATTTTGTAAGTTAATAATGACACCGCAACGCTTCTGTCCTCTACGACAAAAATTTTGGAGCTTCAATTTTTTTGAAGGGTAACGAAAAATTTTCAATGTAACATGACATGGACACTGCTCAGCAAGAAGGAACCAACTAGCAAAATCCACTTTTTGAGAACACGTGATTCGAAGTTCAAGAGCCATGTAAAAACTATATGACACCGCTTTTACTGATAAGCTTTTTTCAACGCGAGTACACATTTTTGAATCTGGGGCCTAATTTTGAAAAATTCCACGTTTTACGCTCTTTCCGACGATACTAATAACTCCTTTTGTTTACAAATGTTAGTTGGTTCCCTCTTGCTGAACAGCGTTCACATACAATGGAATAGTGGAATATACAATAACGAGTTAGCGATCGAATAGCACCTATTTTGTTTTCTTCTTAATTTTATCCATTTTCCATTAACATTTGTAATTTTAATTTTACAATAAATTCGTTTCAAAGCTTAGAATACAGAATTCATATGATTGAACTTTGACCGACATTTTCAGTATTAATAAATTATTTTCTTCCCAAACTGATATTTTAACAAAAATGAATATATCTGGGAAAAACAAGGAAAAAACAGAAGCAGCAACAATCAACCATGTGGGGTAAAATTGCAAAAATATGACAAATCAATGTTGGGATTTTAAATTGGATTTAAATCCACTCACACCAAGGATTTCGGATTTTGGATTTGAAATCCATTCTTGCTAAGGATTTCGGATTTTGGATTTGAAATCCCTTCGAGTCGGATTTTGCCCAACCCCGCCCAAGGGCCGAGGAAGGAGAATGCCTCAAGCGGCTCACTATAAAAAAAGGCGCTTCAAAAATAAGGTAAAGGAAGGAAGAAAAATAAAGGGTAGAAAAAAGGCAGACTTTTTTTGAAGGTACAAGGACGTTCTCAGAAATTAGTCCCCGGGCCCATATTTTGCTTCTGTTTTTTTTTTTTTTTTTTTTTTCTCAATTAGGAAATATTTTGACCGAAGAAATAGCAAATTCTCAAATTTCTAAAACGTTTTATCGGCGAATTTTTAGTTTTCCTTCTCCCCCCCCCCCCCCCCAACTGAAAGTCAAGTTTCGCCTCTACATGTCAGATCATTATTTTGGTATCCCAATATATAGTAGTAAACCGAACGAATCGAAAATTGGCTGTCAGCCCAATAAGCGATTCAATGAACTGATGTTTTTAACTCGTGATCTAGGAAGCTGCCTCGATGAAAGTGTTCTCTCATTAGTCGGCTCGTGGGAATTATGTATACAAGATACGGAATGGAACCAACAGCTACATGCTAAGCTATTTTTCCGGTGATACAGTACGGCTGATTAATGCAAAATTCATAAGAATTGTGCACAATTTCAAAAGAACATAAAATTTAGAACGTGGGTTGTCCTCAATTCCAAGATTGGCCCCCCTGGGTTTACTTTGTCGAAAAAGGAGTAGAGATTAGACTTTTTTTTTTTTTTTACCAGCTCACTGACCCGACCGGCCCACCGGAAAATTTCTCGGCATTCCCTAAAATCAATCCGACTCTGCCAATCAACTGACAAGCCCATCGGAAATCTTCTCAGTATTCCCTAAGGTCAATCCGACCCTGCCAATCAGCTGTACCCAACCATTTTACGGACATTTGAAAATGACTAAGAATGAAATCATGGTAATCAACGAACGTATACGTAACTTCTTATACCTGGGTATGACACCTACAGGATGTCATAAAATACCCTCAGCTTCGTTTTCTTCATTGCGGAGCTGGATTGATACCAGACAGACGAAGATCTGCCAAGCGGCAAGATCTAGTTTCTTTCTGGGTGCAAACATCGTCACTACCCCCAAAAGGGATGCTGGAATGTACCACCTACTTTGGGATTTCACACGAAAACGCAACGAAATGAGAAAAACGAAAAGTAGTATACAATTGGGGGGGGGGGTACTCGGGAAATTTTCTCCCGGTTCAGTAAATAATTTTTTTCAGGAGAAATTTATGGGAGTGAGCATCACTACCTACAGAGTAAGAATCATTAAACTAAATTCTGTTATTTAAAGTAAATATCTGCAGTAGTTCCCTTTTCAAAATTATTTTCTCTCAAAACTTAGTTTTCCACAGCTGTATCTCCCTCTTTTTTCAACTGATCAGGAGGCTAAGAAATTTTTAGTACTACTGTAATGCACTTGAAAATCAGGAACACATTATTTTCGACAAGGGTGTCTTTTCCTGTACTGCATAAATTATACGAAACATAAATACGACCAATGAAGTGTCTTACATGAAATTCCATTCTGATTCACCCCGATAATCAACTAGCGTGCATAATTAGAAATAAAATCGGTAGACAAAGTGTACGAAGTGCGGAAAATAAATAACACGTCCGGGAATTCGATATACTACTGAAAATTCTGTCAAGTAGGAAGTGAAAAAAAAAATGAAAAATATGATACGTAGTCGTTTTATTTACTCGTACATCGAAAATTAATTGTACGTGTATAATTACACAGCATTGTGTTCTTCTGTATAGACACACCAACTGGTGGGGAAAGCAGACGTAAGAAGCCGAGTTAACTTTCACCTCGATGAAGCTTCTTCGAGCATTCGATAATGGGCTGTCGGCCGAAGATGAATGACATATTATTGAAGGCAAAAGTATAATCGATTATGAAGAAACACTTAAGCAGAGCTGGATTAGTCCGATTTTCCTTCGAAGATGATAGACATTCCAGCTTTCTACTGAGTGGGCTTTTGCATCACGCGTTTGAGTAACGATTTGAAACTGCAGAGTCACAAGCTCATATGGAGAAGGAAAACGTTTTCACACGTTTCTCCTAAAAAAAAACGTAGAAAACAACTTTCTATACGGGATGCGCCATGAAAGCAGACAACAGGTCATTAGAAGATACAAAGAGGTCTAGGGTATCACACAGTATTAAACCAACGAGAGCCGATTTTCCAAGGAATTTCGGGCCCAACGTTAGAGGCCCTTAGATGTGACAATCTCAATAAACTGAGTTCGTTCCCAAGAAAATAGTTCAAATGTCAAACATATGAAAATTGCGATACCAACGGTATAAATATGAAGTCCGAAGTATCGCCGATTTGCCACTATGATTTCATCACTCAACAAGCAGCTAGCTGCTGGAAGAGGGTCGGCTCTCGACTGAAAAATTAGAGACTAGCCCATCGATATCAGAAAAAGACCTATTAGCAATCATGTTTAAGGTCTTTTGTTCCAGGATATTATAAGAGCTGATAGATAACAGGTAATTGGGATGACACTACACACACACCAACAGCACATGGTAAGTTCAAAATGCATCAGACTGCGAAGCTGCAGGCTCAGCAACGTTTGCACTTCGACCATCTGGTCGAAGATTTCATCGGCTTTCTAATTTCTGAACACCAATACTACTCCTAGCCGACCCTAAAAACATCAAATGATTAGCGAAGAGCGAACAATTATCCACTTATGACTGATTCGACAAGACATCGATACAAACATAATGTTCACTTCAAAATACTGATTTACTGATTGATAACATCTTCACATGCTACATATTACAACTTGTTCGCTTCTTGCTACTACTGGTAACTGGCGACAGAAAACGTTCTTCTATATTACTCAATTCAACCAATTCAGGTAGCATCTTAGGATGAGGAAATTGTAACTCTTCATGTGGTTTGCTAAGAACTCAGCATTGACGTAGGAACGATAGAAAGTCGCTTGGTAACAGTTATAATTAATCATGAAATAATCAAAGCAATGCAGTTCAGGAATATTAATGGCTTCAACGACCCTAATAAAAACTTCTATGAAAAATACCAGATCAACACAGGACAGAACACACCGCTTATTTGAAAACCCACAGAGATAACGAGAATTCCTTTTCCATATTATTCCGTTTATTGCGTTCAGAATTCATTTTCCGATTTAATGTGTTCTATGCGGTAATCAAACACAACACTAAACATAAACACTACTGACCATTGACAGTTCGACTGCATCGAGCGTCCTGTTGCAACATTTGAACTTCGACCATCGGTAGAAATGAGGGTAGTATTGCGCTATGATAACCAAAGTAGACAATCAGCGCTACTAGTATCACCAGGTACGAAGCTACAAACTAATAGAGAAATACTGGAGAAGAAAATTGAAATTTCGATTGCAATAGGCTCGGCTACTAGTGGCCGACCCTAGAAACCTAACATTGTATTTGTATCCTTTCCTTCATGTCCTCAAGAGCGCACATCTGTAAGTCCACCATTCTGATGCCAAGATAATTCGTGAATTACATAGAAGGGTGCACTGCAGGTGGCCGTTATTGGAAACTGGACGAGAAGGTGATCGCTTATCAGTTGGCTGTTTGGTGAATGTAAAATTTTATTAATTTTACTAAATTAATTTCAAAATTTGCGGATTTACAGGAATTTTTGAAAATGGTAAGGACATATTTCTCCCTAGAAAGACCGAAATATCACTAAACACGTCCATAGAGCTGGTCCTCATCAGTCTTTATCCGGGAAGAAAGCGAGCTCCCGGAAGTGTTGTAGTATTTCTAGTTGTAGTGATCTCTGTTAGTGCAACGAAAGGAATGGAACTGTTGCCTTCAGAGAACATACATGAATTGCAGAATGAAATAAATGAGGCCTCGAAATATGTGAACCAATTATGTCAAGCCAATGGCATAACACTGTTCCACAATATAACTTTAATTCACAAGCTACAAAAGGAAAAGTTGACATTTGCTGATGTTTGCAAGATAACTGAGGAATATCAACGCGTATACATACATATAGGGTTACAGTCAATGTTTCAATTCAGGAAACTATATGAAGCTATAGAATTCGTATTAACGTCGGTTCCAGTGAACAGGACAAGAAAGTTGGATGTCGAAAGTGTGATTTTATTAATACTAATGAAGTTCAAATTAAACATATCGTTGAAAATGCTGTCATCTTTTTCAGTATTTCTGAACCTATTGCTGCTGATATTTTATAAGACCACTGACATCCTTTATACAGTGCTTAAAGATTTCATAATGCGGTTCCGGAAAGAACAAATTAAGAAGAACGTGCCCATTTATTTCCCTATGTTCCAGGATACACTAGTGATCCTAATGAACGAATGGGGACGTGTCGTGGATGCTCCAGAGAGGCTGTTTTCGAGGATCCGTGCTGGGACCAGTCCTCTGGAACATCACCTATAACTCCACGCTTGCACCAATCAGCCATGGAACCTCGGTGCAGGCATACACCGATGACACACTGCTTGTCGGTAGCGCCGAAACATTCGAAGAGCTGCGGCGCATGGTCGCGCTGGCAACCAACACCATTACAACTCAACTCGCCACCAAGGGTCTAGAGCTGAACGCCAGCAAGACGGAAGCGCTGTTGCTGTGTCGCCAAAGAACCAAAGTACCGGACCAGATTAAACTACCTGTTGGAGAAGGGACAGTCGTCCGTCCGACGACGACAATGCGGTGCCTGGGAGTGATTCTGGACGACCAACTCAACTGGGACGAGCACATCCGGCAGGCAACTGATCGAGCCGTCAAATCGCTCCCCGTTCTGACTCGAATATGCACCAACATGTTCGGGTACAGCTTCAGGGCGAGACGGACTATGGTGCAGGGATGCGTACAGACACATCTCCCATACTGTAGCTCTGTCTGGTAACACCGGGCGGTCCTACGAACGACACGGCAGCTGCTTATGTCGATGCAGAAGAAAGCAGCACTTTTCTGCATCCGAGGCTATCGGAAAGTCAGTCAGGAAGCAGCACTCATTCTGGTTGATCTTGCCCCGACAGACCTCGCGATTCATGAGCGGTCAGTCCTGTGGCTACTCCGTCATGGCCTGCCAGTCATCAACTGGGGTCCGTATCCCAGAGTGGCCTGCGCTGCATCCGGCAAGTTCCAGATAGTGGCGGAGGCCGCCGCTGATTATACTGACAACGAAGCAGATGATGATCTCACCAGTGGCAGCGAAGAGGCGGACGCAGCAGCCGCTGTTGCTGGTGGGGTACCATTTGAGCGGCTGGCTAAGCAGTTCGGCCGCATCACCGAGCAATGTTGGGGAAAACGTTGGGACGAGGCGTCGACCGGTCGATGGACGCACTCGATTTTCCCCAACATCAGCGCCCGGCGTAAGTTCAAAATACAGCTCTCGTTTTGGACAACGCAGGCCCTGACAGGACACGGATGTTTCGCCGAGCACCTGCACAAAATGACACGGCGCGACACTCCACAGTGCGAGTGTAAGGGCGTGTTCTCACGGAGTGCACGCTGACATGTACCCATTCCACCACCGACGGTTTTACCAGAGACATGGAGAGTGTGGGCCAACTTTGCGGCGAAGACTGTGCGTCGACTCTGGGAAGCGGAGAACCAGTTGTTCCCAGCGGCAAGTACCGCCACGTCATCACCACCAGCACCAACCAACGGACAGCGGGAATCAGGGTGGACCCGTACGCGCTGTCCAGAAGCCGTCGCAGGCTCCAGCACCGGGAATCAGGGCGGATCCGTACCCGGTACCCCTGTCGGCGGCACACCAATGTTTACTGGCGGGAATCAGGTAGAACCCGTAATCGCCAGTCGAAGAGCCTGGAAGAGGGCGACCCCAGACTGATGAAGAGCCCCGGAAGAGGGCGGGCCCGTCGTCAACGAACTTCGATAAGCGGCACTCCACCGAAGCTGTAGCAGCAGCAGAAGAGAAAGGTTGATGGCGAAAGGAGAAGCCCAGTGACAGCTCGGCACCTGTAAGCGTCTCCTCCCGTCCCGAGGAGCGTCATTGGTAGGAGACCCTGGAACCTGTTACTCGACTCACCTGCTCGACCCACTTTGAGGAAGCGAAAGAGACCTTGAGGCTGAAGTCTTGTGGTAACCGGCTGACCACGAAGGCGGCCCCCTCTACTTGGAGCGACCCTCCCGTCTTGGGTGTGTTGCCGAAGTGGCCGGCGGGGAAGGAAGATGGAAGCCGATAGGGGCATGTCGTGAAATTGAAGGAGCCAATAGACAATCTCAAGCTGACTGAGACACTGACTGACTGGCCGACAGATGGCAGACAGTATAGTTATATAATTTAGCTTAAGATTGTAAATATTATCATTTGTATATATTTTTCGCATCCATGATGTAATTTTTAAAACAAGAGTTCACCCTCCCTACCCCGCGCTAAACCTACCTGAAGGTATGTAAGGTAGTGGAGGGGAGACACCCTGAATTTTATTTTATGTTATTTAACGAATACAAGGAGCCACTGGAGAAAGTTCCGGACTAACCGCCGAGTTGGGCCTCGGTCCCTTGCAACATTAAAAAAAAAAAAAAGTGATCCTAGATTGTGCAGAAACCCCAGTTATGTAGAGATCTGTTTCAATTGAGGACCCCACTTCCATAGTGACCTAACTGCAAAATTTTCGTACTAAGAAAAACAAGAAAAACGCTTTATAAGCAAAAGTAGTGAAGTAACGAAATTTTTTTAATTGGTATCGATAGGTTCAACCTTCAAGAGAATTTTATCGTTTTTGTTTTTGCAAAGTATGCCCCTACCATGGCAAGGCAGCGTTTTGAAAACAAAAACTGATGTAGTTAGGTCTCTTTCGAAGTACATAAATGAAAAATCGTGCTGGATAATCGCTTTGAAAGAGTATGTGATAGAAATTCGAGTGAAAAAAGCTTATATCGGTGCTTCAGCAAAGGTACTTACTATCGCTCAAATTAGCTTTGGTAATAGAATGCTCATTTTACTGAAAATGTCAATTTTTCCTGCAAGAGAATACATTAAAAGGCTGAAAAATTGTTTTAAAAAACTTTTATTCGGTGACTGTCATAGTATTCGAAAGTGGCGGACATTTCAGGATTTTGTCGAACAGTAATTTCGATTAATAATTACTTTGAAATGAACGATACTGATAATATTCGCATACAAACAACTTTTTTGGATTTAGAGTCACTTTGGAAGTACATCGCATCAGTAATTCACAGATAAACTAGGTTTAGAGAGGAACTACGCGTTGCTGGGAGATACCAGAATGGTACGAATGTAATTTATGGTCCCTCCTAACAGATGGCGCCACAAACTAAAAAATCTTGATTTTGCAGTTAGGTCACTTTGGAAGTGGGCTCCTCAATTGTAATTTTGAAAACGTTTTCCTAACAAGGGAACCCACATAGTGAAATTCATGCTGAGAGTTGCGTCCTCGGAAGTAACTACTTTCGTGAGCAAAAAAGATTCCAAGATTCTCGAGAAACGTAATCCTAGGGAAGGTGTCGTGTTGGACAAAGGCTTCGCAATTGATGATGAGTGCTCAGCTTGGCGAACATTTCAGTCGAATTTTTCTAGTTGCTCTACTTTATAATTACATTGAAAATGTGACATGCTTTCATAAGCTGCGTGGCCAAAACGAAGGATCATCGATTTCTTGACAGGTGAAATTAAATGTATTGTCCACATTGACAGAAACGTCAATTTTTCATGACAAATACATAAATGGAAATTGAAAAATCTACCCTAAATCAAAAGATTACGTCCAGTCATATCATGTTGATAATAGACGATCAACTTCTCACTCCTACACAGCATATAATTCGCGAGTAGTCCAAGTCCAGGTTGAGCACGGGAATACCGATTACGGAATGGAATTATTTATCACAACAGATGAAACGTAGCTACCTAGCAAAGGTGGAAGTGTAAATCCGAAGCGTTTTGAACACTGAATCATATTTTTTTAAACCAAAGATGCCAAGAAAAATAACGATGGTGCAGCCCACAGAAGTTATAAGTATTTTTGGTATTGAACATGACGTGATGGTTCCTGAAGATTTAGTAAGTTCATTCGCTATGTATTTCCGATGAAAAATATCGCGAATTTTATATAAACAGCTGGCCAGTTTCGCGGCTCATCTAGACCGTGGGCTACAGGGAGTTGACTAAAGAGAGTTAGATGAAGTAACACTGGTACCTAGCTCTGTAACGCAGTACATGTAAGTTATTACGAATCAAACGAATTATTTGATGCTCATTCAGTTTCCCTCATATTTGGTTTCCACACTTGAGACTATTCAAGTATTATTTTACGCAGGTATCTCTTGTCGTAACCGCAGCTGTACAGACCTACCTAATATCAGGTACAAACGAAATAATTGTATATTCGCATATTTGAACAAAACTTATCAGCGGACGAAAATATGATTTATTACACACCCTACATCAGTATGAACGTGTAAACTTTGAACATCATCTTGAGATTGAAAATAATCATTTCCGAACAAAATTCTGTTTTATCAGGGTAAGTGTAGTCTAGTAAAAAGAAATAAATTCATTTTAACTTGCCCCGCCAGTTACATTTAAAGACATCCTAAACTTCGATGTAATGAACAATTTTCAATTCCACTCTGATCATCGCCTTATCTTCTGTGAACAAAAAGAGCTTTCTACCAAGAGAAATGCTACCCAAAGCCAAATAAGCTCTAAAAACAGAATGGAATACTAAAAAGAAATAGAAAAAAGCGATTGACGAGGTGAAAGGGAGTGGAGAACCCCCCAGCTGGGACCAACTAAAATAAATAATAAACGAGGCAACAAAAAACCTCCCACCTTCCGACTCCAGCAAGCTTTCGCTAGCCCTCCCAAAAAACATCAGAGAGTTGATTTCCAAAAGAGAGAAACTCAAACGAACGTCAAAATCACTGAAAAACAGAATCGAACTAAATCTAGTCTGTAAGCTTATTAAAGAACGTCTGAGAGAATTCAACCAGGAAAAAGCGAGTACAATAGTACATTTGATCACGGAAGACTCCAAAAGTACAAAAAAAATTAAAAAAGAATGCTCCACGAGAAGCTATCTCACGACCTGTTTAAAAGACAAGGAGGGGGTCAAACAATATGAGAGAAAACAAATTAACAAAATCGCCACAGAATTTTACATTGAATTATACTCCGACATACCAGTCTGCCCACAGGCACAAAAGTTTGTCAGTAAGGAAGTCAAAATGCCAAACTTCATGGAAAGCGAGGCGAGGAGAGCAGTACTGTTTCTGAAGGACGGCAAGGCAGCGGGGCAAGATGGGATCACCAACGAACAAATTAAGTACGGAGGCGAAAAAATGATAAAAATTCTAACTAAACTTTACAACGAAATTTGGGAAACAAACAAGATATCACCAGATTGGAAAATCTCAAAAATTATTTTGTTTTTCAAAAAAGGCTGTCGTTACGACATTAGGCACTATAGGCCAATTAGCCTCATTCCAATCCTGGCCAAGATCTTGTCCGCCCTGCTAGACTTCCGTCTGAGAGGCATGCTGGAACTACAGCAAACTCCCTGCCAAGCAGGATTTAGGAGGGGCTTCTCCACGACTAGCCACCTCCACACAGTCAACTTACTCATACAAAAAGTAACGGAATGCCGAGTCACTGTTCACCTAGCCTTTATCGACTTTACCAAGGCCTTCGACCTTTTAACGCAAAATTTTATGCTCGAGGCTCTGGCAAGCCACTGGGTCCACCCCTCTGTGACAGGAATAATTCGAGAGATGTACATGGATTTGAAAGCCCAGATAATTACTGACGTAGAAGGAGAAAAATATGACATCAGAAGGGGCGTGAAGAGGCCGACCCAATCTTGCCACTGCTGTTCAACTGTGCGCTGAACGAGATTTTCAAAAATTTAAATTGGGAGAATAAAGGAGTTAGCATCAATGGTGATCTTCTGAACAACTTAAGGTTCGCCGACGACCTAACAGTGGTGGCGGGATCCTGGAGCGACCTGCAAGAGATGCTGGAGGAACTCAACTTTCAGAGCAAAAAGGCAGACATGAAAATAAACCTATCAAAAACCAAAATTCTTACCAACTCAGGGCACCTGCAGGAAATCAAAATCAAAAAATTGAGATCGTAGTGAATATAATTAATTTAGGGCAGCTAGTATCATTCCAAAACCAAATTGAAAAAGAAATAAACAGAAGAATTACAATATTGCAAGGAGTAAATTCTGGAGCTTAAAATTTATTTTGAAAAACAACTATTCCCTAAAATTCAAAAGCCACATTTTTAACAGTTGTGTTCTTCCGGCACTCACCTACGGCTGTCAAACATGGACGCTGTCCAAACAGCTAGAGAAAAAACTTCAGTCTACCCAAAATTCAATGGAAAGAGCTACGTTAGGAATAAAACTGAAAGACAGAGTCAAATTGAAAACAATAAAAGAAAAATTTCGGCAAAACAAAAATATAACACACTTTACAAGGATATTGAAATGGGACTGGGCAGGCCATTCGGGTAGACTAAAGGACGATCGCTGGTCCTATAAAATCACTTTTTGGTACCTGAGAGGAGGGAAAAGATGGGGTAAACAGAAGGCTAGATGGTCACACGACTTCTTTCACTTTATAAACGTAATACACCCCTCCGGTAAAATCAGGAGAACCAGATTGTTTCATAGAACAACGGCTGACCGGGCCGAATGGAGCAGGTTGAGGGAGGCATTCGCCAAAAAACAGGGCCTCACGCAAGAAACGACATCGAAAAAGTTCTACCTAAAATTGTAAATTTTGCGTAATAAAATGCTTATAATAATAACAGCAGGAGACTAGTAAATCAACTGACACTTTACTTAGCATTGTAGTAGATGGTGATAACAAACAGCATCATCTTTTCGTCCAGCGATTACAGCGCTTCTAGCGGAGTTCCAATTATGCGAATACAAAACATGTGAAATAAAATACTAACGAATACACATCGTTGGCCCAAAAATTATTATGGTACGGTCCAGCCAAATGTAGCTACCAAGGGGCATGGCCTAGAAGAGCTCGGCTGACGCCTCAGAAAATCGGGTAAAATAAAAAAGGGGGCAGAAAGGAAAGAGAAGATAAAAACCAGACTATTATTTTGGAAAAGGGATGAAGGGACTTCTTGGTGGTTACATCGGGGCGCATTTCACTTACTTCCAGCTCTGGGATGGTAAATAGCGCTGATATGAAGGACGACCACTGTCATTTGATTACTAGGCTAAGAGCTCCTAAAATTTTGAATCGTTCAATTTTTCAAAATTACCATCTTTGGTCGAATATCAAAATCCAAGACTGAATATTACAGAATTAAATCTACCTCGATGACATTTAATAAGATACAAAGATGTTTCATTTTACCTGAGCATCTGAGTAATTATGTGCCAAGTTTTTGATATTTCTTCGCAAGCCAGCAACGTTTACTTGAATTTCCTCACGCCGCTTCATCTGTAATCAGTACAAGTGACATTTCAGTTAACGGCATACATACTTTCATCAACACTTTTCAGTAGTCAAGGTAGAAGTACAAGACATAAAATACTACAGCACTAAATTACAAGATTACAGGACGGATGTCAAACTATAGTATACAGGGTAGTTCCACTGTGATACATAATGTCTAGGGAGAAAAATACCTAAATGTGGAAAATCAAGGAGAATGAGAATGACTTTCACGAGAGAAACAGACCAGCAATGACGATTGAGGATTCTATGTACATTTACGCTGGACTTCCAAAAATCAACAGAAAATATTTAATGATGTCACGACCTGGTTTTCCTTGTTATGGTTTGGACAAAGAGTAAACCGAAACGAAATCAAGGAGTTCTAAATAGATAAAATTTTCAGGATGTGATTTGCAAACTCAGCCCTTTCCACCTTTTTGGAGTCATGTAATTTGTATACTAAGCCTTAATGCAAATTTAACGAAACCAAATTGTTTAGCACTCATTAATTTCTACACTCGCTTCGTGACACTACTTAGTCTTCAAAATATAACTATGACTGAAATGTTATTTCTTCAAGGTGATGAAAGTAGTAATAATAATAACGTTAGTATTCATTAACGAGTGCCAAATGCTTTAGACGTTCGCCTTTCGATTATCCAAACGTTAACTGGTTCGTACTTTCTGCTGATTTCAAATGAGATCTATGAAAACCTGATCGCTTTCAACACCATAAGTAAACTCTGACATATCGGTGACATTTCTACTGTACACGATATTTAAAATTACGAATGTCTTTTCAATGCGAATTCTACCTGAGTAAGTCGTGAGCACGAGCACGACAGCACGAGTAGTGTTCGAATTCTGTCGTTCAACATCGCTCAATATAGGCTGATTTTACTTGATTTTTGACAACAATCGACAGTACCTGATACGACTAAAACTGATAATAATTGAATATCGGTTATCGAATGAAAATCGGCCAATATGGAAGACCAAGAGCTCCGAACACAAGTACCATTAATGACCCACTCGTTAGATTTCGTGGTTTTATCGAATGTTTTTATTTCAGTATAGAAATTTATAGCTACATTTCGATCCCTAAGAAAGAATCATTTATCCATTTATATGATTTCGAAAAGTTGTTTTAGGGAGGGGGCGATGGATGTTTTGATTGATTTATTTATTTAAAGCTTTTCCACTCAGTGAGATGAATTTTTTTAAAAATAACTTACGCCAGTTGGTTTATAGGGGTGTCTCCACCCCGCTCCTCATCTAGTCAACTCATTTTCTGGATATAAGCCTCCATCGGGTCAGTCCACCTTCGCTTGCATTGGACTTTACATGCCCAGTTTGGGCCAGCCACCCTGACTCCTCGTCAACCCACCTCATCGATAATCTCCCCGTTTTTTCTTTTACCGCAGTGCGATATCCAGAAGGTGGTCAACTTGTTCTATTTGTGTTTCGACTCTCCAGCAGCATGCCCTACGTATTTTAGTTTTAGTTTCTTAACAATCCCAATCAGGTGTTTCGTCTTAGTTTTGCTATTGTGACTTGGAATCATAAAATGGGTCTCTGGTGTCAAAAAATCATTTTTCACTTTCTTGACAATTCTTATGGGAAAAAATCACGCTCGTTCGAATCAAACAAATCGCAGCTCCCCATCTTCATTAGTTTTTCCACAAATTGCATTTAAATATTACGTCAAAATTTTAGAAACGTCAGTTTACATGGCGTCGTGTGAAACGGGCCTATGGGAATGTCAGAGAACAAGAGTTCGAAACGCGGTTGTCATAGCAAACGCGTAAACGCACCACCACAGATGTACGTGCGCACTACTACCACCGTCCCATCTTGACACTTGTTTATCTCGAAACCTGTTTTCGCACGAGAGGCACATTTCATGATTCCAGGTCACAATTTCCAAGATAATAGTCTTGTCTTTTACCATAATTCCCAAAATGCTTTTTTACATGGCATGTTGAGTTGTACCTAGTTCTAATTGTGCAGGCCCATGTTTGGGCACCATAGATTAGTACAGGGTATACTGTGTTCTCCAATTCCATATCTTTATTTTGGAAATTAGGTTCATTTTACTTTTTAGGACTGTCTTCTGTGCTCACAAGACTTTCCATGCATTTGCTTTAGGGGTGTTAAAAAATCGATCCACATTTGATTTAAATTGATAAGCTTGCCTCTCATTGATTATCGATAAGGATCCTCGATTTATCGATTTAATCAATTTTCCTTCATGCGTAACACTGAAAATTAAAATAAAGAATCTAGAAAAATCTGGAGAGTCCAGAATGTTGTACATTTTTTGCTTGAATATCTTCATAAATACTTTGTAAATATTGGAGGATAAGCTGGTTGCGCGAATATTATTTATATCAGCCCTATCATCTTTCTTAAGGAGTAAAATGATTTCGAAGAGGTGCCACTGCTTAGGCAAAAGGCTCGAGGAGAGGATGGAGTTGAAGAGCGTAGTCATAGGAAAGACTAGCACCTTACTAAGTATTTTTAGAGTCACATTTTCTACCACGCCCGGCTCCGGGGCAGGAATAGTCTTAAGGGTGTTTAGCGCTGCATTCACGTCACTTTCTTTAATTTGAGGGATGACGCCTTGGTCTCTTCCGGGGTTGGCCCAAGTGCTTAGGATGGTCGTCCCCCCTCTCGTGTCGGCATACAGTTCGCGGTAGAATTCCGTTGCGATTTGGCAATGTGTCTCCTGTTAAAGATTGGCTTCCTACTTTACTTTTAATTTTTGGAAACAGACATTTTCCTTTAGTTAAGGCTTTTTCACTTGTCAAGTGGACTAGGTTGATTCTATAATGGCTTTAGCCGTTTCTTAATCAAAACTGTGTAGATCCTCCCTAATCTTCTTTTTGATTAGTTTTTTTATCTCGACTAGGTCAATTAGTTCGTCTTTCGTAAGTGTGACCGTTCTTTTTTTCGATGATGTCCTTCGGACTACGTTTGTCGTCAATTATTCTTATCAAAATTTTGGGGGTACCTCCAGTACACATAGTACGTTTTTTAGCGATTTTTCTAAGAACTCGTACCTAGCTTGAAGCTTATTAGAGTTCAGTTCGTCCCAGTCTACTTGGGATAGGCTGTCTGTAAGGAGGGTTTCGGCATCTTGCCTCTTTATGCATCGGAATCATCTTACTTATTTGGTTTACTCGTCTTTTGGAAGGGAGGAGAGGCTGCTTTAACCTTGCATATTCTGTGATCGGATGAGAAGTAGAATTTGGAGATGACCCCGATGTCTATCACCAATTCTACTTTGTCAGTTAATAAATGATCGATCTCATTTCTAGTACGTCCATCGGGCAATCTCCAAGTCCATCAATTGTGGGAACTCTCATGGAAAAAGATATTTACAATTTTTTGTTCGATAAGTTAATTAGCTCCGTACCATTTTTATTGGACTCCCCTGTTGCTTCCGGTCTCACTCCTAGGTTAATTTTTACACTGGCTCCAATTTTTGCATTGAAGTCGCCCGTTATAATGTTTACCTTATTTTTTCCAGTACTAAAGCAACCTTCCAAAGTGCTATAAAATCCTTGATTTCTTCCGTTGGAGCGGAAAGTGTGGGAGCTTATACCTGAACAATTGGCACGACCTCATCGTTCTCGTATTTTATTCTTAGGACGGCAATTCTCTCGGAAATGCCTCTGAATTCGACAATTTGTAATGTTTTCATACTAGCCTGAAAACCAAACGAAATTGTTGACCAAATGGTTAGAAATACAGAATTCGATCATATTTAAACACACCATCAGGCCCACATCATCTACTATGACTGCCGAAGGCGAAAATCCAAAAAAGGGGATTACTAGGAAGCTTGAGAGGATTCATTTTCTGAATTCTGGGAGTCTTTTTTCAGTCTTGAACGATTGATTTTGATAATTTTTACTTTTATTTTGGAAAAATTCTCCCATTTCCAATTTTAGGCCGACAGTCTACTATAAAATGAAAAAAAAAAAAAAAATACGAGACCTTCGGGGAACTTGGCCAGTAGATACCGTCATTCACAAGTAGAACAACTGAGCCCAGAAAAACAATGTTTTAACCGAGTCTCAAATTCTAATAAACCTTCATAGCGATCAATTAGAACAGCTCATCTAATAACTGGTTTAACATTTATACTCATGAAAAATGAATAATTCATGAGTCTTTTTACAGACCGAAACCTCGGCCTCTCCGATAAATACGTGTTTTTTGTTTTAAATTACAGCCTTTTCAAACCGACTCCGTTGTGAGGGGGGCTATATGTCGCTGAATGTATCCGGCTTCGGGCATGGGTGGTGTGGTGGAACGTATGGCGATGCACGCATGCCAAAGTGGCCCCTGAGACACCGCACCCCCGGCACCGGAAACTACCCTTTCGAGCATCGCATATTTGGGGCCGGGCCCGAGCCCCCATTTCTCCTGGCCGGAACGGTGCGCGCGTCCTGCCAGGGCCACCACGGGGTTCCCTACTGACCGAGGTCCGCACTCCCAGAGTGCTCGCCGGGAAATTTCAGGTCCCCCGCAGCCGGACGCGCTGCCTCGTCCTCTTCACTCACTCGTCGTGTGAGACTCGTCTGATTGAAGCTCCAGCCCTTGCACTGCGGGCGAGCTCTGCTCCAGCCCTGGTGCTGCGGGCGAGCTTCGCTGGATGGTATCCGCCGCCGCAGTAGCAGCAGCAAGTCCAGCTTCTCCTCCTCCTTGCGTCCTCTGTCTCGACCACTCAGCCTCCATCTTCCGTCGCATGATGGCCGAAACGAAACCCGGCACCCGGTTCCAACCGCTTCGGCTCCTCAACAGCTCCGGGACTAAGGTGTCCGGCGCAAGACGGTCGATCACGCCGTCTCCGGGATCGATCGTGACCGCCCCGCGCCTCTCCTCCTCACAGGCGTCGCACTCGAACAGCGTATGCCACGGCGTGTCCTCTTCTCCGCTTGCACAATGGTTGCACTCGGCGCTCCCCGCCAACCCCATCCGGTGCAGGTACGAGCCGAAACAACCGTGTCCGCTCAAGACCTGGGTCAGGTGGAAGTTCAGGCTTCCGTGCCTCCTACCTAACCACAGGTCGAGCTCACCGATCACCTCCCGGGTCCACTCGCCTTTCGAAAACTGGGCGAGCCTCTCCGTCCATCGCTGAAGCGTGGTCAGCTGAATGCCACGCTTCGCCCAGCGTGCCTCCTGCCGCGTCCTCGCCTTCTTCTGCGCCTTGTAGGACTGCGCCAACTCGTCGACCTTCAGCTCGATGGGTGGAAGGCGCGCCAGCACGCCTACCGCCTCCGTTGACACGGTGCGATACGCGCTGACGCACCTTAGCGCGACTCTCCGTTGCACCTTCTCCAGCTCCACTCTCTGGTACGGGATCTGGACGGCGTCCGCGAATACCGGTGCGCCGTACGTCAGGACCGACAGCACGACGTTCGCGTACAACCTCCCGCTTCTGCTCCCGCGGGCCGCCCAGATTCGCCATCAATCGCGACAGCTGCCTGGCGACCCGGTCCGCCTTCTCCGGAAGTGCTCGCGAAACGACAGCTTCCCGTCGAACCACAGCTCCAGGTACTTCAGCGCTGGACATAGCGCGATCCTCTCGCCTTTCAGCACGAACGTTGGTTGGTCGTACTTGCGGCGCGTCATGAACAGGACTGCCTCCGTCTTCTGCACCGCCAAGCACAATCCCGCCGACTCGATCCATCCGGTCAGCAACTCCAACGCCCGGTAGACTTTGGTCGCGACCTCCGCTGTTGTCGCGGCTTGGCACACCACCAAGTGTGTCATCGGCATAACCGATGAGTTTCACGCCTGGTGGGACCGCCAGCCGCAGCAACCCGTTGAAGGCGACGTTCCACAGGATGGGTCCAAGGACCGACCCCTGAGGAACGCCGCACGTCATCGCCCTCGTGACTGGTCCTGTCGCCGACTCCATCTCGATCCGACGCCCGCAGAAATAGCTCCGGATAATCCGCACGAGGTAGCCCGACACCCGCGCCTCCTCCAACGCCGACACCACACATGAGTACGGTATCGAGTTGAAGGCGTTGCGAATGTCGAGACTGACCGCCGCACAGAACTCTCCGTCGCATATCGCCTTCGCCGCCATCGCCTTCAGCCTGAGTGCTGCATCCGCTGTCGAACGGCCGGTCCTCGAGATCGTCCTCCGCCTCTCCAGGTGCGCCTCCAGCCTATCTACGATCGTCCGCTCGAACACCTTCCCCACGGTGTCAAGCAAGCAGATCGGCCGGTATGATGATGGCTGCCCGTCTGGCTTTCCTGGCTTCTTGATGAGGGCAAGCCGCGCCGCCTTCCATCGGTCCGGAAATGTCCCCACCTGCAACGCGCGGTTAAACACGTTGGTCAGGAGGGACGGCTCCACCCGATGCACGGACTCCCACACAATGTTCGGGATCATGTTTCGGGCATGGGTGTCCATCATCCTCTTCTCCTACAAATTCTCTTGTCACCTCGTCCTTCCAACTTGTCTGCGGTCTACCTTTTCTCCTTTTCATAGTCCCTTGACGACCATTCTTCGGCTACTTTCTCCCGTCCGTCCCCTCCTCTTATCATGAGTCCCGCGCAGCTTAGCTTAGCTTTTTTGACCCTCTACTCTGTAGCATATGATCTTGTTATTTTCTGAATCGCTCTTAGTTTTACTTTATCTTTTATTCTTATCTTCATTCGTGGGTTATCCTCAAACTGTCGCTTTGTGACTTTGTCAGGGACCGAGTTTTAGCTCCGTACGTGAGGGCAGGTATCATACAATGATCTAAAATTTTTACTTTAGTCCTCATCGGTAGATTACCATTCAGCACCTTCCTGTATGTTCAGAAATTTTGCCAAATTTTCGCTGTTCTCGCCCACGACTTCAGTTTTCCCTCTCCTCAAACGCAATTATCTGAGCAAGGTAATTATATTCTTTCACGATGTCGATTCCCTTCCCCCACCAAAAATCTCTTCTCACGCATGTTAATAATTACCTTGGTCTTTGACTTATTCGTTGACAATAATATTTCCATGTTTTCAATATTGAGTACCTCGGCCATAGCTAGCAATTCCTTCAGGTCACTGCTCAGTAATACATACTGTGGCGAATAATCCGTAACTTTCGAGATAAGCGAAGAAAGATCGACACGTTTCGAGCAGCAGAATAGAAGTTCGATAACGAAAGCGATAAGGAGTTTCGCCGATAACGCCGGGATATATAAAGGCCGCTGGCCGTCGCCGTCTAGTCTAGTTTGTAAATGCGATAACGGTGCGTTTTTGAAAGCGATTTAGCTACTGTTTTCGTGCGTCTGTATTAGAGTGAAGAGTTCTTAGTACGTGTTTTTGTGCGTTTTTCGGTGCGAATCTCGTTACAATACTGTGTCATCAGCAAATCCTAAATTATTCAACCATTGACCATGGATTTTTATCTCATTCCTCTCCAAATTCAGATTTCTAAAAATTCCTTCCAAAGCCGCGTTGAACAGGTTCAGGAAAAGCGAGTCCACTTGTTCTACTTCTTTTTACATTCCAAATTCGTTCCTGACCTTGTCCAATTTCACATAAGCTACTGTTTTCTCATACGTTTTCTAGAGTACTTCTACGATGACTATACTTGCCCCCTATTTTAATGCTTCCCAAACAGCCACGTATTTGACTGAGTCAAACGCTCTATTAAAATTTATAAATATCAGGGTGTCTGTCGGGTCCAAATTTTCCAATTCCTTGCCTTTTCCTTGACCTTTTCTCCCTTTTTCCATAATCGTTTTACACACATACAAATACTATCTTACTCGTAGAACCTTACCAAGGTGTGGGGGGGGGGGCTAACAATAAATGGAAACACTAAAAAATACTATGAAAAAGGATATTATATAATTATCTGGAAATATTTACGTTACTTTAAATTTACTTGTAATTAAAAAAAAAAAATTCGTGATAATACTTTTGAGGAAATTTAAATGAAAAATTTATGACTTTTCATGACCACTAACCAAAATACTTGACTTTTCCTTGACTTCCTTGACCGGTAGACACTCTGAAATATGATGCCCAGGGGCACATTTTACTCTTTTGTATTTTCCAAGATTTGGTTCAATGCAAAAATATGGTCAGTGGTAGAATAGCTCCAAACCCCGCTTGCTCCTTTGTTTTATTCCAATCCAACCCCCCCCCCCCAATAAATTTAATTTATCAATATTTTTCCGAATATCTTGTTTATATTTGATGCAACTGTTCAAATTACTTCTATTCCCTTTTTTGTACAGTAAAATTTTTTCAGTTGTTTTGATGTGAAGCTCTATTAAACGAACCTGTGGGGACAAATTCACTATGAACGGTGCAAACGTATTCGCCATGATCCTCAATACCTCATTATTTATCCTTCCATCCAGCCTCGTAGCTTTGCCTGTTTCAGGGTGGCCACTCCCCCCCCCCCCAAAAAAAAAAAAAAAAAATTCCCTGAATTTTTCATTTTCGTTTTCCAGATTTTTCCAACTTTTTCATAACAAACGAATTATCCGAAGAATAAAAAAAAAAATGTTAAACTGAGTCTGACAGAGAAAATTGTAAAATACTTTCAACATCATGAAATTTTTTTCAAAATTTAAATTTCTTTACTTTACGTGGTTTTCCAGAAACTGGTCACTCTGCTTTTTTCGCTGTTCCCAAGGCTTTCTGAACTTCCTCCTTCGTGATTAAGAGCATGCCTTCCTTCTCCCTTTCTTCCCTCCTACAGTTTCCTCTTCCAAGAATGCCTCTTCTTCTTTTCCTTCCTTCCCTTCTTTATTTGAAGTTTCCCATGCATATCTTTTACTATCGGTAATAAATTCTTGAAAAATTCCGTTACTTCTTCAACTATTCTCTCTCTGCCAAAAAGCTTTTTCCTGGAATTCCTTGCTTTTATTACTAGAAGAACATTTTTCCCATCCACTGCTTTACATACCTTCTTGCTCGATCTGCTCTCCTCTAATATTCCTTTCATCAGCATTTGATCGTACGCTCGTAGTCCCTTTTTACCCTCCTCAACCGGTTAGTTAGTTTTTTCAGCTCGAGTGTAACTCAATTTGATCATTTTATTTTATTTTGTTCTATTAACACCTTTGAATTACAGTCCGTGGCGCAGGTAAGTCGCTGCCCTGCCGAGTCAACAGTTTGGGGAAAAGTTTTAGAACTTTTTTCAACAACACCACGCGAAAGAGCGGCCAAAAATCAATCAACAACAGTTGTTATAACAAAAAAATTTTTTTGCACAGGTCCCTTTCCTTCTAACATGTCACATCTTAGAATTTTGTTCAAGGGCAAACTGAGTCAATCTTTCCCCATTGGGGTTAGTTAAGCCCATGCGAAATTTCTCTATACTTTTAGAGAGCGAAAAGTCAGTTTCAATTTTGCCATTCCAATCCCGGGCCATTATTGTTTTCTAACGCAGCTTCCAGCAGCCAATAAAACCAGGACCGGCAACTTCTGCATAGCGTGTGTAGCGAAAGCTACACATGGCAATACCAGGAAATTATTGGTACAATTAGAGGTATGCATAGAGAGAAGCTTCAGCTTTCACTTCGCAAAAGTGAAGTGCAAGCTGCACAGTGTATTCATTAAAAAAGTGAAGAGGAAGCTTGTGCTCAGGAGTGAGAGTTTGCTTCGGAAAAAAGGTTTCCCTTCGAGTTGTATGCATAAAGAGGAGTGTTAACTTCAAAAGTGAAACTTCGGCTCGCGAAAAAATGCATCTAGTCCCGAGCAGACCTCTTTTCGAAAAACACGTGCAGTTATCATTCATCTTCGAGAAGATTCCTTTGATTTTCGAAGAATTTTATTGAAAATGTTACGGAAAAATTTCCAGTCATTTTCGAAGAATTTCATCGGACATCACTGAGAAAACTCTCCAATGATTTCAGAAAAATTTTCAACGATATCAAAGGATTTTATTGAAAATCATCGAGAAATATCTCTTATGATTTTTGAAGCATATCTTCGGAAGAAAGATTCGATGATTTCCGAAGAATTTCATCAGAAATGTTCGGGGAGAATCTCCGATGATTTCCAAAGGAATTTTATTAGAAATATTTGAGACCAACCTCTGATAATTTCCGGAGAATTTCAACGGAAATCTTCAGAGAAAATTTCTAATGTTTTCCGAGGAATTTCTTCAAAAATTTTCCGATAATTTTTACAGAATTGTATCAAAAATATTTTGGAAAAATCCGATGGTTTTTGAAGAATTCCCTGATCGTTTTCAAAGAATAATTTCATTGGAAATCTTCGAATCAAGAATCTCCGATGATCTTAAACGAATTTCATCAGAAATTTTTGGAAAAAAATTCAGAAAATTTCCGAAGAATCCCATTGGAAATCTTTAGGAAGAATTTCTAATGTTTTCCAAAAAAATTTATGAAAATTCTTCGAGAGCATTTTCCGATAATTTTTGAATAGGAAACATTCGGGGGAAAACTCCGATAGTTCTTGAAGAATTTTAACGTGAATCTTCAGGAAAAATCTCCGATGATTTCCAAAGAATAATTTCATTGGAAATCAAGAAGAATCTCCGGTGATTTTTAAGGAATTTCATCGGAAATTTTTGGGAAAAAATTCCAATTCTCGAAGAATTGAGACTATTTTCCCTTGTTAAAATCTTTTTAGAACTCGTCCAGACATGATCACGACTTTTCTATCCATTCATGCGATGGGATCAAAGATTTTCCCCGAAGATTTTTCGGAAATCGTTGAAAATTTTTTCTAAAGATTTCCGATGAAATTCTCCGAAAATTAGTGGAGATTATTTTCGAAGATTTCCAATGACATTTCTTTGAAATTATTGGAGACTTTTTCCAAATTATTTTCGATAAAATTTTTCGGGAAACATCTCTGATTTCAACGCATGAGTGGAAAATAGTCTCAATTCTTCGAAAATTGACGGAATTTCTTCTTCCAAAAATTTCCGATGAAATTCCTTAAAAATCATCGGAGACTTTTCTCGAAGGTTTCCAATGAAATTGTTCTCTGGAAATCTTCGGAGATTTTACCTGAAAATTTTCGATGAAATTCTTCCAAAAACCATCGGAGTTTTCCCCCAAATATTCCCGATGAAATTCTTCATAAATTATCTTAAAATTTTCCTGAAGATTTTTGAAGAAATTCTTTGGAAAACATTGGAAATTTTTTCTGAAGATTTCCGATGAAATTCTCCTGAAATCATCGGAGAATTTCCTCAGTTATGTCTGATGAAATTCGTCGAAAATGATTGGAAATTTGTCCCTAATATTTTCGATAAAATTCATCGGAAAGTATCTTCGGAAATTAAAGGGATCTTCTCGGAGATTCCTCATGAAATTCTTTTTAAATCATCGGAGCCATCGTTTTGTATGTTTGATGCTTTTTCCACCTGTACATCACCACCATCTTTGTCTTCGCTTCTTTGAATGATTTTCGATTTAGAAGAAGTTCCTTGGGCACATACGTCGGCTAGTAACAACCTGAGCAAACGGTGTTATCTTTGAAGCACCTGCTTTATTTTCTGGAGCGTTCGCTTTATCTTCCTCTTCGGAGCGAAGGCGCTCACTCCGCTCTTTTGCTTCGACGTTAACGCTTAATTTTTATTCATACGGCCTAATGATACGTTAATAAAACGTTTTTGTGTAAAATCAGTGTTGTTTTTCCAGTAACGTAACTACTCATTCCTTCTGGGGGAGGGGGTAGAAATCATAGAATAAAACGTATAGGTATATTCTCACCATAATATTCAATTTTCATTAGATGAACAAAAAAAGAAACTTATGAGGTATAAGATAGCTATCATCTATCACAAAATAAGGTCTATTTTACGCTCTTTAGACACAGCAAAAACTAAAAATTTTACTTTTAAAGAGTTCTGGGGGGGGGGTCCCCCAAACCCTCCCCCGTATTCACGCCAGTGTGTTTTTTTCGCTACAGAGATTATGAAAAGTTGCCAGCCCTGCACAAAACTCGTCGACTTCCTTCTCAAAACTCGTCGACTTCCTTCTCTGGGGCTAAGCTTGTCAGAGCACAAACTAGGATCATCATCAGAGAATGGTTTTTGACCAATTCTAGTTTGAGGACAGCAATTCTTCCCGAGATACCTTTGAATAGTACAACCCTCTCCGCCAGAAACTTATTTACGATAGAACCCCCCTTCCCCCCTGAAACCTTTCGTAGACCCAAAATAGTAAAAACAGTTCCCATTGTTCCTTCTAATTACATTTTCTCCTTACCTTCTGATTTCTGAGAGCCGCGCAATGTCCCATTCTATATTTCCTGACCATAGCGGTCTACAATAGTTTAGCTCCTTATCTCAATTCTCTTAACAATGAATGGGGAGCTGACAAGTGTTAAAATAACGCTAAAAATTCTCTTGCTCGCATGATTTTTTAGTTTTCTGAGGGGTGAGGAGCTTTCAGACGATTTACGGTACTAAGCCTACCCTCTGGTCACCGACGCGATACTCGAAAGGGTAGTTTCCGAAGTCAGGAGGGCGATGTTTGGGAGCCAATCTGACGTACGTGCATCGCCATACGCTCCAATTGAGGTGCTAAGCCTTGCGCCTGTGCATAGAACTTCATTGTATCCCATTTGCAACCACAATATTTCGGGGAATATCCGCGTTTTCGAGGTTTCGATTCACTATGTGCCACATAGTGTGCCCCCCCCACCATGAAATCTGAATAAAGTGTTTCACCACTCATCCCATAATCAAGGTAAATTCTCTCATTGCTCAAGAGCTCCGTATCAGTTGGGCGCTTTACATATGGAGATGATTGAGTCCTCGGGTTATTTATTAGGAGGTACGAGGATATAATTCCCCCCCCCCCCGTTCAGACTACGACTTAGACGTGCGACTCGAATTGCAGTAACCTCTCGATGCTGGGACATCAATAAGGCTTCGATGAAAGACGACCAACAATCAGGAAGAAATTTAACCGATGCTCCGAAGTAAAGGAAAATTGTCGACTGAAATCGGGCAAATTTGCTGGCGTCCGATTTTCAGGCGTGAAATAAATCGAGTTTAGTATTCATGGCAGCACTCGCGCGTAGTGGGTAGCTCGCTTCCTGCGTGAAACTGCGACACCTGCCCACGCGCAAATTCAGACAAACACATTAGCTCTGTATCGTCATCGGTGGGATTTCATTTGTCTTCGGTCTTCAGTCTTCAGGAAGCAACCGAACACTAAATACATATCTGATAATTGGCTTCGGTACCGAAAACTAATTGCAAATTAACGGGGGTCATCTCAGTGGGATTGCTCACAACGGGATTCAACGCTACGCGGATAACGTAAAATACCTAACGGGGGGTGGGGACCAGGCAGAGGAAATTTAAAAATAGTTCTTCATCAGATGATACCTGATTAATAAGTGGGTCAGTTTTCTTCATGGTTCGCCGATGTAACGCTATCAACATGGAAATCTTGGTCATCAGATTAATTACCGAGTAATTACAGATATTTTTGGGTACAATTTTGGCAGGTCGGGGACACGAAAAGAACGAACCGTGTTGTCTCGGTTTTCTACATCCCACTATGAATAAAAAACCAGGCCCGTTAAATATACACGCGTAACAGTATCAATAATTATTCAATACGAACCCGCATCATTTTGATAGAAGGACTGAAAACTTGGCGACAAAATGAAAAACTAAATTGCTACTATATCGACGTAAGCAGTTGCGTGGACCGTAAACAGTAACATTGTAACGATCTGGAGGAATCTCCATCAATGCGAATACCGTACATGTGATATAAAGTTCAACGACACTGATATTTCACGGTACTTTATCACATGAGATAAATGGGCACTCGTTCATGAGTATATGCGACTTGTCCGTGTATGCATCACACTATTGTCGGATAATTTCCACCACGCAGACGTTCGGACAAAACCATTACTGTGGAATGACCGTCAATGAATGAATGTACAAGATACCTGTATACACTGGCTGGCTTAAATTACGAATCACGATGTCAAATCAGTTCTGCTTTTCCAGCAAACGAGGAATTATTTTGCAAGGGTAGTTTCTCCAAACTTCAAGACACCGAAAATCTGTTCAAATTCTGGCGTAATTTTTCTTACGGTAACTAAATTTTGCAGTTGCTTTCAAAGAGGGTACAGTAATACTTGCAACGACGTGAACGACCGCTTGTATTCCTACTTTATAATACACGTCAGAATTACATCGTGATAACGTTAATGAAAAGTTGACCTATTTGAAATCCTGACAGTGCTGATACGGATAATATATTTCAATCATTGAAACGTATGAAACTGATACCACTCTTTATCAGTTATTTTTGCCTTATTTCTATAGTGTGCGGATCATTTCACCCAGATGATAGCCAGAGTCGAAAAGTAACGTTATGATAAGGGCAAGCCCAAAGTGAAATACGTTCCTATCGGTAATCAAATTCAGAATTAGCACTTCTTGACTGCCTCTCGTTTCTTCGACTAGCTAATTAATCAATCGATAGAAAACGTAAAACTGTTACGAGTGTCGTATTATTGACACTGATAATGATAAAACTATACAGTGGTTATGTACAGACACGAGCTATTTCCCAATTACGTAAGACCTATTGAACTAGGATAGGACTTCCTATGATCCAACTGTGATGAATTATACTTCGTGAATGTACGAGCGGATATATTTTATCAATACTGGTCCCGATACTGTCAATCAAATCTATCCACCGCGTTGTAGATATCCGGTAATGACTTCAAGTGCAATGAATCATTAGCTTCTCCGAAGTTTGTAGTCAGTAATGTGTAAATATGATTATGGTACGTACTACAGTATCCAGACTACGAAGAAATTATGTGAAGAAATAGCTACCTTCGAGTTCGATTTTGTTTCCTAACGAACAAATATATCCAACTCGATCACTTTTTCACGATTACATCAAATTACAATTCACGTACGATCAAAATTTCGCACCAACCTAGAGAACCGAGAATGACTCAACAGAAGCAATTCGTTGTTTCTTGTTTATCAGTGCAAAATAGAATACAAAACATTTTGTGAATGAATTAAAATGCATAGACATTTAGAATCTTCTTCTGCTGGATGACGTACTGTCTTTCGCTTGTTTTTTTTTTGGCTCCGTGGTTCGACCGGACCGCTGGGATTATCGGGAAGAGCCTTATTTAGTACCTAAAAATATATGTAGCTAATATCCGTGTTAATTTTCACATTTCATATGGAAGCAAAAATCCGTTTGAAAACTAGGCAAATCTGACAACAACGCTTAACGAAAGTCTAGAAATAAGAACCTTCAGTACGTTAACTTTGAGACTTTTTCCCTGATACTAACACATATACATACCACACGGTCTTTCCTTGGAATTTCTAAATTTCTGATAACACGAGTGATAACTGATAATTTCGGAATACACCGGTTGTTTTACTTACAGAATAATCTATTTTTGCCTTTGTTAATTTGAAAATTTTAGATTTATAAGGGCTCTCAGTTCATCGAAACTAGTTACGCATTGTCAGAGCGCCATGAGATGGATGATTCTAACGAGAAAACGTCCTATCTCTCTATATGCGAGTCGTCGTATCAGCACCGAACTATGGGTCAGCATCCGGTATTATTCTAACGGGTCAGAATTATTCCCAGTTCGGCACTATAATTTACCCTGTACTGAATCTGTTCTAGAACGTCGCCGCCGCTTTCACCAACAGTACCAAAAAAGAACTAGAAGAATACTGGTCTCAGAAGCTTCGTTGTGATGATCAGTTCAACGCAGTCGACTTAAAAGATAAATTTTACGTATTATCGATGTTTCCCTATCCTTCAGGTGATCTTCATGTCGGACATGTTCGTGCGTTCACAATTAGTGACACCATTGCCCGTTTTCATCGACTGAATGGTAAAAATGTGAGTTTCTAAAACTACGTATCATGTAGCCAGGTTTCCGAGACATAATGCGTGGCCTAAGGGACTTTATTCCTCAACCTGATGTCTCTGCGCAATACCATTCAAAGGGATTAGAATCTTTGAATCATCGTGATTTTTTAACTACAGGATTTGAAAAGCAGTATTGCGAAATCAGTTTTTACAACGGAGCTTTACCACCCAATTTCGCCGAACTTATCGTATCTAAGTTGAATATCTATTATGAATTTTAAATTATTTGTGTTCAAAGGTGTTCCAACCAATGGGATGGGATGCCTTCGGCCTACCTGCTGAAAATGCAGCTCTCGAACGTGGCTTGGCGCCGGACGAGTGGACGAAAAAAAACATCAATGTGATGAAAACTCAGCTAAAGAAAATGTTCTTTACATTTGACTGGCGAAATGAACTGACCACATCCTCGCCTGAATATTATCGGTGGACGCAGTACATATTCCTAAAAATGTTCCATGCTGGCTTAGTTTACCAAAAAGAAGTACGGTTGATTACATTCACACCATAATGTAAACTCAGCAAATCAAAATATTTATTATTGTAATACTTCAGGCCATAGTTAATTGGGATCCGGTTGATCGTACCGTGTTGGCTAATGAGCAAGTGAATGATGAAGGACGTGCATGGCGCTCCGGTGTCAAAGTGGAGAAGAAAATTCTGAAGCAGTGGTTCATTAGGACAACTAAATTCTCACGGTATTATTGAACCCCTGAATTGCAACATGGGATGACCTCAAAATGTTGATAGTTTTTCTTTCTTTATAGTTTGTAACTTTGTATACTAGTTTTATATTCGATGCTTTCTGTAATCTTGTAGTGAGCTTTACGAAGGCTTAGATAATCGCACCCTCCACAACTGGGTGGATGTGGCCGCCATCCAGAAAAATTGGATCGGTAAATGCAACGGATATTCCTTCGATTTAAAGGTTAGGAATTCGGACGTAGTTACCGATACTAACGTACTAGATGTCTGGGTTCAGGATCCAGTAGACGTCCTGGATGCCGAGTTCATAGTCATCAAGCCGCATAGTTTAGTTGACGTTCTGGCTAATTGTACGCGGGAGGCGAACGGTAAACTCAACTTCCGTGCTGTTAATCCATTCACCGGCAGTACGTTGCCAATTTACGTTTCCAACGATGTTCCTTATGCGTTCGGTCGAGATAGCTATGTCGGCCTACCTTCCAAGTTCCAATCTGATCTAGAATTTGCCGTAAATGTCGGACTAGAACGGTCATCAAGAAAAACGTCAGTTTGCGGAGATAGAATATGCGAAACTGGCCAGAAGTTGGGTATAGGAGGATATCCAGTAAGTGCAAAGGCGAAAGATTGGCTGATATCGAGACAACGCTACTGGGGCACGCCGATACCTCTAGTTCACTGTGATAAATGTGGCATTCTTCCGGTTCCGTATGACCAGTTACCGGTCACATTACCGCCGTTGCCGAAGGATTATGAAATCGGCAAAGGTTTGAACGAGTTTTTGAAAACATCCGACTGGATCCAGACCACTTGTCCAAAGTAAGTGGTGAGTAATGCTTTCTCGAAAAATAGTTAAACTTTTGGTGTTTAATTTTACATTTGACATCCTTGATTATCTGCTCAACATACTGGGATCTTTACCGACTACTCAATTCTTTCCTTCCATTCTTCCTTCTAGGCGAATCCTCCTGAACAAACCCATGGGTGGGAAGCAGTGGTGGAGAGACGAGGATGATGATGGGCGATAGACGGGTTACGTGTTGTGGATTGCATCCAGGTTTTCCGTTATCCGTGTCCGCCCGCCAAATGCAAATACAATATTGTAGGATATACATAATATTCGTGTAGGTAGATGTACATACATGTACGTGTAGGTACAGGCAAGTACTTGTGCGAGAGAAATTCTTCAGTCTATTATCGCTCGCAGTTTTGTGAATGCTATGTTCAGCATTGATCAGGAAGTGGCAGTCTATGAATTTTTGTACCGGTTATCGGTTTCTTTTCTATTGAATACGGCCTCTGCTATTGACTTCTGACTTTGGCTATTAATGTTCAGCTGTTGGCTGCGTAACTTTAGCTCTCGGTGATTGAGCCATCGAATCATTTGGGAGTTTCCACCCAGTTTTTGACTTGCACGTATATGAATTTTGAGCTCCCTGGGCCCCTTCTGTGACTCATTAGTGGTGAATCGGCAATCATGACCAGTCAATGTGACGAGTCTGCAATGGTTACTGATCTTTAGCTGCTGCCTTTGAGTTTGGGGATTTGAAAGATAACCAGGAATCAGAAAGTCGAGTGAATATCTTAACATCCGAAGCTTATTTTGGAAACTAATTGAGTGCCAATCAAGAAACGTATTGGGGAGTCCAATCCGGAAGTTAAACGGGATACAAAATGAGACCACTGGAGTACGGTTTCCTGTTTGGCTACCGGCTCCTCACAGTTGTCGAGATAATAGCTATCGGCTTCTGACTGTCGCCTGGTCTCTGATACTGGACCTAGTTTTGTTGATGAAACTACATTCTCTTATGTTAGGTGCGGTGGGATTGCAACTAGAGAAACGGATACCATGGACACGTTTGTCGACTCTAGTTGGTATTACCTGCGATACGTTGACGTGAATAACACCAATGAGCCATTCGATTACACCACTGCCAACCGAATGATGCCTGTGGACTTGTACGTCGGTGGAATAGAACACGGTAAGCGTATGAATCAAATGGCCGCTTTGGTACTGAAACGAAAATTTTCGAGTCCTACTGAGGGCGTCAGTGCGGGCTCAGTCTTGCAACATGGCCTGCTTTTTGTAACAAGAATTGGTCAGTTTGCTTCTAGAACAAACTTCATCATTCGTATACACGCGCCCTTTCCTCCCATCGACACTACTGAAACTGGTCTCTGTTGATGTAAGAGACTGATTACGTGGTTAGAGACTTCACTGCTAATAATTATCAATATATTAATATTTCAGCTTCGCAGCACTTGTACTACGCCAGATTTGTGAGCTACTTCCTGCATTCAGTTGGCTTAGTGAAGGATGCTGAACCTTTCCAAAGTGTGCTGTGTCAGGGCATGATCAAAGGCAGGACTTACAAAACATCGGAAGGCAAATATTTGAGGCCGAGAGAAGTGAAGATCACTGGTAATGAGTTGCACTTATCGTCGAACATGCGAAGACAGACATCGATTTAACCTACGGATCGTGTTGATAGGGGACACAGCTGTGTGCAAGAACACGGGAGAGAAGCTAACAGTCACGTGGGAGAAGATGAGTAAATCCAAGTACAACGGAGTCAATCCGGACAAACTGCTCAGTAGATACGGAGTGGACACGACCCGCTTGTTTTTGCTGAACAATATAGCACCCTGGGATCATTCCGAGTGGAATGAAGATCGTGAGTTTGTATTTTTACTATTTTCAGTTGAAATCGTGCATGAACAAGTGAAAGATATAGAAATCATTCCAAAAATATTTTGGCGCAGTTTTCGGATTTCGGTTGTGTCCCTTATTCTTGGGTATCAGTCGTAAACTGGGATCCGGTGCTCATTTTCTGGTAGTTTGTTGGTTTATCGCCCTGTAACCCCCCCCCCCTCGGGTGAAGATGTTCTATGTCTCAGTACTTCAAGTTTGATCGTGTATCTAGTTGAAACAAGGTCTTCTGTACGTTTTATATTCTTTTCCTTTTTTTTTTTTTTTTTTTCAGTAATACGTGTTACTAATAATTGGCAATATCGAGTATGGTTAACGATGAAAGAATTTCTGAAAGTTCGCGGAAATCCGCTCGTTGGCCCGCAGCCGACCATTGACATGGATGAAGAAGAAGTCAAACTGAGAGAGGCTCGAAATACTGGTATTAGGAATGTTACTTATAATTTCAAGGATACGCATCATTTAGGAGATGCTATCGAAGAACTGACAGCATTTATGAAACCACTGAGGGTAAGTATTTTGTTTTAGGCTTTAGAACGGAACTTTCAACTAGCAAGGAGATCATGTATAGGGTCCATCATGCAGCGGTTGTTCAGTTGTCCTTCCCAGAATTACCTTCGGAAATGTCTCGTCTTAGATGCTCTCTACAGATCTTCCACTTCTATTCGCTTCTATTTTTATTGAATACCCACGGAGTCTTACCTCCGACTCGTTCCAGTCCCAGAGTCCTCGTTTGAAAACCTTAAAATTTCCGTCATTCTCGATTCTCATTGTCTAGTCGATACTGACAATAACCGCACTAATTTTACATAATTCGAGGAAAGTATCTAGTGTTCGTGTTACTCAAAATTAAAATTTTCGTCTTACCGATGCCAGGCGAAGCAGACCACTCGCGAAGTACGCAAATACAGTGTCGAATACGAAAGAGCTCTGGCCGCGTTCATAATCATGCTGGCGCCGATCATACCCAGTATGGCGGCCAGTTTATGGTTTGGTTTCACTTCGGCTCCGGGCCGGTTGAACCCGGAGAGCAGAGAGATAGACTGGAACATGGATGTGCTGCGGCAAAAGTGGCCTAAAATGGATGACGACTTCGCACTTCCTATCAACTTCTTGGTAAGTTGAACGAATACGACTAGCGTATTTTAATTGGCGGATGACCAGATCATCGTGTTGACGCGTATGATTGATTTTTAGGTAAACGATGAAGTAGTGTATTCAGTGCCCATTCCACAAACTGTTTTGAAAACTCTAACCTTGGAGGAGGCTTTGAGATATGCAGAAACTGATGAGACATTTCAAGCTCAGTTGCGTAATACCCCAGTGCTGAGTACGAACATTCGAGTAATCGAAGATTACGGCGCCGATGTGTTCATAACCACGCTGCAAGACGGGCCAGAGGAAGCCACAAAGAATGCGCAGGAAAAAGTGACTAAGGAGCAGAGTTCAAGATTTTAATTTGTTCCTCATAAATGCATGTATGGTGTACATAAGCGTGTATATGTGTAGGTAATAAATTTGATATTATTGTTGTGTTTTATCATTTGTACTTGATTTTCTCTTGTTATTACTTGTTACTTGGCTTCATTCACTTGGAACGTGAAATTCATTGCAACATCTTGCTCGGAGCTATGAAGGTGCGACTTTGGAACGCATGTGAAATTATAATACGAAACCGGGAATGTGAATATTGATGGATTTGGAAGTCCCAAGGCTAATCCAAAGTGTTCCTTGAAAAGTGGGTGTCCAATGAATGCTTTTTAATGACTTTTTACGCTGTCAGTGCGCGTACCTATCTGATAATTGCGCAGTCTTTGAGTGTCACAAAATAACTGCTGTGGATATAATGTAGTCGGCACCGGCTTGATTTTGGCAAAATTCATGCCCGTGACATTAATATATACGAACTAAGTTGGCATTCGTGACCTTTTTCCTTTTAATTAGTTCATTATGTGTATATGGTCGTAAGCAATACCTAAGGTTGAAGAAGTTGACACCTCGACTATTTGCTTAGCTGGGCTATGTAGTGGGTAACGGTACCGAATATCGACCACCATTTTTGTTTTTCGAATTACTCTGCCCCAAATTCGCGTAGAAAGGACGTTGATGGCTCGAAACGTAGACCAGCTATTCTAGTTATACCCTCAAAAATTTCAAACCCCTTAGTTTTTTCCCCGAATTTTTTTCTGAAAGGTGTCAAATTTGGGTATTGAAAAAAAGTGCGCCTAATATCGACCACTCCCAAAATTAATAAAGGTTAGCGTTATTCGTAGATACACTATCTACGGGTAAAACGGTATTCGCAGATACACTATCTATGGGTAAAACGGTATTCGTAGATATAGTGTAGGTATACATGCAGGTACAAAAGGTACATGCGTAGTAAAAATCAAAGCTTACTTACGGTTAGCTATAGCTATGCTCTGCAGTCTGGACATTGATCAAATTCGAGGAAACATGACTTATGGACTACCTGCTGACAGCAATCCGTTGACATAAGGTTCGTATCATCGCTGCAAAATTGTGAGGCGCATACAGGACACTGGAAATCTTTTGGTAAAAGGCGTCGTCTTTTGCCGTTGCCTTTCTGCTCTCCCTTTGCAGAGCGTTTCTTCCCGTTGCGAGCCTGAGCTTTTTGATCAGCGCTTGTCTTGTTGAATGCGCATAATTGCCTCTCAGCGCGTTTTGGTCTACCCTAAGCTTTCAGTTTTGGACGAAATGTAAGATATGAAAACTTGCTTTTGGGTACTGTTTCACAGGAGAGTGGATAATCCGTGGAGGCGCTGGGACCCACTTCAGTATTCTCATCCTCTTTTTCGTGGCTTTGACTTCCTACTGCTTCTGGTGTATCAATATTCTGTCCTGCTCGCACCAGCTTAGCCACCTTCTTCACGACTGTCAAATAGCCCATATGAATTGTTCTGTTCCGTGGCACGAAGCCTAGACTGGCAATTTCCATAACGACTGGTAACATCAGGTTGTATCTTTCCCTGCTACTTAATGTTCTCTCAGTCCGGTCACCAACGAATAGATCATCTTGTAGGCATTCCGTCATTTTGTGCGAAGGCTCTCGAGTTTCTAAGCCACTAGATTTATGGTACCGGATGTGAAACAACTCAGCCGAAAAGAGAGTGGCGAGAGAGCCAGTAATCGACTCTCGCTGTAGTAGAATGTGTCGGCACGGCGCTTGATGGTTTGAATAGAATGTACAGGTGCACGAGGTTGATGAACCTACTATGCTCATATGCTCCCGGCGTTCCTGCAGTGCCTTCAAACTTTTATGGAAAATCACACATCAGCGTTCATTGAGGCTGAGAGCAGCATCTCTATTTAACGCGCTTATTTGGGGATCAGAGTCGAATATAGCTAGCGTCTTCAAAGATGCCACGGTTGAGGCGCGCGTAATGCGCCCTTCACAAAAACGAACAAGGTGCATAACACTTTGGTGTATACTATAGGAAGAGTGGGCGGTCTCTTCAGACAGAAAGGCTAACGCACAAATTTCGCTACGGTTTGTCCCAGGGTTCAAGTAACAAAACCCGCATACCTTATACTTGGACGAATCAAAATCGAACGATGTGTCAACTTGCACGGCTGTACAAACAGAGGCAAGAAAACCTTTCTTCATCGACTGTGACGTTAGAAACAGGACCGCAACATTGCTATCGGCATCGAAGGAAGTACAAACAGTTCCTCCTCCTCTTCCACTTCTTCCAAAAATTATTGAAGCTGGAGATTATCGTCGTCTTCCGCAAGGCCAAGTTTTCGGATCAAATTTTGTATTTTTTGAGAAGATAAATCCTTGTCAAATTTCGTGCGTAACACCCGACGAATCTGACTAACTTTACAACTTGCCTCATGCAAATCACTAACAACTTCGCATATTCTTCCTTGGTCAGTTGCACAGTCGAACATTCGTAAGCAGCTTTGCTTGTGTCATGATTATGTTCTAAATTTACTGACGTTATTCACACGCGGGTCGCGTTTGTAGGCTTATAACATCTGATTTTCGCTGGACAAAAGCTAGATAGTTGTAGTGTAAGTTGGTGCGCTGACCAGTACTTTCCGAAACTCGTCGATGTCCATGCCGGCACTCTATAAGAACTTGTCGCTAGTTGTTTGAAACAATATAACGAACGGTTGATACGAAGTTCTACAAAAATCGCGAAATTCCTCAAGAAACACTTCGTCATTCGCGAATTCCTTTCCGACAATAGCAAAATTATTACTATCAATTTCTCCGGCCATTACGTGTACACATGCGAGAAAACCACGGCGAACTGATGCAGCCTGTGTAGAGTACGAGTAGACCTAACAGGTGATAAAAGCCATACTGTGATGCAGCAAGTATAATCATGATACAGTAAATTCCTTATCGACCATGGGATTATTCGGCCGACGTGTACAGTACTTTACTCATCTGCTATACTTATGTATCTACGAATACCGTTTTACCCATAAATACAGTATCTACGAATAACCACAACGATTAATAAAAGTAACAAGTTGATCGTGAAATAAACAAAATTTGCCGACTGCCAAATTATTGGGGGGGGACCCCTTCCCACAATGGTTTCGTCCCTGCAAATGCAGATTGGTGCTTTATCCCCCAAGCACTCACATTTGGGCACATATATACACAGAGACAGCATCCGTCATTGCTTTTTCTGGCCATTTTTGTCGACTTTTTGATTCTTTCGGCATCACTATAGTGGATATAAACAGATGAAAAGATTTCATGAAATGATAAAAACAGGTGGTGGTCGAATTTAGGGAACTTTTTGAAAAAAAACTTCGAAACAAATATAAATACCTGAGTGAAATTAATTCTCCAAATCAATCGAGCTCCAATATAATTTAAAATCTTCACTTTTAATTAAAATTTACCACATTTAATTACGATAAAAACCACCTTTACACAATCAACATTTGAAATCACGCCTTGAAAAATTTTGGACATCTCAAAATCTTTTTTTTTTTTGCGAATATCTCCGCCAATTTTGCCTTTAGAGCGATGATTTCAGTCTCATTCGATTTGTCTGTGAAAAATGAATAAAAATATTTTTTTCCCACGGAAGTCGAGGCATTAGAAGTCGACAACGGCTGGTGGTCGGATTTAGGAACTGGTCAATATTAGGCACCTTTACCCTTACTGCAACTGCAAGTTGAACTTTACGAAATGTAGCGATTGAACAACTCCCCTCCTTCAATCTGCTCCCTCCAATAGAGTAAGACAGTGATTTTCAGCAAATCAACCCATCTCCATTTCTCCCTTCACAATAGTTTCACATCGTGTTTATAAAACACGAGGATGATAATATGTTCCTTTATGAACATCAGACATATTGCATTCAGTTTGAATGAACACAACGAAGGTAGTTATTAAACTCACAACACAAATGAAATGTAGTTTTTTATTTAGTGCACGCAACATGTAAGATAGGTAAATGGTGAAATAATTATAAACACTGGTCATGTGTACATTTCCAAGAAATATCCCTTGGTATAAGTACACTAAAAATAAAAAGACACCTACTTAAAAGAATAATAAATTTATAACATACAATGAGCATGAATGCCGGGAATTCTGTTGGTACAGGTTTTGGTAACTTAGGTAGGTACATTACTCAATAGTTACAACTAACACATATTTTTTTACTTTGAATTCACTTTACATGTTGCTAGGTAAGTACTATAGAGGTAACTTTTTATACTTCCGCATAAAATTATAAATTTCTTATTTACCAACAATATCTAGGTATACCTAGCAATTCAACTACCTTTTATAAGTAATAAGTATATCTACGCACAACTAATGAAAGAGGAAACGTTAAGGTGTCGGGTTATAATTATTGAACTTATCGAACAGTTTTTTGTAGTAGAACATTTATTTCCTAATTCTTTCATCCCGCTTCAATCTGATTAATCGCTACAACATTTGCAGTTAAATCATCTTTGCAGATAGGATAAGTACCCATCACCTACATGTTTCAGTGATTTGGTTTTACTACTTATCTATTGCATTGATAGAAGAAGGAACAACTACTTTTACAAACTTTAGGTAATTCTGGCAATTACACCCATCGCTTGATTTATTAGAAACGAAGAATTGTCGATTGTTTTCACGGTAAACGATGCATCTAGCTATTATGACAATATATACTAAGGGTATTTATCTAATCTTTTGTAGCAATGAAAAATGGAAACTGGGAACTTCTTTGTTGTTCTTACTTTGACTGATTTAATTACTATGGATACAAAAGCAATATTTTATTGTTTTTAGACTGATTCTTATTCAACTTATCATATGGATGTCAGTGATTATAGGAACTTACCAAAGAGCAGGAATCCAAAAGGGAACGTATTAGCAGAATATTTCCGACTCAGTTTCTGAAGAACTACTTATTCAGGTAGAGACTACCTATTGCTACAACTGTTTCATTCAGGCTTTTGACATTCCCTTTCCCGCATTTCATGTCAGTCTCGCAATATGTTCCTATCTACATCTAACAGCGGAAAAGAATAAACTCAAATGAAACGGTCTCATGTCATGGAGTATGGGAGTTGGGTTACAAATTAGTTCTGAACCCAGAGATCAAAACTGAAGAATAGGGAAATGTTTCATTTGGATTCTAATAGGTAGATATCGGTTTTAGATCCATGTATTGTATATTACTTACATTAGTTACCTACTTTCTAGAACAATGTTATGAAATAGGTAATCATAGCAGAGGTATAACATTAAAACAGATAAAATAAACATCTTAATATAGGTACATTTATTTTATGAGAAAATTGAAAGATATACAAAGAGGAAACAAAAGGACCAAATAAAATGCCAATATAAATCACACCTGACCATTTAATCTCCACCAGAAAGTACGAATTGATGTCTGTCATCTGGGCTGTAACGGGCTGATTCCATTTCATCACATTATTTTTAAGTAGATCTCTCTATCTTGCTAGATGAGCTATTTGGTCTTCAAGAAAAAAGCTTATTTCAATGATTTTGTTAGGCTTGTTTAATAAATTATTCAATAGAAATTGATTTATTTGTTATTTTGATTGGCAATACCCACCTACCATAACAGGTGGGTAGATCCGTATAGGTACAGAAATAATTTTCTTATAAACTTGTAATATCATCTGACAGTTTTGTCTTACAAATACAGAAAAATCTTGAGTGTAAATCTTACACAGATGGAAAGAACCTGAAAAGCTGCATAACATTAATGTGTCAGAAAAGATAATGGAAAATAATTCATCTAGCTAGGGGTTACTGGTGAAGAAGTTTCTGAAGATTGGTTTCTACTATGTCCAGTCATGCCGTAAGATTAATTACCAAATATGTATTAATAAGACAACGAATCAAAGTTCTCATTCCATAATTATAACTATCATTATCACCAACAGCAGAATTCAAAGGAAAATAATTACCTATCTTGATCAAGTGTTGAGCAATGCAGTATACGAGGCAGTTTAAATTGCGCCGTTGGAAAACTTGTTAAAACATGGTTCAATAAATGTTTGATAAATTTTAAGATCTGTGATAATTTAGTGATTATATGATTTTACATATCATTACTGTCGATACACCTGGTGTGGTAGGACATATGGCGATATATACGCATGCCAAAGTGGCCCCTATGATGCCGTACCCCCAGTCCCGGAAACTACTTTTCAAGTATCGTATCAGTGAGCTGTCGATACCTATTGTTGGTCCTGTTAATTAGGATGATCAGCGTCAGCCTCCATCCGTGCTTCTAGGCCTAGGCAGTTGGGGTCTAAAATCACGTCGAATATTTTTAGTATGGTAATTATCTTGAAATACACCATTATTATTAATTATTATTATCATCATCATCACCACCATCTCTACCACCAGATACACCGCGTATGTAAGTGTTAATTATAACGTATAACAATTACTGCAATTTTTCACCATCACATATGCTTGAACATTTGAACCTAATTATTCCCTCGTAATCATAAGCGCAACCAGCCGTTCTGGAATGAGCGGCTGTATGGGATATAGGAGGTGGGGGGCTGATAAGTATCAAAATAATACTGAAAATTTTTTCGCTTGTATTTCATTTTTTTAAGGTATTGGATTGAGAAGCAGGTTAAGCCTCCAAACCCCTATTTTCCCATATGCTCATCATTCACCTCGGCTCGCATAATACTGTCCACGTGGACACTGAAGTGAACAGGAATGGTGTAATTTTTTTAAACTCAGTTTATATGAAATTCAAGTAGGCGGGCCGACATGAATGTGTTCGGTACGCATGGAATATTGATTTGATATTAGGTGGACATGTTTTCATATGGTTAGCTGAGATGATGTCGATATAAACGTGCCCACAGAATCCATTAAAATACATCGATACGAAAATTTACTCTTTTGTCGACAATCAAAAAGTCTTATCAGGTTTGACACGACGATGCGGTCCATTTTGATACGAAGTTCAATACCAAAGTCGAGTTACCATTTTCACATTAATTTTTAAACAGAATTTTCACCAAAGTCGATGCAAAATGTTATCCAAAAGTTGATATGAACATGGCAACTCGATTTTTATATCGAATTGTGTTTTGATCTAAATGACGTGTTCAAAGAGTAACTGACTTTGCGTTGAAATTTGTTTCAAGGGGAGGGAAGGAGGTTGATGTAAGAGTACGCAGTCGCGATTTCTCGAAAACTACGAATCTGGCAGTACTGGTAATGGACTCATTGTATGTACCATGTGTTTAAACCCTGGCGGAAAGCCAAAAAGACGGGATTGATAAAATATGTATATTTATTTATATTCGTAAAGTTTCTGTTTACATTGGCAAATCTAGAGTTTTTCAGTCGCACAGAAATGATTATAATAACAAATCCAAGAAAATGAACAGGTCTGTCTTATACTCGTTTTGGATTCCATATGAAATAAGCTTTAAAATGATGTACATATTAACTTTACCTTTTGTATGATTATTTATGAATCTAGAAGTAGACTTATGAACTATGAGGGGGAAAATGTAAGAGTGCGCGTTCTGATGATTCATACGGTAGAATAAAGGTAGTCTATGGCAAATAGAGGACTGAAAGGAGATTAAGATTCACGGAGGAAACGTTGAAGGAAGCAAGGAAAAGGATCACTGACGGTGACAGTATTAGTGGCGTTGCGGTCTCAATCGGGGTACTGCTTGGGAAAATTTTGGATCTATAAAGCTTGTAGTGGATCAAATTCACCGACAGATTATTTATTTGATTTCTGTCAATGACTTTCTCTCGCCTTTTTCGAATTTATTCAACATGCGAACTCTTACACCACAGTAAATGTAAGAGAGAGCGCATTTGACTTTTTTCATTAATGTTCATGTAGCCAGGGCCGCACTTAGCTTTTTTCTGCCTTTGGGCAATGAAATTCTGTACGCCTTTTCTCCGTAAATTTTTCTCTTTTTTTCAAGCGGATGGGGCTTAGGAGACCTAAAAGTATACAAAAAATCATTTAGCTACTCGTATTAGTCCATCTTCTGAGATTTTTTTAGTCAAACGTAAAACTGCAAAGTCTGTTTCATTTATCGTTTTACTCTTTTCGAATGAACTATACGCTTGAAAAACAAAACTCGTCTTTCGTTTGCCGCCTTGGACAGCCTCTAAAAATCTTCCGCCTTGGGTTGAAGTCCCTTCAGCCCATGTCTAAATACGGGACTGCACGCAGCCCTTTAATTTGTAATCCTTCGAGGGATTTAGTACTGCTATCAGTCTGTCCCTTGAAATTTTTAGCTTTCTACTTCGCACAGTTTCTGAGAAATAAACTTTCAAAAGTTAACTGCGTACTCTTACGTCAACTTCCCTACTGAGTAAACATTTTCCACTTCTTATCAATCTCTTTATGCCTGAATGAATAACTCTAAGCGGATTGTTTACTAGATTATATGTAAATCACCATTTCTCAACCTCTGTAATGTTTAGTAAATGTCAATAGACCCCAAACTGATCACCAGACTGATTTCTGTTCTCCAAATGAAAGTATCCTAATATGGAACAAGTTCTAATATGGAACGCGTTAATAACTGAGACTGTATAACTAACGCATTCTACCGGCGATGCTTTCAAGGCAAGCCCTAGTGAAATAACCTGGGCATGCAAGGAATTGTAGTGCTAGAATGTTTCATTTGGTTTGGTTTTTATCATAATTTTTTATTTATTTATTTTTTTATTTTTTATTTTTTGAAATCATTCATATTTGTAATATAGGAGCACAAAAAAATTATCCGAAGTTATGCCTCAAAGTCTTTTTAGATGGGAAAAGTAAGTACTTTCATAACATCTGCTCAATTTTTATCAGTTATGGTAAATAAAAAAATTATTACAAATTACAAAAAAAAAAGAAAAGAGAGTGGCCTGATATGGAACGTTTTAGATTTTGAAATAATAAATTGGTTGGTCGTAAAGGAAAATAAGTGTAAAAAATACGCACAAAAGAGGATATAGAGCGTGCACTTAGATTGTGTAAAAAAAAACCACATATTCATTCTGAGCTGCAAAGTTCCTAATACAACTAATAACTAAATAAACTTGTTTCTACGAGTAAACGTTTTGTTTTGTTCATTAAAAATCGAAAAAAATGACGTTCCATATATTAGGAGACAACTTTTTTAAAGATTGAAAACCTGATTATATGCAAATTTTTGGAAAACTATGCGCCCTAGAAGAGTCAAGTCCAGGCGGCTGATTTAGGGACTTTTGGCTACCCGTGAGCGGTTAGAGATTGTTTTAACTGTATTACAGACTGAGATATTGCGATTTTACAGATGGCGTTCCATATTTGGTGACTTTCCCCTATACATATGATACATTTATGTGGACATGTGTTCCGTCGGAGAAAATATACTTGATACACAATGCACACGCAGCAATATCCAATAAAACAAATTATTCAAACAGAGTTATTACAGCAGATGATGTTAATACAATTTTTTTGTTTTTTGATTCCCAAAAAGGCGTGAGCAGATATGTATTTTAATGGTCTACCTCGCAGCAAAATTATTTTATTTTGTCCTAAATCGTTTTATTAATATGAGCACAGATCAACGCTACACGTATCTCATAACGTTTCTTCGCTAATGCTTAATACAAAATTAAATTAGAAACACTTTCCTAATTTAATTATTAAAGATTTTGGTTCAACGGAGGTCCCCGAGTACCCATCAAATTCGACCAATATCGTTTTATACGAATCAATGTGAGTTTCGATGGAAAACTTTGCGAGAAACTTTGAATTTAACGCAACTTTTTGCTTTACGTATTTTACAGCGTTCTACGTTCAAATCCGCAATCAATATACAGTTCCGGAGTAAATTATCGCATCCGGTTACATCCCATGTAAAATATTGGTAGTTTTCGCATTCGTGGTCCAACCATGCACTCGACTATACGGACTTAAACAATCCCACTGGGCCAGACGTGGTCCCGATTGAAACGGCACTTTGATTACAATAATTAAAGATGACCCGCGTCGAAATCTTCCATTTTAATTAAACTCCGGCGAATGTGATTATCACTGGTCACTTCGCCGAAGAGGTTACCATAGCTACGTCTTTCCGCTGCAGCTTCACAACTTTTACTATACGTAAATCGCATTCAACGTAATTTTGAGCTCAACACCTTTCATCGGTGACAGGCAACACTATCAGCACACAGTAGAATGTGGAGTCAAATGAAATTTTGTAATACCGATGAAAGGTTTAGAACTATTTCGACTCGATGTGTCTTGTTCGCCACTCAAAATGCCCACACAATTTGTCTCAGAACTCGCAACTCGTTCTCAAGGAAAATGCTGATATCCTGCGCATGAAATTCGCGCAGATGCCTTCCTAATTTACAGAAAATAAATAAAGTTATTTAAAGAAAAATTACAGACACTGAGTTTTCTAGAAGGAGTTAAAAATTATGGTAACTATGAATAGGGGTACGTCGATGATGCGAATGTCGTTGTTCAATTCGCGGGTCTCTAGGTGTTCACAAACATCTCACGTCTTTTCTTGCACTTCTCCCTGAACAGGTAGCAGAGTGCAACAAGAATCAATATCCCAATCAGAATGCTCATCGCGATGCTGATCCATATTATTTCTTCGTTAAAACCACTGTATGGATGCCCTGCAACACGAGAGAGAAGTATACTGTTAGATTAATTAGGAAGCTATTCCACTTTTATGATGGTGGAGACACACACATCAGGTCAATGGTGAAATAACCTTTGAAATACAGTCAGTCGACTCTCCTGTCGATGTGCAAAATCCATCACTTTTCTGATACGATATTGTGGTCGAATCTGATACAGAATTAGATATAAAAATCTGGTTATCCTGCCAACATCAACTTTCAGATACAATTATACATCTAACTCGACACACAATTTGATCCAAAAGTCGATATCGACATGGTAACTCGACTTCTGTATCGAAGTTTGTATCAGAAGCGATTATGGTGATGTGTCGAAAATGTAACAGGGCATTTATTTGGAAGGAAAGTCTGCAAAAGATCATTGGAATCGTTTATAAATATTTAGCCGATATGTGTGTAAAATGCGTTATTGCCAGGGATGTACCTAAGAGTTTTTCCGGGGGAGGGGGACAAGGGGGCAGAAATTATGAAAGTCCCAACTGACTTAACTCAAAATTCCTAAGTATCAAAGCATCAAACAAAGCATCAAAACAAAAAATACCTATTTGATTGCATTATTAGATTTTTTAACCAATGACTCAACTCAATTAAAATTCCAAAACATCAAAACAAAACAAAAAAAAACCTTTTGACTTGTTGAATTTTTCCAACTTCAATTCCTAAGTGTTCAAGCAAGTAAAAAACAAAACAAAAAACAACAACAACAAAAAACAACTTTTGATCGACTTACTAGATTTTCCAACTGACGATTCAACTCAAAATTCCCAAATATAAAAAAAAAAAAACAATTTTTGACTTGTTGGATTTTCTCAACTTCTCAACTCAATTTCCAGGGTCAAAGCAAGCAAAAAAAAATTTTGATTGACTTATTGAATTTTTCCAATTGATGCTGACTCAACTCAAAATTCCCAAAAATCAAAGGAAAAAACCTCTTTTGTCTTTTTGGATTTTCCCAACTTCTCAATTAAAAATTCCCAAGTGCCAAAGCAAGCAAAAAATAATAATAATAATAATAAATAAATAAATAAATAAATAAAATAAATGTTGACTTGTTGGATTTTGCTAACCCCGCCTGACTAAAATGGTAAATTTTTCCAACTGCTGAACGAAAAATTCCTACGGGGGTTGCCCCCATCCCCCTACCCCCTACCGGTACGTCCCTGGTTACTGCTTAAGTCCAGTCAAAATTACCATCAACTCGAACCTAAAAAGGAAATAATTACAATCAGAGGCGGATACAGAAAATAATTTCAGGAGAGTTCGAATGGAAAATGTTATAGACGAAACATAATAGCTTTAGGTGACTATAGACTTTGGGGGGGTGTCCAGGACCCCCACCATCACTGATAGATTATCTATACTCGCTCGTGGTTATGTCTTACAATCCAATATTTGATTTTGACATGAATTTATCTGATGGCTCGACACACAAAAGAGGAAAATTCTGCAGAAAACCTTCCACAAAAAACGCTTTATAACAAACATTTCACAGAAAAGCGTTACCATCCTGATGTAGTCGCGTATACCTCTTTCCCGACGCGTAATCAGTAACCCTCTAGTTACACCCAGTTCCCCGCGGGAAAGTTACCCATTTGGTACCCTCGGATTACCCTCAGATTACTCTTATTCCTCTTTAGTAACCCGGGTAACTGGCGGAATACTACGCAATTAGTTACCCTCTAGTTACCCTCAGATTACCCTTGTTCCCCTTTAGTTACTCAGGTAACAGGTAGGATCTTGTCCATTGAGTTACATGGCCATTCGTTCCATCATTTTAATTAGCTGACACGGAGAATGTCGAGTAATACCAAGAATGGAGGACTAGAGAAGGCAATGAAATGTGTGTATGTGCGTCAACACAGTCCCCTGCCGCCTGGACAACATATCCTCATATGTAACAATGTCTGTTTGTGCAGCAATCAGACTATTTTTTTCATTTTTAGGGTGTTTGCCCGCGCGCAGCGCTGCAAGCACCCTATTGCAATCGAATTTTCATTTTTCCCCCATTAAATACGACTGAATTGTTTACAGCTCCTAGTTCAGTTTTAGCTCAGTTTCGTTCTCCGTTAATTGTTGCCATCTATCGATAAGTCGGTTTATTAATATGAATGTATTCTCTCTCTCCACAGGAGGTACGATTTACAAATGCAACGTGTTTACGTTCTATTTTGTAATTTTGTATTTTACTCCTCGTACTTTTCTACAAAAGGAACTATTTCCTCAAAGAAAGTGAAGACATTAACTGGATTTAGAAGAGGTAAGTGTATTGTTTGTTTGTATGAAATGGGTTCTCAGTTGAATTAGCGTATAATGTATTTGATTCAAACCAAGTACAATGGAACATTCTGTCATAAATATGTTAGCAGTATTAAGGGGTAATTTTGGTATTCTGTTTCAGGTCTTTCACAAATATTTCGTTTCTCGTTTGACTATTTACCTAAGTCTTTTTGTTATCAGAAAGGACGAATCATCCAAAACTTCTATTATAATTGTGTAGTGGAATTAACGAAAAATGTGAATAAATAATTGGCAGATCACGTTTTGTTTTTGAAATGGAAGATGATTATCTTTCTCGCATTTGAACGGTTCACGAATATTTCACGTGTTGTGTGCCCAGGAGTCGAGCGTGGAGCTAATAATGTCTTTGCGTCTTATAAACATTGTAATGAGGAGTATAAGGACACATTAATGTACGTTTTCTGAAGCAATAACACAACTTTATTTAAATCAAAGTAAAATTCCTCGTTTATTTGAATTGAAACAATATTCCTGTCCCTCTTTGAATTGTTATCAGCGGTTATCAGTTCATATTCATTGAAACTTGTGAGTTCTAAAATTCCTTGGATTTATGTCCTTTGAATTTATTTGTCTTGTAAAGGTAGAATGTTTGATTTCTGCTTGCCGCTTGGAACAAATTAAACAAAAAATGGAAATGTATTATTTTAGTATGTTCAGTGTTGTTCCAAAGTCTGCTGCGTGATTGCAGTCTGCAGCTTCACAGTTTGAAGCCTTGAACTTCCATGATAGAGTGATAGGTGATAGAGCTGCGGGACTGCAGTCTGCAGCTTCCAGTCGAGAGCCGAGTCTCTTCAAAAGTAGTGGAATTAAAGTGGTCCAGTTAAGAAACATGTGACGCGTTGCGTTGTTCCGTGAAAAGGGCCATTGTGGTGATTAAAAATTTTGAGTTTGCGAGTTTGGTACCACTAATTTCCAAGGTCTACAGACTAAAGAATACCGCATTACAGAGCCCGGAGATCTGATAAGTGTGGAAGCAACCTGAAATTCTATAGACCTTGCCAATCAGTGGTACCGTACTTGTAAACTCAAAATTTCAAGATCACCACAATGGCCCTTTTCACGCATCGCGTCACAAATAATAAGAAATAAGAATTTGCAAACACCGGATTGCCAGGTCCTCCGGATCTTGCTTGTTTAAAATCTTAATACAAGGGATGTCCCAGAAGTGAGGTTCCCTATCTTTGTATTTCCATTGCATACGTAGTAGAGCGATGCAGTGAACGGGGAAATGTTGCGCAGGCTTATTTGACAACACTGTAAAAATATCAAGTGCGCATGTTGAGAAGCCCCGGTGAACCAGTACACAAAACATGGATCTCATACGAGAACGTCCGTCCAGTGGTCTGTCCAAATATGTAGTGCGTTCAATTTATTATTTTTGGACAGCGAAAAATGATCCACTTAACGCCATCCATCGGCAGTTGATCAAAGTATTTGGCCCAGATGTAATTACAGTGCAACACGTGTGTAAGTGGTGTCGCGCGTTTTGTAGTGGTCGGTGCAAGATGCATGATCTACCACCACTGTCAAGAATAATATTACTGAACGCACTATACAGTCCTATGGACGTTCGCGCGTGAGATCCATGTTTCATATACTGGTTCACCAATCACCGTTGCTTCTCAACATGTGCACTTGATATTTTTACAGTGTTGTCAGATAAGTCTGCGCTACATTTCCCCGTTCGTCGCATCGCTCTACAACGCACGCAACAGAGATACGAAGATAAGGAACCTTACTTCTAGGACATCCCTTGTAATCTGTTTGATATCTTCTTTCATCTCCTGGACTTTCCCTAGTGTATCTTCTTCTCTTTTTTTTAAAGAGAGTGTTAACAATAATTGATTTATATTCTTCATAATATTCTACAAGCCCCGACCCTCTTTTATTTCGCTCGCCTAACCCATGCTCTCCACATACCCATTCTTCTTCTCTTCCTCCTACGCTGATGTTCCAATCCCCCACTACAATTGAATTTTCTTTTTATTTTACCTTGCTTAATACTTAATTCATTTTTACATTAAATATTTCTACTTCTTCTTCACTATAATTCCCTGCTGGCATGCAAACTTGAACTATCACTAAACATACCGGTTTTGCTGAAATTCACCATTAATATTCTCCCACTATGTTGGGTATAACTGTGCACTCTACTCCCTACAGTTTTATTCATAATAACACCTACACCGGCTTGCCCTGTTTTAGCTGCTGTATGAATTATTCTACACTCCCATGTCCAAAAATCATGTTCTTCAGGTCATCTCATTTACTAATTTCTATTATATCTAATTTTAATCTTTCCATATCTTTTTTAAGTTTGCCTACCTCATTCAGTGTTCTTATATTCCATATCCCTATTCTTAATTTTGATAGTTTCTCATAATAGGTAGTCCCCGTCTGGACATCCGAATAGGAGACGTTTCACATCCGGAATTATTATTATTATTATTTACTTCGTGAGTTGCCATCGTAATTATGGTGGTGAGACGCATCTCCAGGGAAGAATACTAATTTAGTTTCCCTTTGCTGTCATCAGGGTTCATCTGTCGGAGATTTCCTTCTCCTCTGCTTTAGTTCTTCTTTAAGCCGCTTCATACGCCAAGGTAGCACACATAAAGGGGGCTGAATATATAATTTTTATTTCTAATTTGCTATTTGTCTGGACCCTACTTTGATTCATTGTACACGTAATACATACTTCCAACTGAACAAACAGAAAACCACAAAAATATCGAGCGGAAAACGTCTAGAAAAATACTCGAAGATAATTTGATAAAAATTGTCTTGGGCACGTCATTCGTTTGACTGTGAAGAACGAGGTCAATATTGAATACAGGGTAAAGATTTTTAAAAAACGAGAGAGAGAGAGAGAGAGAGAGAGAGAGAGAGAGAGAGAGAGAGAGAGAGAGAGAGAGAAAACCGATTGATATTGATGGATACAGGCTATTTTATTAATAGTACTCGAGATGGTCCGTTTCGTTCGGTATGTTTTTATAGGAGAATACTTGAATGAGCTTTTTCCCCCAATTGTGATTTATCGTTGTTATCGACGAACTCGTTCTGTCGCGGCTGACTGATAGACATGGGTTCTTAAACTGATCAGAACTGTTTTTTTAGAATAGATATAGCGATATAGAAAATGGAATGCCTAAAACAGCAGTTCGGTAAAGTGTCACCGAACAGTGGCAACGATACTGAAATCGAAAAATGAAAGTACCGATGAAACTACACCCCCAGACAAAATACCCATTCACTCAGTTTATTACCTAAGAACTCCACTTTCTCGTTTTCTTTATTTCAGTCAGTTGTTCGATCTGATTGGTCCCTCTTCACTGAAGCGAATTGGGGTCGATCATATTTGGAGTGACAACACATTTATAATAATATGCTTTCTACTTACAAGTTTCAGATGAAATATCTCTACAGAAACTTGAATTCTGAAGCACATTTTTAACATTCGGTAGGATCCCATTAGTCCAGTCAGATTAGCATTTAAACTGGAAAAAATTGCGATCAAAGATTCCTTTGCTTTGTGCAAACTGGCCCACTGAATGACCACATAAAACCCATCTTCCAACTCGCGTGCATTTTTCACACTAACAAATTTGCTTTCTCAATCAGTCCCCCCCCCCCCCCCAATAACTCGAAAAGTGTGAGAAATATTAGGATAGTTCACCAGGTAGAAAATACGCCCTTTAAAATTCCCTACAAAATTACACTAAACATGATGCCTTTGACTCAAACGGGAGCGCCTGAGGGACCACCCAAGAAATAGGTATCTTTCATTTTTTTAAAATTTCTTATCAAATAAATGGGAAATCATACGAGATACTAAAAATATTTTGTATAATATGTGACCTGAAATCATGAAATGTGCCTCTCGTGCGAAAACAGGTTTCGAGATAAACAAGTGTAAAGATGGGACGGTGGTAGTAGTGCGCACATACACCTGTGATGGTGCGTTTACGCGTTGCTATGACAACCGCGTTTTGAATTCTTTTTCCCTGTCATTCCCCGAGGTCCCTTTCACACAACGCCGGGTAAACGGATGTTTTTAAACTTTTGGCGTAATTTTTAAATGCGATTTGTGAAAAAACTAATGAAGATAGGAAGCTGCAATTTATTTCACTCGAAAGAGCGTGATTTATTCTATAAGAATTGTCAAGACAGTGAAAAAATGATATTTTGACACCAGAGGCACATTTCATGATTCCGGGTCACATATAATTCCTCACAAAATGCTACTAAATATAATGCATTCAACATAATAGGAACCATTATAGGGAACTACTAAGAAGATACAATTTGTCGAAATACTTCATAATTTGTAAGATATTTACATAAATGCGGAGAAACTGGAACTACTTTCTTTATGGCCCCCTATGGTGGTTCCCATTAAGCTAGTGTCATCATATTTGGTATAATTTCGTAGTAAATTGCACACAGGGTCTTGGCACGTATGTCGCATAATTTTCCACTTATTTGAAAAAGAAAGAAATATCTATTTTTGAGTGACCCACTGTGGCGCTCCTCTTCCCGTGAAAGGGGTCACATTTGGTATGATCGGGAAGAGAACTTTAAAGAGCGGATTTTCAATCCAATATTTCTCATACAAAATTTGAGTAATTTTGAAAAAAATTGACGAAAAGGGCACATTTACCTCCAATGATCGATTTACTATTGTGCTAAAGTGTGCTTAATTCATGGAAAACATGGAAAATAAGTAAGATGGAAATTGAAATTTGTTTGACATATATTTCTGAGGGCGGAAAAAATTGGCACACAGTGGTAAATCAGGTACATCCAGCCTTGCCCCCATCCCTTTAGGTTTTACTTGGAGAAATCCTATTGGTAAAAATATGATTTGCTATAGAAAATTCAGCAAAACAAAAAAAAATTATTTGGGCATGCCAGTAGCAAGTTATGCAACTTGAATAACATGCAAATTCGAAACTGCTTTCTTTCGAATATTTTTATAATTTTGGGTAACTTTGAGGAAAGAGACAAAATTTTGCGGAAAATTGCGGATGTCTCAAAAATAGCAAGAAAGGGAGGAAATGTGGTATGAGATCATTACTGCAGAATTGCTGGGGGGCTTCTTTTCGGGAGGTGCTGCTAAGGAAAATTATTTTTACAGAGGGCAGTTTTGTACAGATTGGTAATGGGTATCTGCTGGTAGCAGGTTATGAAATCAATATGCCCCCAGCCCCTTGGGGCTTCTCTTGGGAAGGTGCTGCTGATGAAAATTTGTACAGAAGCAGTTTGTATAAATTGATAATTTTTATCTAGTAGTAGTTACAAGGCCTGATTTACCTGATCGGGGGTTGTGTGCTAATTTCCCCCTCCCCCCCAAAAAATATCTCAAATTTAATCCCTATTTTATTCGTTTTCCGTTTTTTCCTGAATTTTGCCGCTTCAGGCTTGAGCACACTTTGGCACAATGGTAAATGTGCCATTGGCTGGAGGCAGGTCAATATCACAACCAACTATAACCAGACACAAATTATCAATTTGCACAACTGCTTCCTTCATATGAATCAGTTTCATCTGCAGCACCTCCCCAAGAGAAGCCCCAAGGGACTAGGGCATATTTACATCATAACCTTCCATCATTAGCGGTACCAACTACCAATTTGTACAAAATGTTCTCTGTAAAAATCATGTTCTTCAGCAGCCCCTCCCCAAGTGAAACTCCCAGGGGCTGGGGCAATTTGATCTCAAAATGTAGGAAATGAAAAATTAGCACTTCCTCGGCGAAGGTTTCTTACTCATTTTTCACAGTTTTTGAGATATTCGCAGTTTTCCAGAAAATTTGCGTTTTTTCTACACGGTTACCCACGGTGATAAAAAGATTTAAGAGAACCAATTTTGAATTTGCATGTTACCCAAATTGCATAACTTGCTATGGCAGGCACAAATACACAAATTCTTTTTTTGTTTTACACCATTTTCTATAAAAAATCATTTTCATCAATACGATCTCTCCAAGAAGAACATTAAGGGGATGGGGGCAAATCAATATCGTAACCAACCGATCGCAGGTTTGCCATTGCGTTAAACCGAAAATTTTGAGGGCGGCAAAATTCAGAGAGAAAAGGGAAAACGAATAAGATGGGGATAAAATGTGTTTCACCTTTATTTTGGGGGGCTGAAAAAAAAACTGGCACACAGCAGCAAATCAGGTATATCCAGTCTTATTTACCACCGCGATGGACAATGCACATAAGTTAGGGATGTTGGGGGTGGATTTTATACATATAGGTCATTCACTGAGCTTGCTCCCACCATAATCCGCTAGAAAGCCTCTGCTCGCTAATAATGACCGTAATTTAGCAGTAATGAAATGTAGGTTTAAATTAAAAAAGATGAATAAGAAGAATGTAAAAACAAAATGAAATTTGGAGTTATTAAAAGAGGTAAAGAAAAGAGAAGAATGTCGAAGGAAATGATATTGGAGGGAAGTCATCATAATCATAATCACCTTTATTGGGAATTATTATTGATGTTTATATCTGAATTTCCGATTTGAACCCGGATCAGAGCTCACGCAATTATTCCAGGCCCATGAAGAGCGAAGGTTGCAACCGATCCCATTCTTACCTGTTTTTTGAGATTTTTTGAAATTTTTTGATAATTTTGTGTTTTTAGGAATTTGTTAATGCCGTCCTTCCACCTTAGTTTTTGACGCCCCTTTTTCCTCTTGTCGTTTAGAGGTTGCCAAAAGGTGGCTCTGTAGGTCCATCGGTCATCCGTGAGGCGGGAGACGTCACCTGCCCACTTCCATTTCGTGCGACGGATGTGCCTTATTACGTCAACGTTACGTCTCAGTTTGCTCCTTATCGTTTCTATCTTAATATGATCTTATTTCTTAATACCTAGTATCGAGCGTTCCAAGGAGTTTTGGAAAGTCCTTATTCTATTAAGGATTTTTTCACTTAGGGTCCAGGTTTGGTATCCATATGTTAACGTTGGGAGTACACATGCGTTAAAAATTTGACTTTTGTGGGTGAGATTGAATGGGCCTTTGAAGATTTCTCTTAGTGACCAGTATTTGGCCCAAGCTTTAGTGATTCTTGTATTAATTTCTTTTTCCATGTTTTTTGTGAAAGCTATTTTTTGGCCAAGATAAGTCCCTTCGCTTGCTGGGCCTAAAAGTTTTCCATCTTTTTCTGTTAGTTTTATTTATTTTTTCTTTAGTTAATACTATTGTTTTCTGAGCGTTGATATGAAGTCCTGCTTTTGCACTGTATTCACTCAATTCTTTTATCATTTCTGCTAGTTCTATTTCTGATTCGGAAAATAGGGTGATATCATCGGCAAATCTTCGATTTGTGATTTTTGTACCATTCATGTTCAGTCCTTTTTTCTCTCAGTTTAAGTTTCTGAATATTTCTTCAAGTGCGCAGTTAAAGAGGATCGGCGATAGTGAGTCGCCTTGGCGAACTCCTTTTTTGATTTCAAAGTAGTCCCCTTTTATATAAGTTTTTATCCTTGCTTTTAATGCTTTGTATATTCCTCCTATTAGTTGGATATATTTTAATGGGACCCCTTGGTTTATCAACGCTGATATCATAAAGTCATGTCCTATGGAGTCAAATGCCTTACTATAATCTATTAGGAAGGGAAGTTGATAGGACTAAAAAAAGCAATAAATCGGGTATCATGGGGAAAATGATGACATGACAGCAATTGTCAGAAATGAGAATTTGCCAGAAGTGAGAATTCGCTAGCGCGGAAAATTCAGGCGAATGTATCCTCGAAAGTTGGTAGACCTCTTGGTTTAGCCCCTGCCAATGTTTTTAGATTTTTTGCTCCTTTAAGGGTTCTAACGTTGAGTGACCCTAATTTCAAATCCAACGTTTTCTTTTTATTTGTTTCGTTCCTTGTAGGGTTTAGTGATTTTTGACCTAGAGTTGAAAATAGACTAGGGATAGGTGTGGATGAGGAGTCTTGGGCATACCGCCCTCCGTTGACCAAAACTTACCGAAGGGAAGGTTGACTACGTTCATTTGTTTACTAATTAGAAGTTTTTATTACCACACTTTTATGTTTAATAGGACTAATTTCTTTAACAGAAAAATATAGCTACAGCGGCAGAGCACCTGTTAGCTCATGACGGCGCACCCGTTCTGTAATTATTACGTTTTAAATTTTTTCTCGGAAAAATTAACATTTAGTTGGCAAAACGAAACAGACTACGAGTGCCTCTTTCCTTTTATGCACTCACATTCAAACTGTGTAATCGAATTCTGTAAAATGAGGTTACACCTCTATACGTCCAATTAGTAAGCGACAAATACGCAACATACTACTTTTGAGAACGGTGTGAGTTTTGCCTATACATCAGATCGGCTAAATATTCGTTACTGAAACAAAGTTACACAGTTGCATAAATTTTCTGTTTCTGGTTTTTTTCCCTTCTTTTTTCTCTCTTTTTTCCCCTTCCTGGTAACAAAGTGCGCTGAAATAGTTAAATATGAAGAATAATTAGCTGATTTGGATGATCTAATTATTGGAAAACTGCAGCACTCTCAATCATTAACATTTTTATGTAAGGGTAGATTTTTATGATCTTAACCTCTTCCCTCTCTCCCCTAAAAAAAAAAAACACATTCATGAGTAACAAGTAGAAAAATTTTCTATTTTAGAAAAACGGTTGTTGGTGTTGTTATTATAGTCCTCAAGTCTCTCGATCAGTAGGTAGCGTCTCTCCACTTTTTTCACTCGGGAGTGTAATTTTTCGAAGCAATAAAATAGTATATTACACACCAAGAGTCAAAAGTGAGTGTTTACATGGCGAGTAAGCAATTCCCGAGTCATGTAAACTCACTTTTGGCTCTTATTGTGGAAGATAGTTTTTATACTACTTGATCAGAAGCGGCAATGTTTTTCGCTGACATGGTCTCTATTTTTTTTTTTTTTTTTTAATTTCTTTATTTATTTAAATTATAGACAGGTGATTTTTGTGTGCGTAATTAATTAAAAATTTGATTTGCTCAGTTAATTACTACAAAGTACAGCATCACAGTTTTATTTTCAGTTTGTTCACGTGTACAAACAGCATACACAGGTAGTGGCCAGCCAAAACGTAATAACGGTTAACAACGAACGGTATACTGTACCACATCGTGAATTTTAAATGTGTTCTTAAGTCGCTATTTTGTAATTCGCTCCGTGGCCGAGTGGTTAGAGACGATCGCTGCATTTCAGTTAAATGTTTCAATGGACGCGGGTTTGATTCCCCGATACAAAATTACTGGCCAGCAATTTTTTCATGTAAAAATGCTTTACATTGAGGGATGTTTACTTTACATGCAGGTTTCGTTAGCACTCAATGCATGAATGATAGGCGCCTCTTGCCGTCTGTAAAACACCAATGTTAAACATTGCCTTTCTGATCAAGTAGTATAAAAACTTATTTTTGGACTATCCTACTTTACATTTTACATACATACAGTGCTTCCATCATGTCATGTTAATACTCGTAAAGTTATTACTTATTACAAACTAAATTTAAGTGTTTTCCTAAAGTTATATGTGCTCCTGGTCTAAATCAAGGTGACGTAGACCTTATTTTAGTGTATGAAAAATGTGCCATTGAATATGATAAAAATGTTTCAGCAAACTTGATTCAGATTATTGATAAGAATTATTGTAATATTTTCGACAAAATTATTTTGGAGCTAGCGGTTTGCCCATAGGAAACGACAATGAATTTTAAGAACATGTGACTGTTCCTTAACAGCACAATGTTACATCTTATGCGCAATGTTGACTATTGTCGATATACATATATAATCCGAGGTCTCCTCTATAGTAGGTACGCAACAAACTGTCATGGGTGTAGCCAAGTGGGGGGGGGGGAGGCAAACTGGGGCGTTTGCCCCAGTAAACAGAGACTGAAGTTATATTGTAGTGTGCGTTACCCAACATTAATGGATATTTAAGCAGTTAATGATTTTTACAAAACTATATTTTTTCGAAAATTCGGCGCATTTGTTGCAATTATTTTGATAAATAGGTTTTCTGAAGAAAAGTTGCATGGAATTTTTTTTACAGAAAATGTAACGAAGAACATTTTATGTTATTTGCATTTTGGTCCACTTGAGTATCGTAATCCGCCACGTACATTCATCGAATGTCGCTAGAATTTTTGATCAAGGAAACTTCAAAGTTGAAAGTTTCTTAAAGTACAAATAGCCATTAGTACTTGACAGACGTATAGGTATATCGAAATGGTGGAGGCATGGTTGAGTAAAGAGTTCTAACAGGTCCCAAACTGAATATTTTTGTAGATAACTACGATTTAGCGAGTGAAGATCGGTTATGAAAGAAAAAATAACAAAACCCATGTTCCTCAAAACTTTCACACATTATTGCGATTATCTCGTTAAATATCCGTTTTAGAGAAAAGTTGTATGGAATCATTTTCATAGGAAATTAAGAAGGAATATTTCATATTATATGCATTTCGGTTCCAAAATTGATATGTTCCGAGATATTCGCGATTATTTGTAAAATCTCAGCATTACTCCTAACTTTAAGGTCAAAGCGGCATGGGTTAGTGACCTCAGATTGAGCTCCAACTTTTTATGGCGAGTTTCTAGGTTTATTGGAACAAACTTCACTGCGATTCAAATCAATTGGCGAAAACTTGTAAAATAAGGGACACCCTAGTATGCAATCATATCTACATATCTGTGTAGATTGCCTACTTACTAGGTGGCAGGAGGGTCGTTGCTAAAGGGACGCCCTGTATTTGTATGGATATATGCACGTAGAATCCTACGCCTCTTTGTATTCACCTTTGTAGTAGGTGTATAGTTTCCAGAATTATTTCTTTTTACCGGACTTTCGCCCAGGTATCTAACCGTTGAAAGATCATAATGTCCCATTTAATTGTTTTTTTGTTGCTCTTTCATCATGCAACCTTTTCTTCATTACTTAAGTCTCTACAGTTATAATAGGCTAGTTCAAATTTTTCACTTCCTCCTTTTTATTTTTAGAGGTTATTTCAAAATTTTGACGATCAAATCTGTTCTCCGTTACTTTACTCACACTTTCCGTGTTATTCAATCTGGGGGTTTTGCACCCACGGAGATTGCTGGCCGACTTGGTGAGGGATTTTAACCGAACATGTCATCATAACTTTTTAAGTGTTTTTTCTTCTACATAATCCCTCTCTAGCAAATTCTGCAAACACTCCCAATTCCATTGCGTATGTGCCTAAAATTGAATGTTCTGGCTATGAAATTATTTATCCAATTCGTCTACCTTCAGAATTCGAGTGATAGGCTTTTATCTGGAAAATAATTAAATACCGGAAGCCGGGAAATTAAATCCATTAATCATACTCATAAAACTTCAGCCCGGTTCAGGTGTCATTTTCTACTTACGTATTTTTTGAGCACACGTAAATTAAAAACAGTGAAATTAATATAGGTTGAACTGAAAATCGATTTTGCAGCAAAATTCTCTTTTTCCAATTCCGGGAGAGGTAGCCTAAATACCGGAGAAATTGCTACCATTGTTTACTCGGATTATTTTATCCGAATATTCAATAAAGAATGACGACGAGATTTTAGCGGTACAACGACGGAACAAAAATTAATTATGCTGGGCCCGGTTCATCGGCGGGGAAACGGGGGAATCAGCTCGACGATATTGTCTCACAGTGGAATTCAATTTATAAAATCTTAATCAAAACGCGAATATTTTCAGCAACGGTGGGTCTCTTCAGACTCGTCCAACCTTTGCTTGCATTTTTCTGCTAGCACAAAAATTGCCTCGGAACTGTGGACCATGATTAGGTAACTTTATTCATTCGCATGAGAGGTGTTCGGTAAACGTACAGGTACTTGCACGTTTTCTGTGTTCGTTAATTGGAGAACGGTCCCTCTAATCCGAAAGGTAAAGAAAAAGTACTAAGTAAATAACTACTCCTGAGAACTGAGAGGTTCACGAGTTGCTCGAATTAATCTACACAATCGAATATTATTGCACGAAAACTCTCCGCTAGATGCAAAATGAAATTGGCGTTTTTCTTTTACGTGATAAGGTTTTTCCTCCCCAGTAACGGGGACGTGCCACCAGATATGAAATTTCAAATAGAGATGTATCAAAAAAGCATCGAAGTAGACTGTACATATTGTGGCTCGCTGATTATAAATATCGAACAGATTGAATTTTCCATCCACCCAAGATATCAAATTTTAAACCCATGGTCGAAATCGACTCGTTTTGGAAAATCGAATCGAGTGCCGAAATAGGGGTTCTTCGGTCCTCAGTTATGAATATTCCATCAAATGTTACCATTTGGACCCAAAAAAAATCAAGTTTCGGACCCGAAATGGGCAAACATTCTCACTTGGTGAAGCGTATAGTGATACACGCATGCTCAATTGGCTCCCCGAACATAGCATCTCTGGCCCCGAAAACTACCCTTTTGAGTATCACGTCGATAGAGGGGCAATCATTACTTGACTCTAAAAATCGAACCGAAGTATCAAAATGGAAAATGGGGATTTTGTACGTAACTGATAATGAATATTCCATCAAAACGTTGGTCTAACTCCATTTGCGGAACACAGATAGCAAATTAGACCCGAAATGGGTGAAATTTACACCGGGGGAAGTTTGCGTGGTAGCCATTGTGACGCTAGTAGTTGCCTTGGCTAAGTTAGGCAAGCTTCCCGGTGTTATGTCTGGTTTCCTTTAAGAGGACGAAGGGCAACGACTTTTAATGTATTAGTGAGGACACCATCTTCAACAATTTTCAGCAAGCTCCCGCTTGTTACCAATTTTTTCCAAAAGCCCTTTTTCAGGTCCAAGTTGCCCAGAATAAATTATCGAATATGAAATTTTCCAGGAGATTCATAGGCAGCATCAAATGAGAATGAAGATTTAGAAGATCAGAAAGGCAAAAAATAGACAAGAGTACGCTTTAAAGTCACACCTACATATGACAGATGACTTTTATCTGCCTGCGACTTTTCCCAGACTTTTCGCACGACACGACCGACTTCACAATTTTTGCGGTAACGAGGCAACGATTAATAATTTTGCTCGTTTCATCTTCCCCCGCACCTTAATTACCTGCACGTGGCACCGAAGGCGAGTACACGTATTTGGCACAAAATTTTGGGTCCTTTTTTCCCTTATTTTTCATATTTGTCATAGTTGCGATTACTCTACCGGTGGGCATTCATGGTGTAAACGGAACACTGTAACTAAGGACGGAGGAAAACGCGAAATTTATATTGTTGCCGTTTATAAATTATGATTTTCGGTGTATAAAAATATCTTTCTGCAGTCTCTACCTCCTGTTGTCTGAAAAATGAAAGCAGAAGAAAGTATTTCTGGCGAGAACAAAACATTTATGGAGGTTAAGAAAGAAAGAAAGAAAAAAAAAAGTAGAAGTTTGACAGCCGAGATTATAGGTAAAAATTCCATCAAGGAATTTCGCAAAATTGTATCGACATTTGTTATCGCTGCTGTTTTCCTTATTTGCGGACCTTTATTCGGATAATAGATTAAATAACCGTCCGAATGTTCCCCTGAATAGGGGAAGGCTAACAAAATATACGAAGAATCACTTCCTCCAATTCAAGAGGATGAAGTGTATTGAAAATTATGTATTAAACATGTTTGCGGAAAGTCTGGCTCCATCTGTAACACCATTTTTCAACCAAATGCTAATCGAGGGAACTACTCCCGAACAATGGCATACCTCTGAAATCATCCTACGAGTACTTCACAGAAAAGGTGCGATGAGCGACTTTACTAAATGTAGGCCTATCAGCTGTACTTCTAACGTTAGCAAAGTCTTCTTTGAAGTATAGAAAGACAAAATAAGCAGCACTCTCGATCGGCACCAACCTACAGAACAGGCAGGTTTTAGGAAAGGTTTCTCTACGATTGACTATATTTCCGCACTGAACCAAATACTCGAAAAAGCCAAAGAATATAAGCTGGAAGTATACCTCCTCTTTGGGGATTTCTGATAAGATTGGATAGTGAGCAGACATGTGTTTGGCGTTCGGGTTCGATAAAAACGTACTTAATTTCTGCGTACAGAACACTTCCGATTATTTGACATTGAAAGGCCAGGAGAACTGGCCTTTCAATTAATATTAGGAAATCAAAAATTTTATCATCTGAAAACAATTTAATTATAGAAAGCAACACAGAAAATGTAGAAGTATTAGAAGATACAATATATCTCGGGCAACTGATTTCATTTAAAAGAACTTCCAAGGAAGTTAGTAGAAGGATCCCCTTGGCGTAGGAAAAGTTCTGGAGCCTAAGACATATTTTCAAGGGACCGTTTAAAAATTATCAAAAAAGTCAAATATTTAATGCCTGCATCATACCCAACTTGACACATGGTGCCCAAACCTGGAACTTATCGAAACGAAACACAAATAAAATCGCCTCCGCGCAAAATGGTTTTGAAAGAGCAATACTCGGCATCAAAAAACAAGACAAAATCAGAACAAAAGTAATTAAAAAGAGATTAAAAGAAAATTTAGATACAAATACATGCATAAGGAGAGCGAAATGGAACTGGGCGGGGCACACAGCAAGGGCAAAAGATAATAGATTGGCATATAATATATCATTTTGGTTCATAGGACACTGCGAAAGAAAAGTACGAAAGTAGCCAAAACGATGGATAGACGAAATAGAAGAATTAATTAGAAATAAAATGTGGCACAGGATCGCCCAAGAAAGGGCAGAATGGGGTCGGTTGAGGGAAGCCTTCGCCTAAGAAAAGGGCACAACAAGCGGGTTCAAGAAAATATAAGTCCAACACTGATGCTTTTTTATAGCGTAACCCAATTTTTATATACAATATGGGCGTACAATGCTATACGATGGCGTGATGAACTAATAAACGAAATGAGAATACCCTGGAAACGGACAGCCCTCAATAGGAAAGCATGGAAAAGGATAACAGAAGCCTATGCCCAGAATTGGGTGAGATAGTAGTACCTCAGGTCGCACTAGGGCTAGAATTCAATTAAACCTATGTTAAAAATATTGTGTATTTCGTCCAGGCTGTTAAATAAATAAATATTTTGCCAAGCGTAGGTCTATTCTGTGAGAGTCACGAACTCAGGATATTTTGAGCGAGGGGGGGAGGCTCCTCCGTACTAGTTGCCTGCGGTACGTGCCAGCTAATAAAGGTCAGTGTATTTATTAACGCGTACCACGCAAACTACGAGTATCATTTTCATATTTACGGCGTTTCGTATAGGCAATTTTAACAACACGTAGGCGAGTAAAATAAGAGACGCGAAGACACTCAGGCGGTCCAGACAAGTTTCTACATTGCGAGATCCAATTGTTGGTTCATTTCTCCCTTTTCTTTCTGTTTTGTTCTTTTTTCATTCATTTTTAAATGCGAATTCGATTATTTGGCGTACGAAAACGGAGAAAAGAAAATATTTGTTCGTTTATGGCACACACCGCGAATAGCGAAAAATTTTGGACGAAGTTAATCGAAAAAACTTTGATTGGTCGAATCTTGCGGTATTTTGTTAGACTGTTCAATTGCCGTGATATTAAGCGAAGAGATGTTGATATCGCACATGAATGAAGCGGATTGCTCGTCTTATAGAACTCCATTTGTATGTTCGGGGATGGAGTTTAATAACTTAACCATTTATCAGATTTTAATTTAATGTTCAAGGAGTACGTGATGTTAGGAACGCTATGGAACATTCGTATCATGTGGAGTCATTGTCTACTTACGGTTTTCACATGCAAAAATGTTGAGGGCACCTACAAAGTAAAAATGGAATGTAGTCGGTAATACAGCCGTACGAGAGGTACTGGTGAGACAAGGGCAATAAAGATGTGTTTTATAGAATCAAAATAGAAAATCCTACGAGAGGCAAGAGAGGTCGGGCAAAAGTACTCATTCACATATTGTGGTAAAATTCATTTCTGTCATCACAAAAACTAGAATGGGCAAACCACCTATTTTTAATTTTTGTCTCCGACTTTTTGATTTATATTTTTGTATCGTTTTCTTTTTTGTATTGTGATCCAATCTAGGTTCGTTGTGTATAAAAAACGGTGCAGTAGTTTTTCCTCGAACTTCGATCAATTCTTCCCTTGGGAATGAAATTGATCGAGTTCTGGGGGGGGGGGGAGCTAATGTGACAGGTGGGACTTGGTCTGCACATTTTTTGATTTCAAAATTCGTTCTTCTCGATCTCCGCGATCGCTTTCGGCCAGATACGCGTAGCAACCTAGGTTGGAATTCGAATTTTTTATATACATCTATATTTAGACGTATAGTCGCTGTAGCCACGTGCATTTCTCGTCCGATCTCACCCTTTCGTCCATCCTTTTCCTTCACAATCAAACTGTCCTTGACATCGTTGCCTCCCATATCCTTTTTTTTTGTTTCCTTTTTTCTCTCTGCCTGATCCTCGTCGGGTTGCAGCGACTTTTAGTTTTTAGGTAGAAAGCGTACGTTCGAGCCGTTCGACGATCGACATCGCGGATCGACCGTTTTTTCCTCTCTATGTGCGTGCGATAAAATTATTAAAATGATTCAGAGTATGATCAAATTTTCAAGTATATTTCGCGTATTTTATGCTATTGACGTGATGCGCGGTTAAATTTTCGCCAGCATGGCTAGGTGAACAGTGGCTTGCCTGAAAATGTGAGTCCAGGCAACCTAATTTGAGCGTTTGTGAGTAAGATTCACGATGTAGGTACTTAGTTGTTGCGACCTGGGGGTCATCCCGATGATTGAAGGTTGTGCAGAGCAAATTCTTTTACTCACCTCATGAATAAACTATTCAAAATTTCAAAATTCTAGTAAATACAGTTCAAACTTGTTTTAATTGTACAGTCTAATGCTCCCTCCGAGTTTTCTTACGTCAGTATGAGTAGATTTTGATTCTGTACTGATCCAGCATGTTGAAATTTTGTTGTTTTTTTTCTGTGTGCACGAGTGCAAACAGGGTTTTTGCAGACTTGGGAACAACTTTCCTCATCCAGGATGTTTTCCTGATGCCCACTGTAACCCAGTGGAGGTTTTATTTTTCTTGTTTTTTGTTTTGCCCCCTCCCCATGTTTCCTTTTGGCTGTTCTACCAAGTTCTGTGACTGTTTTGCAGGATGCTTCTGTTTACAGAGATTCAATTTTGCTCGTTTTGTCAGTACAGAGTCGAAACTATCTTATTACAGTGTTGTATAATTGAGATCGAGGCTAGCTTTTGACAAAAATTGAAAAGAAAAGAAAAAGTTGAAATTGAGGTCTGTGGATAGTGTTTTAAGCTTCCTGAATGATTTTGAAACAGAGACTTACTGCGTTTTGGAAGAGCACTCTTCATGCGATTCAGACTGAGTATACCGATGATTAAGTATGAGACAAATAAAAGCACATGTTTTTTCATTTGAGCCATACAGCGAGAGGTCAAAAAGGCTCATAATCGATAAGTGGAACCGTTCGGCATTATTCTGAACTAAAACGATGCAGGATTCTTTCTTTTTCTGTCTTTCTCTACCGTTTTCTGTAATTTTGTCTTTTCTATATTTTACAATTTTTTTTTTCACTTGCCCTCCTCCTCCTCTTTGTGAAACGAAGGCAGTAGTATAATCCGCCCTCCAGTTATAACGCAGAAAATTGGAAGAATGAGAGTTCACTTATACGAAACACGGTATATGACTGGGCAAATAAGCTGGACGCCAATTTTATTTCAACCCGGAGAAAAAAATGATTTATTTCTTCCGAAAAAATTTCAATTACCGTCACAATTGAGGCGGATGATAGGCCAAGGGATACTAGTAGCATGAGAGCAACGTTGAGTAAATGGAGCTTAAATTTATGCAAAAAATAGATTGTCTACGTGAATTCTACAAGACTGCGGGTTGGACGGAGGTGAAGCTGTCTCGACTATCTTGACCTTTTTATGTACATACGAATTTCATAAGCAGGGGATTCTATTGTATTTACATACTGTCAGATCAACATAGGATAAAGAAAGATCTTAAAGCGCTAAAGTCTAGTTTCTTAAGGAGTCAAAAAAATTATTTTCATGCCAACGGAGGGCCAGGAAAAGCTTCATCAGTATACAAGTATTAAATATACGAGAACATATTACACGAACCATCGAAATAGAGATTTCCTGAGACGCTGACTGCAAATGTTCCGTCAAATTTTTGATTCAGCTCCGATTTGGCCATTAAAACAGAAATCTTACCCTTTGCATAAACGAAGTTGACTTAACGAGGCACATCAAACAACGTACCACAGCATATGATTGCGAAGTCTGTGTTATGTAAAATAAAAATACAGTGAGAAAATCTGAACTTTCTCCCACTCTTCGTCAGGAAATCAGTGTGACAAAAACCACAATTTAGATTTTATTTCTATTTCGTTTCTTCAAATTCAGTCGATTTTGCTCATTTTAAGTTAATTTAGTACCCACTATGAGGCGTCGGAAGAGGAATTTCAATCTTCTATTGGATTCGTATTCCATTCGACATTGTGTATGAGAATAACTGCAAATATACAAAAGTTATTTACTTCGAAGTTTAGGGTTCGGGTCCCTACTTGCAAAATCTGATGTGATATTCGAATCAACTAATCTAAAAAGACCCCTATTTTGACAGTTTGATTCTCCACGTCAAGCCTGTTTTGCTTTTTTCCAAAAGATAAATTTTAATTTTGGGGGCTGAAATCTTCATCTTACAAGGTGCCTACTGGAATTGAAAACAAAAAAAGGTTGCTTTCGTTTGCCTTTATTCCAAAAAAATTGCTCATGTGAGTTCAAAATGGACGCCTCTAGCTCCCCTAAGCGAGTATATGTATAAGTACTGAGCATTTGTTTTTTCAACAGTGTAAGCTACCTATTGTTCTTTTTATGTAATACTAGCAGCTTCCCTAGACCCACCACAGGCAAGAGATCCCGGAAAACGCAGACCCACGTCCAGGAAGATTAGTGAGCGCCAAGCCAGGCGCCTCCCATCAGCATCCTCAGCATTTCCACAGAACAGGAAGAAAGGGGGACCTCGGGCAGAGTTGCATATAGTTTTGAATTTGGAGTCGATGGCAGCCAAAAGGGGTGGATACCATATTTCTAACGCACGAATGTCCTGTCTGGTCGGTCGAGAGAGAAAAGGCAGAGTGAGTTATGAGGATAAGAAGAAAAACGTGGTTTTGAAAAGATCGCGTACAAGTACAGATATGTAGGAGACAAAAGACGTTAGTGAGACGTTCGCATCTTGCTACGCACAAAGCAGCTAGACAGGATGATTTATACGAAAATATACATTAGAGAGGAGAAGGTCACTGCATATCACTCGTTGTCAATCGCCCCTTCCCTAATCAATCCATCCTAATCAGAATGGGATTTCCAACAGAAATGAAGCAAAAGAAGAAGAACAAAGCCAGTCATCAGAAGTTTGAACTGCCTGCTCCCTTACCCCTCGTATAATTTCCTTTCGGTGCCTTTCTTCATTACCATTTCTCGTACATGACGAATACTGAATTACATCAGTAAGGCAACCAAATCGAGTATTCGTATTCATTCACGAATTCGCAGCCCGGTGCCAACGTTTATATCAATTTAAATAGCATGCTGCAGCATAGCACAGACATCACAGATGAATCAGTGCCGAGACGCAAATACTTCTTCGAAATGCGTCGTTGAAATCAACAAAACCAGCCCAGGGTTGAGGGATAGGCAATCGTTAATTGTGTGTATTTACATTGACGAGCGGTGGCTAGAATTGAGCTGCAGTCGCAAACTGCTGGTATACGGAACAAGGGAATGGCGTCGTTAAATCTCACCACGAAGGTACGTCGTTAAGGGTTCGCCGAAATTATGCCACATCGGATAATCGGATAATCTTGTAGGATGAATTCATCTTATCCGTAATTGTATGTTGGATAGACCTATGATTTCACGACTATAGGTATTCATCTTTATGATGTCCAGGCACGGGCTGAGGCAAAAAATTGTACCGGGAAACAGGGACTTTGGGCCCATTAAATTTTTTTTTTGTACGACCAAAAAGACTCATGCAATGCAACGTACATGTACAAAAATTCAATTAGCATAATAAAAATTCCTTTTATTACAGTATATGTAATATTGAACTTCGTCTATAGAATAGGGTAAAGGTACAGCCATTGCCAGTAGGCTCATCTTCGCTATAAGAACTAAGCTTGTAACAAGCGTGAAAATTCTGAACTTTTAATGCAGACATGTTTGATTATTTCTTCTTTTCTAACTTCTTGTAGCAGACTAGGTTCACATTCCAAATTTTCTTCTTTCAAATTTGCACGAAAACACATTTTTATTCATTTCAATTTCAAAAATGAAGGTTCACACGATACCTGAGTCACGGGTAAAGTTAAGAGGTGTTCATAGACTTTATATGATAAACAATGTACGTACATCTGTGCACACCACTAATATTATCCCATCTTTACACTAGTTTACCTCAAAAATCTGTTTTCGCACAAGAGGCACATTTCATGATTCCACATCACATATACTGGATTAAATTCTCGCTGTATTTTTTTTTTTTTCCAAACTATTTGTTAATGCACTGATTTGTCGCCAAGCTAGCACAAAATCTAAACTTTTGTCAATAAGTAATCTGATACAGGTGTAGTTTTTTCCAAGATTCTCAAATATATCATAGCAGTCAGAATAATTTCAAATGATAAGAATTTGTGCAGTATTTTGAGCCTTTTCCTAGTTCAACCTCAGGGTCCTTGAGGCTCTTGGGCTTTGGGGCCCACCAGGACTTGTCCTGGTGTCACGGAGGGGTATTAAATTTAGAGGGGGCAGTAGCGTAGGTAAAAGTAAATGGTGCATTCTTACAGATGCCGAATTTGAAAATTTTAGATCTGAAAACGCGGTAGAGAGAAAATACGAACATTTTACCAAGTAGAAATACCCATTCTTTGTATCAAGTATTGAGACCTCTCTCAAATCCTAAATCTCTCTATATACTAAAAAAAGTAAAATCCACCGGCACCGCCACCACAGCCGCCAACACCGGGAGAAAAAAACGCACTGCGGGTTGCCTACTTAAGAATCAGAAAAATTGCAGGGGCAGATCAGCTACTTTCAAGGACATACTCTGTTCTAACATAAAAGATCTCCAAGTTTTAAGACATAATTGACACAATAAGACATAAAAAGACATCTCCCTCTATATACTAAAAAGGGGCAGATCAGCTACTTTGAAGGATATCATCAGTTCGAACATAAAATATCTCCAAATTTAAAGACGTAACTGACATAATAAGACATAAAAAGACATATCTGTCTGTGTACTAAACAAGTAAAATCCGCCGCCACCACCACCACCTCCGGGAGAAAAAAGAGAAAAAAAAGACTGCGGGTTGCCTACCCTGCACCTTAATTGCTTATTTCTCCAGGGGTAGCCTACCTTCGGGAGGGTCCGCCGCCTGCGGATTGCCTACCCTTCCTCACTAATAGCTCATTTCTCCAAGGGTAGCCCACCCCTAGGAGGTGGTTCATGGTGGAGAGAGCTCCAGAATGGGGAGGAGATCCATGGAGGGGCGTGGCCTCAGGAGGGGGATAAAGGCCCTGGGTGGTGGGGAGTATTGGTAAGAGGTCCTGGTGGAGGAGGAAGTCCTGGGTGAAAGAGGGACCTGGGGGAAATGAAATTCATGGTGCGGGACGGGCTGGTGGTGGGGGTCTGAAGAGGAAGGGTGGTCATGGTGGTGGAAGCGCTCCTGAGTGGTGGACCAGGGGGTCTTCTAGGGAGTTGGGACGAGGAAGGCCGCAGAGAAGGAGCAGTTGAAGGGGAAGGCTGTAGCGAGGGATGAAGGCCGCTGGGGAGAGCGTAGTGATGAGTGAAGAGTTCTTGGTGGGGCGTGGTACGTGAACAGAAATGAAGGCCATAGTTGTGTAGGGGTGGTCGGGGGGACGTGGTCCTAATGGGGAAGGGCACTCGGGATGGAAGAGGATGATCGGGGGAGACTGGGTGGAGGACTGGGTGATGATCAGAGGGATGAACAGAGGGTGCCACGTGAGGGGAGAAGCTGTGGATGGAGGTAATGGAGCGAGGGAGAGGGTAATGTGAAGTGATTAAGGCCCAGGTGGTGGAGGTCGCTTGTCGTGGTTGATGATTGTAGAGGTGAGTAGGAAGTCCAAGAGAGAGGGAAGGGTTCACAGGGGGTGGGGTACTGCGGAGGTAAAAGACCATGGGGTGGGCATTGAAGCCTTTGGTAGATTATGGCCACTGTGGGGGAGGAGTTCGTGGCAGAGGAGGGCTCCGATTGATCAAATGTGACTGTGGAGGCGGAGAGCGACTGTGGTGAACGAGGGGGTCGTGATGAGGAGGAGGCTCGTAATGAAGAAAGGATGGAAGGGTGCTCATGGTGGAAGACTGAGGACCGCTGATAGAGGGGGGAGCAAAAGAAGCTCAAAGCAAACCTCAACTCATGAACAAAAGTTTTAGACCAAACACTGAGGACTGTGGTGGTCGGACGAGGCGCGAAGTGGCCAGGGGGCAAAGTCCCCTTGTGTTTTCAGAAATACGAAATTTCTTTAAAATCTTCAGTTCTGATTTGAAAATTCAATAGGGAGGAATAAACAGGTACTGTATCAAATTACAATAATACCAACATCTTCTTCAGTTTTTCAATTAGTGCTTGAGCCCCTTCTGAATTTTCTTCCGAAAATACCACAACTTCGGAATACTTGAGTATTCGGTAGAGGACGCCAGACTTGATAGAAACATTTAACATATTGAAACATAGTTATATATTACTTAATACAACAATTTTAGCGTCCTCTATTACGTTTTCGAAATCGAAATTCAGATTTTAGAAAAATTGAAGGTCCGGAAGAAAGCTTAAAATTTAATGAAACAAATTTTTTTTTAATGGGTATTCGTATTTGTTAAAATACCTGTTATTTCCACCCTATAACGTGTTTAAATTCGAACTTCAAATTTTTCGAACCATTCAGTTATGTTTGGGTCAGCTCCATTTCACAAGACTATCTACATCTATAACTCCACAACAGAAAGTAACAAACGCTAAAAGTCGCCTTTTCCAGGACCAATCTCATAATTATTTCAAAACTTCCTCCCCCTTCTAAACGTCACAGTCACGAATCGGGAAAAAGGTTGGACTGTTTTCATCCTCAAATATGATATTCGGAAAGCATTTTTTATTCTCGATGGCAATTTTTCTTCATTGTTCGCCCTCTCGCTCGAAAAAAAAATGACAGATTCTTTCCTGCAATTGTCGTACACCGTCGTCCTTTTGCCTGTTTAATTACGTTTTTCTTTATTTTCTTTTCCGTTGAACTTGTATAAAAATGATATATTGTGGTTACCCAGCAAGAGGAAAGAAAAAAGTTTGTCAAAGTTTTTCAGAGATTCGTTTTTGTACGGGGGCGGCCATCGTGGTATATGAAGGTAAAGCAATACACAGCCATGCGCCTCAACCTAAAAAGTCGCTTCGCTAAAATTGCAATTTTCGAATGTAAAATGTACGATAAAAGGCAAAACTCATTTACAACAGCTCCGGCTTTCGATTCTTACAGCATTATCCGTCGAATTACAAACGATATTCCTCGCTTGTATCATCTACATAATCTGAACTACAGGGTGTCTCAAAGTACATGACTCCTCTTCAACCATACTAAGCAATACATCCCAACAATGTGTAGGTATGATTGCCTGATCTCACATTTGAAGGAGTAAGGATATGGACATTTGAAGAATTATGTACAGCATTAACGGAACATTTTTGTCTTAGGATTGCTAATAGACTGGTGTAATAATGGAAGCCAGTTATGGCAACTACTGAAAAAATAAATACCACTATGGGATGCGAACAGGTTATTAAATCGATTTTGGTTAATAACCACGTACAAAAATTTTATATTTCTACAATTTTATATGAAAATTGTCTGGTAGACTCGGCAATTTTTTCGTGACAAAAACTTTCCCTCCTTCATATTCTGCAGTGATACTCCTCGGCTTCACTCCTTCCTATTTAAACTTCTCAGACTCCTTCTTTTTCACACTCAAGGAAATGATGTTTATCAGTGTTAGGATACGCTGTATGTACTTTCGAAAGGAAAAACGCGCATTTTCACTTCGTCACCAAAGTACCCGAAATTTATTTTCAAGGCAAATTCAAACAAAAATCGGTAGCCTATAGATGTTGAAGTATAACGTAGGACAATTTTTTTCGCAAAAATCTAGTTGAGAGCGATTTGAAAATCATTTTTTACATTTTAATGAATGCTTATAGCATCTCAGTAATCCTAACGTTGATAAGATTGCCAAAAACATCCGTCAGATGTCAGCTACTTTGCTGTTGTATCTTGGGAAGTCCGAATACAGTATAGACAACCGATTATCCGGCTTCCGGCTATTCAGCATGCTGTATTATCCGGCCTCAAAAAATTCCCCCCTGTTATCCGGACTTTCAATTATCCGTTTTTTTGCTGTATTATCTGGCCCTTCAATTTAAAGTGCAGTAGGATCGGATCATCGGTTTTGCGTTTTAGGCAGACGTAAGCACACTTTAGAAACGACATAGGGGGAAACTGTTGTACCTTGGTAACAAAAAACTTTAATCTCAGTTTTCTCAGTTTTGAGTGATTAACAGTGAAGTTGAAGCACATAGGATGCAAGTATTGGTAAAAACGCTTCAAATAGTTAGGTTGATCTCAAATTTACGATAAACTGAAACCCTACAATTTTAATTGAAAATTTTCAAAATTTGTTCCAAGGTACAACACCCCTATTGTACCTTGAAACGTTACTTCGTGTACCTTGAAACATACCTCGTGTGCCTTGAAAAGTGGATCAGAAATAGTGGTTTTAGTTTCCTCAGTTAGCTGAGTTGCTGAAATAAGCTGAGGTAAGTTGAAAAAAATGCTTCCATAACAGTACTAATGAACAAAATGAAAATTACAAAATCAAAAATCGAAAAATGGACTTATGTTTAATGTCTTGTTTACTTCGCGGCATACCTATAAGATAAATACAGAATTGATAATAATTTTAGAAACTAAGCTAATATTATCGAATTTTATTTGAATTTTTTCCGGTTTTAAGGTACAAGATGCAATATGAGATCGCATTTTACACGTTCCAAGGTACACGAGTAGTTGTTGTTCCAAAGTACAATGGTAGGTCCAATAATGAAGATGACCCAATTTGGGGACACACCGCATCGATTCATCTAATGTGAGCATCAGAAAGTAGCTAAGAGGAGTCTATTTTATGACAGTACCAAAATATATACTTAATTTGTATTTCGAAGTCGAAATACACGGAAATTAAAAAAAAAAAGTACTTTACTTTTTGATGTGACATGCCGCAACTAGTACAAGATAATGAGGAGCAAGGTTGGAAAGTGGGTTGATCTCTGAGAACGCAACTCTAGTTTCCAGTACCAAAAAACCGCCGCCAGAGAGCAGCACCACGTCGAGATATTTCAAGTGTTTCAATGTACATTGTTATCAAGGTACAAATGTCTCCCCCTACTATTGTATAAAATCAAGAAACCGGTTAAAATGAATTTTTCCGTAGCCCCCTTCGTCAATAATGGTGGAAGCTCCCAGTGTAGTGGCAGTGGGCTTTCACCACTTATTATAGACAACTTCCCCAACTTTTTTTAGCAGTCAAACCTTTACTACGAATTTTTTCCAATCAAAATTAGCAATTCACTTGAGCTACATGGCTAATATAATCATTTATCAATCAAATATGAATATGTAATACTTGGACGCGAAAAAATTGTAGTATCAATGTGCCCTTGCTCCGAAATGCCTTAAAAAAACTGCTAGTTAAAAAAGTCTTTGTCACTCATGGGCGTAGCCAGCGAGGGGCAAGGGGGCAATTGTCTCCCCTGGATTTTGAAGAAAAAAAATTATGTTCCTGTGCTCACAAGATTATTTTCGAATCTTTAAAGCCAATTGAATAAAATTGGCAGAAAATAGAATGTGCCTAGAGGCCTAGACGCTAGACAACGAAAAAAATATACTGTATTTCTTCGCATATAGGCCGCACCTTTTTTCACGTTTTCAGAACCTCAAATCTGGGGTGCGGCCTATACGCGAAGGCGGCATATATCCGAAGTACTTTCGATTTTTTTTTTTTTTTTCTCTTCGCGGAGAAATGATTCCGGCAAATGCAACGAAAAACTACGGTAGATTCACCTTATCAGAAGCAAGTAACCTCTCCTCTTCCGACCCAGACGACCCCGACACTGCCTCTGATTCTGAGTAAGTTAATTACTACCTAGTATGACGACGATTCTAACACAGTTTTTTGTAAATCTATCCCCGAATCAATAAATCATAACTTACTGTGTATCTATATATTGTGTACGGCCTATATTCGAGTGATAGAAAAATTTCTGAAACTCTGGTCTCAAAAATGGGGTGCGGCCTATATGCGAGGGCGGCCTATATGCGAAGAAATACGGTATACATAATTCTATACCTTTTGGCCCCCCTCCCTGGAAAAAGTTCTAGCTTCGCCCATCGTGTCACCGCCTCTCTTCTGCAAAGCCCCCTTTCAGTTCTCAGATTTCCCGGAGCGCCCTAAAAAGTCAGTTCGCGTGTGGTGTGCTCCTCGACGTCTCTGAAGTAATGCTTGAAAGGGCGGATTCCAGAGCTCGGGTTGAGAGCAAAAATTGGAAAAAGAATATAGGGTCGTCAGCGACGTTCACTGAAAACAGAGTTCAAATGGAAGCGCCTTCGAATCTACCTCAGTGCGCAAACGGGTGGTATTTTTCATTCTCGAATATCGCTTTTTTTGTGGCGTTCAAAAATGAGAATATTTGTCGAACACAAATCCGAGCAATAAAACGAAACTGAAATGAAATTTAATTACCATTTCACATTCGGTAAATTAATTTCGTAAAAAGCAGTAAAACCGCAACGTGTGTCGACCTGCGTCGGACTTCGAATGAAGATAAACAATTCGGATCTACGTAGCTGATTTGCATACAAATTTAATAAAAACGAATCGGGGCATCCGATTTTATATCGAGAGCAGACAGTTTCGATAAATCATTTTTGACGAATTTTCTCGCGTCCGGTTTCATTACACGTAGAAAATATAACGTAGGCAGTTAAACTTCTAATTTACATTTAGAATATTGGTTATGCGAGAGCCAATTAAACTAGAAGCTGATGTCAACTTTTGGTCCTGGGTCGGAAATTCGAATTGTATGTACTATTAATCCGATTTGGAAACTGGATGTATGATTGCTGTAACGATTTCCACTTTTATTAACAATCGTTCAATGAAACCTGCATAGTGCACTTTTAGGGGAAATCAACTTTTTGGACACTTAGAGTGGTTTTTCTTTAATGGGGGTTTTCATTTAGAGAGGTTATAAGCTTTTTTTTTTTTTTTTTTTTTTTTCAGTTACGTACAAAAATTCTTATTCAACAAAAAAATAAACAAATAAAAAAGCCGAAATATTTTAGGTGAAAATTTAGATTGTGCATGTATTCGAGTATGGAAATACTTGTGCTAGGGTGGTTCTTATTTAGTCGTGGTGGATTTTTACATGGACATGGACAAGTCTACTGGCTTGCCCTGTGAAAGAGAAAAAAATTCCGCGGAATATGTTCCAAATATATGATTCAAAAACACCAAATATGCAGTAATATTGAAATACATTTTAAATAGGGCTGCTCGTTTTCCTCAGAATTTCATGTTCCGCAAAGATATCGTCAGAATGCTTAACTTGATTCATAGAGAAAAAATATGCCCAAGCACACTGTTGGCAGCCCTAGTGATTATCATATTTTCTATTTCATGTAGCTTTTTAAGGTGTTCCACGAAAAAAAAAATATATATATATATATAAACATTGCTCTACACACTTCTCGCCATTTTTAATTTTTATGAAAACTGATTTTTTACTATTTCACAAAATCATAGCGAAAAAACCAGGGGCCATGGAAAATGAATAGGTTTGTGTAGAAACAGGTCAAGTCACGCTGTTATAATTTTTCAGGAAAGCGAAAAAACTATTTTAGGGTACCTATGTGGCAACATTGACGCATCATTATTTTCATGTTGTTATATGATATTTGGGCTGAGAAAACCAATAACACTATTCATTTTTATCAAGGTTACCAGAAAAGCGTGAATTTTGAATTCAAAATGTGACTTAACCTGTTTCTCTACAAAATTGGGTTGTGATAATACATAAAATTGATCAGTAATTCACTCCTTTACGTTTCACATACACCGGCATACTCATGCAATTAATTACTGATGCGCTTGCTTCATAATAATAAAACACTCAATGATGATAAGGAGGACTTGACCTGTTTTACTTCAAAATAAGTGACTTATCCTGTTTCTCCCGTTCATTGAAATTTTCAAATCTCTTTTTAGCCTTTCAGTATTGACGAATCGAGCTGATTTTTTGCCAGCTGACGCGGCTTGGTTTTACAGTGTTGCCCATATAAAAAATTTATTATGGTCAAAATGGGGACTTGACCTGTTTCTGCACAAACCAATTCAAATATTTTGTCATGCCCGATGTGGTGCTCGTTTTGAAGCTGAATTAAGTTTGTTGTGTTGAGTGGCATTACTTTCGTTTGAGGATGACTGATAACAAAGACGCAGTTATTGCTGCTGCAATTATGATTGCATCCTCACAAGAAAAGAGATAAATGAAACCCAAAAAGTGTTTTGTACGGGACTTCTTCTCAGGGTAGTGAGGATCCCAAAGGACAGGACGATATCTCACCTTGCGTACCAAATCCGTTAATTCATCTCTAAGCCACTCCATAGTACAAGAAATTATAAACGCAAAAAAATAACGATACCGACACAAATGCTCACTCCAGGATTTAGCACATCAAACTGAGCATATGACAATCATCTTGAAATGACACATTTGTCGCCCTAGAATCTAATTCTCCCTTTTAACTTTTTAACTAATGTACAAAAATTGTTTTTTTTTGTTTTTTTTTTGTAAAACGGCGGTATTCTGATTCCCTTAATTCCTCGATCATTATTCTCATTACGTTTTCAATACCCAGTGCAAGGGTGGAATAATGCAGTTTTGTATCTGATCTTCCGCTTTATTGTGAACCAGTTACCAGGCAAGTCGATTGGTAATGCCAAGTACGCGGCTATAAGCATACGCTACTGAATAAAATTTAAAGAAAAAAAAACTTTTTTACACATGAGGAGCCCTCTTCTAAAGTGACCTAACTGTAAAATTTTAGTTTTGAGAAAAACAAGCAAAACAGTAAAGTAGGTAACGGATTTTTAAAGGTAAGTATCAATAAGTTCAACCTGCAAGAAAAATTTGTCGTTTTTGTTCTCACAAAGTGTGCTCCTAGCGCAGCAAGACAGCGTGATGAAAACAAAAACTCATGAAATCATAATTCTGCAGTTAGGTCACTCTGAAAGTGGGCTCCTCAATTGTAAATATTCTTTCAGTTTGCAAACTAAACGGTCTGAATGCCACCACAGGTAATCGCCCGGCCTAATTAATATGCACCCTCAGAAAACCAATATCGTCTGCATGCCTGCCGTGCTCCGCTAAGGGACGTGCCGAAGAGTTTTTCCTGGGGGATAGGTTCCCAACTGATTCAACTCAAACTCAAAATTCCCAAGTGGCAAGGCAAAAAAAAAACAAAAAAACTTTAGACTTGTTGGATTTTTACAACTCAAGTTCTCAATCAAAATTCCCAAGTATCAAACCACATAACAATAAAAAAAAGCTTTCGACTTGTTGAATAAACTGTGAAATCAGTGGGTAAAAGAAATATTAATTTACTTTGCCAAAATCGCTGAATTAAAAATGACTGGGGGGGGGGTTGACACCCCTCGCACCGGCTCCGGCTCCGCTTCCTCCCGAAACCAATTCAAGTCAAAAGTACTTCTGTGCCCTCTCTCTTGGCCTATTTTACGAAGGAACTTACAATCTGTGACCACCGGGTCCTGCTGCCCAACAGGTGACCAGCTTCCTCTGCGGACCAACCGTTGGGCCAGACAGTCCGAGTTTCGCGACAATCTAAATTGAAATCCGGCTGCATTCCATGGAAAGTGTGTATCGGTGCTGATGTCTGGACAACACCTGATGAAAAACCTTCGATATTTCATCTAAAAAAACCGACACCTTCAATGAAACGATGTGAAATATGAAATGCGAAAAAGATGCTCTGTGAAACGCGCCACACATACTCTACACACTTTTCGCTTTTTCATAATTCACGACATGGATTTTTCCAGCTGTAGGATCCATTTGCCCAAAATCGCACTTACCCCACCTCACTTTCGTAAAAACTATCGATAGTAAGAAAACTGAATGATAAGACTATTGACAGTTTGATAGTGCTGAATTTAGTATAAAGTGTTGATACTATCAAGTAACTATTAAATTACTGAACATCATTAGATTTTACTTAGCGAAACCTTCAAATTGTAACCTTCGTATTCGAAATATCAGTTTCTACATATAACAGCAAAACCTAACTTTTTTCTCGCGGTTTTGAAATCTGTCTAAGCCCTAATCGACCACAACCAACTCATGCTCGTTATGAATTCCACCATTTAAGAACTATATGTACGCTTCGCATTGTGGGTAGTTTTTCTCTTGCAAGAGAACTTGAGAGCCCGCATGATTGGTTGAGAGGATAAACACTTTCACAGCTGTCTCGCCTTCTTGTAGAGAAACTGTATATTGTCGTACATCTACTCGTATATTAGGTATCTTCGAGCAGGGATCAGTGATCCCAGGCTGCGTAAATTTGCTGTTTTATGAACTGGAAATAAAGTACATGGGACATCGTATAGCACAATATTATAATATCGTTGCCATACAGCATGGGCATGATGGAGTAGGTACACATTGCAAATATCGAACGTATGAGCTCACTCAACCGCCAAAGTTGAAGCCGGATAATTCATATACTTCGCTTTAGAACGTTATTTATAGTCCGCATTACCATCAATATCAGAAATCAAATTGAATATTGCAACCTTATGGCATCCCTCAAAATTCTATATTGCAACATAGCACATATTTACCGAAATTCCTGTAATATACCGGTAATCCGCATAAATTGTCGGAAAGTAGTGGAAATTTCCTTTAGATGAAGAGTAAACACCGTTTGAACGCTTTCCTCGGAAGCAAAGAGCTTCAAGGTTGGAACATTTTCCCCAATGTAAATATAGTGAACATCTGAAAGTCACTATACGCCTCTTGGATTTCAGTTTCACAAAAACATTTTACTTTCATTTATACTTCAGTGCTCAGTTGTTTTGACTCGATTTCCCAAACGTTCAAAGTGTTCTATACGTTTGTGCAACCAGGTTCAAATTTAAATACGTGGGCCGGCAGTAAGATATCCCAGGGTGTTTCATGAATCATTTATCACGAGATCAGATCGACCCACAGAAAAGGGTCTTCAAGGATCGTCGAGAGAGAATCCGGGTTTAGGGCAAACATAATCCAAAACAGTTCTGTAATTTTTCTCGGGCCCTTTTCCGGAAATCATGATTTTAAGTTACAACACCTAAAAAAAGCATAGACCTAAGTCTTATATAAAAAAGTCAGACCAAAAATCCACATCCCTTGAAAAGTCTCGGCCCGGGGGATCACCTTTCCCCCATCTTTTTGTCAGTATGTCAATTGTCAAGTTTCCATTTGGTGAAAAGATATTCTTTACCCTACGACGGGTACTCCAAAATACCATCAACCAACTAAATAATGCCACGCGATGTACTTCTAATTGAGACGGTGAGGAATATTCTGAAAGCTGTTGCCACAATCGGGAGTCCGTTTTGACCCCACCAACAGCAAAGGCCATCAAGAGATAATCCCGGCCGGGGGGGGGGGATAAATAATTTAAAAAAAGAGTCCGACCGCTGCAGGGAAAGACATTATGGATATGTCATCCAGGCGACCGCGCTGACGCGCATACCCACATTCCAATGCCTTCTATAGTCGTCCATTTTCGGCATCGTTCGGCATTCTTCGTATCAGCAGTACTAATGCCCGATTAATCAATTAAAATCGATTAATTAATTAAAATTGATTAATCAATTAAAATCGATTACTCAATTAAAATCGATTAATCGATTTTTACTTTAAAAAACTGATTAAAAATCGATTTTGATACAACCCGCAAAATAATTGGTTAATCGATTTTTTTTATCATACTGTATTTGAGGGTTTCTTATTATTGTTTGGGGGGGGGGTGAGAATACAGAATTACAGTCTTCAGACAGTGCTCGAACCTGGACTAACAGTACTAGGCATGGGTCGAACATCTCTAGGAGTACCAGAGTGCGGTGCGCTACTAGAGCGCTAAGGTGATTTGAGTGAGAACTAAAAATAAGTTTCACGGAAAATCGTTCGAGTCTGCCATCTATTTCAGAACATATTTAAGTAGTAAAGTACCTATAAGTTGACTTATTTTATTTTTATTTTACATTTTCAATTTTTTCATCACAGCAACATATCAAAGTAATCGATTAAAGAAGGAAAAATCGGATAATCAATTTTTAATGATAATCGATTTTTGGGTATTACTAATTGGCAGGTCGAAATGTAATGGAACGAATGATCGCGTGAAGAGGAATACGCAACAAAGTCTGGTCCAATCTGCAACCCGCAATACCCATCGATGATGGGCATTATGAAGATGGAGAGGAAGGACGAGTTCAAGACCACGTTATCAGCGCCATGAAAAAATTATGTTTCTCAGCTGACCAGACTTTACATCACGATGGTAACATTTTTCTGCGGGACGATTTTTACAGAAAGTTTTCCGCGGAATTTTTCTCTTTCGCGTGGCAAGGTTAGTGACGGCAAAATTTTTGATACTTATCGATAGTTCCAACATACTGAATCGATATGAATTTTCAAATATCAGTAAATATCGAAGATCGTTTAATTTTTGAAAGGCTGCACACTGCAGTGCATAGCTGGCGCGAATCTTCCAAAAGTCCAATATACAATCGTGAATTTTCATATCACGTTAGTCATGCAATATAATAGCCGGTAGGTCAGGTACAGAGGTATCACCTTATCAGCTATCAGATTTCAGAGAAGCAGAGATCCAGAGAAAAGAGAAGAGATTCAAGTTCCAGAAGACTAAGAATCTGGAAACCGGTAAATGATGAGCATTTCCTTATCACTTTTCAGCGAAAAATTTGGTAGAAAAATGAGGTTTCTTGTAAAGACTTTTTTTCTTTAGATATTGCCACAAATGGAGATACATCCCTTTTTGCTAATAAAAGAATGAGGGCTGTCTCCACAAGCTACAATTGTGGTTGTGAGTAAACAGAGTGTCATCATCATCATCATCATCAGTATCACACACTTACATTTGCTGTTCTAAAATTCCATTCTTCAGAGGGCAGAATTACCCCACTACATTAGCGTTCCTGCGGTCAGATGGCAGAATTACCACTACATTAGCGTTCCAGAGGCTTTTTTGAACCAGTGAAAAAAACATCGAAAGACTATTAATGTTGGCAATCGATATTGACATCATTAGACGAGCTATTAGATACATATATTCATGTCAAAACGTGAAGAACGAGCAATTTCTTGTTCAAAGAAGCAAGAAAAAGATGAAACGATAAAATAGGTACCCCAACCATGAGGAAAGTCCGAGTCCGGGGAAATCTCCCTCAACTCCCCCTTTGTCAGGATTGTCAACTGCCCCAGGGACAGATACCACATATGCCTCATTTGGCTTGAATCACGGACGATAAATTTGCGGGGTAGTAAATTTTTTGGCACTCCCCTTTTTCTTCCGAAGTTGTATTTTAATAATGTACTGTTCTTATGCTGTAGCTCTGCATTAGAAATGCTTGAGTGTTTGTATTTGTAAATAAGATTTTAAAATATTATATTCTCGGAAGAAAATGAAATTTGGAAATCATATAGTTTAAAATTAATTATTATGCTAGAATGCTGAAATATGGCAACAAGTAGAATTTAAAGAACAAAACGCAATATTGCATGTTTTAGGAGTAGTATACCCGACTTCTTGAGTAAATTAAAAGCATTTTTCAAAGGATTCTAGTAAATGAACAGAATAAGTCTGAGGTTTGAAATTTTACGTGATACGATTAGTGCACCTTCTTGTCTTGATGTTGACGTTTCAAGATTCTCCCAAGATTGGTCAACTCTTAATGATTTCGTTTAATAGTGTAATCGTTTCTTTCTTTTGTCATGAAACGGAGTGATGAAAATATTGGACAGAAAAGACTGTATCTAATGATACCAAAATATGTTTACTGTTGCCGCACGTATACGCAAGTCCATCAATCTGGCAACATTGAGAAAGTATACCAGGTCAGGTTTCGCATAAAGATGAACACATACAGAAACGATGATGCGAGAGGCCAGATAACCGACAACTAAGATAGCCGAAAAAGACTAGCGGGGGGGGGGGGGTCGGGAGTGTTCCCCTATGAACTGCCTTGTCGCTTTTCAGAATGAGTAACCACGCCTTTAGTTGCGTTCTTAATGTTCAGAAGATGTCCTATGAACTCCGAATTATTTGATAGAATACGGGCGGTGGGGGGGGGGGGCAAAATGATACGAGTAGACAAGATGACTATTGCTTATTTTTTCTTTTCTGCGTTTCTTATTTGGTAACACTGATGCATGCTATCGAAAAAACTACCAAAATATATTCTTTTTCCCTTTTTGCGAAATTTCGTCCAGTTTATTTTATAAAGTTGAAGAAATATTCTTTCTACCTAGGGCTGCCAACAGTGTGCTTAGACATATTTTTCCTCCATAAATCAAGTTAAGCGTTTTGAAGATGTCTTCGGGAAACATGAAATTCTGAGTAAAATATGCCCCACTTAAAATTGCATATTTTTACATATTTCAATATAATTGCATGTTTAGTGTTTCGGAAGCATATTTGAAACACCATAGAATTTTCTACATTTTTGGACATATTGAAAAGTTTTGCAAAAAAAAAAAACAACATTACTCTATTTTTATTATTTTCATTTATTTATATATGTTACCGTTAATGTGTATAATCAGTTAAAGTATATAATTTCATTGAAATTCTCACTAGTTTCTGGCCCCTGATTCCTTTCCTTATAAGATAATTGGCTCAAAATCTTGGAGGTCTTTAATTTTTGTCTGTTTACACAACAATTCAAAGTTTCAGCCTAACTGCTTTGAAAGAACCCCTTCCAAGGGCTATGAATTGTGAGAAACCAGAACTTTTGATTGTTTTTGGCCTCTGTTAACGATCTTTGAAATCGATAGGGCTGGAAATTCTCAATGAGGTGTAGACAAATGAAAATTGCAGGTTTGCCGAATTTCACCCCAATCTATCAATACGAGAAAGAATGAAGGTCAGAAAATTGGTAAGTATCTTATGAAATTATACATTTCAACTGATTATACACATTAACGGTAACATATATATTTTTTTAATTAAAAAAAAAAAAAGAATTTGCCAAAGAATGCACAAATGAGAAGCCAAAAGTGTTGTATCCATGTACTACACACAATGTAGTTTACTATTTTTGACACTTCCGAGCTATCTAAAGTGACAGGGTCATCTTTAACTAAAAATTGAATAGGCTTGTGTTGTGACATGCCTACTATTTTTAATTTTAAATTGGTCAATTATAATAATAATTTTTTTATGTCCTATAACTTGGTCTATAACACTTGCACTATTTTTGTTTTCGACTAGTTTTTGATACAGGGTTAATCTAGTGGTATTGAGTATTCAGTATTAAGTATCCATATTTATAATGGTTAAGGCTGTAAATAAATAAATAAATACCGTATATCTCCGATTATGAGCCGCACTTTTTTTTTCCAGAAATTGACGTTTAAAAATATGGTGTGCGGCTTATATTCAAGGATCGGCTTGTATACGAATAATTGCAAAAAATCATTAAGAAAAATATAGAGGTAGGTAGGTACTAGGTAGTCGGTGGATATTTTCTGTTGCCTTATCGGTAACTCCCATAAGTTTCATGTCTCTGCATGTGCACTTGTAAAATGATTGCGAGAGAGATGATGACTCAAGTTCATATAGCAATGAAGATGACTCAGAGACTTAGACTAGCAGTAGCAGTCACCTACCGATTTTTCAAATGATTTTCTAGTATTATGGGTACATATTCTGCGGCTTACATTCATGGGCGGCTTATAATCGGAGATACACGGTAAATCGATTCAGCTACCAATCTGCCCATTCTACCCGACGACAAACGAATGAGACACAGCTAATCAGACGTAACTAATCATCCACTGAGTGAATGATAGATGCCCGCTCCCATGGCCAAATTTCAGAGTTTTATGTTGTCTGATGAACTGAACACGTCATTTTGAGGGCTTATTTATACTCAGAATCGTACCAAAGGAGGAAAGGAGTGGTCTACCCAAAGGTTTGCAGTGGAAAACCAGTGATCCCCAGCTGGTGAATTTGAGACTTTAAATCAGAGAAAACCTCAAACAGTTTTTTCGGTTGCTTCCAAGGCGGACAAATTTGGGGTTTTCTCCTCCTGACAATATCTCTTCAGTATGCCACTATCTACATTTAAGCTTGTACTACGGCCCTTGGCATGAACTGACTCAGATGTAGATTACCTTCGAGCAAATAGGATACTCACAATTGGACCTAGTTCTTAACATGAATAACGCCAATACAAGTTAATTCCTTTCTCTGAAAATTTTCAGAATTTTGAACATTTTGATCGAGTCTACTTCCGCACTTTCACGGTTTTCGGTACGCACATAGAGTAAATAGGTGCAGCTTAAATGGTACTTTCGTACATAAAATTTGACGTCAACTTTCAATTTACCCTAATGGGCTACATAATCCGCATCCGACAAGCAGTCTACAGCACAGATTTCTCTATAAGGCGCGACGCGGAATACAACAATCGGCATTTTTGTAAGTTTCCTAAAATTTTAGTGGGACCTATTTGCAGTCTAAATGGGCTGTGTGGCCGAATGGTTAACGTGTCCGCTTCGCAATCCTTGCGTCTCGGGTTCAATTCCCATCAACGCCGGAAAGCTAGTGATATTCGAATAAGCCCCCCCCCCCCTCATCATACTAGCGAACACAACGACTACAGTATCAATCGAAATAGAAAGATAACGCGTCCTGTAACCTCGCCAGTTCCAACGAACAAGGCATTACAATCACAGGATGTGTTACCACCAGATCTGAAAGACTGAGACTGTCGGGACACGTCGTGGACAGCTTACTCAGCGTTGTGAAAACACGTGGCTAGTAAGTGAACTACGACTGCCCACTCTTTGGCACAGAGAAGGAAAACTCTAACGCAACAAACCGTAGGGAAAGCAATGGTAAACTACCGAGACTAACCTTGCCCAGGAAAGTCGCACGTCAGAAACCACAATCGCCAACATACGGCAAAGGATACAGCACCCGATTTGATTTGCAGTCTACTTCTCCTCCCCCTCAAAAAAATTGTTCCCGCTGGCCCTGCAGAGGGGTCGGACGAGGTAGCTTCAATCTTAAGATTTGTGTGTCACATACCAAATTTATGCTTTTATGATACCGTGCATGAATTTTCACCTATCAGTCTTACAGTATAAAAAATCCTCGCAGCGAAAGACGAACTGAAAATACCATGAATACAAAACCTGCAGCGACAAGACACAAAATGTGACTCTGTAACTGGTAAAGAGGGTTCACGTGGGGGAAGATGGGGAAAGAGCATAAGTGTTCAGTTTCACGAGCTTGTTATTTCGCCTCGTGAAAAATGAACGATCACGTAGTCGAAATCAAAATGAGTTCCGGCAACGTGTCTCAAATACTTCATGCTTGGCACGGCTGCAACGCGCCGAGTATATATGGTCTTTTAAAAACGCTTCTGTCAGAGCAGACGGACGGAATTTATTATTAATGGACGTAGTTCGGGTATCAACTTTTTCGGCATTCGAGAGCACATTGGAGACGCCGCAAGTTGTTACGCCGGGCTGGCATTATTGAAAAATCAATCACAGAAAATTTAACGCGAGACAATTCGCAAGTCAATTGCGGAAGTCGTTCGTCTGCCCAACCAGATAAGTGATGGCGAAATAAGGGAAACTGCAGAGTGAAAGAATTAGACATAAGGAATAACCTTTTCTAGAGTTAACCTTTTCTTCTATCTGTTCATTGATACTGATGGATACAAATGTAGTTCAATCTAAAAACTATTTCGATTGAGATTTTCAGTTCAAAGCGTATTTTTCACCGAAAGTAAAACGGACAGAAATCGGGATGAACTTTGTACCTTTCGACAGGGCATAGCACGATAAGCATCGAGAAATTGCGCTCAAAATGAGTACACATACATAGGAGAGGGCAACAGCGCAATTGGCCCCTCCCCCGAGAACAAAGGCCGATCTGGGATTTCATTTTTGGAGGAGCTAAACGAGTGAAGAAACGAAGAAAGTACCAAAATATACGATGGTATGGTGGGACGTATGGCGACGCACGCATGCCAAAGTGGCCCCTATGACACCGCACCCTCGACCCCGGAAACTACCCTTTCGGGCATTGCATCAGTGCCGAGGGGACCACAATATACGATACATGGAGGGCTAAACTTGGGCTTAAGACATTTGGAGTGAATTTCACTACCCTAATGCCGGCGAGAGTCTTCCGATGCTTACCGAGCTATGCCATTTACGTTGAGAGTCACTTCAGTCAAGTGCACGGTAAATCCAGATCTGCAATAAGAAGCACACACAGTAACTTTCTCTGCTTCTTATTGCAAGCCCGGTGAAGCGGGACAAAAACGTTCCTCAGGCAGTCAGATCAAATGTTATTGAGTTTATAAAACGTTCTTTTCTTTAAAAAGAACATTCGAATGTACCATTGGTCTTAGAGTTTCAAACAGGAAGACATCGGATTTATATTCTTTAAATTAATAAAATTATTAGGTACGTCGGACTGTAATTCCCGATTGCGAAGAAGAAGACTAGGCTTTTTATAATACAGAATGACAATCGCTTAATTCCCATGCCGCAACACGGGGTGACTTTGCAATCATGGGGTGACTTAGCACACATATGTTTTCATTCGTGTAAAACAAACGTGTAGTAATTCCGCTATTTCCAGACAGCGTTATCAAGTTCTCTGTGCAAAATGGGTACAAATCGGAGGACACTGTACTGCGGTGATCAGCAAAAATTACTTGCAAATTTTGTCAGTATACCACTATTGGTATCATTGGATGCAAAATAAAAACCTCTAACTATTTTTTATATTAAAATATTTCATTTATCTCCCTGATCACATTTATCAATGAAAGTATCTATTTTTAAACTACAAAAAAACCTTGTCTACAGCCTACTTTAGGGGCATTTCCACGCCCCCCCCACAGATATACTTAAAACATATACCATCCGTTTGTGCTACGTTTGTGCTGGGTTGCGCTGAAAATCCCTCTGTTTGTGCTGCCCTCTTCCTGAGATACTCAGGAAAAGTTTTGGAAGACTGTAAAAATGGGAGCCCCCAAAAGTTTTCCCGAGCATCTCAGGAAGGGGGTAGCACAAACGACGGAATTTTCAGCACAAACGATTGACACCATTTTCACTCCCCTAGATGGAATTGGGGTGCTCCCGTTTCTACAGAACCCCCTCCGAAAAAAAAGTGTCCCGAAATATCATAGGAAGGATGACAGCGCAAACGACGGGGTTTTCAGCACAAACCAGCAAAAACGTAGCAGAAACGAATCGCATGTTTCAAGTCTATCGGGGTGGGCGGGGGCTGAGGAAATGCAGCTCTAACTTTATTTATTTCCGCTGCATTTTGACTGATATACTGATAGAAAAAAAGTCTGTCGCTTCCTTGAATGTTTTTATTGTTTTAAAATAACAAAACCAACTTTGAAGTGCATCTATTAGAAATTCGTGATTATATTTATACGTTGAGTTGTTCATCAAATTCTGAAAAATTTTACTTTTTATGTAGTTGAGTGATTTTTGCTTATCACAGCAGTGTAGTTGTTTGGTATCATTACACGCAGCAGTGGCGTAGCCAGAATTGGTGTGAAGGGGGGGGGGGTCGTTTCACTTTTACAACATTATGGGTGTAATACTTACTATTACCGGAATAAATTTTAATTTTTTTACATTTTCGACTGATGCCAGATGGGGTGGGGTGGGGGTTAGACCTCCAAAATCGCCTCCCCCCGTGGCTACGCCCCTGACACGCAGAATCTGATCGAGGTCATGATAAAAGTAAACTATTATGTATTACTCAGCATAGTGATGCAGCAATTGGTGAAACACTAAAAACAAAAAGAATGTGGAGGGGTGAATTTGCACAGAATTGTTTATTTGTTCTTCAAGCTAGTAAGCGATCAATTTCGATGTTCTAACTTATTGCTAGTGAATGAACAATAAGTACAAATTAGACGTTATGCATTTCAGAGATGCTGAGGACATACATTCGTGTACTAGGGTCTCGGCCTATCGAAGAGAAAGTCTCATTTTTTCCCTTGTGATTTTTGGAATAAAGGAATAGTAGAGTTCTCATACTTAGGGGAGACCGGGTATGGTTGTAACAGTCACAATATCTCGAAAATAATTTTGACTTTAGCGCTTCTAGTGGTATATATGCATGGGTATTAAGATGTGAAAATAAGCCTAAAACGAAGTTTCCCATCTATACAGATTTCGCACTTGTGGAATTATTATCAGAAAACTCTTTTAAACGTTGGAAGTAAATTTTTGAAGAAACATATTTTGTTTCCTTTGTGGCTCAAAAAACAGAAATCAGATTGTTTTACACAAAAAATGAGTATTATAATCGTCCAAAATATACCTGTAATTTAGTAGTTATTAATTTTTAAAGTTTTGTAAGAAAAAAAAAGAAAAAGATTTTCATTGTCAAATGATTGTGTGGAAATGATTGTAATACTATATTGACGTGTATACCTATTTCTCATGTTTCTTCGTTTTAATGAAATTTTTATGCTTAGTGGTTCGAAACTGGGAGAAAAAGACTGATAGTGGATGCGTTCCAAAAAAGAAATGCTTGAAGCTGTGGGAAAAGTTTTTAAAAAGATGAGCTTATCAATATAACAAGCAGCCAACAGATCTGGTCGCAATTTAACTGTAAAAATTGCAATTCGGATGAATCTTCTTTGCCTGAATGAAACATTTGTACTTCACAGTTTTTTTATAACATCTTGTTGACTTAATATAACTAATTTTACGATATGTTACAACCAGACTCTCTTATGTTACAACCATCACTGATGTGCGATACAACCTACCCCATGATGCCACATGGTTGTAACAAAAAAATAAAATTTTCAACTTGCATTTTGAAAAAGTTTAAATTCTTTGATATTTTTGAAACTCACATTATTCATAGAGTATACTACGAAGTTCCATACGCTGTTAGTCCCATTTGAAAAAAATTACCATGGAAATTTATATTAGCAACACGGTTGCAGACTGTAGTCGCGTAGGGCGCAGAAAATGTCAACCACTGAATTCGTGTCGGGGAAGCGTTACGGTTTTCGCTCAAGTATACCCATGGCTGAAAGTAAAAAATGAATTTCCATGGAAACGTCAACCACTGAGTTTGTATCGGAGGAGCCTTACGGTTTTCGCTCAAGTATACCCATGGCTGGGAGAAACTGGAAGAAAATTGAAGACACCTTGAAAGAGTCATCAACGAGTAAGATAAAATTTCTAAAAAATCTTAAAACGTTTAGCATTCTACAAAATTGAAAATTTAGCTCAATTCCACATCAACATTCTTTCATGAACTCGTATACGATAACGCAGAAAGATTTTCAGGAAATTTTTTTTTTTATAATTAAAATTAGAACACCAATGACAAGGATTTTGAAGAAGAAAAAAAACAACGTAAAATGAAGAATCTGACAAAACTGGACTCAACTATCAACTCGTTCACAAATATGGTGTAAGATTTATGGAAGACCGTGGTCTCCGCAGATATAGTTCAAGGAGAAATGAGTAAAATATTGAAGAAATCCTAAAGTGGAAGAAATTCAAAACCTCGAATGGATCCGATAACCGCGGTATCGACAAAATTGGTGTACAACTATCTATAAAGCTCTGTATGAAATTTCAAGGGGCGGATGAACACGTAAGCATGGTTGCTTAGGGCGCAAATAAGAGAAGGACGTTATCAGGGGGCGAAAACATTTTTTCCAACACAAAAGTCGGGCAGTATAGTACCTTACGTGTGCCGCTAGAGCTAACTGAGGCGCCAATTTTGATATTTTTCCTACACCAAAAAGGGTTAATCCGCCCCTATGTATGGAATGATTATTTCCCATCAATATCAAATTTGAATTTTGGCAGCTTGAATAGGGGATCCATTTATCGGCCCGAGAGAAGTAAGAGGAAGCACGAGAAAAATAGAGTGAGTGAGCAGCATTAAAAAATGATGAACGAGAGATGAAGTATTTCACAAGACATATTCGTAAAAATAATGATCAGGGGAAAAATGAAAATGAACGAAATATAATTTCATAGAACGAGATTTCAATTATCGAACTAAATAAAAATACACACTCACAGAGAGTAAATAAATTCACCCGACACTATTCTGCACGCGAAATTAATCATTGTGAACCTGAACAAAAAATGATATTGACGCAACAAACCATGGTACAATTCATGCTTTTTTAGTTTTTTTTCGGTCGTCCCCTCTTTCGTTTCTGGCCGAGCGGTACACTCTTAGCCTTTAGCGGTACAGTGACCTCCTTTCTCCTGATTTTAGTACCTAATGCATGCTTGCACTGCCTGCAGGGACGGTCTGATGGAGGGGAGCAACTTAGCCCCTCCCCAGTAGCAATTTTTTACTCAGCAATTGGGTAAATTTACCATTCCAGTCAGGCTGGTTAGGAAAATCCAACAAAAAGTCCCCCTCCCCTGATGCTTCAGATTTGAGTTAGAAGTTGGGAAAACCCCTAGGCAGTTAAAAGGTTTTTCTTCTTTTGGGTTGATACTTGGAAATTTTGAGTGGAGTCAGTTGGAAAAATCCAACAGGTCAATTTCTTTTTTGCTTTGATATTTGGGAATTCTGAGTTCAGTCAGTTGGGGCTTTCACAACTTTTATCCGCCAAGGAAAAACTCTTCGGTACGTCCCTGACTGCCTGTTCTTCATGAAGAACGGACATGTGCATGTAATGCCAGCAGGTGTTACAATGATCCTCCAAATTTCAGTTCGCCAAGATTTGTAGTCGTCGAAGTCAACCCATCTACCTTCGCATTTCTCATACATCCTCAACATTTTCCAATGATTCATGATTTTTCTCGCTGCAGAACAGGTTTCTCGTTGACACCTACGAATATCTCGTGCGTGAATCGTCTCGGAATATCATTTTTTTTTAAAGTAGCTCTCTTCCTTTCTTTTCTTGTGCATATTGCTCTCGTGTCAACCATTTCTTCTTCTCGTGCAATTGAATATTTCCCCTTAAATAGTACCAGATGTAAAATTTGATGTGACATTTATAATCGCCAATTAACAAAACTCTTATATCGAAACTTCGTTCCATTCTTACAGTCAAGGCAATTTTGATGATTTTAGGTCCGAAATTCGAGTTTTTTGGACCAACCAGGCTCGTCAGTACAGAATAAGGGCAAATGGGAGAATTTCCCATTGAAATTTTTTTCGTTACCTAGGAAAACGGAAAATATATTGCCCCCTCCCTCCAGAAGAAAAGTTCATAAATGTTCTTAGTTCTTTTTGACACACGATGTTCGTTAAGAACCTGGGAGAAGGATCAAAATTTGATGCGATATTTGTAATAGGAATTCAAAATGTCCCTATTTCGCATAGGCGAAGCTTCACGGGGAGGGTAGAGGGGGAAATTCCTTCTTCCAGAGCGAAATATATTTACTGAAAAAGATCAAAAACATACTTATGTTGTGAGGTACTTACGAATACGTTGTTAGTTTCGCAACTCAAGTCATGATATCATTGAGAAATCAACACTCACCTGAAACAAAAAAACAAAAACAGTGGTACGTTAGAGGATTGGAAATGGACTGAAGGTACTTAAATGTAGGCACATGAGTTCTGGACCTCAAAGCGAATACATGCGGAGAGCAATCGAAATATGTACTTCCGTTGAAAATGCTTTAAAAATAGTGACCTAGTAAGAAATTACAAATTCAGATACATATTGCAAGTTTCAATGTAAGGTCTCTAAGTAGTACCGATACACTATTAGAATTAGAAGTAGTCCAGGAAAAGAAAAACACTGACATACTAGGATTAGCAGAAGTAAAACGCGCGGGGTAGCAAGAGAACCAAAAAAGGTAATTTACGTTGTTATTACGGCGAAACACCAGGTCAAAAGAGGGTGGGCTTTTTAATCAATAAAGAGTTGACTATAAAATGATAAAATTCGTAGGAATATCAGATCATATCGCGATGGTTACTTTTGAGACAGGTAAGAACACAACGATTACTTTAATTCAGGTCTATGCCCCCCACATCAGTAGCGAGTAAATTAGAAGTTGAAGTCTTTTATGATAAATTATCAGAGTGTTTCTCAAATCTTGTCTATAGCGCAAATCACAAAGTATCAATTATGGAACACTTTAAAAGTAAGATTGGGAAAAGAAACCTAGGAGAAGAACTAGTACCAGATCTTTACGGTTATAGCGAACGGAATGAAGTATTATAGGAAAACATTTGATTGACTTCTGCTACGAGCAGCGTGTAAGAATAGGAAACACTTGGTTTAAGAAAAGTAGTAGAAATAAATGGACATGGATCTCTCCGAACTTGGAATATAAGGACCAAATTGATTTTATGCTAATACCTCTACTCCTTGCCACGGTTGCCGACCTTCTGCACCATTTTACATTGCCGTACGAGCGCTACTGGCAGTCACTTCAAGACATAACGTTGAGCAGCTGCTGCAGCGTGCAGCCGGCAAGGGAATGAGAAAAATTAGATAAAAATGAAGAACAGTATCGCGAATCTGTTTTCTAGCGCAACTCCACGGATACTGAACAGTGCTGCCAACCAAGCCTGTTGAAAAATCCCAGGATTTCCGCTTTAGGGACACATCACTGCAGAAGAAAAAGGAAAAAGAGGAAAGCCAGAAGCGTTAAGCATAATCTAACGGATGAAAGGGATGACGATGATTCGGTAGTTCGAGTTTCGTCTCAAGAAACGAAAAAATATTTGGAACCATTATGACTATATTTTATGCAGGAGGGCAATGAGGCTAGCCCAGCAGCAGCATTTGACGTTATCGTTGATTTCATTCAGCGCCAGAGTTTAAAGAATCTACGTGAAAGCAGATTAAATAGTTTTCTGCAGTAATGCCTATACGTTGTATCAATTTAGGAAAAAAAAAGAAGAAAAAAAAAAAAGTCAATTCAATTTTGTGAATTTCGTTTTTTTAGGACAGCCGCTTAATTGAGACAAAAAGGTTCGGCCCGGTGTGTCCCAATCCAGCGGAATCAACTGTATCAGTTTTTTGTAGTTTTTTATTCAACATTTATCTTATCTTAAAAAGCTTTTTTGTGTTTTCTAAGAGTTTGTCATCAGTTTTTAGGGCAGGTCTCCTAATCCCTACCTTCTTAACAGTGTGCCTAATGGCTTCTTCCAAGATATAGTACATATATTTTGGACTTGTTTATTGTTCGCAAAGTTTTTCTTTCTCAATTCCTTGACCAAAATTTCGTTTGCTTCCTTGTATTTACGAGCTGGGATTATCAATTTGATCTTTAAAGTGTTAGAATTTCGGTTGTGCAACCGTAGGTTTGCAGGCAATCTGACAGCGCCACTACCTACCCTGTAGTCCGAGGAGAAGCTAAAGGTATTAATAATTTGCATGTTTTTTATGTAACGTATCTTATTTGTAAGGAAGTGATCGATTTCATTTCTGACGTGGCCACTGGGAGATTCCCAGGTCCATTTTCTTGTGTTTTTTTTTTTTTTTTTTTTAAGGTTGCAGCAAACTTTAAATTATGTTGATCCGCAAATTCCACCAATTTGTAACCATTTGAAGTCGCATAATCTATGGGTAATGTAAATTGCCCCAAACATGCATTTCTGGCCCCGCTAGTGCTCACTTTGGCGTTAAGGTCGCCCATTACTATTGTGGTCCAATCTTTTTCTTTTTGCACTGTTTCATTTAACTGTTGATAGAACCTATTAGTTTCGTCTTGACTGGCATCCTGGGTGGGGACGTACACCTATATGAATGTGGTTTTGTTTTTTGAGTCTGCTTTAAGTTTTAGGTCTGCAATTTTCTCTGAGATCCCTTTCAATTCGACGATACGTTTGACAACACACTTGTTAATATTCATATTTAGATAATAGAATGCAATTTGTTGAGTACAGGGGGAAGGGAGTGGTTTCTACATCCTACAAGAGTATTTCAGGCGTTCCCCAGGGATCTGTCTTGGGACCATTTCTATTTTGAATATTTGTCAATGACATAGCAGAAAAGATTCTATACTGGAATGTTTTCCTATATGCAGATGATATAAAGTTGTATAAAATGATATAGCTTCTGAAGACGACTGTACCAAACTACAGCATGACCTTAACTTGATTATTCAGTGGAGCGACAATAACTCATTACCTTTCAATATTGGTAAATGTGAAAAAGTAAGTTATGCAAGACGAAGAAGGCCTATTTCATTTAACTATAAAATAAAAAAATTTGCCACTACGAAGCGCGAATTTTGTAAACGATTTGGGAGTTACTTTGGACTCAAAACTATAGTTCAACATGCATATCGAGCACATATCCTTGAAATGTAAAATAATAATTGGTTTTATAGAAAGAACTGGAAAAGATTATAAAAATTTTGAAACTGTGAAAATATTGTTTACTACAATTGTTAGATCAGTTTTGGAATTCTCTGCCATTATTTGGGACCCTACAACTCAAAAAAGTATCACTGAAATTGAAAAAAATTCAAAAATGTTTTTTTTTTAATATTTACACTGTAAAGTTTTCATGTACTGTCCTCCTCATATCACTTACAATGAGCTTCTGGTTAGGTTTGAAATTTTGAGCCTGGAAAATAGAAGAAACTTGGCAAAACTAATATTGCTAAGGGATATTCTCAACCATAGAATATTATGTCCTAAGATTTCGGCAAGTATTCGGTTTAGGGCTCCTTCCTGTGATGGAAGAAATTCAGAATTATTTGATACGGGGTAGACCACCTGCAAAGGCTCGCGTGCGTGATGACAACGGGGGCAATGAGTACGGTGCCGACAAAGGCACTGGAAAGGCTCCTGAACTTACCACCACTTCACGCTGCTACAGAAGTAGCGGCGATAATGGGGACTTATCGTCTGGGTCAACCAAACCTTCGGGCCCATAAGACAGGCCACGGAAGGATATGGGAGATGGCCAGGACGACGATAGACAAATGCTTTGGGATGCCAAAGGATAGAATTGCGATGGAACATTTCTTTGACAAGCCATACCGTGCGCTATTACCCACACGGCAGGCTTGGGAAAAGAGGTGGCCAAGCATTCTAGGAAAAGAGGAGAATTTGTGGTTTGCAGATGCCTCTAAGTATCACAGTGTAGGAATCGGAATCACGAATGCAAAAGGCGCTGACAACTGTTCAGTGGCACTGGGCGAGGGCGTCACTATCCTCCAAGTGGAGACAATGGCGATCACGGTGGCGATTGAAAGAAGCCAGCAGAAGGGCTTTGTTAATAGGCAGATTTATATCTGTACAGACAGTCAATCGGCTATCAAAATACTATCGTCACACCAAACTACATCCCTGGTAGTGGCAGAGTGTGTTAACAAACTATACACCCTTGCTCAGTAGAACCGGGTCACCATACTATAGACACCGGGACACTGCGGCATAAAAGGGAATATGATCGCTGGCAAGCTAGCGAAGGAGGGCACCAAAAAGGAACTGGCAACGCCTAGGCCGTGTCTTCCTGTAGCATATAGCGTCATAAAATCCAATGTAAAGGCATGAATAAGTAAGCAGACGGAAATGCACTGGCGGGTGGTCAGTGGCATGAACGTCAGAAAAACACTGATAGGGGACACCCCCAGTAAGTATGCCAAGTTCCTGTTAAGGTTTGACAGGAAACATGCAAGGCTCATGGTCGGACTACTAACCGGTCATGGGGCCACACAACACATGTGGTATAAAATAGGAGTGGTAAGAAGCGGCTCCTGTAGGTACTGTGGAGAAAAGGAAGAAACCTCGATCCATATCATATGTCGGTGCCCAGCAATAGCCGGGACAAGACGCGAAGCATTGCGGCTAGAATATCCAGCACCCAGTGAAGTCAAAGGGATAGAGCTAAGTAAAATCTCACTTTGGCTATAAAAGTGAGGCTACTGAGCTGATTCTTAACAGCAACTTGAGGAATAGTGCAATGGACTGCGAAGTCTGAGCGCTCGGTGCATATAGCGCCACCTCACACAAATGTAATGTAATTTGATACGGGGGGAATTTCATCATCAGTGATACAAAAAACCCTTGCCCTGTATAATAATGTTAGCCGTAGTAATCCTACGATTGACTTACTTTACATTTCTAGAAGCCAGTACATCGGCTCTGTTAGCAGGGTTCTGCAAAAGATATAGGATGGAGATCAGTTTCCCTCGTGGTGCTCCATGCGCATTTAAGGTTATCTTGTGTACTCGTACACCCCTTGGCTAGTAAATCCCTCAGTTTCTGGGCCCCTCGGTGGTGACCTTGGACCCTCTCCGCAGCAGGTCCCATATGTCTGTTCCGGTGTCAACCCCCTCTATAGTTTAGTTTTTATTATTTTTTATTTTTTATATTTTTAAATATTTTTTCATTCTGTAAAGTTATCAAATCTGTCCCTCACCATTATTGGGACCTTCGGGCACTTGTCGGAGGAGGGGACACAAATATAAATAAATAAATGAATAAATATCCCATCAAAATTACAAAAAATATCCCGATTCTCTAACCCAGTTTTTTCGGTCTGTAGAGCGCGTCAAACTTGAATATAGAAAACAGTGAGCAAAGTCACCCCGTGTAGGCCATAGAGGGGCTTACAGAAGTGGACCAGTTTTTGGGCTACCTAGGTAGATTTTTCCACTTCCGATTTACTGAATGGAAGCACTTTACTCATCTTTCTTTTCATCTTGGCGGCTGGCCACCCGATCTGTGAATCTCCATGATTCGCTTTCGATTGCTTTTGTAGCGGCCGCCGGTCTCTCTCGTTGAGTGACCTAAAAAACACACTCTCCGAGAGAGAGCGACGTTAACGCGCGGTCGGTCTTTTCACCCTCGCGACAACCTGTTTCAAAGTAATACTAGGAGTTCTGAAATATACGTTCGAACGACACCACGCGCCTTTTCTTTCGGAGGTTCGTACGCGCTTAGCTTTCGGGAGTTTGTAGGTTCGTACGTCGACCCGTACCATCCCTACACTTTCCTGCCATCTTTATTCGATTAAAATTCAACACTAAACGCGAAAAACTGTGAAATTTATTTTCTTTACTTTTTTGAGGACCACGAAGCGAGAGATTTTGCCTCGCTAATTTCTTCGTCGCGTACTAGGAACGTCACCCTGGCTCTACCATCCCACCGCGATAACCCAATGAAATCGTCCGAACTACCCGGTAACTCCGATTAGGTATACGCCTTTCATTACCAGCTCCATAATTAACGAGCGTGCTTCGTATATTATTTCGAATTAGCTCTCCGGTAGCAAACTGATTACTCCCCGAAGGTTTGAAAAACTTTTATAAACTTCAACTGTTGCTACTTGCTAGATATTTCGCGAATCAACTCCACTTAACTCGAGTTGTTTTCTTTTCTTTCGCCTTTGTCCCGAAGAAGGTGAGCGGTACCGGTACCTATCTAATGTATGCTTCTGCGCATAATTTCTCTGCTTGTTAAAATCTAATCAACTTTTCGTAACGCATACTTTTTTGGAAAAAATATAAACAACAATTATTTTTCCTCGAGCTGAAGAACACTAAGAGGTAATTTGGGGAGGGAGTTACCACTTAAGGTGCAAGCTTAAATTGTGGGTGAATGGTATGATAGAACAGGGATACGGTTTAAGAGAAAGCCTATACGGATGTGTCAGACTTTAGGCGGAGTCAACGCTATGGAAATTGAGGACAGAAGTTATTTTTCTTATTTCACAATCCCATAACATGCTCTACTACGACATGTTCTTTCCCCATAATGCGCTATATATTTTCCTGTATGCTTTCTTACACTTTTTCCCCTTACTGCTTCCCTGCATTAGTAACTAAGAGCAAATTTATAATACGAGTACGCAAGTCCATTTTCATCGTTTTTCAGGGATCGTTTCAGATATGCCCTCGGTACAGGGTAATTCAATGCCAACACACTGACTCTTTTTTGTACATAGGGTTAGTAATCAACCTATTCTAGGAATAGTATTACTTTAATAGGCTACTCTTAGTTCACCAAAGAGCGGTTGGCGCCATAGTGCCACTATAGACCAAGTTAGGATCATTGTAACGATAAAATTCTCATTCCCTCATGTTTTCGATATTTTAGTTTTGGTGAGGGAATGGGATACATTCCGGGAGAATAATAAAGTCCATCTTCTTACGCAATTTTTCTTACAATTAAAAAACGAATTTATCAGTACAGGCCAATATGGCACCAAGAGGGGAGGCTGAAAAACGCGCTAGAAAGAAAAAGAGTATACTAATAAAATCGAACATTTTACAGGCGTTGTTTCTGTTTTTTTAATTTCTCATTCTCTCATCTCGTGGGGAAAAAAGTGAAATTAAAACCTATTGTGGAGTTTAAGTGAAGCCCAAATTTGGTTAAATTATTGTTAGTAGGTGTCCATGAGATGTACATATATTAAAAGAGAGAGAGAAAAAAAAAAAGTCAAAATGCCCCATTTTTGTAGAATGACACTCATACGTATGTATAGAAGGGCTATAATAGGAATGCGCACAACCTCCGTTTTGTAGGTAATTTTTGACCGAAAGGAATGCGCAACAATAAATGATAACAATGTGCACAATGAAAATATCTATAAATTTATGTACCAAAGATTTCAAACCAAGAGTATAATTGTTAGATTTTGAGACAGCTGCTCATGCTGGAGCCAGATGTATTTTTAATAACATTCGAATCAAAGGTTGTCAATTTCATTTAGGGCAAAATTGGTTCCATAAAATTGTTAGCTTGAAACTGAAAAATGAATACAAAAATTCGGAGTCAGAAGTAGGTTCATGGTTGAAACTATTCTTTGGCTTATCTTATCTCGAGCCAAAAGATGTTGAGGATGCCTTTTTAGAGCTGATGTCAATTGCACCTGATACAGATGAGTGTCTACAATTCAGTGATTATATTTTAGAAAATTATATTCAAACTGATAGTTCTTTTTCTCCATGTTTGTGGGCTGAAGCCCCAACATTAACTCCTCGAACAACCAATAGTGCTGAATCGTTTCATAAACACTTTAAAGATAACTTTTATAAATCCAAACCGAATGTACATTTTTTAATAGAAAACTTGCGGCTTTTGCAAAGTCAGACTTATTTAAAAATGCGTGCAAAACCAAGCAAACAGATTGTAAATGAAAAGATCAAGTTTGTAATTTCTGCATATGTTGATTTTAAAGAGAATCATAATGATTTTTTTAAATATTTGAGTAAAATACGCTTTAAATGTTTACCAGCTGAATTGTAATATTCCAATTTTGATTGTGCCAATATAATAAATTATCCTTTTTTAAAACTAATTTATCTTATTTCATTCAGAAAATACGAATGTGAAGAAAAAAGCCAAAAAACCATTGTGCGCATTCCTTATATAAATTTTGGCGCATTCCTAGTGTTTTTTGGGGGGGAGGGGGGGGGGGTCTGTGCGCATTCCTGTACTTTTGCGCATTCCTGTTTTACCGGTATAGAAGATCTCGATCTAATGCTATAAAATATTCCTTTCCAGCAGAGCGCACTGAGATATTTTATTTCACTTTTTGAAAATATAACACAAATTATACGCGTATCTGATACAACATCTTGTAACATGATACGATTAGCGTGAGCAGATATTTTATACTTTCTGAAAACATTTTACATATATTATCAACTTTTGGTACCTTGGTTACTGCGCCAGTTTTTAAATTCAACGTAATTCCATTTCCTTAAGCAAACTTCCAGGGCCGAAAAGTTTTCACTTTGCCAAGTTTGTCTCCGAAAGTTATTGTACAGTTTTCGCTAACTTGAAAATAAATTTAGAATAAAATCTTCAAATGAATACAATTAGGCTCACGGCTATTTAATCAACTTCAGGTCCCTGAATTTCAGTATCGAAAAATTACGCTGCGCTCAACTATCGGCGTGTTGAGCCCCCTCAGGAACTTCTCCTAAATTACCGCCCTTGTAAAGCATCCTCTTAAATTATCCGCCGGATTAAGCACAGAAATCCAATTTGCAAATTTTTCGCTACGTTAAATTCTGAATTTTCGCCGTCTTCAAAAGGTGCACCACGTTCACTCTTATCCGCTCTCGGTTTCGCACTGAAGTTAAAACGGAATTTCAAGGCTGCTGAGCAAATTTATTTGTCTGTAACGTATAATACGCGGGAAAATTTCGTCGACACTGGCGAAGCGAATTAAATACTCTGTATACTGCGTGTATAGCAGATGCCGATACTCATCGTTTTACGTCTTCGCATTAATCAAATCCGACAAATAGTTTCTGCAGCCTACGCTATCATCCTCTGTGAAAATTTCTGGGATCTCGCATAGAGGAAAATAAGGAACAGGAAAAACAAAGCGTAAATTAAATAGATGAAAGGTCCGCATATTTTTGTGCGCATCCATTCGCTTCGACTATTTAATTGGATTACGTAATTAACGCGGAAAATAACAATGAAAAGCAAATAACAGCAGATGGGTAATTTTTGTCGTTTTTCAGCAGTAGGTACAACCTCAAATAATTGAGCTGAGTGTTACAAGACGGGTGCATGTCTTTTGTAAATCTTACGTAAGGTACGTCCTTCTTGCAGCCATGGGCGCTTACTGTACTTATATTCTATCAGGAATCCACAACTAAAAGTCGACGGGGGAAGGCACACGAAGAACTGTGCAACAGTTTTCCTACATTTTCCACCTACCAACACCGTAGATATGGACACCAGTCTGCTTACCAACACTCTTCTCCAGGCAGCTAGAGATAGCATCCCACCAGTAAAACCCTCGAGTCGTAAAACACACCATAGACAGCGATAGCATGTAACCTGGTAGAACTCAGCATGCGCCGCTGCTCATAAAAGCCGGAAGCTCGCGCTGCAACAACTTAAACAAAATACCTAGCTCGAGTTCCTGATCAACTTTAAAAAACGCAGAGCTAAAGCTAAATATGAATTTAAGAAAGCTAAAAAGACTTCTGGCAGCAATATACTTCAGAGATTACTCGGTTAACGCCCCAACTGAAATTTGGAACAAAATACGAGCTATTGAAAAAAAAGTGGACCTTTTTCACTCCTTCTGCCATTCAAAACAATGACTATCTTTGTTCCAGTATACATATACACCATGTTCTTTTTTGGGCAAAAAAATTTTTTGGAGAGCTTCAGCGTTGGCGCTGGTGCTAATTACTCAATTTTTTGAGACGAATTCAAATCCGTCGTCAAAATTGAACTAGAGTTATTTCTTGACCCAAACTGACCAATTTTTCCAACTTTTTCCAGTGTTTCTGGGGAACGGAGCGTCGGCGCCAATATTAACCACCGAATATTTTTGATTTTTTCGAATTTTGAAAATTTCTCCATACGTATCATGTCTTTTTTGGGACAAAAAAATTTTCGGAGGTCTTCGGCGTCGGCGCAGGTGCTAATTACTCAGTTTTTCGAGACGAATTCAAATCCGTCGTCAAAATTGAGCTAGATCATTTTTTGACCTGAATTGGCCAATTTTTCCAACTTTTTCCAGTGTTTCTGGGAAACGGAGCGTCGGCGCCAATATTAACCACCGAATTCGTACTCAGCGTGAAAAATTGAGTTGAAAACAGTCTTTAATTCAATATTTTTGATTTTTTCGAATTTTGAAAATTTCTCCATACATACATCATGTCTTTTTTGGGACAAAAAAATTTTCGGAGGTCTTCGGCGTCGGCGCAGGTGCTAATTACTCAGTTTTTCGAGACGAATTCAAATCCGTCGTCAAAATTGAGCTAAAGTCATTTTTTGACCCAAACTGACCAATTTTTCCAATGTTTTCCAGTTTATCTGGGGAACGGAGCGTCGGCGCCCAAATTAACCACAGAATTCGAACTCAGCGTGAAAAATTGACTTAAAAACAGTCTTAAATTCAATATTTTTGGTTTTTTCGAATTTTGAAAATTTTTCCATACTATATAACGAAATCGCAGAGGCCCAAGTGGAAATCTTTGCGCATGCCTCCAACCAACGGCCGGCACCATTACCCACACTAACGCCGTGTCAGAAAACTGCAATTTGAACGTCAGGATGCAATCAAAGAATCCAAGCCAACCAGTCCAGGACCTGACGACATCCACCTTAACATGCTGATATGCGCGCCCAAACAACTACAGTTGCTCATCTTACAACTATTCAACAAAATTTGGACCACAGGCACCTTCCCTAACTCCTGGAGATTGGCAGTCATAATTCCTCTATTAGAAACTCGAAAACCTCGTCATCTACTAGACAGCTATCGGCCAATTTCCTTGACATAAGTACTTTGCAAAACCTTGGAAAGAATGGTACATACTCGTCTTCAAGTTCTTCTACTTTCACAAAACCTCCTCCCTCTCCAACAAGCTGGTTTCCAGCCACGAAGATCAACGGAAGAACAACTGGCGTTCTTCTCAAACAGTATCTTAGAAGCCTTTTCTCGTCGACATCACGTGCAGGCAGTAGTCTTTGATATTCAGAAAGCATTCAACACCATATGGACGACACAAATTACTGCTCAGCTTGTTAAATAGAACCAGTGCTGCCAACCAGTAAGCATAAAATATCCCCAGTAATTGAACTGTTTTTTCAGAAAAAATCCCCAGAAATATTCAACTGAAATATTTTTCATTAATACAGACATAATTATTAATTAATAATAATCCTCCGGTCTCTAGACTCCAAAGTATATGAATGTACAGCGTAATCGACCAGATTTCCTGTTCATTCAGCACAGACTAATGGTAACAGAATGTGTTAAAAAATGAATTTAAGCCGTTAAGACATCTGCTTTAAATTATGATCGTCTTACTTCACCTGTTCGGGCTGTTCCTATTCACGAGCTTAATTTGGACCCATCCTTAATCTCAAGTTATTGTATTGAGCGCGCTTTAGCGGAAATGAACCTAATGTATTATGTATCCATTCAAAGATCCAAACAACCATAGACAACATCTTCAAATTCCAAAATATTATTTTGAGGAGATATTTGGTGTTTTTGTTTTCGGATGCTCTACTAAGTTTTTTTCAGGTACTAATCAGTAAGTTGTTAATCATGTATATTGAATAATTAGCTGGTGAAATTTGGTACACTGGTGAAAGATATGTTTGGTTTTGTTAGAGCTCTATAACTTCTCCAACCGCGCCCGTGGATACCGAATCCGACTACGCGGAGCGTACCGCGTAGTGAATTCGGCATCCACGGGTAAGGTTGATGTCAAAATGGCGGACGATTGTACTCACACAAAGTTATAGAGCTCTAGTTTTGTATTGCGCAAATGAGTTTCGTGACATTCATGGTTTTTCACAGAGCGACTGCCATATGTGGGTAATTTGGACCTCCTTTGAATCGAAGGAGAATATGTGACCTGGAATCATGAAATGTGCCTCTTGTGCAAAAACAGGTTTTTGAGATAAACAAGTGTAAAGATGGGATGGTGGTAGTGGTGCACACAGATGTACATAGCATGTACATCTGTGGTGGTGCGTTTACGCTTTGCTTTGACAACCGCGTTTCGAATTCTTGTTCTCAGTCATACCCGTAGGCCCGTTTCACGATGCCATGTAAACAAATGTTTTTAAACTTTTGACGTAATTTTTAAATGCAATTTGTGGAAAAACGAATGAAGATATTAGGAAGCTGCGATTTGTTTCATTCAAAAGAGCGTGATCTTTTCTATAAGAATTGTCAAAAAAGTGAAAACTGATTTTTTGACACCAGAGGCACATTTCATGATTCCAGGTCACATAATTAAAATTATTAAAATTCTATGGAAATGACTTAATTAATTTAAAGATTTAATTTAATGAAATTAATTATTGTGTTATTATGAGTAAATTTTTTAATTAATTATATTACTTTGGTTAATTTTAATTTTATTTATGGCATTTCACTGTGAAGCGATTTTTAAGCGAAATTCATGCCAGGAAGGAAACCTGGCGAATATATGGGGCAATATCTGCGATGGGCGGACACTGTTGATTACCCTGACTGTAAAAAGGATGTATATCAATTAGAATTTTTTAGTTGCGGCGTTTTTTATTTCTCAGTAACTGAATGTTTTTCTCAACTACTGGACACATAATTCACTTTTAAATCAATTAAATACTTTTTGCTATTTTTTGTAATTCATTATTGGAGGCCCATATTACCAGTACATTTTTATTGGAGCTCAATTTGGACTTTTTTCAGGAAATCTAGATTGTCACATCAAAACAAATTTTTCAATACTTTCAGAAATGGGAGTATGTAGGAACCTTATTTCCTCTATCGAATCACACAGAAACAGGGAAGTTGACTTCTTAGATTTTGAGCGATTCCAGAAAATAGAAAGAAGGTACAAATTTGTACCAATTCCTCCCGTAATTTAAATTTTTAGTGATTATAATTTTAATTCTCAATTTTCAACTATTAAGAATTTTGATTATCAATGATTTTGATAATAAATAATTTTAATTACCAATGATTTTGATAATAAATAATTTTAATGATAAATGATTTCAATTGTCAATGATTCTAATAGATTATCAATGATTTAAATATGTACTGCTAAGTAATTGGAATTTCTGATAATTTTAACTATCAACAGTTTTGATTATATACGATACTGATGAACAATGATTTTAATTATTAATAAGATTGATCACCAATAATTTTAATTTTTGACTGCCGGTAATTCTGATTACAAGTAAAATTTTGACAACAGAAATTTTGCTTTTCAATAATTTCCAATATCAATGATTTTTATTGTTGATAATTTTAATTATGAGTATAATTTTGACAATAAATGATTTGCTCATCTTTTATGATCGATAATTTTGATTATCAGTAATTTTAATTGTATGTCAATGATTTTGGGTTTTAATAATTTAGATTATCAATATATTTGATTATTAGTAGTTTTGATTGTTGATTTTGACAACAGATAATATTGATCAGCAATAATGCTGATGATTTTGGTTACTAACAGAGTTTGACTATCAACAGGGTGTCTACCAGAATCATAATTATAATGAAAATTCGTAGCTTTTTCGTGATCTTTATTTCACTTTTCTGTAACCTTTGAAATATAATTTCGTACGCCCCCCCCCCCCTAGACAGAAAACCTGAAAGGAACAAACATGAAAAACTACGAATATGTAAAACTAACAGTAAGTTAGCAGAGTTAGGTGCCAATAGTAAAAGAATAAAGAAAGTAGGCGACTTTATATTTTCTATAATATGTATAAGGATTTCACCGAAAATTTAAAACATTAACATTCTTATTATTTTACGGGTATTTTGCAAAAATTCGTGACTTTTTCGTTTTTTTTTCTTTTTTTGTCACCTATATTTAAAATTCGTGGCTTTTTCAGGATTTTCGTGGCTGGTAGACACCCTGATTCAATTAATTCAATGTTGTATACTTTCCAATATGATTCAGAATAATTTCAGTTGTCAATGGTTTTAATTATTAATAGTTGTAATCATCGATTATTTTGTTCATATAAAATTGAATATTTGGGTAGAAGAAGGGCGTATAATCCAAAGACGTAGGTAAGAGGAGTTCTGGGGTCTGTACCCCCTTAGAAGAAAAATAGGGATTTTCCAGTAGTTATGTGAGGCAAATCATGGGGAAAGTGTGTAAAGGATCAGGCCGGATAGAGAAAAAATTTTTTTAAACCTTTAGACCCCCTCCCTTATAACACAGCAATCTACGTCCTTAGGATAATCAAACGTATAGTTTTAAAGAAAACGCTATCAAAGTTTTCATTTTTTGTCACAGCACGGCGATCTGAGATCGTACAATACATCTTGCTGTATTGTGGTTGGTCGCCTTCAAAAGAGTAAACCGTTAGATACATATCTGAGTCGAAGAAACTAAAATCGATTCATTTAAATTCCAATCTTAACGCTTTTCCAAAGACGTATTATGGTAAAGTGCCAAATATAGATTACTATTTCAAATGGTTTCTGCTACAGATCGATGCGACTTATGGTGCCTTTTCCGAACACCAGTCTGTCAATCGTAATTCGTTTGAAAACTTGAAATATCACATTCTAGATAATTACATTCTACTCTGCACTGTAGCCAGATGTGTTTAGAGGTGTTTCCCGATGAAATCCGAAAAATAAAATTTCCGACTTGAAAACACCTTTTGTACTGTAGGGCGAGATCCATTTTTCTGACATATGGTACATTTTCAGAGAGCGCCTCACATATATTATCATCGTATTATGATAAGCAATTTGCCTGGAAGCTCGTATACATGATAAACGACTCTTGATTCGTATAAATAATACCACGTAAAATCGAGCGACATCAGTATTCGTACCAAAGTTCGAAATATTAGTTTGTAAGTTCGCAAGAAGTTTTTCAGAGTCGGTTGTAAGGAGTTCATTATATACAGGCACCGCCGCTATAGTGGAACTATACGATCAGACCGCAGCCAGAGAGCAGTAAATTTTTAATGTTATTCGAAAATATATTCTGGCGTTACGTTGTTTTGCATGAAATTTTTGGGTCCCATTGTACCTACGCTTTGTGGTTCAACTTTAATGCGAGGTAATTATCGTGGCTCCATATAACGGTTTCTGAGTGCAATATACGTGTTTGAAGTCTGAACAGTTCTAGAAAGTTCGCAACTGGCAACGGTGTCTCGTTTGTGGCATCAACGAGTAGCTGGAGCATTTCGAATTCATCGGAATTAGCACGGGTACCGCTCTCTATTTCCAAAAAAAAAAAATCAACACGCTTTCACGGAAAAGTCATGTTTTTTTCTCCTAAGAAAAGATTCCGCCTCATTGTTTTGCCCATACCTTGGAAAAAATTAAAAACGCTTCGGTAATTACAGAAATGGGGTCTAATGGGGCTAGTAGTGGAGGATCTTTGGATCGCCAGGGCCACCCATTCCCGACACCACCGCTGAGCTGAAGCCCAATTCCACAGCCTTCACGTGGCGACCCTGTTAAGCCAAGCGACATAGTCGATGCGCGTACACACATTCCAATGCCTTCTCTAATCGTCCATTCTCGGTGTCGCTCGGCATTCTCCGTGTCGGCCCGTCAAAACGTGATGGAGCGAAAGACCGTATAAAGAGGAATACGCAATTACATCACAATGGAGACGTTTTTCTGCGGAACGTTTTTTGTGGAGCGTTTTTGCGGTTCGTTTTCTACTGAATTTTTCTTTTTCGTGTGTCGAGCCATTAGCCATATCCATGTCAAAATTTTATTATGTACGAGCAAAGATTATCCACAGAACCCCCCCCCCCCTTCCTGAAACCGGCCATGTTGGGCTCTGTCTCTTGTGTCCTACCACTTCATAGCCGAAGCTCGAGGAAATATGACAGCAGTGGAGACAACACATTTTCTCTTAAGGGAGTATACGAATTAAAAATTTCAGTCGACAATAAAGATTGAATTAACATACAAAAATCTCCTAAATTTTTTATTTCATCTCTGATGTCTCGGTAACTTTTTATCAACTTGTTGAATATTTTGAATATTTTCCATTTTTCTAAAACGGGAAAAGGGTTACAATTACTCTTACCCCTTTCCCGTTCTAACGCCAGGAATATAGATTTACCAGTAACACCGAAACCATTTTTAATAGAAATGCATTAGTCCAGAGAGGTTCCAGGTTGAGTTAGCTTAAGGAGCTCACCAACGGTCGTATCTACTAAGAGAACAATTTGCGGCGGATCCGAAAACGATGTTGTTGCAATTAAGAGGCGAATTTCCAAGAAGCGTGACCGGATTATTTTAGCTGACACTTTAATCAGTGTGTATACCTCAACGCCTGGATATTAGATCTCAACGTTACATCTTTTTCTCATTTTGGGAAATTTTGTGATGGAATCTCGTACTGACGAAGGGGCACCGCGCCGACAGCGCGTATTTCCATTAGAGTTGAAATTCTTCACGTACCCCGGAAGCGAAAATGCGAACTTTCATCGGAGTAATTAAAAGTTCATTTGTACGGCTTTCATTATTAGCGCGTTAATGGAATGGACTTGCTGATACGCGAATACAGAAGCCTAATGTCGCCAAAAAGGACCCAGTTGCGAATTTTCTGTCACACTCCTCTAATGGGATCGACAAAAAAAAAAAAAAAAAAAAAAAATTAACGAAGACAGTGATGCGGTAATGACGTTTACTGAGCGTGAAATTGGAAATTAACATGTTTTTTTTGTTTTTTGTTTTTGTAACTCCGTAACTATTTAGAAGTTTCGTTGGAAAGTAGAAACTAAGTAGGACAGGGCTGGTGTAAGATGTTGACAAATTACATAGCACCTAATCACTAAGAACTTGAAAGCCACTTTCAAATTGCAAGTACTTGTTAACCAGGTACTTACTAGCCACTTTCAAATTGCAAGTTGCAAGTACTAATGATTTTATACCAGAACACAAAACATAGATACAGGGTGTCCCAGGAGAGTTTATGTACTCATGAATTGGAAGTTCCATTACTCGATTCTGAAAGGTAATAGTATATTACTATACATGTGGGTAAAGTGAATGTTTACCCAACGAAGTAAAAATTTACGATATGAGCCGTTAGGCGAGTTGAGCAATTTGCTGAGTTGGTAAACGTTCACAATACCTGCATAAGATATTTTATTCTATTCGATATTAAAACAGAAATCTATCCTCTTCACTTTCAAAATCAAAATCGCACGAATTCAAATTCACACTATCAAACTATCAGGATACACAAATTCATGGAATGGAAGGAACGTGAACACGTGAACGAATCATGCTCTTACACTTCTCACGCTTGTTGAACTTTTCAAGCGTTTTCATTGGTTCATACCGTGGTTGACCCGTTTCTTCATTGTACCTTGTTTTCCTTTCACGCCTAGCATCGGTGCGGGTAAAATGCACTTTTACCAGCAGGTAGCTTACAGTCAAAATACTGTTTTAACATCATGTATAGAATAAAATCGTTTACTTCGCATTGGAAATTCAAATTAATCAAAATGATTTTCGTCATTCTTACGTCAACATTATGTTGTCACTTGTCTAGGCTAACTGGTTCAATAAAGCTTAAAACGAAAAAGAAAAAAAAAATTCCACGGTTACATATTCTTTTCCAGTGGCTATCAACGACCGCATAATACTGATACGCTTCAACATAGAACCCTGCAAGCTAAACTTGTTTCAGGTGTACGCACTGACATCGGTAGCAGATGTGCAGGAGGGAGCAATTTTTCCATACCTCATCTAGTTATATTGAACGCATGCCAAAGAAGGAAATTACCATAGTTCTAGGTGACTTCAACTCTAAGGTTGGAAAAGAAACCATCCCAAGTGAGGTGTATGGTCCACATGATTTAGGGAACCGCAATGATAGCGGAGAAGAACTGATACAGTTCTGCCAAGAGAATGAAATGATCTTGGTTCCAACACCACCCTAGACGAATTTACACCTGGATTTCGCCGGATGGTAAAACCAAAAATCAAATTGATTATTGCCTAGCTCCAGCAAGATGAAAGTCCTCAATAAAAAACGTAAAGACGTATCCGGGGGCTGACTGTGCAACGGATCACCAACTATTATGTGCCGAGGTCAAACTGAAGCTGAAGAACAAGGCAAAGAAGTCGAACTTCGTAAGACTAAAAGGTGGAAAAGAACTGGACGCGTTCAAAAACCGGATAAAAATAAAACTCAAAGAAGCTAAAGCCGTTGAAAACCAAGTCAACCATGATATATCATAAATCATAATATGCATTTCGGCCCTAAAGTTGACAGGTATATTTCGAGATATTCGCGGTTTTTTGTAAAATCTCAGTATTATACATAACTTCAAGGTTAAAGCGGCACGGGTTCATGACCTCAGATTGAGCACAAATTTTTATGGCGAGTTTCTAGGTCCATTGGAACAAATTTCAGTGCGACCCTACTTAATTGGCGAAAATTTGTAAAATAAGGGACACCCTATTGTGTACGTTATCTATTGGTGTTTGGACACTCCTGTAGATGCGCTAGTGTCGTGGACGAAAAAATGATCAGGGTATTTTTACCACAAAAACATGTACAAGTAAAATGAGCTCTAGCTTCTTCCATATTGTTTTTTATGGAGAACTGAAGAGAACTAAAGTGTTAGACCTTATCATTTCCTTTCAGATGAACCCAGCTTCAGTTTTTTCGCAGAACTTTTGTGTCACTAATCATCTTTTCGTCCAAATACTCCAATCAGCGCACCTCATTTCATTAGGTCGCTAGAGAGCGACTCTTTAGCGTCCAACTGCGAATACCAAACCCAAATCAAACACTGTTTGATGAAAGTATTTCTCTCTGATCTTTGACGAAACGACTGATATATCCCACACTGAACAGCTCAGTTTGTCTTTTCGATACCTACACAATGGCAAGATTCGAAAAGACTTTATTACATTTTGTGAGGCATATACTTCGATCCGCCCCGATGATATACATGGAGAACGTCGTTTCACTGGCATCGCGTTAGCACACATAGTTGCCGATCTTTGCACAAAATTCAACGTTGATCTGTCAAACTGTGTAGGAATTGGTACTGACAGTTGTTCGGTCATGATTTCGGAAACAAAAGGTGCGGCCCAGGAGCTTCTGAAGATAGCTTACTCACGGAACTCACTCTCCCTGTAATAATCACGCACTGAATAACTCCCTGGCAAAGTCTTGTAAGGTTGCCGTTTGCCGTAACGCAACTGAAACTATGAAGAAAGTTGTAGCATTTGCTAATTCTTCCGCAAAGCAACATGACGTTTTTAAGGATAAGCTAGTTGGAATGTCACTGAAAAATATTTGCGAGACGCGTTGAGTAGAAAGGTATGATGGACATCTACAATTCCAAGGAGATACACTGGTAAAAATATGCGACGCTTTTGACCAGATTGCATCATGGAGTGACAGCAAATCGGCATCAGATGCTCAATGCCTTCGACATGTTCTATGCAGCCCAGAGTTCATCATCGCGACCACGTGCCTGAATGATGTATTAGGTAAGTTGTGAATATATTGTGCCTCAGGCTTGTTCTATTAAGGCCTTGGGACTTATTGTTTCTATTCTTTTTGTGTGTTTCTCAATTTAGGTACAACCGTGCCATTGAGCCGTTACCTTCAAACGTCGTATTTGGACCTAAAAAAGGCAACGGATGCGTTGAAGGATACGATGTCCGTTCTCGAACAGAAGAGACAGGAAGCTGATTCTGTTTTCCAGCAGTTGATTTCTGAAGCGCAGAAGATTGCTGAACAAATGGATGTCCAGTTGAGAGTACCGCGGACCACCAGTCGACAAAGACATCGGGAAAACCACACAGCTCAGAATGTTGAAGAGTACTTCCGTAGGGCTGTCTACATTCCCCTGTTGGACAGCATCACTTTTGATTTGAAAGACAGGCTCTCCCCAGATGTCACGGAGCTGTTTAATTTGCAAGTGTTCTTGCCCCGAACAGCGTGCTCTGAGGAAGACCTGGCAGCTGTGTGGAAAGTGGCTCAACGATATGAAGGTCTTCTGGGTGCTCCTGCTTCTGTAGTTGTAGCTGAGTTTCGCATGTGGGTGGTCAAATGGAAACGAATAGATCAAGATGGCGAGAAAATCCCGGATTCATTGACAGAAGTCATTCAGGCTTGTGATGTGGACCTTTACCCATGTATCCAGATCCTGCTGAAAATTCTCGCAACTCTACCCGTAAGCGCGGCGACCGCTGAGCGAAGTTTCTCAACCCTACGGCGGCTCAAAACTTGGCTGAGATCAACCATGGAAGAGGAAGGGCTCACTGGTTTAGCTTCACTCCATATTCACCGCCAGATTCAGCTTGACATTGACAAAATTATCACGAAATTTGCCGAAAGCTCTAGATGACGAGTTGATTTTATAATGTAAATAGCTTCTTGTTTTAAAATGTTCTAAAAAGTTCTATAAAAATGATTCAGTATGTTGTACGTACGCCGAAATATAATATAATATCAGCGAATAAACATGTTTTTAATGTTCAAATTTTTACCCCCCGCCCCCTGTTACAAAAATAAATCTATGACCCTCCCCCTCCTAAATCGAAGTCTGGATCCGCCACTGTCAAACAGGTGATGTATTTGGACTGCTCAAAGCGGTGGCGCGCTGTTGTCGTTTACCTTGTAACCCTAATCAAGGGGAATATTTCATTTACAGACATATGAAGAAATCTCAAAATATTATGAAAACGAAAGCGTTTATCGAAAAAATGAATGAAACAAACTTTATAGTACATAAAATTTCCTTTCCATTGAGATCATTTTCATTTCAATCTGATAAATTTTCCTAAAATGTGTAGGGTTTCGGTGGTTCCTTTTTTTCACGTTTCTAAAATTGTAGAAAGCGACTCTTTCGCGCTTGCAGTCCGAATTCTTGCTGCTTCGATAAGTCACAGGAAAAAAGGGAAGGCTAGAAGAGACTTGTGTTCGTCGTCAGGATTATGATGTAAAATTTTTTAGGATGTAATAAAGTTTGCCAATACCGTTTTCGTTTTCTCTTTTGCGAATTGTTTTATTTCCTCGCCTTCATATAAACACTCGGCTACTGAGCTGACGTAAAGTTATTTTTTTATACTCGTTGATCCGAACCCCACTCTTGTACAAGAGTAAGCTTAGAGAAACGTTGATTCCTTTCGATATCACAGCAAAACAAATAATTCACGGTTGGATAGCGATCAATTTTCGACGTAGAAACGCTCGGATTTCTGCGAGAAAATCGACTATTGTAATTGTAAGTTGGTAAAGTCTCGAGTGAATTTGGAGGAGTATGGCGGAACTGGAGGCCTTAACGCTCCGGCGCGGTAAACTGAAATACTTTGAAGTCAGTTTTAATACATCAAACAAATACCCAAGACAGGTAGACCTGGTTTCACCTTCATATTACTACCTCACTTCCGCATCGTTCCTCAAATTTCCGGCTTCGTTTCAGCTTGCTTTTCCAATTGACACGTTTCGCACCGACATGGAGAACCGAGAAAGAAAAGGTCGGGACTATTTTCGTTTCACCTAATTATTGAAACGGCTTTCAGCGCGGTAAATTAACTCGGTATATCGCCAACTCCCCGGGGTCTACGTTAATTCGTCGAATAGTTTTAGATTAACTTCGTGGCGATAATCGAGAATCCAATTTTAAAAAAGCCTGCGTCTGCCCTGCGGAATTGTGTTTCATTAAGTGCGTCGGTGTTCGAAAATATTTGCACATTGTGTTTACCGACGTGGTTCGACTACTGGTGGAATTTCCTTCAACATGTGCGCGTGTGCACCTCGTTGATGGTGGTTTCTTAAGACGCAAATATCGAAGCAAAAATTGGACTCGTGAAATTATGACGAGGAGCATATTTAGCAATAATCGTCTACTTTGCAAAGAGGTGAAAAATTTGCAATCAAATTCAGCGTGAATCTTCTCGGTCGAATTACCTTCAAATAGCAGATGGCTGGGCATGTGAGTTTGAAGACAACGAACGACTTAGCTAACACATAAGACGAACTGATGGCGTCATCATGGAGCGAGTATACTCGTAGGCCATTATTGCATCATTGTTGAGGAAAGCGACTTCTAGGGTGCATTTATAACCGGATCCGGCAGATGTTCTCGTTTCAGCATTGTGGTTATCAAAAATTAAGTATAAAGGCAAATTACCTAATTATTAATATTCATCTCCTCTGCTTTACCAGTGGTTATCAAACTTTTTGAAACCGAATCACTTCTTGTAGTCCCTTTTTGCAACCTATTTTCGCCAAATCAACGATATCAGGAGAAATAAAGGAGGCATGTTTTGTTCAGACGTAAGTGTTTTCTCTCATTCCATCTGCGTGCATAAAAAATGCTGAACCATTTGTAGAACCGAGATTAGCCACCAAGGGTAACTAATGAGCAATCGCGGACGTCGTTAATGACGCCAAAACGAGAGAGTGAGATTGATTAAAATCATGAATACGAGTATGCACTACAGAGCGCTTAAGTTACGATACGCGAAGTTTTCGAGTAGTTGAAACAAACAGCTGAACTGCATTTTCAATTGCCAGAACTTTCACTTAGAAATCTGGAGCAGGAAAATATTTAAAAAAAGACAATATGTTACACTTCAATTTCTTTTTCTTTTTTTCTCAATTTGAACACCAGCACCTCCACGCGAAATTCACCATGTATTTTAAATGGTTAAAATGACTACACCGGAGACTGGCGAACGCTTATGCAACATTCGCACAAATTCTGGGGTACGCTTATTTTACTACGATAGATATAGGAAGTTAGGTATCTAGTGTAGTAGTATGAACGTCTTTGCCCTGATCAAGGGGAATATTTCATTTACAGGCATATGAAGAAATCTCAAAATTTTATGAAAACGAAAGCGTATATCGAAAAAATGAATAGAACAAAATTTATAGTACATAAAATTTCCCTTCCACTGAGACCATCTTTATTTCAATTTGATAAATTTTCCTAAAATGTATAGGGTTTCAGTGGTTCACTTTTTTTCACGTGCCTAAAATTGTAGAGGGCGACTCTTTCGCGCTTGCAGTCCGAATTCTTGCTGCTTCGGTAAGTCACAGGAAAAAAGGGAAGGCTAGAAGAGACTTGTGTTCGTCGTCAGGATTATGATTTTTTTTTAGAATGTAATAAAGTTTGCCAATACCGTTTTCGTTTTCTCTTTTGCGAATCGTTTTATTTCCCCGCCTTCCTCGTCATTCGCGACCTTTCTTCCCCCAAGCTCCCTCCACCACTATGAACCCCTTCCCAAAGGTAGGCTACCCCTGGCGAAATGAGCAATTAAGGAGCAGAGGCGTCTCGCCGGTTCACAAGTTTCTCGCTCTTCCTGTCAGAGTTCCTTTCTTTTTTTCCTTATCAAGGCTTGCTGTGACAACACCAGTTGTACAAATAACTGATGGGTTTCTATACCTTCAAGAGGAGATTCTCTAACTAACACACAAGAAGTCCAACCCCAAATCGACAATATTACATCAATAATTTATTATTGCTATGGATGTATCTAATAGCTCGCTATGCAAAAGGAAAAAATTCCACAGAACACATTCTGCGAAAAACGTTCCGCATTAAAATGTCACCACCGTGATGTAGTTGTGTATTCCTCTTTATGCGGTTATTCGTTCTATCATGTTTTAACGGGCCGACAGGGAGAGTGCCGAGCGGCGCCGAGAATGAACGACTAAAGAAGGTACTGGAATGTGGGCATGCGCGTCAACCGTCAACGCAGTAGTCTGGATGATATATCCGTGTAACAATGTTTTTCCATGCAACGGTTGTATATTTTTTTCAGGAATTCATGTCATAACCAGTTCTAAATTATCAAAGAAGTAGAACAATACAAAAATCTTCATAGGTTAACAGAATGTCAACTCGGAGGTTGAGTTTGATACAAGTAAAAACATGTTTATTGAGCCAAATCTATGTAGACTTTTTCATCAATATTTCTGCCAACAGCCGAGCTTGATAAGGGATCGAGTTACACAAACAATAATAAAATCAAGTGAAATACATACCAGTACATACTAATGACCACTCGAAATTTCTGACCTCAATAATTTCTCTGATTTTGACTCAAGGTTTGTATAGCTTGGAGGTTGATCCATTTCGACCAGAGCAGAAACTGTCACTAAAGTTGGATTCATACAAAGACTTATGGAGAATTTAGCTTTTTCTGATTTTCATTCGTAATTTGTGCCCTAGTGCCCCGAGTATACATTTCCATTATTTTTGAGAGATACAGCATTCAATAAACTAGTATTATAAAAAAATAAATAACGTGTCGCATTTTCGTTTCACAAATTTCAGGATGACCCCCCGGCTAAAGACATATCCATTGAAATTTTTCCCTTACTAGGGAAAACATTAAATCATGTATATGCCATTCTTTCATAATTTTGAAATTCCTTAACATATCTATATACTAGCACCACTACTCGCTCTTCGTGTGGGATAGGACTAAGTATGTATTACCGAAAATATCTATCAAACCTATCTTCATGGTAATACTGATCACAATGTTGAAGCGCTCGTTTTGTAACGAAAATATGCCTTCGTCTTACCGCACAACCAATTGCCTCGCCGAAACGCGTTGCATGTTTTCGTGTCGCATTTTCGTTTCACAATTTCAGAATGACCCCCAGCCTAAAGACATATCCATGTCAAATTTTTTTTTTTAAGTCTGACTACTGCACGGAAAGACATTGTTACATAAATATGTTGTCCAGGCAATCACGTTGATGCACATACCCGCATTACAATGCCTTCTTTATTTTCGGTATCGCTTGGTATTCTTCATGTTGGCAAGTCGAAACGTGATGGAAAGAATGACCGCATAAAAAGGAATACACACCTACGTATCACAATGGTAACGTTTTTCTGAGGAACGTTTTTTGCAGAGCGTTTTCTGCATAATTTTCCTTTTTCTTGTGATGAGCTATTAAACATATCCATGTCAAAAATACGAGCCCTCCACAGCAAAATTTCAATTTTCTCATTATATTCCGACAAAGTGAACTTTGTGGGTGGTAAGATAGGAGAAGCTGTTGCAAGTTGCCCCCCCCCCCAGCAAACAGAGACTGAAGTTATATTGTAGTGTGCATTACCCGACATTAATGAATATTTCAGCCGTAAAATAATTACAAATCTGTTTTTCGAAAATTCCACGCATTTTCGCGATTATATCGACAAATATGTTTTCTAAAGAAAAGTTGTATTGGACCTTTTTATAGAAAATTTAACAAGGAGCATTTTCGTCCTAAAGTGAATAATTTTTTAGATAACTGCGATGTACTTAGTTAGTAAAGATCAGTTATGAAAGAAAAAATAACAGCCACGTTCCTTGAAACTTTCACACATTTTTTGCGATTATCTCGATAAATATGCGTTCTAGAGAAAAGTTGTACAAGATCTATTCTATAGAAAATTTAACAAGGAACATTTTATGTTACATGCATTTGATCCTGAAGTTGATATGTTCCGATTAATTCGGCGTTTTTTTTTTGTTTTTTTTTTTGTAAAATCTCAGTATTACACATAACTTCAAGGTCTAAGCGTCACGGGTTAATGACGTCAGATGGAGCTCGAATCTTCTATGGCGAGTTTCTAGGTTCATTGGAACAAATTTCAGTGCGCACTTAATCGATTGGCGAAAACTTTAAAATAAGGGATACCCTATTGTACATACGATGCAATTACCACATAAAAATATATTCATGATTCCTCATTGATACTGTTACAGAATTTTATTTTCTAAACATTTTCGGGAAAACTCACAAAACTCCTCAAAAAGTTTTTAACACTTGGAAAATACTTTAAAAAGTTTTTAAACTTGCTCATATAGAGCCCAAATATCCTTAAATCTATAAGGATAAATCCTCGGGGTTGCCAGGCCTGGGTCCTTCAAAAATGAAGAAGTGAACTGTCAATGGGTGAATGTAAATACAATACATGATATGAAATGTGGAAGGGGAGTTGCAAACGTTTCAGTGTTGCCGTAAGGCGGCAATCTAATTAAACCAGAATCACACATACCGACTTACGGAGTCTTGGAACACTGAGAAATGCGTAATTATGATTATTATTCAATATCATGTTTCAGTTTGAACGGTAGGTGTTCTGTGTAAACAGTATACCGGTTTATTTTCAAAGGTAGATAGGCAGCAATTAGAACAGTTTTGTAAAATTTTCATCTTTCATTATCGTACTGTCTCTCCTCTTTAGTTTCCATTATTCCGCTATATTTTTCTCTCTTGAAAATTATTCCCTCGATGTTTTCCAACATTTAACATAACTAAGCGTTCCTATACAGGTAATCTATTAAATGTTGTTTAAGCTTCATTCTACCCGGTTTCAGCTTTTACAGTGAAACAAGACCGTGCTCGTGTCAGGTTACCGGAAAATGTTGAAAATGAAATTTAAATTGGTTATTACTGAACTTTGTTTACGCGAGAAAATTAGATATTGTTTCGAAATTCTTTTCAAGCATCCCACAGGAATTATGAATGCAACGGAGGAAAGAAGGAAAATAAAGAAACGGTTACAACCTATTCAAATTTCAGTGAAAGTAACCACCTGCGAGGAAAAGGAAAGTTATGTATTTCGAATGCAGACAGCGAAAAAAATCTCGCGGGTATCTCCAAAACTTGGGTATTTTTAGCCAATATAACGAACTGTTTACGCAAAGAATGATCTTCCTCGTATCCTGACTTTTTATTCCAAACCGAGAATTTCGGGGCGAGATTAGCTGTATATCCCGTTATTTGCTTCTGTTTCGGCTTCGTGTTCAAAAAGTCGAAAATAATTCAGCCTTCAACTTTCGCCGGGGCATTTTCAATATCATCTCTGCTCCGCCGGTTGTGTGGGCGTCTTTCTGCCGCACGTTTATTAAAATCAACAAATGTGTCATATTTTACCCGTTTTTATTGCATTTACGTGAAAGTGTTCTGATGTTTTCACCGGGAGTTGATTCTGTTGACCTACTTTCTTAAAAACGGTGCGGGACCGGAGTAGACGTTTCTGAAAAAGGTTTCAGGGTTGAAATTTAGGAGATTTTTACATTGTCATGATTGAATAATACGAGAATGATAGATTGACAAGCCCGAGCCGAGAGAAATAATATCCGGTGTCCTCTTTCGTCGAGCCGGCGTTCATGTACCAGTTAGCATTAGACAAATTAGACCTAAAGAAGGGGTTTTTGAGGGAAAATTGGGTAACAAGGGGAAGTTTGCTGAAAATGATTAAAGATAGTGTCCTAACTACCATATTAAAAGTCCCCGCTCCTTCTGTCAGTTATTTTAGAGAGGTTAAACAACACCCCCCCCCAAGATTTATTTTTCTAAAAATCTTGAGTACAAGGGGATACAAGAAAAAATGTTTACTAAAAAGTGTTCTACACCAGATTCTTCATGAAAATTTTCACGGGGTTTTTAGAATATAGAGAATTCAAATGTAAGATACACTCGACTTTCTTCCTTAGTAGTTTTCCATCCGTGAGAATTTTCTGTCCCCTACAGTCCCACCCCTCGCATACTACACATGAGGAGTTATCTGTCAAAAGGGTGCTTGACATATGGGATTTCCATATGTTAAGCGCCCTTTCAACAGATAAATCCTCACATGTGAAATCAGGTGCTTTTATGTTCCAGTAGTTTGGACAGGCAGTATTTTGGAGGAAGTTTTCGAGCTGATTAAGTCTACAGAAATTCCGTTGGAACATTGAATATGGGGTATTGGAGAACATCGATTCAATTTTGATATTAGTTTGCCCCTAAGTTGAAAACTGTGGAAACAAGGGTCGGGACCATAGTCAAAATGTTATACAACATGGACGTTATAAAAAGAAGTTTCAAGTTCGCTGAATTCAGTTTTAACATTATTTTGGTTATATTTTTCACAACAGAAGATAAGGGGGCTAAAATTGAAAATACGTCATCGAAAAAAAATTCCTGACTTTTCTCTGACTTTTCCAGATTTTTCCAGTCCATCTTCCAACTTTTTCATAACAAACAAATAATTTAAAAAAAAAATGTTCAATAGAGTCTGACAGGTAAAATTATATAATACTTTCACATCCTACAATTTTCTTCAAAATTTCCCAATTTTTCCCTCACTTCCAGGATTTTCAGAAAATTGGCCATACTGAATAATATACGCATCACACTTCTAGGGTTTTGGGGTTCGCCGAATTCATTTCTGATGTTAGTTTTACTGAAACTTGAAAGGTGTAAGGATAAGGGCGAGACCACGATAAACCATGTCACACTCCATACAATATGAGTATTAAATTTAGGGTATCCATGGTCAATTTTATGATCATTTTCACTGTATATTTATAACTGTAGCACTGAGGGAGGCAGCAAAAGTGAAATTAAAAATACAGATTGTACACATTATTCACTTATTTTTCATTACAATAATTAAGCAAATGAAGCGGAGTCTTATTTTAATGTACTCATTTTTTAATTAATTTGTGAAGGACTTGAACGTTACAAAGTTGAAACAGCCAGTATCTGTTGATTGTATTTGACTTCCAAGAAAACTAACTCATTTATCGATTAATTAATTTAATTACTTGTTCATTTATTTATTTGATCTATTTATTTCAAGTTCGAAATGTTCGAGCATATGCTCAGGTTATCTTAGTCAGTCATGTCTGAATTCTACTAATGTAGATGTCCAACGATCTTGAAGAGAGAGATGCGCCATTTTCCCTCCAAGTGTCACAGTTAAGAAAATAGAGTCAAAATGATATGAAAAATGAATTGAGATATTATTCGTACAGTATGATGGCTAAAAGATATTTAAAAATCACCCCTCCGCCCCCAAAAAGGTATAACCACGCCTCTGACTCCTCTCCTGGCGCCAGAATTGTGGGAAAAGAGATACTAAAATTGAATTCAGAATCCTAGAGTACGGCGCAACCGATATCTCGACAGAATTTCTATACACTTTATCAGTTTGAAATCTCCCCCTTCCTCATACTGTAGCAGTCCAAATTATTGGAACATAAACACACCACCGGTTTACATGCAGGATATCGAATTCCCACAGATGAAAAGCTGCAAAGGGAAAAAATCGAGTGCAAGTAGAAGTTTGAACTCCTGGTATTCTTAAAATACCATGAAATGAAAAAGAAGCTCAAAAACCTACTTCTATGTTAAAATGTGCTGCTTGAAAGGGTCAGTTTGAGCACCCCATTTGTGACGTTGGTTTTTAATAGATATGGAAAGAGTACTAAAGAACATATTTATGGAGAATCAAGAGTAGAACAATTTTCGGTTGATTTTTTTTTTTTTTTTTTGTTTTTTCATAGCTAGTACTCGAGATTTTTTGAAAAACTGATTTCAGAGGATTCGAACTCACACAAAAAAATTAGCAGAAGGGGTTTTTAATATGTGAGTAAGGACACCATAAGCGGAGACAGGGGGGAGCACAGGGCATGCTCGACGGGTTGGTCAAAGAAAGCAGAAAAGCGGGGCTTATCTCAAAAACTAAAGTACTAAGCAGCTGTATAGGTGCAAATATCCGAATAGGAAACGAGGAACTCGAGTGCGTGGAAGAGCATACGTACCTGGCCAAATAGTATCTTTTAAAGAAAAAATGGAAAACGAAATAGAAACACGCATAAGACAAGCATGGAAAGGCTACTGGTTCCTAAAATCAGTCTTCAAAGGGAACCTCAAGATCTTGGAATCTTGCGTATAACAATTCTAACATATGGGGCCCAGACGTAGTCCCTCGCCCAGGTCCAAACTAAAAACGCTAGTGACTACACAAAGGAGCACGGAGAGAAAACTTCTTGGTATAAAAAGGAAAGACAAAACAAGAGTAATCACAATAAAAAGAAAAACAAAATGCAAAGATGTGGTCTACACGATCAAAAAGTTAAAAACGAAATACTGGTCACTTCGCTAGGATGGTGGAGAACTGCTGGTGTAAGAGGATCACTTTCTGAGTCCCACATGATGACACTAGGAGTAGAGGCAGACCGGAGATTAGTTGTAGGAGGGAAATCTCTAGAAGGGTGAGGTTACCATGGGCGAGAGTCTCCCAAAATCGGAAGACTTGGGAAAAAAGGGAAGAAATCGAGGAGGCCTATGCCTGCGATGAGGAGGCTCGATATGCACTGCCATAAAAATAAAGTAAATTTCGTTTCGTTTTTATTTTACTTCTTGTATTATTAAAAAGAAAATTTTATTTGTACGAGCATACCGAATAAAGGCTAATATTATTATTATTATTATTATTATTATTATTGAGGGCTGATTTGTGAGCTCGACCTGCGGACGGGTTCAGGAAGCACGGGAATCTGAACTTCCACCTGACCCAGGTCTTGAGCGGTCACGGATGTTTCGGCTCGTACCTGCACCGGATGGGTTTGGCAGCGAGCACCGAGTGCATGCACTGCAGAAGCGGAGAGGAAGACACGCCGTGGCATACGCTGTTTGAGTGCGACGCCTGGGAGCAGGAGAGGCGCGAAGCGGTCCCGATCGATTCCGGAGGCGGCGTGATCGACCGTCTTGCGCCAGGCACCCTGGTCCCGGAGATGTTGAGGGCCGAAGCGGTTGTAACCAGGTGTCGGCTTTCGTTTCGGCCATCATGCGGAGGAAGATGGAGGCAGAGTGGTCGAGAAAGAAGACAAGAGGAGAAGCTGAAGTTGCTGCTGCTGCTGCTACAGCGGCGGCAGATCCTATTCAGCGGAGCTCGCCCGCAGTGCAAGGGCTGGAGCTGCAAACAGAGTCTCACGCGATGAGTGAGTGAAGAGGAAGAGGCAGCGCGTCCGGCTGTAGGGGAACCTGAATTCCAGGCGAGCGCTCTGGGAGTGCGGACGTCGGTCAGTAGGGAACCTCATAGTGGCCCTGGCAGGACGCGCGCACCGTTCCGGCCAGGAGAAATTGGGGCCGTTCCCCTCGACACTGATGCGATGCCCGAAAAGGTAGTTTCCGGTGCTGGGGGTGCGGTGTCTGAGGGGCCACTTTGGCATGCGTGCATCGCCATACGTCCCACCACACCAATTATTCTTCTTCTTCTTCTTCTTATTATTATTATTATTACAAAAGCGAAGACTTTTAATGACACCACCGTCAACAACTTTCAGCCAGCTTTCGCTTGTTACTCCCTTTTTCCCCTCTAAATTTCTTGTAGTGAAAGCGATATTTGAAGATCTTTGATATAGATCATGTCGATATTTCTCATTTCAATATCGATGTTTTGCCATCACTACTGCTCTCTACTGATGGAAATAATTATTTGAAACATTTTGATACCTATCGATAATATTGATATTTCTAATTTTAATATCGATATTGGTTTGAGATGTGAAAACATCGATATTTCGATATTTTGCTATCAATAATTTTTTGACGATCTATCATTCTATGGTTACCTGCTTGAAATGCCCCATCGACCAAAATCTTTACAAACAAGTGAATTGCACCACACTCAGAAATGTAGTTAATTTTGAATCTCGTGGCTCTTGTGTCCGCCAAGAAAATTTCAATTTCGCGGCGAAATGATTCTTGTTTAGCGTTCAAAAGCAGATTAGCTGAGGGCAGAATCAAAATATGGTTTGCGAATCAGAATGTCGCCTCTGCTGTTAGCTTCTCCTTTCGGCCTCGCGAGCTGAATTATACAAAACTGGAAGCAAACTAGCCATTATGGTTTGTAAAATACCCGAGAAGACAATGTCGAGCTCGCACAGTAAATTCAACTCCCGTTTGTTCGTTTTCCTCGCTCGTTATTTCCCTTTTATAGTTTTCGAACAAATTTTTTAAATTTGAATTCCATTTAGCATTTTCCGGTTTCGCTAGCGCGCGAATAATATTATGAAGCGGTTTTATTTTCAAACTTGCGACTATTGTGGACAAAAAGTTTCTCGTTCTAGTGGGCCACAAAAAAATGCGATAAATTTGAAACACGCCGCTCTACAGTTAAGAATATTTTCGGGTTCCAGTTCAAATTCGAATTTCTAGGATAAAAAATAAGGACGAATCTCGTGAGAGAACAGCAACCGTTACACATAGATTCGCAATATTGTAAGTCTGGAATGACGAAGTCGAATTTGGAAGTTCAAGATCGCGGAAATATTTGGGCGTATAAGAAGCCGATTTTTCGGACATTTGAACTGGGTATCTTTGTTTATCTCCCCTTTTCCTTCTCTTTCTTCCTCCATCATACTCCTGTTAGTAATATGAAATGATGAATGTTTGCTCATGACAAGGCTTTATTAGAATGTCCCTTTTTTGATTATGATTTATTGTACGTGGTTGCACGTTATCAGATAAATTCGAACTATTTTGGTTATTTTGACGGCACTGAAATTTAAATTGCCCTTTACATCCGATCAAAGACGTCTGTTAACGACGATTATAGTAACGCTACTATAGTCGATTAAATTTATTATAAATGATAATACGTAAACGTCCTTCTATGACGTTGGAAAAGGGCATTAAGTTCGCCAGTGAACAAAATCATTTCCACGAACCACGTTTTTCCTGTTTTTGATCGAGATGTTGGATCGACACGGATCAAAATGAATATTTCAGTGGCAACAACCATAATTCCTTTTCGGATGAAAGCTTCTCGCCCTTAGAAAGGAACCAGGAAGGATATCAAACAAAGTAACGACCTAGTAAGAATATTTGTGTCCAAGGTGTCTACAAGAATGGAAAAATATAAATTCCTGACTTTTTCCAAACTTTTTTTTTTCTCTTCTTTAAACCTTTACAGTATAGACAGTATACTGAGTATTCCACGAAAGTTACCCCCTCCATTTTTCCTCGAACCGATCGACGGATCTTTGCCCGACAAATTGCCATCTTCCTGTGGTAAGGTATAGTTTCTCTAGGGCTTGAAAAATTTTCTCCTCCATTTATGGGGGGCTGTGACGTGCTACCAACTTTGGAATCTTGAATGGAAAGGTATGCCTTTATGCACATCGCTGAGAAGGGCATATCCTGCAAAATACGAATCCGTGAAAAAATTCCAAAATTCATCAATTTTGGGGGCAAGGGACCTACAGATGACCAAAATCCATCAAAAATCAAAGTGTCATAACTTAGCAAACAAGCGACTGAAAGGAGGGTTTTCGAGGTCACGGATTTCGAATACACGACTTAACCCGGTTTAGGGCTTTAAAATCTAAATTTTCAGGGTAAAATTGGTGCCATATATTCACAAATTTTTGACTTTCTGAATGCAGATTATCAAAGTGGTTTCACGCACATCGTTAAATAGGAAACTTCCTCCAAAGTATGAATCCATAAAAAATTTTTCAAAATTCAACAAATTTGGGGGTAAGGGGCCAAGAGATAAACAAAATTCGTCCAAAATTGAAGTATCATGACCTAGCAAACAGACTATCGAAAAGAGGGTTTTCGAGTTCGCCGATTCCGATCGTCACACGGAAAAATCTCCGCTGATTTTTAAAGAATTTCACCAGAATTTTATTAGGAAAAAATTCCAAGAATTTCCAAATAATTTTTTTGGAAACATGGGGGAAAATATTGGATGATTTTTAAGGAATTTCATCGGAAATTGTTGGAAAAAATTCCGATAACGTCCGAAGAATCTCATCGGAAATCTTTACAAAAAATTTCCAACGATTTCCAAGAAATTTCATCAAAATTCGTCAAGAAGATTTTTCGATAAGTATTTATGGGAAATACTCGGGAAAAATCGCTGATAATTTTTTAAGAATTTCATTGGAACTCGGGAAGAACCTCCAATAAATCTTAAGGAATTTTATCGGAAATTGTTGAAAAAAATTCCAATAATTTCCAAAGAATTTCTTTGGAAACGTTGGAAAAAATCCCCAATAAATTTTAAGGAATTTTATGGGAATTCGGGAAAAATCTCCGATAAATGTTAAGGAATTTTATCGGAAATTGTTGGAAACTAATTCCGATAATTTCCAAAGAATTTCATCGGAAAACTTTAGGAAAAATTTCCAATGATTTTCAAAAAAATTTCATTAAACTCTTCGAGAAAATTTTTGAATTATTAAACCATTGGAGTATTCCCCCGAATATTTCCTAAGACAAGCTTCAAAAATTATCGGAAAAACTTCCTCGAAGAATTTTGATGAAACTTTTTGGAAATTATAGGAAATTTTTTCTAATGGTTTCCGATGAGATTCTTCGGACATTATCGGAGATTTTTCCCGAGTTCCGATAAAATTCCTTAAAAATTATCGCAGACTTTTCCAACAATTTCCGATGAAATTCCTTAAAATTTATCGGAGATTTTTTCCGAGTTCCGAAAAAATTTCTTAAAAATTATCGGAGATTTTTCTTGAGTATTTCTCAGAAATACTTCCAAAATTATTGAAAAATTTTCTCAAAGAATTTTAATGAAACTTTTTTGGAAATCAGTGGTAATTTTTCTGAAGATTTCCGATGAGATTCTATGGACATTATTGGAATTTTTTCCAAAGATTTCCGATGAAACTCCTCAATAATCATATCCGAGATTTTTCCCGTTTCCAAAAAAATTCTTCACAATTTTTCGGAGACTTTCCCGAGTTCCGATAAAATTCTTTAAAAATGATCGGAGATTTTCCCCGAGTTCTGATGAATTTTTTAAAAAATTATAGGAGATTTTCCTACCATTTCCGATGAAATTCCTTAAAATTTATCGGAGATTTTCCCCGACGTTTCCGAAGAAATTCTTTGGAAATTATTGGAATTTTTTTCCAACAATACCGATGAAATTCCTTAAAAAGCATCCGAGATTTTCCCCGAAGTTTCCGAAGAAATTCTCCGGAGATTATCGAACATTTTTCCTGACGAGTTTCGATAAAATTCTTCAAAACCATCGAAATTCCCCCCCCCTCCCGAATCGTTGCATTTTCTGTTGTCCTTCACGGTACCACAGAGCACAGTAATGTTGCGTTTAAATCTGAATAAGCGGCCATCGTGTGCCCGCTTATTCATTTACCACGCAACATGCCGGGTTTTCCTATGTTACAACGAAAACTGAATATACCTGTATGTCTTGTAAGTCCCAAAATGTGAAAAATTTGTACTTGAAAACACCTTTCTCTTTCAAATTTCGAATTTCGGGCCTTAGGATGCACTGGATGTAAGAAATCAGGTGATGAACCGAAACTTTTTCGCACAGATTCGTTTTTGGGGGATGTTCACTTTCCAGTGACCTGTATAGAGCCATTTGGATAATCTGCAATGAGAAATTCAAAAATTTATAAATGGCAGCACTTTTAGGTATCTGATTTTGGATAGGTTTTGGCTAGGGTTAGACCCTGTCTCCCAAAATTGATGAATTTGCCATGTTTCTTCACGAATTTGTATTTTGGAGGAACTACCCTATCCAACGATGTGCATGAAGTCACTTTGATAACTTGCGTTCAGAAACTCGAAAATTTGTAAATTAGAATCACTTTTGAGTCTAAAATTGAATTTTAGTACCCCAAAACGGGTTTAATCGGGAGGAAGTGTACATTCGGAATCAGCGACCTCGAAAACCTCCTTTTCGATAGTCTGTTTGCTAGGTCATGATACTTCAATTTTGGATAGATTTTGGTCATCTCTAGGCCCCTTACCCCCAAATTTGATGAATTTTGAAATTTTTTTCATGGATTTATACTCTGAAGGAAGTTTCCTATTTAACGATGTGCGTGAAGCCACTTTAATAACGTGTCTGGTGTCGATTAACATCCTATCAAATCATAAAAATTTATGACTGTGGAAAAATTATTGCAATCCTACGTCTTACCGAATAAGCGTCAAAAAGGGGATAATTTTCAGCTCCCTCTTTTTAAGAGTTCTGGGGTAGTTTCAAAAAAATTTAATATGATCTTTCTTATGTAATATTTTGCGGGGAATAATTGATTCTAAATGTGATAGTTCTCAATACACGTTTGAGGAAAAACAATTTTGGGAGCTGTAATGGTAGATTTTTTGCTGGTTTTGGTTGCTGTAGCATCAGTCACCGTTACCATTGAATATTAGTGCAGCATCACGACAATAATTACGCACGAGCAACATCGACAACGCGGATCTTCAAAGCGTCGGGTACGGGCTTACGACTTGGATAAGTTCTTAACCTTTCAGGTGCGCTCAAGAATCACAGGTCTCCCTCTAGACCATGGTCCAGAGCTTATATTCGAAGTACGAACTATCTTTGTTTTGACCCTCATCAGGTACAAAAAATAATCTATTTACATTATAGTGAGCGTACGGGGATCTAACTTTAGCATAATTATACCTACGTGATGTACGTGATGTTATAGACTAAGTGATAAAAAGCGTAAGATCGGGTTTAACTTATTATTTCTACTTTTGTTAGTCAAAACATCGAGGCTTCGTGATGAGCGAATACATAAACGTCCTGTATCAATTTCTGGTGTTACAGGAGCTTAACACCGTAACACAATCACAAACGCAGCAGAGTTCGATTGTTTTTTCTGAGACTTAGGAGACCCACGTGAACAGCTTTCACTCAAATTCAGCCGGTTATCAAAAAAATTATTCAAAGGTTATTCAAGCAGCACATTACTCAGCTATTCGATTAAGACAGCCCTCCAAAAGTACCGGGGTGGAGTGAACAGTAGCAAGAAATATAAAGAGGTCCAGGTTTCCGGATTTAAGATTATGGGGTGAGGTCGGCGCAGGACGTCAGGGAAGGCATCCAGGTTTTTTTTTTTCTTTCTTTCTTTCTTTTTTTCTCCTTATTTTAGGGCTGGCGAACAAAACAAAAATCGTTTCTTCATTATCGTCTTTTTATTTTGTCACAAAAATTATCATTTTTCCTTCGTTATCGTTTACGTTATTTCATTATCGTCATTTTTTTTTTTGCTTTGTTTTCGTTATTAATTTTGTTAGTCCTTCGTTATCGTTTCGTTTTTCGTTTGCCGGCCCTGTATTTTCCCCCTACTTTTCTGTTTTTTTTTGTTTATTTTTCTTTTATTTAAGTCTCGTTTGTTCTATTTCTAGTTCGTTTTGTTTTTCTTTTATTTCTATTTCATCTATTTTTTTTTCTTTGCTATCATTCCCTCTGTCGTAATTGGCCAACCGGCTGTGACAGAGGGAATTAAGATATACTCTATTATTATTTGCTTGGACTATATCCAACACATGGCTGCCTAAATGTTGCAAATTACCAGACGTGAGAAATGGGGTGGTAACGCATCACAAAGTAACACATTCGCAACATACGGCATGCAGCAAGAGGAACTCATTAGAGAAGTAGGGATTTTTCTTGTGTATGTTAGTCAACACTGTTTCCCCATTTTATGTCGCCCAACCAGAGACCGGGTTTCCGACTGAATCTCCGCCAAGCGGTAGAACACGTCGGCTATATAAGGCAAGTCACGATAGAGGCAATGACATATTATGGTTACCAGCCGAACTAAGGAGAGGACCAGAAAGGAAGATGTTTAGTAGGTTATTCGAATCAATTATGATATTAGTACAACTGATATATGATTCTACTTGAGTTTAGATCTATTTATAACAATAATATGTAAAATTAACAGATGAAAGAGTCACGCATATTCTTAATGTTCGACATTGAACACATTAGATCGCTCTTGTATTACTTGTGTATGTAAAACGAATGTAAAATCATGTCCTCTCTTTTATTCATCATCAAAAATGAGATTAAAAAAGGGGAGTCAGTGCAGGTGTACTTAAAAGGATTAGCAACAAAACAGCCTATTTTCTCGTTTATTTAATGTCAAAAACAAGACCCGACCAGATGCGATCGCTAATGCACACACGATGTATTTCCATCCCCTGTCAAAATCTGCCGCTGCTTTTACGACAGGATTACAGAAGATTACGCGAGGGAAGGACTTTACTCAGTAATAAAACCTTGTAAAGTCCTCTAAACACATAATCAAAGTCGGTGCTATATAATGAACACAACACTGCAGGAATGGAGAGGAGACAATTAAGTACAAATACAAAACGAAACAAAATCTCACGCCGCCGCATTTCTGGGATGAAAATATACAACGTTATCTAATTTGTAGCAGACTTCATTATACGAGTAGCTTCGAGAGGGTGAAGTTTCATTCTCTTCGATTCGGCAGAAGGATGACGTTTTTGGTTTCAGCGAATTAAGCACACGAAAAACATGTATGGGAAAGAACGATAAGAGTGCGTATCTATCAGAAAAAATTTATTACTTGGTTAATTTGAAATGAAATTTTCTGAAATATTAATATAATGTGGAAAACGCTATCCGTTTGTACTATGTTCTTATTTTTCAAAATTTTAAACCGTTGAATTAAAAAGATATGACGGTTTCTCCGGAAAAAGTCCAATGGCGCACTCTTGAGAACCCAGGTTCCAAAAAGTGCGCAGTTATTTTACAAAAAAATCGTCAAATAGGTAATTTACATGCATTGTTGGAATCGGCATTATTCAAAATAACGAACACCATAAATGAAAAAATGGGACAAGAACTGATGACGGTATCACTTTTGACACTTTGGACATACAAATTCCTTCGCGTCATTTTCAGTCAGTCCAACGCATTATTCATGCACATATGTGCCACATGTAACACAAGTTTTCATTTTCTTACTCAATTTTCATTGCTTTTCAGTATTTAAAAGCAATTTCTTTTGTAAAACATGTTGCGCACTCTTAAGATCCATTGTAGTCCGTGGAAAAAAAAAGTCATGAAGTTTTCAGGTAGTATTTGTGAAAAGTCTGTTTAATGTAACGGATAATACCAACTTGGGTTTTCCGTTTGATACTTGGGCTATTCAAATTCGTTCAAAACGCATCCACGTAATTACTATATTCGACCTCGAAAATATTATAATTAGAATGACGAAAATATTGAAACTTGAATATTGTTTTAAGGCTAAGTGACTCAAAACAAAATGGTAAGAAACATCCTCAACATCAGATATAGAGACACATTCAAAAACACAGAGTTATACGCAATGACCACAGCGGAAACGATCACATACAAAGTCAAAAAACTGAAATTCAGATACGCAGGACACTTAGCCAGGGAAAACACGACAAATGGCATAAAAGACTGACTGACTGGACTCCGTACGGAAGCACGAGGAAAAAAGGAAGACCAGCAATCAGATGGCGGGACAAAATTGACAGGAGAGTTGGGACAACATGGGGAAGGGTGGCAAAGAACAGAGTTTCATTGGAAAAGGTAGGGGAGGCCTATGCCGGTGAGTTGGGCAGGTTGTAACGATTATGTATAATCCAAGGCTGTACAATAATAATAATAATGCTTTGGTAACTAATCAATACAAACATACATTCACAAGGTACACTTAAGATTCCATTAACAGCTTTCAGAGGGCGCAATTTACCGAAAAATCAGCCATGCGCACTCTTATGGTTCGTTCCCTAAGTAGGTACAGGTATTTAATGTTGATGGAATTTTTACCAATTAGATTGAGCACTAGTTACATACATACGAAATATCGAGTGGGCCTCAAGTCTTAGGTAAAGGGGAGCAAATTGTAAAAATTTTTTGAATTGTTTGGACCAACCAGGGAAAATGGGAGAGTTCCCCCCTGAAATTTTTTTCGTTACCTAGCAAAACAGAAAATATATTGTCCCCTTCCTCCAGAAAAAAGTTCGTAAATTTTCTTTGTTCTTTTGACATACGATGTTCGTTAAGGACCTGGGAGAAGGATCAAAATTTGATGCGATATTTGTAATAGGAATTCAAAATGTCCCTATTTCGCCTAGGTGCAGTTTCACGGGGAGGGTAGAGGGGGAAATTCCTTCTTCCAGAGCGAAATATTTTTACTGAAAAATATCAAAAACATACTTATGTTGTGAGGTACTTACGAATACGTTGTTAGTTTCGCAACTTTTATGATATCATTGAGAAAACAACACTCACCTAAAACAAAAGAACAAAAACAGTGGTACGTTAGAGGATTGGAAATGGACTTAAGGCTCTTAAATGTAAGCACATGAGTTTCGGACCTCAAAACGAATACAAGCGGAGAGCAATTGAAGCATGTACTTCCGTTAAAAATGCTTTAAAAATAGAGACCCAGTAAGAAATTACAAATTCAGATACATATTGCAAGTTTCAATGTAAGGTCTATGTGGCGAAAACCAAAAAAGGTAACCTATTTTGTTATTACAGCGAAACACCAGGTCAAAAGAGGGTGGGCTTTTTAATCAATAAAAAATGAGACTATAAAATGGCAAAATTCGTAGGAATATCAGATCGTATCGCGATGATTACTTTTGAGGCAGGTAAGAATATAAAACGATTATTTCAATTCAGGTCTATATGCCCCCACATCACTAGCTAGTAAATTAGAAGTTGAAGACTTTTATGATTAATTATCAGAATGTTTCTCAAATCTTGCCCGTAGCGCAAATCACCAAGTATTAAATGTGGAAGACTTTAACAATAAGATTATGAAAAGAAACCTAAGAGAAGAACTAGTACTAGATCCTTATGAATCAGGAGAAAATTTGATTGACTTCCGCTACGAACACCATTTAAATATAGCAAACACTTGGTTTAAGATAAAGTAGTAGAAATAAATGGACATAGATCTCTCCGAACTTGGAATACAAAAACCAAATAGATTTTATGCTAGTACCTATTAAAAATAATACTATGAAACACTTCGACGTCATAAAACAATTTGACTTTTACTCTGTCACCGATCGATCTCTTGCAGAATCAATCTAACTACCGAGATTCGACGACCAAAAATTAAATTAAAACTATTGTTCGAAAAAAGAAGAATCAATTTTAATATTGCCACACATCCCCACTGGGTTACACTGAGATCAAATCTGAAAATTACTCCAAAATTTAATTCAGTGAGAATTCAAGTATCATGTTTAAAAAATATAATGTAACATTTTATATGCTTTTTTACCGTAATAAAAATGGCCTGTAAACTCATTACGCAGCTGTGCAGGGTGCTAAAGTAGGCAGTTAAGATTTCGTGTCGGGGGGGGGGCATGGAAATTTATATCAACAACACGGCTGCAGACTGTAGTCGCGCAGGACGCAGCAAAGATCAAGATCAACATGGCTGGAAGAAAAATAAATTTCCGTGGAAATGTCAACCACTGAACTGAATTGTCACCATGAAAAGCTGAATCATACGGACTGGCTTCGTGTCGGAGGGCATGGAAATTTCTATCAACACGGCTACAGACTGCAGTCGCGCAGCAACAACACGGCTGCACACTGTAAATGTCAACCACTGAATTCGTGTCGGGGGAGCGTTACAGGGGGAGCGTTACAGGAGGAGTGTTACAGTTTTCGCTCAAGTATACTCAGTAGTAAAAGCATATAAAATGCTAAAATGTTTTCACTTTGTCTTTTTGATTCTAATTCGCCTAAACTGAAATGTTAGGTAATTGATTTCACTGAGTACTTCAACACGAACAGTCTCATGTTATTATAGCCCAGTCAAGTTGGCATCAAATCGAGCCTAAACGGGAGAAAATTATCCCCTGTAGCATTCCCCATTGAGTCAAAAGCGTCATATTTGGTATTATTTGGAAGAGAATTTTGAATAACGTATTTTCGATGCTATGGCCTATTCCCGTATCTCTCACACTTTTCTAGTTATTTGGAGAAAACTGACGAAGGGTACATATTTGCCAACGTGATGGAAGACGTCCATTGGCTGACAGATGGATTTTATGTGGGTCATTTTGAGGACCAGTTCACACAAGAACCCGTAAAGAGAGCTTTGATCGCAATTTTTTCCATTTCAAATAATTATTCTATCAGGGGGAGGAGTTGTGGATCTCACAGCGTAAACCCTCAAAAGTAATACAGAACACTTATTTCCGAGCAAAGTGCACAATATTTTCTCAGTTTTTTGAGAACTTTTATGAAATTTTTGAGCTGTCAAGGGGGAATTATCTCCCACCTACTTCTAAACTGCACAAACCAAAAAAGAGCCTCAATGAACGACAATAGTAAGTTTCTCAACTATGCCAAAGCAGGCTTTTTAAGCATGTATTGTAAGTTTCGGAACATAAACTGGTCTCCTCTTTATACGATCGAAAATAGTGACAGCGCTGTCGCGTATTTCAGCGAACAAGTTCAAAAGGTGATAACAGATACAGTCCCACTCAAAGAAAAAAGAAACAACTCTTATCCTAAGTGGTTCACTCGTGAACTGGTTCAAAATTTAAGGAAAAAGGAAAAGTACCGTCTCAAGTTCAAGAAAACAGGAAACAATATGTATCTTTTTGCGTTTCAGGACCAGCGGAGAAAAATCAAACAGTTGATAAAGAAAGCTCGGAAATCTTTCGAAATTAGTGCAGAGAACAGTATAAAAGAGAATCCCAGACGATTCTGGTCTTACGTTAACAGTAAAAGAAAAAAAGGAATAGATGCAAACACATATATGTATAATGGAAACACCATCTACTCAACGAACGGGATAGCAGCCGCGTTCGCTGAAAATTTCGCTTCTGTATTTTCCAAATCACAGACAGCTACAACTCCCGGGTCATTATTTTCTGGAAAATCCCACGTAATTATACAACTAAATAATATTTCTTGTTGGGAGGTTGATAAAGCCTTGCAACTTATAAAACCCAAACGCACACTAGGTCCTGATAATATACCCCCGTACATATACAAGGCTTGTCGAGAATTCTTTGTAAAACCGTTAATGTATATATTTAATTTGATAATACAAACATCAACGTTTTCAAAAATATGGAAAATATCCAGCGTAACACCAATCCCTAGAAGCGACAATATAAACGATATTACCAACTATATAGGCCAATATCAATCTTACCAATGCCTGCAAAAGTCTTTGAATCCATAATATATAAAAAAATTTATGAACAGGTCCGGAACCGAATCTCCAATTGCCAACACGGTTTCATAGAAGGTAGATCTGTTGTGACTAATTTAGTATCGTTTGTAAACTATACATCATCTAACCTTGACCAAAACATACAGGTGGACGCAATCCGCACGGACTTTCAAAAGGCTTTCAATAAAGTAGACCACAGAATCTTAGTTCACAAATTAAGTGAAATTGGATTCTCCGACCAGCTCTCGACACTATTTTCCTCATACCTTTCCGAGAGACAGCAATATGTTCTCTATAGAAAAACAAAATCTAAAATGTTTTCATGTACATCTGGAGTACCCCAAGGATCAAATCTTGGCCCCCTTCTTTTCCTTTTATTTATCAATGATATAACACAACATGTTAGGCACTCCAAAATACTTCTTTATGCGGATGATCTGAAACTATTCAAACGGATACAAACGAAATATGATGCACAGCTTCTCCAAGAGGATCTTGACGCAATCACAACTTGGAGCGAAAGAAACAAGCTTCCGTTTAATCAACAAAAATGTGTTACAATTACGTACACAAGAAAAGTTAACTCGATTGGTACTACCTACATGATTGGAGAATGTGAACTCACATCAGTAACTGAAATAAAAGATCTCGGAGTCATTCTTGCTGACAAATTAAATTTTAAAATGCATATCAGGCAAGCGGTTAGTAAAGCAAGGAAAATGGTCGGCTTTATTATCCGAAATACATCTAATTTTACCGATATAGACACTATAAAAATGTTATACTACTCATTGGTTAGATCTCATTGTGAGTTTGCCTCCGTGATATGGAGTCCAGCTACTGCTGATGCAATAACTTTGGTAGAAAATGTACAAAAGCGCTTTTTAAGATACCTTTACTACAGACATTTTTCTTATTATTGTTATTCGATCACATATTCCGAGTTGCATCAAGGGTATGAAACTAAAAGCCTAAGCGGAAGAAGGAACATAGCAGGCCTGGTCTTTCTACACAAAATAATTCATAACAAGATAAACGAACCGACGTTACTTGAGAATGTAAGAATACGTATATGGGTGAATCTCTGAATAACCTGAAAATTCAGTTTCCAAATTTTAAAATTTGGAACATCATTGAACAAAATTTTTTTCCTGCGGATCATGTAGTATACCTGCAAGTAAGTACATGTATGGGGTAAGTCCCACAAGAAACGCCACATAGGGGGTAGAAGGGGGCTTTTTGTATACTACGATGGAATTCCATTGTAGTATTCTCTATTTCTTTGATACTACAATGGAATTGCTTAATATTACGATGGAATTGCTTGATATCACAATGGAATTTGAGGAACATACAACCAGATGTATTCCAATAATAGCGAGGACGACAACTGAAGAAACGAGAAGAATATTCATCTGAATGGCAAGGAGTACAATTCAAGACATAAGAAAGAAGTACTTCAACATCGTCGGGATTGGATGCATCAGTGTCTGCCTCTGAATATTTTTTCTCGGCAAGGAAGTAATGAGCGCATTCTCCTTCGCATTCGAAGCAACTCAATTTGTTGAAACAGAGGATGCCACATTCTTGTGCGTTCCATGTGACCTGGTGTACGGACATCGTTCCTTCAAAGAGAAAAAAAAGGTTATCTAGGATGAGTATTGACAGGTCATGAAGATGTGAAACAACGGGCTGAAGAGAAATCATCACCATTCAGCTGTCTCTTCTGGATAATGTGGCAAAAGCAACGATAAATTCCATTGTAATATCTTCTTTTCCATCGTAGTATTCTTCAAAATTATACTTCGATACTACGATGGAAAGAAAAAATGTATACCACGATAGAAAATTTGAACATCTTTCTTAATTCAACAGAGCAACACTGGCCAGCATGCAGTAATGAAGCACAAAATTATAATAGGCAGTGTTCCCTTTTATGAAAAAGTCAAAATCGTTTTTCTCAGACTAGAACTTCATGGCGTATAATCGTATACTACGATGGAATAGAAAAAAAATAGAACGGGATTTTTGGACAGAAATTTGGCAAAAAGTCTGCAATAAGTTCAAAAATAGACAATTTTCATGATTGGATCGCTATACTTCTGTGCTAAATAAGAAGATTCAGTACTTTTTCCCATCAGTAAATCTAAACTAGTCCCATATTAAGATGATTCAAATTTTGTATACTACGATGGAAAAAAACTAATTTCATGACTTCTTCCTCCCTTGTAGATGTACGTCTCAGTTCAAAAATTTTTTTCTCCGCTCTTAACTTATATTCTATTACCTCTTTTCTCGTGAACCTTATAAATTTTGATTGTTTCTTGATAATAATGAAGTTGGTTACAGTATACTAAGATGGAACTTTTACTCTATTTCAGTACCTTCCTCAGTTCTAGTGCGATGGGAATGACTGAGAGATTGTTGTCGGTAATAAGGGGGTTCTTCGCTGTTGATTAAAAAAAACAAAACAAGTTACTTCATGTTCTTAGTTGTAGAGAAAATTCCTGGTTACTACAATTTTCTGGTTATTCAGAGATTCACCCATACCTAGTTTCAATAGTAGAAGGACCGACGTATTCTTACTTCCGGTAACTCACACTGGTCATTTTATGAATGCTCCATTCAACCGCATTATGAAGTTGTATAACAACATGGTACAATTAGACAAAAGCCTAGATATTCTTGATTCACTGAATCAATTAAAATTTAAACGTGACATCAATGACTTCTTCAGCTGAGCTTTTCTGTACAACAAACCCTTTCCTCGAATAATTATCTATATCAATTCTTCTTGTCCGTTTCCTAGACCCCAAGACGGGGCTAAGTATCGCTGGGAGTGAGGTCACGGGGGTGGCCTACAACTGGCGGGTGGATGGGGTAAGGACACGGGGGAATGGCTGGCGATTCGAAAAATAGATATCTTATTTTTTCATTATTTTTTTATTTTTCCTTATTATTATTATTTTTTATTTATTTTTTTAAATTTATTAATTTATTTTTATTTATTTTTTATTATTATTTTTTATTCTTTTTCTCTTTCAGTTGTCTTTTTCCTCTTTCTTTTTCTTTAGTTACTTTTTCTTTTCTTTCCATTCCTTTCTTTTCTTTTCTTTTTTCTTTCTTTATATTTAGCTATATGTATTAAGAACTTTTTGTATATGCCCCCCACTGTAATTGGCCATCAGGCTGTTGTGGAGGGCTAATTATCAATAAATAAATAAATAAAAACCGGCTATACATGTAGTAATGAACATGTAATATTATACTTAGCATCACTTTGAACAGGGGTCAACTCGCATACTTTGGTTCAGTCTTATCTCTCTTCCCGATATCCATTACGCCTACCTTTCCCACAAATTCCCGAATTTATCCAGTAAGATGGGAAATTTTGAACGCTCAACAACTTCTACGCATGCGAACTGGAAACCAAAGGCATTCGAGCTAAGTGTGCCCAAAATCGTACGCAGAAATTAATCATTTTCTTATTCCGTAGAGCCTCAGCAGGATTTTTACAGAATTCGTTGGATGATAAAAATAGCAACGAAACGATTCGCGAGTTCTAGCGAGAGAAAAAAATAAATAAAACCGAGCTATCACGTGCGGAAACCCTTTTGTCCGGTTACTACGTGTAACTTTTACTGCCATTTTAACCGCAGAATAGTAAAGATTATTCCCTTTGGAAACACGAATTCGCATCGTTCACCTCCACATAAACATCACCCAAAAACTAAGATTTATTTTCAATTCGTCGTGTGCACATAAAAAAAGAGAGAGAGAAAAAAAAGCGACACACTATTAATTATTTCTTTCGTTCTTTTCCCCCGCTTTTCGGAAAGTGAAACGGAAAAGTGTACTGGGTTGCAAATGAATAAATTACCTCCTCGTGTTCTACGAATCCTTTTTCTCACAGTGAATTACTACGAACATTTTAGTTCCTCGATAAAATCTGTTTCAGTTTCCGCCCTCTCTGTGATGTTCAGTTCTGTAGTTAACGGTGAAAGAAAAATTGTATTTGGCCTGTCTTGCGATACAAAATTGGCTGGAAAGTTAACGAAATCGAGTTCCCGATGCGTCTACCTTCCTATATAGCTCAACAAAAGAAGTGGAAATCCTACTTGATTGTTTTTTCTAGTTGGAGGTCGAACAAGAAAAAATGTGTTTCTCAACATTTGTCAACTCCCTGCCATCAACATTTCAATCAGCCCACCAACACATTCCAGCACTGAAACTTAAGATAGAAATTATTTCATTTTCAAAACCCTAACGTTCCTGGGCTAATAATTTTCGGTGTCTAATAACTATAATAATAATAATATTTATTTATTTGAAGCCCTCCGGTCACAGCCAAAATGGCCAATTACGACTGGGGGCTTTAACTTGACAGAATTTTGAAAACACAGATTTAAAAAAAAGAAAAAAAAATTTAAAAAATTGACATGATACACTCTTATCTAACCCAAACAAAAAATGAAATTAACAAAAAAAAAACAACCAAAAAAAAGAACAAAAACTAAAAAAAACCAACTAAAAATGCGAAACGAACGGGAGAAAGATCGCTATCTGCCCCCACCCCCATACCCTAGTGCCCATCCCTACATACGCGCTCAAACCAGAATCAGGTCAGTCCGTGGCTACAGTCAGAGACTATTATAGCTGTCAATCAAATATTTTGTAAACTTGCTGTTTGAAGGCTGGTTTGTTTATCGAGTCGAGTACATCAAGGTGGTTATGGATTCTACTAACATTGTTATATAATTTCAGAACTCGAGCGATGGGGGAATTTGACAAAATTTGTGTGCGTGAATAAGGGATTGTAAAGAGATCAGTGCTACGACTATTGAAAGTAGGTACGCGAATTTCAATTTTTTCAAGTAAAGGTGTGTTGCGTTTTTCAAACTGTATTATCCCGTGTAGGAAAAATAACGAGAAAATGTCCCTACGACCCCGAAGACTTTTCATTTCATAACCCTGAAGTAGTTCCTTATATTTAATTGAGTAAGTGTAATAGGAAAATTGCTTATAATACAAGTATCTTAAAAAACGTTTCTGCACTTTCTCAATGGTTTTGATCATTTCTGCCGTGAATGTTAATTTGTAGTGCCACAAAGGTAGGATGGGGATGGAAGAGAGGAAAGATAGATTTACATTGTAAGGTAAGGTTGCCTAATATGTACCCTATCTTGTTTTTCGGGTCTGGAAGGGCCCAACATCCCCACGGGAGGTGGGAATGGGATCAAACTGTAGGCAGAAGCCTCGACTATCACTCTCTGAAACAGAATCCGAAAAAAAAAACAAATTCCCCGATTTTTGGCAAATTTTTTTGGTGAAATGGTAACTTTCCAAAACTTTTTTTTGGGGGGCGCCTAATATGAACTCCTACATTTTATTTTAAAAATCGCAATAATCATCAAACAAACGCGTATTTATTAAAAGCTGTCGATCTGAAAATCATAAAAGTAATTAAAAAGTACAAAAAATCGAAACGTAAGTCTTCAAAATTACAAAAATCACTCAGAAGCATTTTCACGGCTGAAGTCATTTTTTCTGGGGTCCAGACTTTCCGAACTTTCACCATCTATAATGTAAATAGTCATTAATTAACTCAAAACTGCCCAATTAATGAAATTTATACCACTGACATACATGAAAAAAGAAATCAACAAAAGGGGTCCCCACATTAGGCGCTCACATCACGTAATTTTCAAATAAACTTATCTTGGATTAGAAAACTCCAACTTTAAAAACCAATACACTGCCTGAAAGGGCTTAAAATGAACTACTCTTCATACGAATCTGAAAAATTTTATATAAATTTTTTTTTGTTGAAAATTATAGCAGAAAACATGAGATTCGAAAAAAAAGTTCGATTATCAATTCTCGTTTTTCTGCATTAAATTTTTTTTATTGACTTGCAGAATGCTACTTTTTGGCACTGTACAACATATATTTTTTCCGGCCAGAGAACGCTACAAACATCGGAGATAATCGAGGAGTCCATATTAGGAGAGGGTCCATGTTAGGCAACCTTGCTCGTCGTACTCTCAAGCTCGCCATACGCCAAAGCAAGAAGGCAGCTTGGGAAGAGTTGTGTCAGGAAGCAGATGACGACCCCTTCGGCAAGCCGTACAAGGTAGTCATGCGGAAAGCCGGAGGGCCGTCAGTGACGAGCCGTATGGAGCCGAGGGTGCTGCAACACGTAGAACTGTTCCCCCCAGCACCCCCCGCTAACGGCAGTCTCCGCCGAAGTGCGAGAGGATATCCCTCTGCTTAGTGTAGGAGAAGTGGACAGCGCGATTGACCGGATCAGGACGAAGAAGAGGAAGGCGCCTGGCCCGGACATGATTCCCAACGTCGTCTGGGAAGTAGTCCACCGAGTAGACCCGTCCCTCCTGACCAACGTATTCAATCGCGCGTTGCAGGAGGGGACATTCCCTAGCAGATGGAAGAAGGCGCGGCTGGCACTGATCAAGAAGCCAGGAAAGCCAGATGGCCAGCCGTTCTCGTACCGGCCTATTTGCCTGCTCGACACAGTCGGCAAGGTGTTTGAACGTACCATCGTGGATAGGCTGGAGGAGCACTTTCGGAAGCGGAAGACGATTTCGAGCAGAACTGGCCGCTCGACTGCGGACGCCGCGCTGAAGTGGACGAGTCTGGCGCAGAAGGCGATCCGCGAGCGGCAGTTCTGCACGGCGGTCAGCCTCAACATCAAGAACGCGTTCAACTCCATTCCGTATACGCGTATCATGGAGGCGTTGGAGTCGGCGCGGGTACCTGGTTACCTCGTGCGAATCATCAGGAGTTACTTTTCCAGCCGCCGGATAGAGATGGAGTCGGCGGCCGGACCAATCACACGGGAGATGACCTGCGGCGTTCCTCAGGGATCAGTACTCGGACCTACCCTGTGGAATGTCGCCTTCAACGGGATGTTGAGGCTGGCATTACCACCAGGTGTGAAGCTGATTTGTTACGCCGACGACACGCTGGTCGTGTGCCAGGCGGAGACGACAGCAGAGTTCACGCGATGAGTGAACCAGGCGTTAGAGATGCTGACCTACTGGATCGAGTCGGCGGGGCTGTGCTTAGCGGTTCGGAAGACAGAAGCGGTTTTGTTTACGACGCGACGCAAGTACAAATAACCCACCTTTGTCCTAAAAGGTGCGGAGATTGGGCTTTGTACAGCCCTGAAGTACCTGGGGCTGTGGTTCGACGGGAAGTTGCATTTCCGAGAGCACTTCCGACGGGCAGCTGAGAAGGCGGATCGAGTAGCCGGCCAGCTGTCCCGTTTGATGTCGAACCTAGGGGGGCCGAGAGAGCAGCGACGAAGGATGTACGTGAACGTCATCATGTCGGTCCTCCTATACGGGGCGCCAGTATTCGCCGACGCCAGCGATATACCATACAGGAGAGCGGAGATGGAGAAGATTCAGCGAAAAGCCGCGATGAGGTGTGTCAGTGCGTATCGCACTGTTTCTTCGGATGCAGTAGGCGTGTTAGCGCGTATACCGCCGATCGAACTCAAGGTCGGCGAAATTGCGGCGGTATACGGTGCAAAGAAGAAAGCGAAGACGAAACGGGAGGCACTTCGGGTCAAGCGAGTCATCCACCAGGACACGCTTCGGAAGTGGAAGGACGCGCTCGCCCATTTGACCAAGGGCGAGTGGACCCGAGCGCTGATACGCGACCTCGACGGATGGGTAGGAAGAACGCACGGAGCGCTTAACTTCCACCTTACCCAAGTATTGAGCGGTCACGGGTGCTTCGACACGTACCTACTTCGGATGTCGATAGCGCCGAGCCCCGGGTGCGCGCACTGTGATCGAGGGGCGGAGGACACACCTTGGCACACCCTGTTCGAGTGTTAGGCCTGGGAGCAGGAGAGGCGCGGGACGGCCACAACAGCGATCGATCCCGGCGGAAGAAGCGATGAAGACGACAGCGTGATCAGCCGTCTCGCGCCGGTCAGCCTGGTTTCGGAGATGATGAAGAACGGAAGCAGTTGGAACCGGGTGTCGGCCTTCGTCTCCGCCATCATGAAGAAGAAGATGCAGACGGAGTGGTCGAGACAGAGGGCCGGCGAGTTACCAAACTCGGCTCACACCATCGAACAGGAGGAGAACTCTGTACCATCCTGGAAAGAGCTGCTGCAGCTGCACTGCGGACCCACAGGCAGGGCTCACCTGTCGTCACCACCTGTCTGCGTCGACACACGTACCAAGACAAGGAGGTGAGGGGTGAGTGAAGAGAGGCAGCGCGTCCGGCCGTGGGGGCCTGAAATTTCCAGGTGAGCGCTCAGGGAGTGCGAACCTCGGTCAGTGGGGAACCCCATGGTGGCCCTGGTAGGACGCGCGCACCGTTCCGGTACGTAGAAATGGGGGCTCGGCCCCAGCCCCAAGGCGTCCCTCCGGTCACTGACGCGATACTCGAAAGGGTAGTTCCTGTGGCCGGGGGTGCGGTGTCATAGGGGCCACTCCGGATGTTAAGCAACCTTACCTTATTGTTTTTTTCACATGAATCAAAGAATTCGTGGAAGATTCATACTATTCAATGATTAAAAATAAGAGATTAATTAGAAAATTGTGAGGTCAAGGAGAAACAATTAATCAAATGTAATTAATTAATTAAAGAAATTACTGAATATACAGGATTAGTCGATTTTCCTTCCGCCGTAGGAAAACTAGTTTTTCGCGAAACCAGGTGCACGTTGTTTCGCCAGGCGAGGGGTTTCTTCGACAAGAACTTCATGGGACATATTCGAGGGAAAACTCCGATGGCTTTTGAAGAATTTTATCAAGAATCTTCAGGAAAAATTTTCTATATCTTCAAAGAATTTCCTCGAAAATCTTCGGAAAAATTTTCCGATAATTTTTAAAGAATTGCATCAGAAATTTTCGGAAAACAACTTCAATAATTTCTGAAGAATCCTATCGAAAATTTTTAGAAAAAATTTCCAATGTTTCCAAGAAAGTTCACCTGCATTCTTCGAGAAAACTGCCTGAAAATTTTTAAAGAATTTCATACGAAATATTCGAAGAAAAACTCAGATGATTCTGATAAATTTCATTGTAAATTTTCGTAGAAAATTTCCAATAATTTCGGATATTTTTAAAAATTATCTCCATTGTTTTCCAAAGAATTTCATTAAAATTCTTCGAGAAAGTTTCCTGATAATTTTTGAAGAATTTTATCGAAAGCACCCAGGGAATAACACCAAAAGATTTAAAGAATTGTACTGAAAATCTTCAGAAAAAACCTTCAATTATTTCCAAGGAATTTTATGACAAATATTCGGAACGATTCCTTTGATTTTCAAAGATTATTTACGATGAATCTTATCAAAAATATTAAAGGTAAATTTCAGATAATTTTCAATGAATTTTATTAGACATCAATGAAAAACATTATCCGATGATTTCTGGAGAAATTTGTGGGAAATTTTAGGGAAACTCTGAAATTATTCCAAAGGATTTCATCGCAAATCATTGAGAAGTACCTTCGATGATTCTTGAAGACTTTCTTCAGTAAGAACTTTCTTGGAAAATATTGGAAATTTTTTCTAAAAATTTTCAATCAGATTCTTCGTAAATTATCGGAGTTTTTTTCCGAAAATTTTCGATGCAATTCTTTAAAAATTATCGGAAAATTTTCGCGAAGATTTTCAAGGAAATTGTTTGGAAAACACTGGAATGTTTTCTGAATATTTCCGATGAAATTCTCCGGAAATCAACACATTTTTTCTCCAAGATTTCTGATTAATTCCTTAGAAATCATTGGAAATTTTCCCCGAACATTTTTGACGAAATCTCTGGAAAGCATCAAAAATTTTTCTAAGGATATCATTCCAAAATCATCAGCGATACTTCTCGATGATTCTTACCTCGATTTTCATCAGTATTGCCGGTGTCATGTGTAAGTTTTCTTTTTTGTTAGATAAAATTGTTTGGAATCACTGGAGATTTTTCCTAAAGTTTTTTACAAAATCCGCCTGGAATCATTGGAGGTATTTCTCAATGATGTCCGATGAAATTCTTCGAAAATCATCGCACATTTTTCCTGAATAGGAGATTTTTCTCGAAGATTTCCGATGAAATTCTTCGAAGATTTTTTCAGAAGAGTTGATAAAATTCTTCAAAAGCCATCGGAGTTTTCCCCGAATATTTCCTATGAAATTCTTGTCGAAGAGATCGCTCGCCTGGCGAAACAACGTGCACCTGGTTTCGCGAAAAACTAATTTTCTTATGGCGGAAGGAAAACCGACTAACCCTGTATAAGAAATGATTAAATAAAGAAATCACTAAATTGAAAATAATTATTTAAAGAAATCAACAAACCAAAAATAAATATTTTAATAAATCAATAAATAAAAATAATTAATTAATCAAAAGTAACCAAAAAAGTAAAAACATTGATTGATCAAAAATAGTCAAAGTCAATTGATAAGAAACAAACTGTTTACCTTTAACAATTTATCAATCATTTTGGTCTAATTGAGTCTCTAAAATTAATCCGATATTTTAAATTAAATTGTTATTTTTTATCGTTTAATCTAAATACATAACTGTGTAAAAATTATTAAGCAATTTATTTGTTTTTAATCAACTTTTTTAACGCGTGTTGGTTTTTTCCTTTCATTTTTTTCATTCAGAAAGCATACCCACTAGAGTGGCTTTTAGTTCCGAAATTTTTGAAATCGAGTTGAAGACCCCCTATTTTTCTTTATGATATGAAACAACTACTTGAATTCGTATAATTTTCTTTAGTACGCGTGTTAACTCGTATCACTTCAATCTTGAAATTTAACATGAGATTTACACGAAAATTTTTTTCGAAAACATTTTATTATCCAAAAACAACCTGACCAAAAAATGAGAACGTCAACACTAACATGTCTGAGAAGTTGATGAAATTCGGAACACTTGTAAGAATCAAATCTTTTGTAAACTCAAAATGGAATTTTCAGAGAATTTTTGAAATTAGTATATCAATAATTTATACTTTTGAAGAATTCTTTCTCTTATTTTCGAACATCATACAAGTTTTCTAAATTAATATTTTGCACTAATTCGAATATGCCCAGTAAATTCTCCTCTTATTTGTACAGTCGTCTTACATATCGCTTATGATATTGCAAACATGAAAATTTTTCACATTTTTGCGGTCTAAGAAATGAGAAATAATTATTCAACAGTCATTTTCCCGTTTTTCTCTTTCTTACTCAATTTTTCCAGGCCTCCGCGTCTAATCCGGCGCCTGGGATTAACGACCATTTAGACTTCATGTAAATTCAGGGCTACTACGAACTGACTGTAGAATCGTTTTTGCTAAGAATGTTTCGCTTTATTCTAAATTGTCTAATTCCGATGGTCTCGCTCAGTGTGAGCTAGTTTTGACTCTCATCAGCGTGGGTTTACTGCGGGATACATTCTGTTAGCTAACCGTCAACGACTATACCATAATACCACCAACGTTTATGACTTTTTCAAATTTACATGTACCCCCACTCACATTCTCTCTGTCGACCTTTAGCAAGCGTATAGAAAAAGAGACTCGGCGGGTTGTAGTTTTAGCTGAGAAAGAAAATCGATGTTCTCCCTTGAACAGAAGAGAGAATGAGAGGCTGGACCTAAAACAAAAAATGTCCCGCTGTTATGACGGTACCCACTATCATTAAAAGTGAAGTGCTATACTTCAGAAATTTTCAGCAGTCCACATGCAGTAAGGTGTACTTGTAGAGGTAAAATGTGATGAAACTTCACCCACGAAGAGATAAAAAATTTACTATGTTCGTCGATTCAATTTGACAAACAGCACATCAGTTGCCAAACTATAATTTGTCCCCAGGTTTACAGAGAATGTACATTTAAAAATGGTTTCATTGTTATGGTACATTTCATAGCTCTAAAATATTCGATAGCGCATAAATGTGAAGTCGTTCAATAACGCCTCAAACTTCTTTCAAAACTTAGATATTCCATACTGTAAGTTGGAAACCGTCTTCAGATGTTGCTCTTTCATATTAATACAAATATATCTATAAGTTATTTACATCTTTTTCGATTTCAATCAGTCCAGTTTTCACTGTTTTCTATTTCAAGAGGAACCTCGAGCAAACAATATCCGATTCATAAGGCTTCAAAAATAACGTCAGCACTTCTGTTTCGACAAAATCATAACCCGTGCCCCTCTGATTCCATCTACTGTTCATTCAGTGAGCAACAATTATTGCACGCAGTCTGTTGAATGATAACAGCTCCATGAAAAATGTCTCTCAGTTTTGTGAGGATTAAACCTCTCTTCAGGGTTTACAAAAGGCGCGAAGATACAGACATGTTTAAGGGTTATTTCTATTATTATTACGATCTGAAGCGATTAAAAAGATAATACATTGGTTCGACCTATAAAAGTTTGGCTATTAAAAGCTAAAAATATCGCCTGCAAATGTCTGTAGTTCGTACTTAACGTGAGTACTTTGCTCTGCGTGTAAATCCACAGCAGCAACAACGATTACGTCACGCCGCTCGTACTCTATTATCATCACGGTTTAATAACAGAGTCATCATTTCAACTTTATAGGTAGATAGTGAAATACTAGATTAGAGTTTAGAGCGCAATTTTCAAAAAGGAAGAAGAAATTGCGAAATATAAATTTAAAAAATGATCTGCCGTTTCATAATCTGCAAAACGTCGTGTCGAGCTAATCCCTAAAGTTGGAAGAACTACGGGGACAATTGGAGAAAAAGACTGAAAGCTACGACGAACAATAACCACAGTAAATTTTTCTTTATAATCTTCCGGGGGAGGGGGTGCACAGAGGATAGGATTGGCAGACTCGGCATTGACTGAAGATATGTACGACTCCATTAGCATTGAAGGAGAACTTTAAGCACTACTGGAAACACACAACGACGACAGTGATGTGAGTGGTCATGAAGAAGAATCGCGGATGCGGTTACCGTAAGAGACATTCTTCGCATAATCTGTGAGAAAAGTGTGGCCAATCCGAAAGAATGTTCGTCTGGTAAAGGTTGGGTACCAAGGAAGGCAATATTGATCTTTATATGCTTGAAATGAAATCACTGCTGCTGACAGCGATTTCATTACTCCCGCTACGTCAATATCTTTGCGATCAGCATCCGTACTATCATCCGGCAGCTAACAAGGTTTCGTACACTCTACTTGTCAAAGATATTACATCGATAAAAGGTTTAAATGCAGAAAAACTGGCGTCCTTTGTAATTCAAAATGCCACAACAATTCAGCGTGTAAGAATAAGTAGTCAGGTTTCTAAATCTCTACGGTTTTTTCTCTCGGATTAGTTTTTATTGTTCTGTCAGATTAGTTTTTATTGTGTTTTTCCTGTACTTTTTCTATCATTTTACATTAAAATAATTATTTGGTTCTCACAACGCATTCTGGCATACTCTGTTTCCACAACCCGATCCAACGCTTCATTTGTTCTACCACAACGCTTTATGCCTTTTTTGACCCAAGAGAATGCATTCTGGCTCATTTTACTTCAACATTATGCGTTGTGGCCGGTTTCACTGCTATCAAAGGAACAGAACGCGTTGTGGTCAGTTTTATTGCTCAATGGCCGTTTTCGCTTTCTGCTCCTAACACATACACGAATGAAAAAAAATAAAAATTATAATGATTACTGATTAAAAAAAAAAAAATTGACTGGAATAAAACTTTGAATTTCTAACAAAATATTTTCACATAAAAAAAGCATGGTAAAAAAAAGTCTATTGTTTGAAAAAATAATATTGATTTTTTATCGCCATCTTCAAAAGAATAGAAATACTAAATTGTGCGTTACAGAAAAGTGACCTTACTATTAATGAATCGCACCAAAAAGATAATGCTCTATTAGATGCTTTGAAAACTTATCGAGTTGATGGCTTCAGCAATATATGGAAAGAGATAGAGTCAGAATCCAAAACATTGAACTTGAATGAATCCGTTGAACCAAGAAGAAGGAAAATTCCCAAAAGATATGATGCAGGAAGCAGTCCAACTGAATTTACTGCGATCAAAAATTTCGAAAAAACATTTAATGAAGTCCTCGACCTAGTTTGCAACCAACTTCATGAGCGTTTCAATACACACGAACTTGAAATACTACTAGAAATTGAAAATTTCTGTATCGGAAAACGAGACTATCTCGAGTCCATCAACACTATCATCCAATATTACAAAAATGATTTTGATAAAGTTCGATTAGTGTTGCATCGATATATTTTCTTAGACGCCTTCAAATCCAAAACTGGATTGAGACCATCTTCTCTCCAAGAAAGTATCAAGTTTATGAAATAAGATCAGAATAAGTATGTACACGACATTGTACCGCAATTGGTTCTTTTGTGCAAAATTAGTATGACTATTCCAGCTTCTACATGTGTCTGCGAAAGATGTTTCTCAGCATTGAGGCGACTGGAAATTTTTTTACGCAATTCGCTGGCTGCTCTGAGGCTCAATAATATAACGGGACTTCTAACCCATGCCGAACTGTTTGATAAAATCAATTTGAAGTTGGTCATTGATTCCTGGATTCGGTGAAATAAGCATCGCATTGCTACATTCGCTCTATCCTCAGACTGGATTCAATTAATTAACGACTCGTTTCTTTTTTTCTATAGGTATAACTCTGTAGCATGATAATTTGATGAGCCAATTTTTTCGAATGAAGAGTCTCGAGCAAAGGAGCTTGGGACCTAGAAGGAACGATGGTTTTTGAGTATCACGATGCATGCAGTCGGACATTTTCCACATTCATTTAGAATCCGAACTGCATGGTGACGTTTTTGGAAATGAAAACGGATTCTCGATACACATTAGAACATAGCTGTATGGTGGATAGACCCCTAGCCTGTATGAACCGGATCAATCACCGAGACGCCCGTACAGTGCTACGAAGATACCAAAATTATATTCAAAATTTCAGCTTGGACAAGCTAATGCCTATTCATTTCACTGCATAGGTAGGCAGCTTAAAAATTTCCCAATGATAAGTACGACGCTCGCCCGGAGTGAGCACACGGTCTTACTTGCAATCATCACCACCCACAGGCTTTCTCCTGAAAGGACTGGCTGTGCTGAGAACTATGTTTTTCGACGTAATCAAAAGTCGACGTCTCTTTCCATCTCTCAGATCGTTACTATTCTGCGGATGGTGCGGAGTGGAGGGATGGAATGATAAGTCAATAGACTGGTCGGCGGAGTAATACCGATAAACGAAACGATGCACTGAGCTAAAATTGCAGCGTGGTTCATTTCAGTTCTTGAGCGACTATACGTGTCCAGTCACTGTTATGGATCTCGCTGCACATTTTCGTATTCGTGACAGTTTCGTATATCGTGTGTTAAATTCAGTTTGAGAACATGTCACTCACTTTTGAAGTTAAATTCGTTTATCTAGTTCTCAAAATTCGAAATTCGACGGCATTTTCGGTTGTTCGAAGTATTTTATCGTCGTAAAGTGACAGAACTGAAACGCCACAGTCTTATTTCGTGGATCCGTTTGCTGAGCCAACCGCATGGTGAAATGAGAAGGCATACTATATAGGCCTTGTCCAGCGAAGTCAGTTTCGAGTTCTTTTGGATCGATTATGAAGATCTGGGTCTCCACAAAGTGTTCACCGTGTCGAGAAGTCGTTTCCAGTTCAGAACGATCTATGGTGCGATTCGATCGAGACCACACGCTGCCACGAGGCCTATGTCGAAAAGACCATAATCGAATTCGCTGCCAATGGCTCCAGGAACCTTCCAGTATCGGCTAAGCATTACGTTCTATTTGTTCATTTTCATAATGTCAGATTTCGTACCTTAGACCGAGAATTTTCGATAATTATTAGTATTTGCATTGTAAGCCTAGCTCCCCTTATTTTGGTTTAGTATTTCGTACTATGTTTCGAATCAAGTGGGCAAAATTGAGTTTCCCCTAGGAACATCTATCCTAGGAGGAACCAACCCAAAAGTTCATTGGAATTCTCGTTTAGTAACTTGGGTAATGAGTTTTCCACGTGATAGAAATGTGCTGTAGGCGATTCACATTCGCCTCAAATTGGAGTTTTGAGACAAGTTACGGTGCTATGTTATTTTTCAGTTCGATCCTGCACCTAATCAGCTGTAGTCGAGTTGCTGGAAGATTTGTAGCAGTGGCCACTTCGCAGATCTAGATCCATCATCTCGCTTCGCAGACCATACGCATCGTAACTTTCTAGCTATCCAGTACATCGGATTACGTAACTCCAATTTGAGTCTTTTTGGTATTTCACTGAAATCCCAGGTATTGTGCCTTATTTTCGGTTTTTTATTATTGATCCGTGGTAGTACGATCTCGCGAGTGCTAGCCTTAAGATTCGTGCTTACCAGAGGGCCGGTGCCCTTTCAATCCACGTGTATGATCTAGAAAGGGCGCCGAATAGAAATTCCCTTTACTTTCGATCTTGGGTAACTCAAAATTTCGGGTCAAAAAAGTATTCCGTTTCATTTATTTTTGTTTATTTTTCTTCCCTCCCCCCTTTTTCGTCTAAATCTTGTGAAGAGCCATACAGAAAAATCACGCAGAGGCTCAATACTCATGTTAGTCTACGTAAGGGGGGGGGGTAATTCAAAAATCTAGGGTCCTGTGAGACCAAGGTCAGATCAGGACGCAGGGAATCGTCACCGAATCAGTGATCATCGAAAACGATCGTTCAAAAGGCTCTGAAGCTCCTCGAGGTCTTAGTTCGAGATAATAAAGCCCACATCTCAAAATCTGAATTTTCCTTGGGAAAAAAGGGACTCCCTTATTTTTTGTTTTTCGAATTTCGTATTTGGATAGTCATATGCTTTTTGCCACTTTTTTATTTCCAGCCTTTGATGCTGATGTTTGTTTAATTATTCTAAATTTTAGGGGAGAGAGGATCCTATTTATTTCCATATCGTTATCACTCAATGCAGTCGTTTATAATTTTATTTTTAATTCAAGTCCATCTTGGAGGGCATCTATTATTTTATTTTTGATCGCCTACGGATAGACGTATCGCGAAGTAAGAGCCACTGGCTCCTTGTTTATTTACAAATCGTCGAGCATCTCCATTGTGCTTAATTTATTTTATTATTTTTCTCTTCCGAATTTTTCAATTTTATTTCTCATTTATTATTTTATCAATTTAGAAGACAGTATTTTGTGCTGTATGACATGATTCTTATAATTTCAGTGAGGTGAATTTGGAACAAACTTTATCTTTTTCTGTTTATTAATTGAAAATGCATGGACGTACCACCATGCTAGCTAAGTGTTTGATTTATGGTACGTGGCATCCCTGGACTTTTTTCTAAATTAATTTTCCCTTTGGTGGACCTCTTTTCATTCAGGGACATGAAGAGTGGGTTCCCAAGTACTTACGTCCATTCTGATGGCTCAGGTCTTTCAGCATTACTTCGTTAATGAAGTACACTGGGGACAGGGGTCATCGTGGACTCGCCCAGACTTCCGTGGGGCTTAGTGGTGGTCTGCGGTTAAACACCCATGAGTATGGTGATAGTAGGCTGAACGTTCGTTATTACGAATTATTAGCCCCCTTAGTTGGCAATCTACTATCGGCAAATTTCCCACAGGTGAGATTCCTGAGAGAAGCTCGTTTTCTTTTTGGGATCTTATTCCAAAATTTGGGCGGGACATCTGGCTTTCGGGAAATCTTGCTACAACTCTATGGCTCAAACTCAAAGCCAGAATAATTAACAATCCAACTATAAATGTCAAGTTTTGTCATATTGACAGTTACAATTTTTAAAATACAAGTATTTTCCAAATTTCTTATTTTTGAAACTGTACTTTCGATATTAATTTATTTTGAAGATAATGACAGGTTATTTTGAAACATTAAGTTCAGAAGATATTCATGGTAAACTACTTCAAAAAAACTCGATATTTCCGATCACTAAATTTGAAGTTGAAACTTGAATCATTCTGGCTTTCAGTTTGACCTACCGAACTATGATTAAAGTTTTGAATTTTTTGATTTTAATTTGTTTACTTAATCTTACTCTGAATTTGTTCAAAATTCAACTATTGTTTTTATCGTTAATTGTTTATACGTTTATTTTTTCAAACCAATTGTTTCAATACCAAATCAAACTTATTATCTAACTTCAGAGGACTGCACGATTTCAATATTCTGAAGTTATACCATTAAAATATCAAAAATATTACTTTCGATCATTTTTAAAAATTTTCATTTTTTTTCCCCCTTCAAAATAATAAAAAATCTAATTGAAAGTTTTTTCTCATGGAATTTTTGCGTGAAAATGAACCTCTCCTCCGTCCGCGTGCAGTAGAATCTTTAAAAAAATTTTCGCCATACCCTACCAAAATCTAAGTTGCCGCCCCTGCATTATGTACTCATTAGGTCCAAGTATGACCTTCATCGGTTAAAAAGCTGAAAAATGTTCGAAAACTGGTTTCACAATTCAAGTTATTAGGAGAATATGAATTACACTTGCTTTAGTCCGATGCGACTCAAAGGCAAGGGAAGGGGGGTTGTGGTACACTCCACCATCACGCGGTAAGTATCCGTACACGACACAGATGGAAACCAACGGACTGAAACACAGAGACTGAAAGCTAGCCGAAAGCTGAAAGTTAAAAGCCGAAAGCTGATGTTTTTTCTAGAAGCTGAAAGCTGAAGGTCAGAAAGAATGAAGAAGGCAAAAGCTAAAAGCGAAAGTTTTATTTTTTCAGCTTTTTGAAAAGATCTATGAATGTCTGTGAATCTGTGATTATTTAGATGTTTGGGGCTGAAGGGGGAAATTGGAAGCTGAAAGTTGAAAGCTAAAAGTTAAAAGCCAAAGAATTTCTTGAAAGCTTAAAGCTAGAAGCTAAAGGTTAGAAAGAATTGAGAAGTTAAAAGCCGAAAGTGAAATCTGTATTATTAAAACTGGAAGCCGATAGCTGAAAGTTAAAGTTTTATCATTCGACTTTCAGTCTCTGCTAAAACACGAGAATTCGAGTATAGTACATGGATTGCATACTCAATTTTTGTAGGGGAATCAGGGCACTTTTCTTGCGCTGTGACGTCACTCCATTTAAAAATAGACAGGGGACCTGCGCCAGCCGTCCTATTTTCCTTCTACTGATGTCGAATTTCAAACAACAATAAAAACTCACTTATTCATCTACCGCGTTTCGGTTTTCAGATTCATAGTTCGTTTTACTTGGTCTTTCATGCTATAATACATGAAATTACTTTGGAGCGGCGACCAATAATTGGCAACGATGCCAAAATAAGATCAACTTGATTCTTTTCAACAGATGATTACTTAGAAACCAGCTATGCTGGGTGCTTCGTAATCATTGCAATTTGTTGATCGATCCTTTAATTTTATGATGCCACAATAGCCAATTTTTATATCCATTCCAATGAGGAATACGGCGCTTCAAAGGAGTGGACCAACTACTGGCATGTTGCCTTATTTAAACTTTTCAATGAAGGGCAGGGGAGAGGCTCAGCCAACTGGAGACTTTCGTTTTCCGTACTCACATAACACAGATTTTTAGTGAATATGACTCCTGTAATCGCTATTCTCATCCATTGTTCTCAACGACAGACCATATTATTCATGAATCAAGATCATTGTTGTCAACTGTATAGTAAGACGTTATCTTGCTAACCAAATTCTTCGATCCGGAGCCTAAGTATTCTTTTGTTACCCGGATACCTCAATCTACTCGAACTTTGAAAATAAATCTATTTATTTCTACACCTACACAACACCCTGAGGAATTTCAAAACTTATCTAGCGGAAATATCCTGCCGAGACATCTAAACAAGTTTATTCCACATTATCGAACATTTTCAACGTCAACAACATCTGTCGACGGTGAATTTGCACGTAAGTAACCATTTGAATGTAATTTATTCGACATCACGCCGCGCATTTTAAGCCAGAAAGCTAAGGACGCCTCTCGAGTCTCTTTCTCTCTTCAGTTTCACTCAACGGATAAATTCGGGAAATTACTACTTCTGATACACGTTTTCGTCTCGACAGCGAAGAGGTGGAAAAAGTCATCAGTTACCCTGTTTCTTGGAATCCACCCAGAAAATGATTCGCGGCCAAAAAATGGTTTCGACGAATGTGTTAGAGGTTTGCTTCTACTCTGTTACCCATTTTCCTAATGTACTGGATGCGGTAACTGTGTAACTGGAAAAAGTTTCATCGCCTCCGTTCCTATACTCTCCGACTAATCCGTATTTGAGAAACGGTACACAGAGAATTTCTGAAAATATTCTACAGAACTGCGAACAAGAACGCGAACACGCATGTAGGTATTTTTTTAGTCAGTATAAACAAACTCCTAAACTTTTTCGCGAACATTTTTCTTCGATGTTACGCTTTAGTTAACGTAAATTACATTGGGGAGAAAGCGGTATTTTTCTTATCGAACACTACATAAGTCGAGAACAAAAAGTACTATAAATACTCCTGTACTTCGATCACCGAGAAATGCTGCGAAAATGAAAGAAACGAGAGTACTTTTGAGCATAAAAAAGACAACAACTTCGAAACAACTCTTCTCGACATTATACTACACTGAATCCAGAATTGTTTTGCTTGCGTTATGAAAACGTGAAAGCTAAAAAAACAAGTCATTTCCGAACAGCCACTGTTTCTTTTACAAAATTTATTTCACTTTTTTCACCGCCGCTGCAGCTGTGGTTCTCAGGATATTCGTATCTGGAGTAGATTTTCTTGAGTTTAATGGTTTTATAAGTTGAAACTCGAGTACAGAAAAAAGCGAAGGTATTAAAATGCCGCAACTGGGAGAGGGTGTAAGAAGAATCGTTTCAAAAACACATAAAATATACACTGGTGTCAGAGACATCGGAAGGGAATCATGAATGGGGGAGCGCAGTTTAGAAATCTAACAACACTGTTTTTTAAATTTTTTCTGTTGGAAATCCAATCTTAAATTGGGTGGGGTGGGGGTGAGCGTTGGAGGCAGAGTGGTATAATCGAAATTTCAAAACAAATGGAGACAACCATTTCTGCAACGAAACACTATTCCTTTTTCGTAAGCAGCTGAAAAAGAAACCAATCGAGATCTCGAAACGCTGAAATCCGGTTTCTTGGAGGATCTGCGACTCTGTCCCAAACAGGAGTTGGAGAAGTCCACCAACTTTTATATTTCTACAAGAAAGATATGTGCCAGCTCAAAATTAAAATTCCGAAATCGATTTCGAAAGTCGAAAAAAAGTCGAAAAAAATTCCAAAAAATTTCGTTGTGTTTAGACTATAAGGACCTTCACTTTTTATTTATTTGTTTATTTTTAATCTACAAATTGCACGCTTTCATGGGATTTTTACATCTTGTTTATCGTGTCATGGAAGGGGCGAGTTTTTGTTACTTATAGTTCCAAAAGAAAATCATAAAAATCTTATTTTGCTTCGATCCGAAAACGCCGACAGCTGAAGTATTCGAAAAAACGAATTTACTTAATATGGATCAGCTATATATAAGAAATACACTACTGTATATGAAAACAACAGGAGGGATCCGCTTACCGGGAAATTCAGCAATCAAAACCAGAAAAAATGCATACAATATAAGAGTTTCAAAAAAAAATACAGTAGCGGGACAACACAACTATATATATCAAGGCACAAAATACTTCAACAGTCTTCCAGAAAATGTAAAAATAGAAATAATCCAGGCAACAAATCGAAACACGTACACATTATAAAAAGAAAACTGAATCTCCTACTACGGGACCGAAAATTATATAGACTAGGTTGGTATACTTTAAGGTAAGGAGTAAGAAAAGGGTATGGCTTACGGAAGGGGGTGGGGGTTTCAACGTCTCGGGATACACACTTTCTTTAGATTCTAAATAGCAGTATGTACTTTAGTTTCTTATTTTCTTATCTCATTCTTTCTTTATTTATATATTTCTTTTTTCTTTTTTCTTTTCATGTATATTAATTCATCATAGCTATTGTAACATAATATTATGCCGAACCCAAAACGAGCTTAGGCTCAGTGGGCAAGGAGCTAATAAATCTAACTGAATTGAATTGAATTGAAGGAATAGGCACATCTTAAATACACATAATAATTCTACTTATAATTTACCCTTCTTTTCAACTTTAATTCTGGCTTTCAAAATTATTTTTATATATTTTTTATTTTGAGAAAATTTTCTTTTTTCATGATGTCCTTTACCAGCTTGATAATATTATATTTTTCTTTTTAATTTTCCCAGTTTTCTGCAGTCTCTGAAGGTATGGTCCGGAGTGTCTTCCACTTCACAGCATTCCTTACATGTACCATCTTTAACTATTTTAGACTTCAGTAGGTAGTTAGCAAAATTCCCATAGTCAATCAAATATTGTGTGAGGTAGTAATCTGATTTTAAATCTTTATTTTTCATTCTGGTTTTGATATCTGAGATTAGCTCTGTTCTTCTTCCTGTTTCCTCCTTGTTGTATGATTTTTACCAATTTTTAATCGTCCCTTCATTTATTATTTTTTATTTCGTTATTTGGAGTCTTTCTGTTTTATATCTGATTTTAGTTTTTCAATTTGGTTAGTCTGGCTTAACTGAAGTTCTGCTGGAGTTATTCCAGCTATTGCGTGGACTGCTGTGTAGAAGATTGTTCTATATCCTGATATTACATTTATTAATATGAGTTTTTGTAAGGTTTTTAGTTTTTTAATGTCTGATTTCCTTATTCTTTTAAAGTAAATTGAAGATCTATATTCTATAATTGATCGAAATAAGGCGTTGTATAAAATTTCACTTTTTAAAGAATTATATCCGTATGTGTTACTGTACAACTTATTTTATTATAGTATTTCTTAATCTTATCTATTATATATGTAATGCGCTTGCTAAGATACACGTTATGATCAATTATCATTCCTAAGTATTTAATTTTGTTTTTAAACTGTATGGTTTCTTGGTTTAGCTTGATCTTTTGTTCTATGATTTGAAGAAATTCTCCTGTATTGTGTCTCCTTGATACAAGCAACATTTGAAGAGCTGACTTTCAAAGTGCCCTTAGTCCAAAACACAGAAGTTTCGGAAATAAAAAAAATATTCTCACGATGTAATGCACAGGTGTTAACACTGAACTGAGTGGATGAATGGGAAGTTGGGTGGATGATTACCATACTGCCAAAGATTAAACATGATGCTGCTTGTCTTCTGGCTGTGAAGCTGCTAAGTGGAAGAAGTTATGGACTAAGGACAGTTTGGAAAAGAAACGAATAGCACTTCCGTTTTTCACGGCATGTAAAATGCATCAGTTAATTGAACAGGTACAAATTACATACAGTTAGAAAGAAAACATTTTCCAATTCGAACTATAGATTACAACTTTAGCGGTGTACCAGCCTAACAGAGGCATGTATCAGTGCTTTGAACACATATGTGACCTGGAATCATGAAATGTGCCCCTTGTGCGAACACAGGTTTTTGAGATAAACGAGTGTAAAGATGGGATGGTGGTAGTGATGCGCATGTACATCTGTGGTGGTGCGTTTACGCGTTGCTATAACAACCGCGTTTCGAATTCTTGTTCTCTGTCATTCCCGTAGCCGTAGGCCTGTTTCACACAACGCCCTGTAAATGGATGGTTTTAAACTTTTAATGTGATTTTTAAATTAATGATACTTGTGAAAAAACTAATGAAAAAAAGAAACTGCAATCTTTTCATCCAAAAGAACATGATTTTTTCTATAAGAATTGTCAAGAACGTGAAAAATGACTTTTTGACACCAGAGGCACATTTCATGATTCCAGGTCACATATATGTGTAACTAGTCTCCTAATAGAGATATAAGTTCGAGGTGAATACCGGAATGTGTATTTTCTTCTTCTCTACCAGATGGCGCTAAAATCTCAATTTCGGTAATTACTAAGGGCACTTTGGAAATCAGCTCTTCATTTGTGTTTTGTTAGGGTTTAGCTGGAGGCCGAGTTCTTTTAATGTCGTGTTGATTCAGACCGGGCAAATTGTAGGTTCGCTAACATCGATTGAAGAAAAACTGATAAGGAAAAGAGGTCGAAAAGGGGGACTTGAGCGCAGCAGATAATGGCAATTTTATTGTTTCTTTAAAATATCTTCAGAATGAACGCGCGGTTAATGGAAAAGAACATGTCTTTGTAGTAAATAAAATTTCCTTTCATATGAGCTCATTTTTATCAAAATCCGAGTAATTTTCTTTTTCGCGTAAAAATAGCATTGCATCGTTGTTGTTGTTTGCTCAGTCCGAATTGATATTATACTTTCGTTTATTTTTTGTGAATCGTTGTTTACCTCATTCACTCCTATAATTAGCAATAAATCGTCTGCAAAGCTTAACGGATTCATGCTTTTTCTTTTTTTTCAATTTTCCAATGTGGGTTATTCTTTGAAAATGTTGATATTTCAGTCCCCAGTAGTTATCTCGCAAGCTATTAATGATACTGCCATTGTTTTTTTTTCTTTTTTTTTCCGTTGATAGATATGACTTAGTTCTACTTTTTCAAGATTTCAGAAGAAAATTCGATCGAATTTTAATGGGCCAAAATTGGACTAAATACGCTCAAATGTCCGTCGGTATGGCTGTCCCCTCGAACGATTTTCATTATTACTTTTTCCCTTACATTTTCAAGCTGTAGGTATATGAGAACGAACTGACAACGTGGTGCTACTTTAAATGGATGAAGGAATCACAAGGTAACATTGAAATCGCATCTTCACAGGTGGGAGTCAGTGTGGCCAGCTTCAAAAATTGTCCCTCGATTTTTTGTCCATCGGCATGGCTCGTTTTCAACCAATCACAGAACAGGCGTTTCAATATTTTTCGTCGCAATTAATGGTCAAATTGTATATTCTTAACAAGAGTAATACGGTCTGCACATCAAATCCCGGTTTTTTTATAACAAGACTAGTGCATTCGCATATTATTGTCTAAAATTAAGAGTTAAAATAATGTGTCATTCGGATGGTCATATTTATGCAAAGATAGACGTTCATCATCCAAAAATAATTACGTCTAATTAATGGGTTACAATGCCTCTATCAACTCTTCATATAATTTTTTGTCTTGGAATCTACTAATCGACGGCAGAACACTTTTTGTTCGCTTTTGTCTTTCGGCATGGACTTTTTCATGTGTCCTTCGGCATGGCATTCATCATTTTGATTGCTATGCCAAAATACAGAATCCCCTCACTGTCGGCCCAAGCTTACCAATATGTTATACAGAACGTCTCTTAACAACTCCCATCAAAGAAAAGTTCAAATATCCCCTACTTTCCTCCATAAAAACACATACTAGAAATATCAACAATTTTCAAGAATGACTCATGTATTCCGGACATTACTACATTAAACAGGGTGAGAGCGAGGGCTGAACCTTGGGGCACACCTAGGCTGAATGTCAAATTTCGTTTTCTTTTTCATCTTGTACTACTATTCTTCTATTTAGTAGAAAACTTTTTGTCAGTTATAACTAAGGGGCGGATTTTTATGCGCTAAAAAACGCAAAATATGCGCATATTTCATGCGCTAAAAATCAAAAATATGCATATTTTTTTCTCGAAATATGAACAAAATATGCAAAATCAATATGGGTATCGTTGCAAAGGTCTTGAAAAATTACGTCTGTTTACAGCACTTACCTCAAAATTTAAGTAAAATACTTAGAACCACAGGCGCTTCGTGTTTAAAGTAGTTCCGCGAAAGCAAGTGTAGAGCGCTAGTGAAGCTATCAAAAACTAAAAAATTTTCACTATCCAGGAGTCAAAACTGAAATATTTTCGTCATCCAGAAGTCAAAAAGTTGAAAATTGAAAAATTTTGCAAATATGCGGTAAAAATGAAAAAAAAAAAACTCGAAATTATGAGGAAATTTGTGAAAATATGTGCTAAAAATGGTCGTTTTATGAAAAAATATGATTTTATTGGCAAAATATGCAAAATATGCAAAAACAAGTTGGGCTCATTCGCTTCGAAATGACGTGAAACGGATAAATACCTTGAATATATCGATTCTACTTCAACACAGAAAAACATATAATTTCATAGAAATCCGCCCCTTAGTTATAACAAGTGTGGGCTTATTTTGTTTACCTTCATGACCTTAAGTATACCTGACTGTTTGATTCTGTCAAAGGCACCCTGTACATCAAAGCTTATTAGTATGGTATGTTTGTACCTTTCCCTGACATTATCTATTGTTTTAGCCATTTCATTAAGCACAGTTTCCGTTGACCTTCCCTCCCTATAGCCAAATTAGTTTTATTGGAGAATGTTATTTTTAGTCATTTGTTCGTTTAAGTAGTGGGTAACTATCTTTTCATATACTCGGCCTCCTCTTTTCATTAGCCTATTGCGGACAGTAGTGTAATTGGTCTGTAGGAGTTTATCTCTGTTGGGTCTTTACCTGGTTTATTTAACCGTTTTATTTTCCCGGTTATTCATGCTCCCAGAAAAGTGTTAAAGTTCAAGTATTTTTCTAGAACTATTTTCAACATTTCCGGATCATTTTTATTTATCATTTTCATTATTTTATTGCTGCACTTGTACGCCAAATTTTGTACCATTCGGCCAAAAAGTACCCAAGATTTGTGTTCGGCGATAATAATGCCTTAAAATACCATTATCATGTGAAAATCATGTTGTTATCAATTCTTCGAAGCATCCAGGTTTTGAGCTTGCGACTCGATATAAAATCGAATAACTGTTAATACAGATTTACTTTTATTACCGTGTCAAACTGCCCTTATTCTAATCTGTAAACATGTAAACATTCAAACCTTATTGTACCTTCAAAAAAGTGTATTCTGGTACAAGCGTATACCTAAATGTAGAAAAACAATATAAAAGTCTAAATATTACTCAGTAATTATTGGATACGGATTTGGGATTGGTTCAGGGACGAAACTATGAGAGGGTGTGAGGGGTTGACCCCCCCCCCAATAATTTGGCAGTCGGTAAATTTTGAAACTGGTCATTTGAAATTTTTCACTTCTTATGAATGTTTGTTTGTTTATTTTTATTTTTTCAATTAAAAAATATTTCGATTAAAAAATCAGCAAATTTTAAATTTTTTAAAAATCTTGTCAGCGAATTTTTAGTTTTTAAAACATATTAGTCGGCAAACATTTCTTCTCCACCTTCCCAAACTGAAAGTCAAATTTCGTTTCTGAAAATAGCCGTAGGTTTCAAGTTGAGTATCCAACGTTATCTGAAAGGTTGAAATAAAGCTGAAATGTGAAAGACATCTCGAAACTCTGAAAGTCGGTAGCAAACGTTGAATTTTGAATTTCAATGACTATTCTGTTTTTACTAGATTCTCTGTTTGATCTAGAGACTGAAATTTGAGAAAGTTGAATATTTTATTACAATCTAAAAGTTGAAAGCAAAAGACTTATTTTTATTTTTCAATGTCATAAGCTGAATCCAATAGCAAATGCTCTATTGTTTAATTTACTGGCTTTCCTGGTGAATATAGGAGGGAAATTTAGTCTGGCACAAAAGTCAAAACACCACGTGTTTTTTCCATAAGAACGAAAGGGAGATTGTGGCACGGATTCCCCTAATCCGATCGACCTGAAACTTTGTACATTTTTTTTTGTTTCTTATTTTATTGGAACCAATTTAAGAGACGAATCTGAGGAAATTCAGGAAAAAATGCCACCAAGAGTAAATAACGACCACCATAATGTGTAAAGGAAGTGAATAATGAAAGCTCTGTGCAGCATGAGTTTATTTCGTTCTGTAAATGACTTCTGTCAAGTTGAATTGTCATTTTCGTTAGTTCGTGTTCGTTGTACAGTTAAATATTTTTCTATAAAAATGGGAAGATAAATGGGGCAAATTCCAGGGATTTGTAGATACAGAAGTTGGAAAATATGTCCGATGGAAAATTTCATCCACCTGGTTACAAAAACCGAAGACCCCGGAAAATGACCAAAAATTAATGTACTCTCCTATAAGGCTTGTGTTAATGCAAGCGAACGCGAAGGGTCATTCTGAATCCCCTCTATGTGACTTACTTGGAGAAGGAAAACAATGCCCATGACCTCTATCGTGCAAAATTTTACCAGAAACCATTTTTGCTTAAAATATTTTTTGTATTTGATAATTTTTGTATTTGTGTAAGAAACTGATTATAAAGGCTCTGACACCCCTCCCCCCTCCCCCTTAAGAAAATTTGGCACAAGGTGTGAGGGTGGAAATTTTCAATATTCTAGTCAGGAAACTACTCTTAATTGGAAATTACGAAAAAAATAAGCTAGAGTGTGATACCGATTTCAAACTTTAAAAAAAAACTCGATTTCGTGTCACGATTCCAAAAAAGTCCATCAATTTCAAAAATGTAGAAACAGAATGTCAGCATCTTATTTAACTAAAGTAAGAAAGGAACATACGCAAGAACAATAAATTAAGACATTCTGAATGCCAACAAAGGTCGAACTTACAACATAAAGCTCAGATTTGCGGTGACCTTCTCCTCTCCGACGTATACTTTTGTATAAATCGTCCTGCCCGGCTACTTTCTGCATAGCACGATGCGAACGTTTCACAAACGTCTTTTGTCTCCTGTATACCCATACTTCCTGTGTAATATCGTCTCGCCTAAAACCAAATTCTTCTCCTTCTTCTTTTTCTCCTCCTCATGACTCATTCTCCTTTTTCTCCCTTGATCGGCCAAGCAGGACATCGGTTTCAGTCACAGTTTATATGATTGGTACTGGCATTAAGACTTACTTACTTTTGCTATTCAGTCAATTAATACATAAGCTTTCTCTTCCTACTCTCGTTCTTTGATTTTGAATGCCCTTGTAGCGGTCCGGACTACACACTACTCTTTCTCACAAAACCCGAAAATCCCGCAGATTTTACAATTGCCAAACCAAAAAAAGAAAATAAAACATTTGTTTTTCGCGGTTTGCTCTTCTAACTTCCTTCTGCTTTTTGCTTGCACTTTTCGTTCCCAAAAATGCTCTCGTGTTTCGCTTATAACTTATCGCTACAATTTTCGCGTTTCGCTGACTTTCGACCCCTGTCCACACCAACGATCCCAAATACTTTTGAAATTCGCAAGTCTCACGGTTTCGATTCCTCTGATGAAAGAACCTTCACAGATTCGAGTCCACCAGCTTTAGAAAGGAATCGAGCCTTATCTCTACACTTAACAATTTGCCGCTATAAAACTTTTACTCGCTAAAATTTTTTACACTTTTTCCCAATTTGCCTAGACTAATAATTATTCTGGAAAGGAAACCGAGCGCAGTCGCTTCTCGTGTCGGGGGTCTCGCATCAGCGCTGTGTCGCGGTTCTCAATTTGAGTTCTCCCGCGAGACAAACGTCGAAAACGCGCGCGAAGAGCCGAAAAATCTCTTCATTTACAAATTGAATTTTAAAACAGTTTAGTGGTGGAACCGTCGCAATAAATTATTCATATCACAAGACATCCAAAGTCAGCAGTTTTCGATTTCGGCTTTCTTATATGCAAATCCTGTTGCCAGTTCTTTCGCTTAGTTGGGAGGATATATAGAAAGTTTCGTCCATAGTGGTTTGTTACAACTCGATCAAACTTTTTTCTAAATTAAAGAGCTGCTCAGTGAAAGCTTGATCAACGGCTTCTCAGTGAGCTGGCACAGCAATCTTGCCACTGCATTTGCGGAAACTGTTGCGACCTCGAAGTAGACAGACCGATCGAAAGATGGATACAAGGGTAAGTTTACATTTTCCGCTCGATGCTGCTTTACTTTCAAAATTTCATATACTCGCTTCGAGCGGATTTGGAAGAACGGGAGATGTAATGGATATGTGTGTCAGCTGATGTTTTTGAAGCATCGGATCGGCGTCACCGAGGTGAACTCTTCGTCTTCGCACGCATCCATCTACCCCTAACCCTGAGTGGATGAATGTAACTGAGGGATGTTCGTTTCGAGGCTTTCCATTTGAGAGAAAAGTAGGTTTATTATCTTTGAAGGCCTCGCTGAAATTATCAACTTGAAGAGCTCTTTGACACGTGTATACTGCGAGATAGGTACAAATTTACCCCTTCCCCTACCTTACTAGATATATACTCATGGAAAGAGAAGGTATCGAAAACTTTACATCCTATTTACTTCAGTCGTCTATGCACGTGTATTACGTGAGCTGCTTTCGGAATAGTTATTGTTAGAATAAATTTACTTTGTTCGAAGTAAGTATTTTTTATTTTTGCGCCAGAGACGAAAAATGAACTAGCGAGCGATTGGAGGTAAGAGCGACAGCATGGCACAATGGGATAGAAATATGATCTAGCCGGACAAAAGTCGTAATGACAAGAATTCAAGAAACGATTGGAACAGGCACTAACATTCTGCTTATAGTATAAGCGACTTGGACACCAACTGCAATCAAGGACATTCCTTGATGACAGACAGGATTCTGCTGAAAACTGTACACCTCAGAAATCCCACCTCTAGCACTTGTGCCAAATTTTTTGTGGTAGTTAAAACTTTCAACTTTTTTTTTTTTTTTTTTTTTTGAAAAATCTCAAGAACTATCATCGATATTGAAATTTTTTTGGATTAAAGTAGTGTCTTGTACTCATTACAACAGACAATTTACATCTTTACCCCTAACTTTTTTAATTTTATTGTGAGCTAAATTTCTTAATACACTAAAATTTGACAACTTATTGTAACATTTTTTCTGAAAATAAGAAATAGTGGGTTCCCATGTAACCTGCTACAAAGTGTAATGAAATGATATAAAATTTTCTACCACAAAAAGGCTTATTAGGATACTTTGTTTCATATTCCAGGTCAAACTGATTTCTCTCGCTTTTTCAATAGGAAATTTGTGTTGTAGGAGCCCAAATTCTAGAAATTATTCAAACTTTCAGACCGAGTCAATTTTGCTCATTTGGTGGGGGAAATGCTGAAGCAGTGAGACAAATCGGGGCCACGAGAAAAATCTGATGTGATATTCACAATCAGCGATCCTCCTCCAAAAAAATCGATAATCTACTCAATTTTTAAGCACAGTTAGTTTTGACCCTCTTGGGGCTGAAATATTTAAATTTTTAGTCCGAATCGGAGCCTGATAAAAAATTTGACGCGACATTCGAAATCAACGGCTAAAAAAACCTCACTCTGAAACTTTATTCAATTCCTCAAGCTAATTTAATTTTGACCTTTTCTGGATCAAAAATTTGAATTCTTAAGGCCAAATCGGTCCCCAAACCTATAATTTTGATGCAAAAAACCGGAATCGTCCCCAAAAAAACTTATTTTTTTTTTTGTTAAAAATTAACCTAATTTGTTTTCTAATTTTTTTGATTTTTTGGGCCCAAATCGGGCCGAATCAAAAACATTCGCGACTTTATTAAGGTTTATGGAAAAACAATTTTGTATTTGGAAAAAAAAACTTTTATCATTTTTCAGATAAAATTGGATCGCTTGGTGTTCTGGAATCTAAAAAAAAATTTTTGCCGAGAGGATTTGAAAGTGAAATTATAAAATGTGCAAGAAATTTTAAAAAAAATGAAAATGGGGCTGCAAACCCAAATAATCGGCCAAACTTCAAAAAAATATAACTTTTGAAAAAAATTGTTTTGGAGCTTCAATCCAAATTACAAATCAAATTGCGTTCAATTCCGGAGTTGTACTGAGAGAGAAATTTCAAAACCAACTTTCTGGATTTTGTAACTTAAGGTTCTGAAATTTTTTGTGAACTTTGGGAAGAAAAAACTTTGGTTATTAAATTGCTAACCTTTAAAAAATTTTTAAGAAAGTTGAATGATTTTCAATTTGTTCAATTTAATTTTTGGAATTTTCAATGAAACCCATAAAAAATTTGATAACAATTAAAATTTTAAAAAATTTGATATTTCATTGTCTTTTTTTTTTATGTAGAATTATTTTATAACTGAGGGATTCAACAGGAAAAGCAGAAAAAGTTTGACATAGAAAAAAAATTCACAAAGCCCAAGAACAAACGATTTACAGAACTACAAAAAATCAAAGATTTTGGTCTGTCAGATAAAATCAATATTTCCTTAAAAATTGACAGACCAAGAAATCTCTAAACGGGAAAATTAGATAGATGAATTTCAAGTCGGAATTTGGAAAATTCCCCCCTTTACGATGTACGGGAAATTTATGGAAAAACAAGGCCCACTTAGAACCCAATGTTCAAGAAATCTATTAACAACAATATCTCCCACCAATATAAATTAAGGTTGTTATTACCACAAATTTGATCTTTCCAATTTTTGTTTCCCCTAGAATTTCTGTAAAAACAATCTGAGGAAAAGTTTTAAAATTTTTTCAAATCACCGGAATTATTAACCAATTTTTTATCAATGTACTGACAATTTAGCTTGAACCTTTTTTTGTAACTCAACCATTTCCCAAATGAGAATCTATTTAAAGAAAAAGGACGCTGATTCGTGCAAATAGCACATCAATTCTGAAAACTTGAATAGAAGTTCCATTAAATATTCAAACGGGATACTGATTTAATGCGAACTAGGAAAGTTCGGAACTTACGTTAGGAAAAAAACCTCTAAAAGGAATTTCCCAAAAATTGCAAGCCGAAAGTTTTGCACCTTCAACCCTTTTAAGTGATTTTGAAATATGAAACTGTACTCGTGACTGACGGGCTTGGAAAGCAATAGTGGGAAAAACCCTGAATTTGGGTACATGCCTAATCTTTCTGCAATCTGATTATGTTAAACCTTCCCAAAGTCTACCCACGTTTTGTTAAAAATTACCAATTAACAAAAATTAAAAAATTTTTTATTAGGAAAACCGATAGTTAAAACGACCTTTTGAAAATCTTCATTTAAAAAGTTAATTGCAACTTGAAAAGGTTCAAATTTCTATTTTCCCCAATTTAATTCGATAGAAGAAATGAAATTCGAAACTCTTTTTCTTTTTCGAATGACACCAAAAAACAGACATCGAGCTAAGTTCGGCGGAGGCCTGAAATAAGGGAAAAAAGTAAGAAGAAAGGAAACTCCCAGAAGGCCTTTTAAGGTAAAAAATTTTTAATATGCAACCGGTGACAACACTTTAATTCCTATTTAATTTTTGTTTAACCATTTTAAATGCTTATTTAGGTCTGAGACTTTTTCCTTCATTATAAATATTTTGATAAACGAACACTCATTAATAAATAATTTCAATTGGGTTTTTCATTATTTTTCAATTATATGTTCAAATATAAAGGTTTGCCGAGTTAGTGAAAATAAGGTAAACAGGTTTTTTTATGTCCGTTTACAAAGGGCCTGGCATATAATTTAAACGGTAGGGAAAACCAAGGATTAAATTCTGAAATGCTGAAATTTTTGCTACTTTTACCCAATATTTTTTTGTCAAACTTTTGGGTGATTTCCCCCATAAACGCATTTTTAACTCATAGGAACCAAATCAGCGGCATCGAATTTCATTGTCAAAAGTGAAACTGTGAAACGGTCGTCAAAAAATATTTCCTTGTTTTTTTTATTTCGGAATTAAAAAATAACTCCTTAAACAACTTAAAGGGACCCCAAAAAAGTTTGGGGTTTGGGAATGGAAACCAAAAATGAAAATTACCGTTTTCTGGGGATAGCAATTAAACAGGTACTTCGGCCTGGTCAATTTAAGAACGTGTTAAAAAAACGTCATTATGTCAAGACCAGAAAAATGGAAGGCAATAAAATTAAACGTTGAAATTTTTGACCGAAAAAATTGTTTTCCTACAAAAATTAATTCTTGTACCATGGATAAGGGGTTTAGGGGAGTAAAAGTGGTTTTTTATACAGATCCATTTTTATTTGGAATTTGGGAACCTTGCTATTGAAAAAATTTTTGAGGTTTAATAACTACAATTGACCCTTTAATATTGAAGGGCGCAATCAGCCACGCTTTATGCAGTTAAACGATCGGGAAAAATTCTGGAACAGCAATTGACAGTAAACGTGACTTCATGTTTCCCGTAAATTTACAATTGGAATTCGCAAAAGCCTCAATTGAGTGGTCAGGCATTTAAGGAACAAATAAAGCCGCAGAAATTTATTCGCGAATATTGGGAACAGTAAACGGAGAAAAGAAAATTCCAAAATTTCGCTACTGGGACGTTATTATTCGCAGCGAACGCTCAATATTTAAATACACAGGCAATTAATTTTTAAAGGGGTGAATGCGCGAAAGTAAATCCGGCCCCCCGGGAAATCCAGTACCAACTAATGAAATTCTACGCTGCAATATACGAAAAATGAAAATCCCATTTGCTCCGAATTGTCTCTCGAATTTTTCGGTTTGAAAATTGCAATTTAGTTTTAAAAAAATTTCAGTAATTTGGTCATGGTTTGAAATTTGAATTTTTTATACTATAACATATTATTAGGGGTTGGAGTAAAGAAGCAAAAAATGACTTTACTTTCAGTTTTAATACCCCCATTCGAATAAAAAATGGTTTCCAAATAAAATAAGGGAATCGTTCCCCAGCAAAATTGTTAAGATTACAAACAAAACAAAGAGCTAAAACCATAGAAACTAGAAAAAGGAAGGAAAGACCAAATTTTAAATTGGAAGGAAATTTTTACCCGGTTACTTAGGAAAAATTCAGACATTTTGAAAAACATAAGAATTTCAAGTTTCATTTGATTAAAAAGTTAAATCGAATCCTAACAGAGGAAAATAAGAACGGGAACCCAACAAACTATAAGGGAAGGGGGGGCAGGAAAATTTATTTGGAAATGAAGGAAGTTGATAAAAAATGGAAAAAAATGATCTTCTTAAGACAAAACTTCTATATCCCCCAAATACCAAACAGAAAACCATTATCACAAAGAAAAGGGAAAAGATCTGCAAAGAATACATATTACGTTGATAAATCGAAAGGAAGTCGGGAGTCATGTTTTATAGAATATTTCCAAAATAAAACCGAAGAATGGTCCCCAAAAACTGATACGACCCTCAAAGAAGCCTAAGAAAAATTTTTTGGGGTTCCCGTGTTTGGGATAAAATTTTCCATTAATCCCTTCCAGTCGATTTCAACTTTTGTGCAAAATTTTTAAAAAATGTTAATTGGGGCCACAGAAAGAACAATAATTTTCCCCAAAAAAATTTTAAATTTAAAATTGTGACCGATTTTTTAGGGTTCTGAGGGGGACTTAAAATTCGAAAATGGCCTGATGAGGAGGGAAAATTGGATAAAAATGACCTAATGACTGAAATGGAGAAAAAATTATGGTCAAGAAAGTTAAATTTCAAGCCTAATTCGAAAGAAGTAATCAGCAACTCGAAAAAAAAGGGAGAATTCCCATTTCCAAATTGAGGGAAGTCAAGTCCCATTTAATTGGCCAACACTGCACAGCGAATCTCGAGCTGATGCTTTTTAAAATATTTTGAATCAAATAACATATTATAATGTCGAATGAAATCTCCATTAAATTTGAGCAAGTCGGTCGAGGGCGAAAAGCGGATTTCATTGTTCGTCAATTCCGTGAGTGAAAAAATTATTATTTAAACCCCCAAATGGGGAAGCTTCCCAATTCAGTTTCCAAATAGAATCTAAAAAAAAAACGAATGGGTTTGGGTTTATTTCGAAATTCAAAAATTTATTGGAGGAGGGCATCAAAAGGTTCATCTAATGGGCAATACTTTATGTGAATAGATTTTCGTTTGAAAAATTTACGTTGCATAAGTTATTTTGGGATGAAGAGAAATGTTTCAAAGGAGAAAGCACCCAATGGGAAATTTACTTCAAGTCACGAACCGACTCGAAAAATAAAGGGGGGAAAGGGGCCCATTAATGTGATTGTAAGGAAATTAGAAGAGCCATTTTTTAAAAACGACGCCCACAATTCCTTGGAACTTTTGACGTTATGGGAAACGCCTAAATTCTTTTTCACATTGATGGTTTATTCAAAACCCCCATTATTGCCCCAATTAAAAGTTTTTTAATATTTAACCCAATTGGAAATGATTTAAAAATAAAGGGAGGGAAGAAGTTCAATCAAAATTAATTCTAAATTTTAGGTAAAACCCCATTACATGGCCAAACTGATGCGTTTTTTCATCGGGAAATAAGTTTTGATGGCAAACAAGACTAAAAAAGTCAAAAAAAAACTTTTAAAGGGGGAAACTCATTGTACCTCTACTTTTATGGTGTAAATGTTTCCAATGGGCCATTAACCGACAGCCTCGGACATTTCTTTCATTCATGATTTTAAAAATTTTGAAGTTGGGATACCCCTAGCCTCTCCTACTGTTTTGATTTTTATTTTTCCCTTAGTTCTTGGTTTTGGTGTTTTATTTTAATCTTAAAATAATTTTACTAACTTTTTTTAAACCAAAAAATTTAATTTTATTATAAAAATAATAGTCAAATTTTTTGATTCTCAGTTTTTTTTTTATTTTAATTTAATACCAAATTTTCCACTCAAAGGAAGTTCGGGTATAACTATTTGAAACTTAACATCTATTACATTTGGATACGAACCCTTTAAATTAAAAGGGTTACCAAAATTTAACTGCAACCAATGAAAAAAACGTTAGAGAATTTTGATCAGGTAAAAAATAGGAAAGGGGGGGGGCAGGGTGGTAAGTGGTCCAAAATATCCCCCTTTCTGAATTTCCATTTCCAATTGAAAATATTTCCCAAAAAAAGGTCATGGGTTATTTAATTTCCAATCCCGTCAATTTTTCCAGTTTTCACCCAAATTTTTTTTTAAAGTTTTATTAAAAATATAAAAACTATAAAATTTGTTTCCAAAATTTTCATTAATGAAAATTTAAAAATTTTAATGTATTTTATTTTAATTATTTCAATAATTTAGATTTAAAAATTCATTGTTTCCCGAAAAAATTCAGTATTCATAACAGGAAATTTTTAAACCTTGAAACTTTGCTTCAAAAACCCAAAAAATACATTTGAAATTGATAAAACTGCCAATTTCTTTACTATTTCATAATAGAAATGTTTCCATTGGATTTTAAACCAAAGAGCAAATCACAGAGGGATGATCGGCACATAATGAATTTACAAAATCTGAAATTATTAAGGTGGAAAAAAATAGAAAACCCATTGGAAAATTGAAAACAGTTATTCGGGAGCTGAGAAATTTCCAAAAAAGGAAAACCTTTTGGGGGAAAATGTTAAATTTTTTTAAAGAAGGTTTTTATAAAAGGGGAAAAAAATGCAAATTAGCCCATTTTAAACAAAAAAAGGGAAAAAAGAATTTTTAAAAAAAAAAAAAATTAACCCCCAAAGGGGAAAAAATTATTGGGCCCCTTTTTTTTTTTCAAAAACCGGGTTTTTTCAAAAAATGGTTTTTTGTTTGAAAAAAAAACCCCCCATTTGGTTTTTTTTGTGCCAAAAAAAAAATTACTGTAATTTTTCCCCCCTGTTTAAAAAAAGCAAAATGTTTTTTTTTTGAGGCCCTAAGATTTCCGAACTCACTCTAAAACTTCTAACCGTTCGGATTTTTGTTTAAAACTCTTCGACTGGAACATAATATGTACTATATAAATTAAAAAATCTTTAATGCTCTTTAATACTTTTCCAATCTTACTTATGTCATAACTTCATGTATTTTTCCACAAGATGAGAAGCGGGGATATGGCACCTATACCGAGCTGAAATCAGCGTTACCAACTCACAACTTCAGAGTTGCCTGGAATTGTATAATAAAAATGCCTGAGATTGTCGGAGACTGCAGGACATTTTTGGAACACGAGTTCGAGTAAATCATTCATTTTTCGAATCTAGCACTAGAACTGACACATCAACTAACAACTAAAAACTTTACATCATTAGGTTTTATAAGCTGTGATTTTTTGTTTTATCAACAAAAACAGACGCCAGACGTGGCCAACCGATGAATGAAAGAATGATAGTCCGCAGCACGCAGCGAAATCGCCAATATTCAAAAATGTGAAATGTAAAAAATAAGGGTAGACAGAATTGTAAAATATAGAAAATGCCTGCCATTGATAAAAAATACCTGAGTGCCGGGAAAATGCCGGAAGAATCTAGAATTGCCTAAGATCTCAGGCAATTACCGGAGGGTTGGTAACACTGACTGAAATACTGTATTTAAAAAAATGTTTTATTAACACCAATTACTGGAAAGAAGAATTCCGAAATAATTTGGCAAAATGTCCATCAAGAGCAAATAAAAGCCATCCTGGTATGTACAAGAGTAGAGAAGGGTTGTTTCATTTTTATTTCATTATTTTTTGAGAAAATACATTTAATTTGAATTTTACCTTCATATTTCAAACTGGACGTTTCTCACGATACCAATAATTAGAGTCGGCTTGGTTTTTTACAGAATAAAGGCAAAGGCTTTGCCATCTCTCTGTCGAACCTTGGAGTTAATTTTTTGCTTCAGAAAAAAAATACTATAACATATAAGACTGATAGTAAGGTGGGAAAAATTGATGGGGCTGAATATTGGTACAGGTGTGGAAGTTTTTATACTGACAACATTCAGAAAATCTCTACCAGTCTGAGTGATATTTCGTCCCACCGAACCCTAGAGACAAAATAATCGTCAAAAGTTTCCTCTGATGATTTGCTATTTCTTATTGAATGTATCAAACAGTGTCTTCTAATAGTTTTTCATAAAGTTTGATGTATAAAAGTTTTGCAAGTAGCATAAACCCAAGTTGGAGTCAATATTCAGTCATCGAGGGAGGAAGGACTTCTCAGGCTGATAAAAACTTCTAGTATGTTGATCAGTACACAAACTCGATAGTCTGTTAAGGTATTTTCGCAAAGTGGGAATCCTTTTCGGGCCTCCCTAATTTGGTCTTCGGAGTCATTGTTATAATGTTTCCAATTTTTATTTATTTTTAATGATCGCTACTACACACTACAGGTTGATGATGGTTAACACGTAATTTACAGGGGTTAGATTCAAATTAGTAAAAATTGAAAGGAGAAAAAAATTACTAAAAATATCAAATTAACTGAAAAAAAAATGAAAGTGTCTCACTTATCAACAAAAGCGTAAAACATCTCTGGACCCTTTCTGTTTTTCACAAAGTGGTTCAGAGACACAGCACCGAAAAAGAAGGCAAGCCCAAAACTAGACCGATTCTTGATACATATATAAACTCTTTCATCGTATTACCCTAGAACGGAGCTAGTGGGAGAGGGTGAGGAGTACCTTCGCCTGTCACGGGCCGGGGATACTTTCGGACCAAACAAGCATATATCGTCGCATTTACCATAAATAGGAAGTAATCAGCATGTAATAAACGGTTTAGTCTGCAGTACTTTCAAATAAAAGGTACTGATTGATTAACTGATTGTAGAATCTTTGTATCATCACAGATTTTGATGTTGATCTGCGAGGGAGGGGGAATTCGATATGGTGCATGAAAATCATTCTCTCTAACATAGGAAATGCACTGACTGCCTTTATTAATCTAGTCATGCTCTTTCAACTCTGATTCGTAAGTCACTCGCAAGCAAGGGCTGGTTTAAATATGGAAGGGGTGGGGACAACCCGCTCTCACAACTTTTGAAGTTCTAAAAAATAGACCTCAAAAGTACATGCACAAGCGGAAGAATGGTTAGGTTTTTTCTTTCCTTCTTCTCAAAATCTAATCTCTGTCTCAAGCTCTACAAGGTCCAAAAGAATCAATTCTCATACAGGAATATTCGATTAAACGGTGTTCAGCTTCTGCCTCTACTGCTCTAGATTTCTGATTGGTCGTTGACGCAATCGACGTTAAAGAAAGCAAGGGATCAAAGGGACGGGTCATGGGTGAGGGATAATTTGAATTTCACAAATGATATTCCAATTAGTTGTGAATTCGCGCGAGTGTCAACTTCACGGAATTCGATTAGTAAGTCATGGATAACTTACCATTTCCAGGAGACGAGTACACGCCAACTTTCCCAGCTACTCTGCCGCTCGGCATATTTTCAAACTCGAGTGGATTTCAGCACCAGTAGGTAGAACCGTCCGCGTAGAAAGGATCGCGACGGAAATCAACGGGCGAAATCGATTCACGTTTCTTGGCACATCTGCGAAGAAAACAACAAAAGAGCGTGAACTACAGGACGAGTAATTTTCCAGCGAATTTTCATTACTATGTGTGTCGTATAAATGCTGAAAATAATCAACGAGGTGAAGAAGAAAAGAATGTTGACGCCTCGTACACGTTTCGTTCTCGCTAATCAATGAAAGGTTTCATCCGTTTCGGGAAGCTCGATATTTTCACGAAAATTTATCCGCGCGGTTTCCGAATTGGCACGAAAACTGCGACTGAAAAGCAAAGCATTCTCAATACATATTTCCGGCAACTGACATTCATGGGGCACCCGCAATAGTAACGCAGTTTAGTCAAATAGGCGGCGTGAACGCAGTCGAGGTCGTTATGAGTTCCCACATCGGAACGGTACAATTTTTCGTCCTAACCAAGGATCGGACTTTGAAATGTATATCGACTACTGCTCCCTGGCATACATCGAAAACCTAAGTAAAACTCAACTGAATAAGCTTCTTCAACGGCAAAGAAAGATCCTTATAGGAGTAACATCAGCGTACAGGACCATTTTATATACGTCAGTATTTTGTACAGCAGGAATCCCACCAACTGATCTTAAAATAGAAGAGCGCGTTAGGATAAAAAAGCTAAAAAATCTTAGGAAGTGGAGAGATTGTTCTTTTGCAGTGAAAAACGGTATTGAAGAAGCTAAAATAGACACCCTAATAAAGTGGCAAGAGCGATACCTTAAGTCTGAAAGAGGAGAAATCACCAAAAAATTCTTCCCTAATATTGAAAATCAGCTTCCGATGAAACATTTCTACACAAACTATGTGACTACCCAGTTCCTAAGTGGGCACGGAAATTTTAACGCCTACCTAGCAAAATTAAAAATAATAGATAGTCCCACGTGTGAAAGTGTAAAATGGAAAACGAGACAGTTATGCACGTAATTCTCAAATGCCGAAAGTGGAAAAGACATAGAAAAAAGTTTGGAATCAAGGAAGACCCCAATCTAAATTTAACTGATCTATCTAAAAAGGAATTTCAAAATCTAATAGACCTCTTTCACCAAATGAATGCTAATAAGGCTAATCATAATGGATAAGTGGTAATAACCTACAGCTACTGAACACCCTTGATTACGTGATAGCAGCACCTACAACATATGTAATTTTTTTAGAAATAAATTACCCGACTAGGGTTAATCTTGGTAGACAATTTTGGTGCTAAGATGTAGTATTTCCATCATACAAATGAAACTACTGTGGAACTCCGAGGCGGACCTCTTCTGATAACTGTGAAGGAAAGGAGAGTTCTGCCTCGTAATATGTGATGAAATGTAATGTAAACATTATTCATTAATAAATAAATAAACAAATAAAAAAACAAGTATAAGACTGGAATAATTTAGCCCTTCGGGAAATGACCGAAAAATGGCCTTCGTCAAAAAACGATCTTTTTGCCCCCTTCTCTTGGGCTTGATTTATTTCTACACATTATTACTTTTCCAAATAAAATTACAAAAATGGACTTTCTTTCGAGGAAGGTTGGCAAGCGGATCAAATTTTAGTTTTGGTATCCATAGAGATGAAAAATTGAAACGATATCGGTATTGATATCGATAGAATCATTTTGGCTGCCGATAATAAAACAGTCAGAAATACGAGAATGAGAACAAGAACATGATGGGATTGAGAACGAGAATGGGAAACGGGAACGTTGGTAATTATTAAGGAGAATGAGGACCACAAACGCAAACCATGCGCGAAAGTAAGATTCTGAAAGCCTAAAATCATCAATTATAGGTATTATTTTAAATGAAAAAATCAAACTGCAGTACTCCAGCGTTGGAAAAAAGAAAAAGAACGAAAAGGAAAACGGCATGTTATCGTTCTTGTTTTGAGAACGAGAATGAGAATGAGAACGAGAACATGCGATGGGATTGAGAACGAGAACAGAAAACGGGAACGAAAACAGGACCAAGGTGGGAACAAAAACGGAAATGGAAACGAGAACGAAAATGGAAACGTTGGTAATTTTAAGGTAAGGAGAACAAAGAACATGAATTATAACCATGCAGTTAGAGAGGAAAACGAACGGGAACGATTATTTTCGCTCTCTTCAACACTGACTCTATTCGATGAGTCACCTTATAGCTAGCTTCGCCTTCTGGAAAGTTCGTTAACATATTTTTAGATAGTTTCACTGCAGTGCGTCGCTTTATGAAAACGGATGTGGAACGACACAAAATGAACAAAAGGCCCCGCAAAGACAGGTTCATACTGACGTGTGTGAAATAACAGAATCTCTCTCACTCACTCACACAGACACACACACTGCATACAAAGAAATTGTGTAACAAATTCAAATATGTTGTTGAAATTGAACTACAGTCAGCTTTTGACCAATTTTACTCCATTTCTTGGTGTATCTTAGCAATAAAGCGTCGCCGAATTCAAATCTGTAGCCGAAATTGAACTACAGTTATTTTTGACCAATTTTATCCCATTTTTCGAGCGTATCTTGGCAACAAAGTATTGCCACCAAATTTGGACATCAACAAATTTGAAGACAGTGCGAAAAATCGAGGATGAATAAGTATATAGATAACTAGATCGAACTTGGATCGATTTTTTTTGGATCTTATTTTCTTGCTAAATCGCTGAAAATTACAATTTTTTGCATTGAGGGGTAATAAATAAATAAATACAGCCTTGAAACAGATGTTTCGGTCCAACCACTGGGACATAGGCCTCCTTGATTAATTATTTTTGATACAAGGGTTATAGTCTAATTCTCCTTGGTGACAAGTCATTACTGGGGAATGGGCATTGAGGGATACGCCTGACATAAAATATCAAAATACTAATAAAGAAAGAAAGAAAAAAAGAAGAAGAAAAAAAAAAGAAATAATAATGATTTAGGAATCTTATGACCATTCTAGTGATCTCAAATTATCCGTATTCGAGACCCATATCTGGAATGCGGACTTTTGCGTCCCTTTGCGTCCGCAAATCAAGAAATTGTCGTGAAAAAGAAGAAAAAACAGAGGGTACGTTCAATCACATCTCTGCCAACTCAGTAACTGGATTCACGATCAGTGCTGCCAGATTTATTTTGCCAAAATCCGGAGAACACTCTGAAAAAAGGAATTCGGGAAAATCCGGACACAAATGTTATGTCCAAAGAGAAAAGGGACCTTATGGTGAAAAAATAAAAAATATTTTTTTTTCAGCTTTCCTAGCATAAAATTGAATGTAGAATGATAATCCATGTTTAGTTTTACCAATTATTGCAAAAAAAAAAATTAATTTCCCCGAGTCTTATAAGTTAAAAAAAAAAAATACATTACAATTATTGGAAAAAAGTAATAATGTAAAAAAAAAAGCCTTTAAAGTTCAATTTACTAAAAAAAATAATGATAACACTATTAGGAATAAAAGGAGATAAATGTTTTTTATTTAATCACAGTACGTCCAGTTCGCGCTCCGCGTGTGTCAACCTCTCTCCCTCCACCTTACCGCCCAAACTCTTCACCCAGTTCCGGAGGCCAGGTATCTTGGCATTCTGATCGACTCCCGCCTAACTTGGCGTCCTCACATCACGGCAAAGATCAGAAAAGTCAAACTCCGCTTTCGATTCGTATTCTGGATGCTGCGCTCTCGAATCAATATCTCGTTACGCAAAAAGCGCCTACTATACCTGGCAGTTCTCAGGCCTGTTTGATCCTACGGGGCCCAAGTCTGGGGTTGTGCAGCGCCCACCAACATTGAGAAACTTCAGATTCTTCAAAACACGATTCTCCGAAAGATCACTGGTGCCCCTCAGTTCTTGTCAAACTGACAACTTCATACGGATCTCCACCTCCCCACAGTGCGCGAGCTGCTTTCTCACCTTGCTACGTCCTACGAACAATGCCTCCACCAGCACCCCAATCAACTTGCTCTCCAACTCCTTCTCCCACCACCATTGCTTCGCCTCCGCTGTCGACACTTCCTGGACATCGCTGCTCCTCCATAGCTAAAATTACTGTTAATTTACTCTTAATATCATATTTCTCACTCTAATTTTAATTTTACTTTTTCGTACGTTGATTTCTCACGATATTTTTAAGTTGAAATTAATCGTCTCTTCTCTCTTCACCCAGCTACTGCTATTGTCAACCCTCTTCATCCTCTTGGCGTCGTGATTGCACGATCGCCTGGCAATGTATTTCGTTCTACTCGTTCTATTCGTACTTAGCTCTATTTGTAAATGTACTATGTACAGTTCAAATAAAACTCATTAAAAAAAATAATAAATAAAAATGTTTTTTATCGGAAATTTCACGCAGAATTCAATTTTGTTATCAGTTTTACCAAATAATGCACCCTACATATAATTAACAGCAAAAGAAAATGCCCTATTAAAAATCACTCAAATTTCTCACACAACAAATTACTACAGATCAAACTGAAGTTAAGAATCTCTACATTCGGGAAACTGAAAATTCTTTCACTATTTTCTTTTCATTTTGGAACCATGCATAAATCGATGGCCCAGGAGCATTTTCCCCCATTATATTGAATTTGAATGGGAGCTGAGAAATTAGGAACGGATTCGTATCAGTAATTCGAATCTGATGAACGTTATGAATTCGTGAAATTTATTCGAATCTTTTTAGTGGATTCGTCGGATTTGTACTTTTTTTGTCTGTTTGTTAATCTCATACTGAAAGCCCATAATTTTAGGGGGAAAACGAAAAAGAGAATAACCAAAAACGCACTGAAAAAATATGATTCCAAAAATAGTTGTTTGTGGATTCTGATGAGAATCCAATTTTAGTGGATTTGTTTTCAACCTTGGTTTCTGAAAAAGGCAATGATAATTATTGAGGTAAAAAAACGAGAAAACACGTTTTCCAGTCCAGTTTAGTGCAGTCAAAATGCAGTCAGTCATAGAAAAATATTTTTAATTAATCAGAAATTGAATAAAGCCACAAAACGAGAAAAAACAACGAAAATCCGGATTTTCCCCAAAATTTTCTGACATTATTCAGAAATCCGAACATTTTTTGTCTAAGGATGAAAAATCCGGAGATCTACTGGCAAATCCGGAGACCTAGCAGCACTGTTCACGATGAAAGTAAACCGATCCTATGCTTGTTTTACTAAAGACCATATTTTTATACGGTTGGATTTCAGTGTTTTTCGAGGTTCCTTCACGTTTTATTGCGTATCACGCTACCCAGGAATGATGGGAACCATTCTACGCATTCGTTCCATAGTGAACACCCCCTACAAAGAAGGGGCACGGTGCCATCGTGCTTACTTTATTCGGACCTAATTTTTTGGAAAAGTCAAAAAACAAGTCATTGATTCGCTTTCGGTACTGTACCCTACTACTTAGGTATTTCAAATGGTTATTCTTCAAATATTCTTTCCACGTTCTATTTTATTTTCAAAATACTGAATTTCTCTAATACAATATTTTGAATTGCGGTCATAAGTTCTCAGGTGTATTGGCCCTGTCTGTATTCATGGTCTGTTCGGAAACTCGAGAATTTCAGACCCTCAGTTTGATCTGGCTCCTGGCTATTACAGAAATAGGGAGAACATATGGCGGGACAAAAGTCATCGAGGAAGAAAATTTGCATACATAAATTTGCGATACAACACATTCACAACATCCAGTCGTCTTTTTTCCCCCTTCACAAACTAACCGAGAGCAATAACCATCTAAAATAACCGAACTTCATTTGATTCGACACGTGTTTTGGAAATGTTTACTATCCCATTTAGTTCGATTTTACTGCACGGTGAGACTTTCAAAACTACAGCACCAGACGTATCGAAGAGAGGTTCTCGAGAATATTTCTCCAACTTAATGTGCGACTGAAAGTTTTCAATTTCACGAGAATAAACAAATTCGGCGAATAGTTAAATTTAATTGAGCAGACATTTTGCGAGAGTATTGATTTCCCTAAAAAACTGCATGTATTTATTTTTTCGCAAGCTCGCAGATAGGGAATATCAGTTAATATTTTCACAAAAAATAAAATCCTATTTGAGGCTATACGAGTAACTGACTGCGAGATGATAGACATAAAACGAAAAATCGCTGGTCTGATGTTCCAATATTGTTTTAAAATAGCGATATAATTTAATTTCCCTCGCGTCACGTCGAAAAATCTTCCACGTTCTTGCTCGACGAAAATATTATATAAAACGTATATTTCATCGGATGACGAGAAAGACGATAAATCTCGTCTGTCTATCTATGGTTCGTATTCCGAATACAGAAATGACGTTTCTGATTCGCGAAGTTTTCATTTAACAAAGAATTGACGTCTTTCTTCCCTAACTGCCGAAACGAAAAGCCTAACACGGAGGCCGTTTCAGTGTTTACTCAACACTTCTGTCAAAACTTTTCATAAATTTTTCCAACTCCTCGGTTGTGATAAGTAGGAGTAGAGGAGGCTGAAAACCCCATCGACATCGTGCCATTAAAATTTTCGAATTTTGTTAGATAAATATTATAGATATTAAAATGGAATGGGATATAAACGTTTTTGAATTCTGAAAATGCTCTAACTGAAATGAAAGCAGAATACTAGATGGGACTCCAATTTTTCCAACTAGAAGTTCGTATTTCGTGCGTAGACAAAAAAGAGAAAACATTTTCGGGCTTTTCTACTAATTTCAGTCATAAAAACAAGTAAAAACGTCTTTAAATTTTCCAATGATGAAACACCGATTTTTCAATCGAAGTCAGTTATCAAAATTTCGAACTTTGGGAGGGGCTCCACAGTTCAATACATCCCTGAACAGAGTGTTACATTTCGGTCAAATGATATGCACAAATACTGAAAAATGTTGGTACAAGGTTTCATCTAAGGGGTTAACATCAGAAAGATTTAAATGCTCTTTCTGACTCTTTCAGGCTTGATTACAGTATCAAGACTTTCCCAGGCTTCTTTAGAACTTGTGGAGACCCTCTCCTCTCCAACATATATTTTCGTATAAATTATCCTGCCTGTCTACAGTCTGCGTAGCGCAATGCGAACGTCTCAGTTTGCCATTTTGGCTACCCTGTTTTTCTTCCCGCCACTCCCTGTGATGACTATGAATTATTTGCTTTATCATATTACAATACATTTAACATTTAAGTAATAAAATGGAGTTTGTTTATTTACGAACATAGTTACTGACTTTGCTCAGAGAAGCCCTGTGAAATGATATCCATCTCTGTATTGTTCAAGGGGAAGCTTGGAAGAAGGGGGAGGGGGTTCGTTCCCCAAGTTTATGCTTCCTAATGCTTGTGTCCGGATTTCTGGATTTGGAAATATGGTAACCCTATTTATTTATAAAACAAAATTATTCTCATTTTTTCACCGTAGCTGCGCCTAGAGTTAAGGAACATTTTTCTGCAGAAACCGATTTTCGAAATTTTGGGGCTTACGCTGTTTCTGAACTATGTGGTTCTAATATACACAAGTCTGAAGACACATTCCATAGATTGAAAAAGTTTAAAAGAGTGTTAGCGAAGTCGTGCAGAGTTTTGTGCAAGTTTGGAAGAGAATAGAAACAGTATTGAAGTGTCTTAAGTATAAGTTTGGAAAAGCCTCGAAGAGTCTGAAGGAAATTTTAAGCCTTTTGCGATTCTTAAAAAGCCTTGGACTAGTCTAAAACGTCTTAAACAGATATACAAAAGGTCTTATAAATGTCTCAGCGAGTTTGGAAGACGTTTTGAAGATTCTCTATGCGTTTTAAATAAGGCCAGAAATGTCCTAAGCGTCAAAATCAGGTCCGGAATAGTAGTGGATGAGTCTTGAGAAGCGTTAAGAGTCATGAACATGCTTGAAAACGTGTTCCGGTGTCTTGAACATTGCTGCCGGTGTCTCAAGAAGTCTTAGATACTTGACAGTTTTATAGGTGTATTAAGGACTCTGAACGTCTTAAACAGTCTTGATAAGTCTCAAACATGGCTGGAAGAGTTTTAAACATTTAAATCACGTCCTGAATAGTCTTGAACGAGTTACGGGAAGATATCTTAAATATGCCTAGAACCGTGTTCTAGAGTCTTGAGCAACTCTGCAAGAATCTTGGACTCGTTCAAAATACTTCCAACAGACACGAAAGTCTAATAAGCGTCTTAGCGAGTCTGGAAGATGTCTTGAAGTCTCGATAAGTCTCAAACCAATCTGGAAAAGTTCGAAGCATCTCTAAATCGGGTTTGGAATAATCTTGAACTGGTCATACAGTTGCATATTTCAGAAGCCTGCCAACTAGCCAGGAAAAATATTCTTCTATTTATCGAGCCGAGTCTCACTTATGTACAAGGTATATGATATATTATATATTATAAAAGCTTCATGTTTTAATCTGCCATAAGCCGTGAACCAACTAGTTGAATCGTTTTTAGACGGATAACACAAATAAATGTTCTCACAGAAGCCTGAATTACGGGAAACAATTTTCCAGCAACAACATGCGAAGTCAGGACCTTCTGTGCGTTTTTTATTCGATTTTCTGTGCACAACTCTGACACGTATAAAAAGTTACCCTTGCTGCCCGAGCACGCGAGCACGTATAATCCACTCGCGAAACCTCTAATTCGCAATTCAAATATACATCCAGGTACAACAGGAAACAAGCACATCGACAAAGCCTCATTTAAAAGTCAAATACGTACACATACATAGCAAATGGGCTGGAAACTCATCTTGAAATTAAAAACGTGTCAGAGATAGCTCTTCTTGTATATTATCTGTGAAACCCGAACCGCGCCATGTTGAATTCGAAACTCAAAATGAAACGTAAATTGTAAAATATTTTAAACGTACACGTAAATCCATTCTCGTATCAAAATGTCCGTCGTATGCGTTTAAAATATGCGACGACATATCCGTAAATAAGAAAATGAAAATTCCTATCTATTCTCCTCGGTATATCTCTCTATATTTCTCCCCCCTTTTTTTCAATTGATGCGACCGAAGTTTCCTCCTGTGTAGGTTGAATGTGCAATATAAATTTATGATATTTTATGCATGTGTGAATCGTGCGAGCGTTTTCTTCTTTAAGTGAAATATAACTCTTTCCGAAGTAAGTCGTAGATCATGTTCCCGTTTTTCCTCCAAAGATGCGCGAAGACCGCACACAATTATTACAACACGAGAAAAAATAAAACGCCAAGCAAAAATTCAAGAGACAGACGTAAATTTTCATTATTTCTCGTATTTCCCTAACGAGCTGCATTTACGCCCGAGACGCAATTTTTTACTTTAATCGCGGATACAGAAAAAAAAATTTATGCGTTCCATTATTAAGGGATGCAACGCGATACGAATGTTATCTTCATTGTTTTCTAAATACACTAACTGACCTCAGTTTTTTTAGTTGTATTATACTCCATGTTTAACTACTTAGTTTAATAAAGGGTGAAGTTTCAGTCGACTGTTTACCATATTTACTGCTGCAAGAAGAGGACTTATTTCGTATTCGATGCATGTCGCAGTTATTGTAGATTGTGTAAGTTATATCGTAATTTGTGGAATTACAGTCGACCGCAACGCCGAAAATCGACTAGCTAATTAACTAGCAAGTTATAACAAGATTAGCGCGTGACTATGGAAAACAAGATACCAAATCTCACTCATTTTACGGAACACAGTTACCGAGAACAACATGCAACGAAAAACACTACGCGACCAATTCAGAATAACCAGTCAGCCTAGTATGGGGGGGGCGAGAGGTGCTAAAATTAGAAAACCACTACCTGACAAAATCGCAAAGGAGGATCCAGATCTCCCCTGATTACGCCACTGTAACTAATAATGATAAACTGCATCATTAAATATTACCTACATATTTTGAAACATATTAAAGAAAGAACTCACAACATTACTGGACAAAAATAATGACTACAAAGGCAACATATAAGAAAAGAAATAGGCCAAAATGACAAAGAAATTATCAAGTAGAAGTACTGCCGTTGAACACACAAAAGGACTAGCAATAGGTTGCAGAACTCTGCAAAACCGAATTTGAAAATGACGCCACCACCGTAGACATAAATAACTACAGCTATAGGGTCATTCATAACTATTTCCCCCTTTTTTTTATTTGTGTGCGACGTTGCGCTGTATGCGCCGAGTGCTCAGACTTTGTAGTCCATTGCACTATATTCCTCAAGTTGCTATTAAGGATCAGCTCAGTAGCCTTACTCTTATAGCCAAAGTGAGAATTTTACTGAACTCTATCCCGCTGACTTCACTAGGTGCTGGATACTCTAGTCCCAGTGCTTCGCGTCTTGTCTCGGCTATTGCCAGGCTCTTATTTTCGAATACTGATGATTCACGCACACGCGCTCATTCATCAGCGAGGTTTCCAAAATTGTCATAATCCACCGATCGTACGAGTATAACCAGGAAGTAATTAATATTAACACCGTCTCCCTCCGACGATCTTAGCATCCAATTAGACTCACACTCGTGTTTCGAAAAATCATTCGATCACCAACTACTAAATTATCCGGCACACTGTCGAGACCGTCCCTCGAAACAATTACACCTTGTCCACCCGAAACGATCCACATCGTCGGGATTCGCAAGCCACCGTGTGCGGCTCTGACGTCTTCAAAACTCATTTTATCTGGGGGGAACACTTTTTCCTTTATAAACTCGCTACAAGGACCGAATCGATGACTTGCTCTAGATAGGTGGAGACAGAGGCAAAACTTGACTTTCATTTGGAGGGGGGGTAGAGAAGGAAAATTTGCCGATAAATATTTTTTGAAAACTAAAAATTCGTCGACAAAACTTTTTAAAATTTGAAAATTTGCCGATTTTTCAATCAAAATATTTCTTAATTGAAAAAATAAATAAATAAATAAAACAGAAGCAAAATATGGGCCCAAGGACTAATATTTGAGGACGTCCTTGTACCCTCAAAAAAATCTGCCTCCTTTCTACTCTTCATTTTTCTTCCATCCTTCCTTCGTTCCTCTTTTTACCTTATTTTTGAAGCGCCTTTTTATCGTGAGCCGCTTGAGACATTCTCCTTTCTCGACCCTTGTGCAAACCTACAACATCCGAGGGGTTTCCTGGATTCATTTAATACTACTTAATAAGACCCTTTTGACCCATTAAGACCTCCTCCTCCAAATTATGTAAAACTTTTAGGACTCTTTCAGACTTCTCTGAGACTTCGAGGATCTTCCGAATTTGTTCAAGACTTTTTCTGGCTTCATTAGAACATTATACCTTGGAAAATGAAAAATTCAAATGATCAGTTTCAAAATTTGCCGACCATCAAATTATTGGGGGAGTTTCACCTTCCCCCCCCCCCACCTCCAAAGTTTCGTTCCTGCAAATGCAGATTGGAACCTTATCCCCAAAGCACTCATATTTGCGCACATGAGCGTACCCTAGTCTGGGAGGGTAGGCTGGAAGGATGTTAGGAATACTTGAAAGGAACACACAACTTTTCCTTTAAACAAAGTGGTTGTTCTTTTTTCTTGATGATCTTCTTCTTCTTCTGAATTTCCTCTGATTCGTTTTCTAAATTTGTTCCAATGAAATCGATCACAAAAAACAAAACAAAAACCTACAGATCGATCGGATTTAGGGGAATCCGTGCCACAAACTCCCTTTCGTTCTTATGGGAAAAACACATTGAGATTTGACTTTTGTTCGAGACTAAATTTCCCTCCTATATTTACCAGGACCAAAACACGTAAATTAAACACTAGAACATTTGCTATCGGATTCAGCTTGTGACATGAGAAAATAAGTCTTTTGCTTTCAACTTTTAGATTTTAATAAAATGTTCAACTTTCTCAAATTTTAGGCTCTAGGTCAAACAGAGAATCTATTCAAAACAGAATAGTCATTGAAATTCGAAATTCAACGTTTGCTACCGACTTTCAGATAACGTTCGATACTCAGCTTAAAACCTTCGGCTTTTGACTGACTAATCTCTGACAACGAAATTTGACTTTCAGTTTGGCAAATTTTTTTAAACTAAAAATTCGCTCATAAAATCTTTTAAAAATTAAAAATTTGCCAACTTTTTAATCGAAATATTTTTTAATTGAAACAAAAAATAAACAAACAAACATTCATATAAAAAATGAAACGTTCAAATGAACTGTTTCAAAATTTGCCGACTGCCAAATTATTGGGGGATGTTTCAACCTCCACACCCCCTATAGTTTCGCCCCTGGGTGGAGACTTCACTCTTATCTCTCACATCAGATCTGGGACTCCGAAAATTAACGTAACTTTACCACATGTCGTGTTGTGTGCTCTCAAAGCCCATTGCTATAATCTGTAACTGTTAACTTAACGAAATAATCAAAGTTTTCAGAGCATCAATAAAATTGTTGAATCGAATCCAACTCGGCTTCATCTGTTATTAGCGCCGAGAATTATCGACATAAGGGCTCGTTGTATCAGCCCTCGCTGCTCACGCTACGGCCTGTTTTGGCCAGCACCAACTGCTCACAACACCAGGCTCTGTACCCACAGAGACCGGTCACTACAGCACGACAGATGTCGATCGAGGTTTCTTCCTCTTCTTCACAGTACCTACAGGAGCCGTTTTTCACCACTCCTATTTCACACCACATGTGTTTTGTGGCTCCATCACCAGTTAGTAGTCCGACCATGAGCCTTTCATGTTTCCTGTCAAGCCTTAATAGGAACTTGGCATACTTACTGGGGGTGTCCCCTATCAGTGTTTTTCTGACGTTCATGCCACTGGCCAACCGCCAGTGCATTTCCTTCTGCTTACTTATTCAGGCCTTTACATTGGATTTTATGACGCTGTATGCTACAGGAAGACACGGCCTAGGCGTTGCCAATTCCTTTTTTATGCCCTCCATCGTTAGCTTGCCAGCGATCATGTTCCCTTTTATGCCGCGGTGTCCTGGTGTCCATAGTATGGTGACACGGTTCTCCTGAGCAAGGGTGTATAATTTGTTAACACACTTCGCCACCACTAGAGATGTCGTTTGGTGTGACGATAGTGCCTTGATAGCCGATTGACTGTCTGTACAGATATAGATCTGCTTATTAACAAGGTCCTTATGCTGGCTTTTATCGATGGCCACCGTGATCGCCATTACTTCTGCTTGAGAATAGCGACGCCCTCGCCCAGCGTCATTGAATAGTTGTCAACGCCTTTTGCATTCGTGATTCCGATTCCTATACCTTGGTCATTCTTAGAGGCACCTGCAAACCACACATTCTCCTCTTTTCCTAGAATGCTTGCTACCCCTTTATCAAGCCTCCCGTGTGGGTATCAGCGCACGGTACGGCTTGTCAAAGAAGTGTTCCATCGCGATTCTATCCTTCGGCATCCGAAAGCATTTATCCATCGTCCCCGCTATTTCCCATATCCTTCTGTGGTCTGTTTTTTTAGCCTGAAGGTTTGGCTGGCCCACGATAAGCCCCCATTATCGCAGCTGCTTCTATAGCAATGTGAAGTGGCGGCAAGTTCACGAGCCTTTCCAGTACCTTAGTTGGCGCCTTCTTCATTGCCCCCGTTGTCATCACGCACGCGAGCCTTTGCAGGTGGTCTCGTCCTCTCTGATTTTGGCCAGGTGAACCCAGCCCCACCACACAGTGGCCGCATATGCGATTCTGGGACGTATTACACTGGTATATATCCAGTGCATCAGTTTGGGAAAGAGTCCCCAGGTCCTGCCGACAAAAGTGCGACAAGCCCAAAGAACCTCAATCTCTTTTCTTATTTTATCTGAGACGTGATCCCTCCAGGAGAGTTATTCATCAAGATACACTACTCAGTACTTAGGATACACACAGTATATAATGTGAAGATTTCTACGAGGCAGTGATGTGGCCAGGGGGGCGAAGGGGGCTAATGCCCCAAGACACCTGAAATTGAATGTAAAATATGCAAAAATGAGCAATTTTTCGTCTTTAAAACACGCTTTTTCGAAAAATGTTTGCTTGAGCAGTAATTATTATCTTCATTTTCATAAAACAGTCCTCTAATATCGGCAAAAGAAAAACAAAAAAAAAACTCAATTTGGGATTCTTTCTCCCTTGAAAATCCAACTTTGCCTCCCCCCCCCCTCGACAAAATCCTGGCTACGCCACTAAATCATGGGTAGAACAGCTGGGCTGTTCATTCGAATTTTTTATACTTAAGACTCCTCACCACGGCAAGGTATCATCCAAGAAGAGGACCGAATTTCATAATAATGGTTGATTGGAGTCGACTTTTCCGTACGTTTTTTACCGTTTTTGTTAACTCATTTGCAGTCTACACTCCCTCCCACCTCCCACCTCAAAATAATTAACGTTAGCCCTGCATGTATACGTGAACCTAATCTCGTCCAACAAAATAGCCGATATTCCATAATCCATAAATAATACGAAGGTATCGAGAATGCGTAATCCGCTATTCATCTTTTCGTTGAGATGAATACAAAAGGAAAACCGTATCTACCTAATTGACGGTGAGGTAGGTATATTAGGTAGTAGGTGCCTTTTCGGGTAGTAAAATTACTGTCCCAGAGTTGAGTTTTGAGCTATCAAAGGATCGCGCATACGCCTTGAGAGCTTCGTATGTATACAGCTAATAACGTACGTCCATAAATAATAAACGATTTAATTTCATTCGATGGTATTCACGGAGCACGGTTGTCGTTTAACGCACATATGAGTACACCTCTGGAACGAGAGAATATTTCAGGGGCTGTATTTTGGCATTCTATTGATACAATTTAGCCTGAAGCCTTTGTTATATGTATCGATGGAACGCGTTTCGTAAAGTTCCAGCTTTAATTAGGGTACATTAAAATCAACATTGCGAGAAAAACAAACACGTTAGGAGAATAAGCGCAATGAAACACCGCACCAGCGGTGCCTAAAGGACGAGATGGTGTGCAGACTTGGAAAGAAAAAGTGCAAAAGAAGATGGCGCTGTGTTTAAAATGCGTTTTCAGCGCATTATATGGCAAAATATAAATCACTGCTTTTGCAGACTGTAGAAAACTTAATAAAAAAAAAAACTCTTGAAGCGTCATAAAATTTGTTCACGACGATAAATTATCAGCAATTGTGCATTCGTATCAGAGGCTGGAGACGTTCATCTTAAACGCGGGTCTGTTCAGAAAATGAATCGAACAGCGAGTGCTCTAAGACCAACTTTACGACGATTTTCATTTCAAAATCGTGAAGGTCGCATATAATAAAATACTGCGTGAGTTGAAGTAGCGACGTTCGATATAACGTACAGCAAATTGAATAATCAATCTGTCGCTGCTGTCATTCATTACTGATTAAAGAAAATCTGTTCCTCACGGGTATACTAAAAATGCAAATTCTATTTTACACGGGCAACACTCCGAACATCCGAACGTTTTCGGAATTACTACGAGAAAATTGGCGGCAAAATTACCCACGGGAAAGCAGCAGTACATTTTAGGGTCCATTCATTCGCTTATACATCTTCGTGGCCGCCAGGTCACAATACAATTTCCCGGTTGTAAATGAGCTAGTTGTAGGTGTCATGAAGGGGTCTTCAAATTGTCCTCGACATCGATATTATGCTACGAATGAACTTTCAAATTTTATAGATTTTGGTTTTGACTCGGAAGTTGATTATAAATACTATGCCGTACAGTAACTACAGTAGTCAGCATACATAATATGTAGGTATATGTCAAGCCTTGTATTCTACTATTCCAGAAACACTGGTATCCAAAAAAGTAAATTTCAAGAAAACAGCAAACAACTGTCGCAGGAGAAAATAGCTTACTGTGTACTTCGTTCATTTTGCATTACACTGTTTGCTAGTGAGAACTCAGAGCTCTATGATACATAATAGGAATTAAAATTTCTACCATGACCAACATGAAAATTTAAATTTTTCTTCGGATATACATCAAAATTCAAGTTCTAAGTAACACCTCTTATGAAATGCCAAAAATTCGTATCCCAGTAAAAGAAAACTAACCTGAGACCAAATATCAACCGAACAATTTTTTAAATAACATAAATAATAGAATACCAAGCAATTACAAATATTACCAACGATCTGTAAAATTATGAAGGGTGTTTCAAATATGTGACTCCCTTCAAAAGAGTAGATAAAAAACTTGTTTATACTACTTGATCAGAAAGGCAATGTTTACGTTGGTGTTTTACAGATGACAAGAAGCGCCTATCATTCATGCATCGAGTGCTAACGAAACCTGCATGTAAAGTAAACGTCCCTCAATGTAAAGCGATCTTACATGAAAAAATTGCTGGCCAGTAATTTCGTATCGGGGAATCGAACCCGCGTCCATTGAAACATCTGACAGAAATACAGCGATCATCTCTAACCACTTGGCTGGCCACAGAGCGAATTACAAAGTAGCGACTTAAGAACGCATTTAAATATTCACGACGTAGTACAGCTGTTACCGTTTGTTGTTAACTGTCGTTACGTATTTGCTGGCCACTACATGTGTATGCTGTTTGTGCACGTGAACAAACTGAAGACAAGACTGTGATACTGTACTTTGTAGTAATTAACTGAGCAAATCAAATTTTTGAATTAATTACACACACAAAAATCACCTGTCTATAATTTAGATAAATAAATGGATTAAAAAATAAATAAAAAATACAGACCATGTCAGCGAAAAACATTGCCGCTTCTGATCAAGTAGTATTAAGAAAATCTTCCCCAACAAGAGCCAAAAGTGAGTTCACATAGCGAGTGAGCAATTCCCGAGTCATGTAAACACTCACTTTTGACTCTTGGTGTGTAATATACTATTTTCCTGATCACATGTAGATGTGTTTACCTGCTCTTACATTTGAAGAGGCAACATTACGGGCATTTAAAAAAATTGTTCTCTGGACCCAACGATTTTATCATGGTAAACGATTCTCCCCTCCATGCTTTTCAAAGATACTCCTTGACTTCACTCGCACCTATTTCCACCTATTTTAGTTTTTGAGTTTGTAAATTTTGGTAAGAGTAACTGGAACTCACACCAAAAAAATAAGATTAAAAAAAAAGTAAACTTTTTACCGCTTCAATTTCTTTAATATTTGATAGAAACTTGGCTAGTAGTAAACGAAGTGTCTCGAAAGCGCAACTCTTGGCCCCTCTTGTTCACAAACGTTATATTTCCAACAAATTGGAATGTTAGAAACGACAAGAATTTGAAAATCACAATTTTCTACGCAACACGTGTTTTTGGACTTCACAGCTTTTGGTTCTGAACGAATTTTTTTGCAGTTTTACGGCTCGAAATTGCCCCCCCCCACCTCTATTTGTGGCTAGACATAAAGGGGTCACTTTTGTCTTGGTCCCATTCCAATCAAGCAAAATCCCTGCTTGTAAGAAAAAAAGCTCTGAAGCTGTATTGGAAAATTGCGATTTCGTTTTTGAAAATAGCACTTTTCAGATATAAAAATGCAAAAAGAGGGGGATGGGCTGGAATGTTTTATTTATTTCTATTTTTTATACTAAAATACACCATTTTCAAACAATTTCTGGAAAAAATCCATCTTATGAAAAAATTGTATTACAAAAAAACGAAAGAAAGCGATGTTGCCAAAAAGCGCTTTCCCAGGTATATCATGAAATGTCCACCACACCAGCAGATCCGCGATACTTCAATACCCCATAATCCGTGAAAAAAGCAAAAACAACAAAAGTGGACTTGACCCCTTTTGGTTTTAACCGATTCATTTCTAAAATCAATGATCCAGTGAACTTTGCATTTTGATAGTTTGCTTTTACTACTTTCTCTCCATAACTATATTTAAAAAACTCTGGAATAAAACTCCAGCTGATAAGACACAACGACATAATCAACCATTATGTCTTGTTATGTGTACATACGTCTGAATCATACCTTTATTATATCTTATTAGGTCTGTCTTATTATGCTTCATCATGTCTCCTCTATTATGCCTTGCCGACACTATCTCTCTCTTTCTACCCCCTCCGGAAAAAATCCAACCGACGACGTAAGCAACTATTAGGTCTTATTATGTCTTATTATGTATCGTAACTGTTGTTTTATTATATCAGGTTATGCTTTTCATTATGTCTTATGTCTTACTCCATACTTAATACCGGCCGTAACAACGACTTTGTACTACCCTAGAGATGCTGCAGCTGTTGCGGACCCCCCAACAGGGGTCACCCTACCGCCGCCACCTTCCTGCGTCTTCACACGTACCAAAATGTGGTGGTGAAGGTGAATGGGAGAAGCGCGTCCGGCTGTGGTGCACCCGAATTCCAGGTTAATGCTGGGTGAGTGTTGCCTCGATCAGTAGAGTGTCTCATAGTGGACCTGGCGGGACAGTGCGAATCCGAAGCGGAGAGGCAAAATGGTGGTCAGGCCAACCTCAAAGCGTCCCTCTGGTCACTGATGCGATACTCGAAAGGGTAGTTTCCGAGGCCAGGGGTCAGGCATGCGTCCATCGCCATACGCTCCACCAATATGGATGGGAACTTCAGAAACCTGTTGTTATTTTACTCTCGATTAGAGAAATGTATCCTTTAAATTTGAGAAATTTCTTAACAAAAAAAAAAAAAAAGCTTAAAGCTTTGTCTTTTGATTTGAAAATTCTAAATGGCGTCCGCTTTCGGCTTTGAAAATTTTGGATTTCATTTAACATGTAATCGGTAATTCTTTTTAAATTTCGAACTTTAAACACATTTTTATAATTTTGCACTCAATTAAAAATATACCCTACAAAATTTGAGAAATGTTATTTCAAAAAAAGTGTGCTCTTTTTTCAACTTTATAATTTTGGACCGACTACTTACTACTATACATCCGTTTAAGTTAACTCAATAAATAAGAATTTTTTTGTTGAAAACTTCAAGTTTTAGACTCCTCTAATTATTTTGTTCTAAATTATATTATTAGGAATATACCCTCCAAACTTAAAGACAGCGGCGTAACTAGGATTTTTTAACGGAGAGGGGGGGGAGGGTAGAAAGGGCCACGAATTTTTGAAGGGGGGCCCAGTTTTTTAAAGTTGCAAAATAGGTACGAATTAGAATGGTTCAAAAATTTATACAAGGGCCACGAATTTTTGAAGGGGGCCCAGTTTTTTAAAGTTGCAAAATAGGTGCGAATTAGAATGGTTCAAAACTTTATACACATATGGTATTTTATTTTATTTTTTTTAATTTATTGAAATTAACAAATTAAGTACGAACATTTAAAAAAAAATTAAATTAACTTAATTCTTCTGTTTGATTCGGCGAATTGATCAATTACTTCTTCAAGGTCCAACGATTTTGTCATCTCCTTCTCCATATACAAAATTGCTAAATTGGAAAGTCTTTCGTCTAACATCGTCGTACGTGTATAGTTTTTTATCCGTCGCATACAGGAGAATGTTCTTTCGCACGCGGCACTGGAAACTGGGATGGTTACGGCAATCGCACATAATTTGAAAGTTTCCTCGAAGATACCCTTATATTTTTCGAGAAACTCCAAAAAATTCAGAATTGATCTTCGTAATTTTTTAGAGCTTTAGGCAAAATCGTTAACTCTGCTTGTAATGCCTCTATATTGGCTTCATAAAATTCAGCGAAGGGTTTCATTTTCTCATAATTTAAAAAATCTGGACTACTTGGTGAAAACGTTTCCACGGAACAAATAATAATCGAATTTTCCCCGAAACGACGTTCTAATTCGGAAATTATCATATCAAGTGTTGGTAGAAAAACATGCTTGTAGCAGTCGTCACTTGATTGCAAAGTTACTCTTTCCAGTGAGTGCATTTCTTCAGTTATGACGAATTGTTTGAATTTTTCGGGTAATTTTGTTTTTCTCTTTTTTGGCAAGTCCTCTTTTTTTTGGAATTTCAAGTCACCGGTATAGAACAATTGGAAACACCGGACGATCCCAATCACCTTCCTTATCAGTATTTGTTTATCCACTTATAGCGCACGTACCCTCACGTCCCTCACACATGTTTGCCTCATTTGACACAATACCGCAGCGTACAGTGCTAGCAGTCCATACTACATAGTCAAAGCAAGAAACAAATGAGTATCTAATGACAGATCGTGTGACAAATTGATAAAATCGAACGCCATCTAACATAAGGGTCAACACACTACATAGGTATTAGCCTGTTACAACCTAAAAACGTTACGGATTTTTTCCAGTTAATCGCGCTAAAACTGATTGATACATATACTACCTATAAAAGTTCTAAAAAATAAAAAAATAAAAACTTTCGCTTTATTTTATCTAATACTATAAATTTTACAAAATTTTCAAATTCAGCAGGGGGGCCACAGGGGGGCCAAGATTTTGTAGGGGGCCTGGCCCCCCTTGGTTACGCGCCTGCTTAAAGAACTGTAAAGAAAAAATGGCGTCGCCGCTTGAATTTAAAATTGTGGGTCAATTATTTACCACATGCAAGTAGATTGCGTACACAATCAAGGTGTCTACAAGAATGAAAAAATATAAATTCCTCACTTTTTCCAAGCTTGTTTTTTCTCTTCTTTAAACCTTTACAGTACAGACAGTATATATTTATATGTTTATACTACTAGACGCTATGGTTAAAATCAACTGAAATTTGAAGTTGACATTATTCAATCAAGGTGTCTCCAAGAATGGAAAAATATAAATTCCTAACTTTTTCCAAACTTTTTGTTTCTCTTCTTTAAACCTTTACAGTATAGACAGTATATATTTATGTTTATAGTACTAGATGATATGGTTAAAATGAACTGAAATTTGAAGTTGATATTATTCAATGCACAGTGTAGAATACGACTCTAGGGAGTGCTGAAGTAAAATTAAACGATGAAAAAATTTTCTGTGAGTTCATTATTTTTTATTTTTCCGATCTTCTTAAAAATATTGTTAAATTTCCTGACTATTTACAAACTTCCTGACCTACTTTTTAAATTCCTGACCTACTTTTTAAATTCCTGACTTTTCCAAACTTTCCAAATTTTCCAAACCTGTAGACACCTTGACAATACAAAACCGACAATCGCTCGAAAGCGAATGTATTAAAACAAATCTGCAGAAATTTATGAGTTTCTTCCAGTGGAGGCAGCAAACTACCATTACGATGGTACATATGCCCTTGAATTTTAAAGGTGGGCATGTATGATTCTCGTATTTCATGGCCTCCAATTGAGGTCACTGCCAAAGAATTATTATATTTTTCATGAATTCTTCATAATTAGACAAAAAACTGAAATACAGACCTTCCTCTTTAACTTTTTCAAAATTTCCGAGCGGCCTCGAAGTCCTTCACCCTCGCTTCAGCAGCTAAATCATTACTCGCTTTTGAATCAGCAACTTTCAACGCCATAACAAAACGCACGATCAAAACATCGAAATCGAAAAACCGAAATTTACGACACTAAATCTTTCAGTAATAGCTGGCAGAGAATCAAAATCGAATATCGAAATCAGAAACCCGAAATTCACGACACAATAAATTGTAATACAGCATAGTCTACAAAAACTAACACAGCCGAAACAACTTCAGAAAATCGCAATACAAAATAACCCACAAAATCCAAATTCAACGCCATACAACATTCAACACATTAACATATTCGTGATAGATAGCAAGTCGATGCTTGAACTTATGAGTCATTGATATTACAACTGGGCAGTTTGTTCCCGTCGAGTGTCGATTAACGACTTTATTTAGAGCTATTTTTTATATTTTTTATTTATTTTTTCCTGCGGTGCAATTTCTGTGCAACAAATTTAATGCCGGCTGTGAGGAGGTTGAGTTCCAGGAGGTGGAGGAGGAGACGATATTCTGTTATCAATACATAAGTAGATGACAAAACGACATGAACTATTACGTTCGATTACATTGGATATATTGTTTTCAACATGTCTTATTGTATCTTCTTATGTCCATTTAAGTCTTCATATAATTATAGACAAGTTTTATGTTTGTCTTTATGTCTTATCAGTAGGAAATGAGACCGCTGTAATATCAGTGGGAAAGGAGAAGGTGGTTGTCAGATTTATATTGGGTGGACTTTTCATGTCTATTGTATATCATTCTCTATCATTATGTCTTTCAAGAGCCATAGACTGACAGTCTCATGTCTGTCTTCAGGTCTTATCTCAGTAATGAAGTAGAAGGTGACTGATCTGTACCTGCAATTCTTTCGAATTTTTCTTGGTGTCTTATCGACGGGTATCGTGTCTGTCATTATGTCTTATCAGTAATAAAGGAGACGGTAGCTTGTCAATTTTTTGAATTTTTCCTTTGTCTTACCAAAAGTATATAGACAAGTCTCATTTCTGTTTTTATTAGGGAAGGAGATTGCCTTAATACTTTGTCAGTAGGGAAGGAAAAGGTAACTGTTAGTGATATTTATATTGGATGTAAGTCTCTCATGCCTATCTTATTCACTATGTCATTAGGTCTTATCAGCCATAGACTGACAGTGTCATGTCAGTCTTTAGGTCTTATCAGTAATGAAAGAGAAGGTAACTGATCTTTCGCTGTAGTTTTTTAGTTTTTTGACATTTATATGTTTTTACTTTGGCACACGACGGAAAAAAGCGGTACTTTGGAGCGTTACAAAAAGAACGTTACGAAAAAAAAATAATAAAAATAAATAAAAGACTGGCTGACTGACATGATGACATTCTCATGTCGGTGCAGTCCGCGAAGCAAGGACATGAAAATGCTCTTCCGTAGCTGCAGACGCGTCAAAGTGCGGAATACCGTCCGAAATACCAATGTGCCGATGACATTTTGCCCATCTGTACAGCGCTAAACCGGACTTAAAAATCTGAAACACTGATGTGCCGATGACATTTTTTGTCTGTTAGTTCATCGGCAAAGTGCAGAATACCATCCAAAATACCGACGTGCCGATGACATTTTGTCTGTCAGCTCATCGGCAAAGTGTGGAATACCGATATGCCGATGAGATTGCGTTTGTTGGTACAGCAGAAAACGAACTAAAAATTCGAAATGCCGATGTACCAATGACATTATGTCCGTCGGTTCATCGGCAAAATGTGGAATACCATCCAAAATACCAATGTGCCGATGATATATTGCCCATCAGCACATCAGTACGATATCATTCTGCAAGAATACCACCCAAAATACTGATGTGCCGATGACATTGTGTCCTTCAGTTCATCAGCAATGTGCGAAATACCATCCAAAACATCGATATGCCGATGACATTTTGTTCGTCAGTTCATTGGCAAAGTGCGGAATACCATCCAAAATACCAATACGTGCTGATAACATTTTGTCTGTCAGTATAGCGGTAAAACGAACTTAAAAATCCGAAACGCCGATGTACCAGTGACATTTTGTCCATTGGTTCATCGGCAAAATGCAGAATACCATCCAAAATACTGATGTGCCGATGACAATTTGTCCATTGGTACAGTGGTAAAACGAATTTATAAGTCCGAAATGCCGATGTGCTCATGACATTTTGTCCATCAGTTCATCGGTAATGTGCAAAATACCATCCAAAATACCGATGTGCCGATGACATTTTGTCCGTCAGTTCATCGGCAAAGTGCGGAATACCATCCAAAACACCAATGTGCCGATGACATTTTGTCTGACAGTACAGCGGTGAAGCGGACCTAAAAATTCGAAATACAGCTGTGTCGATGATATTTTATCTGTCAGTTCATCGGCAAAGCGTGGAATACCATCCAAATACCGATATGCCGATGACATTGCGTCGATTGGTACAGCAGAAAACGAACTTAAAAATCCGAAATGCCAATGTACCAATGACATTTTGTCCATTAGTTCGTCGGCAAAATGTCAAATACCATCCAGAATACTGATGTGCCGATGAAATTTTGTCCATTAGTACAGCGGTAAAACGGACCTAAAAATTTGAAATACCATAATGTGCTGACGACATTTTGTCCATCGGCACATCAGCACAATATTATTCTACAAGAATACTATCCAAAATACCAATATGCCGATGACATTGCGTCCATCAGTGCATCGGCAAAGTGTGAAGTACCATCCCAAATACCGATGGGCCAATGACATTTTGTCCGTTTGTACAGCGGAAAACGAACTTCAAAATCCGAAATGCTGATGTGCCGATGTGCTGACGACATTTTGTTTGTTGGTACAGCGTCAAAACGGACCTAAAAATCCGAAATTTCGCTGTGCTGATGACATTTTGTCTGTTGATTCATTGGCAAAATGCGAAATACTATCCAAAATACTGATGTGCCGATGACATTTTGTCCATTGGTACAGTGGTAAAACGAACTTAAAAGTCTGAAATGCCGATGTGCTCATGACATTTTGTCCATCAGTTCATCGGCAAAGTGCGAAATACAATTCGAAATACCGATATACTGATGACATTTTGTCTGTCAGCACGATATCATTATGCGAGAATGCCATGCTAAATACTGATGTCATCCATCAGTGCATCGGCAAAGTGTGAAATACCACCCAAAATATCGATGTGCCGATGACATTTTGTCCGTCAGTTCATCGGCAAAGTGCGGAATACTATCCAAAATACCGATGTGCCGATGAAATTTTGTCTGTTGGTACAGCGGTAAAACGGATTTAAAAATCAGAAATACCGATGTGCCAATGACATTTCGTCGATTAGTACAGCGGTAAAACGGACTTAAAAATGCGAAATACCAATGTGCCGATGACATGTCGTTATCTTTGTCGGCTTTGCCGCCTTTGTCATCTTTGCTATCTTTGTTGTCCTAGTCGCCTTAGCCGTCTTTGCCATCTTTGTCGCCTTTGTTGACTTTGTTGTCTCGAATTCGAATTCCGCTTGAAATATTGAATAAAAAAACAGTCTACAATTCAAAATTCAGTTTTTTTCGAAATTTTTTCCGCTAAACACAGCATTATCAAGAATCAGTGGAGATCGCCGTCTGTGGAATAAGACGGCTCAATCTTAAATGCAGTGATCTGTCGGGTAATTTATCATGCAGTAGCGTCAACCTATACGAGGAAGCGACTATAATGCTACCAGGCGACCACAGGGAGTCCTGGTAGCCCAGCATGTCACGTCAAACGGAAAGATATATTTTTTTCCAAATCTACGAAAATTGTTTCTGATCCCGCAGAATTGAAATTATTTCGGCATCCAAGCTCATATACTCGTACATACGTGCTTTGGCTGCCGCATTAAGCGCGTCCGTTCGAGTGCGAAAATAATATTTACATTCGCCCGCTACGAACCTGGTCTATGTTTTTTCTCCATCGCTTTTATGGACGAATAGGTGCAACCGGCAATCGTATATAATCGTATTTACAGTTTATTTGCAACTTATTTGCCATCAACACGCGACGCAACTCGACGCTTTTAGTAACGGAAGAGGATACCGAATTTTATTTCACCCGACTCAGCTCGTATGGAGTTTGCGAGCCAAACTTCTGTTTTCCTCGATCCGTATTTGCGAAATTCAAATACTCGTCATAGTAACACTTCAAAATTCTTGATGTGTTTTCTCGTTATATTTAATGGCAGACGCTGAGAAAGCAGTTGGTGGTGATGGAGTGAGGGGCAGAGCGAGTTCCGATTAAATGACAGCATCGAGAAGCAAAACAAAGACCAGATTAAGGAACAAATCAAACTGTTCCGGAACGTGATGTCGCACGTCTGCCATCACTAATGTCTGCCGCCCATCCTCTCCACCGCTACATTCAACCTACCATAATAACTTTCGATTGTTTCTCGTTTATCTACACAACTGGAATGTATAATGGCTAATACATCAACATGTTCCTAAATTTCAGATCAAGACTAGAACGCTCTTCCCCCAAATCGCCATGATGCACTTGCAAACGATGTTATTTTATTCGGACCGATCATCCGCTAGGAGCACAACAATCGGCGAAATTGAAAACGGGATCAGTATGATTTTCCTATTTGAATGTTAATTGAGTTATCTCAAAATAAGTCGATAACGAAGCCATTTAACGCAAAAATTAAGATAACAAAATTTGTACAACACTGCTTCGCTTATGTAGTTTTTCCCTTATCTCACTGACTGACTGAATGACTGGTGCGGACTTTGTTGGGGGAAGAAAGCCCAGCATCAAGATTTCAAGGTTCGATTTGAACTTAACATCAAAAACTGCACTAGGAACCCTTTTTTGTTTCCGAATGTATGGAGTGTCCATTTTGGTCGCCGTGACCTGGCAAGACCATTCTTAAAGAAGAAAAAAAAAAAAAAAAAAAAAGTGCATTAAAGTTGCAAGGTCTATTTTGAATTCAGGGTGAAAACTGGATTAAAAACAACACCTATTTTGTTTTTAAATTATGTTTATGTTAGCGGCAAATTATGAAATCCGCCATTCAATAAAATTCTGAGGCATTATGTTAACTGTCGGATACGCAGTATGAAAACTGTCAATTTATAAAATGACTCACAAAAGGCGAGTCATTTTATAAAGTGACTAAACCCACTTCGGCAATACAGGGTGTCTTTTGCAATAACCCTTTTCCACCTGGTAAGTAGGCAACTTACCTTAACAATATGTAGATATGTTAGCATACTCATACTTTTGAAAGGAGCTTAGTTATGGTAAAATTTTGTAAAGTTTTCTATCTTTGAAATGATTTTTTCTTCTCCCTTCTCACGACTGAAGATGGACAGAAAAATGGTACCAGTAGGAAATAGTTGCGTCACAGAAAAAAAAAAGGGTCAGAGTCGGTTAAACAGTTCATAAAATTAATTTTAATACAAATTATATCGGAAAATTTTCACATTTTTTCAACTTCCCTTAAGACTTTTCCTCTAAAGGTACCGTTTTTATTTGCAATAGACTGTACATTAAAGTTCCAATAAAAAAGTTCATTAACAATTTTCTTGTATCTAGATTAGAACTGCTCCAAATGTAGTTCAGGATATCTCCGTTAAGAATTATTACTTTTAACACATACAGGACGCACTGTGTATAAATTTCAACGGTGGCCTTTTTAAGCCTTTCAAGGCAAGTCTTAAGGGGGGAGGAAAGCCTCATATTAAAATTCTAACACGAGATTTGGATTCAGCGAGAAAAACTATGCTAGAAATACCGAGTATGAAGTTTTCGAGTGCGCACAGACTCAATGTTTCGCCGTTTTTTGGTTTTTGCAGACCATTTTCGAGGCAAAAAAAAGTTAGAGATCAAATTTGGATTCAGCACAAACAAATGGGCTTGAAACGTTGATTTTTTTAATGATTTTATAAATGTGAAATTGGAACTCTCTTAGCGTTTGCAGGCCATCCCCTCCACCCCATCCCCCTAAAAAAAGGTTGTATCTAAATATAAACCCCAAATTCGTAAGCTGCACACAAAACTGGTCCAGGAGCACACTATTATTTATTTGTAATAGATTAGAAAACCAATTCAATTCTAGCCTAGAAAACTTCAAAAACTGCTTTTCTGTCCACTTCAAAAATCATTTATAGAGGAAATAAAATTGTTACAGCTACAGAAAATTTGAGCGGATTTAATCAGTGGGACAGGAAACATATGAAACCAACATAAAGTCGAGTCAAACACAATTTAGCACACATTTTGTTTCATAGTTTTATGGATTATTCCAACTATCGATTACTTCAATTACGGAGTATTCTGATTATCAATTATTTAATTATGGATCATTCTAACTATGCATTATTTTAATTATTTATCAATTATTTCAATCATAAATTGTTCCCATTATTGACTACTTTGATTATCAACTGTCTACTTATTTCAATTATAAGGTTTTTTGATAAGGAATTATTTAAATTATAACTGAAATAATCTATATTACATTATTTCAAGTATCAATTATTCTGGTGATTCCTTATTCCAGTTATTAATTATTTAAATTATCAATCATCTAATTATTGATTATTTGTACAGGGCTGCCAATTCAGCAAGACAAATTTTTCATCAACAAACGAAAACGCAAAATTAAATTTAAACAACTCCCAAATCGAAAAAGTGGACGAATGCAATTATTTAGGTCAAACACTGTCAGTTAGCAATAAATTTAATGCAGAGGTAAGCAAGCGCATGAGAAACGGGTGGAAAAGCTCTTGGGCTTTCAAATACGTTTCTAAAATTAAAATGGGACTACAAACGAAGATCAAAGTTTTCGATAGTTATATGACTCCCTGCTTAATGTACGGAGCCCAGACCTAGGCCCTGACCAAATCCCAATCAAACAGATTACAAGTAACCCAAAACAAAATGGTAAGAAGCATCCTAAACATCAGACCGAGAGACAAAGTCAAAAGCACAAAGCTATATAAAATGACCAAAGGGGAAACGATCACATATAATATAAACAAACTGAAATTCAGATACGTAGGACATTTAGCCAAGAAAAAACATGACAAATGGCATAAAAGAGTGATTTGCTGGACTCCGTAGGGAGACAAGAGGAAAATGAGAAGCCCAGAAACTAGGGGGCGGGACGAAATTGACAGAAGAGTTGGGACAACCTGGGGAAGGATGGCACAGAACCAAGCTACATGGGGAAAAGGTAGGAGAGGCCTATGTTCGCAAGTTGGACGGGTTGTAACGATTATGAACAATCGAGGCTGCATAGATAAAACTGATTATTTTGACTATTATTTATTTATATTATTGATCATTTTGATTATAAATAATTTATCACTAATTTCAATTATGTATTTTTTCAATTATTAACTATCAATAAATTGTTTTAAAAACTGATAATTTTGATTATTAATTATAGGTAGGTATAATTATTGATTTCTTTGATTATCGATTATTTTGGTTCTTAATTATTTAAATAATTATTGACTATTTTGATTGAAAATTATTATTTTGATTATCAGTTGACGATTATTTTGACTAACGATTATTTTAATTATACATTATTCCGACTGTCAATAATTTTGATTATAATTTATTTCAATTATCATTAATTTAAATTATCAATTATATCAACTATCGAATATTTTAATCATCCACCCATTGAAGGTAACAAGCATGAACAAAGCTCCCTTTGTAATGTTCAGAAATAATCGACTTAGGCAGCAGGGCCATTACAGGGCATATGACTTTTCGCAATAAGAGAAACCTCCTCCCCTCACAACGGTTTTGCCTGATGCACTGATTCAATTACAGCATCCTAAAAGGAGAATCTGTATGTAAAAAATTAATCGTATGATTCGAATTAGAGCACCACCTTCCCACTCCAAAGTTCAACTCATAAAAGTTCCTTCCGACTTTTGAGCAGACACTCAACGGAGAGGCGGAAAACGGTGATAAACAGACTCTTCTCTAAAAATTGGCCAGTACAAAACGGACTTTAGATGGAAAAATTCGAGGTTTCCATTGTTGTAGACTTCGAAATATTTGTATTTTAGTTGACAAACTTCAAGTCCTCCCACATACAGAAATCGTATGGGCAGGCCGTTGCTTCTATGGTTTTGTGGGTTGGGAATTGTAAATGAAACGACGTATATTAATCAATGAAATTAATTTTGACTTTGATACGTACCAAATACCAACCTATTAACGTTAAATGACACCGATTTTCATCGCACTGCGAATAAACGACTGCCAAGAACTTGACGTTGACAGGGCTTAACTCGATCTCTTAATATGAAAAGGCAGCTGAACATTGTGTTTCGACTCTTGATGAATCGCTAGCGTTTTACTTCTCAGCGCTTTATTTTCAAGTCACACTAGACATCCCTTGTCAGTTTAATCTTTTTATTTTAGAAATCACGGCGCAGACATGCCGTTTCGAAGATTTTCACAATTTGCTAAACCTGAACGTGGCATGCAGTGACCTTACGATGTTTTCTTACCCGTGAGAATGCTCACTGTACTCGGATGTTTCCCGAATTTCAGTCACAAATCCGGAACAAAGCTGGTTGTCAGTTCCAATATACCGAATTAACTCAGCAATACTAAGGGGTTTTTATGTTTGGCTATTCAACCGGAAGGGGGAGATTGAATTTCGGAAATGGAAGTACACAGTTTGAGAGCGATGCGTGTGAAAATGTTTTGAATATTTAATGAATTAATGTAAGGGGTAAAACGAATATTTTGACGGGACCTAAGGTTGAGGGAGGTTCACGGGTCCAACCTGGGAGAACCAACAGCGTGAAATGTTCCACTAGTACCTACGTTTGAAGCATTTGAAGTACACGAACACACAGATAATACATTCACTAAACAATATAATCGTAGCATCACCATCTCAACGGAGACTTAGCTTAGAACACAAGTACTTAAGTGAGAGCTGCGTCCCACATTGCCCGAAACCTATTCAACACGATTAATGTTTCGTATTTTAAATCCATCCATTAAGAAAATTTGAAAGTAACTGAATTTTGTTCTTAAGCGATGGCGATGATGAAACGCCATCAGGCGTAATTATGACCGCCCACGTTTTTCCACGGGCATTAAAATTTTTATTGTCATCGCTAAAATAATATTTGTGTTTCGCCATTTTCATTTTCCTTCTTTGAAAGAAGCGACTTCTCGCAGTTCGAAGGATTTAGCGTTTCGTCTACGCCGAATATCAAGGCCTTTATAAAATAACACGTGAGTATTTACTTATCTCTCCGGTCTTGATGAACTGAGAGCTTCTCAGTCATTCCATCTTTCAAAGAATTGTATTCGTAGTCATTGGAAAGGTAAAATAGTAAAGCTTTACGGATGATAATAACAATGCTATAAAATAATTTAGCGCAGATGCTTACATTAGGGTGGGACCGTATTTTCAGCAATGTTTTCTGATCGATATTAAGATCATCAAAATCATGGATCATGTGGTGGCCTAAGATCAATTATCAGTTACTGATCTTATTGGTGACCTGAGATCGAATTTTTAAAAAGTGATCTTGGTACTATCTGAGACTATTTTTGAAGGTTAGGGATGTATAATATCTTGACAGTGGACAACGCGCAAATTCTACAATCTGATATTTATCTTAAACCTGTCAATGTTTTTCTATTTTCACCCCCTTCCCTGCTCCAGTATCGATGCATTAATGTTTACAGTAACTAAAAATCAATGTCTAGAATGGATTTTTCGACTCTGAAAACTTGAGAAACAATACTTATCCATTCAAATCTTTCTACATTTGAGCATGAGAAATGCTAATTGATCTAAATGCCAAAAACTTTTTTTTTTTTCGGAAGCAAGAATTTATCCCCACACGGATGGTTTAGCAACGCAGCTTCACTGAAGGGCATATCTGAGTAATGTTATTCTAATATCTTTTAATGTACCTCATCAAAAATGGAAAAGAGAACCAAGACTAAAGCCCTTTAACTCGAGTGTAACCATATACAACATTTTAAATCGAAGCACGCCCACGGATTCTGAATTGACTATATTCAGTATCCACGTGCGCGATAAAACAAAAGATGGTGCATGGCTAAACTTGGGTTTAAGTGTTCTACCGAAACAAATCACAGAAGAGGAAAATGTCATTAAAATCTGAACAGATTCAAGTCACTGTGGAAAGCGCCCAAAATTGACCTATGTGCTATAGGGGGAAATCCCTAAATGATCTAAGTTCACCGCGCTGAGTTTTGTTGCAGCAGGCTAAGTAAAAAATTCCATTGTTGCAAGGCATGATCAGGATGAGTTTCTGTGGGTGGTACTTAGATCAGTAAGCATTAAGCACGCACTGGCTCAGTGAACAACACCATCTCAGGCGAGAACCTGACATACTTCAATCCATTTTTCGCATCTTGCAAATTTTTCATTTCCAACCCCTGCCCCAATCCTAGGTTTTTCAATTTTCACGGTAGCTGAAAATCAATGTCAAAAACAGATTCTACGACCTTGAAAATACAAGAAACGATATTCTCTCAAAATTATGAACTTTTATTTTCACCCCCCCCCCACATCATCGGTCCCTCAATTTTTATAATAGCTGAAGTAAACTTTGATTCTACGACCCCGAAAACCTGGAAAACAATACCCATATAGCATTAAATGTAATTTTTGCCCCCCCCCCCTCTGCTGAGGCTCTAAATTTCAAGTTAGTGGCAAACAAATTCAGTGTTCTTCACAACCTGATTATTCAGTTCTAGATGTTCTTCTTCGCACTAATAGAAATTCGGAAAATTCTTCAAAGAAAAAGCATTATCACGTTTACAAAAAGAAAATGGTTCGAACAAAGGTTATTCCTCGCAAAACGTTACATCAGAAAGGTTGCAATCAATTTCTTTGTAACTACCCCATAACTTTTAGAAAGAGGGAATTGAAAACTATCCCTTTTGCTGTTACACACTGACACAGGCTGTATGAGGGGAAAAGTATAATTTTAGTAATTTTTCCAGGGTCTCCAGTTTTTGAGTGCAAACCGACATCGAACACGCTTTTTGACCCCTGCACCTACCCATCCATGGAATCTATTCCGGATAGCTCTGCTACACCCCTCGATCCCAGTATTGTCAATTGATGTACTTCATATTTTATTACATTCTTGAAATATTTTGGATATAATCAATTTCAGAGGGGCTTAACCCCCCATCACAAAAGACACAGCACCTCGATTTTGGAAGACTTTTTCCCCCCTGAGACTCAAGGGGTCCATGCGATCAATCTCCGCATCACGTGTAATAGGAGAATGTTGCAGCTTTGACTTTTTATTTTTATTTACTAGGGGGGTCCTTATTTACCCACGGTGGAAAAAATTTTATGTTTTCGGTAGGCCATCCTCTATATCGGCTTCATGGGGTGAAAAAAATATTTTCTACAAAGTTCGAGGAAAATCGGAAGCATTTAACCCGCGCAGCAAGAGGAGAGAAGTTCTTACAGGAATTAACTTTGGCTTCAGTCACTGGGGGAGTTTCCCCCTCAAAATTTTTTCCAAATGAAGGTTTTACCTTTTAGGGTCATTGAATTCATTTCAGGAGTTATTTACCCGTTTTTAAATTATTCAGGCTAGCGGGCGAAAATTTCCGAGTTCTTTACATCAATACTACAGGTTTTAGAGTTTTTGGTTTTTTTTTTGGGGGGGGGGGGGTTAATGAATATTTTAGGGATTCTTTCTCCTCTCCCCTCAGTCCTTCAGGCTCCACTGGGTGCTGGGTGTTGGTCTCCAATTACTCCCATTTCCCAGATTCCCAAGTTCTTTAGGTTGGTAGTACAGTTTTCTAAGTCACCGAATTCGTTTCGGGGGTCATTTTCCCCTTCCCTTCTACGCTTGAGGCTTCACAGGGAGATAATTTTCAGTTACTCCAATTTTCCCCAATTTCCAAGTTCTTTATGTCGATTGCGTGAATCCGTTAACGCATTCCTCCCTTGAGCTTCCACAAGAGGCTAATCTCCATTACTCCAATTTCCCCTAATTCCAAGTTCTTCATGTTTTCAGTATGGTTTTTAAGTTCCTGAATCCGCTTATGGGTTTGTTTCACTTCTCTCCTCAAACCTTCAAGCTCCACCTGAGGCTAACCTGCGATTACTTTCATTTCAAGATTCCTCAAGTATACTGGATGCATAGGAGAAAGTCAAGGTGTATCACATCGCACAATATTACATAATCAATCATATATAATGCAGTATATTTATATATAAAATTAATCATTATAAAAGAACAATAATAAGAATATGCAGTAAGAGTTTGCTCTCTGTAGTCAGTTTGACTTTGAGAATTTCAAATTTCAAAATTCTGTGTTGATTCACATAATAAATTCTCCCTTTTGGGCGCAGGTTAACCTTTTCAGATTTTGCTCAAATTTTGCAGAAAATGTTATTTCACTCATGGAACCGATCCAGGGAGGTCCATTAAAAAATTAAATGTCGAAAATAAGAACCACTGCGCACTAATTTCTGTTAACTATCAGGAGAGGGAGAGAGAAAAAAATTTAGGCCTTCCATGCCTCATGCAGCATGTAGCAAATGCAGCATCCATCGAATGATACACCTTTTTTACGAAACTTCAACCACGGAAATATTGATTCTAATTTGTATATAATGCCACACCATAGTAATGGCCTCGACTAAATTAAATAATACAAGCAAAAAAACAAACCAACAAAAAAAAATGTGTGATGTAGAATTATAATAAGTTTGAAAAGGAAGTGTTTGAATAAAGAGTTTTCTCAAAGATAGATTCAATGACCTAAAATAACATATTTTCGGCAGAATATATGTCCGAAATGATATTATTTAATGCTAGCTCCCCACCAAAGCCTAAAGGGTTGAACGGAGAAAGAAAGGAACCCCAGAAATAAATTTAGCAACCCACAAAACTCTGTTTTTAACATATAAACAATGTGACAATCGGAGTAATCGCAGATTAGCCCCTTGTGGGGTCAGATGGGTTGAGAAGAGGTGATGAAGGAAGCCAGAAACGTATTCAAAGACTCAGAAATCCTACCTACTAACAACGTAAAGAAATTGGGGAAATTTCAGTAGTTAAACATCAGCCATTCCCGCAGCCTTAAGAGGAAAATAACCCCCGAAACGGATTTAGTGACCCAAAAAACCGTACTATTGACGTAGAAAACTTGCGAGTAATTAAAGATTAGCTCCTTAAAAGTGGTTACGGGGAGGGGAGACCGAACTCCTGAAATAGATTCAGCGACCACAAAAGAGCTTATTAACAATGTAAAGGAGGGAAACTGGAGTAACTAGAAATTAGCCCTGGAGCCTGAAGGGTTGAGAGGAGGGGAGAAGTAACTCCTAAAATATTCAGCGACCCTCAAGATCCCCATTAACAAAGAAAATCACTTTCAGGCTCATTTGGGAAAGCTTGCCCGGCGACTGGAGCTCAAATTTTAAAAATCAATCTTCATCCCTAAAAGGAATTCTCCCCACTTAAGGTATGGATTAACCTTTCCCGACTTTGCTCGAACATTGCAGAACATTATTATTACTTTTTATTTTTTTGTATTTTAGCATTTTACAAGGGGGCTTCGCCCCCTGGCCGCGTCGCAGCCCAACCCTCGCCATCACTCGCTTCGCTCGTGCCGGCCTGCAGTATTTCGCAAGCTGGAAAAATATCCATGCTCCCCCTTGCCCACCGCGACGCCCTTCCTCACCGTGGCCGTCCTCACTATCCCGGAACTCCCACCTCCGCCGGAAGCCACCCGGGGTAAGGTACCTCCGGTGAAACGTGAGATTAAGGTACAGGGGAGGCCACCAGGAATTTATCCCCACGGGGAGGGGAAGGAGATGGCTTTTACTGTTTAGTGGGTAGAGAGCCCTCCCCCCACCACAACTCCTCCTTGTCCTTTACCGCGACCTTCCTCCCCCAAGCTCCCTCTTCCACTATGAACCATCTCCCAAGGGTAATCCACCCCTGGAGAAATGAGCAATTAAGGGGCAGGGTAGGCAACCCGCGGTGTTTTTCTTTCTCCCGGAGGCGATGGCAGAGGGGGCGGATTTTACTAAGCTCCCTCCTCCACCATGAACCTCCTACCAAGGGTAATCCACGGAGAAATGAGCAATTAAAGGGCAGGGTAAGTATCCCGCAGTGTTTTCTCTTCTCCCGGAGGTGGTGGTGGCGGTGGCGGCGGCGGCGGCGGGTTTTACTAAGCTCCCTCCCTCACCATGAACCCCTTCCAAAGGGTAGGCTATCCTTGGAGAAATTAGCAATTAAGGAGTAGGGTAGGCAACCAGCAGTGGGTTTTTTCTCCCAGAGGTGGCGGAGGTGGATTTTACTTTTTTAGTATATAGAGAGATACGCTTTTACTACTGAGTATACTTGAGCAAGACCGTACCGAAGAACCGAATGAAAAACCTAACCCTCCCCGACACGAATTCAGTGGTTGACATTTACAATCTGCAACCGTGTTGTTGATAGAAATTTCCATGGCCCCCCTCCCTTTCCTCGACATGAAGCCAGTCCGTATGATTTAGCTTTTCATTTTTTACAAAGGTACGAAAGCATATATGTACAATGTTACACGTAGTTTTGGGGAGTTGACTGACTGATTAACTGATTGACCTGACTCACTGACTGACCTGACTGATTTTAGCACAAGATAAGACATTTTTTTATTAGGGTACAAAAGCATTATGAAATGTTACACTACGTGTCTCTATAGGAGACACACTTTTACTCCTTTAGTTGACTTGCTACTTTATGCGGTCCTGATAGGTGATTTTCAAACAAGATTTAGTTTCGCATTTGGCTGAGTAAAGTATCGAATGTGGGTTTCTTAGAGAAAGTGGGAGGTGTAAATAGTCAAAATGCTGACCAAATTTTTTTTTTCAATATTAGGAACCTATCTCGGGGGGGGGGGGCTATTCAAATTCAAAAGTTCAAAATAAGCACCACCCTAGTCGTTTACGGACACGCCGCACTCTTCTCCTCCTCCGTGTTCTTTCAATTCTGCTTTTTGGTTCTAATTTGCCGGGACTTGAAATGTGATCGGGTATTTTGAAATAAGAAATGCGAAAAATTCGAGAGCGGGTGTGAATTTTGCAGAGCAGTTACACATGCGTACTTCTGGGGTGGTCTCAAGCTGTTCCCATCAGTTTAACCGACATTAAGGAGGTCGATTGCAGAAATTGGTCACAATGACACAGAATGACCGGTTTGTGCCTTGTCAAGATCCGCAGGAAAATAAATTTTCTGTTCAAATACTGAAAATAAACCATGAAAAAGTCCCCCAAAAATAAAGTTCCCAGTGAAAAAGCAAATAAAAGTGTTAAACACACATTTCCGTTGTAGCTGTACGCAATATTCGCGTCCATTTTAATAAAACACTCATAGCCACTCGAGAACACAAAAATTAATTCAGTACAGCGAACAAATGTTTTTGACGGGTTCCGAATAGAGAATAATTTTTTACTGGTGTTCGAACAAACTGCTCCTCAAATTACTTTCAGTTGCCAAAGCAAAAAACTTCGCGACCCTTGCCATAAAAAGTGTGTATTGGCAAAAAGTATTTTATAACGAGGGTATTTTCTATATCACCATGCCGAGAATTAAACTTCGAAAAAGCTTGTATAATTTCGTTAATGCCCTCACAAATTTTCACGAACACTCGAACGACACCAGTGTATTATTATTTTTGCACCGAGATAAACTTAATCTGAGTACGCGTTGGTCGGACGTGAAAACCGTTTCCCGTATCAACATGCACTATAAACATGTTTCGCAAACTCGCATATTATATCGATTCAGCGAAGCACTTTTTCTCCCATTTGAAGAAGTGAAATCGAGAAGGCCTACTATCCCTGTTAGAGCGGAATATTGGATATAACGTTCTTTGATCTTTTTTCGAAACGAACGAACGAAAATCGGAAAAAATTAAAATTTATAATGAGCTTCCGCCGGCTCGTAGAAGGTTATAGATGTTTACACGCTTGCGAGCATTCTCCCGGAACCAGAGCCGAGCGTGATCGATCAAAAATATGTCAGGCTTTTGAATTTAGCCACAGCCAATGCGGAAGACTCCTGGCGACGGCAGTGGGGGCGAGCTCTCGTCATCTCACGCATCCTCGAGGGGGCCCACCAACCGGAAAGGACTTGACTGATCTTCTCAATGAATGATTCCACATCTTTTGGAGCCCCCTTCCTTGTTTCCTTTATTCGAGCATTACGGCGAAAAAGGCCCAATGATTTTCGCTTTCGATAATCCGCGCCTGAAATATGTTTCCAATTTATTTTCCATTCTTCTCTAAAATCTCTTTCCGAGATAAACTCTCATCGAACGATGCATCGAGGAACATAATTTTCCAGCGTGAAAGGAGAACTTCGCAAACCCATTATCTTCTTACTTTATGTACTTTTTATTTCGATACAGAACGGAAAGCTGACAAAAGGAAACACCGATATCAACAAGTTTCCGCGAGGAATTATTTTCATTCTTCTCCCCGCCGCCATTTTCCTCGATTTTCGAGATGGTAACAGCTGCTTTTTATTTTTGAAGGAGATTCGTCGGCGACTTTCACCTTTGGCTGGGTACGTGCAGCTCGTCAGCCAGGAAAGTACGAGAGCGCGTCCCCTCCCCAGGCGAGTTATTGGCATTTGCGAAGCCTTATGCCAGATATTACACGCGACGCCTTTTTCATAGCATAAAAAGATGGGCACAAGCGAGGAGTGGAGCTGAACGCCCCTCTCCCTCTTTGTTGGCGTCAAAATTTTCGAATTTTGTTGCCGGAGTACCAAGCCGTTACAAAAATAAATGTCTTCTCAGCATTGATGATTGCCTCAACAAGAACATTAATTTTCATACGAAAATAACGTGCGCAAAATTTTATTAAATATTGAAAAACAATATGGATGTTGTTTAGGTTTCGCCAGATGGGCTGATTGCTTCGAAAGACTTAAGCGCTGCTCAGACTTCAGACTCCTTTTGATTAGTCAAGTTTGAACGTTTCGACTCATGTCATTGACCTTCAGAGTCAAACTCTCATTAGCTTCTAGGATAGAGTTCATTGACCTTTGCTGATTAGCTAACCTTTTTAATGGAACGCGCGCGCGCGCGTATGTGTGTGTGGGTGTGTGTGTGTGTGGGTGTGTGTGTACATATCAAATTCTGACTGACAGCTCAAGGTCATTCACATTTTTGGTTGAATTTATTCACCTGTAGATATGACTTTTTGTTGTTGATCAGCTGACTGTTTTAAACCTACCTTTTTATGGTAGCGTATGTAACTGTAACCGACCAGGTAGGAGAACGCAATGAAGAAGAAAAAGAAAATCTAGGTCCATACAACTTCGGAAAGATAAACGATAGGGGTTGGAAATTAGTTCGATTTTGCCAAGAAAATAATCTGAAAATTTTAAGCACCTATTTCAAGATAAAAAAACAAAACAAAAAAAGGACGTGGGTGGCGCCAAATCAGGAGTTTAGGAATCAACTAGATTATATGCTTGTACCCATAGATTAAAAAATATTTCAAAATTTGAGGTCCTCTAGAAATTTTCCTTCAATTCAGATCATAGAGTAATTTCTTGTACCTTACAATGAGCTGCTCCGAGAAAATATGTGAGGGCGCTTACAAAATGGGACCAGTTGACCAACTTTTCGGTTTTTACTTTTCTGGCTAAATTCATGTAAAACTCCCTTAAAAATCGAATAAAATTAACCCCATACCTCTATTTTGAAAATTCAGAGAGATATTGCAGTTTTAAGTGAGGCAAGTCAAAATTTATTATTATTCTAAAAGTTTCAACAAAAGTACAAAAAGGAAATAGTATGTTCTTATGTAAAATTAAATTGTTCGAAAACAATTTCCCATGAATATACTGAACATATTTTCTTCTTGTCCTTTCAAATACTAGAGCAGGCAAATTCATTTACCCGTTGTCAGGATGAGTTGCTTACGTACCTGCTGAAGGGGAGTCTCGCATTTCTCGTTGGGAACCTCCAATCTTATAACGTAGGCAACTTATCCTGCTGCATGAATGCCTGTCTACTCTTACCGTTTAAGGGACTCGGATCCGAAGATTCTCAATGAAATTTTTCGGAGATCATCGAACATTTTTTATGGCGATTTTTCATAAAATTCTTCAAAACCATCGGAGTTTCCCCCGAATATTTCCTGTGAAATTCTTCAAAATTCACCAGAAAATTTTCTCAAAGTAATTTGTTGAGATTCTTTGGAAAACATTTGTAATTTTTTGTAAAGATCTCCGACAGGATTCTTCAGAAATTATCGGCATTTTTTTCGCAAAAATTTCCGATGAAATTCTCCGAAGATCATTGAACATTTAAATTATTTGGAAAACATTGAAAATATTTTCTAAATATTTTCGAGAAGACTCTTCGGAAAGTATCGGAATTTTTTCCAAAAATTCTGATGAAATTCCTTGAAAATCATTGGAGTGAAATTTTCCGAAAAGAACGGACAAGAGATTACGGGAGCGTGTGGTAGTATGTAGGACTGTAGGACCTTCACGGTTGAAAAGTTGGTTAAGTAACAGAACAGTAATTACAAAAAAAAACAAAAAAAAAAACTCAATTTTAAACGCTTTTCCTGTAACATTTGACTTTTGGTCAACTGGTCCCTTCTCGTATGCACCCTCACACTATTATGATACACATAAGGAACGAACTCTTTCAGGTCGCCCTCATGAACAAAACAAGTACGAATATCAAAAAGAGCTAGGGAAAATCCTTAAAGATTTAGATGATGGCGTGGAGATAGATCAGCTGAATAAGATCATAATTGATTCCTTGAGTCAAGCAAATTACAATACAAAGAAGCTCCCAGAAAAAGGAACCTACTTAACCTTGCCGGATAGCATTAAAACCTTCATTCAAAAAAGAGAACTTCTAAAACGTAAAAAACACAAATCATTGTGTACCAAACTAGAACTGAATATTCTGTATAAAAAAATCAAGAACGATTTGAGAAATTTCAACAAGGAAAAAAGTGATAGAAGGATTAGAGAAAGTTTGGAATCTGCTGAGAGCATAAAACAGATAAATATAAATCGGTTCCTGGAGAAAAGATGTACCACTGATTTGACAAACACAAAAAAGGAAAGGTTACATGACTGACAGGAAATTAATAATCATGCAACTGAGTTTTATGCACAACTGTACAAAGTCTGTATAGATCCAAAGGAAACAGAAAACTGCGAACAAAATATAGAAAAGGCACCAGAAATTCTTAAGACAAATTTCTGAAAGAAAAGAAAATTCCAAAATGGAAGCGTTCAGATATCATTCTTATCTTTAAAAAAGGAAAAAGAGAAATAATTATAGGCAGATTAGTTTAAGCTCAAGGATTTCAAAGATTTTCGCTAAGGTCGTAAAGGGAAGGATAAAACCGTTTTTAATTCAACCCAAAGAACAGGCGGGATTTCGGCCGGGTTACTCCACAACGGATCATCTCCGCACCATTAATCAGTTAATCGAGAAATGTAATGAATACCAGGTTGAACTCCATTTGGCCTTCATAGACTTTGCTAACGTCTTTGACTCACTTAACCACAAATTTTTGCTGTCAGCACTATAAAATCAAGGAGTTCCGGAAACTTTCATCAACATTTTCAAGGAAATGTACGAGGGGCTAAAAAGTAGAATTGTAACAGATGTAGTTGGAAATTATTTTCCAGTCCAAAGGGGAGTAAAGCAGGGAGACCCCTCATCTCCATTATTATTCAACTGTGACCTAGAGGAGGTTTTCAGAAATATGGACTGGGAAAAAAAGGGTATAAAAATTAACGGGGAACACTTAAATAATTTACGCTGTGCTGATGATATAGTGCTGATAGCAAGCAACAAAGAAGAATTAGAAGATATGGTACGGCGACTGAACAGTAACGGGCTGACTGCAGGTCTTTGCATGAATCTGGCCAAAACTAAACTAATAAGAAACCAAAACAGGATTTATGACATTAAAATTAACGAAGAAAAAATAAAAGGGGTAGAAAGCGTAATATATTTGGGCCAAAAAATATCATGCAACAAACCTGAAGAGGAAGAAATTGAACGTAGAATAACCCTTGCTCTCCAAAATTCATTTTGAAAGGTCCCTTTCCCACTTCGATCAAAAAGCGAAATTTTCAATACCTGTGTCCTCTCAACTATAACATATGGCCCCGAAACTTGGACTTTGTCGACAAAAAGGGCACAAAAAATTAAAACTACTCAAAATTTGATGGAACGATCAATTTTAATTATCAAGAAAAAATATCAAATCAGAATCTCAATTATCAAAATAATTTAAATTAAAAAACAATAAATGTGCTGTACAGCTGATAAAAAATGGAGTTGAGATGGCCACGTAGAAAGACTGCAGGATAATCGCAGAACTTACAAATTGACTTTCTGGTACAATACAGGAACAAGAAGGCAAGGTAAACAGAGGGTCAGATGGAGGGACGGCTTTGGTAGGCTGCTGGGATATAGTCCTTTTCGAAGGATCGTCCAGGACCGTAATGAGTGGAGGAGACTTTTGCCCGATTCTAGTGCCACGAGTGAGTACTATACCTACTTTGTAAAATTGTAGTATGTACTTGTATAGTAAAGCTTGAATTGAATTGAATGTATCTGAAACCTACCCTCAGGAAGAGTTCACTGAACTCTGGTGTGATCCATGAAGGGAGGTCATTAACCTATAGATAACGTTATAGCTTCAATTCCTTCAACCTAACAATGAGTTTGTAGTGTAACAGGGGTAAGTTAAGTACAGGACTAGCATGCCAGAGTTCGAATTCAAATCCCAGCACGAATACAATTTTAAAGAAAAATTCAGGAATACAAATAAAATTAAGTTCAGCAAAGAAAGTACAGAGGGCGCTAGAATTGTCTGGATAGTTATCATATTCCATAGTTTAAATGAGAGGAGTAATCAGCACAAGTAATTATTAAAATAATTGAAGATGTAATAAGCATAACAATTGATAAAGTAAATCAACTGATAATTGAAAGCATGTCTATGAACTCTAGTAAGTCGAATACCTTGCTAGCATAGGTTACCCTAGAGACTCGTAGTTGAATTGAAGGCACTGAGATCATGATTTCACCCGTAGGTCAATGGTGGCAAGTTTTCAATTTCTAATGTGGTGTTCGAGCCTTTAGGCCCCCACGAAGCACCTCCCAAATTGAGCTATTTTGAAATGATGCCCCTAGGAGTTGTTTTTTTTTTGGGGTATCTATGTCCTACAAAGAACAAAAAAAAATTTATCTGAAATAACATATATGAATTTCTTTCCTTTTTTATGTTTTCAAATTCAAATTCAAAATTAAAATTGTATTTTAATAATCAATTAAATTTTTTTTAAATAAAACAAAAATTGTGTGCCATGTGCTCGGAATTGAGAGCACCTGAGAACGTACAACCAGTGCTCCAGTTATAATAATTTTTCTAGAAATTCGTTGCCTTTTTCATTGAAACGCTGCAAGACAGTCTCAACGAAATCAGGCGGAAAGCTCCTATGAGAAGGATATCTTTAAAAGTTAGTACCACGATTAGATAAATGTTGTAATCAACAGACAACTATATGTTGAAAAGTAAGTAAAAGGGTGCAGAATTTAATGCCGTAAATTGTTTTCTTAAATCTTTCCGGTTTTTTTTTTTTTTTTTTTTTTTTTTTTATAGAAAATACGGAATTTTACTTCTTGAACATCCCTCGTAAGTTACCAAACAGAAAGCCATTAGCTTTCATATTTTCAGAATTTTGCTCTCTTGGCCGGACAAAGCCTCTCTCGCATTACGAGCATATACTGCTTGTTTTTCTACGGTTTCTCATCATGTCAGTCAACCGATTGAAAGTGGGGTCGAAGATTTACAGAAAGAAAAGGGTAGGTAATGAGACAAACAATACAAAAAGACAGTATAAATAGTCTTCTTACTCAATCTTCAAATCTCCCCTCCCTCGTCAGAAAATAATCAACAAATTCTCGACCGTATCCCCTTAGAAAAAAGTAGTTCGACCGCCGTTGATAATATATTTTGTTTGACTTGCTCGATTTCTGAAAAATCAAACAAGTTATTTGGATCTTTATGAAGGAATTCTAACACTGACGGTGAGATATGTTCAAACGGTACCCCGATTCGACTCTTTTAAATTAGACTAAAATTTAAGTGCGTGCCTGGGGCACATTTTCTTCGGCTTACAATCGGTATACTAGGTCATTAATACAAACACACGTAGGAAACTTGTGACTTTCTCGAAAATCGTGAGTACGCGTTGACCACATTTCGCAGAAAAAGCGACCAACGATATCCACGAGCGAAAACGCCAAAGACCTCTCCTTATTTCTAGTGATATCTTCATCGTTCATTCTACCAAATTTATTGAAATTTTCGTTCACTCTGCCCTGGGCAGACGAAGTGCAATACATGAAATAACCTGTACGGATGTGGACCCTCGTCGTTAATTCCTTTGACGACGGACATAATATCGTCAATAAACAGGGACACCCTTACTCGCCAGCAAGAATAACACTTTAGTATCATAAATGGAAAACGCTGACACATAAAGGTGTAAGAAGCACTTCGCGATTCAATAAAGGTAAGAGGTAAACACTTACCTGTTATGGCGCGTGTTCTATACGTAGAGAAAAGGTAACGCGTACACGGATGCTGGAGTAAAGTGCGACGCGCTAGATGGCTGTTGAGCCTTCACTGAGCGTCTGAATTCTGAAATCACCGAAACCGTCCAAATAAAACGCGCAGGGTATTTTCAAGTACGCCGTGTCGGTTCCCACATTCAGTTCTCAGCCGCTGTGTACGGTTGACCGTGCAGAAGGCGAACTGAAAATCACGTACGAGTATCAAATTTTTGGGTCTGTACATGCTCGTAAGTCGCAATAACGAGATCCGTGGCACGGGTGAAGCTGATCCAGCTGAGTCAGCTTTCGAAATGATATAATACACTTACAGGAGACAGTAAACGTAAAAGCTGTTTTCATGAAAAATATCATATTTCTTACTTTTTTTCTTTATGCATATTTTCGTAGTTTTGGAGAAAAAAAATATCTACTCCTTTTAGTCATGTCGTTAATGATTAAAAGGGGGGGGGGGAAACTGAACTCTGCACTTGGTAAACAGAATCATTCTTTTTACACAAATGTTCCATGGATTTCCCTCTTCCATTTCAGACGTGGCACATCGCGAAAATTCATTGTGGTGGGCAAAAGAAAAATAGGTTACAGCCCTTAAATTTTTTTTAGTTTTTCCTGGAAATTACGAGCCCTGTCTCAGAAATAGTTCAGTGCAAAAATGCTCTTCGTGAAATTTTCATAGAAGACACTACTACAATTCATTCCACTCAGTGACACCATATTACCATAAAATGGCGTTGTGTTGACATCCTCTCCAGCTTCATTTAAGATATTTAGAAAAAATTAAAAAAAAACAAAAAAAAAACACTCCAGCATCCAGCTGATAAGACATAACGACATATTCAACAATTATATCTGATTTATGTTTGATTATGCCTTAATTATACCATTGTTACATCTGATTATATCTTTATTATATTTTATTACATCATCCTATCCCCGCTCCCTCCCCTATCTCTTACCAAAAATCCCAAGGGACCCATATACATTCCAACTATCAAGCAGATTGGTACATTATCAATAAATGAATACCGGAAATACAAAGTATGCTATGTGCCTTTTTTTCGAGATCAATTTTCGTGGCGTAAAGTATGCTAACTCACATCCCACATGTATACAGAGGTTCATAAGTGTTGTGCCACTGCTCAAAGAGTTTCATATTTCCACTAGAAGATTAGCTTTCTGTAACTCCACAACATTATTATGCAAACCGTGCTAAGTTCCTGTTCAGAGTATGCTAAAAGTACCAGGTTTTTAACTGCCTTTACCTTTCTACTTTTGCATATAGTGTGCACTGCAAACTGGTTTTTCCCTCTTCTATAAAATTTGATTTTTGGCACGTAGCGTACTTTGAATTTCTGGTATTCAAATAATAAATATAATCAAGTTGGAAATTGATTCGAAATTTTTATCAATAATGAAATAATTCTCGAATTTTCCATGGAAAATGAAATGATTATTACACCTCAATAGTGAATTAGTATGTATATATTTCCGATTCGAAAAATGATGAAAATTTGAGAAGCTTTTTGCCTCCCAAAAATAGGTACAACTGACGCATGGCCTCAAATCACATTTACTTACAGATTCAGCAAGAAGATATATTCAAGAACTACGTTCCCTCGTACTTACCAAATGCAAATTATTGGTAAAGTAACAAATTTGTTATTCATCCATTTTTCATCTGTCTTAATTACTGCTACTGGTTCTCTTCAATATCGCTCCTGTGTCCACTGCTGATACTGGTTCTGCACCATCACTCGCTTCTGTTTCCATTCGTGCTGCTTTTGGTTCCTTGGAAGATCTATATAATAAAGGCGGTTATGAAAAATACAATTTAGAGGAATAGGCTGTTGAAGAGCCGATATGTAGAGAATAACTTATTTTGTCAAAACGGTATTATTTATTAAACAGGTGACTCTCAGACAGCAATACAACCAAAAGCATCAGATATTGAAATAATTTTGAGTACAACAACCTGTAGTAAGCACAAATAAGGCAACAACTGAAATGAAAGTAGGTAAGTTATAAACACCAAAAGACTGATAATGATAACTTCAGAAAACTGATAATGATAATAATTTTTGAAAGACTGACAATGATAACTTCAATAAGATACGTTCACATTCATATGGAACAGGGAAATAATACGGCAAACAACTCTTTTATTGGTAACTGAACTGAAATTTAATGAGTTCCCAAGTACTTCCTTGAAATACTCCAAAACTGCAAAGTATACATATAATCTGATATAAGGAATTTTACTCACTGATAACTCAGCGATGATATTCGATCTGACTTCATGATCAGTATAACTACCGACATTATCAGCTTACTGCTCTTTGACAATGTTTTACACAAATACTGGAACTGGCTACCTCATCAGTGCTGGACTCGGCTTCTTTTCCTTTTTTCAAATGACACTGGCATATCTGTGTTTTGGTCTACAGATTTGGTGGTTATGGTCTTTCACTTTGTTCTTGACCCGGTTCTTAACCACAGCTGGTTTCTTCCTCAATGCTCTCACTTAGAGAAGTTGGTAATCTATGCTCACATACGCAATTTCAAATCAGCATTATCTGAAGTAACACCGGGAGCATAGTACATGCACAGATGGAATGTAATATATTTAAACTGAAACTTTGAATCTGCTCCTTTGCAGCAAGAACGGGTGCTTGATATTAGAATCACAGCAGGACGTTGCAATTTACAAACAGGAGCAACTAGCTACTGGTAACTAGCTGATTGTGATAGGCAAAAGCATCTTACAAGATAACCTGAGTATAGAGCAGCTGAGTACTCCTGTGATGAATGATGAGTAGTAACCACTCTTATTAAGACTTACTCATGTTTCTTCAGTTGTTGTGTATCCTCGATTTCTTCTGGATTTATTGATGAGAATCTGTGCAAGGCAGAACAGCAAAATGGAAGCGCACTTTCACGAACTTCTGTATCTGTAGAATATTGTAAAATGAAGAACTATAACTAATAGACCTATTAGTAAGAATAATATAGTTTTGTAAGCATCTTGTAGATTATACTTCAATAATAATTTTCAAAATTCTAATCAGCTAATCCGTTAACTCCGCAAAACATTCAAGTTTACAATATACCTAATACCTATTCTGTAAAACTGCTAAAAATGAATGATGCTAATCAGGTAATCAGTTCTTCACTGGAGAACGATGTTGCCCATATTTATAATCCTGCTTACATTCAAACAAAGATTCAAACGCACTACGTGATCCTACAGGAGTAAAGATGAACTATGATTACTGGTATAATCTCCGCCAAATTCAGCCGAATTTTTACTGATAAGAGAAAAGCTGAAAGCCAGCTTTATTCGTACCTTCACAAGCCATAAGCCGAAAGAAGCCAAATTTTTCCAGCTTTCTTTTGGCTTCTCAAAAACCAGTGTTTGGAACCGATTCAATTTTTCGTTTTGATCGGTTTCCGGGCTTTGTAGCTTCCATTTAGGTTGGTTTTGGTTCGGAACTTCCATTTAATTTCTCAATAGGTTTCAGTTTTGGTCATGAGACCGATTTAAAATACTGAAATGATCTTATTTCGGTCTTTCATTGCTGAGCCAGTTTTGGTTATGGTCTTCACTTCACATAATGAATCGGTTTCAGTCGGGCTCAAAAGATCTTTCTCAAACAAAATAAAAATCTCATCATTTCTATAGTCAAATCAGCCATAATTGGAAACCAACCATATAAGATATGAACTGTAGCATCGACTTACTTGGGAATGGGCATTGGCAGGTTGAATTATTCTGTAGATCAGTTCAAATATCTAACTCTTTTACTAGGTCGGCAACAAAGAAGAACAGATAACAGAAAACCGCATTGACCAAAGACCGATTGGGACCTTTTCATTTAATTTGGTTAACGGTCTTGACGCAGATATGAGCAGTCGGTTTTGGTTTCAGTTAAACCTACATTTCACACATTTGGTTTGTGTTTTGGTTAATGACCAGTTGAGTTTAATGTTTTAGGTCTTAATTTGGTCTTTTGCACATTAAAGGGTTTTGGTTTCGGTCTCATGAAACTGTTGAATTTGAATGGGTTCCGGATTCGGTTTTGGTTCCAGTTCCAAACACTGTCAAAAACCTATAAATTCGTGACTCGTGAGCTCTCATCAATTTTCCATGTGTGTGATATTTTTGAGAACTGCAGTTTCCCTCCTTAGACCTAAGCCCTCAGCTCAGGTGTCAGTTGACGGCAAATTTCAGCAGTGTATTGCAGTCAGTCGAAATCTGAAAGCCAAAAGCCGAATTCAGCCAAATTTTTACTGATAAGAGAAAAGCCGAAAGCCGGCCGAATTTTTTTTTAAAAGCCGAAAGCAGAAAGCCAAATCCGTATTTTTCAAGGTCAAATCTTAAGCCGAACGCCGAAGCTAAAATTTTGAGCTGCAATACACTGCTCCGCACTGTAATTTTGTCAATCATAATTTCTGAAAAAAAAGTGCAAAAGATCTTGCGCACTTTCTCAGTCATAATTCAACCAATTTTTTCGGGATTCTGTTTTTACAATCTTGAAATATGTACGCATGGGTGTCGTATCTTACTTTTTTCACTTCCTGTAAAGAATTTTTCAGTATTAGTATTTTTATACTACTCCAGTAACATATATGAAAAATGTAATTCACACCGCCTAGATGCATAATCAGTCCTTTAATAACATTCTCAAGATTCACCTCGATCCGCCAAATATATTCATTTTATAATTGCGCAAGAACTTTCCGTCATTTTTACATATTGGGCACTATTCAGTGTAAGGGAACCAACCAACATTTGTAAAAACAAAATGAGTTATTAATTTTGTTGGAAAGAGCGTAAAAAGTAGAATTTTTCAAAATTGGGCCCCCGATTCCAAATGTGTTCTCAGGTCGAAAAAAGCTTATCAAAAACGCTATGTCATATAGTTTCTGCATGGCTCTTGAACTTCGAATCACGTGTTCTCAAAAAAAAGATTTTGCTGGTTAATTCCCTTACGCTGAATAGCGTACAGTAGAGTTGATTTTTTTTTTTTAGAAATTCGAGACTTCTCTTTGGTTGTTTTACATCTCAAATCATTGGAAACCCTCGAGTATTTTCCCTCTAGCTTTTAATGGATGAAGGAATCACAAGGTAACACTGAAATCGTATCTTCACAGATGGGAGACAGTATGGCCAGCTTTGAAAATTGTCCCTCGATTTTGTGTCCATCGGCATGACTCTTTTTCAACCAGTCACAATACAGGAGTTTCAATATTTTTTCGTCGCAATTAATGGTCAAACTGTATATTGTCCGTACATCAAATCCCGTTTTTTTTTTCGTTTTTTTTGTGTGTGTGTGACAAGACTCGTGCATTCGCAAATTATTGCCTAAAAATTAGGAGTAAAAAAATGTGTCCTTCGGCATGGTCATCTTTATGCAACGATAGACGTTCATCATCCAAAAATAATTACGTCTAATTAATGGGGTAGTATGCCTTTACCAACTATCCATATAATTTTTTTTTTGGATTCTACTAATTGACGGCAGAAAACTTTTTGTTTGCTGTTGTCTTTCAGCATGGACTTTTTCATGTGTCCTTCGGCATGGCATTCATCATTTGATTGCTATGCCAAAATACAGAATTCCCTCACTGTCGATCCAATCTTACCAATATGTTATACAGAATGCCTCTTAACGACTCCATCAAAAAAGTTCGAATACCTATCTCCTCTTCCCTCCATGAAAAAACATAGGTACCTGAAATATCAACATTTCTGAACAATGACCCCAATACTGATGATCGAGTCGATTTTTGAACAGCAATTCGATATTGAGAATTACATCACTGATCGAATCAAAATGAAAATAATTCGCGATTGCTGCAATATATGTAAATTAATGTTGCCACATTAATTATTAGTGTATCACTATATGTAGAACTAATACAAGTTTAACATAGTAACTGCTGAAAATCACAACCTTGATACGAAATTTGATGAGAATTTTGATATCCCTTGTGCGTTAATGCAATAAGACTTATATGTATTTTGTACGGGTAAAGACAATCGCCATTTTCTTTCCAGTTTGGTCCATAAAAGAAAATCGGCTGACGTGTGGTAAACACAGGTAAGCGCACTTAAGGGTAAACACTACGTGACCAGTAGTTGTTCTCGTTTCACAGAACATACTGGAAGAAAAATGGCAGCTGTCCTTCCCCGTCTTCATATGGACGCTGTTCAGCAAGAGGGAATTAACCAGCATTATTTGTAAACAAAATGAGTTATTAGTATTGTTGGAAAGAGCGTAAAAAGTAGAAATTTTTAAAATTGGGCCCCCGATTCAAAAATGTGTACTCACAGATGAGCCATTTTTCAGCCATACAAAACGGATTTACAGATCTATTTTTACATGGATCCTTAAATGATGGTTTACTGATAATTTATCTCTCCTGAAAAATTTTGTTTTCAGACTTATGGAGGGGTTTCCTCTGCTGCATCACATTTTTCATTCGATGCAAATTCAACTCCAAAAATTCAAATTTCATCTTAAATGGTGAAGTACCTACCATCTCAAATTTTTAACAAAAATAAATAAATATAAATAATAATAATAATAATAATAATTTTTCTATCATTTTTTATTTAATTTTAGTTGAAAATAAATTTTACTCACTTAAGGGGGGAGCTTGCGGATGATGGAGGGGTTCAAATTTGCTACGCTGTTCAATTTTTCAATCCAAGTTAATTTTGCCGATATGATAGAGACGTTGTTAAGCGTAACAGAACCAACCAACAAAATCTATTTTTTGAGAACACGTGATTTGAAGTTCAAGAGTCATGTAGAAAGTACATGACATAGAGTTAACTGATAAGTTTTTTTTTTCAGATTTTTGAATCGGAGGCCTAATTTTGGAAAATTCTACTTTTTACGCTCTTTCCAATGATACTAATAACTCATTTTGTCAACAAATGTCGGTTGGTTCTGTTACGCTTAACAGCGTCCATTTGTGGTCTAAAAGGAAGTCAGATTAACGAATCAGTGAATAAAATAAAACTCAATTTCGAAACTTGGTTAAATTTTCATGCCAATTTAATCTTGCTCTTTTTTGGTCCAAAATTTGAATTTCTGGGCCCACATCAGGATCGGATCAAAACTCTAATCCGATAATAGTAAACGCGACCCAAGGAAACCCTACTTCGATACTTTTTCAAATTTTCATGTCAAATCGATTTTTCCTATTTTGGGTTCAATTGAATTTTTGAGACCAAGTCAGGACCTGATCAAAAATCTGATGCGACATCCGAAATTAGCGATTATAGACAAACCTATTTCGACATTGTATTTGGTACCTTTCAAGATTCCAGAATTAGTGGTAGATTCGAGCCTCCTTTTTGGGGAGAAAAAGTTCTTTCGCTCAAAACTAAACTGGACCTTTTCACTTGAAGTTTCTCGTTTATCCCCATGGATCCAACTTCACGTTCGGAATGAAAGAGGAAAGATTTTCCCTGCTTTACATTCTGCATCGTTTATCGCCAGATTTATGTTTGTATATGAAACTGCATACTTACATTTCCCGTAAATACGCTAGTAGTGGTCACAAATAAAGGTCATTTTTCATATCGATATTTATCGATATTTTTTTTTAAATATCGATAATATCGATAATTATTGATATTTTTTAAAAGGCTGTACAATTTTTAAAAATGAGTTATGAAGCTAAAAATTGTGAATCTAAGTTCGCCTAATCTTCTATTATATAAATTGATAGCCCGTTTTTTTGTAACAACATCAGACGCGTTATTCTCATCATAGAAACTGGAAACCTGATAGTGTTAAAAACGCCTTGGCGCGTACATGGTTTCTAGGATAGGATACAAGAACAAACAATGAAAACCACAGTATTTTTCATTTTTCCCTCGTGCCGCGTGCTCGCGTCCCTTTCGTTTCTCGTTTCTTTCTTCTAAAGCAAACTGATAACAATATTATCAAAAATATCGATACATTAGAAAACCTATCGATATTTTCGATAATTTTTATATCGATATTTTATCGATAGTATCGATACACTTGAGACCACTATACGCTAGTAACCCAAGCTAACAGTCAACAGCGTGAAATGAGCTTATTTACCCGTGACGTCACATAGTATACTTATTACTGTTCTTGGTCACTGTCAGTAAAACCCGTCGTTTAACCAACGAACGTATTGACTCCTACAAGAAAATCTCAAAGAGCAAAGATCATTATGTTACTACCTGAGAATAAGAAATTTATTAGAAACCAGAAGTTTATTATCGAATACTAGAAACCTTCTGGATTAAAAATATATACCGTTGATTTCTTAATTATTTCTCATTATGAAGTATTTACATAATGATCTTTGCTCCGTGTTTTTCTTATGGGAGTCAATACGTTCGTTGGTCAAACGACGGGTATTCTTGTTAACAGTAACTCACGGTGTTGACGTCACGACAAATAAGCCCATTGAATAACCTAATAACTTCGGCTAACACTATCATGATTTCCTTGATACGAGTAAATACAGAGAGGGAAACGTTTACATGAAATAATAACATGAGAGACATGAAGATGCATCAATTTATTATGAGATGAAAAATACAAATGTTGCCCTGATACATTACATAAATTTATTTATTTATTCAGTATGTAACAACATTAACAGCGTATCGTTGGGCGAGTACCAATTGTTTATAACTAAACAAAAGAATCTTGTTAAGTTCGTATTCTCCATTGCAGAACAACTCCAATTATGCTATAGAAAATAAAAATAAAATATTTCTATTACATTACTAACAAACCAAAATTAGAATAATACGGCGGTACATTATTATTCTAAGATTTAACAAATGAAAATTAATTGTATTACATTGATAAAAGTATTTCATCACTTTTTAAATTGGAAATTGATTATGATCATAGCATATATTAATAAAATTAATACGTAGACAGTAAATACATTATGAGCTTGTAACATATTTCTTTTTTCAACATTTTTTTTCTACTTCTTTATTTCAAAGGGAATTTACGTCATTGCTTTCAGAATCCACCTTCAACTTAAACACAAGACCTCGGACATCACTGACAATATTGCTGCCACGAATAAGGAAGTACCATCATTTTGAATTCGTCACCACTACCGCAGATGTTCACTGTCGCGAATTTGCGGACTCGGCTGTGGAACTGATCAAGATTACAAAAATCCAGCCTACTTCCGGCAGTGATGCGCAGCCTACTGGGTTTCACCACCCGGCTTATCCCTCAAGAGATGGTGGTATCTTTTTAAAGAACTGCGTCCATTGTGCGCCAACCCGGATAATGCCGACAAATTTATAAAGGAACCTCGAAGACAACTCTTAACCCTAGGAAACTGAGGACGAGGAAGAGGTTACAGCTCTCGAGGTACTGGAGAACGCGGTAGTTTGTAGTCGTAGAGGACGTCGAGGGAGACGCGGTCGTCTGTGAACGACATTCCTGATTTTGTTGCGTAACTTATACCGTTTTTCGTGGATTTATTTTGTATAATATTTTTGAGGGCTAATTACATTCTGTTCATTCTTAGCAGCAGCTTATTATTATTTAACAACGTCAGATGATGGAGATAGAGCTGGTGTAGACACTTAGCCAATGTATGAACTGTTAATGAGCACTTTCACCGATTTGGCATCTAACTCCGTTGCATTCAACGTGCTCTACAAACCCTTTTTCGTGAATATTGTTCAATTCTACAAACGGCATGTGAAAGAGGAAAGGCTGAAGGCCCAGAAACCATCGAAACCCCAAAATCGATTTTTTAGCCATAAGCCTGGTTTCTTCCAAGCCGGTCACCTATATGCAGTGTATTGCAGCTCAACATTTTAGCTTCGGCGTTCGGCTCAAGATTTGACCTTGAAAAATACATTTGGCTTTCTGCTTTCGGCTTTAAAAAAAAAATTCGGCCGGCTTTCGGCTTTTCTCTTATTAGTAAAAATTTGGCTGAATTCGGCTTTTGGCTTTCAGATTTCGACTGACTGCAATACACTGCTGAAATTTGCCGTCAACTGACACCTGAGCTGAGGGCTTAGGTCTAAGGAAACTGCAGTTCTCAAAAATATCACACACATGGAAAATTGATGAGAGCTCACGAGTCACGAATTTATAGGTTTTTGACAATGTTTGGAACTGGAACCAAAACCGAATCCGGAACCCATTCAAATTCAACAGTTTCATGAGACCGAAACCAAAACCCTTTAATGTGCAAAAGACCAAATTAAGACCTAAAACATTAAACTCAACTGGTCATTAACCAAAACACAAACCAAATGTGTGAAATGTAGGTTTAACTGAAACCAAAACCGACTGCTCGCATATCTGCGTCAAGACCGTTAAACCAATTAAATGAAAAGGTCCCAATCGGTCTTTGGTCAATGCGGTTTTCTGTTATCTGTTCTTCTTTGTTGCCGACCTAGTAAAAGAGTTAGATATTTGAACTGATCTACAGAATAATTCAACCTGCCAATGCCCATTCCTAAGTAAGTCGATGCTACAGTTCATATCTTATATGGTTGGTTTCCAATTATGGCTGATTTGACTATAGAAATGATGAGATTTTTATTTTGTTTGAGAAAGATCTTTTGAGCCCGACTGAAACCGATTCATTATGTGAAGTGAAGACCATAACCAAAACTGGCTCAGCAATGAAAGACCGAAATAAGATCATTTCAGTATTTTAAATCGGTCTTATGACCAAAACTGAAACCTATTGAGAAATTAAATGGAAGTTCCGAACCAAAACCAACCTAAATGGAAGCTACAAAGCCCGAAACCGATCAAAACGAAAAATTGAATCGGTTCCAAACACTGGTTTTTGAGAAGCCAAAAGAAAGCTGGAAAAATTTGGCTTCTTTCGGCTTATGGCTTGTGAAGGTACGAATAAAGCTGGCTTTCAGCTTTTCTCTTATCAGTAAAAATTCGGCTGAATTTGGCTTTTGGCTTTCAGCTTTCGGCTGGCTGCAATACACTGCCTATATGTAAATACGGCCCTGGACACATTAGTATTTGCTACCAATGAAAGCGTCTTGTTGCCACAGTAATCAGCGATTGAGCTACGCTATTGGAGTCTGTAGCTTTCCAAGTTTCATGCGTTGCCGATCGTCAGCGAGTAGCGAGGATAATCCATTATTCGACTGCCCTAAATATAACGCTTTTCTGTCGTGTGATCGTGAGCTAATTGAAGTGAATGAATGAATAAGAAAATCTAGTGACAGCATCGTAATGCAAAAGAAGACTATGTCACCGATGTTAAGCAGAGTGGTTGTATTCGTTATCTATTACAGCATCAAAATTATTTTAATGAACTCGCGACGAAAAGGTCAGAGGCAAATCGATGAGAGGCCGAGAAAGCGGAGCAGAAATAACGTAAATATGGCTCAGATAACAGGAGCAAACAAATGTATTGAAAAGGTAAGCTCCAGCTCATGTCTCCCGAAAAACATTCCCTGCGTAGTGGAATCGTGTAAGAGGCCTTGTAGCGTGCTTCCGAAAAAGGGTTGGTCGGTTGGACGAGACGTCAATACGGCATGTCACAACCTACTCGAAGTAATAGGTCGTGCCGAGCGCAGCCCAGCGTCTGAGACGGGTATATCATTCATAAGATAGGGCAGATCAGCTTGGTAGGTCAACAGCCAACCAACACTTCACGATTAGTCAAATATTCAATGGCCTACGTTGGACCCAGAAACGGATACTGAAGTTATTGATAGTCATTCCTGAGACTCCGTCATTACAACAAGTATGCAACTGCTTGCACACAATTGAATTGAGATCTTTTATTTCAGATGATGCAATTAGAGTACGGTGTTGGCAAACATGCAACGAAATAGATAACAAAAAAGGCTGCTCGTCCGTTGGCCCCACCGCGTTCTTTTATTATAACGTGCTCGAGCATGCTGGTCAGTACTTTGTGCCTTCGTAGAAGGAGTTTAGTGGGTTAAAAAGAAAGAAATACGCTTTAATCGTATTTATTTGGGGGCCTGTCCGGGATTCAGAGCACCTAAGTCATTTGGATCTGAGGACTCAGGGGTTAATGGGCGAGAATTCTGACAACGCCTCTACTTTCCAAGGAGCTGACTCAGAACTTAAGAAACTTTATTCCTTTATAGAGGAAAATGAAAGGGCAATTACCAACTCGTGTCAATCAAAAGGTATCCATTGGCATTTTATCCCTCCTCATGGGCCTCACTTTGGTGGGCTATGGGAATCGGGAGTTAAATCTGTGAAAAAACATTTAAGAGCTGTTCTACTTGACAGGACATTTAACTTTGAGGAGTTCGCGACTCTTCTGACAGAAATCGAGGCGCAAATTAACTATTGGTAGGTAGAAGCACAATCTTTGCACATGGCCTTTTTATGACACCTCTCGACGTCTTAATACTAACAACTCTAACATTGCCATCAGAACCAGGATGTACCTCTACAATTCTACCGATTGCCCAATGTGTCGGGGCTAAATTGTCTTCCTTTATTAAGACAATTGAATTAATTACAACTGAAATGTTCGATCGTGCCACTTGTGGCGCTGCTGAAGTGTGTTTAAGTACTCTCTGGACCAACGCTTCCAGAAGATTTGGTAAGTCCGCTGAACCCTTTGCCACTTTTTGAATTTGTTTCTCGCTTATTTTCACCTGTTACAGGACCTAGGTGGGCCAGCGGCCAAAGTTCCAGAAGAGGAAAATAGCAATTAATTTTATTTACTCTCAAAGACTAATTTTAGAAGACTGTTTATTATGTTTATTGTCAAGATAATTTTGACCTTGACTCGGTCATGCAACTAACGTTGTACTATTTGTATCACCCAGTTGGGAAGAATGATTTAAAGAAAAAAAAATTTATTTCGAATTGTCAAGCTGAAGTTTTTCATGTGACGAGAATTTATTGGTAGGCCTACCACACACACTTGTACGTACTTGAGGATAAGGCATTTCCTCCTTTCAGCTACGCGAAGTATTGTTTACATTTTTAGACAGGAATCCTCATAAATGCCTATGAGCGAAATTTATTTTACGTCACATGTACTTTCCAGAGGTGATTATGAATTGATTATACTCTGTGTTCACTCCCATTAATTTTATGCAACGAAGATTTCCGATAGATTTTCGTTCATTTACCTGTCTCACTTATTATTTTCATTTGAAACTTAGTTTCAAACAAAAAAAAAGGGAGAATGTTGGCAAACATGCAACGAAATAGATAACAAAAAAGGCTGCTCGTCCGTTGGCCCCACCGCGTTCTTTTATTATAACGTGCTCGAGCATGCTGGTCAGTACTTTGTGCCTTCGTAGAAGGAGTTTAGTGGGTTAAAAAGAAGAAAAAGAAAGAAATACGCTTTAATCGTATTTATTTAGCGATGCTGCCATTCCAGACCATAGACTGGCCAGCTATTCCCGTAACCCTGGTTTTCGTCGCGCAAGCAGCCTTGCCAAACCCGCCACCTGCGGTGCGACCCGATCCGGAAGCACTCCGCGCCTTTATGCAGCGGTTTGCTGCTCACCGCGGAGAGTACGACGACATGGTGCGGGGCTATTTCTATGCTTCGGATGTGATAGGGACCCGCTTCGTGCAGTACGCGCTTCACCCGCCAGCTGACGCTCGCGATCCGGATCCTCAACCACCAGTACGACTCTGTCTGGTCACACCGTACCATGAATGCTACGGACGTATAGATTGCCAACGCCCCCACGATTTGAATGTCATTGTTCGGCTTATTTGCAAGTTGGATTTTGCGCCATCCGCCCACCTAGCAGCAGACCTCGCAGCCCTGCAGGATACCGCCTCGCGTCGATTAGCGCTTACTGCGATAGCTTCCAACGCCATATTGTCGACGATGAGTACCACTCAATGTTCTAGTTTCCAGCTTAGTGCTGCCAACCTCCAGGGGGCAGCATTTCCTGACCAGCTGAATGAGTGGGTAATCGAGAGACTTCTGCAGAGTCCACTACTGTCGAACCCTACCGCTACCGAAGCTACATTGCCCGTCTTTATACTCAATGTTTATAAGTTAGTGTCGGATTGTGTTGGGATGACCCGGCCACTTGATTACCTAGCCCGCCGCCATTGGGGCAGCTTGCCGCACAGTCTGCCTGCTGGCGTTATGGACCCGCATCACGGCGGCCTGTTCCACGCCGGCCCGTGGCCTTACACTTGGGGCAACCCACTCGCAGTGAACCGCTGGTGCTCAGTGCGTCCACTCGAGTGGGGTGTCAGCGCCCCATCCCCCATCTGCACTTTTAGCAGCGACGTCGTGCTACGGGGACCTGTAGGCATGTTGGGCTGGTACGCCCACCTAGGGGACTCAACTTACGCTGTTCGTGCCGCAAGCGAATCGCCATACATTGTAGTAGCGTACGGCGCCTACGCGCTAAACGTGATTCATCAACATCTCCAAATGGCGGTGCCAGCCGTACTTTCCCACACTGTAAGCCAAGTGGTCATCGGTAGCACGCCTAGCTTCGGGAATCCTGCTGTCCTTGCACAGCAGCCGCCATATCACGCCGCGTTGAACATTTTAAAGATAATGTTGCATGTTTGCCAACATACGGTTAAAAGGAATTTCGTCCTAAAATTGAATCAAGTATCACATTTTAATACCAAATTCAAGAGAACTGAATAATGGAACAAGCAGGATCTCATGACTTTGTTAAGAAAAGGTATTATATTGAAATATTTGATAATCTGAAACATGGTTCTATTCAAGAAATCACCCTCCGAAGTCAATAATAAGCTGTCTGGTATCCCGGATGAAAATCTAGAATCGGAAAATATCATTATTAATCAGCAATCAATTCAGTTAATATTGCAATTTATATTACTATGCTATCATGAAGATGAAAATAAAGCCATAAGTTACAAATCTATCTTAGGATTAATTCGTGAAATTAATTCAGTAGGGACAAACTTCCACGAGTTTGTTGAAAATATTGCCCATTGAGGGGGGGGGGCGAAATAATATCCGACGTTCAATTTTCAAATTGCTGGAAAGTAGTAGTGAAGTAGTAGTAGTAGTAGTAGTAGTAGTATCTAGTAATAGTAGTAATGAAAATGAAGATGACAATGACATGTACGAGTATGATGAAAAGACAGAAAAAAATAATTCGACCTGCTCATACCCTAATAAACAAAATTTCCATGGAAATTTCTATCAACAACACGGCTGCAGACTGCAGTCACGCAGCAAAGATCTGAGCACATGGCTGAAAGGAAAAAAATTATTTCCATGCAATGTCATTCATAATATGACTATACTTGATAACGTCTAAAGTAAGTACTGAACAACATGAAGAATAAAAAAGCAGCTACCTGCTGGAAGAGGGGCGGCTCTGGAGACCTAGTATGAAACTTTCATCACGATACCACAATACTACAAATCGTTACAGTGGTAACTTGTACAGTAAATCCTATCAGGTTACCACTGTAACGATTTGTGGTGTCGTGATAAAAGTTTCATAATAGGTCTCCTGAACTGGAAAGTTCAGCAAAAAGGACCTATCAGTAATTATGTTTAACGTCTCTTTATATGGCTGTGTATTCAAGTTCGTCACTTTCGAGTTTGGTCTAAGGAGCTTGCTTTACACGATGCTAGTTTACTCGCTACTAGCGCGCTAATTAACTCGCCACCATAAAACAGCATATAGATACACAGAAGCATAAAAAGAATCTTCAATTAAGGGGGCATCAGCGATTGCTGACTGAATGCAGCAGTTCCCGTGGCCGCAATTTTAATGAAGATTTACGTGAGGTAAGTAATCTAAAATGTGGTCTTCCTTTAGAATTTTCTGCAGTACATATTGAAAATGATTTTGATAATTTACAGGCATTCATTTCTGCTGATATTCTGTTGAACAAACTGACAAATAAAACATTGAAAGACTTTCTTGAACTATACACTGGACGAACTGTGCCAACAGCAACAAATCTGCGAACCAGTGCTTTGCAAGAATCCTACGAAAAAACGCTTGATGACATTCGCCGAGAAATAGGTGAAGGACCTATCTGGGTTTCAGTGGATGAAACCACTGATGCCGAACAAAGGTGTGTAACTGAAACATGAAAATAATGATTTTCTGATAGGGTTTTTTACTGTCAACATTCATTTTCTTTTGTACATATGATTCCAGAGAAACCCTGTCCAGCTTATTTACTACATACAGAACAACTGACAAAGACGAATCATCAAACTGTAGCAAAATTATTCAATGATGCCTTACACTTATTGTGGCCCAATGGCATTTTATATGAAAAAGTTCTCTTGTTGGTTTCAGACGCGGCAGCTTATATGATCAAGGCAGCAAGTTCATTACAGATTCTTTTTACTAAAATGATTCACGTCACTTGTGTGGCACATTTCCTTCATCGAGTGTGTGAAACAATTAGGAGTGAGTATCCGAGGGCAAACAAATTCATTTCAAACGAAATGTGTGTTCAGGAAAGCACCCAGTCGCATACAGATTTTTTGTAATTTATGCCCAAATTTAGCTTTGCCCCCTGAACCTATATGTACCCGGTGGGGGACTTGGTTGTCAGCATGTGAATATTGTGCAACAAATTTCTCAGAAATAGAACTGTTCTTGATGCACTTAATGAGGACTCCGAAGCTGTAACATCAGCTAAATTACTCGTTCAGGATCCCAAACTCATTTCTAAATTGACGATAATCAAAAGGCATTGTACTTTTCTTGGCCATTCAATTAAAAAGTTGGAAACAAGCAGTGCCTCGTTAGCAGAGAGTCTGACTACTTTGAAGCACAGACGCAGAAAAGTTGCCAAATTTAAAGCCACGTGAGTTAATTTCTTAAATAGATTGCTAAATAAGTACTCGAATATTACATTTTAATTTGAATTTTTCAGGATCTGCTACAGCACTATTGGAGGTAGCCATCGGTGATTGGGTCGTTGTCAAGTATGGGAAGAATGGAAAAAAATTTGTTGGCCGAATCAAAAAATTGAATAAAGCAAAATTTTTTGTTGGAGAGTTCGTGCGTCCAAAATTTACAAAACTGAAGATTGGTCATGTTTTTCATTTCCCTGATATCCCGGATATTGGAAAATTTCGTTTCAAGAATATAGTTTGTGTATTGCCTGCACCCAAGCCATATTTCCGTGGCTGTTTTTTGTTTGATATAAGTTACACTTCGATGTAATTGCTTTTTGTTTGATATTCTTATATTTACTCATGTAATGTGCTTCCGTAATAGTACTTACTAATTTACTCAAGAATTTCGATTTTCGAATAAAATTTCATTTCGTAATTTACCATGGTATTTAAGTGCTTGAGTACTTTTTTTTTCGTCAAAAGGTACTTTATTGTTTGTTCAACAGGGCTTAGGTTGACCTATGGGCAGCCGTTACATCTGTTTTTCAGCTGTGTGCTTAACTTTTTCAGATCTACGTTCCCTTTTCCTCATATGTGAGACGGACCTTCCTAGATACATGACTGGTATAAAATAAATCAGAAACGTACCAATGTTGAACACTGGTAATGCTAGTTTCGCGAGAATTGGAGTCACGTCAATGCAAAGCAAGCGCAAATACGTAGTTCCCATGAATGCGGCGAGACTGCCGGACAACCTGACCATGCTTGTAAGTCAGGATGAGTTCAATAACGATGAATCGCGTTGGACGCAACGATTCATCAATGGGAATTACATTATGTCCAAAATATTCCGAAACGATATAGTTAAGGAGCACTAGATTCCTACATGCTTTCTTGAAGTTGATTTACATATGGTAAAGTTATGGTGGATCGAACGCGTGAGAACTGCGTTGATGGATGCGTTAATCGAGAGAGTTGATTCCCAATTTGAAGATATGACTCATATGTCAATGCTAAAATGGATATTTATCGTTCGAGTTTTTTTTCTTTTAAGTATCGTGCCGTCATTTCTAGCGCGATACAATTGGCGCCCGAAAAAAAAATTGTAAGATCCGCTGCCTGCACTGAAAATTTTGGTTTGGAATTTCGGTGGAACTGCCCGAACGAGTTTTCTTTATGAAAAATAAGAAAAGCTGCACGGCTCGACATCTCAGTAGCTGACATTGTGAGTTCTCAACACCACCGATCAAGAGAACCACTGCGAACGGCACCGAATTTTGTTCTCGCCAGCATCGGCATATTTCGGGGGAAAAAACACAGTTCCTGGAAAAACAACCAACATAACCAAAATCTGCTTCATGAAATTACGCAAATCAACCAGAGGAAATCAAAACCATCTCTCGTTCAACCAACCGACCAACTAACATCGCAGCATCGCAGCATTCATTTCCACCTTCAAGGCTCTTCCAACAATCAAGGCTTTTCCAACGTCAAAGCTCTTCCAACGTCAAGGCTCTTCACGGAATAATTGGACGACAAGGTAGTGATTTTTAGTCATAAATCGCGATCAGTAATTATTTAAGTTAGAGTTACTGATATTTTTCTCTCTTCTTTTCTCTTTTTGCATCTCTTCTTTTGCGTCTTTTTCACGACTCCCCTATTTCAAAATTTTTGGCAATGAATTGTCTTAAAACGAGTAAATTTTAAAAAATTTTCTCCACTAATCTAAGTTTTCTCGGAACCCTTGCAAAAAGTTCACCTATGCACATTTCTGTTTCCACCAATAACGAATCCTAGTCCGCTACCAGCCCTATGAAAAAAACAACATCGCTACTCTCTTTGTTTTCCCCATCCAAAAATAATTCAGAAGAATCTCCAGAAAAACAAAAAGGATTCCACTGGGTCTACCACTTATCAACTCAACAATTATTGGGAGGACTTGCGTTCAACGAGAAAAAATTAACTGGGAATAGAAGCGACCACCGCAAGCGACTCTTTAAGCACTTTAAAAACACCCCAGGGGCGGAAGAAAGGACAAGGAACTTCCTTCAACGCGAAACTGTAACTAACGAAATTGAGCTTAACACTAGAGAAGACAGCAAGACGGAAGAAACTTTGGGAGAAAAAATTACAGCAACCAAAACATTGGTTGACGTTCATGATATTCACGCTTTAGAGGAACCAGATTTAAACCTTCAGCCCAACACCCACTTAACACGGGAACAATTTGTACACCTTGATCCAAAAAAATTAGAAAACTACGTTCACCATAGATTAGCCGAAAGAAGAAACAGCCTAACTTTCCGAACCGAACCAATAAACCAAATCTTTGCTCCACCAGAAACCACTCGGACTGCTACAATGGCCCATACAGGAAACCTCCCCCGGCTACCAAAACTGCACCCCGGAAATTTCTCTGGATCTGAAAATGAAAATGTAGCAATGTTCTTTACTAAATTCGAAACGGCGATAAAAATAAATAGGTTCCCGGAAGGAGAAAAGGAAATCTTACTAGCGGCGTATTTAAAAGACGAGGCACTGACTTACTACATAGAACTAACAACACAACGAAACGTAGAAACTTATGAGGAACTGAAAAAAAAATTTTTAACCAAATACGAACAGATAAAGGAAACATTAGAACTAAAACTAAACAACCGAACAAAAAAACCAAAGGAAACTTACTATGCCCTCATGATGGATATTGTGGATCTGGCAAGACGCTACGACAACGACATTAAGGAAGAACAAACAATAAGATACGTTTTGAAAAGTTTGAACCCGGAGGACAGGAAACACATGGGACTATCTGAAATTTCCTCGCTAGAAACGTTAGAAAAACAACTGAAAAAACTGGATTATATGACTGAATTGGAAAAGATAGATAAAGAACGGAATTTCTCAACAAAATTAGAGGAACTTCTGAAAAAATTAACAGAAACATCACTAGAACAACACGAAACTAAGGTAGCAGACGACAAAACTGAAAAGGAGACAAAACAACTGACAGAAACTGACAAAATACTAAATGAACTGAAAGAAACTAAAAATACAGTGCTCGCCATTCAAAATCAAGTTGAACAAAGAAACCAAGGCAACAATGGACAGAATAATGGAAATAACAATCAACAGTATGGAAACTGGACCAATAACAACCCCGGAAACAGGAACTTTAACAGTAACAACAACTATAATTACAATAACGAAGATAGAAATTTTCAAAGCAGATCTAATCAGTATCAAAACCAAAATCTCAGTGGCAACTTTAGGAATCAAAACCATAGACGGAATTACAACAGTGGAAATTATAGAAACCAAGGGAAACCTGCCCCCAAATTATCGTGGAGGTAACTATAGAGGAAATAATTTTCAGGGAAACCCCTACACACCCAACCATTATGGCCAAAATTTCAACCCAAATCACTACACACCCAACCATTATGGCCACAATTTCAACCCGAAATTCATGAATCAACCGCAATTCCCGCCTTACCCTTTCGGACAGAACATGACTTTCCCAACACAACAACTGCAGCAACAACATCAACAACCTATGATAACTTATCCCCCTAACAATAACCCGACGCAACCTTTGTTTTGTAACAATTGCAAAAGAAACAACCACTCAACGGAACAGTGTTTTTACCTTCAAAAAAACTAAACCCGGGTGGGCTCTCGAAAATTACGAATATTAATTACGAATCAAACCCTACGAAAATCGACGACCCACCTAAATCCACTGAATCCAATACGAAAGACTTATCGATAAATAAAATAACAATAACAGAAAACAAACCCAAGACCGAATTACCGATCGCAACTGATAAAACCCCGATTCCTTCGCCTTTTTCAAATTTACCTCCGCTTCCGAAAGTTAAAATTTCAGACGACACGAAGGCAGTTGAACATGACACAAAAACTTCTAATACGAAAGCCAACAACAAAGGCAACGTTCTCATGAATCTGTATCATGTCAACCCGGCAGTAATGTCTAATCTGGAAATAGAAATTTCTTCTTTTGGGTCAAAAATCATGGCAATTCTGGACACGGGATCTAACTTTACTATTCTCCGATCTGATTTACTACCTCTGAACATCATTCCACAACCTACTGACGTCATTCTGAAAAACGCTAGCGACCAAAACATCGACATTCATGGAGAAATTGACTTTAACTTCAATATTGGACCAGAAACTTTCACTATCAAAACGATAATTGTCAGAGATTTAGCAGTCGAATGTATTTTAGGCCTCAATTTTATGTTTAAGTACGACTTGTGTCTCAATTTTAACGCGAAAGAACTCCAAATTTCCTGCAACACAACCATACCCATTGACGAAAATTGGATAAAAAAAGTAATAAACGCCGAGAAAGTACTATCTATTTCTGAAAAATCCCGTATATTCTTAAATCATGGCATGACCTTTCTTCCTTATTCCGCACATTCCGTTAACCTAGAATTACCGATGCAATTACGTAATAAACTAGGAAATGACAAAACCCTACGTATACAATTAAAGAAACATGAGTACTTCGAATCTACAGGTATTACGGTCAATATTGACACCAATAAATCTGCTGACAAAACCATTTTACAAATTATTCTAACTAATAGTACTTCACAAAAACGTAACATCCATCCTCAGCAAAATATAGGAACGATCGAAATAACGGCACCAGCCCGTCATACGCCAATTGAACAAAATATTACGCGTGTAAATTTAACTGCTGATAATCACATTCCTTCTGATACAGAAACTAGGGCTTATGACTCTTCCGGGACTGAAATTAAAATTTCCAATCGACTAACTTTTGAACAGAGAAAACAGGTAGTAACCCTCGTCAAAGAATTCAAGAATATTTTCGTCACTGATTTAAAGAAACTCAAGCAAGCAAAGATGGAACCTTATAAAATTAGATTAAAACCAAATTCTTCTCCTGTGGCTTGTCGCCCATTTAAGCTGTCAGTAATCGAGCAAGATAAAATCAAAGCCGAAGTAGATAAATTAATCGAGGCTGGAATAATGGCCTTCGGATCTAGCGAATATTCTTCACCTATGTTCATTAAACAAAAACCTTGTTCAGTAAATAAACCTAACAGCAAAGCGGAATACCGAGTCTTAGTAGATTTTCGAAAACTAAACGAGAATATTATCACTTCTCACGAAAATACACCGCTCATTTCTGAAATTCTAACCACTATAAAAGGGAACTCATACATGAGTCAATTTGATTTACATTCTGGCTATTTTCAATGTCCACTTGCACCCGAATCTCAGGAAATCTGTACCGTTCGTTAAAACACTTCGACTCAACTCCCAGTTTGAGTGCTACAACACATATAAGAGCATTTCAAACGATTTTAAGTGACCAACAAGTTACACTGAGTTAGGAGTAGCTGAACGCTGTGCTCCCCATCAACTCAAACCAATTATCACCACACTGTAAAAACAGGAGATGGCAGATAAGAAAACATACACTCGCGAAGAAATACGAAAGATTGCACCGAGGTATCGCGGAAAACCAGAAGCGTTTGATCCTGATTTTAAAGCGAAGAAGCCAGCAACACCGGCTCCAGCTAAGAAACCTGGTCCAACGAAACCAAAAATGGAACCGACGTTACCGAAGCCGCAACACGTACAAGAAAACGCAGCGTCCCTCCGGTCACTGACGCGATGCTCGAAAGGGTAGTTCCTGTGGCCGGGGGTGCGGTGTCATAGGGGCCACTTTGGCATGCGTGCATCGCCATACGTCCCACCACACATTACCTCAAGGACTAAAATCATCTCCCTCCTATTTCAATTCACAGCTTAGTAAAATATGTCGAAGACAACTCGCAAATAAATCTCTCATTCTATTTCTGGATGATGTATTAAGCCTAGCATACAACTTCGAAAGCGCACTTTTCAGATTACGCGAACTTTTTCAAACTTTCTCTGACCATAACCTCTCTGTAAAAACGAGCAAATGCATTCTCATGACAGACAATATAGAATACCTAGGACACAACATTACGGCTGACACAGTAAAATTTTCTCAAAAGAACATAGACTCAGTAACCTCTATGCCTATGCCTACGAACATACGATCCTTACGAAGATTCTGTGGGGCAGCTCAATTTCTTCGTCCCGCGATCTACAATTTTGCCCACATAGCTAAACCCTTAACTGACATTTTAAAAGGTGACAGGAAAAGTGCTGACAAAATCAAACTCAATGAAGAACAAACCCAAGCTTTTGAAAAACTTGAAAAAACTATTACTTCGATGCCAGTGTTACAACTTTTCGACCCCAAAAAGCAATCTTATATCTACATTGATGGATCAGGAATAGCTTGCGGAGCTGTATTAATGCAACCACTGAATCCTGATGACACGTCTGGTAAAAACCTTCGACCCATAGCTTCCTTCAGCAAAAAACTGTCTCAACGAAAACGCAAAAGACACTACTGTAGTCTCGATTTAGAACTGACCGCACTAATAGAAGCCTTAACTGCATTCCGTGGATACATAGGAGGTAGTGAACCTATTATTAGAACAGACAGCAGATCTCTGGTATCTTATTATAAGTTAAAACCTGACACAACTGACTTAGGAGCACGGGTAAACCGAATTCTATCCAAATTACAATCCCATAGCTTTAGATTAGAATGGATTCCAGGAGTACGTAATTCGATTAGTGATTTTTTAAGTAGACTACCAGAAGAAGAACAAGAAAAACCAACAGAAACAAAAGTCAACAATATTCAGAACGACACGCATATTCATAAATTTAGACAGGAACAATTGAAAGACGAAAGCCTAAAATTCTTAATCGATGTTTTAGAAGGCCGACCTACTCCACAGAAAAACCAACGTAAATTTAACAACCTATACCGCCTTCGACGATTCTATAGTATCTCAAACGATGGCATACTCATGTATAATAAAATTGACTATGAAAAAGGAACTAACCAACCCGTGTACGTAGTGCCAGAACACTTACAAAAAGAAATTTTGGAAGAATGCCACGATTCAAGTATTCATGGAGGACATTTTGGAATATCTAAAACAATTAGGAAAATTCAAGGAAAGAAATTTTGGTGGAAATCTTACATCTCGGATATGAAGAATTTTGTTGACAGTTGTTCATCATGTGCAATTCATAAAAAAATCGGAAAGAAACTCGGACTTCTTACGAATAGACCTCTTCAATCAACTACTCCGTATCACGCTTTACAGTTAGACCATCTTGGCCCATTACCTATCAAGCATAACAAAAAATTTGTACTCACATGTGTAGACAAAACTACTCATTTTCTCCATACCTTCCCCTGTAAGGACACTAGCACGGCCGGTGTTATTCAATGCCTCCAAAAACTTTTTTTACAAACTGGAATTGTACGAATTATTGAAACAGACAATGGATCTGCTTTCAGGTCACAAGAGTTTAAAAATTTTACAACCTCTCTAGGCATTAAACACCACTTCAGTACCACATTTCATTTCCAATCCCAAAGCTTCGCTGAGGGGGCAAACAAGAAAATAACTCACGCGCTAAAAAAATGCTTAAGAGGATAAAAACAAATCCGGACAATCGCAAAATTGGGAACTTTTATTACAAGAAATTACCTTCGCAATTAACACTAGCTGTATACTTACTCTGGAATCTCCCTTTTACTTATTATACGGCTATAACCCTACCTTAATTTTCGAAAACAAATACGAATTATCTCCAACATCCACTTTTACCTCCAGAGAAAAGGAACTCGACAATTTACTAGAAATACGCGAAAAATTAGCTGACTATATGCACAACGCTAATGAACGAAATAAGAAATATTATGACCGAAACAGGAAAGATTATGAATTCAAAGAAAACGATAGGGTGTATCTCAAAATTTTGAACAGAAATAACAAACTAACGGCAATGTACGAAAAAACGATTTACAAAATACTAAAAAAGGTTCACCAGCTCAATTATTTAATACGCCCGGAAAATGAACCTAACGGCAAAGTAACATTGGTCCATATTGAAAAATTGAAACCTGTAATCCCTCGTAAAAACAAACTTGATGAGAAACCGGGAAGTATCGCGGGGAACGTATCGTCTATACAGTGTTCCGTACCTGTTCAAGCCAAAACGAACGTAATCCACGATTCCTACATCGAGTTACCTGAAAAAATTATAACTTCACTTCAAAAATCTCATACCCATCTCATTAACCAGAGTCATACTTTAACCAACTGTACCAACTGCCTGTTCCCCAACCCAACTATACGTCGGAAGTACGAACGTTTACAGGAACAGCTGGCAGAAAACGAACAACTAAAACAATACCTAAGAACCGTATTCAACTTATCCGGTATTTGAAGTCACCTTAACGGTTTCGAATTTGCAAACTGACATTAATAATTTTAAGAAAATTTAGATTAAGAAATATCTTACCGAAAACCCTTCCCAGAAACCTATTGCTGAATTTGATGGCGAAGTGTTCCGTGGTGTATAAATGAATGCCGAATACAATGAGAGTGTGAAATGTCAGCGAATATGTGAGTCAAGTCTACGTAGCAAGTGAGAGAGTATGTGGTTCTTGTATACTTGGAAACTTATGGACTCTTCAAAAATCGAATTTTAGTATATCTCGGAATCCCATCCGATCTGGGAGATATAACGATGTTATTCACATCGTCGGTAGAGACTTTTAGAATTAGGAAAAAATTAAATTAATTAACTAACGGCAATTCTTATTTTCGCTGATCAGCCATTGAACGAATTTATTTCATACTTTTCTTTGACGCGTGCTATTAGCCGCCCGCGCTAATACATATATTGCCAGCATGCGCATTATTACTTATTAATTAATTAGGTTAAGTTTTGCCATCATCATGACACGTGAATGTAACAAATAAATGAGCCGCATAACAGTATACAACACCTTCGGACTTTTTCTAATCAGGGAAAAACTAAGCTTGTCAGCGTTTATCCTCACATAGAGCAATAACTTCAACTTCAGTACTCTGTGGTCTACATTTCTTCAGTGCTAACGCCGCTATTTTACTAAGCAGGCTGATAATATTGCCGATTATTTGCATTCCCAACTCCGTAACGATTAGCTTACTAAATGTTTGGAACAGTCTCCGTAAATTTTTTTTAACCCATTGCGACAGGAACTATCACCGTTACTTAATTCGCTAAAATTAGAGCCTTCGCGCTAACGCCGCCATATTTTGTCTAGATGAAGCCGATTTGTATTTGCGAAGCAACATGGGGAAGGATTGGTGAAATAACCGAATATAGAAACGACGAGAACCTTGAACCACACATCATGGGGTGCCACCGAATCCGGCGAATCATCCTAATTAAAAATTAAAACTCATGCATTCAGGAATTCTAAATTATAACGAGTCAGCGAAATTGGCCTACGACGACGTTAACGATGAAACCACCGCGACGCCTGTGTGGTTGTCGACTTCCACCTTTCGCACCGATCGCACCGATTAACGAATGTTACAAGTAGATCAACAAATTAAAAATTTTTGATTGATGTTTTAGAAAAAGTAAAGTGGTTTTTTATCTTTCGAGTTTTTTTTCTTTTAAGTATCGTGCCGTCATTTCTAGCGCGATACATACACCGAATATGGAATTCTAGTTTTTACATCGAAGTTCACGGAGGAATACGAGAACGTGATTCCGGAATTAGATATAGAAACAGACCCTTATGTACTTAATATAAATGTAAAAAATTATTCTAATTTCTTAGCCCCAGTAAAGGTAACGGGCATAGATTTATCGCAATTGAAAATGTTATCATATAAGGTAGATGAGTATGACCGAATTTTAGAGGAAAATTTAAACCATCAGGAGATTAAACATCGCACACATTGGTTGCAAAATACCATGAGTATTTTCGGTATATTTTTGGCATTATTCTTATTCTATAAAATCAAATTCTATATAGTATCCTTTTTCACACTTTGTAGATCTGAGAGTGGACCTAGAGCTATCACTCATGACTGTTGTTTAGCCCGCATTACCAATTGCGCTGACAGCAGGGGTCGAAGGACATCACCGTCGCCTGAACCGGACATCGAATTATCCGGTATCTCTTATAATCATAACGAAAATGTAAATAGAGAAACTCTTCAAACAATGAAATTCTATCTACCCCCGAAAGTTCCAGTCCAAAGTACAACCTCAGATCACGAGAGAAGGTTAACGTAAACCTCAAGTTTTCCAGTTAAATCAGTCTGTTTGTACTCGTCTTGAAAATCCAAAGTAAAATTTTCGCGCCTACCTCATATTTTATCGTTTATTATTATTATTGTTTTGGTGCATAGTGCATATATAATTACCTATTTAAACAATGCCGATTTTCCGTGGTAAACGTTGTACGGTTATTACCGAAACGCGAATTCCGTTTAACTTACAACGCCATAGTTTTCAAGGCGTCGCTCAAGCAGTTCGCTATCACATTACTCGCCGCGATGTTGAAGAAATTCCAATTGTGGTCGAAATCACGCGAGCCGCGCATCTCGAAATTGCTTCGCCATGCAAGGAAATAATCCACGCTTTCATCACCACCCTTCTCGAAAAACTCGAATTACCTCACGGAGATATTACAATATACACCTCCGCCGCTATGGTGATGGAGCCCAATCGGCAGGCTCACCCTATGGAAACTGTGGGTAACATACATTTCACTCTACTAGACATTCCTTGGCATTTGACCAACGGAATTCACCGCGGCGTTCAAAGTGAAATTCTACTAACCATCGATGAAATCCTATCCGAAGAATGGAGCCACCAGGCCGAGAGGCGACTTATAGTTACGATTAATTTTTAATAAATTCATCTAACATCGTCACCTCTTTGAGTTATTATTTCAATTGATCGTGATTAGCGAAGAAACTTACATTATTATGTTACAATCATTGTCCTTATTACTATTTTCATCATTATTATTTTATTAATATATTAGTAGCAATATAAAAATTATTATGATTATATCATTATGAAGAAAAAATCTTTAAAAGTAAATCTGTAAATTTATATGTAAACTTTTTTCTTTTTTTCTTCTCCTATGCTTATTTTTTTAATTATTCTTTTTGTTTCTGTACATTCTTACAACTCTGTTCTTTGTATTTCTTTTCTGTTTAAATAGGTCACATGAAATTGTTAAGTATAAGTATTGACGTGTAGAGCAGGAGGAAAAATCAGGCAGTTTCATTTTTTGAAAAATCTAAAATTTAATTAGGGCAAAAATTTTTTATTTCACTCAAAATTTTTTCTTTTAGGGGGGACGTGTAACGGTAATATACCGAGCATCCGTCTAAAGTACGATATATTAACGAACAACCAACGTACATTTCTATCTAAAAGTAATCAGACAAAGTACGCGTAATTATTGAACTTCAATCAGATTTTGATCTGAGACAGGCTTCTGATCTTTCCTTTTGTGGCTATAAATACTAAGATTAAGCATAGATTAATTGCATTTTGATTTGGTAGTTAAGCTCTGACAAGTTGTAGATATGAAAAGTTTCTAATACAACGTAGAAATTCGGAACTTTGTTGTTATTTCCCGTGCCAAGTCAGTGATTGCGTAACAGAAGGACCTCATGCATAATGGATCCTTTAGTATTCTATAATAGCAATGAATTCAGAGGGATCCTGTTGCCTATGCTAATAGAATTTCCCAATGGAGTACAGTTATTCCATGATTTTCTAACAACAAAAGACCTTACAGAATCTGATACAAGATATCCAGATTCCATGATAGAGCAGCTTGACCTAGACTATGAAGGAAATAAAAACCTATTCTTGAACCCCGAGTCTATAAGTGAGATGCCTGAGATTGAAAAAATGAGGAAAAAAGATTTAAAAGAATGTTCTTTCCGAGTTCCGAGGAAAGAGTTAATAGAGGAATCCATAAACAAAATAAATTCAAAGTGCCAGGAACATTTCCAGGTCATGAATAAGGGTAAAATCATAACAGATTTTCCTATGACTTAGACAAAACCTGATCTAAAAAATAGAAAGAAGGAAGATAAACTTGACACTTGGGATGATCCAGATAACACTAGTTTTAAACTCAATGTTCCAAGAAAATTTAGCAAATTACTCAAGTATGGACTCCAGATCTGACAATGATATAACCAAGGGATTAAGGATAATCTTCAACTTTGAAACAGTCACAGATGAGATAACAAAATTCGGATCAGAGAAACTCCAGTTAAATGTCTCAGGAGCATTGTGTAGGAAACCATTAGTGACCTCAGAATGCGTCAATTATGGCATGGAAGATTGTTTTGATAAACTAAAGAGAAGAAGAAGCTTAAAAACAATAATTTCTAAAAACGTAGTTATAAATGTTAGCAATTCAAACAATAAGTAGGGAAGGACGGGCGGTGGACTTCTTGCGTGACAACAGGAATTTTCTGATTCACCCTGACGTCTGGGAGGCTCTTTTACGCTCCTTGCTGCCGCCTCCGGTCAGGATGGTTTATGAGCCGCGGGAACAGGTTCCGTGTAAGGGCCACTTTTATTGCTCGGCACTCGGAGTCCTGTTCACCCCCGCCGATTAAGCTGGGCATTTCTCAGAGGCTATTACGCATCGTTCGCTAAACATTTAGGTAACAAGAGATAATTCCTACTATAAGGCACTTTTAGACTTAGTTAAGCATGGTGCTAAGTACAAGAAGACAGATGGAGAAAGCGCAAAAAAAAAAAAGAGCAAAGAAAAGGTGGAATCTTTCCCTTTCTAGGATGAAGAACAAAGAGAGGCAATGATAGATGAATATAGAATTTAAGAAATGAAAGTGGGGAGAAATTTTATAGCCGGGATGAGAAACACCAAATATGAGAATGCTGACATAATTGCTAAACATATTCAGGATACATGAAAACTCATCTTGATTTTCTGGAAGTCAGGGTTAACAAATATCTCTTTGACAGCGATAGTTTCTTTGAAAATTTATTTTTTGTGATGGCCCATGCAGCAAAAGGACATAGAATAGTTACCACACCAGATCCGAACACAGTTGGATTAGTTTTTGCTGGAGACAGTATTATGAAAAAGGAGAATAAGCGAAGTTATATAATACTAAGCAATTGTGAGAAAGGGTTTAAGTTGAATAGCTTTGGACAAAAAATGATGTATTTTGACTACCCTAATGATCGTCTCTATAATATGTACTACAGGTAAATCAGAGAGTCACAAAACTATAAGTGCAAAGACAGCAGGATTCTCAAGATTCTTATGTACTTACTGGCAATTCAGAGAGAACATAGATAGAAACTGTGATGCCAATATTTCAGAACAAGTTTTGATGGATTATGCCATGGATATATTTTTCATGATAACCAATATAAATATCAATAACTCGGCCATCCTAGATAACATCAGATACCTAGTTAATAACTCCCTTGCTAATTACTCAGCTGCTGGATTATTCATAGAAGAAAAATTGGTCCAGTCTTGCAAGAACATTTTCCAGGTATATCTGTTCCATAGAAGCTTGGAAACTCTAAAGAATTGTAACAAATACTCAGCTATAATTAAAATAGACGAGGATATTTTAGGAAAAAACGATGATGTTGAACTAGAAAAGATAAAAATTGCAGATGCTATGATAGGTTCCTTCTTTTCAGATGACATAAATTTCAAACATCCACATGCTCTGCAAACAGGTCATAGGCTGTTTCTTTAGCACTTACAAAGGCCTGCATGACAAAATGCACAACCTAAAAAAGCTCCATAAAACTCCAGTAAAGATACAACTTGGCATAAAAAAGGATAAATCTGAACAGCTAGAGTATATTTTAAAAAAATATCTCAAACTACCATCACCTTCAAGATACCATAGATTTAAGGAATGCATCAAACACAACATTCGCAGGAGGACCAGTTAAAATGGGTGATCCAATATATAAGAGGCATTCATTTGATTCAAGAATACTTATATCATGTAACATACTAGCACAGAGATCAATGCCGCTAAATGAATCACAAGCAAGGAATAAAGTGATAAAAGAGTCGGGTATAGAGAGATCTCCATTTGATATAAAGACAATGACATCTACTAGATCATGTGCTAAACCAGTAAAGAAATACTCATGATCTGAATGAAAAAGTAATGACAAATCTTTTTAAGATTATATTCCCTGAATCCACTGCTGAGGAGAAAGGATGGGTTTTCATGTTTGAGAAGGTCTGCTGCGAAGTGTTCGCTAGTAAAATTAAAAGTGAAAAGGTATTGAGATCTAAAATTAAAAGAGCCAAAATTAGTCTTGAAATTAATAGGTCCAAAAGCTAATATATTTTTCAAACATATACAGATAGATTTTAGAAATGGCAAACTAAAACCAGCACAATTTGATGAACTCAACATGGGAACAGAGTTTATAAGAAAAGATTATGATCACACCATTGAAAGAAGTAAAGTTTTAACTGAGTTGATTAATATGCTGGAGGGGCATTTACAAAATGATAGTGTACCTGCCTTAGGATCTATTCAAAGAACTGAGTTTCTGTATGCAGCTTGTGAAAAAGGACAAAGAACAAAAGATGACCGAGAAATATACATTCCTACAATACAAACTAAAGTATGCATCTACCCATTTGAACACCTGTTCAAGATATGTGATGGATGTCCAACTGAAAAGATAACTGTTCCTGGAGACAATAAAATAACAGACATATTTGAACAACAAAAAGATATGAATAGATGGGTGTACCATGTGGGAAAGATGAGAACAAATCTGATAGTAAAATTAAAAGGTAGCAAACTTTAAGAAGAAAAGAAAAAGACAACTGAGGTTTTCTACATGAATCTAGACTATACTAAGTGGTCTCCAAAGGACAATGTGTTGAAGTTCATATATGTGATAGCATCACTCAAGTGCCTAAAATATGAGGAAAAACTTTATTATATAATGGTCATACTGAAAGATTTCAAGAAGAACCTATTCATAGATCATAATATCCTTGCAACTGCCAAATTGGAATGCTGATGTACCATACCGATCCAAAGAGCGGTATAAACTTAAATTTATGGGATCATGGCGTACAGCATCATACTGGCGGAAATACTTCTGCATTAAAGGCCTTTATTGGCGGATCCTCTTTTCACTCGTTTCAACGAAAAGAAGAACTGGAGCTCCAAATAAACGTAACATTCTGAATCAACCAACATCCAAAGATCATATTGCCAATTCAACTTCAAAGGGCAAACATATTATTAATATCATTGCCATAATCATTAGTAGTACCTATAAGAATTATTATAACTAAGATTAAGAAGAATTCTTTTGACATATAACGCAAGAGGAAAAATCAGGCAGTATTTATTTTTCGGAATCTAAATTTTTTGGGGATAAAAATATTTCATTCATGGAAAAATGATGGTGACCATTATCTCCAGCTCAATAAAGTATACTGTTTTACTGTGAAGTTAAAGACTTACACATGTGAAATTTAGAGGGTGCATGTTGTTTGACCTAAGTACAAATGCATGGCTTTATCTCATACCGATTGTCTTAAGTGAGGAACCTTTGTATTCCGTGGTACTTAATTATCACAGCTGGTGCGTAAAAGAGTGATTAAGTACCTGAATTATCTTTTGTAACCAGTTTACCCGTTAAAAATGTATCGAGGCAATAATTTTCAAAACGCTTTCCTGAAAAATGTTAAGATTTCTCACTTAGGTCAAGTGTGCATGAGACACTCGATAAATTCACGGCACTAAAAATTAGAAAATCTGCACCAGCAATAGCTAATACAGTTACCAAAGTCATCAGTAAAAACTCACCAGATTTTATTTTATTCAATTGATTGAATGATAATTCAATTTTGTCTCTTTTTTTAATTTTTTTATTTGATAGCATGTTTAAAGGTAAACCCAGTATTACTCAACAGAATCTTTACTGCGACTAGGTTTTACCTGAATAATTACAGACTTTGTAGCAGACAAAATCAGTTCTTACTGACCTTCCTACAAATTTATAGGACATTTCACCGTTGATGTTTGTTTGGAAGGTAACCAAACCTACCTTTTTCGTCCAACTTTCATTACATTAATCACAGGCCAAAAATTGAGCATCACCGCCAAGTTTGGTACAGCTCTCTAATGCGATTCTGGAGACCAGCCACATCCCAGAATTATAACAAGTAGCTGAAATTAAAATGATATTGAAACCGGGAAAGGATCCCGTAAGTCTTCTACCAGCAATCAGCGAAGTATTTGAAAAGATCCTGATCAAAAGAATAAAGCCGTGGTTTCATGTCCCGAATCAATTAGAATTTAGAGAACGTCACTCTACAACAGAACAGGCTCATCATGTGGTGTACAAAATATAAGATACTCTTGATCTAAAATCCTTCAAGAATTACGATTTTCAAATCAAAAACATCATATTTCCGAAAATGATTGAAAATTACGATGAAGAAATCATTTCTTGCGTGATTTTGCTGATTTTAAGATCGAAAAAATCCTGGAGGCAGGTTCTTTGTTTAAAGATGTATTAAATATTTACATTTTTCAAATTAATGTTCAGGTTTTTTGTAAAAAATTCAAATGTTCAATGTGTTTTGGAAGACTGGTTACAATTGAAAGCAAAAATGTCTGCAAAGCGGTGTTCCTTGATATTGAAACCGCCTTCAATGTCAGACATAAGGTCTTGTATAAGATTGCGGTGCTCTCCACCGCGATCGACTTTTCTTTTAAGGTTTGCGAATTCTTTTGTAAATAGTTTTTTTATTGTATATGTGTTACCTGTCCTGCCAAGCCAGCTTTGTGCCTTTTCATCTCTACACCGAATTGCTTCTTTCTTTCTTTTCCAAGAATCTTTCCTTTTTTCTTTCTTTTCCTCACGCTATTCTTCCACCCTCGTATTATTTAAACCTAATTGTCCGGCTAGGCAGTGACGATGTTCGTGAATCTATCGTCCTTTAACAGTCTTCTTCAACAGTCTTCTTCGACATCTCATACTCTCGCTCTCACTAAGTATTTTCTCCGCTCGCTCTTTTTTTTTAAATTCAATGTAAATATACTCGTACTTCTGAACACGCCAACAGATAACTTCTTTATTTTTTTTTAATGGTGATAAATCGCTCGCATTGTAGCCTCCAAAGCGCTACAAGATCAAGAAGCTTCTGCGGGATACATTCTGTTTTCTAATTTTACTCTCAACCCGAGCCCTGGAATCCGTCCTTTCGAGCAATACTTCAGAGCCGTCGAGGAGGCTGTAGGGCTGTCTTAGCACTCATCTCGTCTTGTCGAAAAGCCGGCCTAGGTCGAAATGTAGCGAGTTGCTACGCGGGCGCGAACCCGGGACCTCCAGATTCCGAGACCGGCGCGTCATCCACTCGGCCAACCAGACCCATTAGTGGCCACCTTATGTACGTAAAGGTAGAGGAGGCAGTCTCTCACATGCGGTAAGTCTGGAGTACTACAAGGGTCCGCACGCGACCCCTTACTCTACTCGCTTTACTTATCGGATATGCCTTCAAGCTTCAACTGCCCGTGTGCTGGCAGCCAGCCAGCTATGCAGGCGACACAGCGCAGCTGCGTGATAATTCGGACCTTAAACCAGCAGTGGCAACATTACATGTTTCCCTTGACAAGACTGAGAGATCGACAGAGGAATGGAGATTCGAAGTGAATGGCAGCATGAGTTCATATCGAATTCAACAAAAGAATAGTTCCACCGAGACTTGTGCAGTGTATTATAGCAAGTAGCTCATACCCCAAACAGATGAAGTAAAATACCTAAGTTTTCACTTGGACCACAGTCTAATCTGGCATGAATACATCGTAACAGGGACGAAAGCTTGATATAGAGGTCCAATGATGAATTGGCTACTCGGATGTAAATCAGAACTATCGTTTCATAATAAATTCCTCATCCACAACGTTATAAACTGAAACCAGTTTGGCTCTACAACGATTTGAAAGTAAAAAGTCTTCGTTCAATCTCCAATGCGGTGTGCTTTCATACCAATGAGGAAATTCGTAATTACGAGTATTTGGAAGTACAGGTACAGGAGAAAACTGTGACAAGATGTCGCAGATACATCGAGAAGCTACACAGATATCTGGATCCAGACGTACTTTACTGGATAGATTTAACACTATTAGGCGTCTTACACAGATGTACATATTCTAGACTCAATTTAAATATGAAAATTCTCTCAATAATACTCAATTTCGTATTGTTGTAATGATCAACAGGGTTAGTCTCTCAGTGGGGATATCCCTTTCAAAGTATTGCTCATTATATCGCTTACTGTTCACATAATGGTTACTTAAAGAACTTGCTGATTGTAATACAGTTTAAAAGAAGCAAACGCCATAACCCTTCAGTGTCTTTCATGATCTTACCCTCTAGAAAAATCAGATTTAGTACGGACGACCCATACAGGCCTGTTGCTCGCATATAAATGACTATGTCTAATTCAAATACTGTTTGGGACCCGAGATCAAATTGCTTTATATTAACAGACGGCGTGACGTCACCGATGGAGACATGAATAGTAATCATACCCGAAAGTCCTAACAAATACCTCCTCGGATGTTCCGCGCATAAGTAAACTTAAGTACATGGGTCGGGTCTTGCTTGATCCGAAAATTTTTCCAATTGGCCGAGTTTAAATACTCTATTAGAATTGTACATCCTATCGTACTTTCATTGTTAGCCAACATCGACGAAAAATTTTGATAAATTTCGAACCCGGATAACAGACCTTCGTTTGAGATCAACTATGACTAAGCTCAAGACACCTAAAGTATCATCGCCTCAGTTCATAAGATTCATACAAAATTTTTTAAAATATGAATAAAAAAAGAGTAAAAATACATAAAAACTAACTTATATCGGTAGCTTTACGGTTCATTAAAAAGACCTTCCCATAAAGTATTCAAAATTGGAAGGCATCGACTTTATCACAGCTCAACAAGCGTACAATAAAATTACGTTTTTTTGTTCGCGTGAATTTAAGAGTATGATTATTTTTGCTTTCGAATTGACATCACGCGAGCAATTCGAAATTGAGATGCAGGTAGACCAATTAAAATCTTTAGAACACCAGACACAGTTATACACCCATACCTACATAACTGATAGCAAAACAACAATTTCTTACCCGTACACAACACAATTCATACCCAAACAACACGCTACAATTTTCTAACCAAACGAAATAATATATCTTACCCCAAAATGTAACTTATAATTTTGGAAAGTCCTGCGGTCGATACTCGTAGTCCTGGTGCCTCAAATCTGGAACGTACGTTGGCAATTTCTTGGGGGACGGTTTCTTCGGTGAATTCTTTTTCTGGGCCGGCCTGACGCTTCTCGCTTTCGCCGCAGCGTCGAACCCCACAAGGGCATCATTCCGCAACCTCTTTGAGGTGCTGTGATACACGCCTTTCTCATTTTTGGTCGTTCCTTTCAACGAAATTGGCGATGAACCACTGCTAGCGGTCAAAAACTCGTTGACCGTTGAGCAGCGGCCGGACGAGTCACTAGCGGCGGTTTGAAAATCATTGTCGTCATCGCCAACGCTCTCTTCGCAATCAACCACGACGATCGGGTTCTCCATCTCACCGAATTTCAACTTCAACAATTCGTTGGTAACTTCTAACTTGTCGGCCGAATCGCTGACCGCGAAGTCGGCCAACGGAGCACTGTTACCGGAGGCTACGGTGCTCACAGCATCTTCTTCGCTCAAGTCACTCTTGGCGAGATTATCATTCAATTTACCCGCATTTCTTAACGCGTTTACTAAGGCATTTTTCTTTTTTCTATCTTTCTTAGACTTTGGCATCACAACGGTTGGCGGCGCCACATCAACGGCGGCTGGTTCTGTCGATAGCTGCGCAGGTTTTTCATCGCCTAAACAAATTCAAGAATAATGTAATGGGACTGTCACTGTACAAGTTTGTTCAGCAATAAAAATAAGAGACAATGGAACGTATGTAGTTCTCCAAATGATATACCGAGTACGAGTTTAAGGAAAGTCGTCGAATTTACTTTGGTTTAGGGATGAGCTCGAATTGGAAAATGAGGTTCTTACTGGAGGAGGGGGGGGGGGTCAACAGTGATGAATTATAATATGTATTATGTATCTATAATTACTCAGGTTTCATGGACGACGAATTTGTTCTTGGTGTCGGCAGGTGAACAGACTAACCTTTCTACCTGAAAATGAAGCCGAAAACCAATATCTTTCCAGCGCTCGGTATCTGATATCCAGTACGTCTTGTTCTTGTACCAGACAGATACACCGCCCACAGCCAAGATCTCCGGCTCTTGAAATTATGCATTACCGCTGTTCCATAAAGACTGACACTCGCTCAACAATATATTTATTTTACATAATTATTCGTCCTCAGACCGGTCATGCTCTCAAGATATGCCACCTGCAACAAGATGTATCTTTTCATTCGTCGCTAACACCTCCTCAAAAACATCCTCAGAAATCTTCTTCAAAATCGCCTCTCCGCCTGGCGTTATCTAGATGAAGCTTTCAACATCCTAGGAGGTCTGGCCGCTTTGAACGCTACCTATCAACGTATTTGGAAGTATGAAGAGAGTTCACTCTCTGTCTAACGAGGGTCGGTACGGATCATCGCAGCGCCAGAGCTGATATTCACTTCGATGAGCGCGATGATGGGAAAGCCATCTTCATCCTGAAGTAGAGATGTTAGACCACGGTAGAGTATCCCTACCTGAAATTCGCAGCTGGCTCTGCCCTCACAATACGACTGATGCCAGCGAAAACACGTATGTTTAGCCATAGCATCACCCACTCGGACTTCAAAATAAAAACTCGTCCTTCGTCAATACCGTCTCCACCTTTTACAAAGATGAGATTCTGAGCCAGACAGAAAACAAACGGAAAACTAAGTGCGCAGCGCTGAGTAGGGACCGACCGAAAGGAAAGTGATTTCCTCAAGAGGTTTAAATAGTGGAGCGGCTGAAAGGCAATGCCTCTTTGTTGTAATTTGTAGACATTTTCACCTTCACCGCTCTCCATCCTTTTTGACAGGTCACTCAAGATCCTGAAGAATGGTCGATTTGGAGCCCCTTTCTTATCACTCTAAATATCATCATTTTCAAATCCGGGTACAAACAGTATCAGGCACGAATTCGCCTACCATGAAACCTGAGGAACAAATCACCAACGCTCTCTGAAGAAAAAGTAATCGTCTATTAGCAATTATCTTTTTGGGAGTTGTTCATATAATATAATATGTCATCATGAAGGAGGGAAACGTGCTCGGGCATTTTATCATAAATTATTACAAGGGGAAGAGAAAAGGCTTCAATGAATGATTGCGTAGTCATCATCAAAGAGGGAAAGAGCGCTGGCATTTTATCATAAATTATTACGAGGGGAAGAGAGCAGGCTTCAATGAATGACTGCGTAATCAGTTCTTAATGGCACTTTCCACTTAAATTCTAAGGAAATTTGTACAGTGTGATTACAGAGGACGAAGGAAACGGACAAAAATGATTATTGTTGATTACAAGAGAGGGGGGGAGGTTAAAACTGACTAAAATCTGATTGTGTAATACATGGATGGCTTCTTAGCAGATCAAAATTCGAAATAGAAATTTGGCCTAAATGAGTTAGTTAATGAATATCAACTTCCCAGGAAACTGATTGAGATTGGTAGGAGCTCAACTTGCCGCTTAGCACACTCTGTCACTTAACTTCAATTATTTCAATGATATATTGTGAAATAAAATTTTTTTTTTTTAGAGTTAATGTAAACACACTGTTGCTTTGTAAATAATGTATGTCCTATTATTTTTATTTATCCACAACTGAAAGTTATCAGAATTTGTTAGGAAGTATTAAAAACAGTCGGAAATAAAGAAAAAGAAAGTCATTTACAATTTTCAATCGACTAGGATCACGTTGAAAAATTTCAACAGACTTTCAGTGCGACCATTCCACGAATTTATTCGAAGAAAATGAAAAAGAAAAGACAGCTCAGCTCAAGTATTTGCACTTCAACTCGACTCCGAAGAAGTAATCAGTGCCCTACTCCGAGCTACAGTCTAGCATTTTAGTCACATCTTGAATAATTCTGGCCGCATGGTTCATTTTACGAGGCGCACATAAGCGCTTAATTTTGATAACGGGACGGAAAATAATTAGAACTACTCGAATCGGCTTACGACCTGAGTGGGGGGTAAAAGAAGAGTACACCTATTTTTATTCAGGGTTACAGTCTTCGAATTGTAGATGTTTGCCATGGGTAGTATACTGTGTAGTTGTCACACTATTATTTTAAACAGGCATAGGGGTCCAGCCATTATGTTCGTCAAGGTAAGGTCGACACAGGAAGTATATAATGGCACTTCAGATTAAAACATAAGGTGATACCTCATAAAATTTACCTTCTTTGGTAGGTGGTTTCTTGGTTGATTTTTCTAATTTGTATTTCGAGTCTTTTTCTAATCTCTCCTTCGAGGCTTCTGTTTGTATTTCTTTCACAAACTCCTCGATAGCCTCATTTCGGTAACTTGCTGAATCGATCTGTACAAATTAAAAAATACGATTAATGTGATGCCGCAAAAAATAAACTTGTTCATATCTTGGAACAACACAGAACCGATTGTACAATCATAAAATTCCTATTTTTATGGTTTATATTTCGACAATTGATGTTTCTATCCCAGGAAATGGCACATATCTACACTTAACGTAGGAAATGATCCGGCAATTTATAAGCCACTGAAATTGAGAACACATTCTGTAAACTCCATTTCACTAGTTTCGTTAAGTCACAATTACGTTTCTATTGTACTCGAAACAGTAGAATGTTTAAGGTAGATGTGATACACAAAAAATGAGAGCAGCTCAAAAATCAAAAAGAAATCATAATTAAACGGTCACGTAAATACATTCTACGAACAATGAATCTGAAGAAAACGTATATGAAGGACAGACGCAACTTGGGCCTCATTCGAAGATGAATAGAAAAAAAACTGCTAGCAAACACTACCTTAGCCAATGGTGAGAACATACATAGTGGGGTGAAAAAAGTGCTTACATCCTACGAGTAGAAATGAGATTGATAAATTACCATGGATTACCAAATTGTTATCTGCCTCAAATTATCGGCTTCTGAATTATAATGAGTGTTTCGTTTACACTTACTATAATAACAATAACAAATAACCTCGTTTCTCGAGGAGGGTCGGCAAGAAGGCGTGTATCTTGACTCTCGACAGTCTTGAACAATCGATACTTTGTTTCATATGAAAATTGATGAATAATTATCGACCTAATATCAATCTGCTATGTCACCAGTAAAAACTCGGTCCTCCTTAGCTCATTTTATCCCTAGCATGCTCCACATGCCCAATGAAAATTAATAACTAATATTCTCTTCACTTCAAAGTGCGTTTACTATTTAATCTCAATTCAAAAGCAGGGTTTAATTGAAATGATAGAAGTTCGGCTTTCAGACTTCACTTTGGATTTCGAAAAATGATACTTACGACTTTCGGCTTTTAACTTTTCCATTTTTATTTTCAACTTTCAAAAATCGTTTCACTTTCAACTTTTCTAATTCATCTATTTCAGTTTGAACATAAAACTTTCGACTTCTTTCCAAAAAATAAAAATATAATACCTCCGCTTCCTTCGAGAAGTCGGTAAAACATCAGCTTTCCACTTTCCAATTACAATCTAGAAATCGTTTCACTTTCAGCATAAACCTTTAAACTATCAAATAACTTTCAAACCCTGGTTTAAACTGCGAAGCTGCAGACTGCAGTCGTGCAGCGAATATCATGATCAGTGGGCACCAGGGGTGAGAAGTCAGCCAGGCAGCCAGAAATGTGGAAGCTAAACGATACAGCTTCCGCTTCCGGCTTCTAGCTTCCAGCTTTAATATATGAACTTCTAACTTCCAAATTTTTTTCAGCTTCCGGCTTCTAGTTTCCAGCTTCTTATACTTATTCATACCATTTCACGTTCACTAACCTTCTTTTTTCCCTCTCTCTTTTTCTCCTACTTTTTTCAATAAAAAAACACAAAAAACAATAAATTTTTATAAAATTGAAAAAAGCCAATTAAAAGCAGAAAAACTTTCGGCTTCCGCTTCCGGCTTCCAGCTTTTAACTTATTTAGCTTCTAACTTCTGGCTTCTCAAAATTATCCTAAAATTGCAAAACTTCTGGCTTCTAACTTCCAGCTACCGGCTTCTCCGCATCCCTGAAGGAAATAGTTGAAAGCTGGTAGCCGGTAGGGAAGCCAGTTGTTTTTCGGTTTCTCAATCTGTTTCTTGTGATATGTGACTTCAGCTTTTTGTCGTTTCGGATAATATGTATGATCTCTTTCTAATGAGCTGTCAGCCTATCGCACTCGCACTATACCATACCAAGTGCAGGGTTGGGAAAGCCGAAGCCGAATCCAAATCTCGAAGTTTAAGAAATTGTGCTGTCTCTGAAGCCGAATCCGAAGCTGAGTGTAATCACCTTGCGGGAGAAATGCCGAAACTGAAGTACATCATACAATTTTACTGAAGCTGAAGTGAAGCCGTGATGTATCAGATTTTTAGCTTCGGTTTCGGCTTACGTTAATGTCATGCTGCCGTGATCCGTGATACGGGATTTTGACGATATTTACTTGAAATCTTGAAAATGTCCCGGGAAAAGTGCCTACAGGCTGAGATCGATATTTGATCACGTGGAAATGGACCTTAAATTTGGGTGATTTATGGTATGTTTCTCAGATCACTTGATTGACCTATCTATAACAAAAAAAGATAACACCAGTATTCAGATGACGAGAAGTCGAAACTCAAAGCTGAAGCTGAAACGGAAGCCGAATCCGAAGCTGAAAAAATGTATATCAGTGAAGCTGGATCCGAAACCGAAGCTACAACATGAACATTTCTGAAGCCGAAGCCGAATCTGAAACATCCTTCCAGCTTTCAATTAAGCCGGATCCGATCAAGCTAAGTTCATTAAGTTTCGGCTTTCCCAACCCTGACAAAGTGTCTACTGGTACATTATTTTGAAGTCTGAAATGGTACCTTATAGGTATAGTCAAAATTTAGACATATTATTATCTTCAAAAGACTCTCCTGTAAAATTACGATGTAAACGACTTGGTAGCCAGTAGTCGGAAGCCGGAAAAATGGTAGCTGGAAGTTTTTTAATTTTGGAAGGAAGTCGGAAGCTCTAGATAAATGTGGGGTAGCCGGAAGAGAAGCTTTTTCAATCGGCTTCTCATCCCTGATGTGCACTACTGAAGAAGAAAAAAATGAAGAAAAAGCGATTTAAATAGAATATTAATTTATCATAATTCACAAATTACAATAGGGCTTTATACAGAGACAGGTAAGAACAGCCGCCATTCTTTTTCCAATTTGTTCCGTGAAGCGAGAACTTCTCACACGGTGTTTAACGCTCACGTCAGCCACGCTCAGCCGATTTTCTTCTGACGGACCGAACTGGAAAGAAAATGGCAGCTGTCCCTACCCATACAAAGTATAGACAGCCTTAACTAGGGTACTTCATTTCTTATCACAAAGCAACAATGCCGATAATTTACCAAAAAGTTCAAACACGTAATTTCCCATCTCTACCTACACAGCCACCTAATCACGGAAATCAAAATTCTTGAAACTCGAGGATTAAGAGTTTAATTAAAGTAAAATCTTCAAATGGTTACGACATGGGAGGAAGGACAGAAGAAAACTCTTACTGGCAAATATTATTTCAGATCGACTACAAACACTGACACTAACCTCACGGAGAAGAAAAAATAATTACATTCACTAAACAGATTAATTCCAGTTTTTTCGATAAACCACGCACATAATTTTTTATGGTATAAAAACACTCAGTAAAATATTTCCGTACTTAGGGCCGGTATTATAAAACTTGGTTAACAATAATCGACGGTTAACCGGTGGTAAAAATGATTGGCGGGTTCATCGCGTTAACGGATTGTTAAACCGACCCCGTTAACCAGATTTAATAATACTGGCCCCTAAAGGGCTACAAATTTGGGAGAATCTAAACATGGTTTTAAACTTTTTCAAGACTGATTAAGAATTTTTAGAACTCGTCCTCTCGGCGACATATTCTAGGTCTTCTACAGGGTGTCTAACAAAACGAAATTTGAAAATAAATCACCTTTAAAAGACCTCCACCCCTCATTTGCTACGAATGCGCTAAATGGTAAATACTAAAATACGCGAAACATGCAAAATGAAGTGCTGCTCATTTGACTCGGAATTCTGTGATTCGTAAAGACATTTTGAAACTTCTGGAATACACCCGCCATAGATAAAAATATGCATTCGCATAAAAATTGCAGCCCTGGTCGTCATGTGGTCATTATAATAGAAATTTCCAATTCTAAATTCGCTGTTCTCTCTTTCCAGATTTGTTGATTTTCAAATTTTTAAAGGACCATGATTGAAAAAAAAAAAGAAAGAGACTTCAAATGACTTCCTTCCAAAATTTATTTTACTTAACAGCATGGTGGAATTTCTAAACAATCTATACAATATACTTATGGTGTTATACGAGCCGCCGTGACGTCTGGTACGTCGGCCCCGTCGCTTCTCCCGTCCACCGCCCACTTTTGGGCATATGCCTCCCCGCATGCTCTCCATAGTTCCCTGTTTTCTCTTCCAATTTGACCACATTTCCTTCCTAATTTCATCCCTCCACCTGGTTACTGGTCTCCCTCTTGAACGTTTCCTGTCTAACGGAGTATAGGCGAAAGTTTTTCTCCCCCACCTCCCTTCCTGTCACATTACATGTCCCGCGTACCTAAATTTCAATTTCTTTATTATTATCATATATCCCACGTCCTTCATTTGGGTTCTTTCTCTGATGTCTCTGTTTCTGATGTGAAGCGAGGCTATAAAGTCTAAATTTTCAGTCGCGGTTCGGCCCACTCGAAATGGAGGTTCTCCCAAATGAACGATTTCTTGAAGGATGGTAGGACAGTATGCGACAGACTGGGGATCCAGACGATGGGTCACCGGGGGCGAGTGAGGCCGAAAGACGATCTTGTTTTCGTAATTAATAATTTAGTAAATATGTATCGAATGAGTTTTGGAGTGCCGGTATGGTATGACACGGAGAGCGTGATGAGTCGAATAAGTGCGAAAGACGTTGGTGGGAGGCACGCACGACGTTCGTGTACTGTCCTTGTCTTCAGAATCTGCGGCCCGGGAATTTGGGAGAAAGTGCGTGTGTATGACTCATCGACGTTGAAAATATTATGATTGAATATTGTTTATCAGCGTTCAAGGTCTTGTGCGACCGATAGATGAGAAATTTAGTTGATACGATTATACTTTCTTTTAGCTCAAACGGTCAGGTAGAGGACAATACGACGTTAGTCGGATGCCGTGTGATAGAAAGAAACCTTCGAAAGACGGTGAATCTCACCTCACGAAACTTTCCAAGATTTTTCCAGACTAGTTTAAAACGTTTTGGGGCTCTACTAAACTTAATTCAAACTTGCTAATATTCCTCTAAGAATATTTCAAACCTGTTCAAGACTCTCAAAGATCCTTGTATGGAAACAAAATACTCGTCAAGCCCGTACATAACTTCCTCAAACTTTTGAATTTGATCAACATATAAGACTACTCCAGGCTTGATTAACAATTTCTCGATTTTGTTCAAGGCTCTTGAAGACTCTTGAACTCACTAAGAATATTTCAAAGTTGCTTCATGTACATTCAGAATCCAAGATGTTGATTAAAACACCTCTGGAAGAGTTTTGAAGAATCTCAAATAAGTCTAAACGTGTCTTATACGAGTCGGAGCTAGAAAGGAGTCTTAACATGCCAAAATACGGACTGAAACTTAGAACATCGAAATTTTGCACGAGAAAATAAAAATATGACAAATACAATGATTATTAAAGCAGGTAAATGGGGAGTAGACATGCCAACACCTAACGGGCATGTTTTCAAATTCATTAAACTGCATTCTGTAACATTGTATCAAATCAAGGATGTATTTGCACAGGTAACTACAATGTTGTAAATCGCCACTTTACAACTTCCTGATTAAGAATGGTAACTACGAGTTACGTGTACCATTTATCACGACCGACGGGCCCAAAATTCATGGGAGCTACACAAATTAGTGACCAGTTATGATTCGAATTTGGTGTTTTTCAAATAGCTTTTAGAACTCGCAAGTCTAGCCACTGAACAGTATCATAAAGACTTTGTTAATGGACCTCTGAGTGTAAGTTCCACCCATACAAGTCTAGAAAGAGTCTTAAACAACTTTAAAAAACTCTTTAACAGTTTTCAGTCGATCCGAAAAAATGCTTCCGTTTCAACATGGCTTAAAGAATCTTGAAGAGACAAAAACATGACTGTAAAAGTCCAGAAGAAATTTTGAGAAGTGTTCAACAAATCTCATGCTGATTATTTTCAATCCAGCTAGCAATAATCTAACAATGCCAATTCGAATTTTCTATCCCTTTCTTCTCCTTCAGCAAAACCGAAGGATTAATAGTTGTCAATAAAATTTTGCAGTGTTACTTTCATACCACAATAAACATTCTAATAGAAAGACTACTCCCTCAAAACAGACATAGTACTGCCCATATAAAATAAAAATTACATTCCCCAGCAAAAATGACGGATTATCAACTTACTGAAATTAAATTTCTCTCGCGATTTCTAAATCCGGTATATGTATTCGTAATATCTCTGACCGGACTCGTATCCTCTTCAAAATAAGCATATTCATAATCCACCTGAAATAAAGAAAAATTTAGAAATCGAACCAGTATTACGCAGTATACTAAACAGATAGATAGTCTAATGAATTGCTTAACCGTTCAGAAAGGCGATGTAAGAAACAGCCTTAATCGGATGTAAAATTCATTAACGTCACCAATTTTGGTCGTAGGATCAAGGCCCGCTAAACTGGAAGTAATCGAAGCGTGAATCGAGAGCATATTGTCACATTAAGCGCGAGAAGAGCACTTTTGTAATCATTGATGGGCAAAAACCAAGAAACAAATCGAAGTTGCAAGAAACGACTTGATTACTATCAATTTAGCGTGCCGCGACTTAGTTTGTCATCAAGATACGGAACATAACTCTCCTCAGTCAAGCTGAATTAAAATTCGAAATACCTGGCACGGGTACCTTGTCACCAGTATCAGCAGATTACTGACGTAAAAATAATCGCAATTCATTAAAAAGAAATAACTCTTATCACAAACTACACAGAGTTCAAACGTTTTTATATCATGTTGCTGATATACTGCACTATTTTGAATATTGCATAAATTATCTATAATAAAGAGACATTTTGCGAGACTACAAAATACCTCCTCGTCGGGTAAATACAGTACACCATGACGAGCGCTTTTAGTACCAGGCGATTTCGGACTTCGACGTGATCGGCCTTCCTCAACAAATGCCTGTCGTCTCACCTCCGAGAAATTGGCTTCGGCGACAGCAACCCGTTCTTTAATTCGAAGCGCCTCGTACGGATCCTCATCGTCTCCGAATGTTGATAACTCACCCATGTCATTCAGTAATTCGTCCATCGCACTTCCGAACTTCATCTGAAAACGAAAATGAGACATGTAACTAACTCTGCGTTGAAGAGACTACCTAGTCATTACCTCCGCTCAATGACGAACATTTCGAAGCCAGAGAATGCTCATTCGAAACAGAGAAAAATAACATCGTCACAAATGAAATTTTTCGATTAAGCAATTGTTCAAGATCTAAAGCCACATGTAACTGGCTTCGTACGTGGAATATTGATGCCGCGAATACATTATCAACTGATAAATTGTAACTTACGTTGGTTTAAGAAAAATATTAGTGATCTACCTGGGTCAACTAAATATGGAGCACGAATAACTTGCGAGGATGAGAAATTTGAAACCAAAGGAATTATTAATCATCGAAGAACACATTCGAAGAATTACGTTTCAACTGCAGCGTAATCAACATGCCTTGACGTGACACCTATGTTCTATTCTAGTTCTATCCGGTCTACATAACGTTGGGAATAAAGAGATGAAGATCGGACACTTGAAAATAGAAATAAACAAACAGCAATGCTGCACGACTAGGGTCGGCAAATGCTGCAATTCCTATCGTCTGAATTCTGCTAAACATGAACGCACTCTATATTCATCAATAATAAACATCCTACAGAACTACGAACTACGACAGAATCGCCATCCATATTACCACTTATACGTCTGAGTACTGAACAACTTGAAGAATAAATTTAAAAAAAAAAAGCGATCGCAATAGGGTCCAGCCGACCCCAAGGTTAGCCGACCCTGAAAATAATAACGAAAAGTAGCGCACTGATAATGGCAAGCAACAACGCAAACCAAACGACCATATGGAGAATACGACTGATGGGAGCTGATGGCACAACATGAAGCAAGCATGAAAGCTGATTCTCATATTCTCATCTTTGAGAATGAGCCACACTTGATCGAGCATATTTTGGGTGTAAAAGCATATTTTAGCATATTTTCTGCTTTTTTAGAGCATATTTAAGAATATCTGGACAATTTTCACAATTTTTGCGGTATTTTTCCAATTTTTTTTAATATTGCACTATTTTTGTCTTCTAAGAAGATAAAACTCCAACAACTGCAACTTATTTCTGATTCTGAAACAAAAAATTTTTTTCGCAAAGTTTTCCGCCTATGTTGAACACTGTCAAATGTATTCAGCGTTCGCCTATGAAAAGGGACTTTTTGGATGACAACTTTAGAACCTTTTTCTTTTGTATATCTGTCATCTCTCGATTTCCCTTTTAAAATGATACCCATGTTGACCCATTATTATCACATTAATCAGGAATATTTTGGCATATTTCAGGATTTTCAGGGCATATTTTAGCATATTTGACAAAAATAAAAGCATATTATAAGCGCATATTTGACCCCTTTTCAGAGCATATTTTTGGAATCCCTACTGATGATAAGGCACTTCTAATTTCTTACTATAGAGTATAGACCAAAGACGTTTATACTACTACACTAGATACTTAACTTCCTATACTACCGTAGTAAGAACAAAGCGTATCCAGACTTTGTGCGAATTTTGCATAAACGTTCGCCAGTCACCCGGTATGGTCATTTTCCCCATTTTTAAAATACATGGTGAATTTCGCATGGAGGTGCCGGCGTTCAAATTAAAAAAAATAAAAAAATAAAATTGGAGTGTAGCATATTGTTTTTTTTTTTATATTTTCCTGCTCCCAAGATATGAATGCATGATCTGTCAAATTTTCAGATCGTTTTACCCAGGCAAAATATAACAAGCGCGATTTAAAAATGACCAATTTCCCATTTAAAATGCATTGGAGCCGATTTTCTATACCGGTGAGGCTAGCAGATGGGATACTAAAACGTAGGGTGAGTGAGAAGGGTTTATACTACTAGCAGGCTCAAGTTAGGTATCTAGTGTAGTAGTATAAACGTCTTTGCTATAGACTGATTTCCCGTGACGTCACACTGTGAGTTACTGTTAGCAAAAGTACCCAACTTGTGGCCAACGAGCATTTTGACTCTTCCCATAAGAAAAATACACGGAGCAAAGATCATAATGTTGCTACCTGCGAATAAGAAATTTGTTAGAAACCAAAGGTATATATTTTTATTCCAGAAGGTTTTTAGCATTTGGTAATAAACTTCTGGTTTCTAACAAATTTCTTATTCACAGGTAACAACATTATGATCTTTGCTCCGTGTGTTTTTCTTATGGGAAGAGTCAAAATGTTCGTTGGCCCAAAGTTGGGTACTTTTGCTAACAGTAACTCACTGTGTGACGTCACCAGGAAATCAGTCTATTGGGATTGTGACGCATGAATGCCCGTCAATTAAAATCCAATAGGCGTTTCGGTATACCCAGGGGAAAGGAAATTACGTCGATTCACACTATGCAACGCAGTGCAGCAGATTAAAATGAAGTCTTTCAAATGAAATCAGTTCCCAGTTCATTTTCTCAAGTTTGGTGATAACGATTGAAAATGAGTACTTTTCTGGCAGAAGGACCTCCGCACATCAATTTTCTCTCGGCAATTTTGTAGGGATGCTAAACAGAGTGAACATCTCTTTGACTGATGGGCATTCTTAACTCGAATGGAGTATATCTTACTCTTACTTCACCGCCGTTCTATTAATTTTGCTACCTAACATATTAAATTTTTGATCGCAAGTTCGAATATGTAGCTCCCTACAGTTCAAATTTGAAGCATGTAGGTCCTTTCTTAGTTTTATAACGATTAAAAAAAAAAAAAAAAACGTATTTCCCATTATCCCATTCGGGCTGCTCAAAGCAGTGGCGCGCTGTTCGCTGTTGTCGTTTACCTTGTAACCCTGATCAAGGCAGGGGTGAAACTATAGCGGGTGTGGGGGTTGAAACACCCCTCAATAATTTGGCATTCGGCAAATTTTAAGACTGTTCATTTGACCCCTCCCCCCTCCCCATAATTTGACAGTCGGCAAATTTTGATACTGTTCATTTGAATTATTATTTTTTTTCATGCCTGTTTGTTTGTTTACCTATTTTATTTTCCAATTAAAAAACATTTCGATTAAAAAATTGGCAAATTTTTAATTTTTTAAACATTTTGTCGGCGAATTTTTAGTTTTCAAAAAATATCTGTCGGCAAATTTTTCTTCTTCACCTTTCCAAACTGAAAGTCAAATTTCGTTTCTGAAAATGGGAGTACCCTGGACTCCTGTTCGAGACTAGTCAGACAGAAGCAGATGGTTTCAAGCTGAGTATCGAACGTTATTTGAAAGGTTGAAACAAAGCTGAAATGTGGAAGACATTTCGAAAATCTGAAACTCGGTAGCAAACGTTGAATTTCAAATTTGAATGACTATTCGGACTGCCAACGCGAAAGAGTCGCCCTCTATGATTTTAGTCACGTGGAAAAAAAGGAACTATTAAAACCCTACATATTTTAGAAAAATTCATCAGATTGGAATGAAAAAATGGTCTCGTGGAAGGAAAATTTTATGTACTATAAATTTTCTCCTAATCATTTTTTCAATAAACGCCTTCGTTTTCCTAATATTTTGAGATTGTTTCGTATGCCTGTAAATGAAATATTCCCCTCGATCAGGGTTACAAGGTAAACGACTACAGTGCGCCACCGCTTAGAGCAGCCCGAAATCTGTTATTACTAGATTCTCTGTTTGACCTAGAGCCTGAAATTTGAGAAAGATAAACTCGACTGCTTTCACATTTTCCTTCATCTTTCAGCTAATGCGGCGTTTTTTTGTAAAACGGTTTCACCCTGTCCATAATTTCATAACCAGTATTCACATCACGTCTCCAGTACTTAGTATAAGGACTCAATCGACCCATGACCCGTCCATTTTCTCCTCTTGTGAATCCGTTAGATGAAACTGAAAAAATTGCATATTTTATAGCGTCTTCTAAGTTAATGATTCACTCATTCGCTCAGTCACTTGCTTACTTATTTAGTGATTCACTCACTTACTCAGTCATTCATTCATTCTCTAATTCAGTTATTCATTCACTTCCTCACTCCATCACTCACTCAATGAGTCAGTGATTCACTTACTCACTCAATCATTTGTAAACGACTACAGCGCACCACCGCTTTTAGCAGCCCGAAATCTGTTGTTACTAGATTCTCTGTTTGACATATAGAGCCTAAAATTTGAGAAAGTTGAACATTTTATTAGTTAAAATTTAAAAGTTGAAAGCAAAAGACTTATATCTTCCAATTTCACAAACTGAATCCGACAGCAAATTTTCTATCTATTGTTTAATTTATGGTATTTGGTCCTGGTGAATATTCGGGCCGTATATCCGTCAGAGCGCGTCACTATCGAGTCGAAGAGATAAGTAGCAAAATATAAATCTATTATACATTTTCCCCATTAACGTACATACTCATTAATGTTGAAATATCTCGAAAATTAAGAAGTTTTTGAAATATTTAAAGAGAAACGAATTTTTTGAACAACAAATTTTCTTTCGATTAAGACTATTTTTATATCTAGATTCCAAAATTTTGCTACATGTTTCAAAAACTTCACCTTTTGGTCGCTGATAAGAGTAGTCGATACTAGCGCTATACGGCCCGAAGCTTCATATATTTTACCATAAGAACGAAAGGGAACTTCTGGCACGGATTCCCCTAATCCAATCGACAGGAAACTTTGTAGTTTTTTTTTTTTTTTTTTTTTTGATTTTATTAGAATTAATTTCGGAGAAGAATCAGAGGAAATTCAGAAAAAAAGATCACCAAGAGTAAACAATGACCACCTCAATGTGTAAAAGAAGTTGCGTGTTCCTCTCAAGTATTTCTAACATCCTTCCATCTTACCCTCCCAGAATAGGGTATGCTCATGTGCGCAAATGTGAGTGCTTGGGGGTAAGGTTCCAATCTGCATTTGCAGGGACAAACTATGGGGGTGAAACACCCCCAATAATTAGGAAGTCAGCAAATTTTGAAACTGTTTATTTGAATTTTTCATTTTCTAAGAACGTTTCTTCGTTTATTATTTTTTTTTATTTCAATTTAAAAATATTTTGTTTAAAAAATCGGCAAATTTTCAAACTTTTAGAAAATTTTGTCGGCAAATTTTTAGCTAAAAGAAAATATACGTTGGCAAATTACGGCAATATTATTTCCTTCTATGATCACTCAATCTTTCATTAGGAAGTGCATATTACCGTTCCTACATTCCATTCCACATCCCAATTGGCGTTTGGACACTCCTGTAGATGCGCTAGTGCTGAGGACGAAAAGATGATCATTGTATTTTTACCATAAAAACATGTACAAGTAAAATGAGCTCTAGCATCTTCAATATTGTTTCTTATGGAAAATTGAAAAGAACTAAAGTGTTAGCCCTTATCATTTCCTTTCAGATGAGCCCAATTTCAGTTCTTTTGCAGAACATTTTTGTCGCTGATCATATTTTTGTCCAAATACACCAATCAGCGCACCACATTTCATTAGGCCGCTAGAGAGCGACTCTTTAGCGTCCAAACGCGAATAAGAAAGACACACGGTGCAAAGAACATTATGTTACTACCTGAGAATGTGAGAATAAGAAATTTGTCAGAAACCAAAGGTGTATATTTTTAATCCAGAAAGTTCTTAGCCTTTGCTCATAAACCTGGTTTCTAACAAATTCTTACTCTCACATTCTCAGGTAGAAACATAATGTTCTTTGCATCGTGTGTCTTTCTTATGGGAGTCAATACGTTCATTAGCCCAAGGACGGGTATTTTTGCCAGGGATGAGAAGCTGATTAAAAAAGTTACTCTTCAGGCTTTTCCGGCTACCCCAAATTAATAAAGCTTCCGACTTCCAACTTCCTTCCCAAATGAAAAAACTTCCGGCAACCATTTTTCCGACTTCCGGCTTCTGGCTACTGGCTACCAAGTATCTGTAAGTCCGTTAAAATCGTAATTTTACAGGCGAGTGTTTTTGAAGATAATGTGCCTAAATTTTGACTATATAAGATACCCTTTCAGACATCAAAATAATGTACTACATACGAGTAGACACTTTGTATGTTTGTATGGTTTATGGTACAGTGCGAGTGTGATAGGCTAATAGCTCATTGGAAAGAGATCATAAATTAAATATTATTCGAAATTACGACAAAAAGCTGAAGTCACACATCACACGAAGTCGATTAAGAAGCTGAAAAGGGATAAACAGTTGGCTTCTCTACCGGCTACCAGCTGCCAAAACTATTTCGGCTTCCCGGCTTCTGGCTTCCAAAAATTTTGCTCAAAACCGGCTGACTTCCTCATTCCTGATTTTTGCTAACAGGAACTCACTGTGTGAGGTGTGACGGGCTTCTGCGAGAGGCAGGGATGAGAAGCCAATTGGAAAAGCTTCTCTTCCGGCGTCTGGCTACCCCAAATCTATAAAGCTCTTCCAACTTTCTTCCAAAATCAAAAAAACTTTTGGCTACCAATTTTCCGGCTCCAAGCTACTGGCTACCAAGTATTAATTACCAGCAGTAACCAGAGATGGGCAAGATCACAAACTAAATGATCTCAGATCAGATCAAGATCACCAACAGGAAATGGATCTAAGATCAAATCACATTCTAAATGATCTGATCTTTTCCAGAAAGATCAGACCACAGATCAGATCTCCAAGCAAAAAAAGATGTGATCTATAACAAGTTTTTTTTTGGCGAAGAGATCAGATCATAGATCAAAATATAATTCTCTTTCTTCTAATTCATAATCATACTCGATATTGTACCGCCACAATTCACAAAGAAATAACAAGAGAAGACCTAGAAAAACTTGATACTTTCTAGGACTAATTTGATTTTTTTTTTTAAATCTAAAAAAAATCAACTGATGATCTGATCTAGTATTTTCTATTAAAAAAAAAATAAAAAAATCAAAGATCAGGCAAACGCAAATGATCTGAGATCAGATCAAAGATCAAATTTTATGTGATCTGTGATCTAAGATCATTATTGATCTAGATCTTGCCCATATCTCTGGCAGTAACTACTTTTTAGAGTAGGCACAACATTCTAGAGCAAGTAAGCGACTAAACTATAAAGCTTTTTGACTTCTGATAATGTGACCTTCCACTTCCATAAAAGTACATCATGTAAGTCCGTCAAAATTGTAATTCTACAGCATGGCGTTTTAAAGATGATGCACCTAAATTTAGACTTTATAAGGTACCATTTTGGACTCAAACCAATATAATAGTCGACACTTTATCACACATTTATAATAGCTTTTTAACAAGAGGAGATAATAACACAAATGGACGCTATTCAGCAAAAGGGAACCAACCGACATTCGTAAACAAAGTGAGTTATTAGTATCGTTGGAAATAGCGTAAAAAGTAGAATTTTTCAAAATTAGGCCCCCGATTCAGAAATGTGTGCTCACGTTGAAACAAGCTCATGAGTAAACGCTATGTTATATAGTTACTACATGGCTCTTGAACTTCGAATCACATGTTCTCAAAAAACAGATTTTGCTAGTTGGTTTCCTTTTGCTGAATAGCGTCCAAATATTAGGTATCCAAAACGACAAAAACCAAAATTACAAATTACAAGAAGCTGATTAAAAAGCTGGAAAACAATTGGCTTCTCTACTTGGCTACCAATTTCCAACTATTTCGGCTTCCGGCTTCTTAAAATTTATTTTGCTCAAAACCAGTTGACTACCGACTTCCGGCTGTCCGGCTGGCTTCTCATCCCTGACGAGAAGTCTACTGGGACTCGGATCGATGTGACTGATACCTGGTGGCAGAGTTGAGAATCTGTCTAGGTTCACTAATCAAATAAATCGCTCCTGTACAGGCCATGATTCGATATTTTGAATTTTGATTTGAGGGTAAAGTCTTATTGAAATCATTTTTCTATAACATTGACTACAAATTAAAACAGTCATCGAAACAAACTAACGGGTGGAATCCTCATTAAACGAGATTGATCTTTGCCCCTCGTGTTAATCTCGATTTTGATCACTCAACCTCTTTACGAGCACATATTCTACATTATTTCATTCCACATCCAAATTTGGACTTCCCAACAGGCCTGTAGCCAGCCATCTGCAATAGGGGTGCTGACTATTTACCGGGGGGGGGGCTTGAGTATACACACAGAATGTTATGTGAAGATTCCTACGAGGCAGTGGGAAGGGGCGAAGGGGGCGAATCACCCCCAAGGCACCTGAAATTAAATTTAAAATATGCAAGAATCAGTAATTTTTCGCCTTTAAAACACGTTTTTTCGAAATTCCATTCCCAATCCAAGAGACCCACAGTAGTTGACCAAGTTTTTGTTCTAAATTTTAAAGCGTTCCTGTGATATTAATTATCTTCATCCCTTCTTTCTTTCTCATTTAGCGTACTGATGATTTTCTTTAATGGTGGTATCTTTGCCTAGGGGGCTCAAGATACCTTTAGAGGGGAGCTTAGCCCCAGCTCGCCCCCTCCCCAAGATTCAACAGCAAAGTAGCTGACATAATAGCGGATATTTTTGCAGGAATGGAAAGTTTAAGCCGCTTATCGCTCAAGTCAAAGCTTAAGCTCATTTTTGAACGATAGAAGAAGTACGTCGAAAAATTCAGATCATTCCAGTAGCTCAAGGATACCTACTCCAGCAGAAATTAGAACAAGAGATGCCCAAAATTTCAAACTTTGAATCTAAAATGAGCAAATTGACATTGGCTTGAAAATTTGAACAAAATCAGAAGAAGGGTTTTTTGGGGTCACTGATTCCGAATATTGCATTGGATTTTCGGTTCGGCTTAAATTTCGGGTCCATAAATTCAAATGTCGGACCAAAGGACCCAAAATGGGTAAAAATAGAGTTGGCATAAAAATCAAAGAAATTATCACAACTAGTTTTTTGTTGCAATAGAGGGGGGGGGGGGGTGCAAATTTTGATTATGGCATCAGACTTTTGATCAGGGTCTGATTTGGACCATAAATTAAACGTAAGCTACCACAGGCAATGAGTATTCCAGCTGTGAATGAGAGTCCATTGAACTTTTGTTCAAGTTTCCCAGCTTCTCACTCTAGCCCCACATTAGTAAAGTAAGGGATCACTTCACGCCCTCTGGTTGATTTGGTGAGATGGAGCCCCGTCAGGTCTGATCCCTACCCCTCCAATGCCGCCTAGAAGCGTGACAAGAGGCCTGTCTTGCAGACCGCGACCATCTGCCCGTGGCGCCATCGAAGCATGACAGTAGACCGCCGCCAATATTCATGCATCAACGCTAATGGAGGCTAGTACTAACACTTGATTCACGCCGTCAACTGGATGTTCCTCACCACCGAGTCACATACTCTCTCTGAGAAGGCCGCAGGCTCTAACCTTACACTGGTCATAGGCTCCGAAAGGTGTGCCTTTCCCCTGCAGTGTCCCTAGACAAGCGAGTCAGTCTGACTCACCCCGACTCCAAGCTCACAGTCCACTGTCCAGCTCCAGAGCCAAGTCCGAGGGTGCAATGGACATACCACAGGACTGTCCCCTCACTAGTGTTCACTTTCGGCTAGTACAAGACAACTATTTGCCCCCTCCCCCCACTTCTACTGGCTACAGGGCTGAGCGGGTGCTCGAATTGAACTCCACGATACCTCCTCTGTAGTAATCGCTACCTGACAATAACGACTATCGTAGTCATGCTGAAGAGAAACCCTGTCTAGCGAACACTGCATCCTACTTGCTTCGTGGGTACATAACTTAAGATATTCTAAGGACAAGATATGCTTGAAACTCACCATATTCTCAAAATGGCACTGACTACCAAAATACGCAGATACGCACCAAAAATGTTTACCCCGCACAGAAACGTTACAGAACCATCCACAACACCGCAATAGGCACATCGAGCGATACAACTGAATTACAATGTAACGGCAAATACAATAGAACACTGGACTACACCAATCAACCAATGAATACTGAAAAGTCCGTAATAAAAATCCTGGCGGTAGGGTTTGGTACTAGGACATGTATTTCATTCATTGTGTGTGTTTTCGCTCAATCTAGTATTGGTGAGCAGAATGCTGAACATTATCATGGTAGGTAATAACAATAACAAACTCTGCCGCTAGAAAGCTAAATGCACTCAATGTATTCTAAACGGAGTTTCTGATAGTTTAAGGCAGGGATCGGTAACATGCGGCCCGATGGCAAGTTATTCCTATTAACAAAATACCTCATAATGCATGATTAATAAAGAAATTCAAACATTTTTTTGTTCTTTCTTGGATGTGCGGCCCCCAAGCTTTGTCAAAATTACTATGTGGCCCTTTAAGCTTCAAAAGTTGCCGACCTCCTGGTCTAGGGTATCAAATACGGTAGATTATAATACCGGAAACGAAGGTCAAAATTCTTGGGTTTTCCCTGGTGGCGTGGATTGATACTAATGAAGTGTTGTATGTGTAATAGTATAAAGTGTACGTAATTTTGACATTGTGGCAGAGCGTGGTTATTGATAATAAATGATAATTGGCTACCTAAAATTGGTCAGAGCTGTTCGAATTTGCTATAATTCTCACACGAGGTAATTTTGTGTCTGAAAACGGTTGCCTCGAATGAAGCATTTCATCAATCGAGGCATTAGGAAAGCCTATTTTCTTCATTACTCATTTGAAGATTAGAATATGAAGGAGTTAGTGTCCATTTCGGAGTGTGATTGTACTTGGCAGGCACTCTCAAGCTGAAATGTACAAGTACGTACACGAGTAGTAGGTAATCATTTCCATTTCCCTTATAAAAACAGAAGCAATGCAAGAACGATGTGAGAACAATACACAGTTCATACTTACATTGAAATGGTCTTCACAAACAAAAAATGTAGTTTTTGAAGAAAGACCTTTCGGGTCTCTCCTCATCTTTTTTAACCACGTTCGTCTTTTTTTCGCATCAGAAGGAGACGAGAAGAATTTCATTTCAGGGTGATTCGTCGAAGTGTTGATGCATTTTGGTACGGCACAGTAATAACAAACCTTACTTTTTATACTCATGATCACCATAAAATAGAAAAATAATCGAGAAATTCAAAATCACAATTAAACTTTGCAGGTGAAGGACAAGTTGACGAAATGCACGTTGTTCCTGTACTAACTTGCACCGAAACGCGTAATGCGTAGCGTTCCGTTGGTATGACGTGACGTCATCGCTACAGGGTACACATCGCGGTACCGTTTTTCATGCAGCACAACTTACATTATGGCGACAGGTGGCCAAGAACAGACCCAGCTGGAAGCGGGCGGTAGCAGCCTATACCAGTGATTGGGTGGACCCGACGGTGTGACGGCTCCCACCGGGCCGATAACCCGCGTTAACTCACAGAAAGGTGTAAAATCGCGGATTGTAGCCCACTGTTGGTCAATGGACAAAATTCCGCAGTTCGCCCATTTATTCCCAAGTTTATTTTATATCCCAAATATCCTTCATTCTTATTTTTGAAATGACTCCCTCTTTTTTTCTGATTCTCAATACGCTCCTGTTCGAAAGCTGTTTGCAATGCATCGTTCATGTTTTTAAGTAAACGCTGTTAAGCAAAAACCGTTCAAGCGACAAAATCTATTTTTTGAGAAAACTTAATGTTGAAAGCCAATGAATAATGCCGGTTTATGGACATAGGGTTCACTAATAAGTGTTTTTTTTTTCCAACCCTAGATACATATTTTTGTATTGGGGCCCAATTAAAAACAATCCTACTTTTTATGCTCTTTCCAACAGCATTTTTGTCAACAAATGTCGGCAGGAATGCATTGGAACTCTCCCAGTCCTGTGGTTTCCGGTGCCGGGGGTGCGGTGTCTCAGGGGCCACTTCGGCATGCGTGCATCGCCATACATCCCACCACCCCAACTCTCCCAGTCCCCAGCCCCTCCACTTTATAGCCTCCAATATTCGTGAATCAGTGTGTAGAAGTGGCCGAACAGCCTGTGAAAGAGTCACATTTGGGTGGTAAAAAATGCGACCGTTTTGGTGAGAGTGAACGCACTTCTGAGCAATATTGGTGTAGAACAGGGGTTCTTAACAAGAAATTTTCAAGAACCCATGAAAAAATCACTATAATTTCAAATACCCCTTACATATATAATGCATTTAAATATACTTCAAATTTACTAAAACTGTCAAATTCCTTACGAACGAAACATTTTCGGATCAGCTCGCGAACCACTAAGTCATCCTTCACGGACGCCCGGGAGTCCGCGGACCACCTGTTGGGAACCACTGGTGTAGAAAAACAGTAAGTTATATTGAAATGATGTCAGGTAGCAGATAGGTAGGAATGCAGTTCGCATTAGGGTTAATCGACTACAGAACGCGATTCTGAGCGATATTGGGGTAGAGAAGAAAACTGTTTTGATGTGACTGTTTCGAAATAGGAAGTAGCGCATTGGAATGTCCCCAGCGGAGAGAGAACGCTCTTCTAGGTAGGCGGTCAAATGGCCCGCGAACGCGCTCCTGTATGTGTGCGTGCATGCATGCATACATGCATACTTACGTATGTGTGTGTATTACTGATAGACAGCCGAACACGGGAACAGGGCACGCGAAAGCGATCACGCGCAACCTCGCCTAAGAAATTCAGTGATGAGCAGAATCCCTTTGCAATACGAGGGGCAGTACAATTCTCACACCATCTAACATACACATCACTCCACTTACTTTTGAACGAAAATATCTCCTTCACACACACATACAGACAGGAGTGCGTTCGCTTGCCATTCGACCGCTTGCGGGGTGGGGACCAAAACTGTCCTGGAACGCGCGTAATCTGAAGTGGAAAAGAAGGGGACTAAAAATAAATGGAGAATTTCTACGTAATTTACGGTACTCAAACAATATTATCTTACACGTATTTGCAGAAAATAGTTAGGAGTTGAAGAAAATGACAGAAGAGCTATTGAGGGAATGCAAAAAAGCTGGCCTCGAGCTGAATGGTAGCAAATAAAAAATAATCGGAAGAGGGGAGAGGAAAAATCTGATAATCAATGGGCAAGAGTTAGAAGAGGTAAAAGAAATCGAATATCTGTGGGACAGATTATTTGTTTTGAAGAAAGAGATAACAAAGAAACTATGAGGCGTATTAAAAAGGGGTGGAACAACTTCTGGGCATTAAAATATATTTTTTGCCGGAATTTCAACACCGCCCTCAAAATGGAAATACTAAATAGCTCAACGGTACAAGCCCTCAAGTATGGAGCGCAAACCTGGTTCCTTACAGGAAAGCAAATGGTGAAGCTACAAATTACATTCAGATCCATGTTGAGGAAACTTCTAGGACTGCGATGGGCAGACAAAATCTCAAATGCAAAACTATACGAAATGGCTGGAGGCGGGGATATAGGATATAATGTCAAACAATTAAAGTGGAAATATGTGGGGCATCTGGCGAGGGCAGATGGCAATAGATGGGGAGTAAAAGTACTCAACTGGATACGCTGCAAAGGAAAAGAAAGATAGGTATGCCAGTAACTAGACAGAGAGATGAACTCGTCAGAGAACTGGTGCCCCGGGTGGCAAAGATTAGCGCAGGATAAAAGAAAATGGAAAAGCTACGTGGAGGCGTACGCCCAAAAATGGGCGGAGGTACTCACACACACGTTTGGTCGACAATCGACGCAAAATGTGCCTGCTCATTAAAATTTTTCAATCACTGTATTTCTCTTTAAACTGATCAGCGCCGCCGCACGTTTTTCGACTGTCGTCGTAACATACGCTTATGTTATTTTTGTAAGTATTTTATAAACGCATACTTTTTTTTCTTCAACGTATCGGCACCGCAGCGTCAAAATGGCGGCGGCGCACCGGACATTTGCCCGAATTGCCCTATATTCGCCCCTGCTTGAGGATGAGTACTTAAATCACTTACAATTTCTCCGATGTCGATTTCGGATGCTCGTATGCTCCGATCTCCAAAATGGCGGGTTGCGGCAGGCTTCCCATATGATTGGTTCGTTGTGGACCTTTTTCGAAGGAGCTAAATTTCTACTCAAGACCGCGGATGATTTACGAATTCTTTCGAAGCAGCTAATTTCTACTCAAAAACGCTGATACCGACTGCGCCAGAATGTTATGGACTTCTCGACTCGTCGAAGAAAAAATAACGAAGACTCAAAAATTTCTAACTTAAAATGTGAAATTTTATCTCAGAAATGCAGAATAATTATTACGAGACGTGGTCGAAGATTACCCGTTGCTTAACGTAACTATGTATAACGAAAAATCTGGTTGATACCAAAACCGAATGCGCCTAACCTAGACTTAACTTTTAGTTTTTATAGTCACTTGAAGGGGAAATCAGCAGTTGTTTCAGTCTGAAGTCCGATTGAAGTTCAATTATTACGTGTAGCTTCGCCTGGACATATTTAAATGATTCCAAAGTAGTACAGCAAACGAACTTTAATATTTGTTTTAGTTACTAGTTATTACTATCTGCCTGAAGATTGTACTTTCGACAGACGCGGGATATATTTCCGTAACAATCACATGTGAATGTTGAATCATAATATTTACAAAAGGAGCCATTACAGAAAACGGTTCGAATAAAACTATAACACATTTTCCGATGTCTCGAATACTGGATTAAACATTTCAAAGGAGAAGGAGGGGCTATTTTAGTAATTTTTTTCTACATTACGCTTCTTTCGCTCTTCTTTCAAAATGAATTGCTTTTGATAAGAGATTTTTTTAACATGGCTGAGTTTATTACATTTCAGTGATAAAGAGTAGCGAAAATATGGGGAGTTTCTTAACCCCATCCATTTAAAATGTACAGGGAGGCGTGGCCCGATTCTTCTTCTTCGGAGTAAAAATTTTACCTTCATTTTCATAAAATAGTCCTTTAATATCGTCGATTTTGAAAAAATACCTCAATTTTCGACTTTTTCTCCCTTGAAAATCTTACTTCGCCCCCCCCCCCACTTTAAGAAAATCTTGGCTACGCCACTGGTTTTAAGCACTCAAAATTTTGCAATAAGGTTTTTGTAATTGAGAATTATCACTGACCATGAGATTTCCGAACACGTAGCTGGTCTACATCAACAAAAACCATTCGTTTTCGCGAAATAATAAAAGTGTGTAGTGTCGTGGGAGAAGAATAAAAAGCTGAGTGATCTGAAGAAATCTGTGATGTAGGTATTACGTTGCTAGATATCTGTGAGGACGAAATACTGCGATAGCTTGTTGAAATACAGAATCTGAGTGCAGTGGCGTGCATTCCAGTCAAGCAAGGTAAGCGCCGCTTACCCTGAAAATTCCCGAGAAAATAAGTTTTCATATACAATATCAACTTCAACTTGTAACAAATAAAAGATAATGAAACATTGGGCGAAACATCAACTGTATTGACGCTCACGCTTAAGTATATAATAAATTCATATGTATATTTGTATAGGCCAGCGAGGTGTGCGTTGGATCTAACGCTCATTTTCCATAATGCACGCATTGCACGACTTACGCTTCGCCTTCGTGTTAATTACCAACACAAAAACACACTAGCATGTTCGACGCGACGAAACCTGAGCTTTTGGTTGCGTTCTGGAAGCGCTAACGGCTCGGCTTGGCTACACACAAACGTCGAAGTTGACAGTAAAACGTGATTATGTTCTTCTACTAGTCAACGCGTTCATGTTTGAATGCTCCGTGTTTTCTTTGCCCACAAAATGCGTATTCAAGAACTTATTGAAAACCCGTTTTCGCGACTTACTCTTAATGAACAATTAGAAATTATTAACGGTGGGAAGCCCAAACCAGAATTACCATTTTTAAAAACTGAGCAAAAGAGAGGTGGTTTGAGTTTTACTAGACATTGCCACATATCGCAATATGAAAACATTTTGTGGTTAACTAGTTGTGAAGATGATGGAAAACTGTTTTGTTGGCCATGTCCATTCAGGGACGTGCCGATAGGAGAGCAACTCCCCCTGTAAGAAGTTTTCACTCAGCAATTGGGAAAATTTACAATTTCAATCAGGCGGAGTTCGGAAAATCCAACAAGTCAATAGTTTTTTTTTTTTTTTTGCGTTGATACTTGGGAATTGAGTTGCAAAGTCGGAAAAATCCAACAATTCAAAAGGTGTTTTTTTTTTGCTCTGATACTTGGTTGAGTTGAGTCAATTGGGACTTTCACAATTTTTGCCCTCCCCCCCCCCACCCAGGAAAAACTCTCTGGTGGTACGTCCCTGTGTCTATTATTCATCACAGGAAAAAATAAATGCATATGGAATGACCCTACACAGGGATACGACAATTTGAATAATTTCATCAATGCCGTCTTGTAGTAGCATGTTTCATACCTTTATTCTGATTTTTACTTCACCTCTACGCTTATCGCTTACTTCCTAGGAAAAATCACCGCGCGCCACTAATACGAACAATGACACGTACGCTTGTTGCCACAAAACGGTTCGTCATTTACCCCAGCACTGTTCACATTTCACCCCACAAATTTCATCGCTCATTATTCTTTTTGAATCGTTATTTCACAACTTTCAAGTATTTGCACGGAAAGCTAATGAGATTTGCTTGCTACTCAATAATGCGAAAATATTTGAGAATCGATTGTGGACCTTGAAAATAATAATATTTTTGTGTTTCAGAATTTTCCCTTTTTTTCAGGCATAACAGGGAAATTTTAGTTTCGTGTTCTTTTTTTTCCCCTTGATAGAAAGAGGCCTAAATTTCATTAAACAAAAAATAACAACTGGAGCATCTTCTACATTGTGACAGAAAATCTCAGTCAAATATTGTATTTAAGAGTAATCTAGTTCACTGCTTACCCAAAGATTGTGTATGTCCAACTTTAGCCCCGAACTACCCTGAATGAAAACTGATTTATTCACTCAACAAAAAGTAAAAATTAAGGTATTATATTTTTAATTTGCAGGTGTATACATTTAATTATTATACATATAGCCCTACGATAGATTGAGACCTCGTAACCCACCAAAATGAATTGTTTAGAAAAATAAAAATGGTGCGGGTTACTAGGTGCTGCATTTAGTAGCATGACATTGTACATAACTGACAGTAAGGAGAAGATAAACACAGGTAATAATTAAATCACAGGAATAAAAAGTACCTATTAAATGTCACTGCAAGAATTTTGCTGTCAGAAGAATTAGAAATACTATCACTACACATCTTATGAAAATAATGGTAACACAAGTATAATACGTATACTATTCTGGAGAGGTTATGCGGCGCAGGGCAAAATCAAGTACTTATTAAGATACGAGTACATGGGAGTTTTATACCTATTTGGAACAATCTAGACGCTAGTCTACCTCTGCCTTTAAAATTCTGATAAATTTTGGACCGGTAAAGAGGTTTTCATTCATATAATGCACTACTTCATGATTATTAAGAAACTATCCAAGTTTTACGCTCCCGAAATGTATTAAGATTCGGACATTACGTAGTCTCCCAAACTCGAAAAACCAGATGCACTTTTACGCATATTTTTTGAATGAATGCCTCGTCAAAGTGGAAATCGAACCTGAACAGGAAAAATTGCGACCAATGGTTTCATTGCGGATTATAATGCGGACTGACTCACTGAATGGCCGACATAAAATCCAGACCGCAACCCCTGTGCTTTTCCATCACGGTGGTAAATGTGCCCCCTTCGTCAGTTTTCTTCCCAATTACTCGAATAGTAAAAAAGATACTGAAATAACTATTATCTGACCGAATAAACAAATTGACACGAGGAGACTAAGCAGGATCGTCTGATAATAAGGTTCAATTCATCTTTTAGATATTGAAAAATTCTCCCCCGAATACAAGGTTCTCGAAGAAGGTACATTTCATATCATTTGAAAGTTTGAGTGAAAAGTGATGAAAATCCTTCGAAAACAACGACAAATTCTTCCCTACTCTGCCACAAAATGAGCTTATGTAAATTTGAACATACTTTGCAGGTGAATCACCCCGATGAAAGGTCAGCACGTGGCGCGTTACATACATATGCGTTATTATCTTACTCATAAATCAGAAATGGTAATGACCTGATGCCATGTGCGAGAAGTACAAACAAATTCAAGATGTTTGTACAATAAATTAACGTTCCTGTGTGATACCTGAGTTATACATATATACAACACGGGCAATATTTTGCTGGTATCGGTTTTCTCTTCACCCAAATACCACAATGGCCTATCCTAGTAAGTGCCATTAGATTCTTTAAAGATCTCTGCGTTTTAAACTTAGAAGGCTTTTTAATACCCCGGGTCCGGACTTTCAGAGGAGCCCGATATTTTTAATAGGCCTAAATTTCAACGCTTACCGCTACATCTACATCAAAACAGCAATCACTCCTTACACCATGAAAGAAACCTCTTACCTCGTAGCTTATAATTTTTTCCCATCTGACAAATGAGCAAAATAAACTGGAAGGAGAAGGAGGCCCGTGGAAATTCCCCAAGACCCTCTTTTCCTCTGTATGTGGCTGAAGCTTTACAAATTGAAAAATAATGTTTAGAATTAATGATTTGAAGAATCAGGAACAAAATAATTTCTTGTGGCGCCACTTTACCCTCTACCTATCCATTCACGGCCTGTCGATTAAATTCTTGGGATGCAGAACGTAAGGGGTCTGGTCAACAAATTGAAAGAATTTTCAATTATGTTGTGGATTGCGACAAAAAGGGCCTACAAGACCACAATAGGTTTGAAAAGCCCGGAATGCATTTGCATTTCCGCACCCCTAGCCAGACCGTGCGTGTACCTATCAAAAATGAGTCATTATTTAATTCTTTTATAAAACTTATATATGTACTTACATACTTAATAATACAGGGTACCTAGCTGTCTTGTGAAACTTAGATACCTAAATGAAATAAGTTCCTCGTTTTTATAAAACAATAATAAAAAAGCACAGAACGATCTGTAATTAATTAATTTTCGGTAAGCATTCAGAAGACAATACATCTTATAAATTATAGGGGTATAACTACTTATAACATAACTGTAGATATTAGATACCTACTTACAAGGTAAGTAATAACTGGTTTAAAATGCTCTCGGGGAAAACTGAGGTGACTTATTTACTAATCAACATGAAAATTCAACAAACTTTGTATAGGTATTTTCAATAAACAAAATTTCATGCTCCTGATTAGCGAGGATTTAATTTATCGGTTCAATTTTTACAAATTTCTTATCTTTGTCGTAGTGTTTTGGTTTCCTTTCAATGCTGTGAATGTTGGAAACTGTAAAATAAAAAGAAAGCTGTTTTGCAATCACAATAACGTACAAAACATAAGCACTACGTACTCGTGTTTCATAAATAAATGCATTACGAGTATACATAAACGTAAAGAACTTATAGGTACGCTAGCTGACACGCTTCGCGGGTCATCTAGACCGCAGGCCTAAGTGAATTGGCTAAAGTGAGTTCGTTTAACTGAATTCCATGGAGAAACATTGGTATCCAGTTGTAAGTTTCTGCTAATCAAACGACTTAGTTGGTGCACAATTTCCTTCACATTTGATTTCCAGAAGTCCAGAAGTATCTCAAGTGTCTGTATAGCACAGCTCTCTGATTGGCTGATTCTGCGATGACGTCAGAGGTGCAGGGGCGGATGGGCCATGGGGCAATTCCGGCAAATGCCCGGTGTGCCGCTGCCATTTTGACGCTGTGGCGTCGGTACGTTGAAGAAGAAAAAGTAGGTATGCGTTTATAAAATACTTACAAAGATAAAATAAGCGTATGTTGCGACTGAAAAAACGATGGTGGAACAACCACCCACGAAAACAAATAAGAGGACATAGACCTTTTTTCTTCTTTCGTTACCACATGTACAGGATAATTCGATCACTTCTCATTTTGGAGATAGAGAAGAACGGGTAATTCGATTTAATTTCCAAAGATTACAAAGCAGTTTTTATGCAAAACGCAGTAAGTGCCTTTGTACCGAGCTGCCGACACAAAACTCAGGGACGAACTCTTTTTTACAGAGGAAGGGAACCAGGCTATTTCCCTCCCCTTGTTTTCAGTTGCGACGACAGTCGAAAAACGTGCGGCGCGGCGGCGCTGATCATGTTAAAGAGAAATAAAGTGATTGAAAAATTAAAATGGGCAGACACATTTTGCGCCGCCGATTGTCGACCAAACGTGTGTGTGAGTACCTCCACCCATTTTTGGGCATACGCCTCCACGTAGCTTTTCCATTTTCTTTTATCCTACGCTAATCTTTGCCACCCGGGGCACCAGTTCTCTGACGAGTTCATCTCTCTGTCTAGTTACTAGCCTACCTATCTTTCTTTTCCTTTGCAGCATATCCAGTTGAGTACTTTTACTCCCCATCTGTTGCTATCCACCCTCGCCAGATGCCTCACATATTTCCACTTTAATTGTTTGACATTATATCTTATATCCCCGCCTCCAACCATTTCGTATAGTTTTTTATTTGAGATTTTGTCTACCCATCGCAGTCCTAGAAGTTTCCTCAACATAGATCTGAACGTAATTTGTAGCTTCACCATTTGCTTTCCTGTAAGGGACCAGGTTTGCGCTCCATACGTGAGGGCTGGTACCGTTGAGCTATTTTTAGTATTTCCATTTTGAGGGCGGTGTTGAAATTCTGACAAAAAATAGATTTTAATGCCCAGAAGTTGTTCACCCCTTTTTGATACGCCTCATAATTTCTTTGTTATCTCTTTCTTCAAAACTAATAATCTGTCCTACAGATATTCGGTTTCTTTTACCTCTTCCTATCTCTTACCCATCGATTATCAGATTTTTCCTTTCCCTTCTTCCGATTATTTTTGATTTACTATTATTCAGCTTGAGGCCAGCTTTTTTGCATCCTTCAATAGCTCTTCTGCCATTTTCTTCAACTCCTTACTATTTTCTGCAAATAAGATATCATTTGCGTACCTTAAATTACTTAGAAATTATCCATTTATTTTTAGTCCCCTTCTTTTCCACTTCAGATTACGAAATACTTCTTCCAGAATGCAGTTGAAGAGTTTGTCAATAAGGTATCCCCTATATGCTTTTTCGTCACACCAAATTCAAATTCATCATTAAAATTTTCAACTTCCTCATTGGGTTCTTTATAAAAGGTCACGATTTTCTTCTTCAACGACTTCCATTTAGAACTAAAATCTTCTAACTCCAGTGGCAAAATTTGAAGGGTCAACTCATTCGAAGCAAATGGTGCAATCATGGAGTGTTTTTCTGCCAAGGCATTTTCTGGAAAGCTCTTTGCGACGGAATCAAAATTTCTTGGATCAAGGCAAGCAAAAGCAGCGCATAAAGTGCCGGGATTTTCGCAAGTTGGAATAATCCGTCGACATGCAGTACCTAATGAGTTTTAATTTTCTGGAAGCGCGTGCCTATAGTTCACTGGGTGAGGTTGATACGAGGGGCGCCGTTGGCTTGTTTTCCCGGAGGGGCGCATCGGGAAACTCCCGATTTCCCGATAGACCTATCCGTCACTGTTGGGAGCCCAATTCTGAAAAATTCTACTTTTTACGCTCTTTCTAACGATACTATAAATAATAACTCATTTTGTCAACAAATGTCGTGTAAGTCCGTTTTGCTTAACAGCGTTCATATATTGATGATTTAAATTCGCTGGTAACCCATCGTTTTCTCTCTTTTTTGCTTTTCTTTTGCCCTCGTTTTATTACGTTATTGTCTGGCTAGTAACTCCATATTCGAATTCTGTTGATATTCTCGCTAAATCTAGTTCTCAATTAACCTTCCAATACCGCACATGTGACAATTGTCACAGTGTTATAAAACTCGCAGCAGCGACGCGAGTCAGAGGGGAGACTCAGCCGCATATAACTCCTATAGTGCATGTGCGCACATGATTTACCTTCATTCTCGCGTGTGAGTTTTGGTTGCCTACTCGAACTGTCAAAGAGGCATGAATTTTTTTAAAATTGATTTTCGGTTAAATATCGTCAATACCCCTGATGTGACAATTGTCACACCGACCTATTTTCACTCTTACAGAGCACTATGTACAATTTTGAGGTTAATAGGTTGAATTGAATTCTGTTTTTAATCAATTTGGGCCAAAAATTTATCATATTGGTGGTTTAATTTATTCATTCGAGTTGGTTTTTTGATGTAACTCAGTGTGAGAAAATATTTCGAGGTGGACCCGAGGAATACGGTGTCGAGAGGAAGGACCAGGTTGAGACATTTTGTGAAAGCCGCGAAATAAACTGTCATGCGTGTTGATTTTTCTTGTTCCTTTTCAAAATACTTTTTCCTGTACTGCAACCAGTTATTTTTCTTTCTAACGAAAAATAATTATCGGCGAATGTATAACTCATTGTCTCTCATTTCCAATTACAGAATTTTCGATCAAGTGAAAATAATTCCGAAAATGTGAATAGGCAAAGTAAAAATTATACTAAAATAAACAAAATTGGGGGGGGGGATAGTAACAAGCAACTTGTGCCAAGTTTCAAGAAGTGTCCGCATTCAATGCATTCGTAGGACAAAAGTAATGTTATATATTTAAAAAAGAAAGTTGGTTGGGAGCTATTAACATGAAGTGGTGGGGAAAATTTCAAATTTGTGCCTATTTTTTCATAATAAAATCAAATTTGAACCTCAAATTTGAATTTAGCATGAAAAAATACATATAGCACCATCAAATAGGCTACTGATAAATCTGATGAATTTTTAAATACTGTGCCAATTGTCACATGTGTGGTAATATCGGAAGAAAACCTACGTGTGGTATTTAAGGGTTAATTAGTAGAAATGAGTGTACGTATGACAGTGGACAATATTTGTAGCTGTAATAATTTCACTTTTACTTCATATTTCAATACATGAAATACACGACGTACGTATTTTTAGTACAGTCAAACAATCGCAACTGATTTCCGTTCTATGTATGCATGTGTTGGTGGATGGGAGTGGTGTAGCGTGTATCGCTCACTATTTACTGCGTTATTCGGATGAAGATGTTGGTGTTTTCTAAAATTTAATTGGATTTAAAAGAAATGCTGATCATAGTTTCCAAATGATTTTATTCTTCTTTCAACGTTAAAATGTGGTACAGCTCCTCTCGCGCTCTTCAAAATGATACCAATATCGTTGCCGCATATTTTGGATTTTTTCGACGCATATACATGCCCATATTTCACATAAATATCCGCTCCCTACGTGCTGAGGGAACCGACATTTTTTTTAGCCTAAAATCTTTCCAGAGTTCACAGGAATACATCTGGAACGCACGAACCGGCAGCTCACGGTTCACCCACCAAACTCAAACAAACAAACACTTTTTGCAAACCAAAAGATATTTTAGCAGTGAAATAAAAAATGTCAATGGATCACCATCCGGATATAGTCATGGGCTGTCATTTATTTGCGGACTATTTCGATGTCTTGTTAACATTTTTTTTTTTTTTTTTTTAATTGCTATCGAACCACGGAGCTGCACTCTCGGGCTATGGGCTCGGAAATGGTTGTTGTCTATATTTAAAAAGGTCAATGAATTGTTTTATGATTGTTGCGGGGAGAAAAAAAGAGCAGTTGTGTATACTGGCCCAGCTCTCCACCGCGATGACTTCTAAAATACCGACTTTTTTTTGTACAGAGTACAGACTCATTTTTTCTCTCTCTTTCGGTATTCTTTTGCCCTCGTCTCGTTTTATTACTTTATTGTCCGGCTAGATAGTGACTAGATATTCAAAATCCGTGGAAATTCTCACCAAATCTAGTTCTTCATTCAATCTCGCTAAATACACAGTTCGACACGTACCTTCGATCTTTTTTCCTGGATAGTAAGGCTATCCCGAATTCTAGAACTCAAATAATATCCTTTGTTATATTCTATTCAATTCAATATGCCTTCATTTTTATAACTACATGAAGGCTGCTTTCCCAAAACGCATTAAGTTGTTAAGTCAGAATAGGGACACTTTCTTTTCTTTTTAAAAAAATAAAAAAGAGAGGTGAGTGTATATAGCACCATTTCATACTACAAGAATGATAGCATTCAAGGTGCTATATTTATACGTCTATTTTACACTTTTCTTCTTCCGATTAAAAGGAAAATTATGTTGAAAATGCCTTTTCACACTAGACACTACCTTTTCATTTCCTCTCTGCGTTTATAACCTCTATTCAGTTTTATTGAAATAATGAGTAGTGATTTGTCAATATTGAAAAAAAAAAAAAAACGAAAACGAAAATACAAAACTTTATTTTGTGCTTTTCAATAAATTAAAATTTGCTGAATAATACCACGAAATTTGAATTCCCGAAATTGACATGTGCTGCTATCTCTCACAAAATTTCGCGAGATCTCACGAGTTTTTGAAAAATTCCAGAATTATGAACCCACGGATTTTTCTCATACCTTCACCTATCTTACTTTGGTAATTCTGTTCAAATAATCTCTAGTTTTTTTCAGAAATGGTCTGAAAATAGCAAATTTTTTATCTTTCTTATTCATTCATGATTGTGTTATATGTACCTATGCTTATATTGTGTTTCTGTGGGTTATCACTACATGCACAAGTCCAAAATAATTGTTGACTTTCACTAATAATTAACGAACAAGCTAATTTTTAATGATATTAATGGGGTAAAAATGCCGAAAAATGATTTTTACTTAGAACTTTAGAAAAATCCAATGCAGGCTGAAGCTAGAAATATAATTACAGTCGTTGCGATGGAAAAGTAGATTGTTAAAGTTTTACGTGCAAGTACTCAACAGTTAATACTTTCACTGAAGAATCAGGTTGAAAAAAAACTGATTGAAATTAAGCCTTCTTTAGATTGAACCTTCTTTCAAGTATTTGAAGTGATCGAAACTGACAAACAGCGGCGAAACTTGACTTTCAGTTTGTGGGAGGGGGTGGAGAAGGAAAATTTGCCGACAAATATTTTTTGAAAACTAAAAATTCGCCGACAAATTTTTTTTTAATTTGAAAATTTGCCGATTTTCTAATCAAAATATTTTTTAATTTAAGAAAAAGTAAGCAAACAAACGTTCTTAGAAAATGAAAAAAATTCAAACGAACAGTTTCAAAATTTGCCCACTGCCAAATTATTGGGAGTGTTTCACCCCCCCCCCCTCCATAGGCAGATGAGCCTTATCCACCAAGCACTCACATTTGCGCACATGAGCATACCTTAGTCTGTTAGGAATACTTGAGAGGAACACACAACTTCCTTTACACAGGTGGTCGTTATTTACTCTTGGTGATCTTTTTTTTTCTGAATTTCCTCTGATTCGTCCCCTAAATTGGTTCCAATAAAATCAAAAAATAAAAATAACCTACAAAGTTTCAAGTCGATCGGATAGTGAATCCGTGCCACAAGCTCCTTTTCATTCGTATGGAAAAAAACACATGGAGTTTGACTTTTGTTCCATACTAAATTTCCTTCCTGTATTATTCATCAAGATCAAAACCCGTAAATTAAACAATAGAACGATATCCTTCCACAATCATCAGAGATACTTCTCGATGATTCTTGATAAAATTGTTGGGAATCATTAGAGATTTTCCCTAAAATTTCTGACAAAATTCGACTAAAATCATTGGAGATATTTCTCAATGATGTCCGATGAAATTCTTCGAAAATTATCGCAAATTTTTCCTGGATAGAAGATTTTTCTAGAAGATTGCCGATGAAATTCTTCGGAGATTTAGGAAATTTTTCTTGAAGATTCTTGATAAAATTCTTCAAAAGTCATCGGAGTATTCCGCGAATATTTTCCATGAAATTCTTGTCGAAGAGACCGCTCGCCTGGCGAAATAACGGTTTAAACTGTTTTGGATACTTTTAGACACTGCGCATCAGTATGTCAAATCAGTTTTGTCAACTCTTGCTTTCTACGTAACACCCCAGTGTGTCCGCGATAAATTCTTCTGGGCTAAGCTGAGTGTCATTGTTTGTACGTCTTTCCTTCTCCTGCAAAGTTTGGTTTTCTGCACCTAGCCAGCAGTTTGTTGGCGTTGTCGACAATGTGCTTCACGCGCACACTTTACAATTAGTAAATTCATTGTTGTAATCCAGTCAAATATGTGAGTTGAAAATGGTACCCAGGTTGTCCAGCCCTGGATTAAGAGATCATATGTCTGCATTATCCGTGCTTGTGTAGTTGAAGTAATCCTTTTCGATTATGAATAAGTAGGCTCAGGTAAATAATATGCTTATAATTACTTATCTGATGAATTTCACTTGTCGCCGCATTCCTGATTTATCTTGTTTTCAATCATCGAGCTTCCTCGCATAACAGTTAAATAGTTGTGTCAATTTTCGCTGAAGTACACGATAAACAGTCGTAAACGACGTTGAAACCAAACAACAGCCTATACCGAATTCCGCTTAGCGTACTCTGTCAAATGAGACTAATGAAAATGACATCCGTTTCCAAAGCATTTAAGAGAATATTTATGTGGCACTTAGTGAGTCAATACCAGTCAGTATAGATGCCACGATCGGTGCGAATAAATCGAATTTCTTAGTGAAAGGGGTGGTAGCAGCGAACATTTAATAAATTTCAGTTTCCAAACAAGGAAGGTTTTCAATGTTCTTGTCTATTTGCCCGAATTTTCCAAATAATCAGTAGGTATAATTTCCCTGGATCTCCACTTGTTTCTGTCGTCTTCTTCTTTGTCGATGCCCGATTCCGAGCGTCGTGGCTATGCTGTCTTCGCAACTAGCTCCCTCCACCTCTCTAGCCTTGACTGTCCTTCGCCTTTCGTGAGCACTCGCTCACAACGTCATGCCAGTAGTCTTCTCTATCAGGTCCGTGTACCTAGTTAGGGACCTTCCCCTTGATCTCTTTCCTTTGACTTGCCCTTGGATGGTCAGCTTTTTCAAGTTATCTTGTCTTATGATGTGGACTAAGTATCGAAGTATTCGCCTCCTTATGACCGTGCTCAATCTGTCTTTTCACGTCCAGTTTTGTGAGTATGGACGCATTAGTCCTTTTTAGAATCCATGAAATTCGGAGCATTATTTCTGTAGATAACAAACATTTGAATGAATTTCTGTCCTCAAAATATTTACCCTCCATTTCGTTAAAATTTTTGAATTTTCCAGTTTAAGTATAATTCAAACAGCCACGGGGCACCAGACCGGGATACAGAATATTTTGGCCCCAAGCCCGTTTTATTTAAAAAACCCATTACAAAGTATTATCCAGTGATTTGGCAAGAAAGCGGTCCGTTTGTCTTTACATTTTCTCTCATTCTATATTCTTGGAAAATCCAATCTACAGATTGGCAAATAATAATTATTTCGAATTCAAGTATATAAAAGTGTTCGTTGGTCTGTTTGTTTGTTCGAGGTTGGCGGGTGAACCGTTAGAGGTCGGGCTTCGTATTTTCGGTACTCTTATTAGGAGCGGGATACAAAATTTTGCCCCCTCTGGATCCCCCTAATTCTCTTTTCAACTTGGACTTGTCAGAAGTGTTTTCCATTAAATTTCTTCACATTATGTTAAAATTTGGTGACTGTAACTGTCACGCTTCAGAAATTATTAGGGGACTTGAAATCTGAAATTTCCAAAACGAGTTCAAAATACTTTATTATTACACGCACAACTGATTTAACGCAACTACGGGGGCACAACCAGATCTTTTTTTTGGTGGGGGCTAGAATTTAGAAAAATCGTCCTCCTTAAATGTTGATGCTCTTGCTTTGTAAACTTGTTGAATATTCTTCACTACGTAGCAACTAAATATTATTGGGTGGTGAGAGGGGGGGGGTGGAAGAACGAAACAAAAAACTAACAAAAAGTGCAGCTTTGATATTCTCAGATTCTGGAGAATGGCTCATAGTCTGAAGTAAAACAAGAATGGTTTCGAACTAAAAGACCAAGGAGAAGCCCTTTCCACTACGCCGCAAAAAATAGGTGTGAACCCATTTATACCATCAACCACAAACGATAGCATAAAAACCATAAGGCGGAGGAAGGAGAAAGAGAGAAGGACGAAAAATCAATCTACTCCTTTTCAAAACGTGGAAGGAGAATTATTTTTAGGCCCTATTACGACACTTGGCTGAAAAAGTCATAAAAATTTACCCAAGTTTTCATTTTTGATGCGTAAATTATTTTAAGGAACAGTCTCCGTGAGTCGAATATTTCGAACTTTGTTATCCTCTTAAAAAAACAGGATTCTGCGCCCATAACAAAATATGAGAATTTGAAATTTCGAAATTAAATAAAACCTACAGTAGGGTCATCAAGGCGCGTCCACACGAACAGAAATTTGGTTGTACAACATCATACGACGACATTGCGCGACACGCAACATGTCGCGGTCATGCAAAAAGATGTCGTACCCTTTTTGAAGAAGAAAAAAACCGCATAGCAGGTTTTTTCCTGTTGACGATGATAGGTATGTTAGGTAACAGTATACAGCGTATTTCTTTGAAATTGTGTGAGTGAAGCTCTTATCGGACAAGGACGATGCCCTCGCTAAAATTGTTACCGGCAGAGATGCTGAAACTGATGCTCCGACATTTTCGCAAATGAATGCAATAAAAAACTGCTAACTAGATTCTTTTACCAAGCATCGTTTGCATCTACTATAGGGCCGAACAGCGCTAGTATCGCGCACAACCAAAACGGAACAATTGGTGAGTGGCGCGGGTGGTGGGCGGAAGCTCTCTTCGAATCGACCGAAATCAATTTTTATGAGAAAAGGTAACTTATAAGAAATCTTACATTCTACAAATTTTGTTCTTTTAATTTTTCCGCTAAATAGCTTCGTTCTCGACTTATTTTGAGATAACTCAATTAACATTCAAATAGGAAAATCGTCCTGATGCCGTTTTCAATTTTGCCGATTGTAGCGCTCCTAGCGGATGCTTGGCCCGAATTTAGAAGTTCATACTAGCCTTTTACCGTTTAGCGGGTGCTCTAGCCAAACCCCTTCCTATTATCTTGCTGGAGGACAAGATTCGCAAAAATCACTGATAATTCTGCCAGGTTCCTTTATTTCGCCAATATTTTCTTGTTTTGATATTAATTTGTAAAAATGGTGAATAACTGCTGTATTTGTTCTAAAAACTATAGGAAAAATCCTAAACAGAGATTCTTCTATTTCTCGAAAGTAATGTACAGCACACTAAGACGTACTAACTTTAGACAGAACAACAAAGTGATTGTTTAGTTTCGCATATTCCATATTATAATTATTCAATAAAATATTTGTTGGACTGTACACTTTTGAACGCTTTCAGTTCTCCTTTGGAGTAAATCGATGTTCTCGTGATGAGAAAGCCGGTAAATATCGACACTAGTTGTAGCCAGGATTTTTCCCAAATCTCTCGACAGCGTTATCGGATTTGAGATTTTATCATTCTTATCTTAGACGAAGGTATATGGATTAATGTAGGTAATTAATGACAAAAATTGTCTGTAAATATTTAGAGTAAATATGAGGACACGGCATTTGCAGACCAGCGGCGTATGATGAGACATAAACGTTAATACTGAATTATCACCCGTCTGAAAAGTATTGCCTCTCAGGCAATTTAAAAATTTCCTGAACAGGTAATTGTTTGGTAACTTAGTAGTGCTGTGTTCTGATTGGTCGAAGCGGTCGAAGAATTGCCAGCTTGAATACTTTTTAATACCAGAATTAGCAACTTTTGTCAATGCCATTTTTTGCCGCATTTTTGCAGACGGGAAGTAGTACAAAATAATATAAACCTTAATACTGAATATCAAGTGGTACAAAATACTATCATTACAAAATTAACTTTCATATCTCCCTATAAAAAAATAAAAAATTAGAAAAAAAACAACGAAACTGCGAAAATATGCTTTGATTCGTTGAATGCGACTGAATTATCAGTGATCCTGTCTTCAAGGGAGCAGGAAGGGGTTAGGTTAGAGCACCCGCTTAACGGTAACAGGCTAATAAGGTGCACATGTGCACAAGTAGCACAACCGTCCAAGTTTCACATCCACTTAGGGTTAATATTTCTGAGCATATATATTGGCACTTAACATATTTCTTAGACATGTATAGCACAAAATTAGGAAGTCATTTTCAAAATAAATAACACTGGAAATTTTCTGATTCAGATTTAGCCCACGGGTTGCCCATACCTGTGTTATGGTCCTTTCAAACCATTCTATACTTATGAATCTATAGCTTATCTCTTCCTAATATTATTAGATTCACTTGCCGTATTAACTATTTCTACTTTTATGCACCTTTGAACTCAAAAGGAGGAGTAATTCTTCCTGGTCACTTACCATTGAATCGATGTAGTAACGTATTCTTGTTATTCGATCATTCTTACTCCAGTACTCATCCTTATTATCAATTTACAATTTAGTCGTCTTGACTTAAGTACAGTGGAACCTCGTTTTTTCAAACATCGATATATGGAATTTTAGGATATTTCGAACCAATGTTCAGGTCCCGACCTCAATGTACCAAAATGCATGTATTTTTACCTCTGTATACCGAATGTAAGTTTAGATAAATCGAACTTTGAGAAGCGAGCGAAAGGAGGGAAACCTCTCGTTATCGAACGTTATAATCAAAAAGCCTTGACAAATCGTGTTTAGGTACAGTAATCTTATGTACGTCATGTTTCGACAAGTACCGTGAAGCAATTTAGGTGACATCATGAGATTATTATACACAAATCGAATTCTACCTCAATAAATCGAATTTCCGATAAATCGAACTACCTCCTTCAGAAAGCGAATTCTTAATAACATGAATCATACATAAATCGAACGAAATTCGTCGACCCCAGCGATTCGAATTAGCAAGGCTCCATTGTACTTCTTATTTTACCTCTCATTCCATTTTCATCGTTCTTGTATCGTAATAGCCTCGAAATGTTGTCAGTAATAATTGAAGTTCTATTCTAAAATTGAGTTCTGATTTCGCGGCCTTTTGAGTAAAGCTCTCAACACTCGCTTTCAACGACTCCAAGCCGTCGGAGCGCCGGGGCGACCCAAATGGGAACCGTCACATCTGTCTTAATGCCTATTCCAAAACATGAACGGACCCTGCGGGGAGCTAAGCCTCTCCCCCAGAAGGTCGACTTCGCCTCCCACAAAATGTTAAGAGTACCTTAAAAACTATTATCAGGGGGAGGGGAACCTAAAATTAAATTTCTGAACAGGATAGCCCTCTTAGCCCCTAAGACCTTACTACCCAAGTCCACTTATGCGCTGAAATGGACTTGGTCTTGATATTCTGTGCTACTCGAAATACAAGTAAAGATAAATATTATACTTTAGCATCTATAATGGCTATATTATACGAATGATCAATATCAGTATGCTCACTGATCAGTTATCTACCTGTCAATAATTTGTTCTTTTCGTATTCTTCCAAATCGTCGAACTTGTAAGAGAGTTTCCGACCAAGTTTGTACATTGGCACTGGTTCTATGGTAGATGAAACTGGTTCCATAACTAAAAACAAAAACAAAAAATTTCATGTTAAGCAAAAGTACATACATAATAGCTTCCTCAATGTTTCGAAGTGTCATCAGTTTTTTCGTTTGCTTTCGTTAAATTTAATATTTTTTCAAATTATACATTTTTCTAGAACTTTTTCCGTTTTGAATTTCTAGAATAAATATATTTCGAATGTCTACGATACATTTTTGTATTCAGTCCATTAATTTCATTCGTTTCCTGTTTATATCACTCATAGGGCGGTCTTTTTCTGTCTAAATTAAATGTTATCAAATTTACTGCCCAAGAGACACCATCCAAGTATGGCTACATCATCATCGTACCGCCCTTCCCGTTGGTCTCTGAAACGTTGATAAGTTTTGGTGTAGGTAATATAAGAATTATTAAATCTCAAGTTAGTTCTTGTCTCAGTCGGTTTACTATTTCTTGTGAACTTTAGGCTCTTCGTGCTATCAGAGGCGTCGCTGGATTTTTTTTTTTTTTTTTGGGGGGGGTAATTTTTTTAGTAGTGTTGACCAACATTCATCGGCATGGTGGATTTTTTGGGGGAGGGGTGTAGTATGTTGTATCAAAGTGTCTAACAGTCATTTAAGTCATTTATTAAAGTCATGGTCATTTAAAAATTTAAGAATCAGCAAATTATACCTTGAAAGAGAAAAATAAAAATTTAGAATAGGAAAATTCTATTATAATGACCAGAACTGCAATTTTTATGCGAATGCATATTGTTATCTATGGTGTATAGGTATAAGTTTCAAAAAATCTTCACGAATCACAGAATTCTGAGTCAAATGAGCAGCACTTCATCCTGCAGATTTCGCATATTTTGGCATTTACCGCATATTTTGCACCAATTCTGCTTATTTTTCAATTTTCCCCTAAAAAGTTATTTTTTAGTTCTGAGAATGATGTCCGACTCCAAAAAAATTGAGAAGACTTAATGGTTAATGAATCAGGAGAAAAGCTTTTAGAAAAATATATGTTCTAGTGCCCGTCAGATAACCTTTCTCTTGCCCGCATCACATTCGTCAATCATAAAAAAATTGCGAATAGGTGCACTATCTCTTGGGTGCATTTCCTTTTAAGGAGATACTTTGCTGAATCATTTAAAAATATGATAAAAATTGTCTCAATGTATCCAACTTAATTTTTCCTTTAAAATGATAAACCCATATTGTATTTGCATATTTATGCATATTTAAAATTTTGGCGCATATTTACGGTATATTACGAGTATTGAGACTGAATTCAGTGCATAAAATATGCTCATATTTCGCTACTTTTTGTGCATAAAAATTGCAGCCCTGATAATGACGATAAATATCAGCTTACAAGAGTCTTCGCATGTATGACATGCTCATGTGAGTCGTGTGAGATGTGAACACCATGCGCGTATAAAGGTAGGTGAGCTCGATAAGGCCTTAATTCAAGGTCTTGGCTCTCCAGATTTTCATGTAGGTGATTTCATGTTTTTCTTTTTTCATGTTATAGTCGTCGACTGCAATATTTGAAAATTGGCTAGCTTGAAATGTTTCTATATACTGCTCCACGTTCCTCAGATCTTCGAATAAAAATACCCCTTTTTCAAAACTTGATAAGGTTAGCGCACCAAAGAAGGCTTGGTCTATATCCTTTTTTCCCCCTTCTTCTTCTTTGTTTTTTGTCTGCCCGGGTTGGTCGAAAGACCATACCACGGAGCCTCCCCTTCTCCTCCCACTATTGGAGCGGAGCTCTGATGAGGGGCATGCATTTTAATGATACCTCATGTCACCTTATTAACCACAGAACTTGTTCCAGCGTAATGTGGTGATATGGCTGTCTTTATCTATCTCTATATAGCCTAGTATATTCTATTTATATGTCTAATCCAGTGTATTATTCTCAGCAGGAACCAGCCCCGGCAAGAACAGCCGCAGTGAAGATAACAAGTTGTCCACCACAACAGTCCCACCCAGGCCCACTCTTATACTCACTGATAGGGTACATTGTTTTGTTGTCCATGGCTGTTATTGGCCCACCCTCAGCTGTTGGTCTTCAACACAACGTGGACTCCATCCAGCTCCACATCACGACATATGGTGTTTTCAGCCCAGCCATATTGACCAGGGCCCAGCTAGCAGGGCTGCGGCCGGTTTCCACAGTCCGTTCTGAACTTCGGCGCCAGCCCAGATCGCACACCAGCCGCACCGCACCCAACGCGACCGAACCGTGCAGTGGCTCCCAGGGTACCTCAGCCCACACATCTCTTTTTCGTAAGTATCGCACACCTCGGTTCCAAATTGCTCAAATTTCACTTTTCTGGCGTCAATCGTTAACCAACTACCACTACAACAACTATCCAATGTTTGATTTCTGGATAAATTCCATTTGACTAACATAATACTCGTAAATCCTCCAAGTTACACAAAAAAACATATCGGAGCACTTTTTACGCTATTGGAAAATCATCAACCGGCATATTTCGCACCAGTGGACTAATATCTTGATAAAAACAATTGGACAGTGTTGCCATATCATGAAGGAACAACTTTGCTGTACGTTTTAATGCAGTCTGAAGCATAGCAGTCAAGATCGGTACATTAGGCTTTTTTGTATTGGGGATCCTGGCCGTATTGGGCTCATCTACCTCATGCAATAAAATTAGTTTTTTCCCCCATGAAAATGTAGTATTATAGACGAAGAGTATATTTAGCTTTAGTTTATTATTTTGGCACATTCACAGCAAATGGAGGGGGGGGGGAGGTCATTTATTTTCAGATTTCGATATTGTTAGACACCCTGTGTATGTGTATTGCAAGTTAAGTGTATGGTACGGTACTACTAATTGCGGTATCACATGGTAGTAACTTAATTTCCTTTACAAATTTTTTATAACTACAAGTATAAATATAATTAATTATTGGCCTTTGAATTTGGGGGGGGGGTGCAATTTTGATCATTTCGACACCCCTCCAGAGGGGGGAGGGGAATTACTACCCGTCTACCCTCCCCCCCCCCTAAACGACGCCTATGCGCGCTATTTGAATTGAGAATAAAAATCATTATGGACTTCTAAATGCCTCGTAATTTTGCTGTGCTCGCCGAGCGATTCGTCCGATCTGGATCAGAGGTCAAATGATATCCGCTAGGGGCTATACACCGGATAACAATACACAATGGAATGTTCTTAATCGAAAACATTTGAAGAATAATTTTCCATAAACGGTCACGCCCAAAATTTGAAAAAGTTTGTGTTATCAGTATCATTGAATATAGAGGAGATTAAACAATCACGTCGCTTTCAGGCATAGAAAACCGACAGTGGCGCAGCCAAGGAGGGAGTTCGAAGGAGTCTGGACCTCATTGCTGATTTTGTCAAATATAGTGGATACCGACTACAACAAGGCCGGTTATACCGAAAAACTGGCTTATACGAGCAAAAACCTCGGTCCCTTGAAACAAACCTATATGTGTACGTCCAAGCATAAAGAGACCATGTTGTCGGTATGGAGTTAGGGCCAGTGCCAGGAACTACATTAAATTCCCTACAAAATGAGCCATAGTGGAGGTCTGTAGCTGGAGAATTCACTTTTCCAGAGAACTTTGAAAATGAAATTCCAAAAAAGGTGTTTTTCAGAAAAAAAGCGTTTAAAGTACAGAGCAAAGAAAAAATGAAAAAGAGCATGAAACAGTGAAAAAGTGAACTGGTCACTTTTTTCGTTTGAAAATGACTAAATGGAATCCCTCCAGTGTATTATTGAAAAAATCCACCCGCTTCAGCTGGAGAAATCTATTATCGACAAGATTGTCTCTTTTCAATAATATTCAATTTCGAATTGTTTTTCAGCCCTACTTTACACAAAAAAATAATGATAGGCACGTATGAAACAGATTTTATTAATCCGAAAAGGTGAAAAAATTAAACGTGGATTATTCTGTAAGTGGAACAAAAAAAGTATTATCAAAAAAAAAAAAAAAAAAAAAACTATAGAAAACGATTCTTAGTACAACATTTTTTCCGCAAATGATATTAATTTTAAGAATTTTTTTGGTACAATGTTCGAATCACCAAATTTTTCGGAAAGGTATCGCTTTCTCTTCAAGGTTAATTTCATGATTTTTAGGCCGAAAAAAGTGGAAAAAATTTTCAACCGACCACATGGTCCCTTTCTCACTTTTTATTTAAATCGATATTACAGAGGGACGGTGATAGGTACAGAGGTGGGGTAAGCGGGGGAAGATATCGCAGGGTTACCTCTATCAGAAACACTCAAAATCCCATTTTCGGTAATTTTGACCCCACGCTCGCAAATTGGCTATATCTTGAAAACTAAAATCGACAACATGGTCCCTTTATGCTTGGACGTACACATATACTCTATGTTGTTTATTTCTGATCTGGTTTTAGCGAGCATGCAGAGAACGAGATTCCTGTCAATACAAGCATGCTCGTCACCATTTTGATACAAATTTTCTGCGTGTAGCGAGGAAGTATGGAACTGAAGTTTATCAAGTGAGCCAGCGTGCAGGTTTATTTTTGTAAAAATAATGATTTTTCCTGTCTTTATTCTGAGTTGATCGGGTGGTCAATGAAACAGTATGTTGCCGGGGTGGCAAGTTTTAATTTTCCCCCGGGTGTAGCGTGATGCAAAACAAATTTTTTCTCTCAAAAATTGATCAAGAAACTCCTACCATCTCCCTCTCCCCTGAAATTTTCTTTTCAACGTTTCAAGAATCAATCCTCTACAGAAAGACTTATGCTTATGGTTTTACGAATTACGATGGTAATGACTGATCATAAATTTAATAAAGTAGGGATTTTCTTGAGGCCAAAATTTTTTTCTATTTTTTTCTGTAAAGTTTGGTGCAAATTTAAATTTTCCTGAGAATTTTCCCGAGTGCAGCAAAAATTTTCCCGTGTGTAGCACTTGTACGCCTGCTACACCCAACTTGCCACCCTTGGTATGTTGAATGAATTTAGGCAATTTATAGTGTGCTTTCGTTTCGAAAAAATGTTATCGCGACGTGCTTTCACTCTCGAAGAGAAATTGTCAGTCTGTGCTCCAATTAGCAAGGGAAAAAACCGTGATTTGTGTAAAGAGTTCAATGTATCGTCCTCTACAATTTCGACCATCTATAAAAATCAAGAGAAAATGTGTGCGCCTAGTACTGCAGAAGGCCGTGCTGTGTTACAGGTCTTGCAGACCTACTATGGTGAATCGGCGCAACGAGGAAGATATGTAAATTGTCTTATCGATTTAGAACGTAGATTGAGAAAAGAATGTGGAGAGCCCTTCAATTTTGGGGCTGACGCACATAATCTTGTCAGACTGATCCAAATCAAACCCTCTTCCCCGATACCAATTTCTTATAGAAAGGAACAAAAATTAATTAAGTATGATTTTAATTAGGTTTGGACAAGCATAGGCTCCTCCTATTTTGGTAAGGGTGCTGGGGTCGCTCTGATTTGTTGGATCCTGACTTTTTTACTCGGACAACCGACGGAATTTCGAGCAATGGCTTTTTAAAGGGGTTCCACATCATCCCTAAATTGAGGTATATCGGAGTTTGAACTTCAAAGACACATTTCCTTATCGCATCGCAGACGTTTGAGTCCCCCCCCCCAAGATAATTCAAATTCTGAGTATCTTGGGGTTTGTTACGAGGGTCATCGGATTTGATTCCTAAGACATGACTACGGCCCCCCTGAATCCACTACTTATTTTTACACGAACATTCTCGACAACGCGAACTTAAGCATAATGAGACAGAGGCTGAATTGACTCAATTTTCGTAACTCGCGTAGGAGAAGGTTACTCACATAGATCGGTGCACCAGCTCGTTGACATCAGGAACCGAATCGAGAAATTTATAGAATTTTAATAATGAAAATATGCAATCAACTTTATGAAAAAAAAGACTACATCGCCAAAAGAAATTCAAACACAATTCGCGTCGATATTAGCACTCATCGAGAGTACCGCGGTAATACAAAGTACAAGCAGGATACTCTTATGAGTTCTTTCCTTCTTTCAGATCCCAAAATTGCTCTGATTCTTCACTTCGATGCTATCCTCGAAGTTGGTGCTGTTTCCCCTATAATTTCAACCAATTTCCTTTCCTTTTTGGAGGAGAACCGATTTCAGACTACGTAATTTGCGTGAATATGATTGTTTTTCAACCTAATTTTCCAGGAAAATTGTATTACTTCATGTTTTCAATTAATGGACGGGTACGGTTACGTCGGGATTACGGAATACGCGAGGCATACGTAAGAATGTTCGGGCTATTCCGTATGAGAATTCTGATCTTACCAGTTTTCGAAAAATGGGGCTCTCAAATTTGCTCCGCGGCTCACAAGAATTTCTAGAAAAAATCTTAAAACATTATAAACAAATGACGCTAGCTTTATTTCTAACAATTGAACAATATTGTAAAGAAACGACACTTTTTTTCCAAAAGTTTGAGCAATTAGTACGTACGTACATGGGTCATTCTGTGAAAATGGGGCATTCCAAGTCACCATGCAATTGTGAGAGAAGTACCTACTCTACTTTTGGCTTTTTTTATAAGTATGCCAAACACATACTGTTAGACAGGAGAAAATCGTTTTGTACTGGATGATAGGTACAATAACCCCCTATCCGGCTTCAACAAGAATTCGAATTCTCATTCCCTCACTACGTCGCCAATTTAAAATCTCGACTTAAAAAAATTATCTTTCGCACTGACTGAAAGATTTCCGGGAAAGAAATGAGTGATTCATGTAGGCAGCATGCTTTTTGTGTATTCAGAAATACTACGAAATGTATTTTGTATGCCACGGGGTGATACAGAGAGCGTGATTTACGTGTGTCGCCATGTTTCTATCTCATTCCCTCATTCAACCAGAAAAACTGGGCCTGATAGAAGTTTTGTCAGCTTCATTGCGATGAGTTGGTAACGTTATTTATGGTCATTGCATCATATATCTGCTGTTAGACGTTTTTTTAGAAAGATTTCAGAATCCGTGAAGTTGCACTACAAAAATTCGCGATACTTTTTTTCATTTTTATCTAATTTTTCTCATTCCCTCACCGGCCGCAGCAGCTGCTCAACGTTAGTAATCAACCTACTCCAGGAATAGTATAAAAAAATTTCCCGAAAGGGGGAAATAAATGGACTAAGTACTTTCCTTAAATATGAAATAAAAGCTCCCAATGACTCCGGCTGGCGGAGTTTAAAATGGTTTATTATATCTATTAAATATACCCTCAAATTGAGATGTATATAATATAGTTCATAAGTTTAACCACGTAAATTCATGATATGAAAAACTAAACCATGAACCACTCAAGGAACACGCAAAGGCAAGAAGCTTGAATCATGAAGCAATTCGATAAGCGAACTACAAATCTTTCTCAACCCTCGTCGTTTCGATGGGGTGCGTATACCTATAGGTATTTTATGCCTTTTAGAAGGAATTGACAATATTGATCATGCGGGGTAGAGAAGTATCTGATGTTCGGACACGCTGTATAAGTTTGAGCGAAACGAGATGTGGTATTAAGGCTCGCTCGCTCTGAAAATATTCGACCATCGATGACTGTATGCATATCGTCGAAAAAGAGCATTTTTTAAAAAGTTGACGTGGTTTTTAAACATCCTCCCCGCGTTGAGATCATATTTCACGATCAACTTCTTTACTTCAAAAGGCGTGAGCGGCGAGGTAACAGAAACAGATACGGAGTGATTTCCGTATTTGTTCCAATATATTGAAAGTTATTAGTGTCGTTAAATTTGACACTCAACACTTGGTTTGAAAAAGTGCAGATTATGAAGCCGACCCTTTTTTATAGACTGCTGGAGTCCGTTGTTTATGTTTACGAGTGTGACGAATTCTCGCTTCATGGGCACAGTGGCGTAGCCACGGGGGGGGGGGGGGTCTGAACCCCCCTTGGCACGAGCCGAAAATATTTAAAAAAAAACAACCTGTCATGTAAACGTGAAAAATTTTGTTTTTTTGATGAACATGCAAATCTGCGACCGTGTCCATATCTCCATGCATACGTATTGTACTTCATACCCCCCCCCCCCGCCTCCTCGATATCATGTTATTAGCGAATAATTTTTTGTTTGAACTGAACCCCCCCCCCTTCATACCAAGTCTGGCTACGCCACTGCATGGGCATGTCGAACCTGTAGGCATATAATATGATCCCCTCTTTATACGATGTAGACATCTATTAAGCACAAACGATGTTGCACTTTTATTTCACTTCAAGGTGAGGGGCTGTGTGCTCGATGAGCATGCCTCTCATCATGAAAAGGTTGTGAACCCAACTGGTACAAGTATAAGATTTTTAAGTCGCACTCTTGAAACTCACGCAAGTTTCTCGAAGAGAAACAAAAAAATTCGATCAGCTTAAATGAATTCATTTTATTTTACCTTCTCGGGAAGAAGCAAATTTGAGACAGAAAGAATAAAAACAAAAGTTCGATCAACTCAAATGAATTAAATTTCTTTTAGCTTCTGAGGGAGAAGCAAATTTGAGTGATTAAACTATATTATGTAAGTACAAGATTTTACAGTTCAGCTTTACAATATGCAAAACGTAAAGTTTGGTCTACTTCATTTGATTATCTGGCTTTCCTGCTTCTTTTTGTTCTGGCCATGCAAGGACAAGGCTCTATGTATTAATTTAGTTATCTCAAAATTTACTCCCCATCAATGGGTACAGTGGGTAAGTAAATTAGCTTCACGCAAGGTCGTTTTATAAAACCAGTAGTCGTTTTTAAAGTGACTACTCTATCTAACCCATCTGCGCCTGGATGCAGTTATACGCCCTAATCTCCAGCTAGTTGGAGGCATGTTATCTTCCTTAATCAACACTATGCCATCTAATTTTAGATGGGTTTTGACCAGCCTCCATTTGTGACGTTGTTGCAGAGTATTGAGATACTCTAAAGACCACCGTTTCCAAAACAGTTGGGATGCCTTTTGGACTTGTTCCCAATGTTTGACTCGATTGTCTGGCACGTCTACATGATTGGCAAGGCAGAGCCGTTAGAGGTCCGCCAGTTAAGAAGTGGCCTGGTATTGAGGCCTTAAGGTCGTTGGAATCAGAAGATTCTGGTGAAAGTGTGCGTGAGTTTAAACAGGCTTCAATTTGTGCAAGCACTGTTGAAAATTCTTCGAATTTGAAAGTTTTGTTGCACAGTACCCGTTTGACTGATTTTACGCCTGCCTCCCACAATACCCCAGAATGTGGAGAAGGAGGGGAACGAACTGCCAGTGAATACCTTTTGACCAGGCAAACTTATTAACGGCTTCATTATTATTCTTCAAAAAGGCATATAAAGGTCTCAGCTCGGCATTTACATCCCGGAATGTCGCTCCATTGTCGGAGTGTAAGTGAGAAACAATAAATTCCTGTACGACTGATGAATCTATTTAAGGAAGCCAAGAAGGCCTGAGTGGTCAGATCAGACGCCAATTCCAAGTGTACTGCTTTAGTCGCATAGCACACAAAGACAGCGATGTAGGATGGATTTTGTGCCTACCCAGGGCTGCAAAAAAACTTTTTTTTTTTTTTTTTTGAAAAAAACAAAACAAATGATTTTTTTTATTTAAAACGTATTTTTTTGTTTTCAAACAGAACTGAATGTTTGCAAATACCAATTTTTTAAACGCGTTAAAAAAAAAACATGTTTAAAACTATTAAAAACAATTTCATGAATTTTCAATTTTTTTAAGTCATAATTTCAACATTATTGATTATTATGGGGTACGGACTTATAGCTTCATATAGGTACGGTCAGTGGCGTATTTAAGGGGAGGGGGTCCAGGGGTTTTGGCAACTCCAATTTTTGTATAATCTACTTGCGCCCCTTCCCCCTTCTACCACTCTGCCCTATCACCCAAATTAATTTTTTTTAAAGTTTGGACCCCCCCTCCTCAATTTCATCCTGGATACGCCACTGGGTACGGTTATTCAGATAACAGACGTTGGTATTGTGTCTGAATATTAGCTTCAAAGCTTCAGCATTTCAGATTTGGTTTTGTTTTATCAATACCAGTGCAGGAAGTTAGCGATGAAGCTAGCGAAAAGCTTATTTTATTGACTTTAACTAATCAGCTCGTCAATGAATGCAGTAAAATTTCCATATAAGCAGACAACAACATAGAACATAGCAAACACCCTCTTACTACCTCGCTATCTGAGAGACTGCGAGGTCGCTTTTTTTTGTCATCTCAGTTCAGTATCTACTGTCTAGTTTGTCCACTGTCCACCTACCTTTTACTCTGTGAATCAAATTAAACATTTTGAAGCTATTTTTGCGAAACATGAAATTCTGAGTGAGATGAGCCCTATTTGAAATTTCATATTTTTGCATATGTCGATATAATTGCATATTTGGTATTTTAGAAGCACATTTTATCAAATTTTCTGAATTTTTGCATTTTTGGACATATTTTTGAACATTCACTACACTTGGACGCTGTTAAGCGTAAGGGAACCAACCAACATTTGTGAACAAAATGAGTTATTAGTATCGTTGGAAAGAGCATAAAAAGAAGAATTTTTCAAAATTGGGCCCCCTATTCAAATATGTGTACTCACATTGAAAAAATCTCATCAGTAAACACTATGTCATGTAGTTTCTACGTAACTCTTGAACTCCGAATCACGTGTTCTCAAAAAACAGATTTTGCTGCTTAGTCCCCTTACGCTTCACAGCGTCCAACTAGTCTCTAATTTTTCAGTGCAACGCCGACCCTCTTCCAGCAGCTAAAGTCTGGTCCAGTTAAGAAACACAATTGGCTACCCGCAATACACATCGATATACTTGGGTATTTTGAAGTTGGGAGGGGGGGGGGAGACGAGTTCGAAAACACATTATCAGTGCCGTGAAAAAATTATGTTTCCTAACTGGACCAGACTTTATCTGCTCGTTTTGTATTAGTTATATTTTTAAATGTTCAAAATGCAGCTTTCGAGTAATAAAATTTCTTTTAAAAAACTTGTTTTTTTTTTGTTTAAAATTAACAAAAAAAAACATGTTTAAAACTTTTTTTTTGTCTAAAATATGTTTTGGTTTTCTTCATTGTTTTAAAACGTGTTTTAAACGTTTTAAGACAACGCGTCGTTTTAAACATCATCGCAGCCCTGTGCCTACCACTTTTCTGTATGATGTCATAGGCACCAGAATAATCAACGTCAGTATTGTTGAAAGCCTTGCTAGGTACTGTGCGTGGTTCAGGTAGACGGTACGCACTAAATTTACAACTCTTACTAGTTTTGTAAAATTCAGTGACCCTTCTTCTTATCACTATAAGTTAGATATATTTATTAAAACTGAAAAATACATACATATTTAGGACAAGTTTTCGCGGTTATTTGCATATTTTGCTATTCGGGACCTGACGAGCGCGGGGGGGGGGATTCCCCCGAGCCTGAACTTTTTTTTGAGAGCCTGGATTTCTCATCGTTTGATATTTTTAATGTACATTGTCTGACCTTTCTTTCGGATATTGGAGCGCGAAATCGTGTTGAGGGGGGGGGGGGAATGTGCCGAGCTCCCAGAGTTTTGTTGAACACACGCACGAGAGAATTCGCCGATTCGTTGGCTACATTTACATGTTTACCGACTTCCAAAATTATTGGGGAGGGGGAGGGGTCCACACTTATGCCCTCCCCTCGCGCCCGCTCGGCCTGTCGGTATTATTACTCTTTAATGTTCGTTGCTAAAAATGTGTTTGGGAAGCAGCTGTTATTCTGCTTTTTTATGTAACATCTATCAACGCGAAGTAAATGGAGAGGCAACGTCATGGGCTATTCTCATACGTACTCGTGCCTATATTGGACTCTCCACTATTACCTATATAGGAACAAGGGTTTCAGGATTACTATGCAGCCCACGTTCAAAGTTTTGGGTTGAATATTGCAGAATTAACGAGAACATGTTCTACTCGGAGGATATTTCTCAGATTTGTCAACCTTATTCGATATTTAGTAGAGAGTGACTGGCGCAAGAATGAAGTATCTTCGAAAATTGGCGACACAGGCTAATTATTAACCTAGAAAGAAGTATTCGTTGTGTATCTTGTGGAAAATTTGATGACAAGTAACTTTTGTCTCAAGATATTTTCTCAAAAGTACGTACTTTCTGAGAAAATCGTGAAAAATTGAGAAACAATGCAATAGAAGTAAGAAGTCCTATCGGATATTCGCCATTTTTAGGCTAATTATTAGGCCCAGACTAACATATGAGTAAAGCATCTTGAAGGAAATTTGACGAGTAACTTTTGTTTGAAACTTTTTTCTCCAAATAGCGTATTTTCTGAGAAAATCGCAAAAAACTGAATTTTATAGGGGGAATGGGCACGTAAAGGGACCTTCCCAGGGGTGGGGTGCTGTGGAATTTTCGGTATTTTGATTAGGGGGTCATTCTAAAGACATGTAAAAAAAAACTTCCGTCGCAATTATATCCAGCTAGCGTCTTATTTACTCTTAATTTGCCTGGACTAATTAGAGAATAGAGATTTTGATCATGAGACACAGGACACATTTTTGTATGCAGTCAGATTTTCAACCCCCTAATAATTTTTGAAGGGAGGTAGCTACCGCCATCAAATTTTAACATAGTGTGAAGAAGTTCAATGTAAAACAATTCCGAAAAGTTTAAGCTGAGAAAAAAATTGAGGGCCTTCAGGGGGCAACATTTTGTGGTCCCCTCCCAATTAGGGTACCGAAATTTCTTATAGCCTAAAAACTATTCCGAGTACAAAAGAACACATCCAGAAAATACAAACCCCTCAGCTCTTATGATTCACCCGCCAACCTCGAACAAACACACAGACAAACTTACACTTTTATATAGTAGAGAAATAGTACTTGTGATACAAATAAAAGGCTATTATTATATTCCTCTTGGGCCTCGATTTTCTCACAACAATCCTTCAATTCTCGTAGTTATTTGGTAATTTTACTATTCGGGACCTAACGAGCGAGGGGGGGGGGATTCCCCTGAGCCTGAACTGTTTTTTGGGAGCCTGGATTCCTCATTGCTTGATATTTTTTTATGTACATCGTCTGACCTTTCTTCCGGATCTTGGCGCGCCAAATCGTGATTCCTGGATCGACAGAAAAGTCACAAGTCACCCGAACTCTTATTATTTTAGAGAATGTTTCCGCCTGGGCCTCGATTTTTTCTCGACGGTCCTTCAACCCAGTTGTTTCGTACCCCACGTAATCCACTTATCAGGTAAGATTTATTTTCTTCAGAATTTTTACCGCACTTTTCTTTTGCTTGACGTAAACATGCGTTTGCGTGAACTACATATATCTATTTTCCTCAGTGCCCTTCGGTGACCTTGAGTGCGACACTATTAACGCGTGAATAATTAACACTCACCAGGCTCGAATTTATTGTCTCCCGTTTTAACGTAAGTCACATAATCGCCGAACACCATCGTCACAACCAATATGAATAACAGCACACTAACGTGAATCAGTTTCGATATCATTTTGCTCATGTTGTAATTGACCATTTATCGAATTACCGAGAGTACCAGAAAAGCGAGAAAAAAGTCAAACGAAAAACACCTGACTGAACGTCGGTTTTCGCTTCTTCTCAAATGGGAAACGGTAAATCTGTTGGCGAATTTAGGCGTATGTAGGTTTTCTGTGCATGAGAAGACTTTACTCATTCACTCGTTCGGGAGCCTGATTTCTCCGGGCTAAATACTCTCCGTCGCAGATGATAGAGCGAAGGAGTATACCAGTGAGGTATTGCCTTAAACAGAAAGCGAAACGGTTGCGACCCACGCGATATTGCAAACCAGTTCCAGCTCGACTTCATTAGCATTTTCAGCACGAATCTCGAATCGTGAAATAGACCAGCCTGTGATTATATGGGCACCTTATCATTGTAACCGCTGACAGGGAAATGGCGAACGCGCAAGCGAGAAATGCGATAAGGCGAATATTTTATTCAGCAGCTGACCAACGGCAACGGTAACTCTAGTAAATTGAAAGCGAAATTAAAGCGAAATTAATCGAATTTCCTGTCGGAACCGGAGAAACGAGAACGAGTGCTGTGGCTTCCATCGATAGGGTCGCACCGGAGTGGACGTCGTAAACAAAGTTCTTGCACCACTGGAGTCAGCAATTTTACAGAAGTGCACGTGCACCATTTATCGTGTTCTTCGGTTCTGCGTTGATAAGCCTTTCGACGCCAGTAAATATTACCATTTTTAATGTTTGTTCTTTTTTATGTTTTCCTAGAAGGCAGTGACGTCTGTAGTATGAAACGCATTGCGATTCATGTTGTTTTCGGTGAGTTGATTCACTCCAGGTATTATGTAGAGTTGCCACACGTCCGACCGTCCGGTATTTCGTGTCCGATAAGGGGTAAAGACTCTTACTAGACAATAGAAATGTACGGTATTTTCAAAAATTAATAATAATGATAACACCTTTATTGAGGTTGTTTGTGTGCTAGCAGTGGCGTAGCGCGGGGGGGGGGGGTCACAGTGGGCGCGTGCCCCCATATTTTTAAATAGTCCTCTAATATTGGTGATTTTTAAAAAATACCTCAATTTTCGACTACTTCTCCCTTGAAAACCTTATTTGCCCCCCCCCCTTGGAAAACCCCTAGCTATGCCACTGAGTGCTAGTTCATTGCTTTTTTATTTACATATATGTGACGCGCCATGAGAAACCATACTTTCGGGTGAAAAAGTTGTTTTCAAGAAAAACGTCAAAACACGTTGAAAAATTGATTTTGATCGAAAATGACTTTTTGCCGGAAATGTGTTCTAGAGTATCTGAAGAACATTTTAGGCACCCATACTTGCTTGTTTCGTTGTTTATTTTTTTGTTTGATTTTTATAATTAAAAAAAAAAAATTTGAATTTTTTGTATGATAGATTTTTTAAATAATCAACGTCATTTCCCTTCTTTTTTTTTTTATAATAAACTTTATTTGCATACATTTGTCAGTTTTATTTTAGCAAACCTGAAACCTACACCATTGAATTCCTCATAAAATTTTACTCGGGGGGGGGGGGCTAATTTTCAATCATAATACCTTCGGAGAACTTGGTAATTTAAGCAATGTCCGAACGAAAAACTTTAAAGCTGTTTTTCCCGAAAAGTACTTTTTAGTAGTTTCCAACTTCAAAATGGCATATCTCTGAGAATTTTGCTCCGATTGAGCTGCGGTTTGCGGCATTGGATTCTCCATCTAATCTAAATACCATTATTAAGGAAAAATTATTTGCATTTACATGATTATAGATTTTTTAACATCTGTGGGTATGTTCCTCGGCCCGTAACGAGCAAAGGTATCTTGCAGTCTCTCCCATTCCTTTCTGTTTGCGGCTATTGTTTGGTAGTTTTTGTTTCTGAGAAAGTTAGTTATGTCGTCCCTCCATCTGGTTGGTGGTCTGCCCTGCCTTCTTTTTCTGTCTATGGGTTGCCAAAATGTTGTTCTATATGTCCATCTGTCGTCTTTCAGTCGCGAAACGTGTCCCGCCCATGCCCATTTTTGATTTCTAATGTATGACACTGCATCCCTATTGAACTTCAGTCTGTTTTTTTATCGTGGATATCCTGATATGATATTTTTTCTTGATGTTTAACATCGATCTTTCTATTGCGTTTTGGGTTGTTTTTACTTTGCCAATATTTTCTCCGGTGAGGGTCCATGTTTGAGCGCCGTAGGTCAGGTTGGGGATAACGCACATATTAAATATTTGGCTTTTGTGGAAATTGCTAAAGTTACCTTTGAAAATGTTTTTTAGGGACCAGTACTTCGACCAGGTTTTGGTTATTCTCGTGTTTATCTCTTTCTCCGTTTTGTTGTCAAATGATATTTGTTGTCCTAGATATGTGGTCGCTTGCACTATTTTAAATTCTGCTGTCTCTGTTTTTAGTACTAATTTTGAAGGGGTCGTTTCATCTTTAATCATTATCTTCGTTTTGCTCGCACTCATTATTAGCCCTGATGGATTCTCCATACTGTTCTCTATTAGAATCAGTCAAAATTTCATTTTCGACCCTCTTCACCCGAAGGTATAGTTTCTCATGGCGCGTCACATATGTATTATGTTCTTCGGCCCAAAGTGAGCCAAGATTTCCTGCAGTCTATCCCATTCTGTCTTGTTCGTTGCTATTCTCTGGAAGTTCTTCGTCTGTAGATATTTGTCAATGTCGTTTTTCCATCTCCCTGTCTGTCTCCCCCTTCTCCACTGTCGGTGCCCCAGATACCAAAATATCGTTTTGTACGTCCATCTTCAGAGTCGGAAACAGAGGGGGGCTGTGGGGCTAAGCCCCCTCGGTTTCAAAATTAGCCCTCCTAAATGAAAAATGTAAAACTATATGAGTACCGCTATTATCGTTTGTGATGTTTTTCTTTCTTCCTTTCTTTCTTACAAAGGAAATAGTACGTATTACAGAAATCTGTTTTTCAGTTGTTGTTGTTTTTTCTTTCCTTTTGGAGGGGGAAGGTAGTGATTTTTGGATTTTTATAAAGTTACTAACTGACCCGCTTCGCGGGTTATCTGTAGATTGTGGGCTTAAGTGAGTTAGCTAAAGTGAGTAGGTTTAAGTGAGTTCGATACCATCCATCACCCTCCAATTTCGAGGGATAAAGAGTGTAGAGGAGCCTAATCATGATCCTACTGATAACGAAAAAGATCTAGGTAGATGTTTGTGAGTGCTCAAAGTAAGTAAAATACAAAGTTCTTTCTAAAGTATTAGTCAAAAGAAAACGCCTACGTGAATCCACATTTTGCTCCTTACATTTACATTTCATGTTATAATGACCATAGATCTTTCTACAGATTCAAAAGAAAACCAAAACATGTTTAGTATGATATGATGATGATGATAAGGTTGTTAGTTTTACGAACGGCTTGATGCAGCTCCCGATTTCTTCGTATCTTGTACAGTCTTTCATCTCCAAATAACTCTTACATTTGACATCCTCAATTATCTGTTGAACATACTGGAATCTTTGCGGCCTACTCAATTCTTTCCTTCCACCCTTCCTTCTAGCAGGAGTGATATTATTCCTGGGTGCCTCAAGTTATGCTCTATTAGTTTATCATTCCTCATCTTCAAACAATTCCAAATATCTATTTTACCTCCTACTCTGTTAAGTATTTCCTCATTTCTTACCTTACTCGTACATTTGATGCTAAGTATCCGCCTACAGCATCACATTTCAAAAGCTTCGATCCTTCTCTTTTCTGGTTTTCTTAAGGTCCAAGTTTCACATCCATACAACGCTACACTCCAAACATAAGTTTCAAAAATAATTTTTTGATTTCCAGATTGTTTTTTGATTTGAATAAATTACTTTTTAGATAAAATTATAATGTAGCTTGTGCTATTCTACTACTAATACCCCTTTTACACATTCCACCTTTTGTTATTTTACTCCTGATGGTGGATTTACATTCGAGTCGACGACATGTCGCGGACAAACTTTTAAATGCTAAAAGTGTATCCGCAACACGTCTCGCCGACTCGAATGTAAAGCCACCGTGATAGAGCAAAGTTCGCTTACTTCTTCAATTTTTCCCGGAACAATTTCTATTTTAAGCTATCATATTCACATCGATTACGTACCATCACTTTAGTTTTATTTTTTTAAATATTTTCATACAATATTTTAACTCGAAATCGCCCCCATTCCATTTAAAATATTTTCCAAATCAGTATTTCTTTCAGTTAATAAGACAATATCATCTGTAAACCTGAGCATCATTACATCTTTACTCGCTCTCTATGTATAGTTACACCTGCTTCAAGTTTTATGTCTTTTATAGCCAGGGGCAAAACTATAGGGGGGATTGAAACACCCCTCCCCCAATAATTTGGCAGTCGGCAAATTTTGAAACAGTTTATTTGAATTTTCCATTTTTTTATGAATGTTTGCTTATTTATTTTTATTTTTTACAATAAAGAAATATTCCAATTAAAAAATCGGCAAATTTTTCTTCACTAGTCAGTCAAAAGCCAAAGGTTTCAAGCTAATTATCGAACGTTATCTGAATGGTTGAAAAAAAGCTGAGATGTGGAAGACAGTAGCAAACGTTGAATTTCGAATTTCAATAACTATTCTGTTCTTACTAGATTCTCTGTTTGACCTACAGCCTAAAATTTAAGACAGTTGAACATTTTATTAAAATCTAAAAGCAGGCCCATAGCCAGCCATCTGCGGTTGCTGGTGCTGACTGTTTACCAAGGGGGAGGGGGCTTGAGGATACACATAGTATATAATATGAACAGTTCTACGAGGCAGTGGTATAGCCAGGGGGATAAAGGGGGCGGATGCATCCTCCCCCAAGGCACCTGAAATAGAATGTAAAATATGCAGAAATTAGCAATTTTTCGCTTTAAAACACGTTTTTTCGAAAAATTTTTGCTCGAGTAGTAATTTTAACTTCATTTTCATACAATAGTCCTCTAATATCGCGGCGATTCTTAAAAAATACTTCAATTTTTGACTTTGTCTCCCTTGAAAATCTTTACCCCCCCCCCCCCCCCGGAAAATACCGGCTACGCCACTGATTGAACTTGGTCTCGAAATTAATACTCAAAGCTGGTGATTCAACTTACCGACAACCCACTGAAAAGAAAATTGAATAGATCGTGTGAAAAGAAATTAACACTAAGAACGATCAAATTTTCGAACTTTTGGGAGTAAAAAAAACTGTATTTCTGTGGACTTATCAAGTTATCAGTTCTCAAACAGCCATTCAGGCATTTAGCCATCGATATTCAATCTGAACTGGATCGCGAGCTTATTTATCACTGTGTTAGTGAATATTTTAAAGAACGACAAACATACGATTGTTCTAATTTTATTAAAATGTAGTGGAACGAAAAGTTTTGAACAAAACTAGCGACAAAAATAGAAGGAATTCGTTATTTTTATTCGCGAAATTTTGCCAGGGTAGGCTCCGGCAAGCGTTAGGGGGTACTCAGTACCTCCTAGCACCACTCTGGCTAGGGGCCTGGCGTAATGATGATTTTTTTAAATAGTGGTATCTCTGCCTAGGGGGGGAGGCTCACGATACCTTTAGAGGTGCTCAGCCCTAGCTTGCCCCCCCCCATGGCTACGGGCTGTCTAAAAGTTGAAAGCAAAAGACTTATTTTCCAGTGACACAAACTGAATCCAATAGCAAATATTCTATTATTTAATTTACGTGCTCTGGTCCTGGTGAATACAGGATGGAAATTTAGTCTGGAACAAAAGTCAAAACTCCATACGTGTTTTCCCCATAAGAACGAAAGGGATCTTGTGGCACGGATTCCCCTAAATCCAATCGACCTAAAACTTTGTAGTTTTTTTGTTTTTTTTTTTAATTATTATTTCATTGAAATTAATTTAGGAGACAAATCAGAGGAAATTCATTAAAAAAAAAAGTTTACCAAGAGTAAATGAGAACCACCTTAATGTGTATGGGAAGTTGTGTGTTCCTCTCAAGAATTCCTAATATCCTTCCAGCTTACCCTCCCAGATTAAGGTATGCTCATGTGCGCAAATGTGAGTGCTTGGTGGATAAGATTCCAATCTGAATTTACAGGGACGAAACTATGGGGGGGGGGGGGTGAAAAAACCCAATCAATAATTTGACTGTCGGCAAATTTTGAGATTGTTGATTTGAATTTTTCATTTTCCAAGGTATACTGTTTTAATGAAGCCTGAAAAAGTCTTGAACAAATTCGGAAGTTCCTAAAGTCTCAGAGAAGTCTGAAAGAGTCCTAAATGTTTTACATAAGTTGGAGGAGGAAATCTTGATGGGTCAAAAGAGTCTTATTATCATAGTATTAGATAAATCCAAGAAACCTCTCGGGTGGTGTATGTTTGCACAAAAGCCGAGGAAGGAGAATGTCCCAAATGGCTCACTATAAAACAGGCGCTTCAAAAATAAGGTAAAAAGAGGAACTAAGGAAGGAAGAAAAATAAAGAGTAGAAAAAACTAGACTTTTTTGAAGGTAGGTACAAGGACGTTCTCAAATATTAGTCCCGGGGCCTATATTTGGCTTCTGTTTTATTATTATCATTTTTTTTTTCAATTAGGAAATATTTTGATTGAAAAATCGACAAATTTCCAAATTTTTAAAATGTTTTGTCGGCGAATTTTTAGTTCTCAAAAAATATTTGTCGGCAAATTTTCCTCTCCCCCCCCCCCTAACTGAAAGTCAAGTTTCGCCTCTGTTTATAGCCCACTCTATATACACATTAAACAATACCCACTGGAGATAAGGAGAGCATCCCCGCCTTACACCTTTTTCCATATTTACCTCCCCTTTCTCTCCTTCTATTTTTAATGTAGCTTTCTGCCTGTTCTATAAGTTTAAAATAACTTCACTTTCTTCTTTATCCCTATCCTTTTCAGAATATCATCAAACATTTTATCCCATTTAACATTGTCAAAAGCTTTTTCAGTATCAACGAATACCATACATGTATCCTACCCCTTTTTAAGTCTCCGATCTACAATTGGATAACATAGTTCAGAAACAACATAAGTCCCAAAATATGAAGTCTAATTGCATTACGGCTTCATTGTGAAAGATTATATCTTATGGCTCGAAGCATTATAAATAACACTGTTCACATTGTGAGTTTGAAAGATAATAACAGTAGAAAACTGAAAAACTAAAAGAAGCCGTTCCATGGACATATGTTATGAACCTTCACAACAGCAACGTTGTGAGGTGTACTCTCTCTCCATTTCCACAGATAGGCGAAAATAAGCACAACACTGACAGTCTTGAGGTCCCCCTGACATGCTCCCCGACACAAATTCAGTGGTTGACATTTCCATGGAAATTTTTTCCCCCAGCCATGGGTATACATGAGCGAAAACCGAAACTCCAGCCATGCACTCATTGATCTTGATCTTTGCTGCGCACAGTCAGCATCGGGTGAATGATGAAACGCGGGGAGAGTAGTCCCGCTCCTCCTCGGGCTTCGTTTCTTCAGAGGTTAGAAGGAAAACTGAAATAAATTATTTAAGTACCTAAGCTACCTATTATCTTTGAAGCAAGCAAGCTGACTTACGATAAAGATATCTGTATGTGATATGTACCTCTGCACTCACTGCCTATAGGCGCAAATAGTGGGTACTTAGAGGCTTAGCCCCTCAATTCATCAAGAGGCCCCCCCCCCAAAAAAAAAGAAAGAAAAATAATAAAAGCTGAATTGTTAGTTTACCACAACCCCCTCTCCAGAACGACATTACCTCAGCTATGTAATTTCCAAAATCAATCACAATCACACAGAATTTATTGTGTTTTGTGTATTTTTGGTCACCGGAAAGATACAGCGAAATCCGTGAATTTCAAATAAAAAAATTTATATCGATTCAACAGTGATACCAGCAATTGCTATCTCGTGCAACGATATCCTTCGAGAAGGATCTGTGAAGGAGTTTTCGAAAGATGACCTAGTAACGCTATCTTCAAGCACGCCTCAGCAACTAGAAACATGTTTGTTTATTTTAGGCAAAGATGAAATTGGCGACAAGGCGCAAATTATCTGGAGTACTATAAAACAGGTAAACATAAATACTATTTTGTATCGACTCGAGTCCAAAGATATACTTTAGAATACTAGTGCCATCAAATGAGGCAATGTGAGTCATCTAGTTGAATTTGAGCCATGGCGCAATTCTGCAAAGAAATAACCATAGCGCTATCTCGCAGTAGTCCAAAATACTAACATTAATGTTAGTACTTCGGACTACAGCGAGGTAGCTCTAGGGTCACTTCTGGGCATAACTGCGCCGCGGTTCAAATTGAACTATGTAGATAGCGCTACATTGTCCCATTTGACCGTGCATGTAAAGATGAGATGTTAATCCGTAGCTCCTATTTGAGGCCTGTCAAGATTTTTTCCATAGGAGAAGGAGGAGGATGCAGTGGACTTGAATTTCGCTGACTAACTAAAGCAAAAAGTCAAAAAAAAAAAAAAATGGAGAAAAAGCAAGGTTTTTATAATTAGGACGTTGGTCTACTTCGACAAGATCAGACATTTCAATATAACGTCTTTGCTGAAGTTGGATTAATACAGAGGGCTGATGAAGAATTTTGCTTTGTGAATTTGAATTGATTTTGACAAAGGTATATGGCTCCGTAACAGACATACCGGAAGAAAGCCTAAAGCAATTAGGATGGATTATTTCGGGTATTCCCGCTGAAGATTTCCACAACATCACAATCCCGGACATCGACATGGTTTCCATTTTTGGACTACACAGAAACCTTTCTCTGTACCAGGTAAAATATAAATTTGCAATTATTTATCAAACTCAACGCGTTCCAGCTTGTATGCCGAACGAGTGAGCGGCGGTGATAGCACTCGGCGAAGGGAACCGACAAGTATGACCTGTACTCAAAATTAAAGGGGCTACCAAGTATTCAGAGTTAGAAAACAGCGAACTTCCACTGCGAGTCTGATAACTCATTTTAATTCAGAACTTTTTTGCCAAGGCAATCAATGGATAGTACATTCTACGCTTGAAGAGGTAGCAGACATTTACCGAACTGATCTGCCAATCTTTGTTACTGAAAGGACACTACCAGTTTTAAAATTTTGAATAAAATTGTTGAAGTGTACAACTTTTAATTATCGAGGTAGACAGTAGGCAGCGATAATAATCTTTGTGTCTCTCTCAAATAAGTAGGCACGATTCATAGTCATCCTTGACGAAGAACGACATTTTACTCGGGGAACTTTCATCCAAAAGTTTTAAAATGTTGCAAACTTTTATGAAATTTTCAAAATTCTACAACTGAATTTGGCCTTAGATAGTTTCGAAAGGTAGCAGCAGATAGTACACTTACAAAGAAGACAAAAATTTTTCCACCAGTTGTCTACCTCGAAATTTGAAGGGATTACAAAAACTGAAAGTTCTGCACTTCAAAAATTTTACTTAAATCTCATGATTAAATTTCTAAAACAAATGTAGTCATGAAGCCCCTTCAATATCAGAGGCAGGCAGTTCAGTTTAGTGAATATTTTTTCGATGTTCTACCTGTTTATTATTTTCGCATAACTATTTGAAATTAAAACCAGTAATTAGACGCGCAATGAAGGTTTGCTTTTCTTCAAGGTTTGAAGATTTGTAGCTTCAGTTTTAAGTAGAGACCATACTCCTACACTTTTGTTCGTTTTGCCGAGTACTATCAAGTTGAGCTATACCCAACAGAACAATAAAGGTGATACCATCTCCTTTAAGAACGTGTAACTCTACCAAGTCCATTATGCACTTAAAGGTACCCTACATTACCATATACTACAATATTTTTGTCTTATGGCTTCAACATTTTCCAGCTTACAGCATTGAAAGAAACAACGGAGAATCAGTGGAGTCGGAAGACACCAGAACAGTTGACTGGTTATGATTTAATGGCTTTGAGGCAGATACTTTGTGCATTTAATGATTCGGAAATCGCGGCTATACATCCGGATTCGTACAGGTAGGCCATACTGTAATGCATTAGATACCTATATTTTCTGTTTCACACAAGGAAGTAGTTGAGTACTTACAGTGCAGTAAATAAAGTCTCATTGGGGGAGGGGGGGGGGGTAAATTGAAATTTGTGGACTAAAATCATGTTTTGTCTGACCGCGAGCGAAATCTTTTCTCAGCCACTTGAAAATCAGTCATTTTCAGGGGAATGGGATACCTCTTCATATCTTCCTCTTACCTACTTACGCTATTATTGGAGCTGTCTGATCTCGATTTATTAGATTGGTGAATGGATTTTTCTGAAAGTTTATAAGAATACTAACATGGAGCTAGTTAGTAAGAAGTGAGAAACCTAGCGAAGTAGATAATGTAATAACGATAACGCACGCATGTAAGTGATGATGATGACCACAAACCATATTATAGGAAACAAGATATTACAGGGTGTATGTTGTACATAGCGGCATCCTGACTTCAATGTGTAGGATATTCTCCTCAAAATATTGCCAAATTCTGGAAACATTACCTTATCATTCTTATTTTATTCCCAGCAGAATGTTGAGAAAGAATCACTTTTTCCCGAGGGAAAGAAATGATTATTTCCCTCCCTGTATCGTCGCAGCGACAGGGCGGGGTTGTGGGTGGCATCTCATCATTTTATCACTCTTGTTCTTTCCCGTTTTCTTTTCTCGTCCTTTCAATAGAAGTATGAAATGTAATTTTAATTTCAATTTTATTTTATTTTACTTTTTTTTAAAATACTTTTTTTTTTTGTTTATTCAAATACGTTATCATTTTATTTTGTTAAAATACTTAGTAAATTCTGTATGTAGGGTGTGCCATATCACAATTTCTTCTTCTGTAGTAGAGCGCTTCGGGCTATTACGCCATCTCCAGTGGAGTCTCCCTCCACTGGAGATGGCGTAACAGCCGAAAGCCCTCTGGACTATAGGAGAAGAAATTGTGAATTGGCACACCCTACATACAGATATACTTTTTTTTTATTTTTACTAAAAGGCTTCTTCTTCTTCTTCGTGTGCCTTACGCTACAAAGCACGTTGGCGATCACCATCCCTCATTTGTTCACGAAGTTCACCGGTCTCCTCTAATCGGAAAATCGTCTCCGCGTCCTGAATTCCGGTCCATTGGCGTAGAATTCTGAGCCATGAGTGCTGTTTCCGGCCGATTCCTCGTTTCCCTTCTATTCTACCGGTTGTCATAGGCTTATATTCTCTATAATTACAGCTTCCTTGTGCATAAATCAGAGGCGGTTCGAATGAATTTTTCTGGGTAGGGGGTGGGGTCGGGTAAAAAAGTGCCGAATTAAAATTCTATATTTTTTTGGCATTGAATGTTGACGTAACTGTGATGTAAGTACAGATTAAAAAGTAATATCAATGTCAGTAGAAAAGTATTACAACAATAACTCGTAAAGTACCTAACATCATGGTTAAAAAAATAATACCTAATAATAAAAAGGAACAATTATTAATTTTAAGGGGGAAAATGTTTTCAGACTACTTTCAAGTTTAAGTTACTCATCGTTTTTTTTATGGCAAGCCATTTCTGCATAACTCTTCTCAAATTTATTGTCACATATATCCTTGTTACCATTCGCGATTAGTAAATTCCCAATCGTACGTTTGTCATAGTTGTGTACTCATCAGGGGACTTTTACTATTCGATGCGCAATCAATTACCCAGGTACCCGCAGAAAAGTTACCCATTTGTTACCCTCGAATTATCTTCAGATTACCCTTGTTCCCCTTTAGTTACCCGGGTAACTGGCGGGATTCTATGTAGTTAGTTACCCTCTAGTTATTCGCGGCGGAAAAGTTACCCATTCGTTACCCATTTGTTACCTTCGGTTACCCTTATTTCCCTGTACGTACCCTGTTACCCGGGTAACTTGTGGAATTTTGTGCATCGGGAGTTTCAGAAGATTTTTGATGAAATTCTTCGGAAATCAGCCTACAATTTTCGAAGAATTTTATCGGAAATAATTTGAGAAAAATCTCCGATAATTTAAAAAAAAAAAATGTCATTGAAAATAAATCTTCGAAAATAATCTCCGTTAATTTTCGGAGGATTTCATCGGAAATCTTCAGAAAAAATTTCCAACGATTTCTGAAAAATGTTATGAAAGATCTTCGAAAAAATATCTGATTTCATCACATGAGTGGGAAATAGTTTCAATTTTTCGGGAATTATCGGAATGTTTTTCCACACATTTCCGATGAAATTCCTTAAAAATCATCGGAGATTCTTCTCGAAGATTTCCGATGAAACTCTTCGAAGATCATCGAACATTTTCCCTGAAGATTTTTGATAAAGACCTTCAAAAATTATCGGAGTTTTCCCCCGAATATTTCCTATACAATTCTTCAAAAATTATCAGAAAATTATCTCTTCTCGAAGATTTCCAATGAAATTATTTTTTGGAAATTATCGGAGATTTTTCCTGAAGATTTTCGATAAAATTCTTCAAAAACCATCTGAGTTTTTCCCCGAATATTTCCTATTCAAAAAATATTGGAAAATTTTCTGGAAAACATTGCGATAGGATTCTTCGGAAATTTTCGGAATTTTTTTCTAAAAATTTCCGACGAAATTCTTTGGAAATCATCAAGGATTTTCTCTGATCATTGTCGATAAAATTCTTCAAAAACCATCGGATTTTTCCAAGATATTTTTGATAAAATTCGTTAAAAATTATCGGAAGATTTTTGAAGAAAATCCTTGGAGAACATTGGAAATTTTTTCTGAAGATTTCCGATAAAATTCTCCGGAAATTATCAGAAATTGTTCTCAAAGATTTCGAATAAAATTCCTTGGAAATCATCGGAGATTTTCCTAGAACATTTCTAATGAAATTCTTCAGAAATCATCGGTAATTTAACCCAAAATTTTCCGATGGAAATCTCTGGAAATCATAGAACCTTTTCTCTGAAGAAATGTTTCAAAAATCATCAGAGATATTTCTCGATGATTTCCAATAAAATCCTCTGGTATTGTTAACAGATTTTCACTAAAATTTTCAACAAAATTCTCCTAAAATCATTGGAGATTTTTCTCAATGGTGTCGGATGAAATTTTTTGAAAATGATCGGAAATGTTTCCTTATTATTTTCGATAAAATTCCTCGAAAATTATCTTTGGAAATTAAAGGAATCTTCTCGAAGATAAACTTTGATGAAATTCTTTGGAAATCATCGGAGGTTTTCACCGAGATTATTTCATCGTTTTGCAAGTTTGGCAGTGAATCATGAACGAAAAATGACGAAACATCAGTGAAACGCTACACACACTCCCGACGAAAAAATGAGTTTTTCGTTTTTTGTTTCCGTTGTGTTTCGCTCAAAAACCGCTCAGGTGCGAAAAAATTGCGAAATACGAAAAAATATTTTTCGCAAAAAGAACCTACACATATGCACGAAAACGTGTTTCGTCTTTATCTACGAAAACAGAATAAACACACTATTCATAGTGAAAATCTCACCACAATTTTCCGAATTGTAAAATTTTTCCAAAAAGAACAGAAATATTAAGAAATTTTCGAAATTTTGCCGAACGTAAACCCAATTTACCGAAATTGCCGAATGAAACTTCGACTGGGGGGGATTCCTCCCCCCGTTGCGCCGCCTCTGGCATAAATATACATATGAGTGCTGCAGGATTAGAGCGATGCATAGCCTAATATTTTAATTGAACACTTTGATGTAATAGAGACGCTGCAAGTGAGTTAGCTACATTACAAAACTGCCCAAAATCAGTTTTAAAACAGCTGGTCAACTTGGCAGTTGATGATGCTGCATTTGGAAAGCCCTCGAGTTGGAACTCTATACAGGTAAGTGTACCTATTAGGGTATGCTTGATCATCGAAAACTACTCCTCAGCAACTGTGGAATTCAAATGGAGGTTAAGGAGGTGTAAGTGTACCATTTATGAAGTGGTGAATATTAGAACAGTCAAGAAAGAAAAAGATAAGGGAAAAGACAAAACGAAAAGAATCAAAGAAAAAGAGAAGACAATAAATATTTGAATGAGTTATAGGTAGCGGATGTATTTCAAATATACGGATAAAAAATGTAGACTTTGCAATAATTTCATACCCAAAATTGGTTCTATCTAGAATAAAAACAATACGTTTTCAAGGATATTAAAAACAAAATAAAATGAAAAATGGGGCCTGAGCTTTACAGGTTTTTATGAAGAAATGCATGTAAAATAATGTAAGCATCATTTCAATAGGTATAGTGCAAAAGGGTCTTCAGAAACATTTTTGAGCTTGATTTTTATTTAAATCGATAAAAGAGACGTTACATGAACTGAGAACCATCGGGGCTAATGGACTAACCCTCATTAATTTCCCAAAATCGTCTTCACAGAAAACACATGAAAAATAATTCTTCTTCTGAAAACAGATCATACCACCTCCTAGAAGTACCTCAGCTTCCATCCCATCAACTCCAGCCCTCCTCTCACTTTACTCTCACCCCTTCCCCCAAAAAAGCACCCCAAAATAATGTGAATTGTGATATATGAAAAATCATCGCCCACTGCTTCGGGAGATGGTGACAGAGAAGATGATGATATACGGGGGAAGGCCTCGTAACTCCTCCTAAAGCTACCAGAACGGAATAATGTTACAAGAACTCGAAAATATTATTGACTTTCAACAAAAATCTCTACTGAGCCCTCCTTCCTCCCTTTGGATGACATCCTGTGCTGCCGAAAGATGTATGGCTTTAATACAAGGATTTAATTCTCCAAAGATGAAGAAGGAAAACAATTCCTTTATCAAGTAACAGAAGAGTGCAGCAAAACTTACTTTCAACCCACAAAATCACAGTTCATTTAATTTTTGTGAACATTTGAATCACTGAAGTAGATAAGTCATCAATTTCCATTTTTTTACACCTAAATATTATGTTTTCATAATGAGCTCTTATTGATTTTCATATGTGTTTGAAGAACGATATTGCCTATAATTACAGCTACGCCGTAAATGAAAATTGTAACTTCATAATCTCTAATAATTTCATACATTTAGAAGTCCCCCCCCCCCAAGAGGGAGGGAGAAGAGAGGATGGGGCTGATGGGGCTAAAGAAGTAGGAGTTGAGGTACTTCTAAGAGGCGGTATAAGATCTTTTTCAAAACGAGTAAATATTTTTCAAGCGTTTTTTGTAAATTCGTATTTTCAGGAAATCAATAAGGGAAGAGGGAGGAAAATGATCTATTTACCTATCTGGTCGGCTGTTATTCAAGTGACATACTTTTTATTGATTTAAACAAAATTCAAACTCAAAATCAAAAACACTTTAGTTGACCTTTTTTTTTTTTAATTTAATTTATTATTATAATATTATATATACATCAATATCCCAGGTAAAATGATGCTTTAACATGCATTTCTCCATTAAAAAACTTTGAGGCTCGTGCACCACCTTTAAAAATTTCTCCCTTCAAAATCCTGAAAACATACTTTTATTCTTCACAGAACCAGTTTCAGATGTGAAACTATGTCGAAAATTTTTTGAGACAGCCCTGACAGGTAACCTTTCAAAAGTGCTTCAAGCGCTACGGCTGCGCAGAATGAATCTTCGAAACAGAGCAGTACCTCATTCTACATTCCACTTGAAAACTCATTCCATATGCATGCATGGTTTCCTTATGAGCTCTTATTGCACAGAGACTATTGCAGATTTTTCTTCTTCGAAATGAAACGGATAGACCTACCTACATATTTTCAGAATGGTTTTCAAGAATCAGTTCATTTTAGTTGCATGAGACTGAACTGTTGTACAGTTTCCAAGAATTACCTTACATATTTACAACAGTTTTATGAGACTAAAATGTCATATTTAGTTGCCATTATAATTGCCTACTATGGTTGCTTGAGGTATACTGCCCTCTTGCTCTATCAATTGCAACGTAAATTCAAATATCTTTTACAGAAAAGAAAGAAAGAAGATATAAAAAGACCAATCTGAACTTTTCTTTTCTCAATGAATGAAATATTCTTGCAGGTAACATCTATAGGTTGTGTAATGGCGGGTTTGCCAACAGCTAGCGATATTCCAGCCGAGTCCATAGAAGGTATAACACCGCACATCATCAAATGTTTGCCTCCCTCATTCTTGCAGGTAACTGAGCAGTAGCACGGTGGTGTGGATCGATGAAACTCGCAAAATGAAAATACTAAAATATGTATTGTGAAATTTTCGTTTCAATTTTACAGACAATGACAGAAGGGCAACTCCAACAGTTCACCACGAACGCGGCTTCATCATTTTCGTCTTCGCAGAGAGATGTCTTGTCATCGGCTCAAAAATACGCCCTGGAGCAAGCGATAAAGGGGTTGAAGTACACGAAGCGGAATTCCGGATGGCGGTTGTTTACAGGTACCTCTCTTGCAAGCATATTAAATAGTATGGAGAAATGACCAGTCAGGTCTGTCTAGAAGTCTAGAAACTTGTTCTGTTAAACAATCGAAAAGATCTTACATTTTATAGAAAATATCAAGAGGATTGAGTAACTTTATCCTTATTGAACATGAATATCAATTTACGGTATTTTTCAATTGCAACTGCCAGAATTATTTTCACACAACAAATCGTCTATGCTGGGTATTTCTAAGTATTCCCTTGATGCACCTGCTCAATCCAAACTTTTGACGTGAACTTCACATTAAAGTAGCATCGACTTATCTGAGGTACAGCTGAATCACTGAACCACTATTACCATTCCGTGAAACAGTTTGCCACGTCAATGAGATTCCCAGTCGTGCACAACTCTTCTTACCATAATCAATTACCATTGAATGGGGTATCTTGAGACAGCCGGGTAACTTAGAACACACTAGCAGCCATGCGTGGAGGCTACCTATCTTGCACACTTAAGCTAATCCCTCAATCTCTCCTCTACTTATGAGTCTCAGCAAGAAGCGGTCGGAATTCATGAATACTGTACAAAAACCTTTTGGTGCGTTCTAAGTTACACTGTTGTTCCAAGATACCCCAGCTGACGGTAGGTTTAAGTGCAACGTCAAGGAATGCAGGAAATTATCACGGAGTGTTCCCTCAACTTAACTCCAAAAGGCTAAACCAAACCACAATCAATGAACAGATTAAAACTTGTGGCAACCTTCACAACCGAAAAGAATGCAATTGGGGCCTTGAAGCTGAAGAGTAGCGGAGTAAGCTGTCCACCCCCATTCATGTAGGTGTAGGGGCATTAGTATTATTCTCTCCCACAAAGATACCGAGCAAGAAAACTGGTGGAATAAGAATTCACTCACACGAAATGACATGAAATGGAGGAAATATACACAACGGCTATTTTCCTTTCAACCGTCAAGTCAGAAATGGATCCCCCCCCCCTAAAAGTAATTCATTACTATTAAGGGTAAATGGTACTGTAATAACACAGTTGCTTTTATGCGTAAATTAAGCATGAATTTCAGCATACAATGTTGCCCACGTGAATTTTAAATGTTTATGAGTTGCATGAGAGTCTTATACAAGGTGTGGCACAAAATCCCCATTTTGTTTTAATTGCCAAGTCATATCAACGCGGGGTAAGCGGGGGATCAGTAAATACCAATTTTTTAAGTTATTTTGGGGTGCTAAAGTCTCCCTCCCTAAAACGCGTAGTTAGGACGTTCTGTCAAGTTTATAATATCAAAAATGAAAACATATACTAAAAATATATCAGAATGTGATGGAGGAGGGGGAGGGTAGGATGATTGATTTCGAAAATCCAATAAGTTTTTTTTTATTCATCCTTGACTCAGATACCAAATTCGCCCCCTTCCCCGAGTGCTGAGTGGTAAAATTGACTTTGCGGAATAATTGAACAAAGCATTCTGTCAGTTTCTTGATGAGTCACTGATCTCATAAATCCGATTAGATTTCTGATCGACCCCAGTTTCGGTTTCTAAATCCAAAGTTTACCTCTTCAAATGATACCAAAATGGACCTAATTCGAAAATGGAACAATGTAATTGGAATAGAGATTTTTCTAATTACTGCATCTCGAAAATCTGATCCGATGCTTGATTCAAACTAATTTGGGCCTCCAAATCTCAATTTCTTTGCTTAAAATAGCGAGCAAACTGCGGACCTGACTTGGAAAATCAAACGAAATATCGGAACAGAGAACAAGTAGATATTTGCCAATTAAATTTAATAATTTTCTCATTAAACCTGTCTAGTTATTAATGTTTACTTAATTAACTTATAAATTAATTAAAAATTAGATTTACGAATGATATTAAAATAATTAATTTAAAACGGTTTTTTGGGTTTCTAATCGCTAAACTCGGATTCGAGTTCTGATCCGACCCAAATTTAGGCCCCCAGTCTTAAATGCGACCTCTTGAACTGAGTGAAATTGATCAAGCATGTAAAATAGAACAAACTTTTGATACCGGGTTTTCTGGATCATTGATATCGATTCTAAGAATCCTTGTCAATTCTCTTTAAGACAGCCTTTATAACGTTTTCTAAGACTTGCGTAAGATCCTTCAAAATTATTCCAGATAGATTTAGGCTTTTTAAAACCTTTTCCCGACGCTTTTGGGCTCATGAAAAGTTGATTTTATTAATACATTGAAAATTCATGAAAATTTGTTTAACAATCTCTCAGACTTGTTGAAGGTTCTTTGAAAATTCTACAGATTGGTTCAAGCCAACTAGCTGCCGCGTAGATACATAGAAATACGAGGGGGGATCGGGGACATTGCTGGCTTCAAATGTAAATCATAAAAAAAAAAAAGTTAAAGGAAAAGGAAAAAATGGAACCGTGTAAAGATAGCAAAGGTGCCAGGGCGAGTTGGAAAGCTGCTCGCTTAAAATGTCAATTCAAAAAAGGGAAAAGAATGGAAACGTACACTTTTTTTGCTCTGGTGAGGGTTTTCCAAGTTTCCTCCTACCTGAACCTACTAAACTAGTTCAAAATTCGCTGAGATATTTTAAGCAGGGACCTATCAAAGGGAGGAGGAAAGTCTTCTTTTCAAACCTCTTCATTACTTAGAAAATTTGGGAAAATTGCTTCTCGATTACCAAAATTTTATAAGGAGCTCACCTCATTCGATCTTAAAAATTTCTGTTGGTTGGCGAAATTGATTTTTTTAGCTGGTAAATTTGACATCTGAATTGAAAAATCTAGGATTCTTTCGCACAAAAATTAGTCACTTCGACGTATTCTGTCTTTAAAAGACACTTTAAAATAAGTGAAAGACTTGTTACTGCTCACCTAAACGTAGTCAAAGGGCTATAAGACTCTTCCAGACGAATAAAACTTTTCAAGACACTTCAAAAATATTTAAACGCTGTGAGAGAATTATTTCAGACCTAATTTTTTCTAATCTTATATAGCATTCTAGTGGGCTTGTTTCAGACTCATTTACACCTGTTTAAGACTTCTAGACCTGTGAAAAATTCTTCTAGATTCATTATTCCAATTCAAAATAGCCTTTAGTAGTATGCTGAACGATGCAGTTAACAGTGATGTGTTACATATTATGTAGAACCATTGCGAGGCAAGGTCGAATGTAGATGTTCGTGCCACTTCATTTGTTAGTGGTATCCGGAGATTTGATTGCTGAGTTTCTTCGTACTTGGGCTCGCGCCGGGTGCTATTCTCGTTCATATACCAGGGCTCCACTCCCGGGCAAAGGCCTCCCCAATCCTATCCCAGGTTTTCCTGTTTTGCGCTGCTCTACTCCATAGCACCCCTACCTTCCTTACAATTTCTTGACTCCAATCTCTATGCAGGTATATCCCTTCTCCTTTTCCTATCGTATGGGACCAGTTTGTAATTCGTTGTCTCCAAGTCTCGTTTTTATCTCTGGTGATGTGCCCTGCATAGTTTATTCTCAGTTTCTTTGCCAAGTATAGGATGTCTTTCGTTTTTGTTTTTTGCGTAACCGTTTCATTTTTGATTTTATTACTCAGCCTGATATTCAAAATGCTCCTAAGCATACTGTTTTGTGTGGTCAATATAGCTTCCTTGCTATTGCTATTGGTGTTGTCCACGTTTGGCCCCATACAACAAGATCGGAATTACACAAGATTCCAGCATCTTAATTTTGGGCCGAGTGCTAAATTTTCTTTGAAAATACTTCTCAGAGCCCAATAGCCCTTCCAGGCTTTCTCTTATCTCACTTCTATTTCCTTTTCCATTTTACTGTCGAAAGAAATAGTTTGGCCTAGATAAACAAAGCTTTCCTGATTTTCCAGAATAAGGTTTCCTAATGTAATTTTTCTTCCCTCCCCGTTGCACATGTACTTCGTTTTAGCCCCGTTTATTTCCAACCCTGCCTTTGTACGTGCAGTAACTAGCTCTTCTAGCATTTGTTGGATCTCACCTCCGTGTTCGCTTATCAGGACGATATCGTCTACAAACCTCAAGTGGTTTAGGAATTTTTCCATCAATTTTTATTCCGAACTTCTCCCAGTTTAGATCCCTGAACACTCTCTCCAACAGCGCGTTGAATAGGTTCGGTGACAGAGGATCACCTTGTTTGCCCCCCCCCCCCACTACAACGGGAAGGTGTCCCCTTTCTATCCAACGTAACGTAGGCCTTGGAGTTTAAGTAGAAGTTTTTCAACATTTTTATGACTTTTCTATCCACCCTCTGGTCACTCAGTGTCTTCCACAGGGTGCGGCAAAAGTCACTTGTCCGATTTGCACGTTTCAAAAAATGAAAACAACAAAACACTGTACAGGAGAAATTGTATATGTGTATAGGTCCATGGGGAAGTGAGGTGAGGAACAATCCAGGAGGGAGGCTGGTGAATATGGCAAACCAGCTGAAATTTAAAATCGCTATTTTTTAAAAAAAGGACGGGGCGGAGATGGACATGGATTTCACCAAATCAAAAGACTAGAAACGAAACAGATCACTGCCTAATAAACCAGATTCGAATAGTAAAGGATGTGTCGATTATAATCAGTTCGGATTCAACTCAGACCATAGGATAGGCCACTGGTCTATGGAAATTTCAAGGACAGTTGAATACGGAGAATTTCGGTGTGTTAAGAAAGAAAACACGGTGAAAGTGATGCTTCCCAATGGCGGGTAGAAGAGGCAAAAACCTTTCTGAATGGAAAAATAGATAGTGCAGGCATCATGAGACAGGAAATGGAAATGCAAAAGAAGTACAACTTGCTTGTGAAGACGCTAAACGACGCCATAGAGAAATTTGGAAAACAGAAAAAAAAAAGGAAAGTACTGACGATAAGATCTCCCTGAATACCAAAAACCTTACGCGCAAAAGGGAAGAGCTGAGAAAAATCACGAATAAAAATAGACGGCAGATGATAGAATGGGTGGAGTTGTAAAAAATGGTAAGGAGAGAGATTAGGGGCGAATGTAAAAAATTCGAGGAGAAAATGGTTGAGGAGGTAATCGACCAGTCATGGTCCTCAAGGAGGATGGAAAAAGAGCTGAGTAAGAGAAAGAAACTACCCACAGGTCTGCGGGATGAAAAAGGAATCCTTGTAACAAGGAGAGAGGAAATCATTAAAGAAGCGACGAAATTCTACAGAAACCTCTGCGCAGCTCTAAACCAAGCGCAGGCAACCCCCGAGGACCAAAACGAAGAGGTCATGTACACCCATAAAAGAGGGGAGGGTAACACAGAGGAATTTCTCCCCATAATACACCGTGAAGTAGAATACACACTTAGCAAATTAAAAAATGTCAAGGCCCCAGGGCCTGATAAAATTGAAAACTCAACTTTAAGAACATTCGGCGATATTTTGGCAAAACCCCTGACCCTCATATTCAACCAAATCATCATGCTAGGAAAACCCCACAACAGTGGAGAATATCCGAAATTATTCTATTGCACAAAAAAGAGGATGGTGTGGTAGGACTTATGGCGATGCACGCATGCCAAAGTGGCCCCTGCGACACCACACCCCCGGCACCGGAAACTACCCTTTCGGGCATCGCATCAGTACCGAGGGGAACGCTTTGAGGCCGGGCCCGAGCCCCCATTTCTCCTGGCCGGAACGGTGCACGCGTCCTGCCAGGGCCACCACGGGGTTCCCTACTGATCGAGGTCCACACTCCCAGAGCACTCGCCTGGAAATTTCAGGCCCCCCGCAGTCGGACGCGCTGCCTCTTCCTCTTTACTCACTCATCGCGTGAGACTCTTCCGATTGTAGCTCCAGCCCTGGTGCACAAAAAAAAAAAAAACACAACTAAATAACTTCAGACTTATTAGTTTATCCGCATGCATATGCAGTCTTCATGCAAGTCATTAAAAATAGAGTATACTCGCCGCAGCTTGACAGTCACCAACCACAAGCTGGCTTCAGGAAGGGGCTGTCCACGATGGACCACATACACGCCATCAACCAGCTGATGGAAAAAGCAAAAGAATACCAGATAGAACTGCACTTGATATATTTGTAGATCTGCAAAAGGCATTTGATTCTATAAGCCACAGTTACATATACAGGGTGCGGCAAAAAGTCACTTGTTCGATTTGCACGTTTCAAAAAATGAAAACAACAAAACATTGTACAGGAGAAATTGTATACAATATCGCCGAATGTTCTTAAAGTTGAGTTTTCAATTTTATTAGGCTCTGGGGCCTTGACATTTTTTAATTTGCTAAGTGTGTATTCTACTTCACGGTGTATTATGGGGAGAAATTCCTCTGTGTTACCCTCCCCTCTTTTATGGGTGTACATGACCTCTTCGTTTTGGTCCTCGGGGGTTGCCTGCGCTTGGTTTAGAGCTGCGCAGAGGTTTCTGTAGAATTTCGTCGCTTCTTTAATGATTTCCTCTCTCCTTGTTACAAGGATTCCTTTTTCATCCCGCAGACCTGTGGGTAGTTTCTTTCTCTTACTCAGCTCTTTTTCCATCCTCCTTGAGGACCATGACTGGTCGATTACCTCCTCAACCATTTTCTCCTCGAATTTTTTACATTCGCCCCTAATCTCTCTCCTTACCATTTTTTACAACTCCACCCATTCTATCATCTGCCGTCTATTTTTATTCGTGATTTTTCTCAGCTCTTCCCTTTTGCGCGTAAGGTTTTTGGTATTCAGGGAGATCTTATCGTCAGTACTTTCCTTTTTTTTTCTGTTTTCCAAATTTCTCTATGGCGTCGTTTAGCGTCTTCACAAGCAAGTTGTACTTCTTTTGCATTTCCATTTCCTGTCTCATGATGCCTGCACTATCTATTTTTCCATTCAGAAAGGTTTTTGCCTCTTCTACCCGCCATTGGGAAGCATCACTTTCACCGTGTTTTCTTTCTTAACACACCGAAATTCTCCGTATTCAACTGTCCTTGAAATTTCCATAGAGCAGTGGCCTATCCTATGGTCTGAGTTGAATCCGAACTGATTTATAATCGACACATCCTTTACTATTCGAATCTGGTTTATTAGGCAGTGATCTGTTTCGTTTCTAGTCTTTTGATTTGGTGAAATCCATGTCCATCTCCACCCCAACCTTTTTTTTTAAAAAATAGCGATTTTAAATTTCAGCTGGTTTGCCATATTCACCAGCCTCCCTCCTGGATTGTTCCTCACCTCACTTCCCCATGGACCTATACACGACTCGTGTGTCATTTTTTGACCTATCTTAGCGTTGAAATCGCCCATTATCAAGGTGAAAGTTTCTTTCTCCTTTTCAGCTGTATCGTATAATTTGGCATCGAACTCGTCGCTCTCCTCCTCGATAGCTTCCAAGGTTGGAGCATAGAGCAGCACTAGGGATATAGAGACATCTCCCCCATTTTCATTTTCAGTACACAAATACGCTCATTTATTCCCTTAATTTCCCAGTATTTGTCCCACCATTTTTCTTCTATAATAAAGCCCACCCCTCTGTAGTCCCTTGTTTTCCCGAAGTAATAAAAATAGTTCCCGTTTTTCCTCCGCAATAGCCTCTCCCCCTGCTTTCTAATCTCCGCCAGCTCCACTACATCCTACTTTATTTTATCTAGAGCAGACTCTAATTCCACGAGTCTCTCTTCACTCGAAAGCCCTCTGTAGTTGAGGTATAAAACCTTCTACATTCATTAAAGACACTTTAAAGCGTTTGTTTATTTCCAGATTTTTTAACTCTCTTTTTAATACCAGAATCAAACTTAACAGTATCTTCCCTCCCCTTAGAACATTTTTCTTCATTTCTTCGTTCCGTCTCTTTTTTCTTTTCTTCTTCCCTCTTTCAATTTTCTTTTTTTTTTTTGTTCGCTTTTCAGACTCCTCTTTTTACCTGAGTGTCTCGGACCATAAAGCACTTTTGCCCCATTAGTCAAGTCCAATACTGCTTCTATCATTTCATATCCTGAAAGCAGCCAATTTTTACGGCAGGTATCCCAGATTTCAATTTTTTGAAGTTTTAGACAAGGGAAGAACAGAAAACGAAATTCCATACTACGACTATAAATCTCATAAAGTAAAGCTAAAGAACAAAACAACTTTTTTTTCTTTTTTTCATAAGAACATGAGTGTCCTTCCATCACCTCAAACCTTACAATAGCATGGTGTTTCGATAATTTACAACTTGAAGATCTGCCTCATATACATATATCTACGTGCTATGTGCGTTGTCTGTTCCACCTATTAGAGTGAAAGAATATTAAGAATATTAATTGAGATTATGTTCATTCACAGACGTGTACTTTGTCAACTTGCGACCATAACGACAACTCTTCACACGCCGAGTACCTGTAAGCTTCATTTAGTAATTGACAGCCACAAACAGAAGCTTCGCAAATAATTTTCGCGTATTATTCGTTACAATGAAACTGATAACACTGTTTATGCAGATGTGTGTTACGTAAAAGTACTTAACTCTTAGAGGCACTCCCATTTGAAAGAATTGAAAACTGAAACATTTCGGATATTCACACAGCAGTATACGAATCGCATCAAGTACTGCGAAACGTTTACTTTTTCACTTCGAAAAAATGATGTGATATGTTTAAATTGTCGAATTTGTTTGTAATCTTGTTCTTCGGCTGGATTCACTTGGCGTGAGTAATTTTGTATCACATATCTGGTAGAGATAGTATTCTTGTCACCATTAAGGTATATATTTAAAAAAAAAGAAAAAAAAAAGAGAGAGAATGACAATAATAATGAACAATATTATAACCACACCATGCAAATCCCTAAAAGAATATAGACAGCTGCAAAAGTTACCTACAACATACAATTTGCAATTTTCCGGTCAACATTTCTAAAGTATCACGTATGCTAGGCACTGAATTTGTTTTACACAGAATTATTCATAGATATGACATTATTTGGTTCTACTTCTCGTGCAAGTACTTAAAAAAAAAAGTAATTCAAGATTTTGGCAATTACCAAGAACACCGCTACCTATGATGGAAATTAACATTTCTTACGCGTACAAACCAGCTCATCAATGTTTCAACAGCTAATTAGTTTGGTTTTCAATTTGTTTCAGAGAATCGATTCAAGATTGCTCTGACATTCGAATCGATCCTTCTTTCCATTCTGCCGAATTATTTGCTTATTTAACGCATCCTTGTTTCTACGATAAACAGACGTCACCGTTGCACGGCTTCAACCAATACAAAACTGACCTCATTAATATTAGATTGTATGTTTATTATCTTAAGCACAAACCAGCTAAAAATTTGGTGAGTGTAATGAGCTTTTTATATTTTCGAACTCCACAAATGTGTAATCTTCGTATCTTCGTTTATTTGTCTCGTTGTGCGGTCGAATCGGAGATAAAATGGAAATTAAACGAGTGAATTAAAAAAAAAAAGTTTACGGAACTTAGTTATTATTTGCAGTCAATGTTTCTATTTTTCATACTCATCCTGATCGTTTGGTAAACAAAGTTATGACCCGTTGTAGGTCGAAATAACAATATATTAATTGATTTGTGAGAGATCATGATAAGGAAATGACAGCGAATGTTAAGTTACTCATTAATAATACACCTAGAGCATACCTAAACGTATTTTTTTTAAAATTAGTCAATTACCAATTCTTATATTGAGAGACACGGGGGAAACTCATCTTGTGTTACTGCTGTTTGAATTCCGGAGCCTCTTTATGGTGACCAATTAAATCTTTCAAAATATTGGTCCAAAAAAAAAATTCTGACTGATAAACCTGATGTTATCGAATTATTAAAAATGTACATACCAGGAATAAGTTGTACGATTACTAACAGTTTATTTGTTTCCTAAAAAGGAATTTCAAGTTCAACTTTTAGTTCAACTACGATGGAAAGACCCACGCTTAGAGTATGCCACGAAGATTACGAAAATTAATGTAATTACCGGGGAAACTTCCTTCTTGGATCAAATATGGACTCCTCAAATTTATTTAGCCGCTGCTCGGGAATCGCTATTCCAAGGAGGTCAGAACAAGGATAATGCGGTACACATACTACCCGATGGCACTGTGTTGTGTACTTCTAGGTCAGGCTAAGAGTTACTCGTTGAAATACCTATTCTATGTAACAAAGCAAAAACTTGAAATTTGTACCAAGGAAACTAATTTTTTCAGATTAACAACAAGTGTCGGTTGCTGGGCAAAGTTGGGAAAGTTTCCTTTGGATCGACAGAAATGCACTTTGAATATCGATACCTGTGAGTATATTATTGCTCTCTAAGTGATAAATTTATAAGTTTCAGGATGCTATCACGAGTTAATGAAATTCTCTGTAGTCAAGGATTTTGGTGCCGGTTGTAGTAAAATATTCCAGCTTAAAAACTATTTAAAAAATAAAAAATAAAAAATGCTTTCGTATACATTTGGAAATTGCTTACTGATTACAAACGTGGAATTAAATAAGAACTATTAAATTATCTACTTGTACATAAACTTTGAGTACATGAATTAGCTAGATGGAGCAAAGTAGTGACGATTTCGTTTTTCTTACTTTGGTATTGTATCTGTAAAACATTGGTTACTGGCTACAAATGGAAAGAAGTACAATAGATATTTTTTGTTGTAACTTTTTTTTTTTTTTTTTTTTTTTTAATTAACAAGAAAGGGTAGTAAAGTAATTCTCCCTTTATGATTATGATTGAGTATGTTTTGAACAGTGTTTAGTAATTACCAATGTACAAGAATATAAATACCCATGCAGAAGTTATTTTCTTTATTTTATTTTTTCGGTAGTTGACCAGTAGGAAGTGAAAAGGAAAACGTTTAGTTCCTTGGTTTGATTTAGTATCTGAGTATTCAGAACCTAGTTAACTTCTTACGATTACAAATGGAAAAAAAAAGAGAAATTTATTACACAGAAACGTGTGATTCTTGATTCTGTTCTTTCTTTTTCATTATTATAATTTACAAAAAGCAGGATTGATTAAAAAAAACAAAAAAAAAACAGTTTTAAGAAACTATTTTTTAAACGCATTGTTCTAAGTCACATTCATTTATAATATCAATATCAGTGTTTTACCTATTGTGTACACAATTATTCAGGGTAAAAAAAATATAAATAAATGGGTAAATATCTAACTAAATAAGGTATCAACCCTAAAAAAAAGGTTACTCGTAATTTGTTTTGGTTATGTATATTTTGGCATTTTGTGAACAATACTGTTTATTCTTCTTACAGGGAAATTCAGTTCAAGTGATTTACAGCTACAATGGGAAAATGAATCGGCTCTTACTTTGAGCAAAGAAGCATCTTTTCTAGCAGAATATAGGTTAATAAAAGCGGTCCACCTCACAGGGTTCGAATTTCCCGAACCCTATCACATCAATACTCGTGGTATGTACGTATACACGTGTAATGGTCAGTTGTAGGGACTGTGGAATTGGGAAGGGTATGAGGTAATGTCCACCCCCTTCAGGACGAACGTGCCCAAGTACGGGACTCAAACTACCAGTGGGTGGTAGGACTGTTTTATTTTATTCATTTTTTTACTTGTTTATTTTGAAAGTTTACAGTTTTGTATTTGCAAAATGGTAAACTTTAAAATAGTCTGGTGTTGACATCGGTACGAACATAAATGACCACGGGGGGAGGGGGGTAGAACGAATTAGCCTTTTGGTTGGACATGCCAAGATTGGTATGTCGTATATTTTAAATGCTTTAATTTACAACTGGTATTTGAAACAAACAGTTGGTTTGTAATTAAAAAATTTGTTTTCTTTTATTTTTTTTTTGAGGAGAGCTTTTTTTTTTTTTTTTTTTTTTTTTTTTTTTAAAGAGACTATCATTCCACAATGCTGACAATTTTTCATTTAATTTTTTTATTTTCTTGTAAGCAAAGGAGAGAGGAAGTATTCAAGTCGATTTTCTTGCAATGACAGAGATTAAATTAACCAACATCCAACATGATCTCAGTTAGTATAGTCTATTACGTGAATAAGTGGACCTATCACTTATTGAACTAGACCTTCAAGTATATTCAAAATTTTCATATGAATTTAACTTTTTTTTTTTAAAAAACACAAAAAAACATATAATTTTTTTTTTGCCAACCTTGTAAATTTGATTTTAAAATGCCAAGCTCTAACTATTTCGGAAAAATTGTATTATTCTTGGGCCCACAATAATGTAATTTTAAAAAGAAAGCACAGAAGAATGATTTTTAACCTCGACACTCACCTCTTTCAAGTCGAATTACCAATGACAACCATCAGTCATGATTAGCTATCAGCTGTTTGTCATTTCACTTCCTGTTCCTGAAAAATTTTAGCATCTGTGTCAACTTCTGAATGATTTTTTTAGAAACAACTTTTTCCATTTATTTATATCAGTTTGGGTCAATGATAGCGAATTGAGAAGAGCATTCAATAATCATTACAAGAAGATTTTCTGGTGACTGAATAAGCAAGCTCAGATTTTAGCATTTCTCTTCTTACTGAATAATACGCTCGCCTGTTTGTTATAATCATAAGTATACCGCCAATAAAATACTATCTTCATTTTGTTACAGCATATAATTGCAGCTCTCTGAAAGTCGTATTTTCCGTCGCTCGTAATTACGGATTTTATTTCATGAATTATTATCTTCCGAGCATTCTGATAGTGGCTGTGTCTTGGGTTACATTTTGGGAGGCTCCCGACGCTGCACCTGGTCGATGTCTTTTAGGTGAGTTCGTTTTTCGATAACTTTGATACGAATTGTGACTAAGTATGAGACCATACACTACATGGACCAGATCTGGGATTGTTTACAAATAACCAACAATTGTTGTGAACAACTTTTAAAGCTCGAATAGTGGCCGAATACCAAAATTCAGACTCCTAAGAGCCTATACCTATGTTAATTCTCAGAATATTAGTATCAAAGCAAAATGTCGTCTTTGTTCTCAATCTCCAGTTCCAGCATCAAATTGATAAGACTATTATCAGTCTATACAGTCTATAGTCAAAGGATAAAACGTATATGATAACAAAAAAACAGTGTTTTATTGTTCTGATATGATATTATCATGAGATAGTCAGTTCAGCATCAACATCTATTAGAGAGTATAGGCTGGCAGTGAACATTCAGAGTCGTATTTCAATCTGCCCCGCCGCACTTCTCCCCAATAATTTTTAATGTCAAGCGCCCATGGAAAAGTTAAGGGCTGAACATAAGCTGCCTTGCTTTACTGTACTAGAAGATGAATTAAGATGTCAAGGTACCGCGAAACTGTAGGGTGATTTCATATCAAATTGTAATTACTACATAATTTGATCTGTAAGTCCTCTCCAATTCTTTCTCAAGTTCTGTGGAATTGTTTTCCATCTCCCAAAACCTCCAGAACCACATTCCATTCATACATTCCGTATTCGATAAATCTGTGTGACCTAGGTGGGGTACTTTCATTATCATGCATCATATTATGCTCCTCCCTCATCATCACTATTTGTCATTTTATATACGAGATTTTTTTGATTTTTTTTTGTGTGTGTATAACAAAAAGTAACGCAGACCCATTTTTAAAAAGCTGAAAATTTTACACAAAATAGTGATGATAAAATTTGCATAAACATTTGTGAGTGTCCCAATAACACCGCTGTGCTAGAATTATGCCATAACCCTAACAATAGATTGCTTACTAGTTTCTAGAATACTGCAAGAAATGGCTCAATCTGACAAGACCAGAGCGGTAATTCTGCCCAACAACTGTCAACATTTTGATCAATATTGATTCCCTATTATTACAATTTATTCTAGCACTGCTAGTAAAGTTCAAATGGAGTGTTGATTAGTTAAAGCTTTTACTAGACTGACAGAAATCACTGCCAGTTTTTGCATACTGGCAACTGATACATTACTGCATGCCATTCCTTGCCGCTCGGGTTTTCATATGGTCATACAAATTTTTCAAACTGGCACTGCTTTTGCACTGTGATGAAAAATGAAATGTCTTTAAAAGTACGTACCTACAATAAGACTTTAGGTAACTTGAAAATCTGACTTACCAAACTGATTACCAGGATGAACGATATAATACTCCATCTTCAATGTGCTTTTTGTAATCAGGAATACAGGCATAAACATAATTTTAAAAAAAAAAATAGAAAATCTAACGGATTTCTCAACGTTTCAAGATTAGTATACACAATCTACTACAAGTACTTAGTAACATACATTTGTAAGCATGAAGGGAGAACAGGTTGATATAACAAATAATAACTACATTAACCAAAAAGTAGTTTGAGTAAGTATAAAACTGTAATGTAACTACTTATCAGTTGATTATTGCTTTTATCAAAAAGTAATATTCAGTAATTTATTGTTACTTGAAAGCAACACAAGACGCGCTAGTGTGCAATATGTGATAATGTGATCACTCCAGAGATGTGAATAATAACTAGATGCGTAACTCGTAAAGTACGGTTGGATATAAAATGGCAGGTTTCCACCCTTGTATGATTATAGGTCTCTTATCAGTGTAGAGTAGGTATTGCTATGAACTTCTGAGCTCCAATTGTTTTTCAGCTTCCAGCTTCTTTTACTTATTCTCACCGTTTCACTTACACTAACCTTTTTTTCTCTCTCTTTTTCTTCTACTTTTCTGGATAAAAAAACAAATTTCCTAAAATTGTAAGAAGCCGCATGGATGCTGAAAAACTTTCAGCTTCGACTTGTGGCTTCCAGCTTTTAACTCATTCAGCTGCCAACTTCTGGCTTCTCAAAATTATCTTGAAACTGCAAAAACTTCCGGCTTCTGACTTCCAGCGCATTTGGTTTTGGTATCAACCAGCTTATTTTTCTGTTAGAGTTTACGTTAAGCTAAAGTCTGGTCCAGTTTTAAGAAACATAACGGCTAACGGCTACCCGCAATACACATCGATATATGGGTATTTTGGAGTTGGAGGGGAAAGACGAGTTCGTGAAAACGTTATCAGCGCCGTGAAAAAATTATGTTTCTTAACTGGACCAGACTTTACAAGTAATCTTTAACCACGTATCGTAAATGGACGCTGTTAAGCAAGACAGAACCAAGCGGCAAAATCTATTTTTTGAGAACATGTGATTCGAAGTTCAAGAGCCATGTAGAAAGTAGAAACTATATTATGACATGATGTTTACTGATAAGCTTTTTTCAACGTGAGTACACATTTTTGAATCGGGGTCCCAATTTTGGAAAATTCTACTTTTTACGCTCTTTCCAACAATACTAATAACTCATTTTGTCTACCAATGTCGCTCAAGTCCTTTTTGTTTAACACAGGGATTCAAAGTTTAAGCCATTAACGACTTAATTTTGAGTTTTAGCTGTTGTTTCAGCGATTTCAGGTCAGCCATTAAGTCATTAAGTCAGTGATTTGTTTGGCTTCTTATTACTACTTAAGCCAGTATAGCTGATCATTACTGATAACCTATTAGCTTAAAAAATAAAAACAATTACAGTACTCCTTGCCAAAATGAACATCAGGAGAACTGAGTTATTACTATCCATAGTCGGTTCACGATAAGAAGTTTAATCTTTTTGCCTGCAAAAAAAACAAACAAAAAAAAACAAACCATAACCAATTTTTATTAGAATAAAAAGTAAGTGTGTGATTAAAATTAAGTGAAATGAACAAAACTGATATAGTGTCACTCGAAATCAAGCCAGTGGGATTGGCATAAGTAGTCATTCACACGGAAAAAAATCATTGGCTTAAGTCAGCTTAAGGAACCAGCTTTTAGCTTGCTTTCCATCTCTGGGTTTAACAGCGTCCATGTTAGCTCCATGCGAAAATGCAACCCGCAATGACTGACGTTACTGTAGGCAGGTGTTATCATCTTATTATTTCTATCAAATTTAGCAGTCATGGGATACAGCCGCAATAATTTTACTCAGTACAATGCACATGATGCTTTTAATTTTCGATTTTGTTTTTGTTAATTATTCGTTACCTAATTATCAACTTTCAAAACATCATCTCAGACTTGTCAAATAATTCTTCGCTAATATTATTTCAAACTGACTCACTGTCTTATTCAGGAAGTAATAGGCCCTCACTGGAAAGTAAGTACAAGTTATGATGATAAGAAGCCTCTGAAGTCCCTGGAAACAGCCAGTTTAGGTTGAGTTTGATCAACGGGTCCCAAGAGACCTATTCGAAATTTTGACGCGACTCAAAGAAATTGGTATGAAGATAGTATGCTATGCATGCCATAATGGTACTGAAACCAAAGCTTATGGAAGAGTCTTGAAGCAGATTATGTGAACCCGACGTTTCCGCATCCAGTTGGTTGCTATCCAATAGCATGCTTGCCTGATGTCCCCCATGTCTTGAAACTTGAAACTCATTGGGAATTGTTTGCTGGATCATGGCTTTATGCTTCAACATCTTACAGTTATTTTCAGCTTTCTCCATAGAATATCAATGTAGGTATGAGTACAAAGTATAATGCAACATAACGCGTTGCATTTAGTGACTTCACTGAATGTTAGCTCCTTTTGTTATTGAGCTATCCTCTGTGTGTCTATAAATCTTGGGAAAAAGACAAAAACGCAACATACCCTAATACTAATATGATTGGTAATTACATGGGATCTACTGGACTAGAAGTTTTGACATGAGTCTCATATTAAAGGTCAGTGATTTTCCCTTTCTATTGATGCATATTTTATAGCATTTACGCATTTTCATTTACCGAAATTTTAAATCGGGGTTTTCTCATGAACAGGTCACAATTGTTTGAATACTTCACACACTTCATACCGTGGTTCATACAAGAATGCCATAAAATCTATTGAACTTATAGCTTTGCTTTTTTTCCCCTTTCTTTTATAGCTTTGCTTTTTTTCCCCTTTCTTTAATTCTATAGGGAAGCCAGATAAACATTTTTGTCAGTGGTGTGGTTTAATATGGAATGACACTGTATACCTAAATTGTAATCCTAATTTATTGCAGTGCTTAAATTTAGGTGCTCAATTCAAGGGGAAAGCATTGCCCATCTGTTGCACCTCTTTAACACTTTTTTGTTTCTTTTTATGTATTGTTGCTGAAAACATCAGTTTTACTGAGCTGATAAAAATGTTGATATTAGATATTAGAGCTACTTACCTCTAACCTGTAACCTTTCGGATTTTTGAATTGAACTGCAAGATTTAACAACTGGGGAGCAAATGTATTCAGGGAAAACCCTCTCCTCCCTCGAAAAAATTGTTGCCTCTAGAAAATTATTTTGCTTTTGTTATCAATAAGATATGCACTGATCTGATAAAGGTTAATATCAGAACGTATAGTACCCCCTCTTCTAAGGCATGGGTTTAATTTCGACAGTCGCCGTGCTTTCTCAAATAATGAAATCAATATTGCCTGCTCATCTGGAATTTTTTATCAGTCCCATATCCCGCTGTGCGTTAAATGTGGAAGTGATTTTGATTTCCTTCTTTTCTTTTCTATATAATCTGCCCGTATTTTACTTCAGATAACCGTTCCAACTATAAGTTCCTGTAGAGGATTATTCAATTCTTTGTTTACTGAGATGTTGCGAGTGACAATAGATAATGACTGTTTTTATGCTCAATTTATCGTACTTTTCAACATTTTTTTTTTTACATAACTGTCTAATATATTTTTCCGATGATTTCAAAAAATTTCTAGTTGCTTCACTCACTGATAGCTCTTTGTGAAGTCCTATAATATTTTTTTCCCAATGATTTCAACAAATTTTAGACTTTTTACTCACTGGTAGCTCTTTATCTATCTGACCTTCCACTGAAGTCATCTTGTGACCCCCTTTAGGAAAAAACCATGTCGATGGGACGTCCCTGTTTTCAATAATGTACTTACATTACTGAATAATGATGTTGTCATTTCAATATTCATTGAGTGCATGCGCTTGGACCAACATGTACCCGAGGATTGGATTGATTCTCAAACTTGAATGCCTCGTTTATTAAAACCGAATCCATCAGGGAAAATTTAGTGTCTTTCTGCTGGATTTGCAGGTAACATTGTGGCGATTTTGCTCAAATTTTCATTTAAGGAAAAAACCTATAATTTTGCTCAAATTTTGACTTTACAACTAACGGGAAGGAACATGAAGAAAGAAAAGTTTCTGCCTAAAATGTTGTCGACAATCTTCGAAATCTTATTTACCTACTTTTCCCCCTGGATCGGGGGATACACCTCCTTATTTATGCTCCACTGCAAGCAAATAATATAACAACCGTTTACCGATGCCACCCCTCCCCCCCCATTGCTATGGTTCTGCCAACATTCTTGTGAATGTTGGGATCAAGTAGGGCTTGACTTGAATACCAGCCCGCATGGGCACCCTGTATGTATCATTCACAAGGCTTCTAGTGTCTTCTCAAATACATTAACCATTCGCGTCTCGTAAATTTCGTTCTATAGTAAAACGATTCCGGCCGGGGGCGGAGATTAGGTCCTAAATTTATTGTGCATTACTAAAATTACCGCATTTCTCTCTATTCTCCATTTCTTAGATGTACATTATACTTTCTTTCTTGGCAGTGATCTGACAATGAAATTTAAATTCTAACGGGGAAATACGAGTGTTGTGTCTGCGCTGAAGTGCCTACTTCGAAAAGTGCGTACTACCCACTCAAATTCCACGTCAGTGCTATTATTCATTACCGGGCACGGGTATGCTTTTTCCAGTTATTAGTGTGAGTCAGGACAGAAAATGATGCAACTCAAAAGCGCTTATAGGGTTATACATAAATATCATGTAAGTTTGTTGGAATGGAGGAAATAAGAATAAAAATCGGTTCTGCGTATGGAATGGGAAAGATTTGGTAGCTAGATTAGACTGAAAAAAGGAAACTGGCAGACGGTGGTTTACAGCTACAGCAAAAGTTGGTGTCTACCGTGACATATCCTGAATGAGGAAAAATTGCTCACCGAGCTTCCATATACAGAAACGTTACAAAATTAAACTGGTCCTTTCTTTATTTTTATTATTATTATTATTATTTTTTTTTTACAAAGAATTCATAGATAAATCGTTATCAAGTTTGCTCTCGTATATTCGACTCCATTTTTACATGTTAATTCCATGTTGTTTTTATGTAGACGTCAAGTGTAATCAACGTACGTGTAGCTACATTAGTGATTCTTCCCTTTGACACCAAGTCAACGTCTATTTGGTGTAAGAAAATCGACCTTACTACTCACAGATGAAGTAGCGCAGAATAAAGTATATAGGTAGAAAAGGCCACGTTACATGGTTACATAGAGGTTTGGTATATTAAATTTGACTCTGTGAGTGCCCTGGGTATACCCCCTTCGGAGAGAAAACAGATAACAGGTATGGACTTTGAATGAATGATAAATTAGATCATTAGAATTGGCGTTGACTTGACGATAATAATTCCTGTCTAATCGATGCCTCGATCACTTTCAAAAACGTTCATTTCGACATCAATCCTACATTGAGCGTTCATTACGTTTCAAGGGGACAGTGCCTCAAAGCATCGGTTAGTGAGCGCTCATTATGATTATGTTTCAAGCTGACAGTGTCTCAACGTATCAAATTGTCAATTTTGTGTTAATTTGCATGTAAAATCAACGTCGAAATGACGGTGATTTCACCTGTTGAACATGCGTTGAAATCGTTTTCAGGGATGAGGCAATTTTTGAGTCTAAGCCATTATTTTAAATAAGGCATTTCGTCAGTCCGTGTTAGACTTGAATGAAGTGCATCACTTCTGAGAGAAGAAGTTGAGTACCACAAAATGGTTGTACAATGAGTTCTACCACCTCTAGTGACCCACTTGCAACAAGAACAGCGAAGTACCCATGTCCATAAAATGCTTTCGCAAAAGCCACACAGTACACCCCGCTCGAGTGGTTTTGAAATGTCACCTACCCTCCGAGTAGTACCTATATAACCATGAAAGTTACACAACTTTCCGAAAACAGCGTTTGTATAATGAACTTCGGTAAAACCACAGGCGTAGGTCTAACTGTACTAATTGAGCATTCGTTATCCGCATTTTATGGAAGCGCATATATGGGCATCTATACCTGGGACATAATCCTCTATATGCGACCTTAATTTTTCACCAGGTACCGGAACAATGCTGACGTTTATCGCGCTGGGTGTCGAAGTCAGCAAATCATTGCCGACGGTCTCATACGTACGCTCAAATGATCTGTGGTTCATCGGATGCACCGCTTTTATATTTTGTTCATTAGCCGAATTCGCGTTCGTTAACACATTGTGGCGGTACGGGTATGTTCGATTTTACAACTCGACTAAATTTTAAACTCAGTATATACTCGTACAGCTGTGAGTTTTGGGGTTTCGAGTTAATTTTGCTGTTTACAGTTTTCGAATTTTTACGATTTATTCGTCGCCGGCTCCGAATTTCGAGACTCCGATAATGAGTTACAAAACAATAACTCGTCTCGTGATTACAGCGTTGCAGCCTGTTGACTTGTGGCAATCCTCCCCTCCTGAATGTACATTTTTGTATAAATCATCATCCCTGGCCATTTCCTGTGTAGTACGATACAAAAGTCTCACAAACGTCTTTTGTCTCCTGCATTTCTGTATCTATATCTGGTGTGTGACCTTTTCAATATCACGTTCTTCTTCTCATTCTCATGACTCTCTCTCTCCTTTTTTCTCCCTGGAGCAGCCCAGGCAGGACATCCTGGTAGTTTAGTTTAATTCAGTTACAGTTTAGTTACAGTTTAGTTAGTTATAGTTTATGTTTAGCACTCGGAAGATCTGCTTTTACCATCGATCGATTAATACACCCGCTTTCTTACAAACTCTCGTTGATTTCGAATGTCATCGCTCTGGAGCAGACTAAACCCTTTACTCTCGTACAAATTATTATCGAAAATCCCGTAGACTAATATTCTTCGCGTCTTGAAGATTGCTACTTTGTGAGAATAAAGATCTGAAGTGGTAAAATACTGATCTGATGCTCGCTTAGTGGTTTTTGCTCCCCCCCCCCTCGAATAGAAATTCTGTTTGAGGAGAAAGCAATCAGCATATCAGATAGTAAATGAAATTCACTAAGCTCCATCACTCTTCTCGATGCATCTGAAACTAAAGCTAGTTTCTTTTGCAAGTGATTAAGTACCTAGCCGTTTAGTTGTCATTGCCACTAAGTGGCTGCTCCGTTCACCTGGCTGCAATTACACCCGAAACTATTTCAACGTATGTTAGAGCTACATCCCCCTCCCCTCTAATTTTTAAATTAGGACATCAAATTAGTCTCCATCATTTGTGCTTTGTATAATGTTCGATTGTACTTTCATTATATTCGTTGTGCTACCCCTCCCCCTTGAACTCTTCCCAGAGAGCCCGTCTTTTGAGACAGCGTCCAGAATAAGCATTAATTCAGGAATATCTCAATCCATTTGTGCTTCGTTTGTGTTCAGCTTTCCCGTTTGTACCTCTTCTCTTTGACTGGAAAGTTAGCAGTGGGTTAGGTTTGAAGGAATGCTAATCCATCACTTTTGACTTTAATACTAAGTTGTATCAATTGTTGTCTTCCATTTTTGAACCTCATAACTAGTAGATGGGATCTATATTTGTCCCGGAGGTAGGATGGGGCAAGACATTTTTGAATTTTTGGTGATATAAATCCTCATCCCCTCAACATTTGTCCGTTTACTAAAAAATGGTTGTGGAGGGGAAGCTGATATGGAAGATATTATATTAAATGTCAAAATTTCAGGGAAACGGAAGGGTGTCACCCCTAAACTCTTTCAAAAGGGCACATGTCTTATAAGTTTTCATTCGTTGGGGGGAATTTATGAAAATTTTATATTATCTTCACGCTGGAAAATAATTTCTGGTAAAAATACTGGAATTCTAGTAGCTTTCTTATACTCAGCGGTATCACGCACTGTTTGACTGAAAATTTGCTTTTTTTGATTCTGGTAACAATTACTGTATGTCTGCTAATTTTGGAGAGAATTACCGTACTTTTTATTAAAAAATTTCATTCAATGTGCTACAGACAAAAATTTAAGTTTAATGAAATGATGAGTGGCGTTGTAGTTAGGGACACCTATAATAACAAGATGACGCACGTTCCGTATAACGCGTGTAAGAAATCGGTACCCAAAAAATGTTGAGCTGATTTATCCCACCAGATGTCACAGAGTCGAATTGCAAAATTTTGACAGATTGGCTCGTTCATAAAATCATCTGAAAGAAAAATAATTTATGCTGAATAAATTCAACTCTTTTCACTTTTTCTCGAAATAGAATATTTTTAGAGATGAAATCAAATTTCGATGAAATCTTCATAAGAGTTCATGTTAAATTGTATCTCTTGCGCGCAGCGCTTTATGTGCTCGCGGAAGAACCACTGAACTACACTCGTGCGTTATCTTTTGTTTTTCTAGGTATCTGTAGTTGTAGTGAAGACAAAATACAGGCATTTAGAAGATAACGTGGCTACCCCCCTCCTAAAAAAAAATTAACAAGAACTTATCAATTCCCTAACGGGTTTTTCCAACTGACCAACTGACTCAACTCAAAATTCCCAACAAGTATCAATGCAAAAGAAGAAAAACCTTTTGACTAGTTGGGTTTTTCCAACTTCTTAACTCAATTCCCAAGTACCAATGCAAAAAAAAACAACAAAAAAAACTTAACCTGTTGGATTTTCCCGACTCGCCTGCCTTGAAATGATAAAATTTCCCAACTGCTGAGTAAAAAATTCCTACAGGGGGGAGGTAAGTTGCCCCCCCCCCATCGTACGTTCCTTCATCGAGTAATTTAAAAGTATTGTAATGACTTGAAGAACACGGAAAATTACTCTTTGTATAATAATTGTACTTCATATCTACATAGATGTAAAATAAGTATATTCGTAGTTCAACAAGAAACTAAAACAATTTTGTTGCAGGGGAGAAGTAGAATTAAAGAAAGCGACGAGTAAATACATAATTAAATCTTCGCTCGGAGTGAAACAAAATATGAAGCCTCGACCTCGACGAAGATCCTTGTCGTGCCCTTCTTCGCCGTCAGGGCGCTGGGAAAACCCGTTAAAACGCGTAGTCGATAACGAACTCACAGTTAAGGTAATTTGCATTCCTTCTATTAACGAAACACCAAAAATGATGGAGAAAGTAAAATCTTGTGGGGCTGGTGTGCCAAATATGGCCACCAGGAAGAGTGGCGCAACAAGAAATTTGCCGCCTAGAGACAAAGAATGTTTGCCGCTGCTTTCCCCACCCCTTTCCCCATCAGGAATTCCGGGTGGTTTATGGTATCCATATTTAGTTACAAAGAATGTTCACATTCTTCACTCTTCGGTTTATGTACTTTCAGAGTCTCTCCGATCTCGAAATTACATTACCACTCTCGGAGTTGAAAAACCGCAGTAGAGAGACGTTTGAGATTTCCGAACAGCTGCCGGAGCCACCAACAACCATGAGCTATCAAGAGATCGCCGTGTGGATTGATAAAAAAAGTCGCATCGCCTTTCCCTTTTGTTTTCTCGTTTTCAACTTCGTTCACTGGGGTCTTTTGCTTATTTCCTAACTGTAAAATCCTATACATTGCATCACAGTGTGCCACTTTTCTGACCGAAGATTAACAGAAATCTCACTCAGTCGAAGAATTACAAAACTTCTGGTTCTGGAGTTGTACGCATCACATCTGTAGATATTCACCTCGATTCGGTTACGGAAAACTGTTCGGTGCGGCGTAACATAAATTTCAATAGATGGGAGCAGACCTTTTGTGAACTCGAAACAATAAAAGCCATATTGTCTGTAAGTCGGGCAATGAAATATCAACTCAGACCGTCGAAGTATATAATGAAAAGGGTATTCCCCGTATTCCGTGTGTGTGCACATGTACAAAAAACATATGTAGGTTTTCTGCGAGAGTTTTAACGAGGAAACGTTTCGTCGGCAAAGAAAAATTTGTGTATTGCTCTGCAAAACCCTCGCCCATCATTACGAGGATGTATAACTTTCAACTCCGCGCATCGTTCTATCATTCACCGCGAATTTCCTTTCATTCGAATAACTTCATGACCGGATGTTCAACGAATTTGACGATATTTTCGGTTTTTGTTTTAGCTCGGTTCAAGTCCCGCTATTTGTATTCCAGAGAAAAGTATTATAAATACGGAAATTTTCACGAATCAAGGACATACATTTTGAATTTCCGTTAGTACGGTCTCTAAAGAAGGCAGGATAGCTGAAATAAGATTTTAGTACCGAAAGCGGATCAGTGACTTATGATTTTTTCCAAAAAAATTGAAGTTACAGCGCCGTGCCCCTTTTTTTGTACTATGAAAAGAAGTCGTAAAACGATTCCCATCATGTTGGAGTGGCAGTTTCGAAAGCCGCTGAAATCAAACTGTAAGTACATGTATAAAAGGGCGTTCGTGTTAACCCGAACATAAGGGGAGGGCTGGTTTACTTTCATTGTTAACGCAGTTCTTAATGAGTAGGTAGGAATATGACTGAACATCTCCTGTGCGTTTTTTCAGTTTTACAAAATTTTTATAGTTGTAGACGCAAAAGGTTGACATTTGATGCATGGGTCCCGAATGTGGATAATTTGAAGTCACTAAAAATGATTATAAGTTCTGAAATTACTTCTGTCTTTTTTTACTAACATAAATGTTGGAGTCTTATGTCGGATGTACCCTCAGTACAAAAAATGATCAGTTCCGCCGTTTAACCAGGAGATATACGAGTATTAAAGTCCATAAAAATTTATCCAAGTTCGGTACATCACCTCTAATATCGGAATCTGCAAGCTTTATACAATGGCTGTATGTAATCAGTGTTGGAATGACACAGTTTTCACAAGCCTATAGTATGGAAGAAATGGGCTCAGCCTACCCTCAGATAATTAACTGCCCGCTTTGGCATTTTTCGTTTTTTCTTTCTGCAAGTTGTAGAAAAGAAACTATGAAAAGAAATCTTGCTAGTGGAATTTTATGCTTCAGGGGCGGACTGGTTATAGGGGACATTTGCCCGGTGCGCCGGTCGGCTTGGCGCCGGCATGTAACCGGTATATTAATACAAAATCTAAGAAGAAAAAATTGCTGGCGCCTCTGTCAAGGTATGCTGCCCGGTAAAATTTTAAACCCCAGTCCGCCCCGTCATGCTTGAATACATATGTTGTTTTGTGTAAGATTAAAGATACGTTACAAATTTTTCTTTTGTTTCTTGTTATGTCGACTTGCAACATTTAGCTCTACTCACTCTGCGAAAACGGTAGTCCACCTTAGAAAAGTGGTCAGCTATGGACCTGAGTCACAGCGGTGGTGGCACCATTCACTCTGAAAAAATATAATAATTTTTGATTAATGAGAAATCTGTTCTTGTATCCATCGAAAACTAGTCAAAACTCTGCTAGGACTGGTTTATGTTCCACGAAGAGTCATTCAGACTCATTGAAACGCATAGCAGGTCTTAAGGGTAAGGATTTGGGGGCTAATCTCCCCTTTATTAACTGTCCAAAATACAATTCTTTCGTGTAAATCATCGAAGAATTAAAAAAATTTTGCTCGCAGTAAGTTTTTTTTTTTTTTTTTTTAATATTATCTTTAAAGGTCAACATCATAAAATCTATCAATCAACCACTATGGAATAATTCTGATACTGGGCCTAGTAAAACACATTTATTATTAACACGTGTTATTATTATTATTATTGAGACTTGTTTAGAACTAGTTAAAATTTGAGAAGCCTCATCTTTTGGTCGGGAGCATATAACAGCAAAGCATCATTAAAATTCTTTCTGGTCCTTGATCCATTTTGCAATTCCACCTCACAAATTACCATGTAAAAAGCTGATGTATTAGAGACGTTCCATTTTTTATAACGTTTTCCATCTTTTGTAAATAGTATAAATGTACACAAAAATGGATACAAAAATCAATAGGTAATACATAATATGTAATTGGCTGACACCCTAATGTAGGCAATGGCTTATTAACAGAACAAATATCAAAGGATTATGTCCAGGTGATAGTAGGTAGTAAGAATCACAGATGAATCTACCAATTTATAACTATCCGATACCTAATTAATTTCTACTACGTATTCCTTTTTGTCTCCTGTTCCCCGATACTATAAATTACAATTTTTGCAATAATTCAAATTGTAACTCTGCTGAAACACTGCTGATAAAATATGCAAGAAGGTGCGTAGTATTCAATCCTCCTCGATTAACACCGGCTAGAATATATTTTCAGAACATACCTAACCTATTTTTCTAACCTTGTGTACCTTAAAATAATTCTCTACTTGTTTTTTCAAAGCAGCTCAGATACTTGAATAAATAATAGGTACCTACTGTGTGCGACATCGTGTTAAGACCAAGCGCAAAGTCCCGATTTCGTTGTAGGCCATCTCGAGTCACAAAAACTCACTTCTGATGGAAATTGTGATATTTCCATGACCATAAATGTGTTAAAAATAAGGTATGAATCATCGAAAGATACAAACCTTATGAGCTATTAAACAACAGAATACACTAAACAGTAGCCGAGTAATAACATTCCAGGAACAGTGTTTCATAGCTGTGGAATCGCACCAGCCGGCACCTTACTACCGTACCTTGTTAATAACCTGCTTCATTCCAGCAAAATAACTTTAGAAAAACAAAAAAACTGTGTTTCATTTATTGAGATTTATGAAATATGAACTTCGAAGAGCTGTTAAAGTACAAAGTAGAATACCAGAACTCAGGAAGATTTTATACTTTGAATTTACATACCCTACCAAATTTATCAACTGTAGGTATTTTTCTTTTCCCATCAGTATTAGGAAACCGTTTGAAATTGTACCGATGCACATCGAAATGATGGCTACAATTTCACGCACAGCAGAAAACCATATTTTATCCAGTAAAATTTCGAAACTGTCCGTTTAAAGAGAGATTTTGATAATGATGCAGTGATGATATTATCAGAGCGAAAGTTTTTGTTGCTGCTTGATGTATGGCCCGCAGGCTCCGAAGAAATCAAGTCTTCGATTCCTAGCCTGCAGTCTACAAGTATACAGTAAAGAATTAATTTAGCTCTATACGGGTATACAAAACCTGTGATTTAACCTTTAGTATAAAATTTGTGTAAATAGCATCCCTAGCTAGTACTCAAATAAACATGATATGAAAAAAAAAAAAAAAGCTTGATGTATGGCATGTGTATGCATCTATGAATTGATAAGGAAATTACTCTACTGTTATTCGGCGTATTTTAACGTTTTGGAATGTTAACCTGAGTTTCCGAAGTTGGTATCTTTGCTGGCAATAACGAGATGATAAGGGGGATGATTTGGACGTTGTTTTACAAAAGGGAACTAACCCACAAAATCCGCTTTTTGAGAACACGTGATTTGAAGTTCAAGAGCCATGTAGAAACTATATGGTATTGCGTTTACTGATAAGCTTTTCCCAACGTGAGTACATATTTTTGAATCGGGGGCCCAATTTTGAAGAATTCTACGTTTTACGCCCTTTCCAGCGATACTAATAATTCATTTTGTTTACAAATGTGGGTTTTAGTTCCCTTTTGTAAAACAGCGTCCATTTCACGAAATCATCCCCTTTCAATTCTTATCAGTTCTTCTCGCCATTGTCACCATACCACGATACTAGCGCTACCTAGGTGAGGTTAACATCCCATTAGTGTCTTGAAATTTTCGTATGAGTTACCTGTTGTTAGGTGATTCATGTCCATTTCTTAACATAAGTATATACTTATGGTCATTGAGTATTGAGGTGAAAATGAGGAAGTTTTAGTTTTCAAGTATAGAAATTTCGTCTTCCTTCTTGCCTTATCATGTTTTTTATTTTTCGCTTTTATTCCTACATATGAAACTGAAGTTTTGTATAATTCATTAGATATTATAGTTGAAATTTAAAAAAAAAAAAAAAAAAAAAAAGTCTGGCCCGCGGCAATACTGAAAATCTTGCCCTGGTGTCATCAGAAAAAGTTCTAGTTTTTACGCTGAATCTTGTGGTCACACTGGGACATTCAAAGGAACAAACCTAGCGCTCATATCAGTTCTGACGTTCCAGCAAGTTTGAGCTCCAGTGACCATTATTTTTTAAAAGAGCAACAGTTCTATGGTAAGTACATTCATTTTTGTAAAATAAAAATATGATACGAATAGATTATATCCTCTAGAGTAGATTGATACGAGAAAATTTTCAAAGTTGATAATTTGTCACGAAGATATGGCCCCCCATTGAATCTAGGATGTAAGTAGGGTACAATACGAGTAGACGCGCGAGTTTTGGAATTAATTTTTTAATTTTTCAACTGAAAAGACTATATTCTGACGAGTTTTGATGGTTTTTTCGACAGATGAGATTTATAAATATCGTAAAGCTCACTTCCGAACGAATGTATGACTTCTTGGAAGCAACTGAATCAATGGCAGTGTTTCCGAAAACGAATTTCTTAGTGATGATGATGCGGATGAAGAAAGAAAGTACACGCAAGAGCTATCGAGCGAGTACGTACCAACTTTTCGAACATATTATGTCGCCTGTCTTGGTGAGTTTGATTATGATTTTCCTCCAATACCATCAACTATATTGAGTTTCAAAATGAGAGCGTGAATTTGTGAAACCCGTGAAACATGTTCCTATGGAAATGTCGACTAAAATGTCAGTGTGTTGAAATGCAGGACATTTTTAGTGTACGTTTTCATGTGCAATGCAGAATGCACATACAAGTGTCGATGTCAACTGTGTAGTATACATTTCCATAAACAAAGAGATTAACAAGTATTCATCAGTGGATGTAAAATTCAATTGATATTTTAACTAACAAGTAGATTTATCTACATACATCGACGTTATTATATAAACATTGAAATATCATATGCAGCGAGTTTACACGCGTTCAGTAGACGTTGATAAATTTTCGTATACCTAGTTGAAACTTTAGTTGATATTATAGTCAACAAGTATGGACATTACTCATCAACATAGTAGTATCTGTGTATACAAAAGTAGACCCAATTGTACAATTGACTTTTGCATTGACATGTTACTCTCCAAATGGTTTAGGTTGAACAATTTTTATATAAATTAAGTTATTGTCATAATTCTTACCATATTGCGGAGCTATTTCAAAATCCAAAGGCTATTTTGGAACAACATGTTTTGTGAAATGTTAACACTCCTGATGGTGGTGTTATCAGCAAGCGTGGATGTGATGTTGAGTGCTCATTGTGGGTTTACATTCGAGTCGCCGACTCAAATGCAAATCCACCATCAGCATCAAGTATAGGTATACGTAGTTCAATTGAACAAATGAACAGATTCTTGAGCCAGAGTGGTAAGTTCTGTTTTATGTTCAAACATGCTCGAATGTTTATGTGACTTTGTGATTCGAAAAAGAAGTCAGGAGACCTATTATGAAACTTTTATCACGATACCACAAATCGTTACAGTGGTAATTTAATATATGGTTTACTGTACAAGTTACCACTGTAACGATTTGTGGTATCTATCGTGATAAAAGTTTCATAATAGGTCTCCTGAACAATCTAGCTGCACAGGAATGATCCGCGAGTGTAATTCATGTACGAATGTGATAGCATTAATTTGCTTATATCCTCTTGATTACCAATGTACGAATTTGTAACTCATTTCGTTGAGTCGTTGGGTGGAAAATGTTATGACTGTTTTTGCGATGTGTGGGCTTATTTGAGAATACAATAAACTAGGTAGGTAATAGGTATACACTAACTGGATTGCAGGATTGCAGAAAATGGTCCGAAATTATCATACAACTTTCGGACATCATCAAAAGGGAAAGAATCATGCGCTGTATGTCAGTTACAATACACGAACAATTGAAAAAGTGTTACCAGAAATTGCCGATGGAATAATTCAGATATAGTTTTTTCTTTTTATTGTTTCTATATCTCTGGGTAGTTTCAAGTGTGTTCAGTTCTTTGTTTTTCGGGCCCACAAGCGCTTGTTGTAGGGGGACGTTAATATAATAAACAATAATAAATTATGAATATTAGGAGGAACTGTTCACGTCGTTTTTCCGACTCGTAGAAAATGGTACCTATTCTCAAATAGCCTGCAAAATATGGCAAAATTTTCTTACAAACTCGCTTGCAGCGCTTTCTGAAGATGACATGAGGAGCTTGTTTCGGTTTGATTTGAAAGAGGAAGTGGCTATCGAATTTGACATCTCCTGTCACCATCTTCATACTACATTTGAAAAGTTACAAAAGGAAGAAGATAGGTTTATTTTTAAATAGCTCCACACTGCGGTATATGGGTGGGTTTAAAACAATGCGTTCTAATGTATTTAAATACAGAAACTCAAAAGTAAAATAAAAATGATGTTGATACGAATGTCGATGCTTCTGTCAATGTCGAAACTGTTTTACGGGAAACTAAGCGGCGAGGGAAGATGGAAATACTGTATCTCCAATTGTTTGTGATACTTCGATGGTCTCTATTCCTTTGCTACCGACTACTTGCGATATTTCTGCGGCCTCTGCTCCTCTGCCAATTCCTCCGACAAATCCTTTGCCAGTCGCAGCGTTGGTCTTTTTAAGAGCTACAAAACCTACAGTAGCTAAAGTTGTTCCAACCGCTTTGATACTTCCGGCAACTCTGATTCCTCAAACATTTACAGCTGCTCCTGTAACCCCTTCAGCACTTTTAATATTTACGATAGCTTTGGCATCACTGACAGTTGCTCCCATTCTTACAATCGCTTCATGTCCGACAGCTTAAAGATGTCAACCTTTTCTTGATTTTGAGGATATTTCTCCAATCGATCGAATACGTCGTGTTCCTCACAACTAAAAAGTAGAACGTCACTTTGCACTCGATATGCCCACAGTCGTGTAGGCCCAATGTGCCAAATATGGGACAGCATATTCATGACACTTCTACATACTGTATGCCCAATGTACCAAATGTGAGACAGCATACCTACACGATTCCAAGAAGGGGTCAAATTTGAAAAATAACATCGATTTTTGGAGTCATTTACATTGGAATGAATGATAGAATAATTTTTCCCCGATGGAAAGTATATGCTTGGGCATGAAAGGGTTAGTATTGATAGAGGAGCGCTAGCTAAGTTGGCGTACGCTTAATGAGCCGATTGTTTCGGATTAATGTAGCATGCGAGTTATTTGTTATTACCGCGGCGGACTAATTTTATAATAATATGCAAACCGTGAGTAATAATCCAAATTATCAGATTCCAGGCGAAATTTTCTAGTTATGTCTCACGAGGCATTAAATATTTACTTGTGCTGAATAAACTTTGCTATACACGTTTCTCGGCTGCGGCTCCTGCTTCTTAATACTTCGCTCGGCTGTATCAGAAGCGCAGTGGCGCCTGCTTGCTTTTCGAAAACGGGCGAACCAGAACGAGTACGGGGCACGCATTTTCCAGCAGCAGACATAACGTATACGGTGCACAAAGTTTGCCATCATCGTTTCGGGGTCTCTCGGAGATTATAAACGCGTAAATTTCTGAGGTGAAACTCGGCTACTAAGTATATTTTAAGCGCTTTGCTTTTCATTTACGACTGGCGGGCTGCACATTCAGTCGACTATTTATGCGAGACTGAGCGACTGATTTTAAAAGACATCGTGGCATGCATTTCTGCGTAGGCGAGAGCGAATACCAATAGAGCAAGGCCCTTCTTCTGAGAGTAAAGTCAAAATTTTTAAAACTCATTCCCTGGTGAACTCCCGACTCACTGGAGGTGAGTTAAATGGGTTGTTAATTTCTGCGGTGAATGAAGCTACAGTTTGTGGGTTTGACTATTTATAGGAATTTCTAGTATGTACATATGATATAGGTACAAAAAAAGAAGGGACTGAGCGCCTGCTATGAAGAGAACGCAACCCATTAAACAATCAACTAGTGGAGGTTATAGAGCAACTATCACTGTATAACTATACCAAATTTCAAGGTGCTAGCATTAATATTTCGATACGAAAAAACGAGTAGGTACATGAATTAAGGCTGTCAACCAGAGAGAAAAATTATAAAAATTAATTCTTTTTATTCTTTAATCAGTACAGTAATGTTCACCTTTATTTTTCAAAATAACGTCCTCCCGATGCTATACATGTATCCCAACGTTCAATCCATTTTTCGAACATTTTTTGGAATTCACTTTCTGGTATTTTCACTGAGAAAACATCGACGACTCGAAGAACTACGGAATCAGATGGAAAATACTTCCCCCGGGGTGCTTCTTTCAATTTCGGAAATAACCAGAAATCATAAGGTGCTTCGTCAGAAAGCTGTAAGTTTCGGTAGCACTCTGCTCCGATTGCAAACGATGGAAGAGAAGCACTCCAAGGGAATAATTTTCTGTCCGATTCTACAGTTGTTCTTCGAGCTGTCAATGATTTTTTTTTTAATGAAAATACCAGAAGGTGAATTTTTATAATCTTTGTCTCTAGTTGACGGGCTAAATTCATTTACACTTTCCTGTGCGGATCTTAAATCGGAAGATTAATGCTAGCACCTTGAAATTTGGTATAGTACATAATACATGTAGTTGCTCTACAACCTCCACTAGTTGGTTGTTTGATGGGTTGCGTTCTGTTCATAGCGGGCGCTCAGTTCCCTTTAAAAAAAGATCCTGTGTAAATATTATAACTGCAGAGTATGGATCAGACATCGGAATTCCTGGGGCCACATAACTCTTTCAAAATTAGAAATGGAATGTGAATAATATAGGTATCATTAATTTTTTGGACACATAACTGCCTTCATTTTTCAGATATGCTAGACTGCTAGAAAGGGTGGAGTCCAAAGTTTGCAAACAGTAACAAAAATATCAGCTGCAACCAAACTGGCCCTTTTCGATACACGCAACTTAAGATTCCAAAATTGGTGGTAAGTACGGCGAGAAAATTTCTTCAACCATAAAAAAACTAGATTCTCCCACCTGAAGAGCCTAATTTACCCCGAGTTGATACGACTTATTCTCGTTCAGAAAAATAAAAATTTGGAGTATATTTTTATACCATGTAGATGACTTAATTTTGAATTTCTCTTGTTTCAATCCCCGTGGACCATCATCGATAGGAATTTTAGGAGAGCTCACATCAAAATTTATAATAATTTTTATTGAAAAACTACCACGGAGATCCTTGAAATTCTGTTTCTTTGATGTGAAAATTTTTATAATCAAAGGTAATCCGGTCTCTACTTGTTTATTTTTGAAAATTATTACAATCATCAAGCGTTCATGACATTTTTTTCCACTTTTGAAAATTGATTAAACCTTATCTTCAGAATTTTGTTTATTTCAGAAAAGTTTATAATTATCAGAGGCCCCCGCAATTGATTTCTGAGAGATTGACCAATGAAAATGATCGGCCAATAAAAAAATAATGAATAATAAAATTGATCCAGAAATAAAATAGATCGACTCATGAAATTGTTTAACTAAGAAAAAAGATGAACTAATGAGAAGTTTCTTTTATTTTGAAAACTTCAATATTCTCATCCGAAGTTTTCGACAATTTTTTGTTGTTGAAAATATGCATTTATAATCAAATGTGATTGGACCATTTTGTGTATTTTTGAAAATTTTTGTAATCATTCGAAATCCACCACATTTTGTTTATTTTTGGAATTTTCTCAAGTATGATCGTCGATTTTTTTTTTTTACTTTTGAATGTTTTTATACATTCAGTAGAGGTCATTGGAAATTAATTCTAGAGGGAAGTTGCGAACATGCACCATCTTTCTGACAGTAAAATTTCAACAAGCTTAATTGATCGGCCAATAAAATTGATCAAACGATAAAATTAATTGACAAATAAGGTAAAGGCCCATTTTCCCGAATCCGTTTTCTCGACAGGACATTTTCCCGACAAGAAATTTTCGATAAATTTATTTCCCCGAATCCTTTTTCCTGACACCTTTAATCCCGACAGTTCAAATCCCGACACTTTATAAACACTGCGCTGACTGCCTAACATACACCAGAAGCTGACTGGATGTCCGAAGAGTTTCTACAGAAACAAAGACCACACAGCAGGCTCATCTTCCTGTGGAACAAGAAGGGTCCTGCTGAAGAAGTACCTTGCCAGCAGAGGCTCCCCGACTCAAGACACTGGTGAGGCGTAGGACTCGGGTAAGTAATACCAGCATTAGTCAGTTGAAAATTCTGCAGTGCAATGCAAACCACTCCCTAGCGGCTATGGACATGGCCACACACCACGCCATCCGCCTAAATTGGGACCTTATAGTAGTCTCTAAGCCGCACTGCTACCGAAACACCCCCTCCCCACAGGTTGGAACAGGGTGTGGAAGTGCGGTGTTGCCCTCCTACTTGGTAAGGAAATCAAATACAAAAATCTGAATATTAGTAATAACAATATAATTGGTATTAAAGTTCAGGGTATCCAAATTTTTGGCACATATCTCTCCCCCAATGAAAATATTGGTAATGAAATCAGGGAGCTACAGCACCTGGCATCCACGTCAACCGACCTGAATTGCCGCATGGAGGACCTCACCAGTCTTCCTCGGCGGCCCAGGGACCACAGCTTGTGTCAGACCTGGTGAATACTGTAGGTCTCACCAGATGAAACAACACAACTCCCACATGTTTTCATCAGGATAGGCTGTCCATTAATGATTATACTTCTAGCAAAAACCATCTCGGCCAACTACTAACTTTTGAAAATGTAATAGAAAAGGATAACGTAAGAATTAATAAAGCGTGGAAGAAATTCTGGAGTCTAAAAAATATACACAAAGGAAACTTTAGCTATAAAAACAAAAGCGAAATTTTCAATATGTGTTTTTACCTGTCCTAACATACGGATGTCAAACATGGCCATTAAGCGTAAAAATTTTGAATAGAATTAAGGTAACTCAAAACACAATGGAGAGGTTAATGCTGATGATAGCAAGAAAGGACAGGATAAGAATCTCTGTTATCAAAAGAAAATTAAGATTCAGTAACAATTCAGTTTGGCAGATCAAAAGAATAAAATGGGGGTGGGCGGGATACATCTACCGTCTCAGAGACGATCGTTGGACCTACAGGGCCACCTTTTGGCAACTGCTGGACGGCAAAAGAAGAAGAGGCAAACAAATGTTAAGATGGAAAGATGATATTAATAAATTTCTAAAAGTAATAGCTTCTAATGAATAGCGAGGAATAGGAATGAATGGGACCATCTACATGAATCCTTTGCCCGGCATGGGTCAGGGGAGGAGCGAGCCCCACTTTGGGGCCGCTAAATCACAATATAATTACGTACTAACAATCCCCTAAATAATGTTTTTTGTGAATTGAATTTGCATGCGTAACTAAGTAAAGAGACTGATTTTTGGAGGGGTAGTGCAGGGATATTTAAAAATTTTTAAGTTTGTTGTACCCTTACGGTGAGACTTGCGTCATTGGGCACTGGCCACTTTGTTGAAGGCGGTGGCGTACCAGCCTGGTGCTCGAGGGGGTCTGGTCTTTACCAATAGAGGAGGGCGGGGGCTAAAAAAAAACACTATTCACAAAATCGCGAAGGAGTTCAGATTCCCTGGACCCTTTAGCTACGCCACTGGTTGGAGAAGAAGTCGTAAATCTCCTGTCGTAGATTACGTCCAAAACGTAAACTTGTGTATAGTGTAATGGCTCCATCCTCCGCTACTTTAATGTTGTACCGAGTAACTGTATTCTTACTACATTATCGCTGAAACAGAAAATGACATGCAAACGGACAGCTATACCAAAAAAAAAAAAAATCCCGACCTCCGTCAAACCGCGTAGTGAAAAAGAAAAAGAATTCGCACAACTTTGCGAAAGTTGCAGTTTGAATGCCATTTCCGCCTACGTTTCTCATTTCGTTACATGCAAACGCGATGAACTTATCCAACAGACCGTAAAAACTTACCCGTCCTTGTCCGAACCGAACAGAAAAAAATTCGGCTCCTAATTTTTCAAAATTGATTTTTTCTGTTTGGAAGACACGTAAAAAGAGAGAAAGAGTTATCTCGTAGTAGTAAAAAAAAAAAATAGGCGTACGACCTTAGACGCTAAAATTTTACGTAAAGGTGTGCTCGCGAAAATAAGGTGGGGTGTAAACTTATGTCGACAAGCGCGTTACAAGTGGTCCCTCCGACCAACCCCTCTAGCAGCGCCGAAACTGATGCACTCGCCGTCCATGTGGTCTCTTTCATTACCCGTCAGTGTTTTTCATCTCCGATCAGTGCCACGCGTTCTTTTCGGTCATTTGGAACTGCTCTGACAAATTCGCGATCGCGTGCACAAATTTTTCGTTCGGCTGCCCGTCGCGTCGCCTTTGCTCCGTCATCGGCCCGTGCAATTTTCATTTGGTTTTTGTGAACTTTGTTCGTGTGCGTGAAAATTTTCTCTCTTACGGCTGTATATTTTACTCGCACGAAAGAATGGTGAACTAATGGTGAACGTGTCAGTGCGGAATGCGGTTCGCGAGTGAATTTTGAACGACAGGTGACCCTTTGCTATTCATTTATTTGCTGTAGTTGAATGCTCATCCGCAATTTACTCCGCCATTCTGGGGTTCTGACTAGAATCTGATTTGTCATCAAGTGGGGGCTTTCGAATGTTGTTTGATCGACTGAATAGGCCAGAGACTATCCAGCTCTTGTTGCTTTGGCTTTTCGTGCTTCGACTTCAACAGGCAGGGGCGGACTGAGAGGCTGGGGAATCGGGAATTTTCCGAGAAGCCCTTACGCATGAGACTCCCGCTGGAAAATGAGGTCATAGTCAAGATGATAGTTGTTGTAATTATAAGATTTTAACCAACTTATGTATCTATCTGTTGAACAGTAGTCAAACGCTCGACTTCTTGCACTTTAATTGTTTAGGTACATATTGTCTACCTGATCCGCTATTTGTACCTTAATACCGTGAATTCAAAGCTCTGACTTGCAGTAAATCTCCCAGGACTTGATTTAGAATCATAGGGCTCCGAGGCCGATGTCTTGGAAAGGCTCCAAAACTATTATCGTTCTCAGAAACTCCCTGAGAGGAGGCCTGACTTTTATATTTCAAATTTTAGTCAAGTTCAGATGGCGAATCAGCTAAGAATTTTAATTTTTTTTTCTCTTTTTGAATGAAAAAATATTGATTTTTTTACATTAGCGAGGGCCTCTTGAACGTCCTAGGGTTTAGACCCCGTGGACATCTCTCCCCTTTAAAGACAGTCCTGAAATACACACTTCTTAATCATTGTGTTAGAGTTATAGCTAGGTAGTTGAGAATCAGCATTCTTCATTCGAAAATCAAATACACTCTGCATTGAGTGCTCATTGGAAATTTAAATAATAAAACATTTATCGTAGAGTTGCTGTACTAGGTTGTAAGATTCGATTAATGAATACGTGAGTATTAAAAGCTTCACAGAATTTAAAAAACGAGACCTACAGTGGGATTTGAGTCAATGTGAACTGACGTGAAGTACTAGCTAATATAGTTCAGGTTAGAGCCGTGGCTGTGGAACAGTAGGGGCGAGCTCAGATCGGCCTAGCAATCTAGGCGTTGGCCATGGCCGTTTTGTAAGACCTATTTTGGCACATCAAATATCACCAACAATCAGAGATGTGCAAATACAAGTAGGTGCCTAAACCTATTATTACAAATAGAAAACAGGTGCCTACTGACCTACTTCAAAATAAGGTGTTAAAATCCAACATAAACATGTATTAAAAACCGAAAATAAAAGGTCGCTATTTTCAAAATAAGTTCTTTGTTTATAACTATCTTACCAATTCAAAATAACATACCCGCCTAATTCGGATAACGAATTCGATCTTAACGGCCGAAATAAGTTGGAGTAATCGATTCAGTTTTTTTGATACTTGGAAATTCATTCATTCACGCTTTTTTCGGGTTAAAAAATTTTCGGAAAGCTTTCGAAAAAGAAGCGGGTGAAAATGGTTCAGTTTCTTGAGACAAATGCAGATTCAGCGTGAGCTGCGAGATCCAAAAACGGTTTGGGCGTACCTCGAAAACTAAACATCGACGTCGCGTCGCCGCCATACTCGTATATTCGGACAATGAATTCGAATTCGGCCAAAAATGAGTTGGAATAAGTGGTGAACTTTTTTTTTTTTTTTTTTTTTTTGTAATTTTAATTCCTCCACCTGATGAACAAGCGCACACTGTTCAGAAAATTACGCTCTCAAGTAATGAACAAATCGAATTAGTGGAAATCAAGAAACTGATTAGAAAGAAAATTAGAGAGGACTTTTACAAGTTTGAACAATAGATAGTGGAGTCCATAACCTAAGACACATGGTGTTATAACTCCGGAAGAAGGAATTATAACAAAATTCTCTGGGAGTTACTCAAAAGAGACTAAACGGTGCCAACACGAAACGAAAAAAAGATCAAAGAATAATTCTGAATTGTAATAAAGAATGAAGTTACAACTTGAAGTGAAAATTAAAGTTAACAGAACTTAGAACTTTGAAAATATACGAACGGCGAAACGGTCAACGAAAATAAACTGAGTCTCAGAGCTGATCTGAAGACGAACTTGCCCAGAAGGTGCGTATCAAAAGTAGTAGAAACCGAATGCGAAACCGAACTCAAAACATGAGCTTATATTCGAAATTCTCGAGGGTGCTTGCATGATAAACACATGATAAGACTAATGAGCGTCTGGTGAGACGTCAAGAAGTTCAAATTTGGTAAGAGGTTTCGAGGAATAAGCGCATGTGTGGGCAGTTAAAATAAGATAAAAAATACAAAGTAGCAATTTAGTTAACGACAGATATGATTAAGTGTGCGTACAGTGTTTAGGTTTGAGGAGATAAATTGCACACAGATTCAAAGAATAGCAACTATGTATGAAAAGAAGATAAAAACAGAATCTGAATATTTGATAATGGCATTGAAAATAATTGAAGAATTGAACACGAAATTATCTACATAAAATAACAGCTTCATGGTAACAAGGAATTGGTAACTTCAGGCTAATATACAAATTAGGAAAGTGACTAAACAGAATAAGGACTAAAGGATTGATGAGGACAACTAATGAGGATGAGAAAAGAATCAGATCACGACAATAGTCTACCAAACAAGTCAGGAGGACTTTTGACTAGAGGCAGGGACGTAGCAAAGGGTTTTGCCTGGGGGGGGGGGGGTAAAAACTGTGAAAGTCCCAACACTGACTCAACTCAGAATTCCCAAGTATCAAAGCAAAAAAAAAAAACCAAAAAACTTCCTTTTAACTTGTTGGATTTTTCCAACTCGCCTGACTGAAATAGTAAACTTTCCCAACTGCTGAGTGAAAAATTCCTACAGGAGGGGGGGAGGGTAGTTTCCCCTCCGTACGTCCCTGACTAGAGGCAGGTATCTTTTCCCCAAAATTAAGAATCCAAGAGGCCAAACTAACAATCCGCATGGAGATACCTAGAACGGCCACGGAATTTTACAGAAACATTTACAATAGCGATATAACTGGAACTACAAGTAACACTGACTGACACGACCGACCAATGACCAATAGAGACGACACTCCAAACATACAAATAAAAGAAGTAGGAAGGGCATTGGAGGAACTGAAACCCAACCGGGCTCCAGGTTCGGATGGTCTGGAGAACGAGGCTCTGAAAATGCTGGGGATACCCTAGCACGCCCACTGGCCTCACTATTTAACTAAATTCTTTCCTCGGGTCGCTCACCTAATGAGTGGTACTCATCGGAAATAATTCTATTGCACAAAAAGGGAGACAGATCGGACATACATAACTATAGGCCTATCAGCCTCTCATCGAACATTTGTAAGCTATTTATGAAAATAATCAAAAATAAAATCTACAACATTCTCGACGCTCAGGAAGCCGTTGAACAGGCCGGTTCCCGAAAAATTTTAGTACACTCATAGGCGGAGATGGACCATAACTTTTGGGAGGACTTGAGCCCCAGTCACCAGACCCCAATAAAAAAAATACTAAAACAAAATAAAGTTTTTTATTTTCGACCCTTCAAAAATTTTCCTACCACAACGTCAATTTCGATTAACTCTTTTTCAATATAAAGAATCGATAATTCTGAAAACCTCTCCTGAGTCATTGATGTTCTCCACCACGTTTTAATTCGTCGCATAGCTAAAAAACAGCAAAAAATATTGATAGGTAGGTAAGTTAAGTATAATTTTTAAAAAGAAGCTTCCTTATAATTCTTAACTTGAAATATGTACCTGAAAAAGACCGTTCCGCAGTAGCGCTCGAAATTGGTATTGTTGCAGATATTTTGGCAAGAATATACGCGTTTAGTGCGATTTTTTTATTTTCAAAAATTAATTTAACTGGATCAACTCTTTCGTTAGGAGTAAGGTTTGAGTATACATTCTCTAAAATCTTCAATTCTGATTGCAATAGGTCTTCATTGATTGCGATGTTAACTGACGATTTGTAATGGCTTATGAAAGGAAGAGCATCATTATAATTAAAATCCCAGAAAGAATCGATCAGGTCGCTATTACTAAACTTTCATCCGAAAAACGTGACTTGAACTGTCCGATGACGTTATCATAAATTTGGCAGTATACTTTAATTCTGCATGATTTTTTATTATCAATATCATATTTTTGTCCAAGTGCAGAAGTTACCACAAAATCGTCCAATTTACTTGAGATTTTCGAGGGTCTTTTTCGTTTAGAAGCAGTACTAGAGGAACCAGTGACTTCTGATGCCGAAGGAACTATTACTTGAATTCTAGCAATTTCACAGAGATTTCTAATTTCTTTCCAAATTTCATTAAAATGTGTTTCATTATTTCGATCTTCTTCCAGAGCATGTAGAATACTTCTTAAGTGTTGTTTATTGGGAAAAGAAAAATGTGAATAATCTATTCCAACAACTGGTAACTCTGCACGGGTTTTCGATCCATTATAACATAACAATTTTTCGTAATGAAAGACCGTTTTAGTATCTGTCAAACACTGATATAGTTCATAGCTTGAAAATTGAGTAATTACGAATTTTTTTGAGTGAAACGTTGGTTATTGATGACTGGACATATAAGAAATAATTTGGGGGGCTAATTCAAAATTTGGAGGGGCTCAAGCCCCCCTATGCCCCTCTCTATCTCCGCCTATGAGTACAAATGATCATATACACACCCTGAACCAAATCTTGGAGAAAGCAAAGGAATACCAATTATTCGAAAGAGCAATGATGTTCGTAGATTTCAACAAAGCGTTTGACTCCATCGACCGCGAAAAGTATTTAGCTAGCTTTGGCGAAACAAGCGGCTCTCAAAAAATTATCGAAATTTTAATCGACCTTTACTCAAACTTAGTAGCAACTATAAAACTAGATAAAGCGACTGATAGTATTAAAATCAACTGAGGAGTTAAACAGAGAGACTCTCTTTCGCCAACCTGCTTAACACAGTGCTAGGGGAAGTGTTTCGGCAAATCAACTGGAAAGAGAGGGAAATTAAAATTAGAGGGCTCTACTTTGATAAACCCGAAAATTCGAATAACCTCCAGTTCGCAGATGATATTGCTATCATCGCAAAAAATGCAGAAAAACTGTGGAGTGTGGCTGAAGACCTGAGGGGAGAAAGAGCGAGAAAGTAGGGCTAAGTATCAAGTTCATCAAAACAAAAATTTTAACCCACATAATCCCCTTCGGAGAGATCAAAATCAATAATAAAATTATCGAGGTGGTTTCCGAGTATAAATATTTGGGCTAAATGGTATCGTTCAGGAACAAAACTGAAAACAAAATTAAAATCAGAAGAGCAAATGCATGGAGAGCTTTTGGAGCACAAAGACTGATACTGAAAGGTAACATTAATTTAAAAAGTAAGATAAGAATTTTCGAAAGTACAGTTATCCCGGTTTTAACGTACGGAGCCCAGACATGGGCCTGTACTAAAAAACAAACACAAAAAATACAAACTACTCAAACTGCAATGCTTAGAGGCATTCTAAAAGTTGAAAAGAAGGACCATGTTTGAATAGAGGACATCTTTGGTAAACCTGAGGCAAAATCAGTGGGGAGTATTCTTTTTCTAAATTGCCCTCTACCCGAGTCCTGGAATCCGCCCTTTCAAGCATTACTTCAGAGACGTCGGGGAGGCTGTTAGGGCTTAGGGCTGTCTTAGCCCTTTTCCCTTCGGGCCGAAAAACCGGCCTCGGTCGAAAATAATTCTGGTGAGTTGCTACGTGGGCTCGAACCCGGGACCTCCGGATTCTGAGACCAGCGCGCTATCCACTCGACCAACCAGACCTCATACTCGGCCAATCAGTTATCAAAACACTTAAATTTAAATATGCAGGCTATCTTGCCAGAGAATCCAACTCGAAATGGAATAAAAGGGTAACGTTTTGGACTCCTCAAAGAAAACGCAAACCGGGGAGATCAGTGACGCGATGGGCAGACGGTGATTGGTCACATGGCCGGCTCAAACTGGTTCTCTATAGCCAAAAACAGGGGGAAATGGTCTGAACTGAGCAAGGCTTATGCCCAAAAATGGACTATCTGAGTACTGAGCCTGTGGCGACGCGGATCCACCCGTCTATCGATAATAAATGTAAGGTACAGTACATAAGAGGCGCTGAGTTATAAGCCTAATAATAAAAATAAAAAAAATAAAAAGTACGTCGGAATGAAAATTCTAGAAAAGTCCCTTAAGGGATACAAAGATTGCCTGACCGGTTTTTTTCCTTTTACTTCTTTCTGACAATGTGCGCAGAAATGGTAAAATTTGTGGAGAATAATTGGGGCTTACATATTTCTTTGAGCGATGACAATGTAAGAATAAGTAGTCAACTGTTCAATTTTGTTGATTTTTGAAAATTTCTACGTACTACATGTCTCCTTCCGAGCACAAAAATTTTCAAAAAGCTTTTGAATTCGACCCGAGAGAAATGGTTCATCTTTTTGAGATGGATTCGGACCTGTCGTCAAAGTAGAAGTATAATAATTTTCTAATAAATTTTACCGCATTGTATGCCAACTTTTGAGCGTATCTTGGGAGACAGAGCGTTGCCGCTAAATTCGGTTAATGAATTCGAACTCAGCGGCCAAAATTGAGTAGAAAAAGAAATAAGCAGTTCCCTCATTTTTTTTTTATTTTTAAAAATTTCTCTGAAACTTTGAACGTATTTCGGTGGCAGGACGTCGCCACCAAATTCGAACAATGAATTCAAACTCAGTGGCCAACACTGAGTTGGAGCGAGAGGATAACTCAATTTTAGTATTTGAAAATTTCTCCCATTTTTTTTGGGGGGGGGGGGGATATTTGGGAAGCTCTCGAAACCAAACCCGGGTGAAATGGCTCAGTTTTTTGAGACGAATTCAGATCCAGCGTCGAAGTTGAGCCAAGTCATATTTTTGCTGAGTTACGCCCATTTTTGTATGAACTTCATCGAGTTTTCGAACATGCCGCAAAATTTTCGAGATACTTTTATGTTATACATATTTTTGAAATCGATATGCGTCAAAGGGGCCACGAAATATCAATTCAAGCTCCTTTTTTTTTGTTTCTCGAGAGGTCTTTTTGCCCCAGTCTGCCTCTGTGAACAAATAGCAGCGTCGGTCCTCAAGTGCCTCATCCTGTGTTCAAGTGCTGATATTTTTAGAACATCTGGAGTCAGTCAGGGCCAGTGTGAACATTTTTCTTGTTGGGAAGATACAAATTTTTGGTACTTACATGTGAACAGCCTTTCGCAAGAGTGTTATGAGTCCAATCTTAGCAAGTACTTCTCACGAGGAACGCAATGGTACCACTGGATTTCCAGCACGACCACTCAAAAATAATAAGAAAAAAAAAAGAGAACGATGTGGGAATTTTGCAAGAATGTTATAAGTCCATTCCAACGTTGAACGTTCACCATCCACAGCTGAGGCACGCCTTCTGTTTATTCATGGACTTCTAATATGTTATACAATTTTGCACTTCACCTATTTGTTCAAAATGTTATAAGTCACGACTCGTTTTTTTTTTGCAGCTCTACAAAATGCGTAAAAGAAGCTGTACCGAAACGGTGCTGCTACCTAATTCTATTTTTTTCAAACTGCTAACACTACCCAGACACTTACAGTTCGTACAGGAATCTTCGTTTTACTCTCCTGAAAAATTGCGTTTCTGGACTTATAACACTCTTGCAAAAGCCTGTTCATTGTGCCGAAGAGGTTCTCGAGTATCAATTGAGGCTCCTTTCTGGGTTGTTCCCGAGAGGTCTTTCTGCACCAGTTTGCCTCTGTAAATAAATAGCAGTGTCAGTTCTCAAGTGCTTTATCCTGTGTTCAAGTGCTGATACGTGGGGACTTTCGGACTCAGTCAGGGCCAGTGCAAACATTTAATGTGATAAGAAAACACTCACTTGCGAGCGATGCGAGCAAAATTTCTTCGATTTTTCGAAGAATTTCTGTGAAAAAAACTGTATTCAGGACGGCCATGGAGAGCGGGACATTACCCCTCGATTTCTCTCTTAAAACCATAACAATAAATCGATCTGAACTTACCTGCTTTAAATACGGACCGAAAACGGCGAAAATGGGCTTGATCAAAATGTTCAAAATTCTAAGTTTTTGCAGAAAAGAATTAATTTATTAAAATTGGTGTTGTTCATGCTAAGGACTGAACCAAATTGTGAGTATCCTATCTGCTCGGAATTCATCTGTATCTGAGGCAGCCGATGCCGGGTACCGTTCCATAAGCTTAAATACAGACGGATACGTACTGAAGGGAAATTGTCAGAGAAGAAATAGAGAAACCCAAAATTTTTCATCTGGGAAGTCGCCACGCTACTTTCATAAACAGAGCTAGCGAAAAGATTTTCAGTGAATTGGCCACAAAACTGAAACGGAGAAGGAAGCGTTTTCACGAGCGTGAAGCTTGCATTGAGTCTTGCAGTTGCACGAATGAGAATTTCTGGCCCAACTCCAATAGCCAGTCGGAAAAGTTGAGAAAAATCAAGCCCACTGAAAGATTTTTGTCAGCATTTTTGCCGTCTCTCTCCCCCTAAAAAAAATTTGGGAGGGTGCTGACTGCCATTCGTGATGAACCCAAATATGTATCTATATTTTTCATCATCTCAACACTCTCAGAAGGAAATTTCGTGGAATATTCTGTAATCCAACTCAACAATTACGCGGGGTGAAGTAGGCAGAACATGATGCATGGAGGTGATAATGTTGCCAATTCATCATGCGCAGATGAAACACCTTCATAGAAAAACGTCGGATTGTGAAGTTTTATCGTTTTTAACGTACTTGAGAGGGGATATTCTGGAGAAAAAAAAATTTCAATCTAATATCAATTGCGGCAGGTAATTGGCCATCAATGAAGCAATTTTGATAGGGTATCATGATTGACATTTCAAACATTTGCAAACTTCAAAACTCTCAGCTCTTCCTACCTATAACTAGGGTATCTCTGCATACACGCTCGCACTTTAGTCCGTTTCTTGGTCAAACTTCCTAATATCTGAATTCGATTCCACGAATACAGCTTTTCAAATTGAATAAATTCTTCAGCAGATAAATAAGAACTCTAAAATCGGTGATAAATTCGATTCCACATATATCAAGCTGGTCAATTTAGAAGATTCACCGAAAGTTAGCTCGCACCGAGTATCATACAGGAAAAAGTTTCCGAATGAAATTTCACGACAGACCCGCACACCCGCTTTCTTTTGAACGTTTCAAAAGCGAAACAGCCGCTTAAATATTTGAGAAGCAACTCAGGAAAAATAGCGAAAAGTGGCCAATTTTCCCCTTGTTCGAAGTATATACCGACTGTCAAATAGGCGAAGACGGATGATATTTTGTAAAATTTTCGGCGGATACCATTAGCGGCGCTGGCATTGCACGGGAAACGTTCCAGGGTGGTTCCATTACTCCGAAATAGGTCATGATGACTGCATGTCACTGGACTTGAAAAAGTTACCCTAGTTTCGGAGTAAAAGTAATTTCTATACGCAACCAAAAATCAAAGATTCATCAATCGTTTATCTATAAATAAAGAATGTTGGGAGGTTAGAACGATAAATGAATTCCAAACTCTTATGCTTTTTGTAGAAAGTGGACACACTTTGCGAACTGGTTTCAAGTTCAAAGTACCTGCCGTCGGATAAATTGTAACTACGAAATTCATCACCAGACCGAGCTTACTACTTCTGATTCTTCGTATATCTAATTTATTGCATTATTAATAATTTTGGGTCTTTGTTCGGGCTGTGGCAGTGACGAATCTATAAATCATCCCCTTCTCGAATATTCGGGTCAGCATCTTCAAACTTGTAACTAAGACAAGTGAGACAGTAATTCTTAGAGCACCATGCAGAAGGGCCGTCCTTAAAACTACGAGAGATTCTCGAAAGCTTGTTCAACTTTCTATTAGACACTGTCAGACTAGTTACCCTTGCATGCTTTTTCATGTTTATTGAAACTCACAATTCGACTTATTTAATCACTTTTTGAAGACGTGATTGAGGCGAATCGTCAAGAACTCTTGAAACTCGTTCGTATTTGTCGGATATTCTTTAAAATTCGGATAAGGTTCTACGATTTTTGAAATATTTTCACTGAGGACGCTCTAAGACTCCCCAAAACATTTTTCAAACTTTTTAAAGCTCTTGATATACGTTTCTACGACTTTTCAAGGCTTGTTTCCTTGTATAGATTGTTATGGCTCGTTCATGCTACTTTAAGACTCTTCAAGTCCTTTAAAGATTCTTCTATATAAAAAATTCCTTATGATAATTTCAGACCTATTTAATATTCTTTAGAACTCTTCCAGACTGGATGAGGATTCTTTAATATTTAGTCGAGACTTTTCTAGGTTCTATAAGACTCTATGAGACGTTTGAAGACTCATTCAGACTCTTCAAGACTCTTCTCAGACGTTTAAGACTTTCTCATGCCTAATCAAAACTGTTGCTGGCCTGCTTAAGGCTTGTATGACTTTTCTGTTGACCAACTACATATTTTCAAAGAATATTCAGTTTAAATATTTCTCACTGGAGGGTTTATTGCCTCATAACCCCCTCGTGTATCAGCGCCTAGTTTTAGTGAGACGTGAGGGGTCGATTTTAGGATTTGCAAAATGAGGTAGTTCATTTGAGATTTGAAAAATGAGAGCTTGATTTTGAGATTCCGAAAATAAGGTCCAATTTTATGATTTACATAATGAGACATCATCAGTTTTGATGATTGCAAATCTGCAAGATGAGGGGGACGGGTAGTGAATTTAATAATTTGTAAAATATCAAAGTTCATTTTGATAGTTGCGAAATAGGCGGGGAAGGGAAGGGGTCGGTTTGGAGAGAGAGTTTGAAATTTGTGAAATGAGGCGAGCTCCTGCAGTATTCATAAGATCAGTAGGGTTAACTTTGAGATTACTGACATGAGGTGGCAGTGCCGGGTGTAGGTAGGCTGACGCTGTGAGTAAAATTTTCTTGCCGCCTTTGGCCCGAACTATAAAAAGCGAGCTTTCAACGCTCTGTGGTAAATTATAGAACCTCTCTTTAGCACTCTCAATCTCAGTATAGTCGAATGTCAAGTATAATATTACTGCTGCTGTATTTTGCTGTGTCTCGATTATATTAGGTATGTTTTTTTTTCTTCTTTTTCAAATTTACCGCCCTGTGCAAGTGCACAGTCTGCACATACGGTAAAACCCCCGCTGTGAGGTGGTCAGTTTTAGTTGAAGAATTTGGAGAAAATATAATTGTCAGTTTCTATAATAATTATTGTAAAACGTTAGGCGATTTGAAATTTGCATGATGAAGTTCACTTTTAGAGTAGCAAAATCAGAAGTTGATGTAGATTAACTCCAAGGGGACTATTTTGGAATCAGCAGAATGAGGGGAAAGAGGAGCGGTAATTTCAAAATATGCAAAGTAAGATAGTTTATGAGTACTTTATTTTGAAATTTCCAAAATGAGGAGGTAGAATTGTAAGAATTGCAAAATGAAAAGTCATCGATTTTGCGAAAAGCAAAATGTGAAAATGTGGGAGCAAAGTGAGTAAATTTTGAAATTTATAAAATAAAATTTCGTTTTGAATTTAAAATGAGAAAGTTCGTTTTGCGATTTGCCCAGTGGAGGGGAGAGGGTTCGATTCAGGCCTGAGAGATAGGGAATCCTCGGATTCGGACTTTTTTAGAGGTCGTTATTTCTCATAATTTGATACCTTTTTTACATTGTCTGATTATTTTCTAGGTCTTCGAACACAAATCATAATTTCCGAAAAAGGCCCGAGAAAAATTGTATTTTTTTAGTTTTTCTCTAGGCCTAAATTTTTATCGACGACCCTTGGTTCGTTTAAAGAGGGGAAATTTGGAATTGGTGAAATTAACAGGACTTCTAGACTTTGCGAAATGGAAAGGTTTATTTTGAGATTGGTGACATGAAATGGTTGATTTCAATTTGAAAATTTGAAAAAAGTATGATGATCAGTTTTGATAACTGTTTAGCCTGAGGCTGATTCGAAATTGGCAAAATGGAGAGATGTCCATGCTGAGTAGCAAAACCAGTGTTTGATTTTAATTCACACAAAATTGCAAAAATGAGGATATTATTTTAAAATTTGCAAAACGTACAAGTGAGATACCTAATTCATTTAATGAATGGCATAATGAGAGCTTAGTTTCGAGATTTGCAAAATGTAAGCTTGATTCTGAGATATCAGAAATCAGGAGTTCGGAATTTAAGATGTTTGACAACGTGAGAAATTATCATTAAATTTCAAATTTTCAAAAAAAGTGAAGTTTGTTTTGGGATATTTAGAATTTTTAAAAATTATGACTCTTTGATAACTGTAGAATATAAGGCTGATTCGGAATTGACTTTAAGAGTTACAAAATCAAGAGTGAATTTTGATGTACGCAAAAATGAGGGGTAATCTTGAAATTTTCAATTTATGAGAATTCATTTTGGGAACTTTGAATTGAGAAGTCCATATCGATTCTCAATAGCGAGAGTTGATTTTGATACTTGCTAAATGGGTGAGTTGATTTTGAGAATTATAGAATGAAGGAGGAATCGATTATAAGACTTGCAGAATGAGGTTTCATTAGTTTTCACCATGGTAATAAGAGGGCAAGGATCACTTATAATTCTTGCAAAACGAAAGTGTTCATTCAAAGATGGACAAATGTGCAAAATGAAGAATCGATTTTAGTGTTTAAAGTTAATCTTAAAGTATGCTGGATGGGGACGGACATTTTGAAATTTGCAAAACTTTGTCGTAGATTTTGGTATTTGTAAAATGAGTGAATTGATTTTGAAGTATCTCTGCAGAATAGCATGCATTTTTAAATTGATTTCTTAGCGATTAGGAAGACTCAATAAAGATTTTACCCCAATCTGAACCCCTCCCCCCACGACCTTAAATACGAGGCCTATTTTGATACTTAGTTTGATTTCCAGAGTCATATATTAGTTTAACCTATTTGAAATTTGAAATGAAATTTTGAGGTCTAAGTGGGAGCCGGATCAAAAATATGATGAAACATTAGAAATAAGCGATCTGAAAAGCCCAATTTCGACAGTCTGCTTGTTATCTTCGCATTTGTGATTCAAAAAATGATAGTACACCATGGTCGCCTTTTTGGGGGAAAGAACTTTTAAGGGAGATACATTTTTTACCGGGAAAGAGACTGAATACTGCACCATGAAAATTTTCATGTGTCTTGCGTCAACCCAATTTCTGATTTAAGCAAATGTGAAGAAGTTTTCTTTCTAATTTTAAAGATTTTTAAAATCAAAACTTCAAATTTCTATATTTGATTTTCACAGACGCTCTATCTTCATTCGCTTACTGATCCGTCGATTTTGTATTTTTAATACTCCTCAAAATCGTACCAGAGGATTGGAAGTATTACCCCAAATACTTGACAGTTAGCCTCAGCTGGAAAATCAGTGGCCCACAGTTGAAAAATAAAACTTTTTAGAATGTGTTGGCCTATTTTTCAAATCCAAATCAGTAAAAAAGACAGCAGCTTTTTCACTTGCACCGCTTACGAAATTGGGGACATTCCAGTTGGAAAATTTTCAGTTTCCCTCTCCACTGGCATTTTCCCTCCAATACCCTCCTGGATTTAGGTATAAAATGCACTTGGAAAACAAAATCTCTTTCTTCAGATTTGAGGTACCATTTTAGGGGTTGCATTACTGATTTTTTTTTTGTTGTAAATGCATGCCAAGTAGAACTTTTTAAATTCGAACTTCGATGTATTATTCAGGACCACGTGAACGGTGGAAGTGAGGGATAAAGTAAGAACTTTCCCTAAATTTTCGAGAGGAAGCGTTGCCCCCATTGAACTGCGCTGGGAAAAACATTTGCAAGCTCTATTTCAAAGAAATTTCGACTTTTTGGTTGATAACCCCATACACAGATGAGTTCTTTAGACTTTCGTCTGTTTACAAACATTGAACTTTGCCTCTCCCCCTCGTTGTTCACGTAGGGCAATCTCTACTTGAACGAGAAATTGGTTACTTTCGTTTTTATCTGCGCTCAAAATTTAATCAACTCGTAACACCTTGACCCTCTTTACCGCATCAACATCCATTTCGATTGTACAGAATTCTAAACGAAACATCCGGTGTACGTAGGTACTTTTGTTCTGCTTCTTGTACACTTAAGATCCGCAATTCCGCAAGTACGACTCTGTAATTAAGTAAATTTAAATTTCCCTCTATCCTCGTAAACATTGCTTTATAGTTTTCACCAACCGTGTATCCTTTCATCACTGCAAAAGTCGTGGCGAAAATTCCTACAACCTGAATGCTCATTAGATTCATTTACTCGTTACCTTAATATTACATTCTTACTTCTAGTTCCAGTCCCTGAGGAAACCGACTATAACTTTACGTTTGTTTAATTCCTGCTTCGAGTTTGTCGTATCCCTGTCTTAAAATTGGTCGTCGTTACACTTCAGAAAGTAAACCCCGAAACTTTGACTTTGACCTCCCTTTACGCATTTAATTTATTCCGAACTCGATTACCTCGCTTGGATTTTCATTCTCGATGGCGGTTGCCGGCGGTCGCTTTCTGCGGGCTCAACATCAACAGATTTCAAATCCATTAGTTACCTCTGTACCGAGTTTATTCTACCAACACTCTTACAAGTGTCTTCCCAATCGTTTCTAAATATTCCGCCTCTCAGCATACAAATAGAAACTGTACAACAATAATCCCGCTCAACTTGTGGGGCCAAGGTTAAGCAATGGCTATCGATTATAGAACGACCAATGAAACCTGCAGTTTTAACTACATCTTATTCTATTCTCAGACTTCAGAAATAAGGATACGACTTCTCGAAGAGGATGGGGTACGCGAATTTCAATCTTACTAAATTAAAAAGATAAAAGAAAGTAAATCAAATAAAGGTCCGTAAGTTTTTGGTTGTTTTACTGAAACCCGAACAGGTGAACTGGTAAAACTATGTGGGATAGGGGGGCTTCCTTCCTCTTACATCTCTGGTAACGGAATTTGTAATACCTACAAAATTCGATGGCACATCAGAAACATGGATTTTTCTAAACTTAAGTCGGATTCCCCTCGGTACTGATGCGATGCCCGAAAGGGTAGTTTCCGGTGCCGGGGGTGCGGTGTCTCAGGGGCCACTTTGGCATGCGTGCATCGCCATACGTCCCACAACACCAAACTTAAGTCGGAATGGCTGTGAGCAGCGGCAGCCTCAGCCTTAGTGAATAGATTTGTAAATTCAAAATTTGGTCCTACGCTGCATTTTGTATTCGTTCCTCTGTTTGTTTTTCAACTATGAAATTAATGATTCTGAACCAACTTGCAATATTCAAAGTTGTATATTGAAAAACAATTATAAAAACAATTTTATAAGAATTTAGATTAAAGTAACCACTTAATTTTCAATTACACACCGTTTCAAAATCGGCGTTGGACTTACATGAGAGACAAAGAGGAAGCAAGATATGGGCGTTCAGTTGGACGGGAGCGACAGAAGAAAAAAAGGTAGAACAAGAATGGAATAGAGAATGAATAATTATGAAAAGAAATATGTAAACACCTTTTACTATGACATTAATCATGAAAAATTTTAAATAAGACGTAGCGAATTTTAACCTGGTCTAGAAGGGCCTTATCAAGAGTCGTAAACGAACCTTGAAAAACTTTAATGATTCCCAAACAGGTCTTGAAGAGTTTTCAAAGGTGTAGAAAGTTATTAAGAAGTTTTAAGAAAGTCTAGAAGCGTCTTGAAAAGCTGTATATACGAATACTGAAACGTCTTATTGAATCTCGAACCATTGTCTTGAAGTGTTTTAAATAAGTTTAAGCAAGTTTGGAACAGTCTCGAGACGTCTTAGGAGAATTTAAAATGACTTCGAGAGTTATTATCATGCCCTGCATGGTTCTGAAGAATCTGCAGTAGGTCTGGACGAGTATTCAACTAGTTTTAGCAACTCTTGAAGGAACTTTGAAGACTTAAAGAGTCTTAATTAGCGAAGGGGGGGGGGAGTCTTAAAGCGTCTTAAACCAGGCCTAGAAGAGTCAAGTTTTAAATTAGTCTCGAAAAATCGAGAGATATGAAACAAGTGTGGAAGAGACTAAGCGGGTCTTACATCATTCTGAAACGTACTTCAAGGATTTTGAAAAAACCTAGAGGAGTTTTAAACAGGTTTAAAAGAGCATTTAAGGAAGAAACGTCTTAATGACTCTAAACGTGTATAGTGAATCTTGCACAGTCTTAAAAAATTTAAACAGGTCTGATGAAATCTTGAACAGTTCATAACCATTTCTGACGAAGTCCTGGTCATCAGTCCAAATAAATCATCTTACCATGTCTGGTTAAGTACTGAACTGGTCTTAGCGAGCCTTGAAAAACTTCTGAAGACTTTGAAAGAATTTTAACGAGTCTTAAACGTGTCTAGCCAAATTTTACGCATCTATAAAGGACCCCCACACCTGGTAAAGTCTAGAACAATCTTAAAGAAAATTAAATAATTCTGGCAGACCCTTGGATAATCCTAATATGTCGTGCCTCAAACAAGTTTGGCATGACACCAAATTGGTTTTAATGAGTCTTGAAGAACTCTTGAAGAGTTTTAACGAGTCTTTAATGTGCCTAGCAAAACCTTGGGCAGTCTTAAAACACCTTAGTCCAGTGAAGTTTTGAACAGTTTTAAAGAATCATAAACTTCTTCTGGCAAAGTACTGGATAGTCTTAGTAAGTAGTAAATCACTCTGGTGGAGTATTGAACGAATTTTAGTGAGTTGGTTCCAGAAAACTCTCGAAGGGTCTTTTATGAATTTGTTAGTCTTACAGAGTTGGACAGAGCCTTGAAGAATATTAAAAGCACACGAAAAAATATTGCAAAGTCTGAACTCAGTTTTGATGATTTTTGAAATCTTAAACGAGTCTGAAGAAGCCCGAAAGAGTTCTGAATAAGTTTGAAAGAACCTAGAAGAAGTCCGGAAGAACTTGACATGCTTTCAAAAGGAGTTAAATATAAGTTCTAAGGAGCCTTCAATGAGTCTAAAGAAACCTTCGTAAGTCTAGAACAGATAGGCCGACTCCGAAAATAATAAGCTCAGACGAAAGTTCGATTCCGGGCCACGATTCTAAAAAGGTCCAGATAAATTGATTTATTCCAATGCTGATTTCGCTACTCGGAGTATATAGCACTGTAAACAAAAGCGCGGAAACCTGCCATTTTCTATCCAACCGCGCCCGTCAATGCTGAATTGACCACGCGGTATGCTCCGCATAGTAGGATTCCGTATCCACGGGCAAGGTTGGATACAAAATGACAGGTTTCCCCACTTGTATGGTTATAGGTCTCTACCCGGAATTGCGATTCTTTCTCGATTCCTTTCCGATTCCACCGTTGAAAGACGCATACAAAATGAACACGCAGAAGCAGAACACGAATTTTGTATTCAATTTAGGAATGTGTGAACGAGAATAAGAAACTGGACATTTTAAATTTTAACAAACGTTAAGCTCACAACAGAAAGCTCAGATTTCACATTTCAGTGACTGGAGCTGCAACGCTTCAAGCTTAACGAAGTAAAAAAAGAAATAGAGAAAGAATCCGGATTCCACCAACGATTCCAGGTGCCTCCTTGGAATCCGATGATGATGGTGGGGCCAATTTGGTCCCGGGATACAGCACCCCCTAAACTGGAATTACCCCGATTGGGACTGCGTCAGGATAGGGAGAAACCCTTCCACTCCCATTCCTCTTATCGCGGCGACGAATGGCGTCTTATTCTGTTTCACTGACGAGTTGCGGCGGATCTTCCTCTTCTTCTGTCGTTGGCAGCAGCGATCTCGTCGTCGTTGTCATCGTCGGTGTTTGTGGGATAGCGAATGCCGGCATTGGGCGCTGTGACCGCTACCTTTGTCTCTGTCACGCCATGTGCATCTGGCCACCACTCGGTCTTCTTAACAAAGGCAGCTACTTGATCCTATCCCACTTTACTCTTCAGCATTACCGGTCAAGTTCTCGAGTATAAGCGGCTTAACGTCCGCATTTCGAAAGACGACCACCGCTTCTTCCTTCTCTCGGTCGAATGTCGGACACTCAAACAGCGTGTGCCAGGCATCATCATCTCGCCCTCTTCCAGTGCAGCAGATCCGATGTGGGTATTTGTTGAAGACACCATGGCCGCACCTTCTTGGAATCCTCGATTCTATAATTTTGATTCCTTTGACAAAAGTATCGCCAATTTCAGGATTCCAGAATCGAGTCTGCCGATTCCAGGAAGGAATCGAGCCTTGCTCATTTCTGATTTAAATAAGTAAAGATACATTTACACGAGGGGCAAAATAGTGAAATGCTTCGAGGAGTTCAGCTGGAAACGAGGTTAAAAAGGCATGAAAAGAAAAACCGGAAAAAAGAGAAGGAAAGAATGAAGAAAACAGTTTTCACAATAGTGGAGGAGGAATTGAACTTTCAAATGATTCCCCGGGCGGTGCATGTCCCCTCAATTTTGCCTTCACAATACAGAACTATCTTATGATTCATCAACTCTAACGAAAACTAAATAATATCTGATGCAGTGTAGCAGCTAGGTACCTCTTCTTCTCATGATCTAGGAGGGAATCGTTTTATCTCAAGAGAACACACGGGTCTTAAAGTTAACCACACTGGTCACCTCGATCGTACGTATCAGACATTATTGAGATTCATGAGAGAGAATACTGTACATAGTTTTACAATGTGCCATAATGGAAGAAGGAGTTCTGGCATTGGGATTCCAAACACTATTATAATTCGAGAAAACTAATACTCCTTGCGGTGTAGATCGACTAAGCCACTGCGGCCTGATATCCAAACCGACAACTAATTTGCAGCAAACAACAATTATACCTCTAATAGGGATCGCAACCCTTTCGAAACTCTCCACTTTTAGAATAATTATTACCGGTACCGTGACCCGTATCTCCTATTTCGTGCGCAGTTAAATAAAACATTATTCATTCGCAATATTCTATCGGAAAAGTTTCAACAATTTATTGATTAAAATTATATGCGAAGCGAAAGGCGCGGCGCGGATGCAACATTATCGATAAATTATTAACACCTCGTTATTCAGTTTGACCACCGGTAGTTCGCATCTGCCTACAGGGTGAAACCTTAACACCAACAACAACAGTTGATTAAGTTTACGGCCATTCATCAGACAATCGCCTTACTTGACCCCGATTTCAATTTGGATTAAGCAAATCACCGGCATAATCGCAAATTCCATGTTAATCGATCGTTCGACATGTTGGCACTAGAAAAAACCGAAATTCCAATTTCGGTTCGATGTTACACTTGCCTGTCCAGTGATATACCTTGCAGCTGGGGAATCAACAACCGGGAGGGTGATTTCAGACTATAACAGTCACAGAGCTATAATGGAAGTGACCATCAGGAGCAAAATCTGGCTCTTAATAACTGAAATTCCAGTTTATCTTCTGAAGGTCAGGGTTGGCTACCGAACGGATAACGTACAAAAGAAACAAAGTTTGCTATACCTTTACTAATATCAATAACATTTCCTTGTGTTTTGACTGAATAATGCAGAGAAAAGAAAGTGATATTGTAGTGACCATAATATCAATATCTACAGTAGTTTTCCAAACACAATACTATAAAACCGAACGAACAGGATTCTGTAGTATCAGTATTCTATCAATAACAAGGATCGTAGCCAAGAGAGCGGGCATAGGAGCAGCTGACCCCAAATTATTTTTTAGTATTAGCAAAGTAGCAATTACATCAGGTTTTCAACTGGCAAATTCACACATCTTAAGAGCTTTTTTCTTTCTTCTTTCTTTCTTTTTGCTTAACATTTAAAAAATGTTTCACTCCAATAGTTGAGAAAGTTTTGATTCCCTTCCCCTTAGTGTATATGTGCTTCACTATGACCCTGCCAATACCAATTGATCAACTAATTACCGATTGATCCATCTACAAATTCACATAAATTTACTGTAATTTCTCTTAAAATACAAAATACCGATATCAATATCCAAAACCGGTTAAAATTTTTTTTTGGCACATGCGAGATTAGGGTTTAGCACCCCCCCTCCCCCTTATGAAATAAAACTTTTTCATCTTTTGAAATTTCTAAAAAAATTCTATTTGACTGTTTAATATTTACAAATATATAAATATACATCGTATATTTTAAATTGACACAAAATGAAAACTAACTAATAAAAAATACTAATAAAATAAAAAAACTTATAAATAGCCTACTACATAAACACACACAAAATAAATAAATAAATACAATAAAAAAATAATAATAATAAACAGCAAATTTTCTGGTTCAGGTCAAATATAACAAAATTCCTTTTCGTTTCCCTAGTTCCTAATTCATTAATTTGTAAATTGCGGATGGGGGCGGGATCGGTAGTTTTTCATGGCTTAGTTTCCTTTTCTACTTTTCATTTGTTCTTTTTTATTTTGTTTTATATCTCTGATTTTCCTTTTTTCAAATTGTTCTGGTAGTTTTTTCTTATTTTATACTTTTTAATCTGCATAAATACCTACTCAAAAAACTCAAAAGATATTATAATACCGCCTCAAAACGAGTTTCGCCCAGTGAGTGTCACAAAATAAGACGCAATAAATATTTCATTTCATTTCAGAATAATAGTATCATAAAAGACTTTTTGTGAACAAAGTAAATAACCCTAACAACGTATGTATTTTATATTTAGAATAATAACACAAAGTGACTTATAGAATAACAAGCATCATAAAAAACTTTTTCTTAACAAAGTAAATAGTGAACCTATCACTGTATTTTATATTTAGATTAAATACAAAAATGACCAACAGAATAATAGAAGACTTTTACAAACGTAATTTTAGAAACATTCAAAAACAAACTTTTCTTGCCTTAAGTTTAGCAAACTTTTTTAAAAATGAATCGGTTTCAGTTGTACTTAGAATTTGGTGTTCAATTGCCAATGCGGCCATCTCACTTAGGCGGTCTTGAGAAAGGGTCGATCGAAGGTTGTTTTTGATCATCTTCAATTTAGAAAAACTTCTTTCTCCTCTGGCCACTGATATCGGGAGGGTACACAAAATTCTTAATGATACTTGTACATTGGGAAAGATGTCAATCAGACGATTTGTTGTAATATAAGACAGTGTTGTTTCGGGGCAGCTATCTTTGGACAACATTGAAGCTAAGATTATGATTTCACCCAGCAGTTCAATTTCCATTGACATCACTCTTGCCATCAGCTGTCAAAACTGATTGCAGGTTTTTGCACTTTTCTTTAATTACATCTTTTTCACAGTTTTCTAATTGTTTGATGTCATAGAGGAATTCGAAATGTTTACAGTGATTTTCCATATGTTCAAACCTTTCTGACAATGAATTAATTTCAATGTCGAGAACTACAAAAAAAAGTTTACTTTGAAAGATTTTCCTTTCCTGACTTCAAAGGTTCATCTTTACCTTCATAGGAAAATTGCCTTTGATCTTTCTTGGCCTGACCACAACTTTATCAGAGAACTCTGGATCGACTTCCAGTTTTTCGGCCAGTTCCTTTGCGTCTGTAATAACACTATTCAGCCCATTTTCCGACTTCATGTTTTCCAAAAAAGTCTTAACATTTTCGCAATTAGTTTCAAAGCGTTCTGCAGATTCACTGTTTTCTTCTGTAGTGTTTTGCTTACTAAATTAATTTTGAACAAAACGTCATATGTCAAGTGACCAAACAGCAGAGGAATTTGGGAGCACGAGGAGATCGGCGGAGAGAGGGGAGGGTCGTCGCAATTCATGACTCATGAGTCGGCCAAGGTCAGCCGTGCAAGCACCTCTCGCTTGATTTAGTATGACGCTAGATGCAGTACTAGTATGCGCTGAGCCAAAGTCGTTGTTTTGGCAGGGGTTTTGTGGATGTTACAATTGATTGTCTTTTGCTTTTCAGCTAAGTGCTGAGCAATTATATAAAATATCGACAGTCTAAAATGTAAACTTTGGCGCCCCTAATATGTACAAAAAACTCGGTCTTTTTACATATTAGGGCACCAAAGTTTATATTTAAGTTCAGTTTAACCGATAAATCAAAATTATGATTTTAAAACTAACTAACTAAAAAAAAAAAAAAAAAGGAAAAAAAACGCCGGCCCTATCAATATCAGCACCGGAACGTTTCCTGCTGCACCAGTACCATTTCTCCTACACCAATACCCAAATCTAGTGGAACATTTTGTGAAGGAGATGTATGCAATATGAGAGTCCGGTGAAGTCTAAAGTCATTTAACACATATTTTTCTTGATACACCTGCCTCCCCTCCCTCCCCATCAATGGAGAAAACGCCGCTTGAGTTGCAGGCTTTGATTCCTGCGCCAAAAGCTAGGAAACCGGGTTTGTCTCCCTCCCAGTCAGCATTCTGTAGCGAACAGAGCGACCATGGTACCAATTGAGGTGAATAGATAAGCGTGCACTGCAGTCCTCGTCAGTTTTTAGGAACAAAAGGCATTTTACTCGCAGAATAGGTTACCACCAGTATCCGAAAGATTGGTGCCATGTTGTGAGTTGTGTGTGCCCCGAGGATCACTTTACTCAACATTGTGACACGTGGCTGAGAACATTCATCTGGGAACACCGCGCAAAGTGCAACCAACCCGTAAAAGCAAACTGCCTCGCCTATATTTCGTCTAGTGGTGCAGCATAATCGCTACCATAGCCAACACTCGGATACTAATATGGCACTAAAAAAAAAGAGATTGCCATACTGAAAAATTCGAACACTATGACAAACACGCATAATCGAGAAACGGATATCCCGTGCGGCCACGCTTTTTACTCGCCTAGTACTCTCAAGAAATTCTGAGAAAACGAAGAGTGAATACTCTCCGGAAATTGAAGAGCAAAAGAGATGAAACAAGATCAATGTTAAGTAGCCGCTTGTATTCATATACATAAGTAAATGGAAGGATAAGGTCAAAACAAATAAAATTAAACTGAAAACTAAATGTCGGGATATAGGCTATGTTATTAAGAAACAAAAGTTTAAATATGCAGGGCATATGGCTAGAGGGGACAAGGAAAAGTGGAATTTAATAGCTACGACATGGGTGCCATACGGCCAAAAAAGGAAGCGCGGGAGACCAGCCACCATATGGGTGGACGAGATCATCAGATATATGGGTCCCCATTGGGCCAGCAACGCCCTTGACAGAGTCCACTGGCAGAAGGTGGTGGAAGCTTATGCCCGTAGATGGGCGGATTAGGCAATGGCTCACCTAAAGTTAGAAATAAGAAAACAAACTTGTCTAATCGAAGCTGTAATTAAAATTAAATTGTATTCACATAAGTACCACATTGGTACAATCATATGGACGCACATTAGGCAGGTATACAGTATGTAGGTACATCAGCTACCTGTTTTATCTGGGTCCTCCCTGATAAAAATAAACTCTTACCATAAAAGAAAAGGTGAGAAGCCCCAAATTCAAAACTGGTTTTAACAATTCAAACACCTGTTGGGAGGGTTTTACAGTCCAAATATAGACTGGAAACCCCTTTGAAGAGCTAGGAAGAACTACAAACAGCATTCAATAAACTCTTCAAGTCTAATCTGAAACAAGTCTTCGTATCTTGTGTCCTTTTTCAGTTATTCGTGTGTCAGTAGCCGCAAAATGAATATTGAAAAATCTTCGTTGTACAGCCAAAGAGTTGGCATCTGGAATAGTGTAACTGCTGATGACAAAACTATGCTCCCGTTATTAGAAGAATGAATCTGCCCGCATTTATTGGCTTAGAGGTAAAAATTATATAAAATGAAAAATGATATTTTTCGCTTTCATTTTCTGCGCGCATGAAATAAGATTAAAAACAACGATTAGCAAGGGATTAATCCAACGTAATCTGAAAACATGTAAAAAAAAAGCGGTAGCTCCAGAATTTACATGCTGCGCGGGGTTGATGCATATTTCTTCTATTTAGCTCCATAAATGACGTCGTTAATTCAATTAAAATAATATCTGTCTTTTTGCTGACAAAATTAATGAGTCTAGCCTTTTTATTATTATTTATTTTTTATTTTTTAACAGCTGAAATGAGTAATATGTACAATCTTGAATATCGGTTAAATATTTTTTTATCTTACATAAAAGTTTTATTTTGATGATAATTTCTTACTGTTGCTGTAAATATTGAGGTAAAATTTGAAAAATAGTTGAAATAGCGTGTGAAAAAGATCGTGTGTCTTGATTTACTCCTGGTGAAGAAAATTTCATGTTTTCGATTGTGGCGGCCCATCTGAAAAGTTTTATACGTATAAAAAGATTAGTTGCAAAATTTGAGGGAAGTCGGTAAAGGCGGGTAATCTGTGCGACTTGAAGGTCTTATAGTAATACCGAATTTGACTGTTTGAGATTTTTCAGCAGCTCCCCGTATGAGCCTGAAAATTATTATTTTTTTTTTAATAACGGTTCTCAAGGGTCAGTGAATCCCTTATTTCTGGAGTTTATTTCCTCTTCTTTCAATTCTGTCTGTTGACTTCTAAAGGATTATTAATTTAATCATTCCTGTTTTGAATCCGCATACAGGGCTTAAATGGTTGAAAGTAGGGAAACTAGGACACAAGAAATGGATTCAGTGCCCCATTTCAAGAAGATAATAGTATTGCGTAGGCTAGTATGGGAAGGCGCCAGCTGCTAAAAAAGCTCACATTCTTTAAATCGGTGTTAATTTTCATGAAAACTTCAACCGTTTCTCCATCAGACACTGGTTACTCTTCATACTCTTCATTAATTTTGCCTAACCTTCACAAAAAAAAAAAAAGGAAAAAAAAAGATTGGAACATATGGAACCGATGAGTGAGGAAGGATGCCACATAAAATTCAAACAGTTTAGGATTAGGACCGGACCCTCGCGTGGGTGTAGGTAGCCAAAAATGAAAGTCTACTATTTTTTTTTACTAAGCGGTTGGGGCTACCCGAGGTGGCCAGTTTGGAACCTTATTCCGGTGGCTGTGCGAGAATTAAATCTCCACAGTTGCGGCCCCAGGACCAAATATAAATAGTTTAGACAAGGTGACCAGCTGCGGAGGAGGCACTTACCGTACGGGTGACAATATGTACCCCAAATTGAAAAATGTAAAATACGAACAATGACTTCCTCTTTTACTTTCCTCTTTTTCCTCATTATCATCATCATCATCACTCGAGTAGTGGCAAACAATATAACATTGAAAAACAATCCAACTGTGACAAATTCCAACCAAAAGTGAACAGTGACAACGTATACCGTAAACCGGGGTGATTTTGCCGAAAATTTTGGGGATTTTCAAATTTGAGCACCTGTAGCGCATGCCTCTATTGGAGATACAGGAAATCTAAAAACTGTTCCGTATTGGTTGAAGCTTTGGGAATAAGATTAGCTTGGGGAATCGAAATTTCCCTCTCCCTCCAGATGAATATCGGCAAAGTTACCTGCGCATGGGGTGACATTGTCAATACATAAGAAATTCATAGAAAATGAGTGAAAATGTTTAAAATTTATTACGAAAGGCCATAAAAACAAAAAAGGAAAATTGAAATTCAAGTTAAATTACGTCTTCGGGGAAGATAAATATTCCTCGGCATTCAATGGGATCAGGTAAAACTCTTTTGATGGCAGCAAATTTCATGTAATCAAAATCATCCTTTAAAGGATAGTAAACTTCCTTTTTTCTATTTTGATATTGCTCGTCCTCCTGGATTCCGACGGGTGTCATTATTTGTTTTGTGAAGATAATTATAAATTGTTTTAACTAGTATCGTGTATGCGGCTGAAGTTTCAGCTCTGATCATATCATGATTTCGAACTATCTGTTACACACTTTTCAAGTGTTTCTCGGATATAATCAGAATAGGTGCGACACCCTACTTGTTTTTGTTCTTGGTATCTCAAAACAACGTCGAATGACATCTAGATAAATTCAAAACTCAAAACAACCTGGCAAATGTAGAGGAAACTAGCAGATTGTAACGTTTCAAACTAATTACAACAGAAATTGACACGCGGCAAAGTCACCCCAAGGCAGTTTATCGCTTATACTTTGTGATTGCAAACTAGAGAATGTCCAGGCCTATACATCCTTGGAAAGCTGAGAGCTTAGGTCTTAAAATGACATCCCAATGATTTTTCTATGAGTGCCTGGTTGGATTCCACAGACCTTATTTATCAAGTTACTATTTCGGAACTTTTCCTGTGATTGAAAAACAGCCTACCTTTGCCACCTATTTCGGTCTGTGATACGGCTCACTGATTTTTGAAGTGTTGTATCTGTATGTCCCTTCATCGATCTATACACTTAAAAGTGTTAGGAATACATTTGTATTCGTCACAGAGCAGGTAATATGGTCAAAAATGAAAATCGGCAAAGTCACCAGACAAAAAATCCAGTACTCCCGTGTATAGCTTAAAATCATCTGATCGTCTGAAAACTGAAAGACAGCTTGAAACAGAAATTGATAACTGATACAAGAGCCAACGGCTGCAGGACTCTGCTCTTTCTGACAGAGCAAGATTCAGAAAATTTGAAAGGAACCGTTTTCCTACTTTTTCTTTCTAATTTACACTGAGCGAACTTTGCCTCTAATTTGATATATCATAACTTGTTTCCTCATGACCAAAATTCCTTCCTTACCTTCTGGTTCCGGCAGCCTATGTTCCTCTACATTTTGAAATATCGACCTTCATCTTTTCTTCTCTGTTCGAAAAAACGAATGAAGTATAGCTGTCTGCTTAGAAAATTTGAAAATGACTAGGACAAATCTGTTGTTTTAACATCTGACAAGACCGAGGGACTGCCTATAGTCAGTTCAATCAAGAGACACCCATTCAGGTAAATAGGCTAGCTGGTAAACACAGAGGCGAAACTTGATTTTCAGTTTGGGGGGGGGGGAGGAGAAGGAAGATTTGCCAACAAATATTTTTTGAAAACTAAAAATTCGCCGACAAAACATTGAAAAAATTTGAAAATTTGCCGATTTTTCAATCAAAATATTTCTTAATTGAAAAAAAAAAGCAAAATATGGGCTTGGGGACTAATTTCTGAGAATATCCGTGTACCCTCAAAAAAGTCTGCCTTTTTTCTACTCTTTATTTTTCTTCCTTCCTTCGTTCCTCTTTTTACCTTATTCTTGAAGCGCCTTTTTTATGAGCCGCTTGAGACATTCTCCTTTCTCGGCCCTTGGGCAAACATACACTATCCGAGAGGTTTCTTGGATTCATTTAATACTATGATAATACGACTCTTTTGACCCATCAAGACCTCCTCTTCCTACTTATGTAAAACTTGTAGGACTCTTTCAGGCTTCTCTGAGACTTCAAGGATCTTCCGAATTTGTTCAAGACATTTTCAGGCTTCATTAAAACATTATACCTTGGAGAATGAAAAATTCAAATGAACAGTTTCAAAATTTGCCGACTGTCAAATTATTGGGTTTCCCCCCCCCCCCGTCGCATCCCCCAAGCACTCACATATGCGCACATGAGCATACTAGTCTGGGAGGGTAAGCTAGAAAGATATTATGAATACTTGAGAGGAACCCACAACTCCCTTTACACATTAAAGTGGTTGTTATTTACTCTTGGTGATCTTTTTTCTTTCTGAATTTCTTCTGATTTGTCTCCTAAATTGGTTTCAATGGAATCAATAAAAATTAAAAAAAAATAAAAAACACTACGGAGTTTCAGGTCGATCGGACGTAAGGGAATCCGTGCCACAAGCTCCCTTTCATTCTTATGGGAAAAACACAGAGAGTTTTGACTTTTGTTCCAGACTAAATTTCCCTTTCTATATTCACCAGGACCAAAGCACGTAAATTAAATAATAGCATAGAACATTTGCTATCGGATTCAGCTTGTGACATTGGAAAATAAGTCTTTTGCTTTCAACTTTTAGACAGCACCGTAGCCATGGGAGGCAAGCCGGCGCTGAGCCCCCGCTAAAGGTATCTTGAGCTCTCCTAGGCAGAGATACCACCATTAAAAAAAATCATCATTGCGCCACGCTCCTAGCCAGAGTGGTGCTAGCGGGTACTGAGCACCCCCTAACGCTTGCAGGAGCCTCCTTTGGCAAAATTTCATGAATAAAAATAAAGAATTTCTTCTATTTTTCTCGCTAGTTTTGTTCAAAACTTTTCATTCCTCTACATTTTAATGTTAAACTTGTCAACATTGATTTTGCTTTGAAAGATAGAAAAATCGTATGTATGTCGTTCTTTATAAGAAAAGGGCCCGAGTGTCTATAGCAGTTTCAGACACACAGGCCTTTTTCTTGTGTCATATTACTATATTCACAAACACAGTGGTAGGCTCGCGATCCAGTTCACATAGAATATCGATGGCTAAATACCTGAATGGCTGTTTGAGAACTGATAACTTGATAAGTCCACAGAAATTGATTTTTTTTTTACTTCCAAAAGTTCGAAAATTTGATTGTTCTAAGTGTCAATTTTTTCAGGCGATCTATTCAATTTTTTTCTCAATTGGTTGTCGGTAAGTTGAATCACCAATTTTGATTATGAATTTTGAGACCAAATTCAATCAGTGATGTAGCTAGGATTTTCCGACGGGGGAGGGGGGCAGAGTAAGATTTTCAAGGGAGACAAAGTCGAAAATTGAAGTATTTTTTTAAAAATCGCCGATATCAGAGGACCACTGTATAAAAATGAAGGTAAAATTACTACTTAGGGCGAAAATTTTTCGGAAAAACGTAATTTAAAGCAAAAAATTGCTCATTTCTGTATATTTTACATTTAATTTTAATGTACCTTGGGGCATTCGCACCCTTTGCCCTCTGACTATACCACTGCCTCGTAGAACTCTTCACATTATATACTATGTGTATCCTCAAGCCCCCCCCCCCATAGTAAATAGTCAGCACCACCTACCGCAGATGGCTGACTACGGGCCTGCTTTTAGATTTTAATAAAATGTTCAACTTTCTCAAATGTCAGACTCTAGGTCAAACAGAGAATCTAGTAAAAACCGAGTAGTCATTGAAATTCGAAATTCAACTTTTGCTACCGACTTTCAGGATTTTGAAACGTTTTCCACATCTCAGCTTTGTTTTAACCTTTCAGATAACGTTCGATACTCAGCTTGAAACCTTCGGCTTTTGACTGACTAGTTTCTGACAGGAGTCCGGGGTACTCCATTTTCAGAAACGAAATTTGACTTTCAGTTTAGGGAGGAAACTAAAAATTCGCCGACAAAATCTTTTAAAAATTCAAAATTTGCCGATTTTTAAATAGAAATATTTTTAATTGAAAAAGTAATAATAATAGATAAATAAACAAACATCCATAAAAATGAAAAATTCAAATGAACTGTTTAAAAATTTGCCGACTGCCAAATTATTGGGGGTGCTTCAACCCCCCATACTCCTATAGTTTCGCCCCTGGGTATACAAATAGGACAATTAGCTATCCACCAATCAGACTAGTACATAGACAGAAGATGAGCGGGTAGACCGAGTGCTCACTTGACTCTTTTTTGCATCCCAATACTGAAGAAAAACATCCATCTGACCTTTCTGCGCGATCTTGTTGAAGGACTCTTTAAATCCAATCACAATAAAGCAACTGTTTTTAAACGGTTGTATCTTTGTGATATAAAAATAACGACTGAATGAGGTAGGTAATTGGGCAAATAAATAGACAGACAGATAGACAGATACGTATAAACACTTTCAACTTCATGCAGTTATATTATGACGTTTATTTGAAAATATTAAGACCCTGAGAGGTATGAGCCAACAGAGGATGAGAAGAACTCACTCTAAAAACATGTCATCTATTGAAAAAATTGCCTCATCAGTTAGGGGAAAGCTGGCAAAGGAATCGTGGATTTGTCAGTTGGCAAGATAAAAAAATGAAAATATTTCTCCCTCTTCTCTGTTTTTTTCCTTTTTTTTTTCTTTCTTAGAATAGTTGGTGAAGTTTACCGTTGGTTTCCCCACAGTTTGTTGCTAGAGAGTATTTTCTTCTCTATGCCAAAGAAGCGTGTGTATATGAATCATTACCAGCCATGTGTCTCACAACGTTAAGTAAGCGACCCCTTAGACACACACAGTAGCACCCATCCTTCAGATACTGGGGGTAATATGTTCTGCGAATATGTCATGTTCTTGAGAAATGCAGAGTACGCTATATGTTCACCCCGATTGGTACTGTCCCGCTCTGTTCGCTGGGATGTTGTTGGGGAGAGACAAAACTGGTTTATTAGCTTTTGGCCGTGGGAATCGAATCCTGGTCGTAAAGATGCAATGCGAGCGTAATACCACTGAGCCACAGAGCTACCTTGTTAATTTCAATGAAGTACATACCTAGGTGCATCAGTCAGTAAAATAAAAATGTTTCTTGCGTATCGCCGATAGAAAAATTAAAATGTCCTACTTATCAGTTCCGTAGGTGCTTTGCTACCTTCCTGATGGCACTGAGGTATTACAAAACCCAACTGAACTTAATGGATGACTTTTTAAATAATTTGTAATTCATCAACTCTCCCATCTCAAAATCTTAACGAGCTGCAGAGTTAGCTCTTTTTTGTAAAGTGGCAGCTGGCTCAGCTGAACTTGAAATCGGCGTTCTTTATTAATAACAATAGGTAATACAGTGTTACATTGTATCCACATTCCACGAAATTATAATTAGTTAACTGACGTGAAAATTTATCTCGGTACTGATCTCCATCTTCCTATAAAAATATTTACGCTTATCAGTTTCTTTGATACAATCCTTTTAGACTAGATTCAATCGCTCCCGAATAAAGGCGATTCGAGTGAATTTCTATTTCATAAAGCTGGTTTACGGATTATAACACGAGGAAATGCTAAAACAGCTTCAAAAGAGGAAGTAATGCGATGTTTCAAGTTTTTACATCGATGGAGAGAAGTAGAAAAAAGAAAGAAATTACCATTTTAGAGTACATATTTAATATGCGTGGAATCTGCGCTTCCAAAACATCTTCAAAAACCTTTTAAAACGGATCTTTTTTCCCTCCGTTCTCATCGTTGCCCTCTTTTTTTTTCCTTCCTTCCATATTCTGCCTAATATTTTGAACCCCGATTAACCTTATTAAACAGAGAGTAAACGCCTATAATAAGAATGTATATTTCAAATCAATGCGGAATAATAATGGCTTTTAATTTGTCTTCGAGTAGTCGGATCACGTAAATGACCACTTTATCTTGATTTTACGTCGACATTTTTATATTTTATTTTTCAACTTACACAGTAGCTGTAGGACAGTCCGAGTATTGTGCGCCGAATTTTGTCGTCGTTATTAAAAATCCATTATCGGGTGTAAGGCAAGGTGTAAAATAACTGCTAAAGGGTAGTTGAATTTAATGGAAGGGAATTCGGGGAAATTCGTTTTTTTACCGGGTTGTTGGAGGTTACTGAAATGCGATATTATAAGTGAACAACGAAGATAATCCTTAATGGGGAAAGGGGGTTCCACGGAAGTGACGGGTTTCCTGCAAAAAGCTTATTTCAGAATTTGAAGAAAGAATGAAAAAGAAAGTAAGCTTTTAGAAAGGGTCCGACATGAAGGATGATGGAAGTTACAGAAGAATGGGATGGGAGGTACACAAAACTTCATGAAGTCTTACCAGTGGACCCCATTTTCTTCTCGAATTCATTCCCTCTTACAATAAAGTGAACGGGTGATCCTTGTGGGGCTCTAGCCCTTTCCCTCTAGAAATGTCACACTGTCTGCGTTTCCTCTCAAAACTCCGTCACTTTTTTGACAAAGTATTTTGTGGTCGAATATTATGGAGATTTCGATACTAAAGTCGAGTTACGTTGACAACGGCGACTTTGAGTTTGAGTTTTGCATCAACTTCGACATAGAATTTTGTTCCGAGGGGGTTTCATGATTTCTGAGTTCTAAGAGTGGGTTTTAGATTTTTAATCTGAACTTCCCTGGTTTCCAAAAATTGAAATACAAGTCGAGAATGGCAGGCATTAATTACTTTCAGGAAATTGAAGGAATTATCGGAATAGGGGAGGATTCAGTGAGTGCTGAGTTCGAATATTAAGTTACATTCTCGATAAGACGTTATTTATGTTCAAGAAAATCAATAAAAAAAAATTGCGCTCAAGTACTCGTATAATAGGCAGAGATGCCGAACGGGAACGAACGACTCGTTCTTCGTTCCTTCAGCTAGGGAACGACGCCGTTCCTTTTCTTTTTTCGTTCCGGAACGAGGAACGGAACGACGGAACGGCCGTTCCCCTATCATTTCGCCGTAAGCCTGATTGTTTATTTTTATTCGCAATTTGTAAAATTTTAATTTCTAATGAAGGAAATAGAATTTTTCATGCCTTCAACTTAATTCGCTGCAGGTAGAGGTTGCACTATTTTTATTTTTATGAAGAAAGTACCTGCGAGTAAACTGAATCCACCTTTGTTGTTACCTACAAATTTCAAGATTCAGGTACTCCTCATGTTCCTTAATTGTCGATTTGAGATCGGTTGTTATCGGCGAAAATTAATGATGATTGGTGTCAAGTCTGTTTCCTTGCCATTCTTGTTGATAGTGAAAACATATTTTTATGAAATAATATTTCTCTATCTACGCAACATGATAACTAGGGTTGAGATTTTTATGCTTTTACATATTTTTTGCCATTGCTTCACTGAACACTTACCTTTACAAACTGTAAGCTTTGAAGTAAAATGAGCCATATATTTAGAAAAGCATTTTTTGTATATTTTATGGGTAGTTGCTTATTATTTTCGACTATTTTTAAAATTCTTAGGGCACTTTCTGGCATATTTTCACAAATTTACAGTTTTAAGGACATAAAAATGCATCTTTCACTAGATTTACTCATTCTTTCTCAGGAAATGGCAACTCTGTCAAAGGAACTTCGAACTTGGTGAACCAAAAGAAAAAGAAGAAAGTCGCCTCTTTCTTTCTTCTCTACCATCAAACTTCGTTACAATACTTTTCATTTTTTATTTCAGTTCAGTACATTATATACTGATGCAGAGCCTATTTTAGGAGAAATTTGGAACTGCATTGTATATGATTCTGCATACAAAATTTTTCGTCCTCCTCCTCACGAATAAACTTATAATATTCGGCAAACTGAGGCCATGGACCTGCAGTTTCCGACTGTTTGTTGTACTCATCCGTCATTTAATAAACTTTAAAATGCGAACGAAAAGTATAATTTAAAAAATATGGAAAGATTTGCTGATATATTATATCTACTGAAGTTTTGTTACTCAAATAACTTGAACTGACATGAACCCCCCTCCCCCCCCCCCTCGGAAAGACAATTCGCGCCTATTTTTTATTTATTGGCAATTGACTTTGGGAACGTCGTTCTTCCGCATTTTCGTTCCGGCATGAGCCGTTCTGAACGTCGTTCCGGAACGACATGTAAACAGAACGGGAACGGAACGAGGAACGAGCCGTTCTTCTCGACTCGTTCGGCATCTCTGATAATAGGTAATAATAATAATAATAATAATAATAAAGCCTTTATTACGATAAGGACAGATATACTCCTTTTCTAATTTGCTCTCAACCCGAGCCCCGGAATCCGTCCTTTCGAGCATTACCTCAGAGACGTCGGGGAGGCTGCTAGGGCTATCTTAGCCCGCTTCACTTCTTGCCGAAAAACCGGCCTAAGTCGAACATCTGGCGAGTTGCTACGTGGGATCGAACCTGGGAACTCCGGATTCCGAGACCAACGCGCTATCCACTCGGCCAACCAGACCTCTAAATATACTCGTATCTATTTAAATTTAAAAGTTACAGAACTTATACCTATACATGTACTTATATATTATTATTAACCGAGTTGTGTCCCATACCGAGCCCCCATTTCGCGGGCATAAGCCTCCCCGATTTTTCTCCATGTGTGTATGTCTTGAGCTGCCCTGCACCAAGGCGTCTCCACCCTGCCGGTAATCTCCCACTTCCAGCTTGTGGCCGGTCGGCCCCTCCTCCTTTTGTGATCGTAAGGGATCCAGAATGTGACCCTTCTACACCACCGCTCCTCGCCCATTCTGGCTAGGTGACCCGCATATTTCATTTTCGACATCTTAATGATGTATACTATATCCTTGCATTTAGTTTCTCCTCTGATCGACGTAGCTCTAATTTTGTCTTTTCTCTTCAAACTTAGAATGCTCCTCTCCATTCCTCTTTGCGTGGCCACCAGCCTCATGATTTGAGCCTGTGTGAGGGACCACGTCTGGGCCCCGTACGTTAGTACAGGCAGAAGGCATGCTTCCAGCATTTTTATCATCGATGAAATTTTCAAATTGCCCTTAAAAATCGACTTCAAGGCCCAATAGCTTTTCCATGCCTGGCTAATTCTCTTTTCTACCTCTTTACTCATTTTTTCTTTAAACGACGTAATTTGACCAAGATACGTGAATGCGTCAACTGTTCCCAGGACTTCATCTCCCACCGTGATTTGGCCTCCGGTAGAGTTGCTCATTACCTTAGTTTTAGTTTTCTGTTTATTTCGAGTCCAGCTCTCCTGCTTTCTTCCACCAGATTATTGAGCATTTCTTGAGCTTCCCCCTTGTCCTGACTTACTAAAACGATATCATCTGCGAATCTCAAATGATTAAGATTTTGCCCATCAATTTTTATTCCCCTTTTTGCCCAGTTAAGTTTCCGAAACACTTGTTCTAAAACTGCATTGAAAAGGTTTGGTAACAGGGGATCTCCCTGCTTTACTCCTCTGTGTAGTCTAAAGATGGGACCAGCCTGACTCGTATTATACCCAGTAGTAAATGCATATAAGATGATGACGTCATAGTAACAGCAGCGTATCGGGGGGGAGGAGCGTTATGGTTTTCGCTCAAGTATTGTGTAGTGGGACGTATGGCGATGCACGCATGCCAAAGTGGCCCTATGACACCGCACCCCGGCCCCGGAAACTATCCTTTCGAGTATCGCATCAGTGGCCGGAGGGACGCTTTGGGGCCGGGCCCGAGGCCCTATTTCGCCGTGTCGCAACCGGTGCACGCGTCCTGCAAGGGCCACCATGGGGTTCCCTACTAACCGAGGTCCGCGCTCCCTGAGCACTCGCCTGGAATTCAGGTCCCCTACAGCCGGACGCGCTGCCTCTTCACTCAGCCCTCACCTCCTCGTCTTGGTCTGTATGGCGACACAGGCAGGTGGTTATGACGGGGGAACCCTGCCGGGGGGTCCGCAGCACAGCTGCAGCAGCTCTCCTAGGATGGTACAGAGTTGTCCTGTTCGATGGTGTGGGCTGAGCTTGGAAAATCGCCGGCACTCTGCCTCGACCACTCCATCTACATCTTCTTCTTCATGATGGCCGAGACAGAGGCCGAAACCCGGTTCCAACTGCTTCCGTTCTTCATCATCTCCGGAACCAGGGTATCCGGCACGAGACGGCCGATCACGCCGTCGTCTTCGTCGCTCCTTCCATCGGGATCGATCGCTGTTGTGGCCGTCCCGCGCCTCTCCTGCTCCCAGGCCTCACACTCGAACTGGGTGTGCCAAGGTGTGTGCTCCGCCTCTCGATCACAGTGCGCGCGCACGGGGCTCAGCGCTATTGACACCCGATGTAGGTACGTGCCGAAGCTCCCGTGGCCGCTCAGGACTTGAGTCAGGCGGAAGTTCAGCCCTCCGTGAGTTCTTCCTGCCCATCCATCGAGATCGTGTATCAGCGCTCAAGTCCACTCGCCCTTGGGCGAATGGGCGAGCGTGTCCTTCCACTTCCGAAGCGTGTCCTGTTGGATGACTCGCTTGACTCGAAGTGCTTCCGGTTTCGTCTTCGCTTTCTTCTTCGCGTCGTAAAACTTCGCTATTTCGCCGACCCGGAGTTCGATCGGCGGTATACGCACTACACGCCTCATAGCTGCTTTTCGTTGGATCTTCAATTGCCAATTCACCGAGGGAGTTAAAGGAAAAGGAGAAGAATTTATTGCCAAGAGTAGGGAAGCAGGTCTAATTACACAGGGTGTCTCTTTTGCAATGGCTCCGCTTCCACCTGGTAAATAGGCAACCTGTCTCAATAGTATGTAGATAGGTTTGCATACTCTTACTTTTAAAGGGGCTGAGTTATGACTAAATTTTGAAAAGTTTTCTATTTTTGAATTTTTTTTTCTTCTCACGACTGGAGACAGACAGAAAAACAGAACCAGTAGGTAATAGTACAGGGCAGTTGTGTTGACCACAGAAAAAATAAGTAAGGCCAGGGTTTCTATAAGGTTAGGAAGTCAGGAAAACGTCAGGAGATTTTGAGGAATTGAAAGGTCAAGAACATTTATTTATTTATTTATTTTATTTTCGTCATGTTGCAGACGGGTCTGCAACAACGGGAGAGTATTTTCATACCTAGAATTTAACTTTACAGCGCCCTGCGCAACTACATTCTTCAGCCGTGTTGTTGCTGTGCAACTGCAGTCTGCAGCCTTGTTTATTCCGGGCCTGGGAACTAGTGGGCCCTACTTTGGGGGCGACTTATAATCGCAAACTAACATCACTGTAGATATGTCAAGAAGCTCAATACAGGTATTTAAATTTAGATTGGATTTAGATTAGTCGTTCTTGCCCTCGTTGACCAGACGTGACTGGGCTATCCTGGACTACAATGGTTTTTCATTAGTTTATCAGGACTACGTAGTTCGACCAATTCTACGAGGAAGCTGAGTCAACCGTATGTATTAAAGTGAAAAAGGTATACTTTCATTTCAGAGTTAAATCTGGAACAACCTTGGGACACTAAAAAGTACAAACATTTCCCATGTTCACACACGTACCCTAATACCGAGTTAGCGGCCATCAACCAATATACACGTCTCAAATCTCGAGTTCAAAAGAGCCGAAGTCTGACACCGTGCCAGCTTCTGCTCGAAAACGGACCGAATTTTCCACCGACGAATCATTCGCATTCGCCATCTCTCTTGATCGTCGCCGGAGGCTCGACGCTCGCAAACGCGACCGCTGCCGTGCAGCAAACCACTCAGTCGGAATGAAACGAAGCCGAGTGATGACAGGAGCCGGAACGAAGCGTTGTCAAAAATTAAATACCTTCCAGATGAATAATGAAGAAAAAACCTGCGTAGCGAAATTAATTCAAAATAAATATTCGTCGCCGAAAACGAACTACTGGAAGAGGAAAGACGGTGCAGGGGCCGGTAGCGACCACCGCATCGCAAAAGCTCGCCACCTTTTTGATTGCGGAAAAGAGAGCGCGAAAAGGTAAAACGTTGGCTCGTTTTCGTGTTACACTTCTCGTATTTCCAAAAACTTCACGCACCTTTCACGTTTTTTCGCGCCCCAGCCCCGGCTCCGACTCTCCGGCGAGCCGAGTACGTGATTACAGAGACGCCGCTCGTGCGCAAAACTTTAGCCCAGCGTGCGTTCGTCGTTTGGCCGCAGACTGGACGCTGTAAAAAAAGATTTATCGTTCGGAACTCTACACGCTGCTAATGTGCGGCGAGGACAACTTAACGGCGAAGAAAAGTTGTACGAAGAAAGTCCTGCTCAGGACAAACTCCATGTATATAGCAGACTCGGCGCGCAAACTTTCAAATCTCGTTTATCTGCTTGGTCGAAGTTGGGTCTTCAAAAAGATTTCTTTATCATTCGGCCCGCTCTCGCTTATAACTAATTTCGTGAATTAAAAAGCCTCTCTGTACGCGTGTTTATCGTAAAACGCGGAATTACAAACGACGTTAATGTCCAATTAAATTCGTTTTTCTCTCCGTTGGCGCAGTCGGTAGTAAAGCCGCGGTATCAACAGTCCGTCGAGAATCGTAAAGACGGAAATTTCCTTCTATCGGGACCGAGCTCGGGTACAGACTTCGATATTAATTCATGAAGTCGACGTACCTACAGTACACCATTGACACGGTAGAGACCTTGAAGATGTGCGGCGAAAATTAGGATTATAGGGCGCCGTTCCGAGGTATGATTTTGGGGAGTTCGGCATGCGGTATCCCGCACTTCGATGGCCTCCATGTCGCATTTCAACGTATTTTTTGATAAAGGCTTCGATGCTAACAAATTATTTAAGCCGCTTTGATAGTTTAATCTACGAACGCCGAATAAGCGGGCTAAACTTTACGAGACGTTTCTCTGACCGACATGACTGCTGTCGTCGTTAACAGCCAGCCGCTGAACAGAGCGGACGAAAACAGGGAATTTTTTTACGACTGAAAACTTTTTCCATCGGTAAAAGTCCTATATAGGTTGTAAGCAGGAACGAAAATAAAGAGGTTACGGGGGGCAACCTGCCCCCAAACCTTCGCCGGAGTTGAGCAATTTTAGTAGATGGATCAAAAGTTGGGAAAATCTAACAAGTCAAAAGTTTTTTTTTAAGCCAATGCAAACAAATTTTGATTGATAATTGGGGATCTTGAGTTGAGTCAGTTGGGAATTCAGCAATATCTGCCCCTCTAGAAAAAACTCTTCGTTACGTCCTGGTTGTAAGGAAAACAGCCACAAAATCGGGGCGGGGTTTTAATATAATCAACGCTTTGCAATAGTGTCACCCTCAATCCAGCCTGCCGCAGCTGCGAGGCCGAGAAGTTGAATAACCTCCAACCAAAACGAAGAAATCAATTTTTTCGAATAGGAAAATAAAAATAAGTAATTAAAATTTTCGGCTATAAAACAAGCAGTTCCATAAATAAATATGTGGACGTCCACGAGAAAAGGGACATAGTTGTCGTTCGCAGTTTTGGCGCTACAGCCAATTCTGTAAAAATGAGTGAAAAAATCGATTTTGAGATTATGACTGATTCTAATAGAAAAACTTGTGTGCTTCCTTGTAGTTTTTGTCGCAACGCTGCCTGTAGCTTCGTTCTCGCGTGAGATCGAAAAAAGTGTTTTAAGAAAAAGGAACATAGATGTCGAGTCCAGTGTTACCAGATCACAAATTCTGTTGGCGCTATATTTCTTCCAAAAAGTGCTAAAGAGAGCTAGGTTTTCTTTCAAGTAATGCTAAAGACAGAGCTGAATTTTTTTTGAAGGGAGATAAAAAAAAAATAGGCTACTTCGTACTCTCTTCAAATGATGGAAATTGAAAACGTTGATCAGAATTCAGAAATTATACTTATCTATTATACTAGGGGGCTTCGCGGCCCCCCCCCCGTTACTCGGCGCAACAAGTTTCTCACTCTTCCTATCAGAGTTCCTTTCTTTTTTTTCCTTATCGAGGCTTTTTGGGACAACACCAGTTGTACAAATAACTGATGGGTTTCTATACCTTCAAGAATAAGTCACACCTTTTAATTTGATCTATTAGAGGAAGCACACAGGACCTCCACCTTCACCACAACTGCCTTCCCATAACAGAACCCCCTCCACCATCCGCCTCCGCCACCTCCGGGGGGAAAAACGTCGCTACGAGTTGCCTACCCTGCCCCTTAATTGCTCATTTCTCCAAGGGTAGCCTTTTCCGGCAAAAATCTGGCGGTCTCTCTGCATACTTCGTGGCCGTCCTCCCTCTCCAAGAACTCCCACCTCCACCGAGGAGCCCCACCTTGGGGTAAAGTACCACTGGTGAAACGTGAGATTAAGGTACAGGGGAGGTCACCAGGAATTTATCCCTACGGAGGGGAAGGAGGAGGTGGCTTTTACTGTTTAGTTTATAGAGAGCCTTCCCCCACAACCCCTTGTTCCTCGACCATGGCCGTCTCCCTCATTGAGACTATCCCCGCCCATTACCGTCGATTCCGACTCCCCCTCTCGTGGCCTTCCTCCTCATCCTTCGCGATCTTCCTCCCCCCAAACTCCCTCCTCTACCATGAACCCCCTCGCAAAGGTAGGCTACACCTGGAGAAATGAGCAATAAAGGGGCAGGGGCACCTCGCGGGTTCACAAGTTTCTCGCTCTTCCTGTCAGTTTCTTTTTTTTTTTCCTTATCGAGGCTTGCTGTGACAACACCAGTTGTACAAATAACTGATGGGTCCTCTATACCTTCAAGTGGTGGCAGATCTAGAAATTTTCCAAGGGGGTGTTTGAAAATAAGACATTTTTCCATCTCTGCCCTCTATAAAACCGAGATGGATGCCATTTTAAATAGTTTCTGAAGATAAGTTTCGATATATTTTGAAGTCCACACAGGACTACAACACTGCAGGTGTACACGTTCACTATATTTTTATATGTATAATGTGCTTTTGCCATTATCTTTTCTTCTTCTTCGGCCGGAAGGGGGTTCCGAACACCCCAAAACACCCCCCATAGATCCGCCACTGCCTTCAAGAATAAGTCACACCTTTCAATTTGATCTATTAGAGGAATCACCCAGGACCTCCACCTTCACTAAGACCAGGGTGGGGAAGGTCCTTCACCACAACTGCCTTCCCATAACAGAACCCGTTCCACCATCCGCCACCGCCGCCACCGGGAGAAAAAACGTCACTGCGAATTACCTACCCTGCCCTTTCATTGCTCATTTCTCCAGGGGTAGCCTACCCGCCGCCGCCTCCGGGAGAAAAACCAAATGCCGGTTGCCTACCCTACCCCTAAATTTCACATTTCTCCAGGGGTAGCCTACCCTTGGAAGGTTCATGGTGGAGGAGGGAGCAGAGAAAATCCGTCGCTACTTTTGGAGAAAGAACCACTGTGGGTTGCCTAACCTGCTCGGAACTATTTCGACGAGAAGTCGATTCTAAATCGTGACAGAAGGTCGACTTGACGTTATGTTGACGTCGATCCGTGGTCGACATGGTTTAACGGGTGGTATCCATTGTTGTCGTCCGCTTTGCAAGTTTCAACCTCCTGATACTCTGAATGAGGTCTGAAGGTTGGGTCCACATGAGGATAATCAGCTTATTTTGCTGGGACGATCAGCCAAAGATGAATGTAGCGTGGACATACGTTGAGATGATCAGCTAATTGAAACTCAGAAATGGGCAGGAAAACAAATGTTCTAGATGAACGTTTGGGAGTTTTAGAAATCAGCCTCGCCCTTCCAACATTTCATCAAATTCTGGGTGCTGAGAGATCACTAGGACACTTAACGCTCCAAATTTTACACAAGAGCTGTTTTATACTTGACTCTAGTCATTTGTCTGTTGTATAATCGTTCCTTGTTCACAATTTTCAGATGAGCCAATCCGGGACACAAATTTCAGCCATGGAATATCGGTACCCCCATCGGCGTGGTACTCGAAATCAGGATCCGGAAATCGCCGAGGACGTATCTAACGACTACGAAAATGAAGAGGACGAGGATGAAGACGAAGATGAGGAGGACGAGGAAAGCGACGATGAAGACGACGATGATCTAGAAGATGAAGAGGACGAGCCACAACTGCGGTATCCCGGGTTCGTGCCCGTCGCCTTGAAATACTTGGATCAGACCATGAGGCCTCGCAGCTGGTGTTTGGCGATGATCACCAATCCATATCCTTTTTATACACTAACATTCATTTACATGTAAACCTTAGCTGTTTTTAACAGGAAAGAAAGTATCAATGTTCTTTGATTTCTCTCGGTTCCATGTCATTGTCTTACTCAAAATTACATCTCGTGGATATAAAATCGAATTTTTCCCCCTTGAATACACTGGGGTTGGTCGATTCCTCCCTTCTTCAAATACCACTGAAACATGGCTGATACTTTCTTTCTAATTACTGCCCCTTTCCCTTTGGCTTATGTTTCAGTTTTCAGCTCTCGGCTCAGTTTTCATCACTCGGCTCAACAGGTAAGAGCACATTTACACTATTTCTTTTTTCTTTTCTTCATTTTTTCTCTCTAAATTACAGCACATAAAATTTTATGTGGTAACCTTGAAACGGGTGCTGTTCGTGTTCGAGTTACGGACACTATTTCAAGTGTAGCGTATCTGGTGTTCGAAAATCGGTAAACGCGGATACATAAAAAAATAGAGCGAGAGAGACGGGCCAGCTATTGATAATCGAATTTTTCACCGAATTTTGTTTTTCTGGCTCAGCTCCCAGAGTCGATCGAGCCACACGGTCATAGAAAACGAACGCACGTTACTCGGGCTTAATGATTTAATAACCGCGATTGAAATATTCGAATTGCTCGGCTACATCTATTTTTTTTTTCTTTTATGTGTACGTGTATCGACACGAGGAGATGAATCGTTTCTTGCTCCATACGTTGGATATAACGAAATGGTGTTTGGTGCGTAATTTTTGAAATAGATCGATTCTAGAAAAGTACAATACGAGAACTGACGAGTGTCGAAGGAATTTTCCGTCGGGGAAAGAGAGTATAGGTTCGCCTTCCTCGAGAACAATATAATTTAATCGTAAGTGCCAACAAGATTGATGCGAATCTAAAGGAGCTCGTAAGTTCAAGAGAGCATCTCAGAGCCTCGACAAAATCAATCATCTCGTTCTTCGTCGGCAAACCAAATTTCCAGCTCAAGTTCCACGCAGGTCTGAGGGAGCGCACAGATTAGGGCAGCCGAGATCACTCGATATCGGTTATTGGCCGATAATATCGCCGATTATCGAATGATGACGGACAGTATTCAATTGAAGAATCGACCACCAACCCGTGCGACAAAATAATATAGCTATTTGTTTTCCATTGTATGAAGATTTATGACAGATTCTACAGAGGGCAAAATAAATGAAGGTACGCGTGTTGCATCACAGGACTTCCTGAAATGTATTTTTAAAGTTCTCAAATATATTCCAGTTGCGGTGTCCAAATTCAGGAACGCCTAGAAAAGAGAATAAATTTTCTAGACATGTTTTTCATGATGAATCCAATTTCGTTGGCCGATTTCTGTCAAGAACCTCAGTTTTCCCGTAAATGGCTTCTTAAATACTAGTCAAAAAACTTTTCTTAATGTTTTTCAGACCGATTTCTAATCAATTTACAAATTGACGTACGTCTCTGAGCTAATTTTTTCTACCAATTTCGAATCTAGTTCGTAAATTTGAGCCCGGGCTTTTCTCTGTAGTATGGACTTTTACCATTCTGTGAGGCTTAAGTTTCACTTGTTGTGTCAGAAAAATCTAGTGTTTTTAAATCTAATTCGTGCATTGATTGGGAATATGATTTTGGGATTCCGATGGTACCTCATTTTCACCCCAGACTAGCGATTTAAAGGCCAAGAATGGCGAAATTCAGACGTTACATATTGGGGAGAAAAATAATGTTCCAGAATCAAATTTTCGTGCTCATTTCGGATCTGGCCGTGAAATTCCAATAAACGCTTTATTCCCTCTCTCTTTGGCCATTGAATGCCATGTATATTGGTGAATAGAAGTTTCTATCAATTTTTCAAGATTAGTTTTACAGTGCGGGGGAAAATTCGATAGCTTTATTTCTTGTTACATATATTCCCTTCCACGATTGGAAGTTCGGATTATAGATTAAACTAAAATAAAATTAAAGCGTTTGGTTTACAACTTTTCCTCTTTAATCAGGTCTCTTGCCCCCCGATCAGTACGTTTCTTCTTTTCCATCCTCTCCCAACTGTAGTTTCTTGGTGGTCCATCCTTTCACATTTTTTTCTCAACTGTCGTTTTCTCTTCTCCAAACATGACCAGCTTAGCTCCACGGCTCTTAATTATTTCTCCAATATCTTGTAGTCTGGTTTCTGCCCTGATTTCCGACATTTTTATCTTGTCTCTTATTCGGATGTTATACATGCCACGAGACATGGAGTTTTGAGTCGTTCGAAATCTGTTTAAATTGATTTTGGTTAGAGCCCAAGTCTGTGCCCCATATGTGACTGCTAGTTGGATGCAGCTCTTCCAGACCTCCGCCTTAGTTGTTATTGGAACTTTACTTTTGAAAATAAAATAAAACTTCCTAGCAACGACCCAGATTTTTTATTTTATTTTTAATACAGAGAACTTTCCCAAGATGTCAATAGGTTCCATCCCCTCGTCATTTAGTTATAGGTTAACCGAGAAAATAGCGAAGTTATTATGAACAATCGCATCATGCAGACTGATCGATATTGTGCCTTCAATGTCCTTTGTACGCCTTGCCTAGAGTGCATAAATAATAAATACTATCCTGCAATTTTGCCGGGACTGGTATTAAGAAAAATAATATAACTAACATCCGGGACGGTGAAAAAGAACCAAATATCTGGAAAACTAATGCTGGCTTTTACTTACATTACTGGAGTTCCATAATCGGAAGACGTTAGAATTTTATGGACTGCGAGACGAAAAGTAAATCTAATTTTGTGAAATGTTGCTGGTTACACGTAATAAGTACCTTCGTCTGCAAGCCTTATGGAGCTGGTTGTTTCCAGGTTTCCGCAATAGGTACCTTATTGCCACATCTCAGCTGTACAAAATCACCGATATCCTTCAAATGCATTCGCGAAATAATTCACTTCGCGAGAATTTTCGTACATAACCAAGAAAACACGGTGTAACTCTGGAAAACAGCTTCACGTTCCCGTCTTTTTTTTTCTTCTTTTTTCTTTCTTCTTCGTTCAAATTATTCCGGGCGTGAGAGAAAGAAAGAAAGAAAGAGAGAGAGGGAGAGAGAGAAAATGAAGCTATATTTTCTACAATTTCACCCTTATTTCGCGCATCAAGTTTTCAAAACGGGGTAGGGGATCGAAAGAATAAAGCTTGTATCGTCGTATCATTAACAGCAAGAATGGCAAACTAACTATCCAAAGGGGGGGACGGTGGATTCGTTAAATTTTGCATGCAAAAGAAGCTGCATTTTACGTCTGTAAAATGATGAATTTTTTATGGTGACAAAAGATAACTCAAAGCGTGTCTACGCTTTTTTTTTTTTTTTTCGTCCTAAAATATTAACCTGCGTGTCAGAACCGAATTTCATGTTCCATCGTCGTCAGACGACGGACGACGCCTTTTACAGATACAAATGGCTGGCCAGAAGAATGCTGTCGTATTTAGCTACGTAACTAGTGAAAGTTTGATCGGCTTTTGCCTTTTGACTGGCATTTTGAAAAAATTCTAGACTTTATTTTACAAAGGACTTAATGCCGTAGTGATCGGCTATACCCCGCGAGTTAAGGCAGGTACATAAGGGTCATTCTTCAAAAATGTTGATATTTCAGTCCTCAGCAATTATCTCACAAATTATTAATGATACGGGCTTTTTTCCCACTTTTTTTTTTCGTTGATAGATATGACTGAATTCTACATTTTCAGGCTTTCAGAAGAAAATTTGATCCACTTTTAATGGGTCAAAATTGGATTGAATATGCTAAAATGTCCGTCGGCATGGCTGTCCCTTTAACAAGTTTTATTATTGTTATTTTTTTCTAAATTTTCAAGCTATATTAGAACAAACTGGCAAAATAATACTACTACAGATAAATGAATGAATGAGTTGGTAACGTTAAAATTGCGTCTTCACAGGTGAGAGTCACTGTTGCCAACCTTGAAAGTTGTCCCTCGATTTTTTGTCTTTCTGCATGGATCTTTTCCAACTATTCACAAATCAGGATCCTCAGATATTTTTCGTTGCAGCTAATGGGTCAAACTGTGCGTTGTTATCATAAGAATTCGGTTCAGCCATCAAATCCCCGTTTATTTCGTACTGACTCTAATAGATTCGTTTATTTTCGTCTAAAATTATGAATTGATGAAGAAAAGTACCTTTCGGCGTGGTTCTTTTTATCATGGTCATACACGTGTACCACCAAAAATAAAGTCATCAGTCGAAGTGGTTAGTATGTCTTTATTGATTATTCACGAAGTCGTTTGTTTTTGAATCTACGATAGCGCAACAGAATACATTTCGTTTGCTATTGTCTTTCGGCGTGGAATTTCTTGTTTATTTTTTGGCATGGCATTCATCATTTTGATTGCCATGTCAAAATACAGAATCCCCTCACTGTCGGTTCAATCGTACCAATATGTTATACAGAACGCCTCTGAACGACTTCCATAAAAAAATTTTCAAATGGACGCTGTTAATGTAACAGAACCAACCGACATTTGTTGACAAAATGAGTTATTAGTTTTGCTGGAAAGAGCGTAAAAAGTAGAATTTTTCAAAATTGAGCCACCGATTCAAAAATGTGTACTCACGTTGAAAAAAGCTTGACAGTAAACGCTATGTCATATAATTTCTACATGGTTCTTGAACTTCAAATAACACGTTCTCAAAAAATAGATTTTGTTGGTTGGTTCTGTTACGCTTAACAATGTCCAAATATCCCTTACTCCCTCTATGAAAAACTATATCTGAAATATCAAAATTTTTGAAGAATGACCCATAATATAGACGCTGTTCACCAAAAGGGAACCAACTAACATTTGTTAACAAAATGAGTTATTTGTATTGATGGAAAGAGAGTAAAACGTAGAATTTTTCAAAATTAGGCCCCCAATTCAAAAATGTGTACTCACGTTGAAAAACGGTCATCAGTAAACGCAATGTCATATAGTTTCTACATGGCTCTTGAACTTCGAATCACGTGTTCTCAGAAAGCGGATTTTTGCTAGTTGGTTCCTTTTTGCTGAACAGCGCCCATATATTATTCGGACTCTTCAGGGCGGTGGCGCGCTAGTGTCGCTGGTTTGTTATCAGTAACTTTTTATTATTAAAGTTAGCGTAGCTGTAAGAGAAACGTTCAGTAAAATTTTTCACCGTGACGTCATGAGAAGGACTGTTGCGCAGCTGCTCCAGTAGTCGCAGCCTGCAGGGTCCAGTTGGTTTTGTTTACATTATTTTAACACGTAAAATCCCATAAGAAAAAAACAGCTCTTAGAAAACAAGGTATAAATGTGAAAAAGAGTATTTCTTAATGTTTTAGGACGTTTATTTAAGATCTAAAAGCATTTAGTTTTGATTTAAATCATCGTTTAATATTAAAAAAATACTCCTCTTTCATATTTATGGGCTCGCAAAGGAGAATAAATGCTCGCTTATGGAGTTTTACATGTAAAATGAATGTAAACAAAACAAGCTGAACTCCGCAGGCTGCGAACTGCTGCGAATACTGGAGTAAGTTGCGCAACAGTCCTCCTCATGAGTCAATATGACCTCGCCCATGAAAAGGTCTATTGGGATATAAACCTGTACTAGAGTGCGCTGCAAAACCACCTGTGTGGGTGTTAGCGGGGGGGGGGGAGAGGGGAAGACTGGGTGATCAAAATCGACCATCCTTTAACACGGGGAGCAAAGATCAGTCTAGTCTTATACAGGTTCCATCTGTTAGTTTGTTTCGATAACTGTTTCAGTTCATAGTCAATGTTACAGAACAATGATTTCAATAAACATTTGCCCTCAAATAACTCTAAATTTTTCAACATTCAAAATATCGAATCATCGTCTGTACATTTCTTATGGGAGCGAATTATTTGGTCACCCCAAGCAGAAAGATTCTTAACTCTGCCACCAGATGTCAGCTACTTTGAGTTTAAATTCCAATTCTTTTGATCTGATAGACACCCTGAAATTGGGTTGGAGAGCCGGGATCTTTCTTGTAATTTTGGCATAGGCGCAAATAGGGGGGGGGGACTAGCCTCCCAAACTTCTAAATAGCCCCCCAAACACTGAACAATTACTAAAGAAAATGACCCGGGGGTGGTGCTGCTTCATAATAAGGGGGCTTAAGCCTCCCTAGTTCTGAGCCTTATTCGCGCTTCTGAATTTTGGTGATACATTCCCAAAAATACAGTGATGCCCCCCGCCCCACAAAGTTTTCCACTGAATTATGAAATACCTAAGTGTGCTAAATAATACCACGATGGGGTGACACTGTACATAATCATTAATAAATAGGGAAAAAAGTAGTAAACGTAGTGTCGTTTATTAAACGTGTCATGTAACCCCAAATTGATGTACTATACAGATGAATGCAAAACCAAAAAAAAAAAAAATGAACGTTAACCTTGAAAACTATACTCTTTCTTCATTCTCAAAAAATCATAAGAAAAAAAAATTCGTGATGTGTCAGGAGATACCCGACTGAAGCGAAGCTTCTTTGCACCATGTGAGTTACTAGCTTGCTACATCAATTGGTAGGTATGTTTACTGAATGTTATGTGACAGAAAACCGTTAACTGGAGTGTGGAGGGGAAGCAGTCTGGTGTCACATACGCGCTCTCTCTTTCGCTCTCTACCTCACTCAAGGTGAGTGGAGTGTTAATACTCCCTCACTTCTGTTGCATGTTTTCGTACTTGCGTTCGTTTCACTTTTTTAAATGTTAACTACCCCTCCGGAACCTGCGTAAAGAAGCTTCACTTCAAAAACAGATGAGACCTTTCCATCGAAAGGCCGAGACCCTATTACAAAAATGTATATTCTTGGCATCCCTGAAATGCATAAATATCCGATGTGTACTTGGTTATTCATTAGCAATAAAACAGAGCATCAAAACTGATCACTTACCGGCTTCGAGAATAAATAAACAGTTCAGTGCAAATTCACCCCACCGTGTTTTGTTTTTTTTTTGCCAATTGCTACGTTACTATGCTGGTTAATACACAGTAGTTTACTTTCCTCATAGCCGTGATCACCGTGGTCAAATTCTGCGGATAATAATACCAAACAGATACATTTTCCTTTTCACTCATTATTTGAAACAGTTTCTGTAATATAATTTGTACATACCTATATGCCTTTTAGAGCTCTGTACAAATAACCTGGTAACACTGCCTGAAACTGACGGAATTACACCGAGTTAGTTTTACATGATAACTACAGCATCCTACATTACAACGAGTCATGAATCAGTGGTGCCACACGTTCTTTTTCCCCTCGCACTCTTAGGAGTAATGAAAACATACGTGTGCTAAGTCACCCCGTGTTAGCTACGTCACTATGTGTTACAGTCTCGGGTTTTAAATTGAATGCGATGCAGCGTGTATGCCTTTTTTTTTTTTGCGGTAAAAATTCAGGATTTCATCAAAAGTGCTCAATTTTTAATGAGTAAATCGAAAAGTGTAACTTAATCTTTCTCTTTTTTTTTTGAAAATGAGTGATTAATATATTGGATTGAAAACTGAGTCGAATGACGCTTAAACATGTTTACTGTTGCGCGTGCCTTGTCGCTTCCCTTTTCTCCGTTAAGAATTCGGTGGATTTTCATATTCAATTTTTTATAACAGATACTTACTTGTAAAAATTCAACAGCGTTCGAGGTTGTATATACTCGATTCTGACTGCCAACGAAGAATGATAACCGACTAACACCGATGTGTTTACCATCATTTTACAACTACCGCCATTATTTTAGGCTCTAATCGTAAAATATAATTTAAATAAAACACAATTCCACGGTTAATTTACGTATCTATCACTGCGCTATTTTTGGTTTCGTTTCCACACACCGTTTCCTCTTACTTTTTTTACTTTTTCTTTTTTTTCTGTCTATTTCTGCTCTCTCACGTCGAGGATTCCATTTGTCCTGAATCACTTTTGCCGTTTCGATTTATAATTAACGCTGACGAATGGCGGCTACGTCAGTGCGAAGATCTACACTGTTTACTTGACGACAGAAATCCGCTGATTCTGTGCGTGTATCGTATATACCGGACGTCAAAACTTCGAAATAAATATTTCAAGATGAGTTCGAGTGTTCCCCTCGCTCTTATATTGAATGGTGCTCTTCTATAGTTACATATTATACAGGGTATGACGCGAAAATCTCCTCCTCTTTTCGATTGCGAAGTCGGATCGACGCAGGACCAACGAGTGTTGTTTATTTTAGGATGAAAAAATTTTCCGCCTCTAAAATAAGGGCTAGAATTTTCCACCAACTTGAGAATTTCAAGTACGTACACATAGAAACATATCGAGAAGAGTGTTAAAAATTAAGTGTTTTCAGGTCCTTGATTTCGAAAATTCAACGCGTCAAAATTTCACTTTTTTCCCTTCTTTTTCTTCCGCAGGCGCCGTATCCGATGCCGAACGTTGACGGTTGCGGTTCTGACGCGCAACTCTCGTGGGCAGGTTAGTCGGTATTGTTTACCGTTGGTTTCCCCACAGTTTCGTTACGTTTTTCCTTCTCAGTGCTGAAGTGTGTGCTGCCACCAGTGCTGCCAACCAAGCCGGTTGAGAAAAATCCCAGGATTCTTCGTAAAAGATCTTGAGATTTCCCAAAATATCTTGAGACAGTAATTTTCGCCTTTTCTATGTTGCCTAAAATAAAATTCATGTTTACTGACTCATCATATGTTGTTTTACCGCTAGGAGCATCAAAAATTTTGATACCTCTGAGGGCCCTTTTCTTGGAACATTTCGATGCCACTAAGGGTCCTTCTCTTGTGACAGGTCACAGATGTATTTTACATTTGCATTACTGTGTAAAATCTGAGTGCTTATTACTCCCATAAGGTGATAAATTATCCATTTCCAAATTTTGGAAATGAATAATCTGAAGGGGCAATAGACTCAGGTTTATGTAAATTCTTGAGTACTCTTGAGATTTTCTTGAAAATCTTGAGATTTTGAGAAAAACTTCAAAATCCTGACATCTCAAGATTTATCTTGAGGTTGGCAGCAATGGCAACTGCAGTTCTCATACTAGCCACGTGTTTCGTGGTGTTCAGTTAGCTGTCCACGACTTGCACACGCACAGTATCAATCTTTCTGATCTGGTAGTAACACGCCCTGCGATTGTAATGCCTGGTTCAAGTGAACTGGAGGGGGTTACAGGACGCGCTATGTTTCCACCTTGACTGATGCTGTAGTCGCTGTGTTTGCTAGGATGCTAGTGGGGTATTCAGATATCACTAGCTTTCCGGCGTTCGTGGGACTTGAACACGAGACGCAAGGATTGCGAAACAGACTTGGCCACCCATCCACTTTTTTCCCTTCGAAGAAGCTAAATTGACTTTATTGAAAAAAATGAAGGTATTAGAGTGGTGTGGTGGGACGTATGGCGATGCACGCATGCCAAAGTGGCGCCTGAGATACCGCACCCCCGACCCCGGATACTACCCTTTCGAGTGTGGCATCAGTGACCGGAGGGACACTTTGAGGCCGGCCCAAGCCCCCATTTCGCCGTTCCGCTTCCGATGCGTGCGTCTTGCGAGGGCCACATGGGGTCCCCTACTGACCGAGGTTCGCGCTCCCAGAGCACTAGCCTGGAAATTTCAGGTTCTCCGCAGCCGGATGCGCTTCTCTTCATGCACCCCTCACCTTCTCGTCTTGGTGGTGACGGAAAGTATTAGAGTAGGAGTTTTGAAAATAGCGGTAACCTTCCGACTGATCGCAATCCGAAAGTTAAGGCGGATTTATGCTAACAAAAATTTAGTAAATGCATTTCCTCTCCTCAAAAAATCGGCCCGAAGGAAATTTTGAGGAGTATTTTCGAAGAATAGAGTATTTTCTGATGTAAACATCTTCATTCTTGAGGGGGAAAAAGTCATTTAAATGCAAATACATTTTTTAACCCCTCTCTGCCCAGTGGAAGAAGTAATCTCGCCACCGTTGAGCCATTCTAGGGAGAGAGGACAAATTTTGAAAATGGACCTAATTTTATGTAATACAGAGTCCTTGTTCACTGTAGACTGAAGGGCCAAAATGGACAGAATTACAATAATGAGGTAGGGATAAGAAAATATACGTAAGTGAAGGGTAGATGGTAGAAATGATTGTAATGAAAGAGGATCAGAGGTTGTTTGTATACGCGTACCTATTAAGGTTTCTTTGATGCTTCTTTCGATTTTCCTGGTCGATTTCGCCCATTTAGAGAGATCAGCTTTGGATTTGGGTCAAGAAAACTGATTTAATTATCGAATGCAGTAGCTCAAAAGCCCATATTCCGTAATTTAGGTGAATTTTGTCTTGAAAAACCCCCGAAGAGGAAAACGTCAAATTAGGGTCCCAAATTCAGGTTTGATTAAAAATCTGGCGAGGTTTTCCGAATCAGCGATCAGGAAATCCTTTTTATTTAATTCTTTGTTCGAATTTAGGAGTGGGGTTTACTTTGCCCATTGGATCCGGGATCCAAAGATAAATGTCGCAAATTACTTAACGTTGAATGTCGATAAAGCAGCACAAAGCCATGAAGACGGCAGCATCAAACATGCAGCCTGAAATTCCGACCGAGGAAAGAGGGAATTCTTAGTCATTCTATGATCAACACTATTCTTCCTTTGGCATCATCCAATCAGAGTGCGAGTATCCTACTTCTTAATAATGTTTCTAGTAAAATTAATACATAGAGTTCAAAGCAATTCCCAAAATACAAATATTTCATTACACCATTTAACATCACTACTCATGCATTGAATCTCCTTGGACTGCTCGTTCTTGAATCTTTTCAGGGTTAGCAGATGCTGGGAAATTGAAGTCGCTATTTTCAACACACAGTGTAGCCCAAAGTCGCCTAAAATTTTCCCTCAGAGCTTATATGTTATAATGTAATTTGAATGGTGAACAGAAGAGATACCTCGCCCCGTCTTGCAAACTTATCAGCTAAATCAGTGCTGTCACATATCAATATACAGCAGAAAGTGTTACCATAAAGCGTGCTCGATTTCCTGTTTTTATTTACCACGAAAATGAGTAGGTAACACTGTCAAAATTTCAAAAATGAAGTTCGAGTAGGAAAAACGAACATTTTTGGAGAAGAATATAATTTATTTTGTGTATGTGCGCCAAGAAAAAAGTCGCCCAACTTGCGACTAGTCGCGTGAGTAGAGTTTTTGTCGCAGACGGGTCTCCCAAGTTGCCCAAGCTGGTAACCCTGAATCCGTTTCTTCCGTCCTGCATTGCCGTATAGGTCCGGTGTTGAAGTGGGAGAGCGGCTTTCTGATTGGATGATGCTAAGCGGGGGAAACAGTGTTGTTCATAGAATGATTAAGAATTCTCCGTTCCCTCTGTCGGTATTTCAGGTTGCATATTCGGTGCTGTGATCTTTATGGCTGTGTGCTGCTTTGTCGGTATTTGGCTAGTCTGACCTTGACTTCGTCGCGAAGTCCTCGAGCTTTGGAACGAGAGATCTCCTCTTCCACGCCTTGAAGTTTTTGAACAAATCAAGTACTTCACCTTTAAACTTTCAAACAAAACAAGGATTCTTCTTCTTCATGCGGTCCAGACTGAGGCTGGATCCAAAATTTGATACTAGTTTATGAAATCAGCCATAATATTGATTCGTTATTCGATGTATCTGTATTTGAAATTCTGATTTTGGCGGAACGTTCCAGCCTCTCGATTTTTTTTTCAAAGCTAAAATGAAAGAAGAATTTAGCACTTGAAGATCCTGGTCTTGCTCTCATTGAACTGACTTCGCAGTTAAAAATAAAAAAGTATTTTTGCGCCACACCCTGTATAAGCTATAGATGACACAGTCTAGATATAACTCTTCGACATTCGCGAATGAACGTGCAAAAATACGAAAATGAAGGAAAAATATTCGCTTGAACGTTTTCCAATATTATTATTATGAATTTGTATACAAGAAGAAAGTAAGAAAACAGAAAGCATCGCATACTTTGAAATTAGAAACCAGGGTGCAGGGCATCAGGTTAGTTATCTAATGAGACGACGTAAGAATTTATTAATTCTCTGCCCCTTTTGTCTCTTCACCAACTTCCAACTCTTCTCAGGTATTTCACACTTGATCAAGGACGCAACCAAGGAGAGGACTAGGGGCTATAGCCTCCCCCCAAAAAACTCTTCAAAATTTTTTCAAAATCAATTTTAAAACCAAAAAAATTTGAAGCCGATGGCCTGATGCGGTTACTCGCGTCATAGGTTCGTACAAATTTACACCTCATGAAAATAGATAGGTACCAAATCGAGCTTTCAACCCTGCTCAAGTTTTTTTTTGTTCAAAATTCTAATCCCCACCAAAAGAAAGTTCTGGTTGCGCCCCTGCACTTGACCGATGGATTGCGTCGAAAATCAGAACCTTGAATCCAGCATTTTACTTTCAAATGCAGCTAAACTCAGTCTAGAGACAGAGTGAAAGTTATGACGGAAGTTCGACCGGCGGCGAGCTCAGAACTCGTAGGACGGCCGACGCAGCAATTTTTATGGGCAGATGCCGGACCACCGAGGGATGGAGGGGTGGCGGCAATCAGACGACGCGAAATTGAGACATTGAAATTGTTTTAGAACATTTGTGCTCGCGCCAGAGTCGGCCAAGCGGAACGCGTGCGAAGCGACGGAAACTTTCGCCTTTCTTTTTTCCAATTAATCATTCTCGATGTCCGAAAGATCGTATCGAGTCTTCGAATACAGAATTTGAAGCGCCGCGGATACGAAATAATTCGAGCTTTTCGTCGTTATCGTCTGTTTCGAACTCGTTTGTGCTGTTTATTCGGGGGAGGGGGATACGTTGATCTGCATCTATTCCTCGGTCGCAAATTGATCCAATGGATCTTGGAGGAACTTAGCCCTCTCATAGGAAGGGCTGATCAACCTTCCTCCATTCTGAAACAATTTACATTTGTCTAGTCCGAAGTAATCTTAATAGTTTTCTCCACCCCCAAAAATTGATCCAATAGATTCTAGGGGAACATTCCGCAAAAGAACGATTAACATACCTTTCTCAATCCTCTCGGCTTCACTGGTCGACCTCTATACCCTTTTAGTCCCTCTATATCTAGTTTATGCTCATCTACCCTAACTAGATACCTACCTGGACATCTCCCTCCTTCTGTGATCCTCTGAGTTGTACGGCACGCAGTCTAGTGCGACAAGAAATGCCACCTTACCCCACCTTCATTTGCTAGACAGTAGATAACGCAGAGGAAAGCGATTTTTTTGAGTTTCATTGGTAATAGAAAATAGTTTCGTCATAATGGGGGCAGGAGAGAACCGGAGTATATTTCTTCCCCTCCCCCCGGAAAGTGGTGGAGGTGGAAAATGTGATTTGTACCCCCAAAAATGTAAAAAAATCAAAAGTTATTCAGCAAGTTGATAGAAGGGCGTCTTGAGAGTTTTTTTTTTTTAGAGAGACGCGACTTACGAGGTTTTTTGCTTGATAGTTCAGCTTCCGGAGATGTAAACTTTTTTAAGGACTTTAAAAACTAATCATTTTCAGTTCTTATGAAAATCAGAGTATCGACTAATGAACGTTTGAATTTTTAATAGAAGCAAAACTCGAAATAACTGTTATGCGATGTAACTCAACCAAATACAGTTAACGAAATAAGTAACAGAGAACATCTTGCCGGCATCGTGGATCCGCCCCAACGGCTACTCAAATTCTGAAGCACGCGATGCCTCTCGAAAAATATTCGCCGTACTTGAGTCGTATTTCTTTTTTCTATTATCTCTCGACAAAGTTTTTCCTTTTTATTTTTCAATGGGGCTAGCATAATACGCAAAAAAAATATGATTCTCCGCAATATTCCAGAAACTGGCGCGAACTTAATTCGAAAAGCGAAATAAAAATTTAATCAGAACCGGAAGAGAAAATTAATACCAAGTTCGTATAATAACAATTACAACAATGGCATATTTCGGAAAAGAAAATTTTCAAAAAAAGAAAGTCGAATAAAAATTTTTAATTTTTTTCCCAAACCGAAGTACTTGATGTAGTTGGATGGGGACCGGCTGCGGTATTGTTTCGCATAATACCGATAAATATGTTTTCGATAATCCGTCGGTTTGACAGGGTACGGAATTTATACTAAGACGGTATAATTTCGGCCCAATCTGCGGAGAGGTCTTCATTTTCACTCGAAAAGCTGTCGGTGAGCGGCGGAGGAAATATTCTTCAGCAGACGCAGCTAGCCGCCGCTTTCCGAAAACGTCAAGGAAAAGGCGATTAATACGTGAGTCGACTGGGATTGAAAAAGTTGAGGGTTGAGGAATCAGCCTTCCATTATAGTACATCGTTAATCCGAATTTAAATTAATATAATCCTTCGTTATTAATACAACCCTAATTCGACCACGAACGCCAAAGCAGGTTTTAAACGTGGCAAAAGTGCTACACACCGCACGAATTCGATTGAAAATTTCGCCGTACGAATAATTACAAGGCGAAATTGTGCATCGGTTCCTAATATCAGCTTTGATAGCACTATATTTCATTTTCAGTAGGTATGGGTTCTGTAACGCATTACAATGCCCTCAGTTTTCACTCACCCTTACCACAACGAAAAAACTGAAACGTGTTTTTCCAAAAGTAGGTACCTACTAGCTTTCATGCCGGATCAAAATCCGCCCCTGATATTCAGAAAAAAAATGTTTCAAATAAAAATTATTCCCCGCAAAATTTTACGTAAGACAGGTCATTTTTTCCATAACTTCCCCAGTACTCTCTGAACGCGGGGGTTGAAAATGATCTCTTTTGCTGTTATACATTAACACTGGCCCTCCGGGGGAAGATGCAGAATTTTAGTCATTTTTCTTGTATCACCAATTTTAGTGACCAGGCAGAGAGCAAACTGACACTGGACATGATTTCGGATCCCTGTACCTACCCACTCTGCATATCTCCTCCAAGCCCTCAACCAACACAAGAGCGAACACGTACGTGGTACACCAGTGCCTGGACCACGTCTTCAACCAAGCTCAAGCCGCATCCACACTAGGTAGAACACGAACTAAAGTCGGAAATCATCATGGACGGAAATGGAACTGAAGAAGTGGTGGACTTGAAAGTCCTGCTGAACGAAATAAGAAACGTTGAAGCCATCGTGACCAGAACCGAGGAGGAAGTAGCAGGTCTTAGAAGACGAATTGAAAATTTGGAATTGGACTGCGGCCAGGCGAAGGAGGAGGCGACAAAGCTGTACGAAGCAGGCGCCAATCTGGACGAAAGAGTGGAGAAGCAGGAGAAATATAGCCGTAGGAACAACGTTCTCATTAATGGAATCCCAGTTAGCAACGAAGAAAGTACGGAAGAAGTGGTGAAGGCAGTGGCGAAGGAGCTGGACATTACTCTGAGAGAATTCGAGGTCTGTGCAGCCCACAGGCTTCCGAACAAAAAAGGGACTCCAGGCATGATAGTTAAGTTCTTACGAAACGATACCAAGACAGAACTAGTAATACGAGTCAAGAGGAAGCGTCTCAATATTCAGGGTACCCCGATCTATATCGGCGAGCACCTAACGAGCGCCACCAAGCTGCTACTGAGGGAAGCGAAACAATTAAAGAGAGAAAACCGGATACAGTTCTTATGGATGAGAAACAGAGATCTGTTTGTCAAAAGGTCCGAGGGCGATCCGGGTAAGAAAATAAGAAGGAGAGAGGATCTAAACGAATTCAGAGAGAAACCTCAGTCGGGTCCAACTACAACGACCAGCGAGGACAGGGGACATGAAGTAACAGCAAAGAGAAACTTGGAAATACACAGCTCAGGGGATTCAAGAGTGATGGATCAACAACAAAAAAAAGCTTACATCATGGCGAACCAAGGATCTAAATCAAGGAGAAACTCGCTGTCTGGCTCCTCGCAACAGCTTCAAACGACGTTGGACAGCTTCCACGTGGCGGGAAAACCGAACGGCAGATAACGGGTAAGCGTCACAAGGGGTAGGTCTCACCGAGACTCCATCCTCTTCTCAATACAGTCAGCCGCAACTGCGGGAGGAGCAAGCTGCATCACCCCCTATAACGACAAAAATATTATTCGTTTAAAAGGAGGGGAGAGAAACTCGACACAAAACCCCCCCAAATATCTCCTTGGCATCCAGCTCAAAAAAGGGTGGGGGATCAAACCAAAAAAAAAATTTTTTCTCGAACAGCGGAACAAAAACTAAATTAAACCTTCTGTATTATAACTGTAGGAGACTGGTGGCCAAGGAAAGAATTTATGAATTCGAAAATAACATCAGAAATATAAAATAGGACATTATAGCACTATCAGAGATAAGGAAAAATGGGGGAAATTTGGTGAAGAAGATAAATGGGTACTCCTTCTACCATTTCGGGCAAATCAAAGGATACAGAGGAGTGGGGTTTTATATAAAAGAAGAAATAATGAACAGAGTGGGCGAAATTAGGGGAATGTCAGAGAAAATTTGTTTCTTGAAATTACAGCTGGGGAAAAAGTAAGGGCCTTGGTGGTCTCAGTATACGGTCCAGTGTTGGACTCGGAGGAATGTGAAATTGCTAAATTTTATTAGGACTTAGAGGAAACTCTTCGAAACCAAAAAGAATACAATAATATTATAGTGGGCGACTGGAACGCAATTATTGGAGACTGCCAAAACATTATCGAAAACGTAGGAAATTTCGGTCTGGGAACTAGAAATAAAAATGGAAATAAGTTGATAGATTTCTGCGTAAGAAACAACCTGAAAATAGCCAACACTTTCTTCCCAAGGAACCAAAAATTAAAATGGACTTGGCACTCACCGGGGGGGGGGGGGGATATAAAAACGAAATTGACCACATGTTGGTCAATGACTTATCAATTCTGGTGAACATCGTGGCTCTTCCGGGCTTCCGCTTCAGCTCCGACCACAGGATGTGCAGAGGTACTCTGAGCTTTCCTAAGCGAGCCGTGTTCAGGAACTGCAGAAAGAAAAAACTGGGAAAAGGATCATTCCTACGTGGAGGATGAACGAGGCCAGACGGATGCTATCTGAGGGCGTGAAACAGATTGAGCAAGCTTGGGAGCAGTGCAGCATTCAAGAACTGTATGATAAAATCGAGAATAGGATCAAAAGCATGTATGAACAATTTGGAAAGCTAGTATCAGTAGAACGAACGGAGGACAAGTTAACAGCGGACACAAAGGAATTGATAGAAACTAGAAACAAACTGGAAAAGAAGGAAGAAAAAAATGCAAGATGAGGAAGTTGATGTGCTTCTACTAAGGAAGAAAGTAAGGGCGGAAATTAAAAAGGATGGAACTACAAGGTGGAAAAGATTGAGGAGATCCTAATAGAGAGCAATTCTATGAAAAAAGTGAGAAAAATGTTGTACTCGGACAAAACGCTCATTCCAAGCACGGAGGTAGCAATACGTTTCTATGAAGGGTTGCATAAGGCAAGACACAACGATCAAGAAAGCCCAGTAGAAATGGTTAGAGAGGAAGATGAGGACTTCCCAGAAATACTACAAGAGGAAGTCAAAAAAGCGACCAAGTCTTTGAAGACGGACAAAGCGGTCGGTCCAGACGGAACTGAAAATAGCACACTTAGGCTATTCATGGAAGAACTTCTATGTTAACAAAAATTCTTAACAGGATGGTGAGCTCTGAAACTGTCCCAAGACAGTGGAAAGGGACCGGGATTATTATACCGTACAAAAAAGGGAAAAAAGAAGACATCAAAAGCTATAGACCCATCAGTTTGACCTCGAATATAGGAAAGATCTTCATGAAAATAATGAAAGAAAGGCTGTATGCACAGCTAGATTTTCAACAAGCAAGAGAGCAGGCGGGATTTAGGAGGAACCGTTCGACTATAGACCAAATTTTTGTAATAACTCAAATTATTGAAAAAGCCATTGAATACAAATTTTCCGTATACATCCTTCTTATCGATTTTACAAAAGCATTCGACTCGGCAAATCAGGACTTCCTTTGGAAATCGCTTTTGACACAAGGCATCAACCAAAAAGCGATAAAAATACTTAAGTCTATGAGGGCGCAACCGCATACGTCAGAACGGATGTAAAAGCAAGAGAATTCAAGGTGGTGAGAGGCATCCGACAGGAAGAACCGCTGTCACTAAATCTCTTCCCCTGCGTACTGCAGGAGGTAATGAGACATCTCGACGGGGGGAGGGGGGATAAGGGAATCAAAATTGACGGCAAAATTTTACATAATCTGAGATTCGCAGACGATGTGGCCTTATGAGCGAGTAACTTAAAATATCTAGTTGAAATGGTAGACGAGCTGATAGCGGCATGCAGGCCAGCCGGACTGGAAATAAATGCCAAGAAAACTAAATTACTCTCTAATGCTCTAAAAGAGCCGGTGTTCATTGCCAACGAGGAGATACAGTGGGAGTGTGAAACGAGATACCTTGGCCAAATAATATCCTCCAGCAACTCCAGGGAAAAGGAAGTCTGAAACAGAATTAAAAGTGGCTGAAATAGCTGTTGGAAACTGAAAGACATTTTCAAAAGTAAAGTTTCAATAACAACTAAGGCGGAGGGCTGGAAAAGCTGCATCCAACCAACAGTCACATATGGGGCACAGACTTGGGCTCTCACCAAAACCGATTTAAACAGATTTCGAACGACACAAAACTGCATGTCTCGTAGTATGTTGAATATCAGAATAAGAGACAAGATAAAAATGTCGAAAATCGGGGCAAAAACAAGACTATACGAGATCTTGGAGAAGTAATTAAGAGCCTGAAGTGGAGGTATGCTGGCCATATTTGGAGGAGAGAACACGACAGTTGGGGGAAAATGGTGGAAGGATGGACCGCAAGAAATTACAGGAGGGGAAGGGGGAGGTCCATAACACGTTGGAGAGACGAAATAGAAAAATTTCAGGGTATAAAATGGAGAAGGAGCGCCCATGAAAGAGAAACATGGAGGGAAAAAGGGGAGGCTTTTGCCCAACACTGGGCGGTGTGTAGCAAGTTGGGAGAGGATGGAAAAGGAGAAACGCACTGATCGGGGTGTAAGAGACCTGATTAAGGAGGAAAAGGTGTAAACCAAACGCTTAAGTTTATTTTATTTTAATCTGTAATCCAAACTTCTAATCGTGGAAGGGAATGTATGTAACAAGTAATGAACACACACCAAAGCTGTTAAAATAAAAAATATAAATAAATAAATTATTTCGCGAAACTCAATAGGTAGCGATTTCGGTGTCAAAAACTAAATTTTGTGACCTTCTCTCCCCTACGGATTCGGAAGCCCGGGTTGGAGGGGCGGGGACTTTTTGTATGTTCATCGGGATGGGGTCCCGAACATTTCTGCCAAGTATAATTTCTGCACTATTTTTTGCAGAATTCATTTCCTTATGTACTGGACTACATGGGTTTTGTGTGAGTTACGAGTATTTAGTGAGTCAGTCTGCACAAAGGAGCTTTTGATTGCAATTTGCCCCTGTTTAGGCTCAACTTGATGCTAATTTCACTGGGCTAGAAAGGCAAACACCATAATTATTTTCGCTTGCACCAGTACAAATCTGATCGTACACTCGTACACCAATGCCAAGGAAATTATAACATCAACGAGGGATAATTAACGAGCATCGACGCGTCGGTAGCCGGCGAGTTTACTTGTGGCGCTAAAAAAAGAAAAGTGCCACCGAGTAAAGCGCGCCACCTTTGTGACTTTCGGTGCTCGGCGCTCGGTCGCAAATACGTATACGCGATAAACAGCGAACGACAATTAATAAACAACGGCGGCGCTTAATGTTCGAATATAGTCGAGCATAATTAGAAGATGAACTTACATCGCGGGTAATTTTAGCGCCATGACTGATTAGGCGGAAAATTAGACCCGAGTTAGATTATTGATTCTAGCTGGCAGGCTGGTTCGTGTTACGCCGCGATTCGTTTGTACGGAATCGCGCGTCTAGAGGTGGTGTAGGCTGCCCAAGCCCGTCGCTTCGCATCGGTTCGCGCCGGTCGTCCGTGCGCTGCGAGCATACCAGATCTCTCGGATTCGGGACGAGCCAAGAACCACGAGCTGAGAGCGCGAACGAGGAGTAGATATTTTGAAGAGAGCATTTCGCTTTAAAACGCATTACGAAATTGTGTTTTTCCCCTGGTTGCTGCTGCCGCCACCGGTCATCTCATTTTTCAGTCGACCACCATTACGCACTCTGTGTACCTGATGGGCGAAATGGTACCGAACGGAATGGTGGCGCTGGTCAAACGAAGCGAGGTCAGCGAGAACGGCGCGCGGAAAACGATCTCGATTTCGCGAAATTATCGAATGTGAAAAACGAGAAAAATTAGACCCGGCGCAAATCGAATGAGAAAAAAAAAAGGGGGAGAAAAAAATAGAGCAAAAGAACAACGTTAAGTTAACGAAACGAAGCACTCGAGCGAAGGTTGCAAAAAGTCGAGATTACGATTGAAATTGATTACCGGAGTACTAAAGCAACCTCTCGTACTTTTTTCCTCGCTGTTTCTCTTTGTCTTTCTCTGTACCCCTTTTTCTGTCTCTCTCACTCTCTCTCTGTCTTTCTACCAGACTATGAGAAAACAAATGCTCCATTTTACTGTTTAGCTCGTAGAAAGTAAAGTAGACGGAAGAGATTTGCTTAATTTTAGTGCATGATTTTCGGAGAACACACGTTTATTCAATATTTTCACCTGTTATTTACCCTCCCGGTTTCGCAGGTCCTGCTTATGTTCTCAAGCTCGCATTCGTTTTTGGCTTTATTAGCTGTTCGCGATTTGGCGAGTGTGTGAGGTTGTATTTACCTTCGCGAGAGTTTCTCTAAAGCGCTTTTTGGTTCGGCATCTGGAAGACTATGAAGTATGCGTACGTGCGATCTGTACGTGACACCTTCCGAGTTCATTAATTCGTCGCTTGTAATTCCGCACGTAGTCTGGGTGTTAGTTACAAAACCTAGGGACTATTCTGCATTCTTTAAAGAAACGGTATCACTGGCACGTTTGTAGGTGAGGCCCTAAGGAATATCACCGGGGCAAGATATCCCCGGGGGCACACAAGAGTACTCAACCCCTCAGATTTTATTCAATAATTCCTTAATCGTGAAATTTTACATTAAAATAATTCCTTGGCCACATTTCAAGTGAGTTTGTAATAAATACCGCCTTTTAGATGAGGGATACGGAATTTTTTTTTCAAGATCTATTAAAATACAGTGACAATGACAATTTTCAGTCATTCAAGAGCTTAGTAGCCCCCCCCCCTGACATTCCAGAATGCTCACCTGAAGCCAGGGCTGGGTAGGATTTAAATCCTCAGGTATTTTAAATCCAAATTTCCAAAAATAGTCTACATAAATTAGGTTCTAACTAAGAAAAAAGTTATAGAAAGCTGAGTGTCCTGAACAACATACTAAAAGTCTGTCGTCGTCTTTAGGGGGTAAAAATGGGGGCATAAATCAGCTTTTTGCTTATATCGCGCTAAAATTTGAGTTCAGAAAAAAGAACGTTCAAAAAAAAATGTGATAGCGAATAAAAAAATACACAGAAAATGATCTCACACATTTTTTGGTAGAGAGCGTATTTCTCGAATAAATTAATATCAAACGTAGGGATGTTTCATGCATACATCTATATTCTATTTAAAATATGCTTGAAAAACTGGAACACCTATATCTCAGGCCTTAATTATCGCACAATGCTGGTTAAGGTCTTAAAACACTCGGTGAATCAAGCTTCTTCTGAATCTTTTTTGATCACTCAAATCCGTTCAGTCTGAGGAGAGTAATGAGGTAACAACCAACTCAACCTCACTACTCACACGCATTTCTTCCACTCATTTGTCCATTACTCACAAACTACTTGACCTACAAAGTTCATCTTCTAAGAACACTCAGTGAAGCAACCTCTTTCATATGCTTTTCTGATCACTCAAATCCGTTCAGTCTGAGGAGAGTTATGAGGTAACAACGAACTCAATCTCACTACTCACACGCATTTCTTCCACTTATTTATGTCCATTATTCACCAGGGTTGTCAATGTAAAGTTTTAGTTTGTAAAGTTACATTTTTTACATGCGTAAAGAATTATGTAAAGTATTAGTGTAAAAAATGTAAAAAACAGTAAAGAATTAATTTTTTAATTATAATGTATGATTGTTAGGTATAATATTTTTCGGGTATTGGTTGGTAAAAAAGGAATACACAGTACAAAAAATAACGCCTCAAATATATCTTTTCTTATTCTTTATAATTTGTATCAAGTTAAAATATAATGCACATGAAAAATTAATATTTGATAATTCACACTCACATCATATATCCCCCCCTCCCATTAAGTATTATTTGTTGTAAAAAATTATTAAATTTATTTTTAAGAACAGTAGGTATGAAATTTTAAAAAAATACCTCCCTTTTCTCCGAAAAGTCGGTAAAAGAACTGAACTGCATTCATATAATATTTAAAACGTACCTACTTATCGCATCGATAAATGTATCTTTCATTCTCAATGTGTGATATACAAAGTACAAACGGTAGTTTTTTGAATCAGTAACTAAATTGAAAATTTGAAAATTCGGTTTCCCTTTGGTGATGCTCTAGAAAGTGATACTGATATTTTTGTAAATTGTAAATTTGTTATTCTTTAATCGTTGTGATGCTACATTTGCAAAAGTTCGGCGACATATATTGCATTCCGCCATCCACTTTGTTTTACTCCCTTCATTTACACTTATTAGGGTAAAGTTCAATTCAGCATAAATAGAAGTTTTTCGACCTGCTTTACTCATTCTAATACAGTACTTCAATACTTTAAACAACTTATTTGAGAAACTTATTTTCCTAAACCATCTGAGATCTGATGATTATCTTATTTACCTACCATCTTCATTTCTTTGAATGTTTAATTTTTTGACTACTGTAAAACGCAGATTAACCGGACGCCAATCATCCGGAACGCCGGGAAAAGAAAATAATCAGGGCCCTGATTTTTCTTGGCAAAACCTCTTCTTTTATTTCTTTCTAGTCTAGCTTATTCAGTCTATTAAGGTTTCGTAGATAAATCAGGAAATTCTGAAACCAATGAGCTAATTTTTTGGGCTATTTTCCTTCAAAATGTGTTTTCCTCTATAAAATAAGCACATGTTTCGGTTATCCGCAAAAACCGTTATCCGGAAAACCTCTGGTCCCAATTAGTCCGGATAGTCGGCGTTTTACTGTATTCTTTACATTCTTTACAATTCTTTACATTCTTTACTGTAAGGAATTAAAATCATGTAAAGTTGACAACCCTGTTACTCACGAACTACTTGACCTACAAAGTTCATCTTAGTCTAAGAACATTCAGTGAAGCAACTTCTTTCATATACTTTTTTGATCACTCAAATCCGTTCAGTCTGAGAAGAGTAATGAGGTAACAACCAACTCAACCTCACTACTCACACGCATTTCTTCTACTCATTCGTCCATTACTCACGAATTACTTGACCTACAAAGTTCATCGTTACTACGAAAAGGACGTACTGTTCACAGTCGTTTTAAATTACCTCTGAATCTGCACGAACATTCAATATCTGGTTTGAAAGTCGACAGCAAAGAAGCCAACAGTATCGAGAATGCAAGAATCATCATTTGGGACGAAGCTCCAATGGCAAACATGTACCCTCTGATGTATGTAAACAGACTATTGAAGGACATCATGGGAAATGACGTGCCGTTTGGCGACAAGATTGTAGTTTTGGGTGGAGATTTTAGGCAGGTTCTGCCAGTAGTTCCACATGGTTCAAGAGCTGCTACAATTGCTAATTTCATCAAGTTTTCTCCTTTATGGCCTATATTCGAGTCGCTGAGGCTGACCCAGAACATGTGAGCGGAAGCAGGAGGAAAAGAGTTCGCAAAATTCTTGCTGCAGATTGGTAATGGTACTTTCCCTCATTCTGGCTCTGAAAATTGGGGCATTATAGAATTACCTGCGAGAATAATTTCTCAGGACATTATAAGACATGTCTATGGTGAAAAGTTTGACACTCCAGAGGATGTCCTGAAATTCTCTAATGTTGTAATTCTGGCACCAAAGAATGATCATTGTCAGAAGATGAACGACAAGATTTTGGACTTGATTCCTGGAGAAGCCAAAACCTACACAAGTGTGAATAGACTGATCATTGAAAATGACAGGGAAATCCTGCAATTCCCCGTTGAATTTCTGGATAGTCTGGAGTTCACAGGTTTACCACAAAATAAATTACACTTAAAAGTTGGTGCGATTGTTATGTTGCTACGTAATACGAATGTGACACTTGGACTGCTGGATGGGACATGACTAATTGTGAGAAACATGTACATGAATGCACTGGATCTGGAAATAATATCTGGGGTGGAGTGCGGTCGAAGGATATTACTCCCAAGAGTGGACCTGTCGCCAGCGGATTCCACCTTGCCTTTTTCATTCAAAAGGAGACAATGTCCAATAAAGTTAGCCTTTTATATGACGACCAACAAGGCCCAGGGACAGACGCTGGAGAAGGTTGGGATATATCTACCCGAGTATGTCTTCAGTCATGGACAATTATACGTAGCTTTGTCGCGGGCCACTTCGTTTAATAATTTAGAAATCCAGGTGCAACCTGGAAGCTATGAAACTGCAAATGTGGTGTGGAAGGAGGTCCTGAAATATGATAACTTTATACATCTTTGTAATTTTCATTTTTTTTTTTTTTTGGATACATAGAATAGTGATACGTGGTGCGCTGCTAGATTAAAACAATTTATTGTAATCGATGCGATGTAGACTTGTACGCATACAAGAAGAATTATTCCAAATACTCGCACCAGAGATGGAATGAAGAGAATCACCCCTCCACCCCCACTGCCTGAAATGTCAAATTACTCCCACTCCATGCATAAATCAGAATTACGTTGAAAAAATTCGAAAGTATATATAACATTGGATGTACATATACAGAAATTATATAGGTAAAAGTAAAATTTAATTATTCAGGCTCTTCAAAATTCAGTTCCAGTTCAAAAGCTCACTATTCTATCAAAATGTTCGTGACTTGCGAACCAAGACTGAGTATTTTTATCTCGAGGCTTTAGCCAATGAATATGATATAATTGTTCTAACGGAGACCTGGTTAAATGCAAATATTGTCTCTCGCGAATTTATCGACGACAGATACTTCAATCCAGCAAAATAGCACTTATGGAGAATGAGCAATTAGGAGATCAAAATGCACCCGAAGTGGTGTTGGCTAAATTGAAATTGCAATTTGACTGAAATCAACTCTACATAGGGGCAGTATATTTATTCCCACCTTAATTCAAAACGTAGTTCTTACCAAATCTTATATAATCAATTGACTGATATTCCTGAGGTAGCTCAGGGCGCATTTCTGCTGTTGGGGTATTTTAACCTGCCGAACTTTGCCATCTCATCGGTAAGTGAATGTGGTGCCACTAATCCAAAGTACACCGAGTTAACTGGTCTAATTAATTACTTTGATCTGACACAGTATAACACAATTACGAATGAGCAAAGCAAAACACTTGATTTGGTAATAAGTAATACAAGCGTCGAAGTATCTTTAGGATGCTCGTTAGTCTCAAAAGTGGATACTCTTCATCCACCTCTGAAGGTAGAACTCGTTATAAATAGAAAATTGGGCTCTACAACAAATGACTTCCAGGAAAATAATGAAAAACCGAACTTTGATAGAACTGATTTTAGAAAACTGTATGAAGAGTAACTTGTGTTTCTAAGTAATAAAATAAGTAAATTTTTGATAACAATGTTCGAAACCACTGTTGGAAGAACGAACGAGAACGAGAAGAAAAACGGCATGTTCTCGTTCTCGATCTCAAAACAAGAATGAGAACGAGAACAGGAAATGGGAATGGGAACGACTGGAGCAAAGTATATAGCCTTCAAGATTGCAATAATGCTGCACTGGAGTTCAGTTCTAAAATACAGGTAATAATTTTACAAAATATCCCTAAAACAAAATTGAAAAAGAAAAGAACCTACCCTATATGGTTCACGAAGTATATTGTCTCTCTTCTGCGCAGCAAAGAAAGTTGTCGGAAAAAATATAAAAAAATTCGAAGACACCCTACATGTATTCTTTTTCATACTTTCACGGAATTCAGTTAATCGTACAGATGCCCATTTTGCCCGAAAACGCTCCTTCACTACTATAACTTCCTATCTCAAGGTATTTTCTGTCCCTACCCCGCCCCTGTCTATGTTGAAATGATATTAAAAATGAAATCAGTCGTTTCAGAAACTTACTATCTGACACGGCGATTTTTTTTAGATGGATCCGCATCACCACCCCCGAGGCCACCATTTCTAAGTACGGGTCAAATGTATCTCAAAAATGAATTTACGGATTCGAAACCCCAGAGCTGATGAATCAATTTCATTTTCGTCCTCTTAAGAATTAAAGAATTTTTATGATTATAACTTCCCTCAGTATCAAGAAAACATAAGAAAACACAATCTCATTTGTATGGTATAAGAAGTAGTGGGGTAAATATAGAGAAAAAATTCCCAGGGTTAGGAAGCGATAACGGTAGAGGAGCGACTCCGGGGGAAACTACCTCAGTACTATTCACTGAACTCGGGGGAAAATAACTCCTCTCAAACCAAAAAATGACGCTGTTGCTCCATAATGTGTGTATTCAAGTTTTGTATCATACAGACCTTTTCTGGACTCCCTTTTTCTGAGATTTCTACGATAGGTTAAAAAAATTACGAGGTATCATTGTTTTGAGTAGTTTGGGGTAGATTAATTGTAGGTATACGTTTTGGCTCAACTGTGGAAATAGGAGGGGGATAGAGGGACTAAGCCCCCTTGTTTCAAAATTAGCCCCCCTAAATTTTATTTTTTAAATTAATCTTAATACAGTAAGACTTTTTTCCTATTTTTTTCTTACAAAGAAAGTATCGCAGAGAAAAAATCTATTTTTTATAATTTTTTTGTGGGGGGGGGGCTATGATTTTTGGATTCTTATAAAGTTATTTTAGGCGCTGGGGCTTCAGCCTCCTCCCCCAAATTCTTCGCTCTATTTCATGTAGATGTGCTAAATGGCATTTTTACTTTAAAAATTGCAGGGTACGTTCTACTAGTTTTAGAACTATAGATATCACCAGAAAATACTTATAGCGTTTTATATTACACAGATTCTCGTCCATATTTGTTCTTGATAGGCTAATTGAAGGAACTCTAGTGTAGTTCAAAAGATAGTAAAACACGAGTTGCTAATAGACCACCAGGGCCGCATTTGGATACCGGGGGCCACCAATAATTTAGAAAGCCTAGGGCACAATTTTGAAAACAACGTACGGTACCATCAATGCACCTAGAGAAAACACAATTTTTTGACTTGAGCTTTTCTGCTTTTTGATTCGAAAAGTTCGAAAATAGGGGGAGCCGCGAATTCTAGACACCGGGTCACCAATCCAGTGCTTATAGCATCTCTAATAGACAAAGTAAGAAATACTGATGAAGAATTAGCGTAAATCGTTTAAATATGACATCCATATGTGAGTAGATGTCATTGCCCACTCTGTACTCATGTTCTTTTCTACAGTTGTTTAAAAACTAATATCCCGTGGTAGCAGACTTTCGAGAAAAATATAATACGTTCCTGAGTTACGAGTAAAGAGACGTTTCTCATATTCTGCACCCTTGACCCTACAACACAAAACCGTGATTCCATGAGCTTCCGTTCGGTCTCGGTTCAGTCTGCTTTGCTTTGCTAGCTCGCAACTCTTTTATAAGTCGATTAAACGAAACGTATCAACGAAAATTCGTACCGACAATATTTTTGTTCGCAGCAGCTACTTTAAAATTCAATCTACCGGAGAGGATTGGGTATATTGTTTTTACATCCGGGCGCTAGCTATAGGTATAGTACGTATACAGACGTATATACGGAGCTAGTTAGCCGAAATTCCTTTTCCAAACTCGAACAGAAGGTAGACAGCGTAAGTTGATCTGTATAAATGCGAAGTGACACGTCGGGATTCTGTGTGGACCGCGAAACTCGAACACATCCCTGCGGAATTAGTCGAAATTCAAATTGATATTTCGTGTTAACCGCGCGTTTCCCGAATGGAGTTACAGGGGAGGGGGGAGGTATGTCGCACTTCGTATACAAACTGTTTGACGTTTTGCTTCGGCACACACAGAACGCCGTCCGGTTCTATTCATGCAACCGGCGAACTCGCGAGCCCATACCATAAACCGTTCTCGGTGGGTCTCCTGATGACATTTTCCGCCAGACGACCGGGGAATTGCTGTACGTTATCATGCGGATTATTTTCCCGTTGCCCTCCGCCCACATAGATGTGAGGGAGCAGGGAATGCAGAAGCGCTGAGCTATTTTAGGCCACTGGCTAGTAGTTGCCTCACTGCTCATTTGGATGGCTAAATGAAAATAATCTTCCTATCCGTAATCGTGTCGCTGTGTGGCCAAGTGGTAACGTGCCCTCTTCGCAATCCGTGCGTCTCGGGTTCGAGGGCTACCAACGCCGGAAAGCTAGTGATATTCGAATACCCTCACCAACATCCTAGCAGCCGCAGCCGACTACAGTATCAACCAAGATAGAAACATATCGCCCTGAACCCCTGCCAGTTCACATGAACAAGGCATTACAATTCCAGGACATGTTACCACCAGATCTGAAAGATTCTTACTGAACGCCGTGAAACAAGTGGCTAGTAAACGAACTGCGGCTGTAAACTTTTCGGCACAGAGAAGAAAAACTCTAACGCAACAAAACCATGGGAAAAGCAACGGAAAACTACCCCGACTAACCTGCCCAAGAGATTCGCACGTCAGAAACCGCGACCGCCAACATCCGGCATCGAGTAAGGCATGGATCTCAAACTTAGACCACAGCCGAAAATCAAAATCAAAAAATAAGCAGTACTCAGTTCGCAATGGAGAGGGCGATGATCGGAGTAAAAAGAAGGGTGATCATGGAGATTTTTCTATTCAAGAGTACACATGACCACCCATTCATTTCCTCCCCGCTAACACCCGCACAGGTGATTTGGCAGCGCACTCTAGTGCAGGTTTATACCCAAATTGTGAGACATTAAAACGTTAATCATGGAACTAAAAGTATCAAGTTGTTCAAAATACTCATTACAAAATTAACTCAAAATGAACTTTCAAATCGTTCTATAAGAAATAAGAATTTAATTTCACGGACTGGTAAGGGCAAAATCAATGGTTAGGGACTCTGGATATGTAATGAAGGAACTGAAATTTGACTATGCTGGACATGTTGCCAGGTGGAAGGTAAAATATGGGAAAGAAAAGTTCTGTATTGGATACCCAGGGGTGAAAAAAAAATAGTAGCGAAAAGTACTCGGAACTCGCTTCGCTCGTTCCTCGCGAAATCAAGACACTGTCGACACGTTTTAAGTGGTAAACGTTTTAGAAAACGCAAATGTCGACAAGGACTAGTGGTATTCGGCTGAAATGTTTAAGGCCATTCACGTTTTAAAAAACGCAACTCTCGACAGGGAATAGTATTATAAAAATATAAAACTACCCGGCTATCAAAATTAGAGTTCGTATAAATTTGAAATCGATACATTCAAGGCGGAAACGTGTAAGACCGAAACATTTGTATAATACAACAAAACTACGCGGCTATCAAAATTCGATTTCGTATAAATTAAATCCCAAACAACATTGAGTACATAAGTCGCCTTGCGCTTCTTATGCTGAACTTAAATTGAGGAAACTCGTGAACGACTCAACCGATTGTCATCAAACTTTCACCAATACAACTTCGAGTACTTCTCTATAATGTACCAAAATTTGGAATCAAATGATTCGATAGTTCCTGAGATTTTTGTGCCACAAATTTTGTCCTCAAGGAAAACTCACGAACGGCTCGACCGATTGCCTTCAAAAGCTTATTTTAACAACTTCGAGTACTTCTCCATAATATACCAAAATTTGGAATCAATTGATTCAATAGTTTCTGAGATTTTCTTCCCACAAAATTAAGGTGTACATATATATATATATATATATAAGGAAACCTGAAATTCAGCCACTATTACAGTCGTGTTCTAAACACTCTGAAACGCAAAAAACATTGCCCCCGCCCCCAACTTCACAACTGTGACGAGTGTAATACCTCCCTTTTCTTCGAAAAGTCGGTAAAAGGTAGGGAGACCTGCCACCCGCTGGGTTGACGAAATTAGGCAACATACCGGAGTTGTTTGGGGAGGGATGCGAGGGTCAGAGACTGGTGGAAACGAGTAGGGAAGGCCTATGCCAGAAGGTGGGCGCGCAAAATTTGTAAGGTAACAAATAAACGAAATTCTGTTCTATTGCTGTAAAATAAAATAAATAAAACTATCAATCCACAATTTTGATTGCAAAAAGTCAATTCAAAAATTTGTTGTATCTCAAGAACTTTTAACTTCTTCTTCAAGAAGAGCTGCTGCAGCTGCTACAGACCTCCCGGTAGGACTCCCTCGCCGTCATCACCTGCCTGTGTCGCCACACATATCAAGATGAGGCGGTGAGGGGTGAGTGAAGAGGAAGCGTTTCTGGCTGCGAGGGACCTGAATTCCAGGCTAGTTCTCGGGGAGCGCGAACCTCGGTCATTTGGGAACCCCATGGTGGCCCTCGCAGGACGCGCGCACCGGAAGCGGAACGACGAAATAGGGGCTCGGACCGGCCTCAAAGTGTCCCTCCGGTCATTGATACGATACTTTGAGGGTAGTTTCCGGGGTCGGGGGTGCGATGTCTCAGGAGCAACTTTGGCATGCGTGCATCGCCATACGTCCCACCACATCATCTTTTGAATAATTATATGATTGTGCCAATCCTTGGCTTATAAGTAATTTTATCATGTGGTTGTGGTTTAGTGAGTTAAACGCCTTGGTGTAGTCTATAAATGCTAGGTGGAGTTCTTATTAGTCTTCTTTATTTTTTTCGATTAGGTATCTGGTTTACTGTATGGAGGTGGTCTGTGGTGGAGAAGTCATGGCAAGAGCTTGCTTGCTGTTTATGGCGTTGTTTATTCCTTTTTCTATTAGCTTTGATAATATCTTGGAGGCTGTTGGACTTGAAGATATAGATCGGTAGTTTTTGATTTCACTTTTATTTCCTTTTTTATGGATTAAAGTGATAACAGATTTGTTTTATTCTTCTCGTATGACTTTTTCAATTAATATTTCATTGTGAAGGTCATCCAATAAGTGCCAACATCGACATTAAATTCCTCTTTGGAAATACATACATAATAGATTCATAGATATATTCTATTGTCATTGTTTTCTAAAAAATTTCAAATTGTTGTGTAATGTAATAATTAATTTATGTTCTTCACAAATATTTACGAGCCTCTACCCTCTTTCATTTCGCTCTTCTAAACCATGCTTCCCGCACATCCCTTCTTCCTCAATTTTTTCGTACATGTTTTTTACTTCTTCAACACTAACTTCCTGTAGGCATATAAACTTGGACTATCACTGAAGATGCTGGTTTTGCTGAAATTCTCACAATTAATATTCTCTATGTAGGATATAACTTTGCACTCTATTCCCTACGGTCTTATTCATAATAATACCTACGCCTGCTTACCCTCTTTTCGCTGATGTATTAGTTATTCTTTATTCTCCCGTCCAAAAATCATTTTCATGTGGCCATCTCATTTCACTAATTCTTATTGCATATACCTAGTTTTAGTTTACTCATCTCTTTCTTTAAGTTTTCTAATTTGCCTACCTCATTCAGTGTCCTTACATTCCATGTCCCTATTCTGAATTCTGATAGTTTCTCAGTAGGTAGTCTCCGCCCGGACATCCGAATGAGAGACTTTGTACGTCCGGGATTATTATTTACTTTATGAGTTGCCATCATAATTGTGGTGGTGGAGACGCATCCCCGGTGAAGGATACTGATGTAGTTTCCCCTTACTTTCATTAGGGCTTATCAGTCGGAGTTTTCCTTTTCCTATGTGTCTTTAGTTCTCTCTTAAGCCCCGTCATCACGCCAAGGTAGCACACAGAGGGGGGTCCAATGTTCACCTTTTCTTTTTCGTAAAAAATGTATTAATAACCTTCAGATTGTTTTCTAGGCAAAAGTTAACCAATCTTTCGTTGTTTCGTTTCTAGTTCCATAATTATAAGGACCAACTACAAGAGTATTCAGGATCAAATATTTGTAGTTCCCTCATGCACTAAATTTCAGATCCTTTTCCCCCATGAAATTCCTCATCCAAAGCTGAAACCACTACGTCATCTGGAAAAGCCTTTTTTCATCAACCGAACATCGTGGATTCAAAGTGAATTCCATTCCACTTCGAGGTTTCCTTGATCTTCAATTTAATTCGAGCTTCGAGCTATCGAGCTGACCATATAAACTGTGCACAAAAATACGAAAGAGCGTGTTAACGAAATTTGGTCTATGCATGGTTACCGTCGACTTCTCTTCTGTTTCAACCAAGTCCGGCTCTCTTTTCGCGGCCGATGAGTTCGAGTTAATCGATAAACGCGAGGCACGAGAACGCGTTCGTCAAAATATCAGAGCCTTTCATGTACGCGAGGTCGTTGTATGCCCACCTCTTCTAATGTGGATCACTGTTTGAAGAAACCAAAGCAACAACTAACATGGCGAAACAACTCATGTACGGATACGGTTTCGGGTACACGAAAATCCAAATCGAAAGAGCTTGCGAGCTTTCATTATTAACTACAAGCAGCGGCAGCCGAGAAGCATTACCCAAATTCGACGATGCAATTCGGGGGTATTAATTTAGTCTCGTAATAAGGGTAGTCCCCAGCACACAACTCATTGAGGATTTCACGTGTCATAATTTTATGAACCGCGCCGCCGCATCGCCATCGCATCGGGAGCATAACGCCGAATTTTCGATTACTTTCGCGCTTGTAATGACTTCGCACCGAGCACTTTCGGAGGTCACGCTTGCTCGGAATATTCAGTCGAGTTGGCCCCCTCCCCCGCTTATCTTGATAAAATGCGGTAAATTGATGTGTTAGTATAACAAACGTAGAAGTGAAAAATTTGAACGTGAATATGAATTATTCAGCGGAAGGCCGCGAAAAACGATTTTTTTTCCCAAATGTATTACCTTTTCGAAAGATGTAACATTTTCACCCTTTGTGTGTCTTCGTCTTGGCTTCATGAAAACGTGATGTTATTGCTATTGAAAATCGCACACGTCTTTACTAGTCGAGCACACACGGACCCAGGAGTGCGCACTGTACACTTGTTGCATCGAGTACGCTGTGCCGTTTTCACCTACAGCAAAAGAGTTTTCTTCTATTTTTTTTTTTTTTTTTCATTTCGAAAAATTTCCATACGTAAACGAAAAACGGCGAGCGACGGTGGCAGCGACGCCGACTCGAGTCGGACGTTGTATGAAATTTTCATCGCATTCGTATCGAAGCAACGCATTCGCAATTTATCACCGATGTCATCGTCGCTCGATGAGGTTACTCATCGCTCGGCTGGGCTGGAAAAACGATATATAATGAAAAATTCAGCCGTGTAACTAGAATATTAAACCGCCGCCTACCTGCGGTTGCTTTCGTCAGTTTATATTATTTATTTTTAACGCAATATCCTGTACAAATGCAGGATTTCTACTTTCTCTTGAACTTTCCTCGCATACAAAGTCCTGCCGTGCTATGCACAATTTCAAGCACGGATTCGCCTATAAAACGCATTTGATACAAACATCAAATATCTAGTCGGCATTCAAGGAGCGTCACTTTTTCAACGCGATGTCGGGGTCAAATTTGATGTAGAATGTGATACAAAAGTTGAGTCTCTACCGACATCGAATTTTGTATCAACTTTGATGTAGAACCCTTCTCGAAAGTCGATCTAACTTTTGTATCGAATTTGATATCCAGTTCGACCCTAATGTCGTTTCAAAAAAGTTATGGTTCTTGAATGTCGACCAGAACGTTGATTTTTGTATTGAAAGTGTGTCAAATGGGATCTGTGCTTGGCATTTTTCCATCAGGTCCAGTTAATTAGAAAAGGTTTCTGAAGTGGCTAAAAAGGTAATTTTGGATGTTTTTTCGACTCATTCCTAAAATATTTACCAATTACCAAAAAACTTAATAATTTAGGTTCCCTAGTTGAAATCTGAAAATTTGCATGTCTCGATATACGAGGAAGGAAAGAAGCATTTAACTAGACTGAAAGACAACCAGCAAGCTAGACGAAGATATAGCCAATGACTTAGACAGCTCAAGAGACACGCACGAACACAACATAGATGTAACCATTACGGGGGGGGGGCAAGTAGGTTGGGCTCTTGAAAACCCGCCGGCTTAAGTGTAGCGTACTCAAACAAAAAGCTTGAATACATGACATCTGAACATCTGAGCCTATTTAAATACGTAATGAACGCTGATACAAGATGCAAAGTCAGAGCAAATCAAATAGGTAAAATGTATTACATTAAAAGGAATTCAAAGAAACGAGTACTACCCTCCGCTAGTGCATCAGTTTGCAGACGCATCTGTAATAACGGGAGAGCATTTTCATGTCTTCCCACTCCTCGGATTCCGCCGACATGAGAATGTCGACGGTCGCTTCGCTTTTTGTTTTTTTGGTAGTACGGTTGCTGATCGTCCACATTCTCATGTCGGCGGAATCCGAGGAGCGGAAAGACATGAAAATGTTCTCCAGTTGTTGCAGATGCGTCTGCAAACTGATGCACTAGCGGAACTTAGTACTCAAAGGCTAATACAAGGAACGCAGTGCTCTCAGGCTGATACAAGGATGAGTGTTGCCAGTTGGCAGCGCCTCGATTAAATACTATTTACATTTCGCACTTCTATTCCGACGACGAAATTTCAGCCAAAATCTTTCAAGCGTATGTCTGTTGGTTGGCTAGCATAGCGCCACATCGCTAGCGCAACACCACTATAGCGACACCACCCCCGACGCGAAGACAGTCCGTATGATTTAGCTCTTCATGGTGATATTTCAGCTCAGTGCAGAGCATATTTTAACAAATTTTCATAGGGCGGAACTAATAATTTTAAGTGACAATTTTTTCTTGTGTCATATTTTGCTACATACATAATGCTTCTTTTTCTAAAATACCTTTACTAATTTTTCTAATTCCCCCCCCCCTCAACTAAACCAATTTTAAGAGATAAGAATACCGTTCAATTTCAATGTTGACATCATGACCAGATTAAGATTTAATCAATCACATCAGACTAGGTACAATAAAAACAAGTAATAACTTCAGTACTGTACTGAAAGTAATTTTCGTTTCAATATTTCTTCAAAACAGAAAAAAAAAAAAAGAAAAAAAGTAAGTAACACATGTAACCAAAATTGCTTTCAGTAATTCAGTACCATAATGAGATCACTAAAATAAAATAAAAATCCAGAAATGATAAACAGACTTCTAAGTAATTAACTATAATAACCAAATTATAGTTTCAATATCTACCATAAGGATAGAGTTAAAAAAAAAAAAAAAAAAAAAAAAAGAAATAAATGAATAAATATATAAATAAACTAAAAACCAAGACCAGGTTTGGTTTCAATATCACAATGAGAGTAACATTTGTTTCAGTATTATTTACAAAACTAAAAAAAAAAAAAAAAAAAGTTTAAATAAAAAACCAAGTTTGTTTTTAGTAGGTACTACCACAATGAAAATAACATGGAACAAAAACTAACAACAAATACCACTTTAAAACAATTTATCACTAAAATAAAATATTAATAAAAAAATAAAAACTACAACCAATTTTGGTTTTAGTACTATAGTAAAAGTAAAATCTGTTTCAAGTTTCAGTATTTTTTACAGAACGAGAGAACGAAAACTAATAACAAAAAGAAACTTTCTAAGCATTTAGGCACATCACTAAAATAGAAAAGTAACTTTCGTTTCAGTAACAGATATATTGGTAATGAAAACAAAACTCTCAAGATAGTTAATTATTACTAAAATGTAGGCATAAAGGTAATTATTGAAATTTAGGTATTATAATAAGAAAGTAGTAGTACTTATAAAAAATTTAAACAAAAACAAGAAAAACTCGTACACTAGAAAGGAAAATTTAAACAACTTATTATAATGAAAAATAAAACATGGTTAGGGTAAAAGTGAGTAATATGTTTATTTTCAAAAGTTATGTTATCAATTAAGCAAATTTTTTTGTTTATTGATGTGTATTATAGACACTATGGTACTGGATGACAATCGTATTTCACTGCGCGGCGCTAATTCACCCCTAGGCGACACTAGTGCCGCCCACTTTGTATGTTATTTTATGGCCTGCTGAGTGATTGACATTTCTGTAGTCTCCAGCCATGTTGGTTGTATACAAATTTCCATGGAAATTTTTTTATGTAGAGTAAATACAGTCAGTCAGTCAGGCAGGCAGGTAACCTAAATAAATATTGATACTGAAAACGTAATCGACACCTTATATCAAGAGTTAACCGAAACAATAAAAACAGCAATACAAGACTCAACCTTAATACAACAAAACTCAAATACAAATACATAAGTAAATAATACGAAACAAATGAAAAATGAAGAACCAAAAATTGATACATCAGGTTTACCATGAACCACACATCTTATAGATTAACAATAGGAAATACCGAGCCAATAAAAAATATCTGATAAAGAAATTACGTGTAGGTCTGTAGGTACATGCAATCGAGGAAATCTAGCTGACTTATAATAATTTTACTGTTCCTAATATTGTGTGGTTGTAATGAAAACAGTGAACGATTAAATTTTTAATGTCAAACGGTTTGGTATACTGCAAGATACCGACTTTGGTGCAGCAGGTAGACATTTTTTCAGAGTGCTTTCTAAACTTAAATCAGCGGAATCCTCTAGTTTTTCAGCTGTGAGCATATCGATCAAGTGATCGGTATACTTACAGCCAAAGAACCGGAGAATTCCGCTGATTCAAATTTAGGGTGAGTGCAGTAAAATCTTATAAGTTGGAGTAAATAGACGATAATAAATTAAAAGAAGAAAAAAAAAAACACTTTCAACCCTTACTTTTTTTCATTTTTAAACAAATTAATAATACTATGTATGCAAGTATGAAATTAACTCTACTAGTGAAATTCCTCTTCTTAGTTTTTTTTTTTTTTTTTTTTTTTTTTTTTTTTTTTAAACATCGCAGAAAGGAAAAGAAAGAAAAAGGAATTGGAAAGTGCTAGGATGGGCAACTAATTGTCTCAGAGTGAACTGAGCCAACTTTTACCTCTTCTCCCCAACGCCTTGAGCCTGTTCACAGGCTTATCGACACAGAAAAAAGACGACCAGCTCAATGTTTAGGATAAACAAAGCCTTTTTCGTGTTTCTTTTCTTCCTTCATGTGAAAATGGCATTCGTGACCAATATGACCTGACCAGGACACGGCGCATTGTTCTTCTGCATGTTTTCATCGATTTATTTATTCATTTGTTCATTTATTATTACAGCACGCGTCTTATTCATTATTGCTTGTTGTTTTATTGCAAGGCCTAGTTTCCAGATTGAAAGTTCAATAATCCCTAGCAACACCGTCTTCGAGGCAAAACAGACATCGTGTAACATCATATAGGGTACCTTTGTAGGGTACAGGGGAATAAATGGGAAGTCGGAACAATTTAAGTGAACTGTTTACATGGCATTTCATGCACAAAATCAAGGTACTAAGCAAATCATATTACACTAGTTTTACTGTACTTATGAACATCGGTTTTAGGAGCCCATGGTAGAGAATGTACCAATTACGGGTACTTGGTCAGTAATGAATCAGTTGGGTAACTATAAAATGGCAGTTTCTATAAAAAGGGGTAACTTTGTCAATTGATCAAAGTCTCAGAAAACGCAAAAAAAGAAAAACAAAATTTTTTGGTTGAAAAATCAATTTTAAGATTTTGGTTGATTTCTATTTTAAAAAAAACATAGCAATAACAAAGAGACAAAATTTACGCGCATGAGAGAGAAGAGGGAAAGAGAGAGCGAGAAAGAAAGAGAGAGAGGGGAGGGGAGGGGAGAGAGAGAGAGAGAGAGAGAGAGAGAGAATTATGAAAGAGAATGAGAAAAGAATGCGAATGTCTGCGTTCTCTTCGTGGTTTTTCGGAGCTCACGAATAAATCCGATGTTCTGAATTGTTACCACGCAGAAGAGCGAAAAATTACCTTTCCAACAAGCCCTCGTCGAGGATGGTAACGTGATTCCGCGGCGAGTTAGGGCCGTTTGACGGACTGGGAGAAAAAGGTGTGTCTAACTTTAAACGTGTTTTTCCCAAAAGCGTGTTTTCGCGCGTTCTTGTTACACTCAGCTTTGACCGCTTGTATCTCCGGAACAAAAAACGCTACAAATCTCGGGAGAACGTAAACTCCGCACACGTTGGTGTAAATTGCGCACACAGGTATTTTCCGCACGATTTGAGAGTATGTAAATTCCGCACACAGGTATTATTTAAGATACATTGGGAGAAAATGATGTATTTCATAATGAGCAAATACGCTGACAAAATTTCTTCGCGCATACAACGGTTGTACCTGGGTGAATCTCTGAATAACCTGAAAATTCAGTTTCCAAATTTTAAAATTTGGAACATCATTGAACAAAATTTTTTTCCTGCGGATCATGTAGTATACCTGCAAGTAAGTACATGTATGGGGTAAGTACCACAAGAACCGCCACATAGGGGGTAGAAGGGGGCTTTTTGTATACTACGATGGAATTCCATTGTAGTATTCTCTATTTCTTTGATACTACAATGGAATTGCTTAATATTACGATGGAATCGCTTGATACCACAATGGAATTTGAGGAACATACAACCAGATGTATTCCAATAGCGAGGACGACAACTGAAGAAACGAGAAGAATATTCATCTGAATGGCAAGGAGTACAATTCAAGACATAAGAAAGAAGTACTTCAACATCGTCGGGATTGGATGCATCAGTGTCTGCCTCTGAATATTTTTTCTCGGCAAGGAAGTAATGAGCGTATTCTCCTTCGCATTCGAAGCAACTCAATTTGTTGAAACAGAGGATGCCACCCACATTCTTGTGCATTCCATGTGACCTGGTGTACGGACATCGTTCCTTCAAGGAGAAAAAAAAGGTTATCTAGGATGAGTATTGACAGGTCATGAAGATGTGAAACAACGGGCTGAAGAGAAATCATCACCATTCAGCTGTCTCTTCTGGATAATGTGGCAAAAGCAACGATAAATTCCATAGTAATATCTTCTTTTCCATCGTAGTATTCTTCAAAATTATACTTCGATACTACGATGGAAAGAAAAAATGTATACCACGATAGAAAATTCGAACATCTTTCTTAATTCAACAGAGCAACACTGGCCAGCATGCAGTAATGAAGCACAAAATTATAATAGGCAGTGTTCCCTTTTATGAAAAAGTCAAAATCGTTTTTCTCAGACTAGAACTTCATGGCGTATAATCGTATATTACGATGGAATAGAAAAAAAAATAGAACGGGATTTTTGGACAGAAATTTGGCAAAAAGTCTGCAATAAGTTCAAAAATAGACAATTTTCATGATTGGATCGCTATACTTCTGTGCTAAACAAGAAGATTCAGTACTTTTTCCCATCAGTAAATCTAAACTAGTCCCATATTAAGATGATTCAAATTTTGTATACTACGATGGAAAAAAACTAATTTCATGACTTCTTCCTCCCTTGTAGATGTACGTCTCAGTTCAAAAATTTTTTTCTCCGCTCTTAACTTATATTCTATTACCTCTTTTCTCGTGAACCTTATAAATTTTGATTGTTTCTTGATAATAATGGACCTACGGTCAACTACAGTCGAAAATCGAAGTTGGTTACAGTATACTACGATGGAACTTTTACTCTATTTGAGTACCTTCCTCAGTTCTAGTGCGATGGGAATGACTGAGAGATTGTTGTCGGTAATAAGGGGGTTCTTCGCTATTGATTAAAAAAAAAACACAAGTTACTTCATGTTCTTAGTTGTCGAGAAAATTCATGGTTACTACAATTTTCTGGTTATTCAGAGATTCACCCACCTACTAAGAACCAGCAATAATACGACAAACCGGCGGTACAAAAAGTAAGTAATTATGGACAAAGGTAGTAGCTAGTACGTTTCAAAAATTGCAGTCTCGATATTTCACCAGTCTCGAACTGATATCAGTAATGAGTGACGTACAAGTTTCCTCTTGTCCACGTTCTAGTTCGTACCGCGCGTTAATGGTAGATAAGGGATGACGATACACATTATAAGTAGGTAAATATCGCTCATTACAATAATATGGACTTCGTTTTGTGCATCGGTTATTCACTACAGTAGAATCGTCGCTATTGATCACTGTGCGGAATTTACCCATACCCTGACTGTGTGCAAAATACATATGTGCGCAATTACCACATTCCTCTTCGTTCTCTCGGCCAACGTGTGCGGAGTTTACATGCGCCCCAAATCTCGCCGATAGCTCGTTGGAATGGGCATTCATTCCTCTATTACATACTGTTCGTAACTCAAAATTCGTCAGATCGACAAAGTTACCCCTTTTTATAGAAACTGCCACATTATCATTTCAGTGAGTCACAATGAACCGTTTTGTACAGTCGAAACTGTTACCATGAATACTGCAGCCACATGATGTAAAAACAGCAAAAAATCGTGATATTTTGTAAGCATGATCTGTGATTTCTTCAACATGTTGATTTGGTTATTCATGAGTTTGTTGAAAAGTTTATCAGGCTTTTGATGTTCTGCGTGAACACTCAGATGGCGTCTGAGCAGGAACCAATTTTCAGTTTGTTCACGTTTTTCGTTCAAGCTGAACGCTGCACTATTTGGTATTCCCGGACATGTTCACCCCAAATAGCAAAGCACATATGTAGGTGAGCACGAATAAACGTTAGCTCTTACTACGGCCGCGTCTCTACATGAAATATCTGAGTCACGATCGAACTCCATCGTACCAAATCGCGCAGCATGTTGAGGCCCCTCTGCAACTATACAGAGGAATTTGGCTGTAATCGTGTAAACATCTCGTAGCTAGTACCGTCCCGAGCCACCCACAACCGCCCATCTCTTTGGACAGCGATTCCCAAAGACGATAGACTATTTATTTCCGATACACACAACGGTTGACGATGGTGCGGGGAAAAAGCATACACATTCCACCGGCGTCTAAATTGAAGTCTGTGCTCCGTTATGTTCCATTTTACGACGCCGTCACACACACGGCGACACTTTTTGCTTGCTTTCATTGACGCCACTGCGAAAGCCGGAAACCTTCGCAGGCCGTAAATTGCCCCTTGTAATTAGAGGGAGTCACGGCGGCGCGGGAGCTGTCACATCATAATTATCCGAAATATTCACATCGAAATTTTTTTGCGAGCTATGCGTGTGCCGCGCTGTTATTTTTCTATATAGTATTTGGCCATTGGCCAAATGTTATAATTACCTAAATGTTTATCCTATATGCACATCTCGCTCGAGCAGGAGACTTTACGTTGGGCATTTAATGCCGAAACGGAGACAGATTTATGGAATGAAGGAACAAAACAAAAAAAGAGAGAGAAAAAAAGAAGAGAAGACGTACGTTGACGCCGAGAGGTTCTATGAACGGAAGAGGAAAGCATATACGGCCATCAATGCTATACGTCGAGACATGAATGCAGTGCCAGTGCAGACAAGCCGACCCTGAAATTTGACGAATGAATTATTATTGTGTGGGTTCGAACAACTTGAATGTTGATGGAAACCGAGTAGCGCTAATTGAGGGAATACTTGAAACTACTGATGCTAGAAAAACTAGAACATCATCGCTGGTTCTCATTTTCAGTTGACGAATGAAATAGAGGACTCAGAAACGTTCAACGCTATTTTGTAAATTCATACATTATGGTGGATTATCTTAGGCTCATGTTAAAGCCTCCTATATAATGCTGAGAGTTTTTGTGAGGGAGGTGTGGTGGTCCAATTTTCTCATACCTCAGAAAACTTGGATTTTATGTATGGCTGCGTGGTTATCAAATCAGTTGGAGGTCGAAAACTGTGCGTGAGGTGATCCCGGATGTCCTTGATTATCCGGTCGTTCTTAATCGATCTCATTTTAGGGGCTGGAGGTGCTGGAGATTATTTCTGGACATTAAGGGTAACGAGTTGATTGCATAAGCAAGAAACTCCGTTGACCTTCCGGGTAGATTGAGGCAAACCCTGTCGATTCCCAACTTGTTAATAAGGGAATCAACCAAAGCACTCTGGCATAGTAATTCGTCGGAAAGAGCAGCTTATGGACAACGCTGGCTTCAAAGTCTTAAGAAGAACGTCGGTTCTAAGTAGGTGAGTAGACGTGGTTGACTGATTGCAAACTTTATTCTAATGAAATTAAAACTATGTTATTCTTAAAAAATATGAGTCACAAATCCGTGTACTTTCATGGGGACCAGTGGCATAGCCAGGATTTTACCAAGGGGAGGGGGGAGGCAAAGTAAGAGTCGAAAATTAAGGTATTTTTATGAATCGCCGATATTAGAGGACTATTTTATGAAAATACTGCTTGAGCCAAAATCTCAGGTGCCTTGGGAGGGGAGGGGAATTCGCCCCCTGGCTATGCCACTGATGGAAACTATGTAAATGTAGTCTATTTCACGTATTTCCAGTGGATGAAACGAGTGCAAGCGATTGTTGGTACATTCGTAATCATAAATACACGTCACGAAGCACGGGTGTTGGAGCATAAAAGGAAAAGTGAGTTCATTTTTGGAAGTTACGGTCGCGTGTATATAATACGGTCAAGTTCGCGAGAGCTTGGAAGTGCTGAGCTTAAGAAAATTTCAGAGCGACGCAACCTTGAAATCAACGACATCACTAAGACTATGAGTACGCGAATATACTCGCATAAATCTCAGGACCACAACCAACCAGTTTAGGAATCCTTCTGCACGTGTCATAAGTAAGAATACTTTTAAGGTAGGTGCATGCACTGACGGATTCATACCTAGCGCGATACACAGCCTATAATAATGTATCAGCTCGAGTTGTAAAGTATATTACCTATATGTATGCGCAAACCTGCAAAGTTATAAGTAAACGATGTAGACCTTATAATAGACAATAATTATGGACGCTGTTCAGCAAGAGGGAACCAACTAACATTTGTAAACAAAATGAGTTATTAGTATTGTTGAAAAGAGCGTAAAAAGTAGAATTTTTCAAAATTAGGCTCCCGATTTAGAAATGTCTACTCACGTTGAAAAAAGCTTATCAGTAAACGCTGTGTCATATAGTTTCTATATGACTCTTGACATTCGAATCACGTATTCTCAAAAAGCGGATTTTGCTAGTTGGTTCCCTCTTGCTGAATAGCGTCCATATGGACTGCACTTTGTGATAAAAATTACTTGGTACACATTATAGAAAATAAGTGGAGTGGCAACTCGGCTTTAGAGAATCAAATCCATATTTCATTGCATTTTCACGATTATTTTCCCTTCAAATTATGTTTCGAAGTTGATATTTTCAATTTATTTAGCGATGTATTATTTAGCCGAAATCACGGTATTGTTTCCTTTTTCGTCAGATCATCACCATCTACTATCTATACATAGCCCAGTTACCGTTCCACTCATTCTAAGGCTTTGTAAACTTTGTACGGGTATGTTCATCTGCCATTTTGATCCTTACAAAAGGATAAAAATGGTGACTAAGCATACTTATATGAAGTTTACAAAGCCCTACTTACACATATTCTCCCTACATTAGCCAAGACTAATAACAATGAAAACTACATACATTTTTATCACTGAGCGCTGGCCATATTATCTATAAGGTCTAAGGGCGAGGAAAAATATTCCCTTAAAATGTCAAAATATGCCCTTATAATATCCATTTATCTGACCTCAAACATACAAAAATATGCTCTAAAAAAATTAAAGAATGCAAAAATAAAGTAATTTTCAAGTAGGTAAACCAGAATTTGAAAAAATAAATAAATCACCAAATCTCCTCATTCATAAAAATCTCTAGCAAAATCTTCACACTTATTGAATATGATAAATGCGTGAAAACTACATGCGGGGATAAATCCTCACAGTTTGCAACTTTGGAGATACTAAATTGCCGTTTTCAGGAAAAAGATATAGGTACTTGTCCACAGTACAATAAGACAGTTCGAGTGTGGAACTAGGACTCTGAAACAGAGATGTTGATAATAACTAGATGTAACTGATGTCGGAAGGTAGGCGTGGTTGTACAGCCACATGTGTGGTAAAGGGGGAATATCCTGAGGCAAAAGACAAAAACGCCATATACCCTAATGCTAATATTATTGTTAATTATACCGGATCTGCTAGACGTTTAAAATTAGTCTCATATTAAGGCTCAGTGATTTACATTTCTGTTGATGTATATTTTATAGCATTTACACATTTCTATTTGCTATAATTTCAATAATTGTACAAATTCTTCCCCTACTTCATACTACCAATTATGTAAGTGAACGCCATGCAATCTATTAAACTTTTACTCTTCTTTTTTTTCCTTCAAATTAATTGTATAGGGAAGTCTGGACAAACATTTTTGTCATATTACATTATAAGATATTACATAATAAGATAAAATAAAATAGTTGAAGGCATGTACAAACCAGTAGTGCGGCATAGGTAATACCAAAGGCAGTGTTGAAGAAACAAATTATTATTTTGCAATTAAAATAATATTTACATAATTTCACAATAATAAGGTGCGCATACGACTGAACAATCCGAGTACTTATAGGCATAAAAATAATCAACATCCTATATCATTGTAAAGAAAAATTATAAAAACTGAAAAGCTGAAAGTTTCTTTAAAAAAAAATAATAATAATAAATAAAGAGCATCCACACTTTGTACAGAAAACTGTAAATCTCCTCATTGAAGTACAATCAACTGGTGTCTTTTACAAACATCTGTTTCATTCATCTCAGAAGCCAAAAAATGAAAGCGTATTTTAATGAATAATTCTGTAGTTAGTGTGTTTGATATAATTTATTCTATGCAATTCACTATAAACTTCAACCTTCAACTAATCTTTTTCTTAAGAATGAAATGCTTGTACATAATACCACCGATCTCTCCTGTAAGTATAATTAGAAAAATAAAATAAATGTAATAAGTTTAATAGATCTTCCATCATTCTTGAATAAACCGCAGTATGATGTGTATGGTGTAGGTACATATTCAAACACAATTATTGAGATTATATAGTACCTAAATGAAAATGCGTGAATGCTATAAAATTAAGATACATCAACAGAATATTTAATCATTGAGTTTTAATATGCGACTCATTTCAAAACCTCTCATCCAATAGATCCGATGTTATTAACAATCCTATTATTAAAGTCTGGTATAATTTTTTCGTGGCGCTGATAACGTATTCTTGAACTTGTCCTCCGCCTACAACTTGACAATGCCAATTATTGATATGTATTACAGGTTGCAAATTATGTTTCTCAACTGGACCAGACTTTAGCAATACTTTTGCCCAGGGATCTTAGTGTAGACAAATACATTTGTCTACTAGTAGACAATGTAACATAGACAAATAGTGTAAATAAATGTGAAGTGTACACAAATGTAAACAAATATCAACAAAGTAAAATTATACTTCATAGAAATTTGGATTTATTATTGTGAATTTATGATTAACTGATTACATATTTGTCAGCTTAATTGGACGCTATTCAGTGTAAGGGAACTAACCAACATTTCTAAACAAAATGAGTTTTCAGAATCATTGGAAAGAGCGTAAAAAGTTGAATTTTTCAAAATTGGGCCACAATTCAAAAATGTGTACTCACGTTGAGAAAAGCTTATCAGTAAACGCTATGTCATATAGTTTCTACCTTTCTACATAGCTCTTGAACTTCAAATCACGTGTTCTCCACAAACAGATTTTGCTGGTGGGTTCCCTTACGGTGAATAGCATCCAATTATGAAACCATCCAAGTGTCAATTTTGGCAAAATGATTTTTTTGTTGATTGAGATAGAAGTGAATGTACCTACCGCACCCTATGATAACTCGGGCCGTCCAGCGCTAGTATCAAAACTACTCTTATCAGCGACCAAAATATGAAGTTTTTGACACATGCAGCAAAATTTTGGAATCTAGTTATAAAAACAGTCCCAATTGAAAGAAAATTCTTTGTTCGAAAAATTCTTTTCTCTTTAAATATTTTAAAAACGTCTTACTTTTTGAGATATTTCAATTTTAATGAGTATGTACATTAATGGGGGAAATGCATAGATTTATGTTTGGTACTTATCACTCTGACTCGATAGCGACACGCTCTGACAGATGCACGGCCTAAATAGCCAAAACATTCTAAAACGACTTTAAACATTTTTAAGAAGGAATGAAAAAAATGTTTAACATTATTTGAATAAATGGGCCTCCTCAATGTTTTTTGTCTCTCCTGTAAAATTTGCATAATGGCACTTGGTAGAGGTTTCATAGATAAGCTGAAGTATTTTGTATATAGCTTTTTTTAAAATCATTTTCGGAATTGTTTACATTTATCTACTTTTTAGACACATTGTTTACACAGGTATCTTTACACCAAAATGTAGACAATTATTGTCTACAGTAGTGATGGGCAGTATCGATACATTTATACATCGATGTTTTCGATACTTTGGAAATTGTGTATCGATGCAATCGAATAACTTTCTTATTTGAAAAATAGTCTCGATGTTATGAGCGATAATCGATAATGGCCACACTACTGCAGAACATCTTTAAAATACACGATGTTTTCGATAGCTTTTTTGAAATATTTATCGATGCATTCGATACACTTTTTAGACAAATATATGTTGTATCGAGCGTGCATCGTTACACGCCCACTAGCATAGTCTACAGTAAGTTATGTAAACAAACATCCCTGCGTTCTGCCTCCTTCAAACTTTAAAGATGGCAGCATTTGGCTTCACTCGTACATACTTTGCGAGTTACGCATCTAGTTATTATCAACTCTCTGCTTTGAAACAAGGTGTACTCCGGAGTCTGGACGATGACTGTATGCGAATACCCGCCTGCCATTTATCTGTTTCTGTTTCAATTCGGTTCTCAGTTTGCGTTTTGCGTTTAGTGTCGTGCTTGTGTCGTGTATCCGCGTTGTTGTATTTATCGGCAAAAACTGTGAAGAAAAAGCTTTCAAGATTTGGTTTTGATGTGTAAGCGGCATATCTATGTACATAATGACCGGTATGTTGTGTTTTTCTCTGTTTGGTTTTACTTTTCCATGATACTGAAACTATAGAAGGAGAAAATTGGCCAAGGTGGTTGTAGTTGGTCTGCTGATAAGAAACCAGTACTTCGTGGTTCAGTGATCTCAGCCAGGACGAATACTGTTCCGAGATTATATCTTTACACAGGGAACTGTTGAGGCGAGCTGATGACAATGCAATTGGTATTGCTGGGCTAGTATTCGGGGAAACAAATTTGACAGGTGATACTCCGACTTTATATCTCACATTCCAGACAAAACAACTATAATAAGCCGACGGCCCAATTGCAAGTGTTAAAAGAAAATCAGGCGGGTGAAAAGGATATAAATCTTTCATCTATTGATACTTCAGCTCTTGTTGAAATAAAATAATTGCAAATCTGGAGGTGTTGGAAAGTAGTAAGGTCTAGGCAATGAAGCAAGAAAATATAAGTGAAATATGCTCGCTGATAAGTATGTTAGTGATGTGTTGAAACGAGTACGCAGAGTAGAAGGTCAGGTCAGTGCGCACTCGATTCGTAAGTAACAATTTTGTACCAACGGCTAGTTTGATAACACAACGCCGTCTGTTTTGTCAGGCTGAGCCTGAGGTAATCAAAACGTAACTTCTGAATACCTCTTCTGTCAGTGAGAACGACGTCATTTGACAGTCAAATCTTTCTAATCAGACAAGTTACTGTGTATACGCGAGTGGTATCCATTTATCGAGCAGAGGGAAGAAATTTGCTTACAAAAGAGGCTGTAAAACAAACTGCGAAGCTTAAATGTCTTATCACGAGAGTGAAGCCGAACTTACAGCGCATTAGTCGATATCCACTTCATTTGATTCGAGATACTAGGTATAATACATATGTTGCGATTGAAGACAAGGTAGTGTTACCTGTCATATTCTACAGTCAGTGATAAGTGAGGAACATTGTTCATGGGATCAGTCGGCCCGGATGTTATTGGCGACTTATTACTGGAATGTTATTGGAACGATGAAGTGCAAGCTTCAGTAAAGTAAACAGGGCGGTTCCTTCATCATGTTCGTGACATACTGGTGCGTTCGAGCGCTTGACCCGAGTTTTATATCTGAACAGTCAATTTTAAATGCCTTACTATCCGAGTGCTGGATAGAGTTTGCAGGAGTACTTCCCAAGGGTAGTTTCGAATCCCATTATAATGAAAGTTCTCAGCACTGGATTGTTAGAAAGTCGTGTTGGTTGGTATCAACATTAGGTGGAAAAAATGTGCAAGCAGTAGATGCTCCATTTATATGTAAAGGAAACTAAAATTGCAGTCCACCTTTCAAATTTGTGAAAAAGAGGCCATCTAAAATGGACAAAACCGGAACAAAAATGAGCTGAACCAGTGGGAATGGTGCTTTCAAAGGCATCTTCAACTGTAGGCCAGACAAATAAAAGGATGTGTAAGGTCTAAGGTGAATTAAGTTGAACTTGTCAACTCTGATAATGATTCTGAAGTCCAACTTATCGAGTGTAGATAGTTCAACCAAGGAGCAGGTAAATTAGCAGTGACTTTTTTATTTTCGAATCCGTCCTTGACGTGATGTGTGCAGCGTAATATTTGTCCCGTGCAGAATTTACCGGGTCTAAATCCGGCTTGTTGACCTATTAGTCCTTTTTCAATGGTATCTGCAACTCTGTGTAGAATAACTCGCTCGAAGATCTTAAACAGGTGGCAGAGCAGAGATATGGGTCTGAAGGTTCTGGGGTCACTGTGGTCCTTTCCGGGTTTCTGGATAGCGATGGACCTCCTCCAAAATTTAGGTATCTACATTTTGGAGATACAATTGTTGTGCAGTGTTTGGATCCTCATTTTTGTTGTTTTCCCAACGTTTTTTCTTTGTTCGCAGAACATGCCGTCCGCTCCCGCGGCTTTCCTATTTTTTGCTGTTTTGATTGCCTTTCTGACTCTTTGTCATAAGTGATCCGTTCCGTAAAATGGTCCTTCTCTTCCATAGGTGTGCGGATTATCCTTCCTCTCGGGTTAACTCTGTTGTTGGTTTTCCCATTGAGTAGTAACTGATGTGCTACCTGGTTTGTTGTGATACCCGGCATCCACTTCTCTGAGTACTTTCACCATTAAGTTTCTTCAGGAGAAGCCAAGCTCTCCGACTGTCTTTGCTGAAATTGAGGGTTTCAATGAGGTTCTGCCAGTTACTGCTTCTATCTATTGCGATCTCTTCCGCGATCTCGAGGCCTATTTATATTGTGCTATTGTCGAAAGGATCTTTATCGAACTTATTGGTATAGTCTTGATATTTAGACTCAAGCTCCTTCTTTATGCCCGGAATGTATACCTTTCGTGCCCCTTGTGGGATATAAGTTCCCGAGATCTCCTTAACCGCTCCCACAAAGGTATCGTATTCCTCCGGTCCCGGAGGAATGCTGCTTACTCTGTTGTCAAGCGCTTCCTTGAACCCTTTCCAGTCAGCTTTTTAAAAGTTATAACGAGGCCTTGTGTCGGTGGTGGTTGGCTTGATTGTCGGCTCGATATCGCATTTTATTGGGTGGTGTTGTGTATGTGGGATGGGATCTGCGACTCTTTTATGACACATGTGATGTATGTTATCAGTAACAAAGATGTCAGGATTATAACCTTTCCTCCATCTACAACTGTTGAAGGAGGCCGGTAGCTTTGAGTCATGTACCAGGTTTAGGCCGTTTCTTTCTGCCCAGTCCTCCACCAGTATGCTGTTTGGATCAGTTTCCTCGTATTCCCATCTTGTGCTGTGGCTATTGAAGTCCCCAATCACGATTTCCGTTTTTGGGTGGGGTTATGGTAAACAAAAGTTGTCCCTAATGGTTTATATACTGATGTAATGAAGATTCTCCAATTTGATGGTCAGTACTTCGATGTCCGTCCCATTCGTCTACGTTGTATTGAGAACCTGAATATTCTGAGCGACCAGGATTGCGCTGCCGTGTTTCCCATGGGGTTTTCAACTGCCACCTTCATACCAGCTATTTTGGGTCCGCGTTGTTCGGTGTCACGATGCGTTTCCTGCTTGGCCAGTATGTCGATAGAATTATCCTTAATTATCCTAGCCAAGATTACTTCTTTGACCGGCGTAAGTCCTTCAGTGTTTATCGACATCACTCTGAACGAGTGTGTTGTCATCTGGGGTGGCCCTGAAAAGGGCCTTTTTAATTTCTTGTTGTTCTTTGACATCTATAATTTGGAAACACAGTGACAGAGTATTGTCGATCAGGAATGGAATGATTAACCTGAATCTGTTAGGGCTCAGTTTGTCAGTTTCCCAGGGGCGCCAGCTGCATAATGATTTGTAAATCGCTTTTGTAAATCACTTATCTAATTCGCTTGTGTATATTGTGGTCGTTGCAGCTTTTATGGAGGCCCATTCCGTGCCCCACCCAGGTAACTGAAGGGGGACCAAGGGTAACTAACGAGTTTCTGGGTAATCTGAGGGTAACTGAGGGTTGTAAATGGGTAACTTTTCCGCGGGTAACTAGTGTAACTGATTGCGCATCGGGATGGTAAATGTTTATTATTGCACTCTGATAAAAATAATGAAGGTGCACCTCTTTCGGCCGCCTCTCTCCTATGTGCGAAAAACATGTCTCTTCATCGGTTATCAATGGCGGATCTTAGAGTAAATTCTAGGAGAGGTAATTAAGAATGTATAAGAGTTGAACTCAGTTTTTATTTTCTCATCCCGCTTGTTGAGAAAGTCTTCATCAACGTCCAGATTATTTGTATGCCTTCGTGACTATGGTCGAGTCCATTCAAGTACGTATTCATCTTTTCATGCAAAAAGGTAGAAATGTGAGGGAGACATTATAATAATTTAGGACAATATAAGAGTCTTTAGAACTCTTTCAGACTAACACAATTCATCCAGATTCTGTTGGGACTAGTAAAAGCGTGTTCAGTATCTACTAAAATTAAAACAGACTCCATAGAAACCTGCCAGACACTTTCAGAATTCGTCCAAACTCAGTTAAAATTCATTACATATAACCAGTCAAGATAAGTGAGACTTACATTAAGAGTGAGATATAGCTCGTTAAGACTATTTCTTACAAGTGATCTGTTCAGGATCAAGTTCAAACGAAGCGACGTTTCCCTCCGGTGAAAGGGAAAGGAGGAAGGACAAAAGTTTGAATTTCTCTGTGTAAAATAGCCCCAATTTACGGTAGTTAATATTATAACTCAATTACGTTGTTCACCAAGGCAATTAAGTAATAACGGGATACGCTAGGCATTCACGTTATTCGCCGCAGTATTATTCAGTCGTCCTCGTGAATAACTTTTCCTGTAGCTAATGACGTGTCTTTCGCTAGTTATTCACGTCATTCACTGCTTTCACAAGATTTACTGTAACATTAGGTACTCATGTGTCATAAAGTTGTTCTTAGGTATCGATAAGGGCTGTGTAAAAGTGTAGTTCTGTGATAAGTTTTCCACAAACCCCACTACTCTACATACAATATACGATAGATATATGGGTGCAAATAGGGATGGAGCCGACAGCTTAACCCTTAACTCTTTTAAAAGCCCTTTAAAAAACTGAAAAATTGTAGGAGCGAAAGAATTTTTAGCATTATTCTGATACATCTGAGTTCCCATAAGCCCCTCCCCCTCCCCCATAGTCTATGTAGGCTGTTTTCAATCTTGGGTAAATACGAAAAAAGTGTGTATTGCCATTTGTAAGTATCTGGCGAAATGTGCTTTCAATTTGAAATTTTTTCTTTGTATTTGCAATAATACTCGTGATTTTCTCGAAAGGGGGGAGGGGATTCCACGAATTACTTAATGCCCAAGGAGTTTTAGGAGAGCTAAAGCCTTTCGTTTCGACCCTCTGTACCTGCACTAGGTTATCCCCTCGCATCGCTGTTCTCGTAAAACCCATGTTTCTTTTTCAGAGAAGCGCTGACACAGGCTGTTTGGAAACGGACATTTCAATTTCACACTGTTCGACTATTCCACTTTTTAATTAAGAAAACCCAGCCTCTGTTATCTCGTCTCCATTTACCGGGGAAATGAAACACCCCATTACTACGTTTTCTTTCGTTTACTTTTCCTCGATCACTTTGAGAGCGCTGCGTTGATTTAGAGGTTATATAAATTAATACGAAACAGAGAAACGAGTAACCAAACAATAAATCAAAACTAATACCCGAATAAAAGATATCACAATGGGAGTACAAACACTCTCGAAACAAGGTCGATACGAAAACCTTTTTCGAGGACTCGATAATCGAAAAAACGCGCCACACCGTGCTGTCGGAAAACTACGGACAGCAAAAATGGAAAAATCGACCTGATGATGGGCCATAATTTTCTCTCCCAATTACATTCTTCTTTCTATTTATTTGCTCATTACTTTTTTTTTTTTTTTTTTTTTTGTAAATAAAATTGAAAAAGTCGCAAATAGACGAGCAACGTGTTGAGCAGCCGCGATACTGGTGTTTTCCATTCTTGAAATGAGAAATTAACGAGCTATTCTCATGCTCGAGATACATAAGCCGAGGGTAATTTAATTATTTTACCGTTTTAAATTGCTCGAAATAGTCGCGGACCTTTGTAAAAGGCGTTTTGTTCGTGAGTTGTACATGTTGTTACACACTTGATGGTATATTTCGGTCGGCGATTTATTAAATCCTTTTCGCGCTCCCTCTCTTCGTTTCCTTCTGTATACATATAGTTAACTCGAAGGCGTGTTTTTCAAGCTCGCAAAATTTTTCGGAATTGAGAATGGTATTAAAGGGTAGAGTTAGTTAACTCGCGGTATCGCAGGTAAATTTAGAGTATAATGAACGAATATGTAATATTCAGCTAACCTTACTGGCGAGTAGATGTAAAGGGTGTAGACGCCATCCTGAGTTGTAAAAAGGGTTCGAATTAAATGCACCGAGTTTCTAAAATGATTTCCTTGATTTATTTTACGTATATGAAGCCGGGATTCCGGAAACATACGCGTTACCTAGTTTTTTCAAAATCCAAAATACTTTCTTCCCTACTACCCCGAGTGTTTATTTCAAATTATATCATACTGTTTCTTATTACTTATGCAGGATTGTCTACCGGTCATCTAAGTCATCTACTTGGAAAAAGTTCATCTGAGTCATCTACAGTCATCTTTTTTTGCTGTAGGTCATCTAAAATATTTTTCTGTATGTAGAATGTGCTAATTCACCATTTCTTCCTTCTGTGTAGTCCAGAGCGCTTTCGGCTGTTATGCCATCTTCAGTTGAGTACCCTGTTCTATTTGTATTAAATAGTGGGAAAAAAATTTGCCGAAGTAATATAAATTTCTTGCACTGACAGCAGTTAATGAGTAAACAGTCGGTGAGTGAAATGTGACTGACCCTCGAAGGCAACTTTTGCGTTTGCCATTAATATACATTGATTACACTCGACGCGCGCCAGCAGACTTCAGTTCCAGTAAATGCAATTTAGCTCAAAACAAACAAAGAATGAAATAGAAAGAAAGAATAGGAATGATGTTTTAAGTGTAACATAAAGTAAAGAGTAAGTGATCGGAGCGAGCAAACATTTCTTTGAGGCTACTAAAAAATTGGATAAAGTTCATATAAAGTCAACTTTTTTAACTTATCAACTCATTTTTTGTTCATATTCCTTAGTCTTTCGACTAGTATGCTGCGTCTCTCCTCCTTTTTCTCTCCTGTGCTAATCTTATTTTACACTTTGTATCCTTCATTTCGGATAGGATTGCTCTGGTAATAATTCAGATATAGGCCCCCACCAATGTGGCACAGGAAGAGATGAAAGCTTTTTATAAGGGACTAGAAGAAACGATCGAGGAGGAAGGAGGGTACTATGCAATTGTGATGGGCGATAATAATTATTATCGCATTACGGAAGAGTTCACTGTTTTCAAATGTATGACCTTATATTGTATCTCTCAATACTCTTAAATTGAAGCCTCTTCCGCTTCTGGTGCCATAATTTTCCAGATCGTAACCACCTTTTTACTTTCATAGCATTTGTCGTTAGATATGCTGGAACATTTTCACCTGGGTTCCAGAATTCATTTTTATAGTTATTTTCCCTCTCCCTAAACCATTTAGGCTTCACGAGGCAGGGGCTAATGCCGGTTACTCTAGTTTTCCTCAAGTTCCAAATTTTTTACGTGATTCTAAAGTCAATTTTTTGGACAGGATAGCCAACTAAGCTCCGAGTCGCTGATTTCGAATATCGCCTCAGATATTTTTATCCAACCCCTTCCAGAGCACTTTCGTAATACGGATTCAGCTTCTCCGTCGAAAAATTGCACGAAGTATCGAAATAGGGGTGGTTTTGTGTCGCTGATTTCGTATAGCGCTTCCAATTTTTAATCTGGACCAAATGTAAGCTCCTGTGCTTTTTCAGTTGAGAAATTTTTACGACGTTATTTTCTGTTAGTAACACTTCGAATAAATAAGACTTTTTACCCTATTCGGTGGCTTTAATTAGAAAAGGTGAATTTCGAGTCAACCGTTGCTTATTGTGCTATGCTCTTGCTACCTAACGGGTTGTACCAGGAAGGGCAGGATCCAAAAATTACTTCTAAAATCGAATGCGGTGACCTCGGAAACCTATAAACCAATTTTCGAATTTTATTCTTCCCTCCTCCTTCACGGCCGGCATTAAGTCACACGAAAAAAAAATCTATGACGTTGCTAATTGAATCGGTTGGAACTAAAAGGAGTTGAGTCCACTTTTGTCGATTTTGCTTTTTCCACGGATTATGGGATATTGAAGTATCGCGGATCTGTTGGTATGGTCAAAATTTCGTGAAACAGCTGGGAACGTGCTTTTTGGCAACATCGCTTTCTTTCATTTTTTTTTTGTAATAAAATTTATTCAAAAAATGGATTTTTCCAGAATTTGTTTGAGAATGGTGTATTTTAGTGTAAAAAATAGAAATAAATAAAAAATTCCGGCCCACCCCCGTCCATTTGCATTTTATACCTGAAAAGTGCTATTTTCAAAAACGAAATTGCAATTTTCCAATACAGCTACAGAACTTTTTTTCTTACAAGCAGGGATTTTGCTCGATTGGAATGGAGCCAAGACTAAAGTGACCCCTTATTTATGTCTGACTACAAAAGGGGGGAGGGTAATTTCGAGTCGTGAAACTGCAAAAAAAAAAAAGTTCAGAACCAAGAGCGGTTAATTCCAAAAACTTGCGTCTCCTTCGCTCCGGTCCATCAGAATTTAATTCGACGGGACCGGACTTAGAAGTTGTTTCTTGTGGACCCTCTACCACCACCCTGAAGGACGTATTCTACGACTTTCTAATTGTCGAATAAAACTTTTTTTCGTTCCCTGAAAAGTGCGATTTTTTGGACATGACCCCATTTAGTTCCAACCAATTCAATTGACATCGCATCACGCTGCACCCCATATAGAGCGCGTTTTCATTTCCATCATTAAATTTTTACACCCTTTCTGCCATAGCTTCATAAGCACACGGTTGTAAAAAAATGTTTGTGGAGTGATTGACGATATTCGCCGCTCACGATGTTCGAAAAAATTTGACTCCCCCTCCCCCTTGCATGTATAATTTGTATTTGAAGGGTCCGGAAAACTGGAAAAATTGGCTTGGAAAACCTGGAAAAGTCAGAGAAAATCATTTCCGAACAAGAATGGACACCCTGGAGTAGGAGGAGACGTAGATGAGCTTTGAGGTCTGGTGGACTGATGAACGGCAGGTGCGTTGTTGTGGTGGTTTTGGACACTCTGTCGGTAATATCGTGGGCTGTAATACCCTGATCGCTGGAGATCCACATAAATGTGATCTCATTGAATCGCCTAAGCTGATAAATGGTGGCCAGGACTTGTGATGTTATGACGTCTTGTTCGATGCATTGTTTTGCTTGCAGCTTATGTAGGGCAGCTTGGGAGTCGGAGAAGAGGATAAATTTAAAGCAAGTTTCGTAGGCAAGTGGAGGAGGAATTGATAGATTGCTGCCGTCATATCTGCTGTGTTGGTAGTTGTAATGGTGGGAAGCTGAAATACTGAGAGCAGAGTGTCAATTAAATACACTCCCGTGGTTTGGTCGGGTGATTTGAATCCGTCGGTGAAGCAGCAGATGTGATCTGCTAACTGGTTAGGGATCGGTTTCGTTTGACTCTGTTTTAAAGTTAGGGTGCGTAAAATTCCAGAGGATGTGGATGGGCTTGGTTTCCCACGGAGGACTAGATGTAGAGATATGTTGGGAGAAAGGACGTGTGGGGATTCCAAGGTTTGCGACAGGATTTCTTGGCTGTGGTTTGTCTGAGGGGAGTTCGGGAGTTTGGAGAGGGAATGAACTGCATGATTAGCGGTGAGGATCCGTCTACAGTATGTGAGTGGTGGAGTGCGTAGCAGTTTTGCCGATGTTGGTCCACAGCGTTTATTTTTTAGTAGTTTAAGGATGTTGAGCGAGATTAGGCAATGCTTTTTCAGTGTAAGAATGTAGATTTTCCAGGTAAGTCGACTATGGAAGCCTAGGTCGAGGAATTTAGCCTCAGTGGTATTTTGTAGCGGCGCGCCATTCATTTGTAGGTTGAGAGTCGATTGGGTGCAATTCCGCTTAAAGATGATACATTTGGTTTTGTGTGTCGAGAAGCGGAGGCCAGTTGAGTTACTCCAGTCCAGTAATCCATCTGGGCTCAGCAGGAGAATTCTTTCAGCGAAGCGGAGGTTCCCAGTTTGGAGAGCGATGTGTAGGTCGTCGATGAATCGGCATGGTTGAACAAGCGCTGGAATCTTCTGCACGATATCGTTGATCTATGACAAGAAACAGTCGACACTTAGTACGCTGCCTTGGAGGACTTCGTTCTTGAGAATTTGTTTTGGAGAGAGAGTTCCTCCTATGAATGTACTCGGATTGAGCGGTTCTGGAGAAAGTTGTTAATAAATTGCACTACTTGTCCATGAAGTCCGGATTCGATTAGTTTCTTAATGATACCTCCTCTCCAGGCCATGCCGTAGGCTTTCTCAGTGTCGAAGAAAAAATTGATATAAGGTATTGTTTTTGTTGGAATGCTGTTTGGATGTTTTGGTGCTAGTCGGACTAGTGGGTCAGGGTGCTGTGGTGTTGCATGAATCCACATTGGTGGGTGGATAAGGCTTCACGTTTGCTCAATGTCTATAGTAGTCTCTTGGCAATAATTTTTTCCAAGATTTTGCAGGGACCGCAGGTAAGCTTGATTGGTCGGTAAGATATATGACGGTCTTTTCCGGGCTTTAAAATTGAAATTGGGACAACGACGGCTGTTAGCCACTCAGATGGAAAACACTTCTCTTGCCATATTTTTTTATAGATGGAAAGAAGTTTGGTAAGCATTTCTGACGGTAGGTTTCGGAGGAGGGCTGCAGTTATGCCGCCAGGGCCTGGAGCGGTGTTTTTGACTTAGTGATAGTGAGATGTATTTCTTCTCCTGTTATAGGTTGATATTATAATGCTCAAGGTTGTCGCTATCGAAATGGAGAGGAATGGTTTCTTCGGTGTTTTTGAATCCGAGGAATTCTTTAGAAAAGGACTGATCTGAAGAGACGGTAACGAAAGCTTCGGCCATTAGTGCGGTTGTGATATTAGTGTCGTGTCTGTAGCCGTCGTCAGTTTTTAGAGTAATGGTTGGCGGTGGTGGTTTTGTTCCACGATTCCGGTAATTCTGATGACTTTACTGTAGGAATTGGCCATCCAGATTCTGGGTTCGATGTTTTCAGTTCTGTTGACGGTTGCACGAATGAAATTTCTAAAATGCCGAGTTGAGGAAAAATCGGGTGTGATGCCGTGATACTTTGTACTTCTAAAAAAATTAATTTAACATTAATATTATTAGTTAATTATATTTAAATTTATTAAATTAAAGAACACTTACTTTTCAAAATTTTTTAATTAATTAATAATTTTTATTGACAAAAATAAAGATACAATTATTCCTTTTCCGCCAACCTCTATGAAGTTCGTTCAGAGTGTCCTTCGTCTGTCCTTTATTTTCGTAGGCTAGCGAGAAATAGAGCAAGCTAATCAAATCAGCTGCTGTGCTCGCAAGGCATTATACACTTTTAATTTTATGTTTCCCATCGCTTTGCAAGATCGGCCTCGATATTTCCGTATATAAAATCGAGGGCTAATCGAGAATACAGAATCGACTTAACCATGGCCCGAAATAACGCTGAAGCTTCCGTTTTTCGGAATTAACGTTAAACCTGCTTAGACTTGGGAACGCTTTTGCGGGTCTGCGAAATGAAATAAAAGTAAAACGAAAAACGTGCTGTAGTACACGTTGCCTCTCTCCGGAATCGTATATATGTAAAATAATATCCGACATTTGTAATTTTCAACCCAGTCCTTGTAACAATCCCGAGTGCGGACGAGTGTTTCGAGTGGTTATGTATTATTTAACCTGCATTCGAATAATTTTTCCCTTTACGGGAAGCGTGCCTTGTGCCGTGTGTCGCTGAAATTTTTAAAATAGTCACGATCAGAAAAGCTTTTTCCCGCTACGCCGTTTCGTGGAAGTGTGAAAGCGCGGACCGCGTTGAGTTTCGAGAATTTCTGGAGAATAACGCGGGATTATTTCAGAATTCTCTTTCCTCGTACACGTAATACGAAATTATCGGGTGTGAAAAATGGTTAATTTATGCTGTTAGGCTAGCACAGTGGCGAGATTAGAACCGTAAATGCTCTATCCGCAACTGTCGGATTATAAGACTCTCGCGGTTGTACAAAAAAAAAAAAAAAAAAAAGCTTTTGCCATTAGTTTAATTAAGGCATTTCTAGCCTGTGAGGACGATTAGTTGCTCTTCTATATGGTTAGAAATTCCTGTACAGTGGTGGAATTTTGGATAATGTGTGGATGCTGGCGATTACACACCTTCAACCGCCTCCTTTATCTCAAGTCAAACTTGGTACCGCGGGTATTTACAAAATATGTAGTTAGATACGTCTTACAAACCTATGTAAGTTATTATTTACGTATTTTGTTATTCCTGTGTTCAACTTCTATACATACGTGATGACCATTTGGAAAGCGTCTGGGACGTTGAAACTAAAGCCGGTCTAAAACTTTCTCGGGGTTAGCTATAGTGGCGTGAGGTAAACCAGAATTAGGAGCGACGTACAAGTTGGATTCGCGGTTACTTCGAAGTTTGCAACCCGAGGTGTACTCATACGAGATACGCTGTATACCTTCAAGGATTTCCGAGAAATTTTGGGGTATACACTGCATAGATTTCAAAAAATTTTGATAGCTGTAAAATATTATGTTTCATAATTCAACTGAACTAGAGTATACAAAGAATTTTTGGATAGCAGCCGGATTTCCATAGGAGGAGTTTTAAAAGTGATTACACTGCTTTCAGAAAAAATTGTTTAAAAAGGCGCAAGTTCTAGGAAAATTGTATGATGTTTTTGAGGTTTTAAACTATTTTTCCACATAATTTTCGTGCGTATGTGTGGTAGGATTGTGCGTTCAAATTACAAAAATAATGGAGTACGGCTTTCTGCATGGATGCATCATCTGTAAAGTTCTGCCCTCCAAATGGAACGACTCGCATCATTTAAAAATCGCTCTTCCCTCTGCCGGTGAATTTCAGAAAGAATGCATCGTCAGTCTTTATCACGGTTTTCATCGAGTATAGTGCGCAGCTGCGCGCGCAGTTCACTGTGTCAACAGTCCACGCGTCGTTCACTCGTTCAGTCGACCACTTCTGCTCGTCATGTATGGTCTGCCTACCACTCACGTCAGACATGGAAATCCATTTCATGTGTTCACTACCATACATATTACATACAAAGGCGGATCAATAAATAAGGTTCTCTACTCTATGTCTTCACAACATATTGAGCTAGGAACACGTGCATGGTAGCAAAATATAGAATTGTCCCTAGACGTTTCATCGCAATTGGTTTTGTGTAACAGTTGATGCAACTGCGTAATGATAGAAAGTTTGTCGCGTTTACCATCCAGGTTAGAACAGCACGCTGTTATAGGTTTTTTGACGATTGAAAATGTGTCCGTTGCTGAAATGCACAGACGACTAAAAAGTGTGTATAGAAATTGTGCGATGAGTGTGTATGGGCAGAATGTCAGGAATTGGCGACGATTATTTCAAGGTGGCCGAACATCTACTCAAGAGGAAGAACGAGTGGGTAAAGTGATGTTGACGCTCTTCTACAATATGAAGGAACCTATTTTTACAGAATACCTACCAACAGGTACTACAGTAAATGCGGGGCAATACTGTGACACATTGATGAAGCTGCAGAGTGCACACCAATTTGAAAAATCGTCGACCAGGGAGATGAGTACGAAATCAATGATCCTCCACAATAAAGCGCGGTCGCATAATGCTGCATTGACTGTAGGAATGCTAAATTCATTCAACTGGGAAGTAAATCCGCATCCATTGTATAGCCCTGACCACAGTTCCTACAATTATGGGATTTTTGGGAGCTTAAAGAATCTTCTCCAACAAGGAGCTCCAGAATGTAGTGATATCATGGATGGACCAACTTGTACAGAATCTTTTGGCGTGACTGTTTACAAAAGCTTCCAGAGAGATGGCAAAAATGTATAAATAGTTGGCGATTATGTCGAAAATTAAGTAAATCATATAATCTTTTTTTTATTTCATTTTTTTATGAGACTTTTTCCACGTTTCTAGCTCCATTTGTTGTCGAGATATAGCGTAGGGAACCTTATTTATTGATCCGCCTTTGTAGTGTCATATGAATTTCTTTTCCACTAACATTTTCTTTTCTCAGAAATTTAATTACAGAACGAATCTCCCATTTTTATGGCACACTTTCATCAGCATCCATCGTTTGATCTTTTGGCACCGATTCACCACGTTTCACCTGTCAAGACAAATGGCAAAAATCACACAAACTACCTACACCCTTGTAAACCAACCACACGTTTCATTGTTCCAGTGTTGCTAGAAATGGCGCGTCAAACTCAGTGTAGTTACTTTTAAAACACTCCTCATATAAGACTGAGGTGGCTGCAGCTTCACCATCGGGAAGGAGGCCTAGCTCACAGAGATGCGCCTGAAGAAATGAGTATCAGAAGAGGGTAATGAATAAAGAAGGTCAGTAGAAGGAACAAAAAACAAAAAGGAGGTTAGATAATTCAGAACGAAAGCAGGAGACCTTTTTCAGTGGTTACCCCTGTTTATTCCTCTTTATGTGATCATTCATTCCATCACGTTTTGACCGGCCGACAGAGAATTCCGAGCAACACAGAGAATTAACAACTAGAGAAGGCATTAGAATGCCATATTCATATAACAGTGTCCTTCCATGCAGCGGCTGGACTCTTTTCTTCTTTTTTACTTTGTGAGTTGCCATTACAATTCTAATGTTGGAGATGCATCTTCAGGGAAGAATACTGATGTTTCCTTCATCGGGCTTTATCTGTCAGAGTTTTCCTTTTCCTATATGCCTTTAGTTCTTCTATAAGCCCCTCACCACGCCAAGGTAACACATATAGAGAGAGTCTGACTGTATGCAGTTCACAATCTCTTCGGAAAGCGAAGAGAAATCTAATGTACTTGAAAATACAGTTTTTGGTCTTTCTGCGAGGAGCGTTTCAAAAGTAACTACACAGATTTTAGAAAAAATTGTAAAAAAAAAAAAAAAAAGCGCAAGTTCTAGTAAAATTGTATAATGTTTCTGAGGTTCTAAACTATTTTCCCACATAATTTTTATACGTATCTAAACATGTATTGGACCGAGAAATTAATTTTTGAAGCGCTGTGTGGTAGGATTATGTGTTCAAATTAAAAAAATAATGGAGTACGGCTTTCTACACGGATGCATCATCCGCAAAGCGTTACCTTCCAAATGGAACGACTCGCATCGTTTAAAAATCGTGCTTCCATCTGTCGGTGAATTTTAGAAAGAGTGTATCGTCCGCCTTTATCATGGTCTTCATCAAACATATTGCGCGGCTGCGCGCGCCCAGTTCGCTGTGTCAAGAGTCCACGCGTTGTTCAGTCGACCACTTCTGCTCATCATGTATGGTCTGTCTACAGCTCTTCAACATGGAAATCCATGGCATGTGTTCACTACTGTACACATCACACAGTCTCATAATATGAATTTCTTTTCCACTAGCATTTTCTTTTGTCAGAAATTTAATTACAGAACGAATCTCACGTGTGGACGGTGCACTTTTATCAACTTCCATCTTTCGGCAACAATTCACCGCGTTTCACCAATTGGGACAAATTGCAAAAAATCACACGAACTACCTACTCACACCCTAGTAAACAAACAACACACGTTTCATTATTCCAGTGTAGCCAAAAATGGTGCTTCAAACTCAGTGTAATTACTTTTGAAACGCCCCTCGTACTTAAGCTTTGGTCAGAGTTGGTGAATTTTGAACACATTTGATTGTTTTGGTAGTTTTGTGATTAATCAGTTGGTTATTTGTGATCATATTTGGTTCTAGTTGTGTTTATTGATCTTTTTTGGGCAGATTTAGTCGTTCTTGGTATTTAGTAATTTCTTTTTGGCTTTTGTTAATTTACTGTTAACAGCGCCCGAGTGCGATTGTTCTTTTTGTTCGAAGTTGGTTAGTGGAATAGCCACCCACACTTCAGCTAAAAGGCCGATCCTATTACTAGGTCGCAAAGCGACCTGGCTTGTTTCTATTTTTGGTGATTTTGCAAATACGTTTTATCAGTACGCGAAATTGAATCTTCAGAACAGGCAAACCTCTATATTAGTTGAATTTCTTTTAAGCCTTGAAAATATTTGTCACTTGACCGAAATGAATTTTCTGTTATTTAAGTCTCTAGTTGTTAACCTTCTTTTTGCTACTACTAGACGATTTTATATATTTCAGTCAGTTGGCAAAATCACATCCTCCAAGGGACAAAATTAGAACTTCAGTTGGAAAAACTTGGAAAATGAAAATTTTATTTTTCCAACCAGCAATGTGGACATTTTGAATTGAAAAAATAAGTATATGTCTCTTCTCCTCCAAAATCGTTCAAGTAATTCCTTGCTGCCTCTCAGTCTGTTTGATTGGCGGAATAGGTGACTGTTTCTCAAGTTGCCTCATAGCATCTTCGGCTGTATGGCTTGCTGGCTGTTTTTTAGTGTTTTTGACTGGCTGAATGTATGAGTAACAGGCCTGCCTTTGTAGTTTTTCATATTTTGAGTGAACAATTAATCAGACGTTTTTCTCGCGGAAGCAGCGTCTTATACAGAGAGGTTTCGTGGTGGCTATTGAAAACCATTCTCCAGTGTACTGGTTCAACGTGTTGCAGAAAATGAATTTTCACAGCAGTGTATCGTAGAACGAATGAACGCGAGAGTAACAAAATGTCTTCTTTGGGTTCATGTTAATCACTCTTGGAAGAGGGATAATCTAACCGCTTAAGGGCGTATCGCATTTGACCTACAAACGAATGCAGTCGTTCGCACGTTTTTAACGCATTCATTCTAGACGGTGAATGATTTCCCATCGTGTGATTCGATACAGAAAAAGGTGCAATAAGTCGGAAAACGTAAGTTTTCATTACTACAAAAGAAGAAAAATAAAAATAAAAAAGAAGTTCAAATCAAAAATGACGATTTTTAGTATGTAACCTCAAGTGATGGAATATACTTTTAGCATCGCGTTATCCACGGTGCAGTTCGCACTTCAGGGCAGGTTTGGTGATGAGTTCACTACTACAGAAAAAAGTATACCTATTTTCTGTTTAAGCAGGCGAGGAATCAGTTGTGTTTCAAAATATTGTTTTCTTCCTACGGAATACCATTTGGATTGTAAGTGTGGGCCCCCTCAAGCCCATAAAATATAGTTATGCTTTTTCATTAACTAATTTCTCATTGAAAGTATTTTGAAGCGAAGCTTCTTTACACATGTTCAGGGTGGGTGGGTAACATAGAAAGAGTGAAACGAACGGGAGCGAAAATATGCAACGGAAGTGACGTAGTAACGTCTCCACCCACATTTGATGAGATACGGGTTAGTCAGTTTTCCTTCCGCCATAGCAAAACTCCGTTAGGCTGAACGAAGTATGACTCAATGTGTTATCTACCGAAATGTACAGTACGCTCTGTCATCGGTTAGGCGCGCTACACGCTGTTCGTGAATAGCGACGAAACCGATAACAGATTTTCATTGTTACGAAGTTTTCCTATGGCGGAAGGAAAACTGACTAACCCTGTAGAGCGAAAGAGAGAGAGGACGCATGTGTGAAACCAGACTGTTTTACCTCCACACCTCCGTTAACATTTTCCCGTCAGATGACATTCAGTACACGCACCTACCGACTGATACAGCAATTCACGCAGTGCGAAAGACGCTTCGCTTTTGTAGACGCAACCGTGCTCCGTAAGATACGGTTAAAAGTAGAAAATCAGTTTTGACGATTTGTGGTACCTTTTCCTAAATCGTATCGCTGTTTCAAAATTAACCAAAAGAATTGCATAGTTTTTCATCTCACCGGACAGCGGTGTGAAACCAGATTCAAAATGCTTGCGATTATTTAAACGCTTCTGTCACGCTCAGTGAACGCGACCGCTAATTTTCATTCGCTCTGTTCGAGCCGTACAATATTATTCGCGACCGGAATCTACCTACAGTCTATACCTCTATCATTTATGACATGAAATATGAAAAGCGAACAGTTGTTTCCGAAAATGTTGAAAATATTTTGTTAGAAAGGTACATTCACGTATAGATGTAGCGCCGACGAAGCGAAGAATGCGATGGCAGGAGAGGCTAGAGGATCGCGAGGTAAAATAAGTCCCTGTTCGTGCATGTAAATATCGTTGCCTCCTTTTGATTAATTTCTATCTACGAACCGCAACCGCGTGCTGGTTTCGAATTTGCGAATGCGAACTGCCTGTTGCGCGACGACTGTATCATGTACATGTACAGCATTTACTCTGCCCGACCGAATTCGAATTTTATACGCTGTTGCTCCGTTGTTTCACCATCGAACGTTCGTGTAATCGGCTTGTTTGTATATATGTACCGTGTAGTTTGACTGTTCAGCTGGAGAAAAAATAGCGCCGAATTTGGGTTTTCTCTCACAGCCAGGTTCAAACGTGTAGACTCCAAAACTCCAAAATGTGGTGAATGTTGACATTCCAAGTGGTCCTTTTATGGCTCGAATTCCTCTTTTCTGTGATAGATTATGAACAAAAAACATGCCAGGTTCCAATGTCATCGAACTAGATACTAACTCGACCATCTAGGAGGATGACGTTTTACTTTTTTGATTGCCATATCCACTTGGACTTCTGGCTGTTGCCACGATATCGCCCTCAATTTTTCTCCTCTGGCTGAGTGAAACAGCACCTCCAGTGTCATCCCTGTCCAATTTCGCAACCATGACATGGGCTTTCTGCCAACCATATTTTTCCTTCGATCCGCTCGTACATGATCGTCTGCAGCAGTTCATAGTTAGGGCGCCAAAGCATATATGGCCCAAATACTCGAGTTTCCTTATTTTGATTGTTGCAGATGACCCTCGCTCCTTTTACATGCGTTTCAGAACTTCCGTGTTCCGTATTCTTTCTGTCCAGGAGATCCTTAACATTCTTCTGTAGCACCACATTTCAAATGTTTCTAGACTATTCCTTGTGGCTAACTTTCAGGGTCCAGGTTTTGTATCCGTTCAACAGCCATGACCAGACGTAACACCGCAACACTCTCAGACGTAGTGGTGTGCTAAGACTCTTTTAGACCAGTACTTTGCTCTAGTTGCAGAAAGTGCTTTTGGCCAGGGCAATCCGAACTCTATATCTCTTCATCTGGGTTCATGTCCTCATTGATCCAGGATCCTGGGTACTTACACCGTGAAACTCTTTCGATGGTTTTGTTGTTCATTATCAATTCTCTCCTAGCTGATCATTATCCATTTTGTTTTTCCAGTGTATCTGTAGCACGCCTTCAGCAGTCTTCCTAGGTCAGTTATCGATTCGGCTAATAGGATTTTATCGTCAGTGTTTCTTACATTGCTTATTTCATCTCCAATTCATACCCCTATCTTTTGTTCTTCTAGAGCCTCGGCAAATATCTGTTCTGAGTACATACTGAAAAGTAGTGGTAAGAGGATGCATCTTTGTCTGCTTCCTCATCTTATGGCCGTCTGCTTCGAGTTGATCCTGCCAGTCTGCACAAAAGCTGTGTGTTTCCAATAAAGTTTGGCTGTTAGTTTTATCTCCTATTCATCCCGATCAGCTTTCCTTGATCAAAGGCTTTTTCGAAGTCGATGAAACACGCATACACCAGTTTCCAGTAGAGCACTACAAACCCGAGTGTGCCAAACTGCCATTTTAGCATTCCTTTTTCCGTTAACGAGCGAACGAATCGCGGACAACGATTGAGGTTGCCCGCAAAAGATCGAGGTTTCACATCTTAGTATTCTCAGGTTCATAGTGCTCTACTTTTACATGCGTTAGTGCTGAAAATAAATCTGTATTAAAATGGAAATATTTCAGGTTTATTAATTGCACAACTTACAAAAGTAAAATGCTATAAGTATAACTCTTCTTCCTTGCAGAAAGTTTAATGAGATGACTGTTTTCTGCCAAGGGTTACGTAATCAACTGCTATGACTCGCCATCTAATCAATGTAAATTTGTGACCTGGAATCATAGAATGTGCCTCTGGTATCAAAAAATCATTTTTCACTTTCTTGGCAATTTTTATAGAAAAAATCACGCTCTTTCGAATGAAATAAATCGCAGCTTTCTATCTTCATTAGTTTTCCCACAAATTGCATTTAAAAATTACGTCAAAAGTTTAAAAACATCCGTTTACATGGCATCATGTAAAACGGGCCTACGGGAATGACAGAGAACCAGAGTTCGAGGCGCGGTTGTCATAGCAACGTGTGAACGCACCACCACAGGTATACACGCTATGTACATCTATGCGCACCACTACCGTCATCCCATCTTTACACTCATGTATCTCGAAAACCCGTTTTTGCACAAGAGGCACAGTTCATGATTCCAGGTCACATTTGTGTTCTGAAAAACTGTCAAGTTGATTTATATACCAGGCAAGTTACTCTAACAACGTGTTTTGTGAGAGCTGGACATGGTTTTCATTTCGTTTTTCAAGAAATATTCGTTTTTACAAAACAATGAAGCGAATTAAATTTATGCTGCGAAGTATTTAAATTCCAATGAGTGTACAGGAAACAAAAACATTTTTTGTAGTTCTTGTGTTATCAGCCTTTTATGATTCCTGAAATCTGCGATCTGTGAGTACCATTTCTTGATTTTAAAGCAAATTTCGATAGATTTAGATTTCAGAAATCATAAAACGCTGATAATACACAAAATTACAGCGATTTTTTCGTTAATGTGAAATTCTACTCTACATGAAATTTAATTCCCTTCATTTGTTTATGGAAACGACCATTTGAGGAGTGAATTCAAAAAATGTGGCCAGCTTCCATATAACATAATATAAAAGTAGAGTAATTTGAGCTATCCTTGTCTTTTTCTTATGACAGAACCTTTGACTATATATAACTATATGGACTGATCAAGTTGATAAAATGTTGTTTCAACATCTTTTGTGCTATAATGATTAAGCGAATGATAACAGGTGATAACCTGTAATTTATGTAATGTACTATACAAAGATCTGCGGATTCAAATAATTCTTGTCACCATAAGGATTGTTTTTGATGTTAATGATGAATAATATTCTCAGTCTCTTTTTGATTAGTTGTTTCCTATTTACAGCAATTATTGAGTTCGAAACGATAGTTGTGGCGTTTAATGTTAAAACAACATTCGTGAGGAACTCTTGTTTTGTGAAGAAAACTTGTGCTTTGATACAATTTTACGGTTGCTTTTGTTACAGACTTTTCCAACTTAAATTTGGGAGCGGTTGAATTATTTCTGTGAAACAAACGCTGAAGCAGGCTATGGAATAAAAGACGTATTGATTTGCCTTGTTTTCTCAGTTTTTCTTCTCGTTCTTCCTTTTGTGCAAAAATATTTGGCTGTATCAATAGAGAAATACAGTATATATAATTGAAAAATACATTGGTTGATGTATAGGCTCAAAAGTGGACTGATTTTTAGCAAATAAATCGCATCTTTTCAAAAAATTCCTGGTTTTAATATTTTATTCTTCTCTGAGAGTGGGAATTCATTTTTGCCCAGAATGGTATAAGAGGCCTAATACTATGCGACTACCTATATTTGAAAGAAATCCTGCCAATGTAGTGCTCATTTTTGCAGTTTCAAGAAATACCTGAAATACTTCAGTTTCACCAATTTATTTGAACCACACACGAAACATGTGTGCGAATTCATGATGACGGATCCAAAAAAAGAAAACAAGCCGAAACTTCACACAATTGTACCGTTTTGCTTCAAAAATAATACTAAAATTACTCTATGAAGTTATGCGACGAACTCACATTACAACGTTAGGATCTAGGATACAGAACAAACTGATAGCCAGAAATCACAACAAAGTCTTCTCTAATCATTATAGCACAAAAGATGTTGAAACAGGGTCGTGTGCAAGATTTCCTTGTAGTAGTGTCGTCTTGATCAGTCCATATAGTTATATATAGTCAAAGGACAGAACCCTTTTATGCTACACAAGTCGACAGTGTTGACTAACGTGCAATAAAAAAATATCAACTTCCTCTTCATCGGTTTTTCATGATGCATACTGGATGCTATATGCACTGTGCTGCATTATCTCCTCTCCTGCTATTTTGCAGGATCTACGTTTTGGATTTACGTTTTGTATTGGGACAACCATTCTCTGGTTTGGTGGCCTTGAAATGTTGGGGAAATATGTTGAATAAAAACCTGGAATAAAAAGTGCAATTTAAAATGAAAATATTGTATAGAGTGATGCGATTTTGTATTGAAATAAAATTCATAGAACATAGGGCAATAATGCAAGTTTTTTCCGATAGTGTACTCGACCCCTTAGCAAAAAGTAAGGAATAAACTGAAGCATTTTATAACGAATCAAAGTACAGAGGGTGTGCTAAAATAGGTGAACTGTTTTTAAACGCTTACCATGGGGCAACACTGATGCGTTGGCAATTTTTTCCCCCGTGAAAATATTCGGCTGTGTATGCCATTTAGTAAGCATGGCTCTGTGGTCTGGAGAACGTTGCGGTTTCTGTATAGAAACGTTTATTCTAAAAACCGTGTTGTGGCGACTCAGCACGCATTTCAAAAACAGTTGAAACTGAAGACACAATCTCATTCCCTCTCCAAAGGCAATCCTGTCGCGCTTGTTCTCCCCTCTCTGAACGTTACTATGGTGATGCCCTTGACTCGAACATTCTCCGTCCACCGCTTAATTGCCTTTGACTAGGGAAGGAGATCGTGTCTATTCAGTTTATTATGTTTTTGAAATGCGCGCTAAGTCGCCAAAAAACTCCTCTCTTTTTTTTCTTTTTTTTTTAATAAACGTTTCTATACAGAAACCGCGATGTTCTCCGGACCACAGAGCCATGCTTACTGAATGGCATACATAGCCGAATATTTTCATGGAAAAAATTTGTCTATGCATCAGTGTTGCCACATGGTAAACGTTCAAAAACAGGTCAACTATTTTGGCACAGCCTGTAAATGAAAGGTATAAGTTTAGGCTTTTACTCATAAATAAGAAGAGTAGTTTTCCAAACCGAGTTCAAAATGAGTAATTGTTCAGAAAACGCCAGAAAAAACAGTGTATGTGCAGAGAGTTGTTTTTTGTATTTCTTGGATAGGCAACACCTACGTATTTGGAAACAATTTTGATAAATACCGATCTTCAATCTTGCGTGCTACATGCTTTACAGGGGGGGGGGCAAAGTGGACTAAGTCAATGACTTAGTTCTTCACGAATGATACATGTAAGCCAAGTCTGTATGTGAAACACCAACATGTGTAGGCTGTGTACGGTCCAGAAAATGCACAATAAAAGCGATTGCATCTCTTTTATTACTATAACAATATAATGGGGGAAAATTATCCACTGCGTTATTAGAATTAAAAAAAAAAAAAAAAAAAACCCACTGAAAAAAATCCTCTCGTATCTCGAGAAATCAACGAGTTGTCATCAAACTGATAATGTATCGCGATCGGCGATAAGATTTCCTACTAGATAGCGCTTCTATCACAAAATCACTGAAATATGATTTAGCTCGATTTGGAGAATCATTCCTCATGATGATACAGTATGGAAGCCTCCCTCTCTTGGCGGCGAAGTTTCTGGGCTCAGCCAACAGTGGTCAATTTTTAGTAATTTAGTCGAATAGTGGGATATTTCTCCTTTTGCACTGAAAATTAGTTATCCGGGAAACAGTGTTGGAAGACAGCCAAAACTGGTTTACAGTTGTAGGTGGTGTGTAGCTGTACCCTACCGCTTCTACAGATCCGCTAATCTGGCAACTTTGAGATAGTATGTTTCGTGTAAGTTGTGTGAAATTAGAACGGATGCATTCAAAGGCGATGATGTGAGAGACGAAGCAGTTGAGAACTAAGTCTTTGGTGGAAGAAAATAAGCCGGTAAAAGTGCTCCATGTACCGCCCCAGTTGCATTAATGACGTTTGCAATTTTCCCAAGAATTTTGCCCCTTCAAAAAGTGCCATAGGCAATTGCTTTTTTTGCGCCCCTATGTGAAGTTTTTGTATTTGGTTTTTATCCTTAAACTGGTGAGCCTCATTGAGCGCTTGCTGGCTAGGTCTTCTGTTTTAAATCGGCTGCTGGCGACAATGCAGACTAATTCTAGTTCAGTTTGATTACTTTATACTCAATTTGTCAAAATTTAGTGGCTTATCCAATGTAGTACCGTACACTAACCATGAAGTCCACCTAGTCTGAGAATACATGCAATGGCGTCGGTATGCTGTATGTGTGGAGGAGATGGATTACTTGTACCTCTCACGTCAAACAATTGGTGGAAAATGGATGCAGCAAGTCCTAAAACGACGACTGGAGAAATTTCAGAGACAAGATTTACAAGATTTTTGCTTATAACTTATAACCTCCACTTTTAGAGACAATTTATAATTTTTTTTTTATTTTTTTTGACTTTTCGGCCAAACATTTTTCGACGCCATCAAGTACCTGATTTTCTCAACTTTTGGGACTATTTCTCACCAACGAATGTTCGTCCGAGATTGTAACGTACATATTGATTTGTATGGAGTAAAAATGGGTCGACAGCGAAAAGTCACCTATGAAATTTTGATTCCGGGGGTACCAAAATTAGGATCTAGTATAATTAAATTAAAAAATTGGAATCAGCCAAGATCCTCAGGGTTCCCTTTTCAGTTTTAGTTAATTTACCCTTCTAATTTGAGTCTAGAATTTCGATTATTGGTGTAAAATCGTTCGCATTGATGAGATATTCGGATACGGTGAACCTGTGTCAGTGTCAGTGTTGCCAGGTGAAATTCTCAAAAAAGTACCACCATCGCCAAAAGAAAGTGCGACATTAATTTTTTTAGCATGCGAGGTAGTGATAGATGAAAATCAGAAGATCACTGATCTGAAGAAAAAGTTCCTAAAGTAATCGTCCAAAAAGTATTTTTTTCGCCGGCGAACTCTAATTTGACAGTGTTCTACACAGACAGAAAACTTTGCGGAAAATAATTTGGTTTATTAAAAAGTTGCAGTTGTTACAGTTTCATCTTCTTAGGAATACTGTCGGACAGAATTTCTTTTCCTCGCATTCCTGTTCGATGACATTGGTTAAACGGTGAACCTGGTCGATGCCGTGGAATGCTGGCTCCTAAAGCCAAACTAGTGTTCCGGAATCAGGTTTTGGCTTCTACGATCGGTCTAAGGCGCTTCAGTAACAGCTTCTTGAATAATTTAGATATCATTGGGAGCAGAGATATTGGTCTGTACGATGCGACTTTGTTGGTGGCTTGCCTGGTTTTGGGATCATCGTGATTTGGGCTACCTTCCATGACTCTGGACCGTACTTCAAACCAGGACAACGTTGAAGATGTATGCCATCATTACAACTACTTTTCGCGGAAGTTCTTTCAGGACTCTTGCTGTAGTGATTTCGTATCCCGACGCTTTATTCGCATTCATGTTTCTTTGAATCTCGCTTTTTATTTCTTCTGGTGACATTCTTATTCTTGTCAGGTCGGAGTTTGTTTCGCTTCGTAAGCAATCAGGATTATCCGATCTGTTAGGCTGGAATGCCTGCTCCAGGTGGTCAGCAAAAGTTTCAGCATTGCTGAGGTTGTCGCGTGCCCAGAGTCCGTCTCTTATTTTATGAGGGCGGATTCTGGACATCGGATCTTTTTAGTCGTTTGGTAGTCTTCCAAAGTGAGTAATCTGTCTCTTTTGTAGCGGTAAGACTTAGAAAATATGATTCGTTTTGTACTTCGCTGATCATTCGCGTGAGTTTCTGGCTCCACTGATTGACAGCTGTTTCGTCGACTGGGTTTCTAGTCAGAAAGTAAACGAACAAGTTCAATGATGAATGGTACGGATGAGTATCAAGATTGATTTGATGAGATGGGGGGGGGGGATGGGTTCGTTTACCCCAGGATTTCCTTTTTCAAAGAAGTTTAAAAACCCAGTTTTTGAATGTCACTATCCAAAAATATTTTTGAGATAATTTCGCGATCAGCGGGGGAAGACCTAAAGCAACAATTGTACCCCGTAGCCGGCTGGGCCTGCCGGAAGAGACCCATCGGTACAGTGAAGAAAAAGCACAAAGGATAACTACAACCTTTTGAAGATCATTATTTCTAAAATTCTTCATTTCTCTTCCACAAAAAAAGTAATAATATAAAGTCCTGCCGTTGTGCGACCGTACAAGCATCGTAAAATATCACCTGTCGAGTGTAATCCGTCGAGCAGAAGCTACCAGCTCAGATAACACAGTGTGACACGTAAATTCTACGTAACGTTACCTAAGCCTCGTCGATTTTATGTTGCGGGGGGGGGGGGGCTTCGTGCACGATCATCACCCCTAACACGTGCAACAGATTCGGCACGGATTTCATATATCATAGGTACGAGTATACACCAACTTTTTTCGCTGATTAAAAATGAAACATGGTCGGCGAAATAATGAAAATAGATGAGAAATTTTAATCCTGAATTTTTCGCAGCGACTATTAGAAAAATTGCGGGTAGTTTTCAGACGAAAACGATGGACCATCAAATTGTGAGCACGTACCGGGAAATAAGACGAATTCCCACGATTCATTTTAGTTATACAGGAAGTTACGTGAGTTTCATTCAGGCCCATAGCCAGTTTTTTTGTTTTTTTTTTAAAGGAAGGCTCACTGGGGGTTCGTCGAGGACACCCAACTTATGCATCTCCTCTAACAAGGAGAAAGAGGGGTAGTGACATTCGTTTGAAATGAAATTTTTTTGAGTTCTTAGGTATCTAAAATTTTTATTAAAGCTTTGCACTCTGAAATCCATCCAGTGTGCCACTAACTCAAGTATAAATTAAGCGTGTGTCTGTAAAAATTAGCCTCTAACTCTATTTTACTTTGTCTGTTGGAACTCGGATTCAAGTTCATAAAACAATAAAATGCTAGGTGAGTTAGTTGTCGCAAGTGTAAGGGCAGAACAAAATATATGAGTAACAAAGAAAATGGGGAAATTTTCATTGGAAATCTCGGCCTGGAAAAACAAGAAAACTTTACGTATTTGGGAAAACGGGAAGTGAAAATACAAAAAATGATAGATGAGTTGGTTGTCGCAAGTGCAACGGCAGGTTGGAAATAAGTGGGACTAAAACAAAATATATGAGTAACAAAGAAGAGGAGGAAATTATCATTGGAAATCTCGGTTTGGAAAAACAAGACAACTTTACTTATTTGGGACCAATTATCTCTTTTAAAAACAAAATGGAAAAAGAATTGGAGGTTAGTAGTGATCGGGCCTGGAGGGAGTACTGAGTGCTTGGACTTATATTCAAAGGCGAACTAAGGACTCAGTCTAAACTGAGAATGTTAGAGTCCTGCGTCTTCCTCATCTTGCTTTACGGGGCCCAAATGTGGACTACCAAAATAGCAGAAGCGAAAAAAAACTTCTCTCCCCGCAAGATAGCATGTTGAGAAGCATACTAGGAATAAGACTGGGCGATAAAATAAAACAAAAACTATACGGCAAAGAGCGAGAACGAAAGGTGTCTGTACCTGGCCAAACGGTTAAAAATAAATTACGCAGGATGTATCGTCGGGGAGGCAAACGATACTTGGAGTCAGAGAATGAAAAATTGGACCCAGTGTACGACAAGAGGAAGAAAAGGGGTAAGGCCATGCAAAGGTGGAGACAAGAAATTGAAAGACGGATGGGGGTACTCTAGGGCAGAGCGGCCCAAAATAGGAAAACATGGGACATGATTGAGGAGGCCTATGCTTGCGAGTGGATGGCAGTGAGTGTTGACCGGCGAATTTCCACAATAGAAAGTAGTAAGAACGTCACGTGCCCAAAATGTTGTCGAACTCTATGATCTAATACGTATTTTGTTTGTTGTAAATACCTAACCTACTTTAACCTTAACGTTAACCTTTTACTTGATGCTTTATTAGTTTTAAATTTTTATGTTATCGTAAACCATCGTACCTGGGTCATTCTACAGAAATCGTAATAATTTTTTTTGTCGACATTATTACTTGTCTCCCCCCCCCCCCCCCCCCCATAAAAATCATTTATATGCATATAATAGAACATATTTATGAGGTTGAACCAACAGCATACTTCCTAGGGGAGGAGATAGAGGAGGCTCAAAATGCTTAGGACCACACTGAAGGAATGGCAGCCCACGTTGAAGAAATTGTTGGCCATAGAAAGAAGCTCCTATGCGCACGCGCGCCCGTGTACCCCGAATAAGCGCCTACTCTTCCACCTGCACATCAATGCACTCATGTCAGTGCTGCCAGGTGTCCGGATTTCTCATCCTTAGACAAAAAACGTCCGAATTTCTGAATAACATCCGAAAATTTTGGGAGAAATCCGGATTGTTGTTGTTTTTTCTCGTTTTGTGGGTTTATTCAACTTATGATTAGTTCGAAATATTTTTCTGTGACTGACCGCATTTTGACTGCACTAAACTGGACTAGAAAAAGTGTTTTCTCGTTTTTTTACCTTCTCTTTTTCTAATTTGCTCTCAACCCGAACCCTGGAATCCGCCCTTTCGAGCATTACTTTAGATACGCCGGGGAGGATATTAGGGCTACCTTACCCCTCTTCCCTTCTGGCCAAAAAACCGGCCCAGGTCGAAATCTGGCGAGCTGCTACGTAGGCTCGAACCCGGAACCTCCGGATTCCGAGACCAACGCGCTATCCACTCGGCCAACCAGACCCCACATTTTTTTACCTGAATAATGAATCAGTTTTCCTTTCATCCAAGCATCCTTTTTCAGAAACCAAGGTTGAAAATAAATCCGCTAAAAACCGAATCAGAATCCACGAATAACTATTTTTTTTTTGGATTCGAATATGATTTGAGAATGATTCACGTTTACTGTGATTCGAATCGGATTCGAATGAATGGAGTGGATTTGTGGATTCGAATCCACGAACCGACTGGTTCCGGCATCAAATTCAACTTTTCCGGGGTCATCTTCCATTTCTTTCCGCCGTTGTAATTAATTCAAAATTCAGTTAAAAATTGAAAATAATCATCTTTCTCCAGCGCGTTTTGGGTTATTCTCTTCTTTGCCCCCCCCCCCCTAAATTTATGGACTGTCAGTGTGAGATTCACAAAGAGACAAAAAATAGTACAAATCCGACGAATCCACTAAAAAAATATTAGATCGAAATACTTACACGAATCCATTCCTAATTTCTGAGCTCCCATTTAAATTCAATATAATGGAGGAAAATTCTCCTGAGTCATCAACTTATGCATAGTTCCGAATTGAAAAGAAAATAGTGAACAAATTTTCAGTTTCCCGAATGTATAGAGATTCTTAACTTTAATTTGGTCTATATAGTAATTTGTTGCGTAAGAAATTTGAGTGATTTTTAATAGGGCATTTTCTTTTTCTGTTAATTTAATTTTGGGTGCATTATTTGGTAAAACTGTTAATAAAAATGAATTCTGCACGAAATTTCCTATAAAAAACATTAATCTCCATGTAGGTAATCCTAATAGTTTTATCATAATTTTGAGTAAATTGAACTTTAAATGCATTTTTTGTCATCATTACTTTTTTTAATCGTTGTGTATGTATTTTGTTCTACTTATGAAACTCGGGGCCATTAACTTTTTTACAATAATTGGTAAAACTGAACGGTATTATCATTCTACTCTCAGTTCTACGCCAGAAACGCTGAAAAAAAGATTTCTCATTTTTTCACCTTAAGGTATCTTCTCTTTGGACATCACATTTGTGTCCGGATTTTTCCGGATTTCTCTTCCTGGACTGTTCTCCAAATTTTGGCAGAATAAATCTGGCAGCACTGACTCGTATTCACACATTTCCGGTCTCTCGTGGAACCAGACTTTAGTAAATTCTTTCATAGTGGTATCGGATTCTTTCATCGTGGCTTTTATAATTCCTATTGCCACGATGATGGAAATGGGGGAAAATCTTCACAAAATTAATAAAGGTTCACTGGATCTCTCGATTTTGACCATAGGTATTTTAAAGAGTGATGCAGCGATAAAATGTGATTTGATGTATTTACCTATTTCAAAAATCAAAGTACCTTTATTGAGGATTATTTCCATCCATCTTATGAAATAATTATAAAGTTATAAAGTTGTACTTTTAAGAATTTTAAATTTAAGATTTAGGAATCTTTCCTCGGCCCAAAGTGAGCAAAGGTTTCCTGCAGCCGTCCCCATTCTGCCCGATTCGTTGCGATTTTTTTTGAAAATTCTTACCCCCTAAGAATGCGTTTATATCATTTTCCCATCTTCTTAGCTAACGACCGTTTTTCCTTTTTTTGTGAGAAGTGTACTAGAAAGTGGCCCTGTACGTCCATCTGTCATCTTTTAAACTTGCATCTCCATTTTTGTCTTCTTACATATCTTACTACGTCTAGATTGCTTGCAAGTTTTTGTTTCAAGATCTCCGTTCTTATGCAGTCTTTTTTCTTTATTTTCAACATTGACCGTTCCATTGAATTTTGCGTTATTCTCAGCTTGTTTATAATTTTAGAAGTCAGTTTCCAAGTCTGACATCCATACGTCAGTGTAGGTACTCTACATATGTGAAATATTTGGCTTTTGTGCAAATTGTAGAAGGGGCCCTTGAATATTCTTTTGAGTGCCCAGTATTTGGACCACGGTTTTGTAATTCTAGTTTCCACTTCTTTTTCTGTATTATTTTCGAACGTTATTTGTTGTCCTAGATATGTTGCCTAAGGTAGTATTCATGTTTTTTCTCCGTTTAGTTCTATTGGTTTTATAACTGGACTTTTGGTTAGAATTTTTATTTTATTAATATTCATTCGTAGCCCCGATTCTGTACCTTTGTGGCTTAATTCCTTTATCATCTCGCTCAGTTCTTTTTCTGAGCTAGCAAGAAGGATTACATCATCAGCGAACCTCAAGTTAGAAATCTTTTCCCCATTGATGTTTATGTATGTTTCTTCATTATATATATTTGAGTCGCTTGGGGCTCTCATCAGAAGGACCACGTTTAAGGAATTTCTGTACGTAAAATCTCTTGTTTCCAGCATTTTTCTTAAATTAAGCGGCAATCCATTCAGAACTCGCAAAAAAATCATATGTGCACACCACCTGACTGGTTGGCTATTCTACGTTCAGAACCATTTGCTCTGTGTCTGTTTCCTGATGGTTCAAATTTGACCATGGTGAAGGGAAAAAAAAGCAAGAGACTAGTTTTCAAATATTGGTGCACTGATTCTGATCGATTCTGAAACACGTACTGCATTGCAAACTTGTTCACTGTATTCACAAAAACTGTACACGCGCATCAGTTTATATCTGAACACGCAGAGATAATATTAAAAAAATATTTTGTAGTCCAGTCCACGGTGAGGGACAGCCACGATGAAGGACTTTTTAAGCATTCAAATGGAATTTCCGCAATAGGAGTGGGAGCACGATACTTCAAATCAATAAAAAAAAATACAATAAGTTATCTTTTGAGCCTATACAGTAATAGAGGATTCTATTGTTTATACTTTGTTAGATATCTAGCTGGGACAAAAGTAACAAGGTTTTGGTAGAATGACCCACCTAACTGTCCCGCTTTCTTTTTATTTTCAATTTATGTCGGAAACTTCGTCATAACACTCAAATTGCCGTCCAATACCAATGAAGGTTTGATTGATTGATGGGGAGGGACTATCCCAAATCAGCTCTCTTAAAACCGGCTATGTCGATCATGGAAAACACTTGCAATATCGTGAAAAATCGGTCCGGATGAACTTGTCCAAGTTTTCAAGATCAAGTTGCGTATTCAGTGGCACCTCCAGCTCGCCAACCTGCCACAGTGAGCTTGGTTTGATGGAGGAAATTAACATTCGAGTGCTTCTGGCTGCAAGGCTCGATACAGATCTCGTTATTCGCTTGATTGTATAATTTCACAGTCCGTTAGGTTTTTCTCAAAAGCAGAACAGTTTCATCGCCCGGAGCGAAGACGAGAAAAACCTCGAGCCTTTAATCCGAGTATACGTAAATACCGACCCCTTCATCGTCACTCGATTAATTTTACAGCCTCGAAACTGGGTTCAATTCTGCTCGCTATTCAGCAAATTTGTCGGCGACAAAAAGCCGTCCGTCACATTGATCGATTATGACGCTGATGGTTCGACCCCAAAAATGCAGCCAACGTCAAATGTCACCGTCGAGTTGATAAAAAGCGTTTTAATACGTCTTCGCGAATTTCATTTTTTGTCTCTTTCGAAAAACGATGTAAACGTTTATGAAAAGTCATCGCTCGCTGGTCGTAAGGCATTCTCTCACTTTCTATCTGTCCGTCTGTATCTCTCGTTTTCTTTTTTTTTTCTCTCTCTCTCTCTCTGCCCCTCTCCCTTCTTTCCCTTTTTATTTCAATAGTATTGCCCACACTGTTGAATAGCGGGCCTTTAAAGGCAGCAATCGATTTTCAGCACCTCACCTTGTCGCAGCTGCGAGTACGTGAATGCGCCGGCTGGTGCGACTTCGCCGCGCCTTCACTTGTTGATGGTTAGACAACTTTGTATAACGACACGATGTACAAATAGCCCGAAGAGGGGCAAGGTGAGATGATAAACGCCCAAGTCGGCGTAATTGCTTTTAACCGAGTGCAACACGGTTGGTCGAGAGAAAATACCCGAGTTTATCGCACAGACGGTAGAGAAAAGACAATTTTCCAATTTTTTTCCCTTCAAATTCGATGCGATGTTCGGGTGGACGCAGGGCGGAATTTCGTTTGCCTGTATCCGAGAAATGCGAGATTAGAGTTACATATAAGTTAACTTGGGCAGCGATTTGCATAACGGTCGAGGAGAACTCGTTATAAAGGAATCGTTTCCGTGAGATATTGCTTTTAGCACATTTATGGTTTCCGATGCACACGCGTGTACTGGAGCATTAGCATACGAATGACGGTTGAGCGAGAGGCTCGAAAGTTCTAACTTTATGGTGCATGTTCAGGTAGACCGCTGCGGGAATTATCAAATTTCGAGGGATAACGCGATGGTAATGAGCGAAAGATGTAAACTCGGACACGCGTTAACGATTTCTGAATTCGAAAATGGTCGATCGACCGAATACGCCATCACTGAGTAACCGAACTGAATTTCTAAAACGAACTCCCAGCTGAAGAAAGATAAACGGAAAAAATTCGGTGAAGTGACTTTTATGTGCGCCATGGGCTTATGCTGAGAAAAACAAGACCCACAGGGAATACCAAACGGAGCTAAGCAGTCGAGTCTCATCCTATATGTTGGTGGAGGTTACTTGAGATTTTTTGTTTTTTAAATTAGGTCTGTGTGAGTTATGAATATTTCACCTATGTGCAGGGATGGGACTTCGTACGTACGTAACGTCCACCCTTCGGCGTGGGGCTTCGATGCACCCCAGCCGACACTACCGCCAAATGTCGGTCACGAATCCAGTCGCTCACTGGCAATAATGTAGCCGACCTTCTAGAATCTAAAGACAGCGCTAGCGCCTAACGATGCCCGGGGAGGGATACCGGGTGCGCTGCTACACGAGTTGGTGTGTGGTGGAACCTATGGCGATGCACGCATGCCAAAGTGGCCCCTAAGACACCGCACCCCCGGCCTCGGAAACTACCCTTTCGAGTATCGCATCAGTGGTCGGAGGGACGCTTTGAGGCCTCGACCACTCCGTCTGCATCTTCCTCTTCTTGATGGTCGAGACAAAGGCCGACACCCGGTTCCATCCGCTTCGGCTTTTTATTATTTCCGGATCCAGGGTGTCCGGCGCAAGATGGGTTTGTGATCAGGCCTTCTTAGCTCGGATTACAGGAAGACGCCAACCTTGCTCTGTTTTTCGGCAAGAAGAGAAGAGGGTGGTAGCCCTAAAAGTCTCCCCGACGTCCCTGAGATAATGCTCGAGAGGACGGATTCCAGGGCTCGGGTTAAGAGCAAATGAAAAAAGAGAAGAGAGATGGGACTCCATTCAAAGAATAGAGAATTCAACATTTTACATGTAGAATGCATAGAATGAGTAAAATGAAGGTAGAATGTAGAATACGGAACCTCGATGCTTTGTCCAACGACATTTCGCCAAACGTTTTTGCGTCCAAGAAATTTCGTCTACAGACATTTGGTCCACAATTTCTCGTCCAACGACATTTCACCCACGACGCTTTTCATCCCATTTTTTCTCGTCGGAACGTTTATACTCTTTTAGTGTTTTCTTTGTGATGAGAGCATTGAATGGGCTCGATCAGAAATCTAATGAACTCGTCATGACCCAACTTTAAGAAAGCCATATCAGAGTCACGTATCCAATGAAGAAGAAGTATGTTTCCCCATCAAGACGTAATTGATGGAATTGTGCGAAAGTATAGTGAGTATAAGGAGAGAGATGAAATTTTAGTGTACCTTCGTGCAATAGGAAATAAAGTTCAAGTCCCCAAAGGTCAGCTTTGTAAAATTTACTGTATAATGTTGGGAAATTAAAAAATTTGATTAAGCGTACCTTGAATGACGGTGCTTGCAATAAAAAATGTATTTTTTGTGGGAAAAATATTTCGGACGAAAATAGCTGCGGACGAAATGTACCAGTGGACGAAAAAACTTTAGACGAATAGTCCTTGGACAAAATGAGGAGAGGGGCACCGTAGAATACGTATAATGCTCTCTGATTGTCAATTCATTCTATATATTTTACATTTTTTATTTTATTTTAGAGCTTTGACCCAATCTGAAACTAACAGCATAATTACCATTTCTAATTGGGAGTCATCCTTTTCTTCTTTCTTCTTTTTATGGTAGGTAAGTGATCTCGCCTCATTGTCAGCTCCCCCTCGGTCGCCTATTTCTGTGCATAAGCCTTCGTGACGTTTTTCCACTGTTTTAGGTCCCTCGCTACCCTGAGCCAATTTCGGGCAAGATTTTTGATGAGTTCATCCGACCATCTTGTGGACGGTTCCTTTCTCCTCCTCCACTCGTGAGGCACCCACAATGTCATTATTTTACTCCATTTGTTGTCGGAGCCTAGCATTAAATGTCCAGCTTAAGTGAGTTTAGGCCTTTTGATTGTAACCGCAACTTCCTTGGTATTAGTTTTAGACAGAATATTTTGCATTTTTACTTTATCTTTTAGCTGTATCTGAAGTGTACTCCTTAACATAGAATTATTATGCAGTACGATTTGTTGCATTTGTTTCTTTGTGCTGGCCTAGGTTTGGGCCCCGTAGGTCAAGACGGGCGTAACAATGCTTTCTACAGACAAGATTTTACTTTGTGCCCAAAATGCTTTCCATGTATTAGTTCTACGAATTTTTACTTCTTTTTCGGTTTTATCCGGGCATGACAGGATTTGGCCTAGGTATTTTATATTCTGACACTTTCTCTATTGTTTTACCGTAAATTTTGATTTGTCCAAAGTTTGAAATATTTGTCATAATTTTAGTTTTAAATTCGTTTATTGATAGCCCTACCGTACAATTTTCCCTCCTCAGGTCTTCCGCCATCTTAGTTATGCAAAAGTTGGCCGTACATCAGTGCAGTGCATTCGATAAACTGAAGAAACAAAATGAGTAATTTTTCGAAAAATTGAGTACCCCTTCTTGTTGTAAAAGCCAAAGCGACCCGGAGTGAAAATTACATAACTTGGAAAATGAAAAGGAAGATACCTGCCACCTGCGCAGAATACTGCATTCCTTGAATATTTCATTGAACCAATAATATTGACTGACCCTTGCAACTCCTTCTTGTAAAAAATCTTATCAGACTGCCCCGTAGAAAAGTAGTTATGAGCAAATTTGTAGATCTCTAGAAAATATTATTATTATTTATCTTCAAAATCTCGGTAGAACCCACATTATACAAGGTAACATTCTTAACTTCGCTCCCTTTGAGTGCTCTGGCTCTTCAATCATCAGACCCATCTTTGAACTCGAACCACAATATGGTATAGGGTTGCCAGCAGTGGCGTAGCTGGGTCTCAGTTTTGGGAGGGGTTATCATTTTTGTGTAAGTTTTGGTACCGTGCATGAATGTTGTCAGTAGTTAGAAATTTTAGGGAGATGGCGAGGTAATTAATTACTCCAATACCTAATACAGAATGACAAATTGTATTTAAAAAATAAATTTTATAGGTTCATCATTATTATATCTAATACAAATAAGTACAGCACTATCTTTGACGCAATGTTTTTTTTTGTTTTTTCTTCAACCATCATATCTAAAATTTCATGTACTGAAACCTGTGTACTTCTTAATATTATACGAGATGTCTTTTTTGCAATGACCCCCTTCCACCTGGTAAGTAGGCAACATACCCTGAGAGTATATAGATATGTTTGCATACTCGTAATTTTGAAGGAGCTTGGTCATGGTAAAATTTTGAGACGTTTTCTATCTTTGAAATTTTTTCTTCTCACAACCCACTTTCCATGATCTTCAATTTTTTTCTGTGTGGTTACCACAGCTGTCATCTTCCACCTCCTTCCCTTCAATATTCGCCACAGTTTGGGGAATATGAACAAAATCTTACCAAGACCGAATTTAGTGACACTTGGAACCAATTATTGGATACCCATATTAAACTTTACAAAATACTACAACCCCCCCCTCCCTCATTGCACGGTTCTCAATTTCGAATATGGGGTAAAAGTAGATGAAAGGAGGGAGGTGAATAAGCCCCGTAAACGATGTAACTCTGTGAAGTGGCAAAGTAGTCGAAGAAGATTATTATTATCTTCATAAGATCAGTACATCTGTGTAAAAAGTAATAATTCTTAACGGAGATATCACATTTTGAGCAGTTCTAATCCAGATACAATAAAATTTTGGATGACCTTTTTTATGGGAAATTTAATGTACAATCTGTTGCAAATAAAATAAAAAAACAGTAGCTTAAGAGGGCAAGTTTCACGGGAAATTGAAAAAATGTGAAAATTTTCTGATACAATTTGTATAAAATTGATTTTATGAACACCATGTTGAACCAATTCCGACCATTTTTATTCCATGGTTATTACAACTGCCCTCTACTATTACCTACTGGTACAATGTTTCTATTTCCAGTCGTGAGAAGAGAAAAAAATTTCAAAGATAGAATTTGACCATAACCAGTTCCTTCAAAAGTAAGAATATACAAACATATCTACATATTGCCAGGGTAGATTGCCTACTTACTAGGTGGAAGGGGAGGGGTCATTTCCAAAGAAACACCCTGTATAATATGTATAATAATACGAGTCCATTAATTCTATTTTCTCCTGTGGTGCTTCTCAAATATGTCTTCGAACGCCGTAACGTTGAAAAAGAGCGTTCACTCGTGCTTGTTGTTACAGGCGAAGTTATTAAAATTTTTAATAATTTCTAAAGGTATGGAAATATTTCTCCGTTGTAAAATTCAATGTATGCAAGTAGATTGTACTTGAGTTCTCTACCACTGTTACAAACTAGAATCTGTTGAACGTATCTGTACTCTGTACCAAAGAGATAATTCTTCTACTGCAATTTCTAGAGGACGATCTAGGTCACTTTTATATAAATTGCATACATTTTTCATGTCATTAATATCTTTATCTGTGCACCTCTCACTTTGGATTAGATTCAGAACATTGAAGTTTTCAGAATTGAAGAATGATTAATGAAGCGTTCTTCCAATTCATTATTCATTCATTCCAAAAAGGGTATGAAGATTGTTATCCTATAAAATTCTTCAGGAGTTGATGCACTGGTTGGGTGAATCCTGGATGTCGTACATCATTTTTCTTTTCAGGACTACAATTCTTCAAAAGCCTTTTTTTATTCACGTTGGGGGTTGTTTTAACCCCAAAAGCCTTATGCTCCTACGCGACTGGTTGCCACATTCTGAAAAACCTGGAAAAGTCATGGAATTTTCATACGAATTATGGAATTTTGATTCTCTGAATGACAAACAAGTTTATGGTTTATATTCTAGCAACATTTATTGTCAGTGAATAATTACGCTTAAAAAAGGAAAAAGTTTTCCCCCTTAGAAAATATCAGAGTCATGTACTTTTTTCTTGCTGGCGTTATGATCAGTATCATGAAATAAAAGTCTTGCCGACATCCATAAGTTCTTCTGCACTCAAAAGAAAAAGTATCAGAGAAATAGACCTGGAAAAGCTGAAAAAGTCGAGGAAAATAATTCTTGAAAGAAAGTGGCAACCCTGCGGTGGTAAAATTCGCTGGCTCAATCACAGCGTCCCACTAAGCCGCTCCCCTCCCAAAAAACATTTTCGCTCTACCTCTCTTCTCTAGGGGTCCAACTGGGTATATATTCAGTCGTAACCTCCATTTGCTCACATCGCGGACAATATCTTAAAATTTCAGTTTGCTAATTCAATTATCCCCGTACTTGCTATTTAAAATCATCTTAAAAAGAAATAAATACCTGATTGAAAAAATAAATAAATAAGGTCGCGACCACTATATGTAATAGTTCATTTGAAGGGTAAATAATCAAAACTCACATTTGCCATTTTAATTCAAGATCGCAAATAAGCAAAATACCGTATACAGGCGCAGCAAAGATATTCCTGCACCCGTGTACAGTATTTTGTCTATTTGCACCCTTGAAGTAAAATGGCAAATGTGAGTTTTGATTCTTTACCCTTCATTTAATAGGGTAGTAAAGGTACGATTGCCAAAGAGTCCTCGGCTCAAAAAAGCCTTTTTAGCTGTCTATCACTCCTCCTCCCTGACGGCTGCGATCGGTTTAAAAATATTGTGCTAGTATGAACGAACCTCAGCGCAGAAGTGAGTGACCCATTGAAAACTTTTTTTTTCATCATTTGACTTTTTTTTAGGGGGCCTGCTAGAACTCACGTGAGGTCTCCTAGTAAAGTCGTTTGATTTTGTTTCGGACCATCAGACTTTTTGTGGGTCCCTTGCTAGAATTCTACGATATTTCTTGTTGACACCCTCAGTAAAATCGCTTAAACATTTTCTGAACCATCCAACTTTTTTCTTAGGGATCCTTACTACAATCATGCAATCTTTTTTCGCACGCAGTGAAATCTAACTTTTTTAAAGGCTTCCAACGAAATGATTTGACTTTTTCTTTTTTTTCTCGTAAGGCACACCGACAAAACCGTATTTTTTAATGGTGGGGTGAGGGATATTAAAATCAGTGCGATATTTTTTCTATCTTAAAAATGGTGGACTCTTCAGAACATTTGTCGAGCGAGCCTTCTGACTAAAACCTGCCTCTGTTAACAAGGCCACATTCGTTTATTAAAAAAAAGTCTTTGACTGAATGTCGCATGAGGAGATTTTACCGCGAGTCACAAAACACCATGACGGTCAGCTCAGTTTGCCTATTCAAAATTATGGCCATTTTCAACTAGTGGCTAGGGTGGCACTTATTTCACCTTTTTTTCATTAGATTTTCGCTTTCACACGAAAAAGTAGCGCAATATTTTGGTGTGGAAGTTCGGCAGCCAAAAATGTTTTAAAAAAGAACATTGTTAAACCGGTTTGCAAGGGGGTGGAAGTTTGACACTGGATTCTCCATAAGAAAAAATGTAGTTTTCCTTTAAAATATCGCACTACTTTATATTAATTTCTATTTTTACAGCTGATCTGGCTCAAAAAACAAAATACTTGACTGGAAATGTTTTGAAAAAAAATTGTGTGAGAGGTGCATGGGGGCTCCAAAATAGAGCTGTAGGGATTTCCTGATGAAATGATGTTCTTCACTCAATGTTGATAAAGTAAATGTCACTAACCTCTTTCTATGGTTCTCGAATTCGCTGAACCGACTTTTGACGTAGCTTCCAGTATATCGATGATATGGGTTTCTTATGTGTTATCGATTTCATTTCTGAACTGATTTTACCTGTGTAGCACTTACCCAGAACGCTGTATAAGGGGATACAACTTGAAATATTGAAAGTTGTATAACGAAGTATCAATGATATCACAAATTGGGTTTCTCGAGTCACTAATTTCATTTTTAGAGTTAATTCAGTAGTGAATTCTTCCTGAAAAGTTCCAAATGTGAAATATTGAACGTGAAGTACGTGGGCTCAGTTTGCATGTAGCTCTGTGTGATGCTTTCTGGTTTCTTGCGGGAGCAAAAATTGGGGGAAAAAGGTAATACAGTTGCCGTTCTACTGGTGATTTTGTTCATGAAAGTCTGCGACTTCCTTCAGTGTTTCTATCGGAAGACCGCTCATGTTTTTGAGGAAGGTGCTTATTATTGATCGGCGCAAGGCACATTTCACTCGAATCCGACCAAATGGCCCCTTCGTGAATTAGAAGATGCTAATTCTAAATTACCGCGACTTCATGTCTTTGAACATACACAGAACTGGAACGTATATATCGAATCGATATTCTTTAATTTGAACTTTAATTAACGTGTCGCAGAAAGAAACGCATAACACTAAAAGAGCATCGTCGAATTTCTCACAGCTCCTCTCTGATCCAGTGTAAGAATGGGTTAAGTCACTCGTTAAGTACGTATATGTACAGTTCTCGCTTAACCTTTGTCGCACTTTTCATATACATTACCATTATGCGACGCAATTAAAAAGTTGAGTTGGCCTTTTTTTCCCCTCAGTAGTGATCATTTGCATATTGAGTCAACGAGTTCGCCGTATAACGAATGGTAACTGTGCAATTTACTTTGAACGTTAAGCCACTTCACTCAGCCGCTTCCACCGCGAGTGTATCGCGCCATTGCACCTACTTGGGTTACTTAAGACCCATTTAAACGATGCGGCGATGACTTTTAAACTTTTCTCAGCATCGCTGGTAAGTGCTCGGCAGGAAGAAGAAACGGCTCGATGGGGCGTAAAAGGTTTAGCCGTTGCACTCAGTAATCAATACTGCATCGAGATATCGACACGTATATTTGAAATGAGTAGGATTAAAAGTACAGAAGTTGGTCATTTATCGAGATCTTGTGCACTGGTGTATAATCGTATTTATGGAAATAATATTGAGAAAAATCGTAGCCCCACAAATGCACAAAATTTTAACGAAGAACGAGTAATACGAGAGAACGTAAAAATCACTGGTGCTTTTATAATTTTCAATCTTTATGTATTTGAAAACTAATATCTCCAGAGAAAACCTTATTGGCATAGCATAAGCGTTACCATTTTCGGAGAACACAATTTTTTCTCGGATGAGTGCAGTTATACGGTGTAATGTGAAAATCTGTTGTTTATTCCTATCATCCCGATGTAAGGGAGAGAAGGTAAATTTTTGAAAATTGTGGAACAAGTTGGAAAAAATTGAGAGCAAACTTCCAATACTGTATTCGAATTTTGCAGGTGAAATAATGCTAACGCCAGTACTAGACATTCTCCTTCAAGTGTCGTATCCGATGTCGACGTGACGATCACGCTTGACGCACGATCCGGACAGTTTAGTCGGATTCCATGCTTCCAGATTTTGGTATGTTCTCTCTGTGCGAAGGTGTGCAGCGATTCGCTACACCATGTTTCAGACTTTATACTGTCACGACGTACCACGTACATATCAGCTTTCGATCGGGAACAGCTGATTGTAATGCCGTTTGAATGGAGGTTGAGGGCGCATTTCCACCTCGATGGACTGCAGTGTGCTTGGTAGTGTTATGGGGTATTCGATACATGCTACCGAGATACAAGAATTGCGGCTCCACTTACATGATACACACGACATAATATAATGGAAGGGAGAGGGGGGATGGACGGCAGGTAAAAATTTTGTACATAAAAAAATTGCGGCAGACCTGCAACATTTTCAGCGATTCAGCGGGAAGAAAAAAAAGTTTTGAATTAAGAATGCTCAAGAAATTATTTATTTCATCGCGGATTTGGATTCTATGGGTAAAATCATCGTCATTTCGACGTCAATTTGTGCTTTTTTTCGACGCTAAATTAACGTCGATTCTATGCATTGCAACACCGTGAACTTAAAACATCATAAAAGCTCATTAACAATCAGATTGAATTCTAAATGAATGCGTTTTGTGATTGAAGCATTAGTTTTATAGGAAAAATTACGGTCAATTTAAACGACATGGTTTTAACAGTAAAATCGTCATATTAATCGTAAAATCGACGAAATTTTAACAATAAATTCGACGTCCTCTTAATATCAAATTCGACACCATGTCTCTGATTTGTATAATTATTTATTCAAAGTTTATGGTAAGAACCCACTTCGTGCTCCTATTATCAACTGTCTCCCGAAAGGGGATAGACTCAATGCATTTGTTTTTTCGAGTCATATCTACAACACCAAACCGTCTTGTATGGTTGTTCAGTATTCATCTAATAAATCTTAAAAACTGCAAACTCAGTGTTCCATCCTTTGTTATGCACAACTGCATCTGCGACTAGTAAGGTACATATTCACTCGACGCACAATATTTTGAATTTGACGCTGAAACTGATGTTTCAAATCAACGTTCAAATTACTATTTCAAATTGATATCGCATTCGATGCCAAAATTAGACGACTGTCAAACTGTTGATGTCAAAATGACTTCGAACTCATGAATAAAAGCTACGTTAATTTTACTAAATATATTGTCATTGATTTGGTGTCGTTGGGAAGAATCATAAATTACACTGATTACATTCGACGTCTGTCTGGTATGTAAACATGTAAAGACGACGTCGACTTGCAGATTCCACATCGAAAAAGAGTCGAATTATTGAATCAATACTAGAAACTACTGATGTCAAGTCGACGTCAATTTGACGTGATTTGATGTCGATTTTGCACTTGGACGTCAAATATCTGTCGATTTTATTATTCAAAATTGTTTTGTGGGTTATTAGTTTAACAAGCTCTAATTCTTTTTATCTGGCTCGGAGGGAAAACGGAAATATAGGTATATCCCCACATCTCCTTTTATTCATGCCACTGGTTGGAGTAATACAGCTCTGTGGCTTCCGTGATAGAAAACGGGAAGGGAAGCGGACAACCAAATCTGAAAATGGGGAGGGAGGGAGGATTAAAACGAATTCAGAACAAATTTTGAAGACTATTTGTGATGTGGAATGAGAAAAACTGACCTTACGTAAGAAAATGAGATTTCGAGAAAAACGCGTTTGGTCCCACAGCCATCTAGCATGACTTTTGTGACGTGGTAATGGTCTTATATGAAAGAGTAATGCAATTCCAACAACTTTATGTCATAAAACCAAAATTGAATTTTCTAACATAAGGTCGGTTTTCTCATTCCACATCACATTTTTTGTGAACTTTCTACGTGAAATGAAATGAAGACCGGAGAAATACAGTTTTGTAGCCCCTTTGATAATGATGGGTATGGGCGAATGACGAAAAAATTCTAGAAAAATCGCGGCATAAATTAAAACAAATTAGGAACAAATTTTGAAGTCCATTTCGGAACTTTTTAGGCAATGTACAGTAGTTAGTGATCTTGATCGTGAATTCAGGGGTTAATTTTTTGGCATGATGAGAAGAGAGGAAATCATTTTCTACGACCAAGTGATATCACATTGCCGCTGAAATTATGATTCTAGAAACATAGTACTGCTAAAACATCCTTCGTAGTCCCAATTTTGTACAAGTCGCGGAAGGGGCGTGAGTTTGACGCCTTCTAAAATTCTTGATTGTGATCGAACCCGCATGAACTCGCACCCGTTGCTCGTTTTTTGAATCATTACCGAAGTGCAAAATCAAAATGGAGTCGTGAAGTAAGTGATGATACAAATATGCTTATTTAAGAGCAGGGGAACAGAAAAGAAAACTCAAAATGGTGGACAAAATTCAAACACGTTCACAAAAAAGTACCCATGAGTCCGGAGGAAAGCACGCCGAATTCGAAAAGGCAAATTTTACTGGAGAGCAAAAAAAAAATGGTTGTAATTACAGTATAAAATAACTTGCTCCGTTGGATGAACGAAACCAAAATACTTTAAATGTGATTTTCTTGAAAAGTTGATTCTTACACTTCGAAATTTGAACTTTCATATCTTTGTGAGCTCTTGAGTTTGGAAACTCTAATTGTATTCGAAGGTTTGGATTACCTTCTGTTTCAAAAAATCCTAGAAAATAATTGTAATAGATTTTTCCGATTTTTGCTTACTTTTCTTCGGACGGGTGCCAGTGGCAGAATCAGGAAGCAAACGTGGTAGGGACAGCTCATTATGAGCCAAAATAGAATCGTTTCACTTCTAACCATCTCTCCATTGAATATTTGATCATTTTTTTAATATTCTCAAGATAGCAATCGAGTGAGCAGAAAAGCGAGGAATACGTCCAATTCTGAATTATTAGTGTTGCTCATTATTTGCTTTTACTGACTGATGCGAAATATGAAAATACTTCTGAAAATTTTTTCCAATTTATAGGATTCTCAAGTGGGGTGGCCATTTCTGAAATATTAAACATTCATCCTAACACCATTTGATTTTTTTCTCCAGGAATCGGACATAGTTTTTAGGACTGAATGAAGTTCTTCGACACTCTTTTTAGAAATTTTGGGACTCCACAAAATTTGTAAAAGACTCTTGAGAGCTCTTGAAAATTTTACGCTGCATTACGGTTCAAATTTTTGAACTTAACTCGTTCCTTTCTCCATTTTATAATTCTCTTCTCCAGTTATGTTAAACTCTTATCACCCGCGGACTGGCAAGGGAATTGTAAAGGGGGAAATACTGATTGGGGCTCGCAGGCCCCAACCAGTATTTTTACATTCCTGGAACAAGTCATATTTTGGGTGGGCCCGCAGTCCAAGGGGCCCGGCCGGGAATCCCCCCATTCCTCCCCAGTCAGTTCACGGTTGACTCTTATGACTAGCTGCGATTCTTCAGTGTTTATTTGATGATTCTCTACGACTCTCCCAAACTTGCTTAAGACTCACTGAGACTGTTAAAGACTCATTTTGAGTCTTCCAATCTTGATTTGGACCTTCAAAACCCTTTTAGGATTTATATGATTCTTTAAGACTCTGAAGATCCGCTGAGGACTCTTGCTCACTTCTTTAAGACTTTTTCAGATTTGCTAAGACGTTTCGAGAATCGTTCGGAATGTTCACTTTTTTTCTAGATTATAATGAGTGCCGAATTTTGACAACGTGCATCCTTGGGCATGTTATTGAAAAGCGCCTAAAATCGTCCTTTTATTTCCTTTTTCTCCCCCCCCCCCATGATTTGCACTATTTTGCTCATCGTGTAAATCCAACGTTCTGGAAATGGGGAAGTAGTAACGATGATGGAAAAATAATTGGTTGTCTATTGGATTATCTTTTCTTTTTTCTACCTATCTTCCTGACATGTCCCGCAGGCTAGGTGGTTGTCTTTCGGTTGACTGACTTCTCATTTGTCCCTCTGTCTGGCTGAATCTTGAAATACCAGATTTTACTTCACATAGGTACCTTGTCATTCACTTCTAATATTAAAAGGGCGAAGATCTGGTTTTCTGTATCATTGTGGAGAGCTAATCACTACGAATTCGCTACCTACGAATTATTCGAATTCATTGCGGTATCTTACTGATTTATAAGACACCTCTAATTGAAGGACTTCATTGTGGAAGTGCAATTCAAGTATACAACTTTCAGTGCTCTAACGTACTATGTTTTTATTTGTTTCAGGTGAGTGTCGATTTCTTGATGATACCATGACTAAGGTTACCAAACTAACAATATATTCGTAAGTATGTACCTAGCAATAGAAGTACTACTTAGCAATGCCTTCTTGGGTATTTTCGATAAAAATGTTTCGTCTTCGAGAGGGCATCAGTAGCTCACTTTTCCCTCCCCCGTGAAATCGCGTATGTCGTCTGTTCACGGACTAGAAAATTAGAATTTCTCAGAAGTATGGGCTAAAATGAGAAAATAGCCAAATATGTTATGAATATATGACCCTCTATGAACACAAAAATCACAGTTCGCTGCACGCAAGTGGTTTTTAACACACTAGGAGGGTTTTAACGTAAATATGTTATCGGACCGTTTTATAACGTCTTATAAAATGGGACAAGTCCCACATGAAAGAGCAGGTCTCTCACATTCCCAAACACCCAAAAAATGAAAATTTATTTTTTTGACACACTAAGTGGGTTTTAACATAGAGGGCCACTTATGTGGTAAAAAGGTCAAAACATTGCAAAATGAAGGATTTTATCCAAAATATGCTAAAATATGCGCTAACATACTGATGGTGTCATTTTACTCAGAATCATGTGTCCATTGAGAAATTATTTAAAAAAAACAAAAAAAAAACATGCGGTTTCATAAAAATGCGAGCTCTATTTGTAACGTTTTACATTTTCGGGGTAGTTTGTGAGCACTACTGTGAAACTGGGTAAATTTTTCAGCGAATCTTTCTTCTGGCAAATTTTATTTAACCTCTTACCAGGAAGGAAATAAAAAGAAGATTTGCGCTGTACACATAGAACCGAGACAAGACATTTTGAGGGCAAAACTGCCATTTCAAAATGACCATTCTTTTTGATAGCTATCAAACTGAAATAGCCTCATGATTTTTGTGGCCATAATGACTCATAGTAAGAGCCCTCGAAGTAGTGTTTTGTCCCGACAAATCTTACTGGTCCTTTAGAATCGTAAATCAAGAAAATAAGTATTTTTACACAATTTTTTTTTTTTTTTTTTCCCAACGTGACATATTTCTTAATGTTCGACTTTTCCTCTATGACTTTGAATGGCTCACTTTTTCGTCAGTTTTAAAGTGAGTTTTTAACGTTTCAAAGTGGCTTACTATTTGACAAGTTTAAATCAGGAAACCTCGACGCAACTGTATAATGCGTCGTTGTTCATGTAGTTTTGCTCAAATGTAGAGTGACACTTGACCGATAACTCGTGGACGAATGATTCTCTTTTAATTATTTCTTCTTCCTTTAAAGAGGATGAAGTTCCAAACTCAACCCCACAGAAAATTATTTTAGTAGTATACCAATGTCTAACTCGGGGTGTGATTTGTTAGGCCAGATTTGCAGTGTAAGTCATTCCTGTGCAAAGTAGAACCAGCGCTTTTCTCCAATTTTTTTTTGTATTTGCTGTACATTATTATTCAGTGGAAATATTACGGCGGTTAGCGGAATATATGTAGTCGTTATTACATTATACGTTCTCCTTCTCATCGAAATTTAATTCTCCGAAACTCATCGTCGCGTCGTCTGAGTACGAACAATAAATTACGACGATAAATTTGCCATTACCGAGCCCCGTAGCTGTCGTGGTTATTTCAGCCTCCGTAGGGAAAAGGTTGTTTGTTTTGTTGCGCTGAACAGCATCGGGTAAATATGATATAGCTGAAAGCCGAAGATTGAATAACAAACCGGAAAATTCTTCTTCCCAATCGGCTTACGAGTGTTCGTAAAATGACTTTCCATCGCCCTTAATTCGCTAAAATAACATACTACTTGTTGAGTACTGATTTTTAGTTAATCTGCCGACAGTAGGTAAGGTAAATCGTTGTAATGTAATCCGCACATCTAATACTTGGTTTCTGTACACGTACATAAATCAGCAAAACCAACTATTTCAGCTGCAGGAAGTAGTTCTCGTAGAATTTTTTTTCTTCTGTGTTATGTTAGTAGCATTATTACAAATTCATGTAAGTCATGTTCAATATGTTTAAAACAAAACTTAGTAAACCTCTACATTTTCATTCAAATTATGACTGAAAATTTTATTGTCGCCTGGATCTGCCAAATCTAGTAATTTTTGACCGTCTGGAAAAAAAAGTTGTAATTTTTCAGGGGGATTTGGAAAAATATAGATTTTTTGGCAGTTTTTTCAAAGTTTACCTGACTGAAAGCTCAAACTACATTTTCAAACCAAATCAATAAAATTAGTCTTTGTCCCGGCGGTCTTTGAAATTTGTTGGAACTTTGCCGTTTTTTCGAACTTTTTTGTTTTTGCCTTCCAAGAAAAATGGCGGAAATATTTTATTGCCAATTTTTTCTCTGGACTTGTTAATTTTTCTAAACCAAGGGGGAAAAAAAAGAAGGAAATAAGTTTAAAAAATCGACAAAGTTCTGAAAATTTTCAAAAACTATTAGAACAAGCAGCTAGCTGCTGGAAAAGCGTCGGCTCTGGTCTGGAAAATTAGAGACTAGTTTATCTGTTCAGGAAAAAGGACCTATCAGTAGTCATGTTTAAGATCTCTTTATATATGGCTGTGCGTTCAAGTTCGAAACTCTTATTACTGTAGGTTGACAAACTAGACACTGAATTGAGAAAACGAAAAAACTAGCTTATCTTATTAGAGCTGTTTCTACTAGGCTTCTTTACAAGCTACAAGCTAACGAGCTAGCTTTTGAATTACATTGTGTAAATGCTACAAGCTAAAATTCCAACTTTAGCTTGTAGCATTTACGAAAAAGGAAAAACACAGAGAACAGTCAATAAACATTCTGACAAAAAACATGAAGAACGGGTTCATCAACTAGTCCAGTTCAGCGTGCTCTACAGATCTTCCACTTGAAATTACATCATTCCTCGAAGAAGGCACCGCAGTGTGTGTGTGACGGAGCTTTTACTGCCATAATCTAGGGTCCTTAGAAATTATGACAGGAAAAAAGATCTATCGATAGTCATGTTTAAGGTTTTTTTTGTTTTCGAACTTAAGAGCTGATAGATGAAACGTAACTAGGATGACACTACACGACTACACGCACATCATGTGTAACCTCAAAGCCTAAAACTGCGAAGTTGCAGATCGTTATCACGCAGCAAAGACTTCCTCTTGAGGATGGAAGTATATACAAATGACTCTCGAATTTGAATGAAACCCGAAACGAATTCGGGGAGTAATTCTTCATCCGCTAAAGGCAAAGGAAGGATTTTATTTCGATTCTAATAAGAAATTTTATTTCAGTTCAAATAAAGTTTACAATTTGAACAGGCATAACCACAATTATCATTATCACCAATACTATCAGAACTTGTTAACGGGCATGCAGTTTTCAGAATATTGGAAGTACATTTGTTCATCATAACATAATTAACTTTGCAACTCAGCATTAACAGAGAACGATCGAAATATAATGTACCGCAACGTATAGAGCTTTTCATCGTCGGGTTTACTTATATGATTTTTTATCTCGCTGTAGAATTATCACCGAGGAGCTGTATGAGGTGTTACGAGAAAAGGGCCTCAATAGTAATTAGACACTGAGGCCCTTTTCTGTGCCACATCACATTATGGTTCCTTTGGCACATTCTGTTACGAATTTTGTTTTTTTCTTTCAGTACTCTTATTAGAAAGAAAAAAAAATGAAAACCCGTAGTCAAATTTCAAAAGAAATCATGATGTGATCTGGCACATAAAATGGCCTCAAAGGTAAGGGAACATATTAGGGCCTTTTCTATGTCACATCACATTGTGGTTCTTTTGGCACATTTTATTACAAATTTTCATATTTTTCTTGTCTACTTAAAAAATATGAAATTCGTAATAAAATGTGTCAAAAGAATCATAATATGATGTGGCACAAAAAAAGCCTTAGTATCTTATTACCATTGAGGCCCTTTTCTTGTGTCAAGTCACATACCTCATTGATGATAATTCTACATCGAGATAAGAAATCATGTAAACAAACCCGCTGATGAAAAGCCCTATACATACAATTGTAGATCATTTGTTTACAATTGGACGCTGCTAAGCGTAAGGTAAACAAAATGAGTTATTAGTAAATTAGTATCGTTGGAAAGAGCGTAAAAAGTAGAATTTTTCAAAATTGGGCCCCGATTCAAAAATGTGTACTCACGTTGAAAAAAGCTTATCAGTAAACGCTATATTTATAATATATAGTTTCTTTGAAGATTTGATGGGTGTAAACGAAGCGGTCAGAAAGCGTAACCTCCTAAATCTTCTTGGTATAGATCTGGCACTGCCTATAAACGGAAGTAACCATATATGCATTTTGAAAGCATAATTTTCGATATAAGTATTGCATTTATTTACATTTTAAACTCGAAAACTAAGATAGATAGGAATGAGGCCAAAGAGTATTTTTAAAGACTATGAAGGAGTGACTCATTTACCGCGAAAAAAATCCAGGCCTGTTGAATAATATTCTTATGGATAATAAATTGAAAATATATGCAATTCTTTGTACCTCGTTTTTAATCCGAATTGATTTTGTAAAACGACCTGTTGATCTGATTGTAGTAATTCTTTCAATAGTTACCGTAACTGTCTTCTATTATAATCAGAAATTTTCACCAGTCTGGCTGTTAGCAATACTGAGAAAAAATTTTCCATTATTGCTGTACATAATGTCTTCATATGTCCATATGTTTGCCCCTTTAAGTATCTGGACATGCAACTATATCTACATATTGCGAGGATGATTTGCCTACTTACCCGGTAAGAGAGGTGTCGTGTTCTGAGACACTCAGTATATCAACAGTAATTTCAAGTCAGTTTCCCAAAATCTTAATTCACACTTGAGAAAGGCCCATATATGCCGTGAGAATTGCATTTGTACGGGCCCTTTCCATCTACAACAATGATTCATCCTAACCGTCACGAATTGTTTTTTCAGTTTTTAGGTTTTATTTTCTTGATAAATACTACGAATATCGTTATGTCCTCAGCAACACCTTTTTTTTTTTTTTTAAAGATTGAGGTTATGTGCTATGTTGGTAGAAAGTATGGAAAGTGTTCAAAGATAAAACTTATTCACATCACAAATTTTAACTTTCGTAACATTTTGACTTGTTAAAACCATGCTTGATGAATGACACTACACGTATCAGCAATTGCCAGATTTCTAGTTATGTTATATCAGGTATGTTATATCAGGTATCATAATGCACTGTTTTACTGTAAATAGCGCCGCAGTGTGAATGGGCGAAAATCTTGAGAAAATATCAGTCCAAATCATACCAGGTGTCCTAACTATTCCTATGCCAGTGGTGGATGTAAAGCAAGAGGTCCAGCCGGTTTATGGAGCTCACAATTTTTCGAAGTTGAAAAAAAGTTGCAATGATTCTAGTAACTGCGCCAAAATAACAGATAGTTTTGATGGGGCTCGCAATGACTAAAAAATTGCATGATTTTGGTAAAAGCTCAACAAGAAAAGGTCAAACGATGCAAAAAAAGTTCAAATAGTTCCAGAAGGGAAAGGCCCAGCCGGTCTAAGGAGAACACCATTTTCGAAGTTAAAAAAAAAAATAGTCGCCTTGATTCTATAATAACCCCGCCCAAATAACAAACAATTTTGATGGGGCTCGCAATGAGCAAAAATTGCATGATTCTGGAAAGGTCAGACGACCCTTCCCCTCCCCCCCTAAAAAAAGGTCAGAAGGTTCCAGAAGAGGCCCGTGAAAGGAAGGCCAGATGTCAAGCGATTTTTCATGAAATTTCTTTTCAGACAGGCCCTTAAAAAGGTCAGTTGTTGCAAACAAAAAATCAGACGATTTTGCTGGCGACCTCTTCTGTGCCAAAAAAAAAAATTGCAGAACCCTGGTAGGCGCCTCTTGAAAGAGGGTCAGAAGGTGTTCAGCCAACCGTGAGGATTTGGGCCCCCTTTTTGTTTTCCGAGAAACTACGGGGTTGAAGAGACTTTTCATCAGAAAACCTTCGCCTGCCGCTCCGTTAAATTCGCCTCTGCCTCATGCTTCTTTACTTTATCGTAATGGAGCACGAAAAAATTGACGTGTATTCTTTTGAATGTAATCTTTATAGGTAATCCGGTTTGAGTTGGATTAACTTTGATGAGATGTGATTGTGTAACATTTACTTGGCGTAGGCTCTTTCGAATGAAAGGCGAACAGACCTAAGTTGGATGAAAAATCCGCGAAAAAAGAGTAGCAGAGAAAGTACGAGTATGCTGGCGTGTATTTCAAACGTCTAGAGAGGAAATCATTACTCGGTTGAATGTCTCGCAAAAACTTTTATTATTGCTCGTATTAGAAAACGTAAATCCGAGTATAAGTTTCTCGAAATATACCAACGTTGTGTAATAAAAGAAAAACAAACCACGACATATTACTACGATCCGAATGGCAAAATTTTGCAGCACAGAATTTCGACGACTGTAAATGTTTGTATACAACAGTGCAGTCAGAAGAAAGTATAGGACAGAGGGGAGACCTGCTTCATTTCATCTAATAATTCTATCTACGTTCGGTTATCTACTTTTGGAAAATTAATGAATTCGAGAAGTTTTTATATTATACCGAGTGATATACGTAATGAAATTACATTATTAAATGGCCCGAGACCTTTTCGAGAAGAAGCAGAATATTGAACAACTCCGATGGCGTTACAATTTTTTCCCGCGCGTATTTGAGGCCTTCTGTTTCAAAGACGCCAATCTCCATATTTTTGGAAATGTTCTGGATCGGAATCCGTTTAGAGCAACATTTTTCATCGCCATACAAGCCTGAAACACAGTGAAAAAACAGCCCCCCTCACTCCAAGTAAGAGGGCTGGGACGTTTCACCAACTTATTGGGCGAATCGTCGAAATAGAGGGTTATTGGAGCCAGGGCTGTGGTGAAATAAATTTAAAGAAAAGGCCGAAAATCAGAACTTTTCCAACTGTTGAAAGGAAAAAATCCAAAAATTTTCAACTCTCATCACAGAGAACAGTATTTTTGGGTACAACCCATTTATTTACTCATTTTTGACCTGAAACAAGGTAAGCTGAATACCACCTTTCCTTATGTGGAATCAGATGTTGAACTTCACCGCACTTGTGGAACTCCTCAAAAATTTTTGATGCCCTGAAATTTTCGATACCGATTTTTTACACCTAAGTGGACCAATTTTTCGCGTGGGAGCGAGAATCGAAATGAAAAAAGTGAAACAAGTATCATCCTTCGGAAAGGGTAGGAGGGGAAATGTACATTTATGTTTATTATATATTTCCCCCTACGAATGGGACAATCGGAAGTTAGGTTCAATGTCATTAGTAATCTCCGATAAACAGGTCTGTAGAGATGGGGGAGAAAAGGAGGAAATACCCATCGAGCCCGAAGACTTGTTAATTAATTTGAAAAATAGTTAATCTGAAATAAGATTTTATTAATTTAAAAAATCAATATTAGATAGTTGAAAATAATCAACAATTAACCGAAAATATTTATTAGTTTATCAGAAATAATGAATTAATTAAAAATAACTGACTAGTTAGTTAAAAAACAATTTTAATAAAATTTCGATTAATTAAAAAAAAGGCTTTTATAACGCATGTTACTGCGACAGTTTTTCTTTCCAAAGTTCAACGAAGTCAGAAAAATGATCGAAATTCTGTACAAGATTGTAACCAGCCTCTTATCAGAGAGGACAAGCTAAATTTTTGAAGAGGCAAATTTCCATCAGGGGAGGGGATATGAATTTATTGTGTCTCTTGCTTGTGGAATTAAAAAATAAAATAACGAAAGATCATGCCCGTAAGAGAAAAAAAAATCCGTATAATAAATGGGCGTTAAAAAAGAAAAAAACAAGTTTTCCTGAACATGTCCATGCGGCTTAAAGATTTAAATTTAAATTCAAAGTAAATCAGAGTAGCGGGTGGTAAGATGACGCACTTAGTGTATTTTGTCTTCTACTGAGCTCATTTTTCATCTAAATTCAAATATAATGTTGTTACCGGAAACTTACATCCTTTGGACACTGTTTGGTTGTTTTTTTTTTGAAAATTTTGGTGTAATCTATGATCACCTTATGAAACTGCCAAAAAAGTTCCAAGTTTAGTCATTTTTCCTCCAGTGGGTGGGTAAGATGACTATTGCGTAAAGGCAGGATGACTACACATAACAAAAATTTTTAACTTTCAAAAAATACCATTTTATTTGATCATTTTACAAAGCTGTTAAGTAAAATCGACGATTTTTCAAGTTTGGCTAAACAAAACACGATCGAAATTGGCTCACCTTTTTGCTGCGTCTCGAATGGAGTGCCCTTGTGATACTAAAACTTTTGCTTTTTGAACATCTTTCTGTGCCATGCATTTTTATCACTTTTTCGTTGGTAATTTCTAAAAAAAAATAATAAAAATTTCCTTATCAGTTCATAGTTATCTTGCCACTATTTTTCAGTCTGAATGTTCTCAATTTTTACGCAACTTTCTTACCGTCATATTTATGAAATTATTACTGTAAACGATACTTACCGAACCATGTTTATGGACTAAAACAGAAATCAGTGTAAATTTGAAATTTTGAAACACATTCCATATTTAGTAGTGTCTTGAAAAATTACAATTTTTTTCAGTAAAACAGATAAATCGAGTTTGAGCAAAAAATTCGTGGCCGAATATTACTAAACTTTGTGGTTTATGTTTTTGTTGAATGAGTGACATGCAGCATTAGTCAGTGTTGCCAACACACAACAGAAACGTACAAAAAGACGCGATAGTCATCTTACCACCCTGCGTCATCTTGCCACCCGCTACTCAAATTATTTGCGTATATGCTACATTCCCCTCGGTAAATAACCTCTCAGCTTAGTTGAGAAATTCCAAAACGTTTTTTGGTTTAGTGTTCTGAATAAAACCGGTTCCAAGACTGTTTATGATCTTGGGGACCGATGGTTATATTCGTAGAAACGAATGGCCGAAAACCAGCCAATTTAAAAACACTCGATAAGCGATTCAGTTTTTTCCTATGAAGAGAATTAATGCTGACAAAATCTTTCAAAGGGTAGAAGAAGCGCTGTTGTGAAAAGAATGCTCGCAAACTGAGTTGCTAAGGGGGAAATGCCCCCGTTTACACCACTTTGATTCTACACTTTCTTTCTCACTAAACCGATGATAACAGGTGACTGAGTGAAAAGGTTTATTTTGAACCCTCTTTCAGGATGTTCTAGGGCAGATACAAGAAAAATACAAGACAATAATTTTCTTAAACATTTTAGCGGATTGCCTCTACGGCACATTTTCCCGTAACAGTGCTCAGTTTTTGAAAAAGGCCTATACCTAAAACTGATCTTGTGGCATATCATTTTGCCAGTTTCCTCGAACTTTTAAAATATCGAGTAGTTTTGTCATCGGACCCTCTGTACCGCAGTTCAGCACTCCGAGGTGGGGGGCGGGTACTCACTGACATCTATATACTACACTTCTCACACATATTGTCATTGTAAAATTCTTTTTCGAAAAAAGTGCCTCTATTGGCTGTAAAGTTTGCAAGTTGTATAGATTTTTAGTGTACCGATAAAAACGACATAACGTCAATGGGAATGCATACTTCCAGGAGTATGGAAGTAATTTAAAAAAAAAAAAAATTACGAGATGAAACGGGCAGGTACGACAAAAAAGCCAGCCGTTTATAGATTTTCAATTTCTTGGTGAAAAATGCCCTTTCAGCCATCATCGTTTGTTCGTAAAAAGAAGAGAAGGATGAGGAAAAAAGACAGAGAGAAAAAAGAATACAGCCCGGGAGATCGAAAGTGAGGAAGAACGAAACGAAAGATTTTCGCGGCGGAAAGGAAGAACGGTTTAATGGAAACTGTTGCTCGAGATAAAGAATGAAATGCGTGCGGTTTTAGCGTATCTACGATTTTGTGTGTGAGTGTGTTCGCGCCTTCATGTAGAGAAAAAGAGGAAAAACCTCGGGGTGTTCCTGTGTCTGTATTGAGGCGGGTATATACATTTAGCCGCTTAGAACATATGGTGTAATATCATCCTGGTGATATATCTTTTGCTATTTCACCTGGTTCAGGTATAAAGCCAACCGCGATCGATAGCATTTACCGGTAGGTATAGTCGGGGCATAGATATACATGAGGCATATGTATATAGATATTAAAACGGGCGAAAAAGGAAGCTTCATAGTTTTTCTCCGTACATTTTCCTGTATACATATACATATAGCGCTGTCCTGTTCTCTCTTCGCGTATTGTGGACTCGTTCTTCATTCCCTTTTAGCGTCTATCATTATTTTTTGGCTTCTTTTACAATTATAATCTCTTCCATAAGACTACACACTTTTTTGGCGAATAAGGATAACGTCGCTGCTGCAATCTTGAAAACGACTAAACAATAAACAGCGAATATATTTGGCAGGATTGTGTGCCGCAATTTTAGAGTACCTAAATCGCGATAATTACCTAGTACAAATGTCCAAACTCGGTCTGTCTTCATTTCCAGTTTTACCTTCTCGATTTTAGCTCCGCCAAATACGGGGAGTTTGCTGGCTGAAATCGAATAGAGAAATTCGCCGAGAACTTTCTTCAGCTCGATCGCCAAACTGTGGCTGTTGCTGAGCCATGAAAAAGTACTGCCTTCATTTTGCCCTAATTTTGGTTCAATTGTCAACATGTTCTGAGAAGAACACTCAGTGCAAAAGAGTTATTGCGCTTAGTTTAATCATCCTTGAAGACAGTAAAACCTTATCTAGCTGTCAAAGTGGCGACATGTAGATCAAGTAGTTTGGGGAGACAGGGTCCCCTTGTTTCACTCCTTTTTTAATTCTGAATTTTTGCCCTGTTTTGTCTAATTTTACCCTTCCCTCTGCAATTTTATAATATGTTTATTAAGATTCTAATATTCTTGGCTTAAATTCCTTGCCTATTGAGTGTATCCCAGAGATAATTGAGGTGGACCAAATCGAAAGCATTTTCAAAGTCGAACAGTAGTATGAACAATGAGATGTTATATTCGTTACATTTCTCTATAATAGTAGATCTACCCCTCCTGAATCCGGCCTGCTCTTGACTTTGACTGCTATCCAAATGATTGTGCATTCTACTTTTCAGGTTTTTTGCGAATACTTTTGATACGTTGGATGTGAGACTTATAGGTCTGTAATTACTTATATCTTTTTTGTCTCCTTTTTTGAATAGCAGTACTATTTTCGATAGTCCCCATTGCGCGGGTATCTCTACGGACCTCAGTATCGAATTAAAGAGTTTTGTCAGTCCGGGTCATTTTCTCTTCGAAAATCCGTAAATATTTAATTCCACTCCATCTGGTCCCACCGCCCTTTCACTATCCAGACTAGCTAGAACATGTTTTATTTCACTCTCCAGGAAGGTGGAACCTCCTCCTCGTTTCTATATTTTTGGCTTTTGACTCCTGCAGATTCTTCTTCCTCTTCGTATGGTTTTGAAAAGTAATCCGAGGTTACTTTCGTGATGCCTGCTCTATCTACTATTTCTTTGCCCTCTTCGTTTTTGATCGATGAGAGGAGGCATCTGAAGTCGTTTAGTTCTTTTTTGGCCTTTTTTTTTTTTTTTTTTTTTTTTTTTTTTTTTTTTTGATACTGATAACAATACTGAACGCGCATAGATGTTTGATCAGTGGTATCATCTTGATGATAAATTCGCACTTAAGATAGGAGATAAGAAAGAAAAAAAAGAAGAAAAAGAGAAAAAAAATGAACTCGTATCCAAAAATTAACATCGGCATTAAATTCCTCATTGAAAATACTCATAGAATCATATGTTCTCGTGTCATTGTTTTTTTTTTTTTTTTTTTTTTTACAAAATTGTTGTGTAGTGTTATAACTCTGCTCTGTGTGAAAAAAAATAAGAAATTAAATCGCGATTTTTCTGCTGTCCCGAAATTTGATTTTGGTTAGCTTCTTGCTGCAGGAGATCTCAGTCCTACTGAAACTCGTGACGCGTATTTGCCGGCAATAAGCATTTTAAAAAGATTTCCTTTTAGCAAAGAATAAAGAAGAAAAATAAATTTAAAAGAATCCTTTCAAAATATTAGAGAATACGAAACCTTTGAACAGCCACAAGACGGAAAAAACTTTAGATATTCGTTTAACTGAAAAATATGACCTGTTTTAAACACAGTTTTTTTTTTGTTTTTTTTTGAAGTTTCTCCTTATAATTGTGTTCTTTTGCTCTCTCATTCTCTCTGTCCTTCTATGTTTTTTCCCATATAGCCTAAAGAGAAAATAATTTAGGTTTTTTGTCGTTGGCCGAACGTCTCTATAAGTATACCTTATGCTTTTGTATATTCTTAACACGTAGCTTACGAATACATTTTGATTTATGGTAAGATTCTGTGTTGATGTTGTGCATTTTTTTCTGTTTTGTTTTTCCGTCTACAATATTAAGTAGACTTCAACAACTCGGGACAACAACCCCTCATCACGGCTGTCAAGTTGTTTCTGAAGGAGAAACTGCAACGAGCTTTTGATCTGACAAATTCTGTCAACGAGCTTTTGATCTTACAAATTAAGTATAGATGGCCAACCTCATCGTTTGGACGAAGTTCTGCATAATTCATAAAATTGGCGTTTACTACTGCACTGACGCTCGATTTATCAGCTGATTTCAGAGGTGGTGCCCAAACTCATCTTCCATCACGTTTTTTGTGGTAAACGGTAACGTTGTCGTCAGTATAGTTATACATAAATCAGTGGTGTACGCCCTTAAGCTAGAGCACATAGCTGACGTTTTTTCGTCGTGTATTAACATGACATATGACAAAAACAAAATCATCTAGTTCAATTGGACCGTTCAGGCTACTCTGATGTGTCGTCAGATGACGCATTATGACGACACATCAGTGTAGTGTGAACAGTCCAACTGAACTATAGATGATTTTGTTTTCGTCGTTGGTTGTTTTAACATGACATAATATGACGAAAACAAAACCATTTAGTTCAATTGGACCGTTCACACTACACTGATGTGTCGTCATACATTGTTCACATGTGTTTGTACATCGTATGACGTTCGTGTACACTCATACAGTGTTACACGACACATGACTAAAATAAAATCATCTAGTTCAGTTGGACTGTTCACACTACACTGATGTGTCGTCATAATGCGTCATCTGATGACACATCAGTGTCGTGTGAACAGTCCAATTGAACTAGATGATTTTGTTTTCGTCATATGTCATGTTAATACGAAAACGTCAGCGTAATGTGCATCTAGCTTTAGGTCGACCAACATCTTCTAAAATGTTGAGGTCGTCTGTGTTCCAAGCGATATTATATATGTTAGTGGTGATTTCAGGGTGCGGCAAGCCATTTTCTTCATACCTCCTCCTGCGAATTAAGGTTGTACTTAAATTCAAAAAACTCAATCGTTCCTCCAATTTCCCCTAACTTGAAAAGATTTAACCGTTTCGTTATGGGGGTCAGCAGCATTTTTCCCAGAGGGGGCAAGACACTTTCAAAACTTGGCAAAGTGACCAAGTTTTTATTATTTTGTGCCGAGATTGGATCATGCTGTCGCCCTTAAGTAACTCCTCGTTTTCCCAGATTCCGTCGATGTAACTCACTGTTGATACACTCACTTTGTCATGGAGATTTTGTGATTTTCAAATCGTTTTAGTTAGAAGAAAACGTATTCGTCCTCTGTAGCGCAACTGCGACGGAATTTATGTTTTCTTTGCTGGTATACAAAGGCCTTGTTGCACATGAGGTATTCGGAGGAAAGACTGTTTTCTTTTCCACAAGCTAATGCGAGCAGAGATACCGATTTGGTGCAGGGAAACAGAAAAGAGAATAGAGGGACGAAACGTTATGTTATCTGTCAACGGTTATCGTATTATTTCGCTTGAATAAATTTGATGTGTACAGTGTACACTTTACACAGATAGGTGGACAAACGGGCGCACGGTTATGGTTTTTTTTTGTATTTATACTTCGACAAGGCTTTACACCAAATAAAAGGAAACAACCGTAAAAGCAGTACACGTTATTGTTAACGTGATTTTTTTACCTTTTTATTTCTCTCACGGATTGATTTCTTGAACCAAGGAATTTCACACGTTTCGAGCATGTCAACCAAAGGGGAACAACCAGTGTTACTTGACCGTTAGTAGAAGTAATGATCTGAAGCATGTAGGAAAGTGGCGTTAAGTTACAATAGCCAAGGAAAGTAGGGGTACAATTCGGGAAAAAATTGAAGATAAATGTTTTTCTTTGCTGAAATGCATTTGCCTAGGTTGTTTGTACATACCTTGAATGTTCACTGTCCTCAGACTTCTGGTATCCCATGGAGGGCCACAAAGTCTCAAAAATGTCTGTAAATACGCTACTTAAGCCAAAGTATCAAGTCACAAAAATTCTTCCTCATAAAATTTTCTACATCTTATCCCACTACTTCACTGAAAAAAAGAATTTATTTTGAAAATTCCTTCGGACATGATGGAATATTACCCTTTTTTGGTTTCGATGCCATTGTTTGATTTAAAAACTGCTTATCGATTTAGTCCTCCTCTTGAGTGATACATTGCCGTGGTGAGGAGGCTTAAGCGTAAAAAATAAAAATAAAGTAAAATAAGACTGTCTATGAAGTTATCTTATATTGTTAAAATCGCGACTACAAGCACCTAGGAGAAGCAAACTCCTACAGATAAACCCTGTTGAAAGCAATGAAAAACTACAACAGTATCTCTTTCCAGGAAATGTAGCTTTTCCAAATGTTAATTATTCATGATGGCGTTCCAACAGGTAAATAATTTTTCTGGACGTAAGAAACTCCCTATTCGGATATCCAGGAGGGAGCTACTTAGGGTGCGTCATCTTCGGAAAGTTCTAAAAAGAAAGGCGCAATTAAAAGAGGAACTTGAAATGTAAGTGGCTTGTATGGAGTTGGAAGATTAGAGAATCGTAAGAGAGAAATGAAGAGGCTTAACCTAGGAATAGGGTGGAAAGAGGAGAATGATTTTTGGTCAGGAGACTTTAGAGTAATGAGCACAAAGGGAATAAAAAAGCAATCAGGCGTCGGAATTGTTATGAATAAACAAATAGGTAATAAAGCTGTATAATACATACAAACAACAGAGTGAAAGGTTAATCTTGATAAAAATCAATACGAAACCAGTACTTACAACAATAATACAAGTGTCTACTAATACTCACGAGGACGAAGAAATGGAGGAGGTATATGAAGAATTAGAAGGACTTATGAAGCATGTAAGAGGGGGAGAGAATCTTATTATTATGGGTGATTGGAATGGTACAATTGGTAAAGGAAAAAAAGGTAATATAGTTGGGGATTTTGGATTAAGACTGAGAAATGAAAGAGGAGAGCGTTTGATGCAGTTTTGTGCGAAGTATAACTTAGTTATAGGAAATACTCAATTTAAAATTAATCATAGAAGAAGGTATACATGGAAGAGTCTGCGGTTTATTCTACGAATGGTTAACAAACATCTGATATGAGCGAAAGTAGTTATTATTGTAAAATGAAAAAGTTGATATTGGTAGCGCGATCTGTCGGAAATGTTATGAATCAGTTAATCGAAATTGATCATGAATGCCAGTGTTGCCAAGTCAACATTTTTTTTCTATGCCAGATGATGTTAGAAAATATGTTAAATGATGCCAAAATGCCGAAATTCCCAAAAAATTATGCTAAATTCGATTTTTTAAATATTTGAAACGATCTTTACCAGTCTATCCCTAAATGTCTGTGGTCTGGTGAAAAAACAAAGACTTTTTTCAATCTTTTCCGCCTATTCCAATATGCCAAAATATGCTAAAAAAGGTGCGAGCCCAGAACGAAGATACAACAGTTTTCATATGTTTGGATTAGTAGTCCTGTAATCATGATCAGCATTCAGCAGTAAATCATAGAAATGCAAAATCTGGATTTCTCGCAGTATTTAGTCGTGATTTTGACAATGGAGTAATATACAACTTGACCACTGGGGTGTTGTATATTTCGAATTTATTAAGAATTATGCTAAAATTTCAATGTTAACTCTAAAAATAAATCTTTTTCTGCTTCTTTTCTAATTTGGTCTCAACCTGAACCCTGGAATCCGCCCTTTTGAGCATTATCTCAGAGATGTCGGGGAGACTGCTAGGGCTCTCTTAGCCCTTTTCACTTCTGGCGGAAAGACCGGCCTAGGTCGGAATCTAGTGAGTTGCTACATAGGATCGAACCCGGGAGCTCCGGATTCCGAGACCAACGCGCTATCCACTCAGCCAACCAGACCTCTCAAATATTTTTATACTAGCAAAAATGCTAAATGAATATTTTTAAATGCTAAAAACCTTTGCACATTGCTAAATATAGCATAAAATAATATGCTGAATTGGCAACTGAATGCCGAATTTTTATTGCAATCTGCTGCCACTGAGCCCGATAACAGCAAGTTCAGTGTAGTGTAGCCTGTTTCAAACGATTTTCACTGTTTTCTAAGCAAACAAAATTTTGACTCAGGCATTTTTGAAATTACGCTACTCTAAATTCAGTCCATCTTGTCAGTAGGTCCACTCCACTTTGAATGAATCTTCTCTGCTTTGGCATAGACTGGGGAAGAGATACCCGCTGCTGCAACTGGGAGAATCAAAATTGTTCCGCTTGTGGAATAAGACATTTGGATAACAAGGCAAACATAGGTTCTGGAGCGAGTTGGCTAGAGCATCGAGCTAGCTTTCAAGAATTTATACACATCTGCTTGCCAAAGATTGTTTGTTGGGGTGGACTGAAAGAGGTCTACATCTTATACATACTAGCCAAAGACCCTTTAAATATCGGCCAGTTCAACACTTCCCTGCTCGAGATTGCATTCATTAAGTTTAAGCTCACATTGATGCAACTAGAACTACCAACCTAAAATAGTGAAAATACAAGATTGTAAATATAAGTAGCAAAATAATAAGCTCGTTTCAACTGGTAGACTCGTTCAGCTCCGTATGAATCCAGTGAAAGGCACCTGTAGATTTAATCTTTGAATTGACATCCTTACCTAAGTTTCGTTCTTGTCAGCTTCGCCCCGGTCATTTTGTTTCCTTTCTGTCACGTTTTATCGTGTCACATGATAACAGAGCGATGTTAAAATCCTTTCCTGTTGCATTTTTTTTTTTTTTGCTGCGTGGTAGATTTGGAGGCTCTTCAATTATAAAACGGGAATGCGAGACCCATTTCCTTATTTTACGACTGGTTCGCAGACTTAACAGCCCAACTCGTAGATTCCGGTGTAGAACTAACGTTTCCACCGAAGTATTCGTACCGTGTGGGTGTAAAAAATGCCCGCTTTTACTGCTTTTAGATTCAATCGGGCGTCGGGTTTATTGAGTCAGTTTTTTTCTTCTTTCTTTTACGAGGTTGTTTGATTATCTCTGTTTGTCGTTGACACTCAAAGTGACATAGACCAGGTACTTGAATTTGGACGAATTTATCACTTATTTCCAGAGGCGAAACTCGCCTTTCGGGGTGGGGGGGGGGAGAAGGACAGTTGGCCGACAGATTTTTTTTTTAACTAAAAATTCGACGATACATTTTTTTTTAAATTTGAAAATTTGTCAACTTTTTAATCGAAATATTTTATTAATAGAAAAAGAAAATAAACGAACAAACGTTCTTAGAAAATGAAAAATTCAAATAAACAGTTTCAAAATTTGCCGACGGCCAAATTATTGGGGGTGTTTCACCCCCCTCACCCATAGTTTCGTCCCTGCAAATGCAGATTACCTTATCCCCCAAGCATTCACATTTGCGCACATGAACATACCCTATTCAGGGAGGGTAAGGTTGAAAGATGTTAAGAATATTTTAGAAAAACACACACAACTTCCATTACACATAAAGGTGGTCGTTATTTACTCTTGATCATTTCTTCTGAATTTCCTCTGATTCTTCTCCTAAATTGATTTCAATAAAATAAAAAAATAAAAAAAAAACCTACAAAGTTTCATGTCGATCGGATTAGGCGAATTCGTGCCACAAGCTCTCTTTCGTTCTTATGGGAAAAACGTATGGAGTTTTGACTAAATTTCCCTCCTATTCGGGCCGTAAAGCGCTAGTATCGACTACCCTTATCAGCGACCAAGAGGTGAAATTTTTAACACATGTAACAAAATTTTGGAATCTAGGTATAAAAATAGTCCCAATCGAAAGAAAATTCTTTGTTCGAAAAATTCGTTCCTTTTTAAATTTAAATATGTACTTCAAAAACGTCTTATTTTCTGGAATTTTTCAATTTTAATGAGTATGTACATTAATGGAGAAAATGTATAGATTTACCTTTTACTACTTGTCACTTCGACTTGATAGCGACGCGCTCTGACCAGTGTGTATTCTAAGATTTTTTTGGAGCTACCCAAATTGGAAAATTAATATTTTTTAAAACAATTTTTCTAACTTGGAATGTTTTTCACAGAAAGTACCTGTTACTTACCTATATTCGTTTTCGTTACATATTCTTTAATCATTTTTTTGCTTTCGTTTTAAATTTTTGAATAAATAAAAATGTTAAGTGTGTTTGTACCGTATTTTCGGAACTGCCCAAAATGGGCCGAACTGCCCGTTAGAATACACACTGGCTCTGACGGATGTCCGGCCTGAATATTCACCAGGACCAAAGTCCGCAAATTAAACAGTAGAACAGTCGCTATCGGATTCCGCTTGTGACATTGAAAAATAAAGTCTTTTTCTTTCAACTTTTAGATTTTAATGAAATGTTTATAACTTTCTCAAATTTTAGGCTCTAGATCAAACAGAGAATCTAGTAGAAGCAGAATAGTCATTGAAATTCGAGATTCAACGTTTGCTACCGAATTTCAGATTTTCGAAATGTCTTCCACATTTCAGCTTCGTTTCAACCTTTCAAATAACGTTCGATAATCAGCTTGAAACCTTCGGCTTTTGACTGATTCGTGGTGGATCTAGAAATTTTCCAAGGAGGGTACCTTGAAAATAAAACTTTTTCCACCTCCGCCCCCTAAAAAACCGAAATGGATGTCATTTTAAATAGTTTCTGACGACAAGTTTCATAATGTGATTAAATCGTTTCAAAAGGAACATTGTAGACTGTAGTGCTGCAGATACTCAAAAACAGGAGAAAAACTCAAAACTCAAGCGGTTTTTTTTTTATTCTTCGGCCCGAAACGGGGTGTCTAAACTCCCCAAAACACTGCTGACAGGAGTCCAGGGTACTCCATTTTCAGAAATGAAATTTGACTTTCAGTTTGGACAGGTGAAGAAGAAAAATTTGCCGACAAACATTCTTTTAAAACTAAAAATTCGCCGACAATATTTTTATTGGGTTAGAGCTTTTGATCGTATCGTCGCCAACTTTCGTAGAGATGCCATGCATAATTAGAACACAAGTATAACTTCAGAAACGTGTATTGAATAATAACGTGTTAACTTTGGAAGACCGCAACTGCACTCGGAATCGTACAACACATATACTAGTCTCGTACTCGTACCTACGGAACGTACGTAGAGCTTGGACCGTACTATCAGTAGCAGGGCTACCAACTCTTCAATTTAAAAAAAATGAAAAATTTGCCGATTTTTTAATCGAAATATTTTTTAATTGAAAAAAAGATGTATATATTAATAATAATAATAAAAATAAACAAACAAACAAACGTTCATAAAAATGGAAATTCAAATGAACAGTTTCAGAATTTGCCGACTGCCCAATTATGAAGGGGTTTCCAATCCCCACACCCCTACAGTTTCGTCCCTGCTCATTTCCAGTTCAAAATACCCGTTGACAAGAAATAGGAAGGGGCTATAGGAGGTGCGGAAAATTGACTCATTTTTGCTCCTTGTACATCCAATTGACAGGTACGGATCACGAGGGGGGGATCCTCCCCCCTCAAAAAAAAAGAAGAAAAATCGGTGGGGGGAATCTACGGGGGAAGTGATATTGAAAAATTTCCGCACGCTATGCGCGCTTTTCCTTCTGCCGTTTCCCTCCCCAAAATGGTCGTCTGGATCCACGCGTGACATTCATCTCCTGATTTGAAAAAGAAACATGAATGTAAAATAAAGAATCTTTCAGAGAGGTGAATAGAGGCCTGTATTGTAAAGGGAACTGTTGAGGGTATTGTTTTGAGAAGCTGATGATTCGACCTTTCCCCTGGAAGATTTTATTCTACGAATTTGTTTGAAAACATTGAAGTGAAGAAATTTTATTCCTTTTCGCTCACTTTTGTTTAGTCCAGACTGTTATGCTCTAACCGCGAGATTATCGAAAAATGTTAGTTCAGTCATGTCTCAACCGCCATATTTTCTTCGTACTCATACATGATCTACGTTTCCTGTACTATTTTCATAATGCTCATAGACACGTTTAACTTCAATATCTTAAAAGTAGAAAATGAAGCAGTTGGTCTAAAAATCAGTTCCAAAAAAAACGCGAATTTTATCAAACAAAAATGGAGAACTGTTGGTTATTAATGGGAGAAAATCAAGTTAGTGAGCGAAATCAATTATTTGGGGAAAATGATTTCGAATCACTCGGAATTGAAAACAAAAGTGGCCTGTTTTTGGAAAACATTTTGGTCTCCAAAGAATATGTTTAAGGAAAAATTTTCGTTAAAACATAGAGGACAAATTTTAAACAGCTGCGTCTCCCTTACTCTGTCCTATGGGTGCCCGACCTTGTCGCTCACAAAAACGGAAGGAATAAAATTATAATACACTAAAATAATATAGAAAGAGCTATCTGGGTGTAAGGAGGAGAGACAAAGAGTTCGTGAAAGAAATCAAGTATTCGGGGCAAATGACTTCGTTTAGTAAAAACAATAACTCGGAATTAAAAACAAGAATAGCCTGTCTTTGGAAAAAATTTTGGTCTCCAAAAAATATGTTTAAGGGAAAATTTTCATTAAAACATAAAGGAGAAATTGTAAACAGCTACGTCTCCCTTACTTTATCATACGGGTGCCCACCTTGTCGCTCACGAAAACAGAAGGGAAAAAAATTATAATACTCCAAAATAATCTGGAAAGAGCAATCTGGGCCTAAGGAGGAGAAACAAAATCATGTTATCAAAAATAAAATCAAAATTCAAGTACATCAAGTTCCTTCGCGCGATAAGGAGACTGAAATGGGACTAAGGATGGAAAACAGGAGCTGGGCAAAAATAGTTTCGGTTTGGTTCATAAAGGAGGGAAGGAAAAGGGGAAGGACAAAGGATAAGGTGGTGTGGTAGGACGTATGGAGCTGCATACACGCCAAAGTGGCCCCTGAGACAATCGCACCCCGGTCCCAGAAACTACCTTTTCAAGTATCGCATCAGTGGCCGGAGGGACGCTTTGAGGCCGGCCGAGCCCATATTTCGCCGTTCCACTTCCGGTGCGCGTTGTCCTGCGAAGGCCACCATCCGTCCCCTACTGACCGAAGTTAGCGCTCCCAGCAGTAACCTGGAATTTGGGTTCCCCACAGCCGGACGCGCTTCCTCTTAACTCACCCTCACCTTCTCGTTTTGGTACGTGTAGCGACGCAGGAAGGTGTATGGAGGGACGAAACTGATGAACTATCTGGCCATGAGCAATACCAAAGAATCTCACAAAAAGGGGGTGAAGATGGGACCGCCTGAGGTAGGTCTTTGCCCAATAGAGGACCACTTGACCTATCTGGTAGGCTGAGTACTATTGGTACAAAAAATAGAAAATAAATAAAGGCTATTTTGATATTAGGGTTCAAAATTTGCTGGTAATTAAATATTTTCAATTTCTGGAGAATGACCCATATACGAGTAGTATTAATCACAGGGGCGACCTGATACGAAGAGAGCTAATAATTCGAATTAAAAATCGAGCAAATATTTGCGGCCGAAATTTATATACGTATATTAAAACACGCGAGAAATTTTAATTTTCGGCGATATTCGTGTAATCGGTGGCCTGCGAAAGGTAGCCGCGAAATAAATACTTCCAAAAACTGTTCCGCGTTTATGTTTGTAAACGAGAAAATATTTTGAAAATTCCAAGGATATTTTTTATTTGCAATGTACATTGCACCGTGCCCCTGTTAGATGGGACGATAATTATCCGCCCTACCGCGATATTGGGATTCGGTATTCCAGACAGAGAGAGGGTCTAACTGGTAATAAAAAAAAAAGTTTATGAAGGTAGTGAAAATTAATACGAGTTAGTTTTATCCCGCTCTGCTCGTGTTTGTTGAATGTATACAGCAGTCGTACACCTGTAATGGCTCTGTTTTGGATAACGAATTACAAGCTTTTAATAATCGTTTTTCGAAATATACGTGAAAATTTCGAGTATCTGGCTGGCATTATAACGTTTAGCGAACAGTTTTATTAATTAGAGATCGCATTTTACAGTCGATTTAAAAGTTCTAATGGTCGGCGGAGGTGCACAGATGATAGCGTGGGTTTGATTAAAAGTTCATATACTCTTTTCGAGGGGTCGACTGTTGATTTTGCGAACTGAAAAATTGGATTCTCAGATACGAACTGCCAATCTCGATATAATTTAGCTTCTTTTTGAAATCCAAATGTTTGTTCATAATTTCGTCGTAATCGTTTCCTTTTTATGGAAAACTGTTTTAAGTAGATATATTATTTCCGTTTCATCATCGACGCTCGGGAATATATTAAGGAACTGAAAAAGCAAATGAATTATTTATTTTTCCGCGACAAATGATTCGTTAATCAACTTACTTTTTTGAGGAATCGATCTCTATTTACGAAGCATAGACGGGGTGGTGAGCTTTTTAAATACGAGCTGGGAAAATGGAACGAAAAAAGTTGGATATAAGGGATGCTCGATCGCCGTTGAGATACTTACAAAAAGTAAGCAGCTTTTCTTCGAAGTGATGCGTCTCGTTTCCCGAAATGTAAATCACTTAATTTATCAGTAGTACTATCCGTACAATTGAGGAAAATTTTATGTTGCTATTCAGGGTTGGTAACGATAAATGGTCATATCTGGAGTCTCTATTTCAAACATGGTTCTCAGTTCCCAATTTCTTTTTCTGTTTTGAATGTTCGGTATTGATCTAATAAGAATAGCTTCTTGAACCCTTGAGGGAGTATAAAAATTGATGACTCTTGGTCCAAATGATAAAAAGAAGGGAGGGTTTGCAGGATTTTGGGGATAATCCCCCCCCCCCCACTGTCCAAGATATAATTCTTTCAGAGGAACTTCCGAAAAATTGAAAAAAATTCTGTTTGCAAATTAAGGGTCAGAACCCGAGAATCCACCCCATAGGAGAATAAATTCTGGTACCGGGCATGCTGTCCGTAAAATCAGTGTTCAGTTAAGAAATTGATAAATAACTAATTTTTATGGAACCCGGATAGGTTTCTATGAGGGTGGTTGCAGCCTATATGTTGAGATTCAATTCTATAATTTCATTAGTATATTGCTTGAGTAATGATTATACCTTATATTGTCTTGTGTTATTTAATGAGGGTGTCTACAGACTTTTCAAATTTTTTCCCCTGAGTTTTTCCTGACCTTTTTTGTATTTGAAGAATTCATACACGAAAGTCTTCGGATTTATGTTGCACGAACTAAGTTGTGTTGAGAAGAAGGAAAGGGTTTCCTGTATGAATTCATTTCCTATCGAATCTTCCACAAGCCCTAGCATCCTAGTAATTTTGTTATTTTTTTGTTTATCCCCTGGGTCGAGAGTGATTTCCAAAGGAATTTGTGGTTAATTGTGTCGAAAGTCTTCGAGAAGTCAATGAAGAGGATGTATATTTGTATAATTTAAAACTGTATTCGCGCGCACTCGAGAATTTCAGGAACCTCTTCATCAACATTTTCCTCCGAATCCAGGTCGCTTTCGCTCTAATTTTTGCTTTCATCCTTGTTTCTGTATAATTCTCCGTAGAACTGTGTGGTAATGTCCGCAATTCCCCTCGTCGGTAGGTTTTTTACCCTTGTGCATTTTCCATAGTAGGTATGAGTTTTTTTCCCTGACACATTTCTCTCTTTACTTTTTTTTTTTTACAGATCTTGTACAAGCTAATATTTCCTCAATCCTAGCAGTATCGTATTTCTTAACTTCCTTCCTAATTTCCAACTTGACTTTTTTCTTTAACATGCATGCCTCAATTTTTTCTAGAGGGGATTTGTTCCTTTTCCTCTCTAACTCATTTCTTCTCGCTATTGACCCTTCTGTTTGTGCAGACAGTTTATCATCCGTCAATACCTTCTTTCTGCGCCCTCCAAATTCCGTCCTGATATTCCTCAAGGCTTCCTCAATCAAATCATAATTCTCCTGAATCGTACAGTTCTTCCACTCCTTCCTAATTTGTCCAAAATGTTCCTTGAGTACTTTTCTCGATTCCCCTTGCACGCTTATAGGAAAGATCGTCCTGCCACCTGTTATCCTCCGAGCGTTCCTGTAGATTGCTCGTTTACGAAAACTTAACGTTGCCCTACACATTCTGTGGTCCGAACCAAAGCTGAAGCCCAGAAGCACCCCAACGTTATCGATAACGGAGAGGTTATTTACCAGAATGTGGTCAATTTCATTTATATATTTCCCGTATGGAGATTGCCAAGTCCAGTTTAGTTTTTATTTTTTCTTGAAGAAGCTATTTGCTATTTTCAAATTTTGGCTCGCACAGAACTCAGTTAGCCTTTTGCCGTTGTGATTTCGATTGTCCACCCCAAACTCTCTCACGTTCTCCCCGGGGCCCCGACTTTTCCCCACTATAGCGTTCCAATCGCCCACTATAACATTGTAATGGGTATTATTTATGAGTAGGATTTCCTCAAATCCCTCATAAAATTAATAATACCACTATCCTCTGCTCTCAGGATTGGAGCATACACTGAAAAAATCAGAACATTTACATTGTGGCCCACTTTCTGCTTTACAAGGCAGATCCGCTCTGAAACCTCCTTAATTTCGATAATGTCTTTCCAGATTTCCTTCTTAATATAAAAGGCCCCCTTTCCCGAAATCCTTTTGTTTGCCCAAAGTGGTAGTACACTCAATCAAGTTTTTTGGAAATTAAATTTTCGCCATCTTTCCTAACCTCAGAAATTTGGATTATATCCCACTTTATTTTTTAAAAACTTCTTTCACATTGATAAATTCTGTCAGAGCTGACAAGTCCTCTACAGTTAAACAAATATACTCTTACCTTATTCTGATGAATTTTTGTGCTTTGGAATTTTGAGACTCTTTGCCGTGGGAAGTTTCCCCGAGGTTTCGCATTTTTCTTCTCCCTTCTCAAATTTGCCTGATTCCCTCCCCGTCTGATACTATTGCAATTTCCCTACTTTCTATTCGTATATTGGCCAGTGGATAGCAAATTGCCCATTTTGATGTTTTTCCTAAATTTTTTATGCCTCACATTTTTTTTTTAACTCGTATGCATTGCCTCCTTTTTATCCCCTTTTAGTCCCCTTTCCGCTTATTATATGAAACGTTCCCTAAACTCGCTTCTGGGGGTATTGCAGCATTTCTCCCCGTAGCCGCTGCATGCTGTACTGGGGAAGTTTGATCAATATATTAACCTCAAAATTTGAATCAGTAACTTTGAAAACATAGAAATCAACACCAGTCGCATATTTTGTTCTCAAGTTCTGTCTCCATCCTCCTTCTAGAACCATCGACCCAGATCGCGGAGTCGAATAATTTTACCTTCAAAGTATATTCAAACCTTCATCCAAAATTCATGTTCAAATATGTATTTCTAGCATATTATAGGCTAAGAAAAAAAAATTAGTTGTAAAAGTCGAAAATACATTTTATTTTTCATAAGAGGGGAAGGGGATTCATGGCACGTGTTCCCCTTATCCAGTCAAGCTAAAATTTCCTGGAGGCTTTTCGTATTTTTTGACACCCCTGATAAATGTTGCAGAATATAGGTCACCGTAATCTACATGATATCAATTCTCAATCTGAAACTCGAGAGAAAACAATCAATTTGAATTCTCAAAACCAACAGCACTACTTTGTATCCAGAAACTGGCGCGACCAAAAGTCTTAAAATTTGACTAGATCCAGATCAGTTTATCCGCTATCGATTCCCAATCTCAAACTCGAGAAAAAAAAATCAAAATTTTCAATTTTTTTAATGGGATTGAATTTTGTTTCTGAATCAATCACACCATCGTGTATATGTTTGCATTTTGTATAATTTTTAAATAGGTGAAAACATAGCATCGAGAAACATCGTGACCCCTCGCATACCCATTCTGTATGACACCGAGTAATAAAATAATTTTAGGATAGAGTTGTAGGGAATCCCGTGGACATCGTCGTAATCGATAACACATAATTTTTGCCCAAATAAAATCAATCGAAGCAACCATTTCGCCGCTTTCAGAGAATATAGAGCGGTCTGCGAGAATTTAATTCAATTTTGTACGAGTTAAGAGCATCGTCGTCCTGGCGAATAATTTATAGTTGCTCTTTTGGCGAAGACCGAGGACAAAAAGTATACAACAAAAACCCTATTAGAATTATCCGTGGATAAAAATGAAAATGTAAAATATGAAAAAAAGGGAGAGAAAGGGAGAAGAAAACGAAGAGCTCGCCGAACTCTTTTCCCAATTCGAGCGAACATAATTCGGTGGCGGCTTTTGCAAAACGAACGCGACCTTTTGTTTTTACGTATCTTTTCAAATGTGTTTATTTTCGCCGCCCAGTTGCCCAACCACAAGTCGACTAATTAATCACGAAATAAAATAGAAATTTTACATTTTTTAAATTTTTATTTTATTTTTGTTATTTGAAAATAACTAGTTGACTTTTCATTCTTCGTCTCCGCCTCACATACATACGTATAAAGGAATTAGGGGAAAAAATGGAGGAACAATGTAACGGTTATTACATTTCGACCGGGATACTCCCCCTCGCTTTTCTTCACCCGAGATAATCCCAGAAAAGCTGTACTATGAAACTGAAATATAACTCGGTTCGATTCTGGATTCTGTGCGGATTTTGTTAAAGAAAAAAATTGTTCGACTATTATACGAAATTACTGTACGTATTATGTATTTCAGTACCTGGATGGAAATTCACAATGCAATGCTTTCTATACATAAATCGACCTGGTTCTCGGAAATTGCACCCGATGGTTTCGCTGCTGCCTGTTGGCCTGCCTAATGCTAATTGTTGAAACTTCAAAATGGAGGGAAGAACGTATGTACTCGTAATAAATTCCGTGTCACAATTTTTTCATTACGTTCGCATCGTCAAATCGAATTTATAATATTTCTTGCATACGCATGAAGATATTTTTACCCGATGGAGGATGGATGGACGTCATTCGCTTTTTTCGAATCGAATGTGCTCTCTCTCTCTCTCTCTCTCTCTCTCTCTCTCTCTCTCACGCGCCCGATATTGTCCTCGTACGAATTTCAATAATTTCAAAGGTCAGTTTGAATTAAGAGTTCTATTGTACTGGTCAAACGAAATTACATGGTGTGTCTGTCATTCGTATACAAAATGGCGAAATTTTGCCATTCCCAGTGAATGGATGTAACGAGGATACTCTTCTCATTATCGATGGGACCAGGATTGGGAAGTTCAGTAATCAATAGCAACTGTTATTTGGTGTACGAGGCGAATTCCATCAAGGTCAACGCGAGAGAGTTAGTTTTCAGTTGTTGCAAAAGGGAAAAGAAGTAATTTCACGACAGAGGGCGCTAACATTTTTGTAAATTGAAACGATCCAAGAGGTTTCAAACAGAACTCTTCCTTCAGGTACCGTATCCGATGTCGGGCGTTGTTGGCCGCGGTTCTGATGTGCAACTCTCCTGGACAGGTTAGTCAGGGTAGTTTTCCATTGCTTTCCCCATGGTTTTGTTGCGTTAGAGCATTGTTTCTTTGTGTCGGAGAGTGTGCAGCCGCAGTTTGCTTACTAGCCACGTGTTTCGTGACGTTGAGTAAGCTGTTCACGACGTGCACACGCACAGTACCAATCTTTCTGATCTGATGGTAACACGCCCTGCGATTGTAACGCCTTGTTCGAGTGAACTGGCAAGAGTTACAGGAAGCGCTATATTTCCACCTCGATTGATACTGTAGTCGCTGTGTTTGCTGGGATGTTAGTGACGGTATTCGAATACTACTAGCTTTCTGGCGTTGGTGAGACTCGAACCCGAGAAGCAAGGATTGCGTAGAAGGTAGGTTACCACCTGGCCACGCACCGAGACCCAAGCAGAACTCCAATCTAATCTAAATCTAAATACCTTTATTCGGATTGTTGATGTACATGCATAGTTATTAGTTTGCGATAATGAGCCCCAAAGTAAGGCCCACTAGTTTCCAGGCCCGTATCCAGCAAAGGTTTCGCGTAAGCGCTCCCACTCTTTTCTGTGCTTTGCTATTATTTGAAAGTTAATTTAGTCGTGTCGTCCTTCCATCGTGTAATTTGTCCTCCTTTCTCTGTCCCACGGCTGCCAAAATGTTGCTCTAGAGGTCCATCGGTTGCCCACGAGGCGGGAGATATGCCTGCCTAGTTCCATTTATTATTTCTGATATATCTAATCGTATCGAAGTCTTTTTTCAGATTTGTTTTTATCGTTGCTGTATTTATACGGTCTCTTCTGCTTATGTACAACGTTGACCTTTCCATCGCATTCTGCGTGAATCTAATTTTATTCAGGATTTTTTCTTTTAGAGGCCATGTTTGATATTCGTAGGTTAGGGCGGGTACGATACACATATTGAATACCTGACTTTTTTGCTTTGTACTGAAGTTGCCTTTAAAAATGTCTTTTAGGGACCAGTATTTGGACCATGCTTTTGTTATTCGTATATTTACTTCATTTACAATTTGGTTTTCGAAAGTTATTTTTTGGTCCAGGAAGTTTCCCTCCATTACTATTTCGATATCTTTTCCGTCCATTAAAATTTTCGTTTGTCCCAATTTTTTCGAAACCATTTCGGTTTTTTGGGTATTTATTATTAGTCCTGCGTTTTTGCTTTGCTTGCCTAGGTCTTTTAACATTTCCTTTAGATCATCTAGTGTTTCTGCAAGAAGAACGATATCGTCTGCGAATCTTAGATTTTTTAGGCGACTACTGTTTATGTTAATCCTCCTCCCCTCCCAGTTCTGATTTCTAAATATTTCTTCCAATGCGTAGTTGAATAGAATTGGCGATAGGGAGTCGCCTTGTCTTACTTCTTTTTTGATGTAAGCAGAACTAGATCACTATAACTAGACAAAGGGAAAAAACGGCCAATGTAGGAGTAGATACTTGGAGAAGTGAATTTTAGCACAAAGGGTTGGATAATGAGATTAAGGAACTAAACGTTTTTCATAACATTTGGCGCAGAAAAGTTTTACAAGTAGCATGCACCCAAGTTTGGGGTCAATATTCGGTTCCCAGGGATAAAGGACCTCTCAGACTGATTAAGACTCCCACTATGTTGATCAGTACTAAAACTTGAGTATCTGTTCAGGTAGTTCTTATTTTCGCAAAGTTGGAATCCATTTTGGGCCACTTCTGATTTAGTTTTCGCAATAGAAAGATTCCCCGTTACAATACTTCCGATGTTGGTAACATTTCAAAGGTCGCTACCACAAAGTAATGTTTAACATGTGATTTGCATAAAAGTTTGAGTTCAGATTAGCGAAAATTCACAGCAAGAGAAGAAAGAATTACTACAAATACCAATTTAACTGAAAAAATAAAAAATTAAAGAGTCTACTTATCGATACAGCATAAAACATCGCAGGGCCTTCTCGATTCTTCACGGTGTAGTTCAGAAATGGGGAGGGAGGGAGGGTGGAAAATAATTGGGGTCGGAAGTGGATTTATAGATTTCTAAAAGGTAGTCGAATTCATTAGGTAATTTCTGAATCCAATCACCCGGGAGATGCGGAGCTTCCAAGAATCACATGTAAAACTCCATGCTTCAATAACAACTTATAAAATGAAATGAAAATCAGAAATTTTATCAGGACTGTTTTGTCTAAATGGAAAAAGAAAAAAGAATCTCCATCTTTCTCAAAATAAGGATCCCTCTAGCTGTACTATAATATCATTCTTCCAGTAATTTCTTCGTACTGTAATGCTTATTTCCAAAATGTTATTTCTTTGTTGAACAAAAGATTCCTTCGCAAAATTTTGACAGAGGGTTGGCAAAGTCTTCTACTATAATCTGAATAAAATTAGGCTAAAAATAAATGCAAGTATTTTGGAAAATATTGTGTTAAACATTTGAAATTTTTAAAAAGATTGTGAAGAAATTCAAGAAAAAGTTGATTAACAAAATAAGATTTTGCTCATTCAAACCTTCCCAAGGAGAGTTCCTACGCCTTTGTTGTTTGATTATTTCACGGGATACAGCGAACATTTGATTGTGTTTCAGGAAAATACCAACTTTATAAAAATATCGAAAACTGGAAAACGAACGGGTATTTTACCAAATGGGTCCCTAGAATTTTCAAGCCTGACTCACTCTGAGTCTTCTATCTTGGAAGTTGTAATAGTATTCAAGTGAAAATAAGATTTTCACAGCCCTCTCATTCAGAGAGGGACCCTTTTGGGTCAAAAATTGCATTTTTCAATTCATTTTTGCTTTAAAATTTGAAAATTTCGACTACTCCGTTTTCTGCTGTTTTATCTGGTGATCCTCCCTTTCCTCGAAAATTTCTGATATGTGTTATGATTATTTCCCCCATCATGTTTTACTAAGTGCAACCCTTTGCAAAACTAAATCCTAGATCCACCGCAGGCATATTCCTGGAACAGACTCCAGCCTTTTCGGACAGTTTGTTTAGTGAGGTCAAGAAAGGGAGCGGAAAAAATTCTATTCCTCCGCGCAAAACTAGGACTTGCCGCTAACTCGAAATCTTTCCCCCCGGCCACTGATGCGATGCCGGAAAGGGTTGCTTCCGGTGCCGGGGGTGCGGTGCCATAGGGACCAATTTGACATGCGTGCATCGCCATACGTCTCACCACACCAACTCGAAATCTTTTATAGAATGATCATCAAAATAGGGGTTTTTTGGTCTCTGATGTTGAAAGTTTCATTAAATTTCCCTTCAAAACCTAATTTGAGATCCAGAATCCAAATTTGGGTCCTACATTATTCAAATTTAACGCCTCTTGGGAAAATGAGTGAAGCGTTACAATAGGAGTAGTTTCTCGTTGAATTCGGAAACTTTATCAGTTTATTTATCAAACAGCAAGTTGAGCTCTAAAAGTAAAAATTTGACCCTTAAATTGACTTTTCATAAAAAATCGGGTAAAATATCAGATGAGAGATTTTCTGGGTCCCATAGGCGAAAAGCCTTCTCCCTCCAAAAAATGTCGGAATATTATGCAAGCGAAAGAATTTTTAACATTATTTTGATATTTTTTAGCCCTCCCATGAGCTCCCGCATTCCAGGTTCGCTATTCGCGCATACGCTGGGTTTCCGAATTCGAAAACTTTATCAGGTTCCTCTCTTGTATCTCTGATGTAGGCTTCAAAAGCCAAAACTGGGCTTTTGAAGTGCTCGAAATGGACTTCTCGGAAACGAAACGAGTATCGAAATACATGGAAAGGGAAAAAGGCTCAGGGGCCCAACTCGAAAATTCCATCATCAGCTCGTTAAATTTTTGATATCGATTTTGATAGAATCCCAAAACCTAAATGAGAGCTCAAAATGGACAGATTTGGTTATTATTCTAACGCTTCTTGAACCATCGAATTACAATAATATTTAAACTGGAGAAAAATTTCAAAATTGTCCAAAAACAATTATCGAGAGGAAGGTGCCTTTAAAAATCAAAAGACTGTTGAATTAAAGACTTCTTATGCTAATTAAAAAAATAAAAAAAAATAAAAAAATAAGGAAATACAGTGGCTGCCATTTTGATAATTTACTTTTGTTTCAAAATCGATCAATTTTTATCAAAATCTGTGGACTTTCAATATTGGCTTGTGGTTAATACAAGCTCCAATGGAATTCTCTTTTCAACATTACTTGTACAAATCGCTATTTGACCCAAAAATGAAAAAAAATCCGAGAGCTATTGTTGAATTTTCAATTTTCTACCGTTTCCCCTGAGGAAAAAAATAAAAGAATCTTCATTAGGATAGTTCATTCGATTTCTATGAAATCATGTGCTGCTTCTGAAAACTTGTCATATGACGATTTTAATATTTTTTTAATAGATTCGGATTTTTTATGAAAATGAATCAGTGACTTTTAACGATTTCAAAATTGAGTTTTGTTGCTACAGTCAGTGTAAGATGACAATAGTCCGGTTCAAACTCAGTAACCGTAAGAACTCGTCAATTCAGAATTCCACTCGATTTGCAAAAACTGGTCAGTACTTCTCTATTTCGGTTTAGAGAGTCTTTCAAACTTGACTTGGATCTAGAATATCGCACGTATTCGAATTCAGCAGCGACCTTTAACCTCCGTGATTTCGATAGATGGTCCACTTCGGGATCTCATTTTGAATTCTAGGGTTCTACAAGTCGATATCAACATCTTGACGAGCTGATTCGAATTCATCAGTTGTCCTACAATGCCTTTTCTTGGTATTGAATTCGATCTTTTGCGAGCTTCGTAAATTTTGTTCATTTCAAGTGTGAAATCCAAAGTATGTAGTTCAAATCTGGACCGTGTTCAACTCGGTACGTTTAAATGAGGGACAAGAAAGTCGGTCTTCTTGAAAAATAATTTTCCCCACCATAAGTTAAATATTTTTGGGTTCTGAGATTGGGATGAAGGGTTGAAATTTTAAGACTATTTGTGCGGTGAGAAAACGAAACTTCCCAGCCCGTTTTCCAGAGCATATCTAACCCTGAGTCCATTTTGTACTGAATGGTCATGATCAGTTTACTTGAAGAATAATCGACATTAATCCGAGCTTAAATTGTCACTTGCGATTCTGTGTCACTCGATTGCAACGGCTTTCATGATTGATTGTCACGTAGGGGACGAGTCATTCAGTTAAGTGGTCAAGAGAGGGAAAAGTCAATCGAATCTGGACTCATTGATACACTTTCAGCATTTAGTTTTGACTACATGCAGCCTAAATGGTAGGTAGATACTTATCCAAACTACGAGCAAAACTAAACGAAATATTTGAATGACGAAGAAAAAAGGTCACTGTAAACAGGCCCTCGTTTAAATTGATATTGACTTTCAAAACAAGTACGTCGGAGTGGTTCGTAATGCGCAAATAACGATGGTTTTTTTTCGACGAGGAGAGAGGATTTTTTATGTTTGATTTTATTTATTCATTGCTTTTAACTCGATAACGAAAAAGTTAGGTGTCGGGTTGGTTCGACAGAGAAATGGCGGGATCTGTTGCGCATTATCGTGACGAGAATAATGGCCGTGGTGTGTATTCCGGGTGCGAAATCGCAGTGCATGATACCAGACTCATTATTTTCCGAATTATGTCTGTAAAAGATGAGAGAATGCGAAGTATTTCCCATTTTTGTTCATCTGCTCGAATCCCAATCCCTTCGGGCAGTTCGAAAGTGGGAAATCTGCGGTTGCTGCTTGCTGCACGCTCGTCAAGATGCGACCGCCGCAGCCGGTGGGCCAACGCATTCGTCAACCGTTATTCGGGCCTGCGGCTAACCCCGTCGGTTTCACGAACCGAGATAATGTCGATACGACCTTTGCCCGAGCAAATAAACGATATACTTTTCCCAAATGCAAACTTGATTGCGGTAATGAGGAAACAATGAACGCGTGTAGAACCGGCATCGCTATTGGGACTGGGCTACATCAGCCTAGTCGAGTACTTTACTCATCAGCTATCCGAAAGTTTTCAATTCCTTGGTGTGCTCCGCCGATTTTCGCCGAGACGGAAACGCAGTAGTACCCTGTAGTCGATCTTCGATCTTGTTGTGTTCTTTTTCCAGGAGCCTATCGTATCATTTACCGGATTAGATTTATACCGAAAGTGAACTCGATGCGGCCGATGCGCTCGCAAGTTAAACGCCTAATTTCGGCATGCAGATGTGGACTCTCAGCGAGGAGGGCAGCCCAACGATTCCCGCGAGATCGTGGCGCGAAAAACGAAAATAAGTAATTTTCCGCCCGATTCGGTTTTATTGGCACGCTTACAAAAGAAAACGAACGCTGGATTTGGGAATCGCGGTGTAGAAAGTGCAGTCGCGAAGAACAGCACGGCGTCATTTGCTTTGAAGGTAATTAGGTGCTCGATCGAGGCTGAATTCCGAATAACCCATTCATCGAGAGAAGTTGAGTTGGCTTATATACGATTTTCATAGCTGAAAATCGATCGCGCAGTCTAAAAGAAATTTACAGGTATAAGAATTTTACAGAATTTCGTTCAATTTGTGCATGGTTTACCACCAACCCTCCAACCCAGAACAAATTTACATACAGACTCTTGGGCAGAAATGTAGAATCCTAAGTGCAGTCACGTTTCCTCTCTCTGTCATCCAGCTGTATGTGCGCACAAAACCACCACTATGAAAGGAGTAGCAGAACAGTGACCAGAAAACCAATTCATTTTGATCTGTGTATGTGTATAGTGAGTGAAAGAAAGTTCCAATTCGAACGAATCCGTGACCAAATTAACCAGCTTTTCAAGCCTGCCTGTGTGCCTGAACTAAACACATTTGTATGTAGAACGAAAACCAGAACAAGTACAGGATGATTGAAAAGTGCTTCCGACCGAGAAATGCCTAGCGAAAATTCCCTTGTAAACTTTGTCGCGAAACTCGGGCTATCCGGCCCGATTGGTCCGCGGAGGAGGCAGTTCGGCCGGTGTGCAGCGGGACCCGGATGTTCGCAGTGACCGGAGTGCGTCGTGGTTGGCCGAGGACCGTGCCTCGTCGCGAGTCGACATTTTTAAAAGAGTTCGGGAACGGCCAAATAAATCAATTCACGGCACGGAACAACACACAATTGCGGAGATTTGTATCAGAAATTTAGACGGAAAGAAAAATCAGAAAAGGGCGGGGCGAATTTCTAAAAATTAAACAATAGTCCAGTAGATATGTACATTGTACCTGGAAAAAAAAATCCAAAAGTTAATGGAACTTTTACAGGTTGTTCGGGGGTGCTGTGGGATGCCTCCGTCAAGTTTTCCACCTCGAGAACCCTGTGCTAACTTGGGGAGGGCCGAGAAACCTCAACATTTTCGGACTTTCTTCGGTTTTTCGCTCATAACTTCTAAAGTAAGCGGTTTTCGACCAAAATGTTCAGTTTCAAAGTTGTAGAGCATTAAAGTTTCTACAATTTTGTATGCATAAAAGTTTTTCTAAACCCAATATTAACCGAGATACAGCCGATCAAAGTTAGAGGAGTTTTCTCAAAATGGCAAAAATTGGCCAAAAACGAAGGTTTTGGCCCTCTAACTATCAATTACCATCAGTTCTATGGTAATTATGGTAATCACTCATCAATTTCGACATGCTGGAACACGGGGGGGGGCAGCTGACCAAGTGCCTGTTTTTGTGAAGCGTAGTTATTTCAATGTTATAGTGGCAGGTCATCACCCTACGTAAATTTCTGTCAACCTACAATCTTGAACCTCAATAAACATAGATCAGGTAGTTGAAATCAATGAATAATAACCAAGAATTAATTAAAGACTATAATTGATGTAAGAATAATGGTAGTATGTACAATAATACAAGTATAATTATACAATTTATGTATAAAAACTTCATGAGGCCACCAACAATTTGGAGCGCTTGGGAGCTGCTGCACCACCTTCGTCGTCGTCGTTAATGTTGTTGGGGTCCATGGACCATGGTGCAGGATTAAGTAGGAGATTTTCTTCACTCTCGTCGTCAGTATCAACTTAGTTGGTGTCAGGCTGAGGTCTGTTTTCGCATGCTGTGCCCACGCAGTGGTGCTTGCAGACTGCGGAGTACAACAGACCAGCCTTTTGACAGCTGAAGCCAGTGGTGGCGCAACCAGTTGTGCACTTGCAGCTGACGATGCGGAGCTGCTGTTCTGGGGCCGCATCTATTGTTGTGGTGATGGGAACTCACTCAATTAACACTGGTGACCTTGTTACAAGGGTGAATAATAATGGGGGGGGGGTGAATAATGACAAATGTACTACTTCAGGATGATGAGTATACTCGTAATAATACCCACCTCGTTTGGTAATCTTCCATCCTCAAGCAGATGGCAACTTCTCGTAGACCCCTTGGCTTCCTCCCATCCACGTCTGGACTTGTTGGTAAGTCCTGAATGAGTGGTACTTAACGGCATCTCTGATTGGTGGCAGTCTGGCAAGTTGGCATTTCGGCTTTGTCACGACAGTGGTGAAAATGCGGTATCTGAGCAGGTCATCAAGGTTGTCACGTTCAATGTTTCCTCCATACAGTTTCACCAAGAACTTCTCTCCAACGTCAGCAGTTTGAGCTGGAGCTGTCTTGGAATCCTTGAAAATCTCCAACATCTCGGAGAGGCCGGGGTTCTTCTGATATGTCTGTATCACTTTCTTCTTCCTAATTACAAAGGGTGCTGAGGTGGTGTCACACCCACTTATCGCGTGTAGTAAGAGTATGTCCTGTGGCATGTGTTTGAAAGAGCGGGAAGGATAAAGGACGGTTGGGGTGTTACCTTTCCCACTCTTCTGGAAGTAGACGTTTTTCTTTGAAAACCCCAAAGCATTCAGCAGCACCAGAAGATCAATGTTCTCCCCTGTAATGACGACCCTGTCGTACTCCACGGCAACTGAGACAGCAGTCTGTACGATCAGCACATCCGCATCTTCTACTGCCTGCTTGACTTGGATCCCCTTGGCTTCCAGTTCACCCTTCAGCATCGTTATGAAATTCATCTTGTTTTTGTCGTTGAAGAGAAATTTTGCCTGCGTGATGGTCCTGACTGAGGTGGTCTTGAAGAACACAAACTTAGTAGAGGGGTTCAGCAAGAAACGCCGATAACGTTCTACTGCCTTGGTGCTTCGGTAGCTTATCCCACTAGGATAACCATAAAAAACCAAAGTGCCTTTTGATGTAGTCCACGTAGTTTTGGCAGACTACCTGGAATGTTGCTTCGCTTGACTTCGTCTAAACCACCCTAAAAGTAGTAGGAACCCTCCATCAATGACATTGCATTTTCTGGCGCTGAAGTCTACTTCACCGGCGATGGGAAGGAATGCATCATACAGCTTTGATTTACTGCTTTTCAACAGATACCCGATCTGTTGGAAAAAGATCGAAGAATGTCAACGCGGGAAATGTGTTTTCGATTGCAATCGCCAGATTGCCCTCATAGCTCTGTGTGGCGAATAATTGGGTTTTCGAAAGTTGAGGAGTAGATGGGTCTCGCGTATTCTTGCCGATATAGAACTGATGGTAATTGATAGTTAGAGGGGCAAAACCTTAGTTTTTGGCCAATTTTTGCCATTTTGAGAAAATTCCTCTAACTTTGATCGGCTGTATCTCGGTTAATATTAGGTTTAGGAAAAAGTTTATGCATACAAAATCGTAGAAAATTTAATGCTCTACAACTACGAAAATTAACGTTTTGGTCGAAAACCTCTTAGTTTACAAGTTATGAGCAAAAAACCGAAGAACGTCCGACAATTTTAAGGAATTTTTTTTTTTGCTTGTTTACTGAAATTTGGAGATTAAAATTGTCGTCTTGCCCTCGTGGCTTCCGAGTTCTCTCTGAAAAAGTGGTCATCTTAGGGCCTGATACATTTCGTCGGGACACGAATGCAGTGGTTCGTCCAGGACGAACGGGAAGTATCAATCCCACAAAACACACGTCCAAATATTGTTCATGTGGGGGGGGGGAAGACCACGTTTACAGTACATGTGTATATAATCTTTCTCCTTTGCTACGAAGTTTGACTTCAATAATGCAAACGTTGTGGCTCCTATATGTAGTTACTGTCTTACTATACAGACATTTTTCTTCAGGCGCCATATCCGATGCCGTGTGTTAGCAGTCGCGGTTTTTGACGCCCGAATCTCCTGGGCAAGTTATTAGTCGTGGTAGTTTACCGTTGCTTTCGTCACGGTTTTGTTGGGTTAGAGTTTTCCTTCTCTGTGTTGAAGAGTGTGCAGGTTCTGTTTACTTACTTTACTTACTCATCACGAGTTTCACGATGTTGAGTAAGCTGTCCACGATGTACACACGCACATTACCAATCTTCCTGATCTGGTGGTAACACGCCCTGCGATTGTAATGCCTTGTTCGAGTGAATTAGCAAAGGTTATAGGACGCGCTATCTAGTTGTGTTTCGATCTTGATTGATACTGTAGTCGCAGTTTGCTAGGATGTTAGTGACGGTATTCGAATATCACTAGCTTTCCGGCGTTGGTGGAACTCGAACCCGAGACGCAAGGATTGCGAAGCGGGCACATTACCACTTGGCCACACAGCGGCATGCAAACAATTATTTCATTAGAAGTGAGTCTCCCGCATTGCAGTGGACATAAGAAGGATTAGGGGGATAACGTTACATACTAACAGTCCACACTAAATGACACTGACACTGAGTGTTGCCTCTCAACAGGAGCCTCGATTTTATCGGGGAGTGATGTAGCATCCTCTCGAACAGGTTAGCGAAGTAAATCACTGAAAAGAGTTGGGAAACTCTACTTGTCAGTATCGTGGTGATGTGGTCTTTTACGGTTGAGCAGTGTACCCCGATTGACGGGAACAATTAGAGATTACACGCATATCTAATAGGTACATGGTTCTACTGTTGTATAGAACGATATACGTACATCAAAGAGGTGTTCAACCCATGAATAGACTAATCGTCAAATGTAGCCAATTTTGCCGCAAATAGCTTCGAGATATTCCCACATTCGGATCCGCTCGGGTGGCTGATCAAACGATGGAGACGAGAGAGAGAGAGAGAGAGAGAGAGAGAGAGAGAGAGAGAGAGAGAGAGAGAGAGAGAGAGAGAGAGAGAGAGAAAGAGAGAGTAAATTGAACGGAAATTCAACGAAGCCTATGTGCAATATTATGCGCATTGATCTAAGGAGGAGTTCAAAGAGACAGAAGATATTTGTAATAATTTCGAAGGAAGTTTCACGGGTGCAATATGAACGTGAACATCACTTAGTCTGCCTGCAGCTAACCCGTCGACTTTTTAAAGAAGCTCGTATATGAGTGCCTATTATGCAAAGATTTGCTGACTTTTTTCGTACACCCTCGTTCACAAGTTTATCATTTTCCGCAAGCCCACAGGCTGAAGGTCTACACACCAGCTGGCACGCGAAAAACTCGTTATTTGACATTTTGACGTTCTGTCAAATTTTATTAACTTTTCTGCGACCATCCCACTGGTTATACGCGGAAGCAGATCGAGAATTTGTTATGCATGCGATGATGATTATATACCATCGATAGCCTCTGTATGCGTTAAAGGGCCCGACAGCATAGCAATTATTTTCATTTTGGCGGTGTATAATATCTCACCCCGGTTCGTTATATGTATTACATCAAACGATACACAGTACTTATTTTAAAACAAATATGTAGATACCTACATACTTACTTTTGTTGTCGCAGCATTTCCATACATTCATTATCAGTTGACGATTTACAAATATGTAGAAGGCTTGTGTGTTCTGATACCCCTCAAATTATACTTCTATTTTTGACAGATGAGAGCGATATCATGTTACCCCGGCGAATGTTTTCCAATACAAGTTGTGAGCTCCGAATAAAGAGCGAATATTTTGTAATTCCTCGTGTTGTTTAGATTGACATTCAAATTTATAGGTTTTCGAAAGAGTTCATTATTCCCGAGTGAAGCTCCACAATAATGAAATGAATAAATTGTACGTATTTGTGGTATGTGTAAGGAAGAATCATGGGACTGACAGGCTTTGTTGGGTGGAAATAACTGATACAGTATTCTTCCCATTTTTAATTTATGGTAGTCGGCCTGACTCATCAACATGGAAGGAGAAACTCTAAGAAGTTTAAGATTCCCAAATACCCTATCCTAGGGTCTCCAATATTTCAGCACATCTTAAGTTCAGAAATTACCTTCGTTCAATAGCCCGACTCTGAACTTCTCTACCCTTAGGCAATTCTTGAACTCGCAAGGTGTCTACCGGTCATACAAGTCATACAAGAGTCGTACAGTTGAGGCAGTGGGCATACAAGACATACAAAAGTATACTTACAAATTTGGTCATTGTTCCTGAACAATCGCAATATTTCCTATCAAAATATGGCCAAATTGAAATTTAATCGAAAATTGTGTTCTTTGCCACATTGTTTGCAATAATTCATTCGTTATTATTTAAGTTTCTTCAAACTTTTTGTTTTCAATCAGCATGTTTTTGAATTTTTTTCCCCTGTGGAAATTCTGTTCAGACGTGAAAATGTTCCGAAAAAAGGTCGTACAAAAGTCATACAAAGGGAATACTTTTGAAAAATTCGTATTTGGTAGACACCCTGACTCAAAATTAAAGTTACATTCCCGCAAACGGGTTTGAAATTACTTCGGAACGAAACGAACCTAATTGGCGATTCAAAAAGTATTCCAAAACAAAATTAATTTCGGGATCTTGTTACTTAACTCATCTCGAAGCGACATCGATTTCGAAATATTTCAAAATAACCATGTTATGAACTTTCAAAATCATGCAGAATGAAACAATTCTTTGGCGATTTCAAAAGTATTCTAAAAGGAAAATGGTTCTGTAAGCTTATCCCGAAGCTTATCCTAACAAGAAATTAATTATAGAATCTATCACAAAAGTATAACAGAATTGCATCTTTGCTCAAAAATTATGTTCCATCGTGCATCTCAGGTAGGCCTCACCTAGCATGGATTCATGGCTTATATTTAGAACGGGCAGTATAGCAGTTTCGATTTCGAATTATTCTTCTATCGTGAACCAAAAAGAAAAACCTGTGTGGTCAAAACAAATTTTTGAGAAAAACGCGTTCAAAATATTTTCCGTCAGGTTAGTGTGAACGCAGCTTTATATTCACAGTGCTTCTTAACTAAAGACTCTGTGGTAAATGTTAGGTTATAATCTTGACCTGTGTCCTTGAGCAGAGTTCTCAAGCGCGTCAACGTCACTCAAGTGCGCATCCTACCTTCTTTTGGTGAAGAAAAAATGGGATTTATCTCTGTTTTTGAGCAATAAATAGAGCGACCTGGAGCGGTGCTGTTCAATTATGAAGAGTGGAACGCTCCCGCTTGCGTTTAAGAACCCAGCTCAAGGTCATCAAAGTCGAGAAGCATTAGATGTAAAGCTACGTTCACACTGACGCAGCAGAAAGAATTTTGAATGTATTGTAAACATCTCTAAAGATTAGAAGAGATCAGCTGACCATCATTTAATTAATTACAGCTGTTTGTTTCCGTCTTAAGGTACCTTTTGGAAAAAGGAAGACTTTATTATACGGGCTTAGATGGTTCCTAATTTCAAAGTTCACATACATAAAAGGAAACAATGCGCCACACGCCATCTCTTTTTTTTCTTCGCCACACTGTGCAAGCAGCCCAGCGGTTGACGAAAAGAAGCCTAAATTTTCAGCCCCTAAAAGCACATCGCGCATATGTGAAATCCATGACCGCAGTTGGCAGATCGTGTACGATTAAAATTATTTTTATAATCACTGATTTGTATTTTTTTTTTTTCATACTCAACCATCAATAAGAAGCCCTCCCCCCCTTCCACCACCATCTGAAATGATGACCCCGTTTTAGTCTTGGAGGCCAAGAACATGAGAAAACAAAATCTATTGGAAAATGGTTAGTCTAAATGGTTCTACTCGTAAACTGTAACTTTTTTATCTATTCACTTCCTTTACTCTCGTGCTCAGGACATAAAATGAAATGAACATTGGTGGAAGGAAAGGGGTTCAAACCATTCAATTCCTACACCTCTAATCTAAATTTTTATCTTCACAATTGTCTCCTAAAACTGCCACTTCACGATTTTCTTCCATCTAGTGGAGAAAATTATCTCACAAGACGGGTGGCACGCACCGTGAGAGATGAAGCCTGCATAAATTCATCGCCAATAGGGAACAGAAATAAATTTCGGCCAAAAGTTAGAAAATGGGAAGTGGTAGGGAGGAAGGTTAAACCCACGTCAAGGGCTAACAAGAGAAGCAAAGCTGTATGAGTTGGAGAAAGCCTTAGAAAATATTAAATGGGATATTGTAGGAATTTCCGAAATAAGAAGAGAAGGGGGAAAAGATATAAAAGACAAAACGGGAATCTTTTTTACTATTTTGAACGAACAAAGGGGTACAGAGGCGTAGGTTTTTATATCAACAAAAAGTGAGAAAATTAGGTAATAGGGCTCAAAGGGATATCAGAAAGAATAGGGGTCTTAAAGCTAGCGATTGACAAGAGGGAAATATTATCAGTAATTCAAGTGTATGCATCTATCAATGTAGCAGCTGAAGAACTGGCGGAAGAATTTCATAACAGGATAGAAGAGACGATGGAAAGGGAAGAGGGTATCACACAATTGTCATGGGGAACTGGAATGTAAGAATAGGTGAGGATGGGCCCCAGTCTCAAAGTCTGGATAAATGTAAATGGGGAGAAACTTACGAAAATGGGAAACGGGGCAAACCTACAAATAGCAAACACGTTCATGGACTTGCCACAAAAAGAAGATGGACGTGTCGCTCTCCAGATAGTAAGACAGTGCGGGAAATTGACCATCTCCTTATGAACGATGTAAGGGTTGTTAGAAAATATGAGGCATTAAATTAATTTAGCTTCTCTTCGGATCATAGAATAGCAAGAGCTACGGTGGACATTGCTCTCAACTCCAGGAATGAAAAAGAGGGGAAAAGAGGTACATTGGGGGATGTAATCATACCAGTGTATAGGCCGGCAGAGGTGAACAAAATTTTGAAGAAGAAATTAGAGAAAATCAGGGCATAAAATTTCCCCAGTTTGCAAGAGGAATATGATTGGATAGAGAACTGCATCAAGGAGATGACAGCACAATTGTGGAAAGAAAAGCCAGGTCTTCAATAAATGACAAAATCAGTGAGGAAACTAAAACGCTCATAAATAAGCGAACGGAGATCAGTAAGGATAGGTTAGACGAATGGGACCAGTTAGAATTACATATGTGAATTGAGGAAACTGATTAGGAAGGGGATAAGGAAAAATGTACGAACGTACTATTAGGAGGCAATAAGAGAAAGAATCGAGGAAACTGGTCCTATCAGGAAAGCACGTAAAGCACTTGCTCAAGAGCAAAACCTATTCCCAGCCATAAAAACGAAGAAATTTAAAGAAAAACTTTTTGAAAGCGAGGAAATAGTAAGAGAGGCAACGGAATTTTATAAGGAGTTATATACAGAAAAAGGGAAGGTGAAAGGGACTAGGCTAGGAAGGGGCAAGAATGAGAAAGGGACAGCAGAAACAACAGAAGAGAGGGAAGAAAACAAGGAAGAAATTATGCCTGAAATTACAAACGAAAAAGTTTGGAGGGTATTAGTAACGTAGAAGAAAGGGAAGGCGATTGGACTGGACGGGGTGGAGGACGAACTAATAAAAATTTTAACGAATACATTTACACCTTACATGACTAAATTATTTAACAAATTTGTGCAAACAGGAGCTCAAATATAAGTAAAATTTTTGGAAAATTACTAAAAAACAGAATAATATAGAAAACTTTAGATTGGAACTAACCAGTGGAACAAGCCGAATTTACAGCGGATTACTCAACTGTCGACCATATCTTTACACTCAATCAAGTTTTGGAAAAATCAAGAGAGTATAATAACCCATCGTGTCTCTTGTTTATTGATTTCAATAAAGCATTCGACTCAGTGAAACAGTGGGTAGTATGGGAGGCTATACAAAAAACAAGGGGTGGGAAGAGATATAGTGAGAGTACTGAGGGAAATGTATGAAAAAACAACAGCGTACGCAAGGTTGGACAGAGTGGGAGAAGAATTTGAAATACGGAAAGGAATGAAGCTGGGGGACCCTCTGTCTCCCAACCTATTCATTGCTGTATTGGAGGGGATATTTCGGAGATTAAACTGAAAAAAAAAAGGGATAAGGATAAATGGTCGATGGCTGAATAACCTGTGATACGCCGATGATACTGTGTTGCTAAGTAATGAAATAGAGGAGTAACAAGAGATGGCAGACAAACTCAATACCGAAAGTAGAAGGGTGGAACTGTCAATGAAACAGGACAAAAACTAACCTGATGTCAAATACTCAGGAGAGAAAATTAAAGGTGGGGTACAGAAATTGAAAAAGTGGATGAATTTAATTATTTAGGGCAAATGGTAGCTTTTAAAAATAGAGGGAAACTGGAGCTGCAGGCAAGGACCGCGAAAGCTTGGAAAAGTTTCTGAGCCCACAGCGCGATGCTAAAGGGTAACTTACCACTAAGGGAAAAAATAAAAATACTGGATGAATGTGTGATACCCACCCTCACCTACGGAGCACAAATTTGATCTTTGACTAAGGCACAATACGAGAGCTTGAGGGTAACATACTTTAGGATGCTCCCTAATATTATGGGAATATGCATCAAACATAGAATAAACCGAAAGGAATACTTGGAAGTACGGGCTTGAAAGATATTGGAGAGAGAATAAAGAATACAAAATTAGGATTCGCAGAGCATATGATGAGGGGCATAGACAAATGGGGAAAGGTGACAGAAGAATGGTCACATAGTGAATGGAAAAGAAAAAAAGGGTAGACCACCTACAAAGTGAAGGGACGAGATTACGGAGGGATTTGCGATACTGTGGGGAAGAGTGGGAGTGGGAAGGGACAGGTTATGGTGGAAAAATGCGATGGATGCCAGTGCCCGGAAATGGGTGCATTCGACGTCACAACGACCCTCCTCCCACACTCCGGGGCCTAATGTATGTACGATGAATGAACGGCTGTAAAATAAAATAAAGTGGAGGAAATTCGGCCCGGAGAATCAATTCCTTGAGTCCAGTTGAAAGTAATAAAAATGTCTAAAAAGCGCCTGGTACAAAAAACCTTTGTAGATCGCTGTAAATATTTATAGTTTCATTTTTGTACTTTCTTTATTAAATCCGGCTGGAGGACCAATTTGGGATAACTTACCAAAAAGACGAGAAAACGCATACTACGAAAAATAATCGTACATACAATGTGGATGATGTACAAATGATTTACCTATTCATTTCCTATGTATTCTGAATCGCTCCGCCTGAGATTGTTTCCTAGACTTGCTACTGCTCCCAAGAGGGCTAAAACTTCCGAACTTTCTGTTTTTCAATTTTCTCTACGACGTGGTACGTCGCGTCGAGATCATTTAGGAACCAGACGTTCGTTCACTTTTCACCTTGTCTTGGCGACAACTGTACATTTGTACGAATGCCCTACTCTGGCAGCCGCCGTAGAGTTTTTTGAAAAACAGCTCCCAAATAAACTGAAAATAAAAACATCGGCCGCGAATATTAACTCAAACATTCGGACGCGTTTACCGGCGCTCGAAAAAGGGATCCCGAGTACAAAGAAATAAATTACGCCTTCGCGAATGGCAAACGATCTTCTTACAGGCACTTTTGCAAGATATATTGTTTCGATTTTTCGGCAAAAAACATCGCAAATTCTCCCCATTTTCAACGCATAAATTTCTTCACCAATTTTTGAACAAAAAAAGTACGAGAAAAAAAAAGAGGAGAAAAGTAAGAACTAAACTTTTTCTCGAGTTTGAAAAACGAAATTTTGAAATATACAGGCCGGACTTACCGAATTTATATTTCGAGGAATCGCAACATTATGGTATATTTTCGAAGTAGAGAAGTTCTAATAAAGGAAATTGAAATGCGGACAATAATTGCGGTTTGGATAGAAGAAATTTGATGTTCTGAGTTCAGTAATTGGCGAATCTACATCTCACATGTTATTTAATATGACATTGTTTCTTGCTCTCAGCTCTTCAGTCTTCAAGTGCTTGAAAATACAAACTGAAACTTTTTACGGGCAGTTTGGAAAAACAAAATGAGAAGGGTGCTTATCTATGCGGTTTTTTAATTCATACTCGGCGTTGGAATACAAAAAAAAGAAACCTTTTTGCATGCATCAATACGAATGAAAAAATGATAAGAGGAGCAAGACACGTCGCTGAATGCAACGGTATATTTGGGGTAAATGAGCTCTTGTTGTACACAGTCTTCGTAATAAAACTCTGGTGTTAAGTGCTATTGTACATGGCAATTAGAAATCGGTAAGCTATAAATTACATTATGTATATGGTTTGTAAATTGTTGCCCTTATTGTCGATAGATAATATGATTGAATTATATAGAAAGTGCTAGTGCAAAATCTAAAATGTGTAATGGAAGGATCAAAACTGGTTCAGAATGTTCAGAACAACTTCTTATAATGCCGCATACACCTAACTTTCAAAGAACTAATAACTGTAGTCAATAATCCCTTGTCACTGCCATTTAAATACAGGATGCTTTGCTCTACTTTGCTCCCCCAATGACAGTGAAAAGGGTCGTGGACCAAAAGTTGCCTCGCTAGTGTTCCAAAACTCGTCCCTCCCTTGAAAAAAGTTTTATTCTCTTAAAATTCTTAAAATACTGCAAAATGTTCAAAAAATGAACCTATGAGGAAAGAACTGGAGAGGAAAGCAAATAATGAGCTATGAAAAGCAGATAATAGAGGATACAAGGTGTACATCCTTCTTAGAAAGGAAAAAATTAGCACAGGAGAGAGAAAAGTGAAGAGACGTAACCTACTAGTCGAGAGGCAGAAATATAACAACATATGAGACGTTGGAGTTGAAAAACATACTCAGCGACCAGAATCAGCTTTTCAAGGAAAACGCATCCAGTTTCGTATGTGCATGAGGAACATGTGTTGGACTTTCGACAATTTCTGCACTCTAGGCTTCGGCAACACTGAATGTGTTGTTGATGGATCGGATTCAGTGTCGCCCATCTCACATGTGTTGATCTCAAAAACTTTATCACATGGCATGGTTTTTGATTCAAGCTCGTAACGTGACCACTTTTCCAGGGTGGGTAGAACAGAATCTTGCAAGTTTGTGTAAATAAAGAAAACTTTGATACTTTTTAAAATGTTTAACGAAACTATGTTAAGCGTGTAATTTCGTTAGCAAGACTTCTCTTCACAGCTTCTTTTCAAAAGCAGGCAGAAAAAAGAAAGAAAGAATGAAATTGAAAAATGCCAGGGTGGGCAACCAATAGTCTCAGCCCCCTCCCTTCTCCTAACCTTAAGGGCCTGTCTCGATTCCACGTCATATATTCATATTTTTTAGAGTATAGCAAACAGATACTTTTACTATATTAACTTGGGTGTCTACAGTATAGCACTTGCAAGTCGTACTATATGGAAGTTGCCGTCTCTACTCGAACAATTTTTACCATTGCAGGGTGTCTACTGGTCTCGGAAGTCCCGGAACCCCTGGGAAAGTGTCTGAGGCTAAAATTAGGTCCCGGAAACCCGGAAAAGTCCCGGAATTCACTTGACTATTACCAAAGGTCTCGGAATTTTTTACCGATGTTGGACACAATTTTCCCCCAAAGCTTGGACTGTTTCCCCAGTACATGGAGACTGCTTTGTGCATAGTCCAGATCGATAACTATCACCCTTCAAATACACGCACGCACTATACATTAGAAGAATACAGGTTGAACTGTTGTATATATTGAGCAAAACATGGTATTTTTTGCACCCAAATTTTTCCCGAAAGCGTCTTACAAAGCCCTTTTTCTATGTTCAGTTTTTAGTATGTTATTTTATTCTCCTGTTTTATCATCATCTTTGAGCTTCCGAACCATGCTATTACTAGCGCTCTTAGCGCCTGTAACCCATAATATTGAATTTATATTTCTTTCAATCTCATCCTATGACTGTTTATAGGTCTGTTTGCACGCTTTCAGTTCACTGAATAATTCAGTTTTCTTAATTCTACAAACTGAAAAAAATCTTATTTGTAAGTTTTTTGATGCGTGTAAACAGTTTTTTGACTTTTTTGAACAACTCTTAAGTTGAAATATACGATACGAGATTCACTGTGTCTGAACTCCATAGTTTGTTGTTGTTTTCATGGAAGAAGTGTATTTAGAAAAAGAACATGCATCATTAGACAAGGCCGGAGACAGGTGGGGTGATGCTGAAACAAAGCTTACCTATAGTATACTAAAGTAAGTGCAGGCAATTACGCCACCCTAAGGTTTGATGGCGCTTGGGAGGCCAACTAAGGGTCCAACGAAAAATATAAATACCTCTTCTTAAACATCAACCTTTTACCCACTTCTCACTAAAATTTCAACCCCTACCCCTATTCCCTTCTGTACCCCAGCCCTTTGATGAAATGTTGTCAAAGCGGTGTCTACCAACACGTGCAGGTAATTACGCTGCCTAAAAAAATTCGTTTAAAATCATAAAATAATGCTCATAAATTGTTCAAAATCATCTATTCAAGTGAAAATACCATAGAATATTGAATTACAGTAGCCTTCCAATTATCCGCCCTGAATTTGGCCGTCCGTCCTCGCCGCATTAACCGTCTTGACCAGGGCGGATAAATCGCCTTTTCCAAAAAATCAGTAAAATCAGAATTTTGCGTCAGAAAAACGAGTAAATTAAGGTTCGTCAAAGTCTTATCACGGAATTTTTTTCAAATTCATCTAGTGCATAATATATTTTATTGTACCTTTTACTATACTACAAATAAAATTCGACTCGTTGAATACATTTCCTGTCACTTAATTGAAATAATATAAATATTGGGAATAAAATTTAATGAATAAGGGTCAAAATTATTAAATAAATTCACTATCATTTAATTTAAATTTATTAATTTTAATTTTAGTAAAATCTGACCTATTTCGGATTATCCGTCTTTTTGGTTATCCGCCCTGTCTTTCGCCCGAATTAGGGCGGATAATCGGAAAGTATTCACTGCAAATGTAGAGTTACAATAATTTTTAAAAGTTTCGTAAAAAATTGCATCGGCACTTGTTTTGGCTTCACGTTACCACTAAAATCTTTCCACAGATCAAGAAGTCGAATGGATCGGAAATGTTTTCGGCTTTTTGATGTCTACTTTGGTACCAGCATCGACTGTGAGACTCAACTAGCGTCACCTACCTTTTTTTCATAGAGATTTCGGGTGGTGGCATAATTACCTGTACTTACCTTAATGAATTTTCTAGTCATTTTGAAAACAGTCTTATAACTCAAAATTTAAGGCCCTTTTGAAAATTATTTTTTAGTCCATTTTGCGTAATGAAATCTAACTAGCCTTTGTAACCGTACAAGGCTCATGAAATTCCGGAGTGAATAGGTACTTTTATATCAGACGCAGCTTTACAGTCATTAGAAGCTTGATTTGCTTTTCTCAACTTTTAGAATACACCGAAATAAAACGAACAGTGCAATCAGTGTTACCAGGTATCACAACTTTACATTCAAAAATCTTACGGAGCTAATTGAGTTCAAAACTGAAATTGTACAACTTATGTACCACATATTGTAAATGTACGACAAATTGTACCACTGAAAGTAAAATGTACCACCACATCTGGGAACACTGGCAGCTAACACTTCACAATTCATAGACTGAATACGTCAGTCAGTTCTTAATATGGTTTCTTCAATTTTATTCTCTTCGCATTGTTCCTTCATTCGTTCATTTCTACACCCCCCCCCCCCAAATCTACCGAACAAGTGAATGACTGAAGTAGTTCGTTTGGGTGACCGAGAAGTAGTGAACTGAGTCATTTAAATGAAGTGAACCGTCTATCACTTCTACCTCTTCAGGTGTGCATCACCTTATATATCCGTTGGTTCCTTCCGCTGTGCAGGAAGTTCAGTGGGAGAATTGCTTTCTGATTGGACGGTGTGAAATGGGGATACAATGTTGACTAACATGCAACAAGAAAATACCTTCTTCCTTTTATCTGTTCATGCTGGATGCTGGAAGCCGCGAGCTACTTCATCAGAGTGTCAGTTTCTATTTTTTTGCGCATTTTTGTCACACAGCTCCATTTCTTAATTGGTTGTCATGACGGTATCTCAGTGGGAGAGCTCCTTTCCAGTTTGAGACTGTTTGAAATAGGGATACTGTGTTGACTAGCAACGAGAAAATATCTTCTTCTTTTGTCTGTTCATGCTGGATGCTGGAAGTCGCGAGCTACTTCATCAGGGTGTTCGCTTCAATTTATTGCGACATTTTTGTCACGCAGCCCCATCTCTTAATTGGTTGTCATAGTAGTGTCTCTCTCTCCTTTGGCACATTCATGCAGGTGTTTTCCATTCCTGCACAAAACTGACTGATCGTCGGATACAGTATAAATAAATAATTCGAACATCGACTCGAATAAGGCGCGCGTAAGTAATTTAAAAATGAAGCGAGATAAACGAAATTTCCAACGCCATCTGCGCGAGCTAACTGTTGCATAAAATCGCCACTTCGAGCCCCGCTCACGTTTCCTAATTACTGTTAGGTATTTCGGATCCATGGCTACATAAGTACAAACTGCTAATGGAATACCGAATGAGGTACAGGATCATTTGGCTGCGCCTAGAATTACTATATACATACTCTATTTTCCACTTCGCAAAAATCAAATCGCTCTCGCGCGATTGAGTTTGTCGGAAAAGTAACTCAACGGTTAGTTTGCTGAACTAGGTAAACGTATAATCAATCGGTAGACGGAAATACTCGTATAACGATTCATTATAAACGCTCCATCAGACAGATGTTTACTATTGGAAAACAAACAAAAGGTCTTCGTATCGATTTTGCTCTCCGAATTTCGCTTTACATGCCTGCAGCATGAACCGTTGAGTGTACTCGGTATTCACTAGGTTGCTTGAACTCAGCTACTTTCTTCCAATGTAGAAATGAATGAGCAATAGTCCGGGATATTCCGAAGAAGATAGGAAGAAAGGGCTCTTCTCGGAGCTTTTCTTGAATATAAGGACGATTGACATTATTAGTACGAGGGCAATATTTAAAGAATATAATACCCGGATTTAACGATCCTAGAAGACAGAGAAAGCAACAGGCCTCCCGGAAAGATATACAGGACAACACATCCCCTTGGAAAATTTGCTATGGAATATGATTTCTTCCATCTTACGCAAAAAAAAAAAATTGGTGAAAGCAGCTTGAAGAAATAATTTTGAAAGGCTTGATAGTTTGAAATCAGTAGGAAGAAGGGGTATAAAGTACTGATTATATCGTTCCTGCCCCCAATTTGAGTAATAATAAACTTTTTTTTTGTTTGACGAAAAACTGGTGGGGAGTAATACCATCAAAGATATCTTGCACAGATGGCCACACTGATTCTACCCAAAACTACCGTAGAAAATGCTTTTGAAAAAGTCTGTTGCGGCTGTATAGTGCGCCGAAGTTGATTTCTCAGAAGTTGAATACCACTAAAGAAAATAAAAATTTGAATTCTGAAAGAAAATCGCTGTGTTCTCTATAAAACATTAAAATAGAGGTTTCTGAGTGACGATTTTGAAAGTTCGTTGGGTATTTTTCCGAACGGACTAACATCGTTTTGTGCCCCAACATCTGAATACGCTTGAAAGGGAATACTAGACTTTCCTTGAAAAATTGAATAAAGTACCGTAACAGAGGAGTTTTTTCGGTCACGGAATTCAAAATTTTCAATTCATCAAAACTCGACTTGGGCTCCAAAATATAAAATTACATTCTGAAAGGGGTGGAATTGACCATCTAGAAAAATTTGATTAGGTATCTAAGTGGCAGGTTACGGGTCACTGATTTCTGAACATTTCATCAGATAGTTCACCCGACAGCGATTTTAGCTTCAAGACCTAAATTCCATATTCTTGAATGAGCAAACTTGACTTCACTTGAAAAATCGAACAACGTTTCAAGATTGAAGTTTATTGGAACTCTGAATTTGAAACTATCCTTCTAGAAAATACACAGGAAATACATGCAGGGACGTACTGAAGAGTTTTTCCTGGAGGGGGAGGGGAGGGGTAAAAATTGTGAAAGTCCCAACTGACTCAACGCAGAATTCCCAACTATCAAAGCAAAAAAAAAAAAAACTTTCAACTTGTTGGGTTTCAACTGCTAAGTGAAAAATTCCTACTGGGGGGTTGCCTCCCTGCCCCCTGCGGTACGTCCCTGAATACATGATACGTTACCCCCTCGATTCCCTAGGTGTATTAGCTTGGAAGGGCATTGTTATGAAATTGAAAGACAAAACATAATATAACTTATTAAATAAAAAGAAAACCGAAAGTCAATACAAGGCGCAACTATAGAAAATGATAAAAACTAAGTGATAAAGTAATTAGTTACCGTGATGCACTGAAGCAATAGAAGAAAATAAAAAATAAGAAAACAGGAATGAAATGAAAAATATGAGCAAAAACAAAAACCAGCCTGATAATAGATCAGTTCCACTCAAGGCACATACAATAATAGTATTGATCTTGATACTGTATTGAAACTATAAAATACAAATAAATAATATAATAGTAAATTGTCATTACAGAACTCAAAAATAGTAGACGGAATTAAAAGAACAGGACTTGAAATTTCATTCTAAAAATGGGTATATTTTGTCTTTACTCGGCAATAGCGTACATAGGACTTCTTTTGGGAAACAGGGAGGGAAGGAGATGCAGATAACAATTTTACTGGTGAAACAGTGGTGGATTCACAAAATTATTTTTGATTTGACCAGAAAAAGAAAATGATATGCGGGTAAATTTTAAGAAAAATAAAAAATACCTAAAATTTTGCTAAAAAACCTTTAACATTTTTTAATTACTCGATGAGGGGGAGGGGGAAGGAGGTATATCTCTTCTTTTTTTTTTTAATATGCAACATTTTTTCTCAGAAAATCAAAATATGATTTTTTGGCTTGCTGTGCACAAAAATTCGATCAAATTTTCCATCCAGTTCCAATCTGGGCCCGAGAATCGTAAATTTCCACTAAAAGTTGGCAAAGTTGGCTGTAGTAGGAAAATTGACCACAGTATCGACATATTTAGAAAATCAAACAAATTATTTGAATACGAGATCAATCAGATTATCAGTAAAACCCCAACGTGGGCTTCAAAATTCAAAATTGACACCTTCAAATGGGCAGAATTGAACCGAATTGTAAAATAGACCAACGCGTCAGAATCGATTTTCTCGTGGCTTACTGATTTTGATAATCCAGTAAAATCTTTGAATTCGTTCCAAACAGGGCCCCCATAATCTAAATTCGACTCCTTCTAAGTTCAAACGAGCAAAATTGACCCGTCTGGAAAACTGAACAAAATATGAGACTAGGGGATTCCGGGGATGTTGACTTCGAAGATTTAATCGGATGTTTAATCCCACCCCACTTGGAGCTCCACAATTCCAATTTGATTATTTTAAATAGGTAAAATTGACTCAACTTTGAGACAGAAAAAGAAATTGACAATGCCCATGTTAATGACTTTTGATAAGAATGGGAATTCATCAGTGAAAATTTTATGGACATACACAAAGGCGATGATGTAACTTGATTTTTTTCGACAAATGCGGATAATTTTTCGACAAAATCTGATTCTGCTTTTTTGTTTAAAAGTCTTCTGGGTGTACTTTTTTTCTCCTCCTACAGTCATGGAGCAGAGAGGCCTGCAAATGAGAAAATTAAGCAGGGTACAAAAATACTGTTTTCGACCGATGTGGAAATTTTTCTCAACAAATAAGTGTGGTTAAAAAACGTATTTTTTTAACGTAAGAAGTTGATCATTCAAAATTTCGAGAGGAGAGGGAGGGGTGCACCTCTTCATTTTTAAAAGAAAATTTTCTTATCAGAATTGGATTCTACGTATTATTTATAATACTTCTGTAGTTCGATGTATATTTTCTTTAACCATTCATGGTCTGAGAATCAAATTTCTTTTCAAAACAGACAATTCCATGATACCCGTACCTTGACATTGTTTGATATTTTATGTTGGGTCAGTTCTACCTATTTGAAGGGGTCAGCAATCCTGTGATCCCTAATCGTAATTAGATTCGAAATCTGACTGAATTTCCGTAATTAGCAACCCGAAAACTGCCCTGTTCCAACATGTTCGTTTTCCAAGTCGAGCCAATTGTGCCCTTTTGATGGTGTATAATTCGGATTCTGGAGCCCATCATTGAAATTTTATTAGAAATCGAATTACACGTTCGAAATCAGAATCCCAGAAACACCTTATTCCACTAATTTGTTCGATTTTCCAAATTCGGACAATATTGCTCATTTGAAGAGGTCGCATTTGATTTGGGAGCCCGAATCGAGGTTTGACCAGAAGTCTGATTTGATTTTCGATGTTAGAAACCCAAAAAACTCTCATCGTAGTACTTTGTTCAATTTTTTCAACGAAATCAGTTCGGTTCCTTGGTAGGGGAAAAAGCTAATTCAACGCTTAAAACGCGATCGAATCTAAATCTGATTGACTTTCCGAAATTAGCTACTCAATGGATTCTTATTTCAATACATTTTTCGACGAGTTTCCTTTTGAAATTCCAAAGTAGGTGAAACGTTCCAGCCCCACTTTTGGAAGAATTTTTCTTTATGCTAAGAGAACCTGTACATTTAAAATCAAATGAAACTGCATTCAGTGGCGTTAGAATGGGGTTTGGAGGAGGGTGTAAAAGATTGTTTTTATCCCCCAACAGTAAACAATGTTGGAAAATGGAAAAATAAACGCGCCGAAAAATTTTCAGAAACGAGATTTTTCACTTGTTAACTAGTTGGTAAAATCTTCGTGGCGTTCCAAAGTGAGTAGAATTTTCCTATTAGGGTCCACTTTTGACGGTTTTTTTTTTTTTAATTGTTTGTTTGTTAACGGGAATTGTAACTTACTGTCCTCCTACATAAGAATCATCCAACGTCACCGACCCCATTTTCACCTTTTCCCTGGCTTTTACTTACTTTTTGGGTAAAAAGTCTGATCCATCGAAAGTTGGGATTCTGTACGTACTAAATTGGTTCCGATTTTTTACCTCCTGTGTTTGGTTGGCTTACCCTCTGGGCAGGCTTGAAATATTTAAAAAATGTTTCTGTCAAGTTTTAGGAAACTTAGTAAAAGATAACACAGTGGGTAGAAGTTCTCGTGGAAATTATTAATACCTTTCGAGACATGAGCTTCAGTCGAGAGATTGGCCTACAAATTATTTTCGTTCTTAAATTGATGTTTTTGGGGTCGTGAAATCCATTAGGGGTTCTTTTCTCTTTCTCCTTCCCCCTTTTGGGTTTACAAGGGCTGCTTCTCAATTTTGTTCCAATCTATATATTATATTAAAAGAAACTAATACGAGTTCATCCGACTGTTCAATCTGGCCGAGTTGCTTTATTTTTAAAAAAATTTTTTATGAAGGGTATTTATATGTAGATATACCTCCTAACTTTGACCCTACTCAGGTTATACTCAAACGCGACTTAATTCATGAGGTAAAGAATTTGTTTTGCTCTAAGAACACTCACTGGATTATGACCTTTCATTTGAGCTTCTGACCACTCAAATCGGTTAAGTCGGAGGACAGTAGTTGTGAGCGGACATACAGCTTCACTTTTGATATTGTAACGAGATTCGCACCGAAAAACGCACGAAAACACGTACTAAGAACTTTTAATGCCACTTTAATACAAACGCACAAAAACAGTAGTTAGATCGCTTGAAAAGGCACGATTTATCGCATACAAAAACTAGACTGTACGGCGACGGCCAGCTGCCTTTATATACCCCGGCGTTATCGGCGAAACTTCTTATCGCTTTCGTTATCTAACTTCTATTCTGTTGCTCGAAACGTGTCGATCTTTCCTCGCTTATCTCGAATGTTTGGGATTATTCGCCCCAATATTTTCAATATTTTTCTTGACTCAAAGATCTATATCTTAGGTTCTAATTGAGGTAAAGAATTTGTTTTTTCTAAGAACACTCAGTGGATCAATGATCTTTCATTTGAGCTTCTGACCACTTAAATCGGTTGATTCTGAGGACAGTTGTGAGCAGACATTCAACTTGACTTTTGATATTTTTAAGATGTTTCTTAACTAAAATATCTATATCTCAGGTTCTAATTGAGGTAAAGAATTTGTTTTGCTCTAAGAACACTCACTGGGTCATGACCTGTCACTTGAGTTTTTAGCCACTCAAATCAGTTGAGTCTGATGACAGTTGTGAGTGGACATTCAACTTGACTTTTGATATTTTCAAGATTTTTCTTTGACTAAAAGATCTATATCTCAGGTTCTAATTGAGGTAAAGAATTTCTTTTGCTCTAAGAACACTCAGTGGATCAAGACCTTTCATTTGAGCTTCTGACCACTCAAATCGGTTGAGTCTGAAGACAGTTGTGAGTGGACATTCACCTTGACTTTTGATATTTTCAAGATTTTCTTGACTCAAAGATCTATATTATACTTCCAATTAACAACTAATGCTGCGGAGCAGCACGGGTCTTCTAGTTTCCACATTATTTATGTTTGAATAAGTTTTTTGGGCCGCTGAATTCATGTTCGGAGTTCTTCTCCCCTTAACATTACTCGCGGAGGGCATATCTTCAGTTATTCCGATTTCCATGTTTTTTGTGTCTGAATAAAGGTTTTCTGGGTCGCTGAGTTCAGTCTTAAGCCTCTTTTCCCCTCCTTCCCGTATTATTCGAGCTCCTCAAGGGCCGAACTTGAAATTGGAATAATTAAAGATCAGCCTCCTAGCTCATAAGGTCAGAGAGAATCCAAGAAATGAACTCAGCGATCCGAAAAACATTATTCAAACATAAATGATGTGGAAATTGTAAGAAAATTGAAATCACTGTGAAAATCATCGTTCTGTGGAGGCCGAAGGAGGACAGGAATGGGGAGACCGATTTCAGACATTGATTGAACGCTCCTGAAAACCCCAATCTTGCTCTCATGGAGAGGCTCCTCCTCAATCAAAGTTCCAGTTCCAAAAGTCAAAGGTAATTCTCGTGAGAACTTCAGCTTCCTTGAGTCACGGGTTCTCCTTTACTGATTTTGCTCAGACTTGGTATGATTTCTTTTTCTTTTAATATTTGAAACAGATTTAGAGAGTGTGCCAACAGCACAAATGAATTCTATTCTTCCACCATGAGTATAACTAAAGTGTACCCTACTGTATACTGAGAGATTAAACCTACAGGATGGAATTTACTAATTCCGGTGTCGTCGGTTTGATAACAACGAACTCATTACCTTCCACGTGGCACTGTGTAGTGTCACAATCTCTACAGGCGCTGCTGAATAATGTTAAACACAGACCGTGAGATAAATTCGGACTCGAAATCATTTACCTCGGTAACACAGATCTCGTGTACCAGTTTTCGGGGAGTATCCAAATTGCTCGAGCACCCCTAGTACCGCAACTATCTCTTAATTCTCCCGCCGCAAATTCGCAATTTAGCAGCCTCGCAGAAAACAATGAACCGTGGGACGAGAAGACGAAACTGGAGCCGAAATTACTACGCAATTAGCGAGCGAACGGAACATCCGACGGAAGACCCGAGCTTTTTTCTGTCGGTTAAAATCGCGCTTAAGAATTGCGTAGGGGATGAAGAGGATATAGACACAGAAACTAATAATTAAGTTTTTTAAAATCGAGTAATTGTATCCGTAATACCCGAGGCCTGCTGCACCTCTTTTATTATAATTAGTCGAAGGACTAAAAACCAAAAATAATTTCTTAATGGAGTCCGGGCGTTTTTTCCTCTCCGAAAAAACGGCAGGTACTTTAGTTGAAAAGGTAGGAAGGCGAAGAGATAAATACCAAAAATTAACATACCTTATCAAAAATGACCCGCGAAAATGAAAAGGCTATCTTTCTAAAAGGTCGGTATTCTAAAGAGAAAAATATTTCGGTCGTTTATATTCATTACGGTTGGAAAAAATGTCAAAGCCGTATAATGGCCGTGCCGAATTATTAAATTCGAAGACAGAAGAGTAAAAAGAGCAGAACAGCGGAAGGAAACAAACAAAAAATTGCTACAAATTTTTTTGTTCGCCATTCTTGAAGGTTTTCAGAAACTAGGTAGGCGTACCTATATATACGCTTTTCCTAACAATGTACACAAATGTGTGGAGTGCTCTTCAAGAGGCAGCACAATGGCGAATGGTGTACGCTGTGATTATCGAGATCAGTCCAAGTGAAACGTTACACAACTTTGGGCATGCTATACACACAGTATACGTGTTCTGGCTTCTTTTTTTTACGCCTCTTTTGGTACACGAGACCGAGCTGGTATACGGTTTCATTTTGTTAAATCCATTGTTGCGAGAGCTTTTCGAGTTCTCGAGGTCGTAACGTGGTCAGAAGAGGAGAGCCCGCGCGCGGTTACCGCCGCCAAATTCAGCGGAGACTGATACGAGTTATAGTCGAATTTTCGCCGAGCATCGCGACAATAAGTAGCTCTGTGACGTGTCTGTACCTCGTGACTGGACTCGGCGACTTTTGGTCGTGACCAGGAAAAAGGAAACAAATTAGTGGAGCTTTTGAAGCACTGTGCTACATGGAACTCCAGCTCACGTCAGGAATTCCGGCATTGTCGCTTATTTTAGCATTTTATATGCTTTTACTACCGGGTATACTTGAGCAAAAACCGTAACGCTCCCCCAGTAACATTCCTGTTACTATGACGTCATACTACTGGGTGTACTTGAGCGAACACCGTAACGCTCCTGTCACTATGACGTCATACTACTGGGTATACTTGAGCGAAAACTGTAACGCTCCTGTTACTATGATGTCATACTACTGAGTATACTTGAGTGAAAACCATAACGCTCTCCCAGTAACACTCCTGTTACTATGACGTCATACTACTGGGTGTACTTGAGCGAACACAGTAACGCTCCTCCGTAACGGCCCCCTGTAACGCTCTTGTCACTATGACGTCATATTACTGGGTATACTTGAGTGAAAACCGTAACGCTCCCCCTGTAACGGTCCTGTTACTATGACATCATCTGGGGCTGTGGCTCGACGGGAAGCTGTCGTTCCGCGAACACTTCCGAAGGGCGGCGGAGAAGACGGACCGTGTGGCCGGGCAGCTGTCACGTCTGATGGCGAACCTGGGCGGACCGAAGGAGCAGAAGAGGAGGCTGTACGTGAACGTCGTGATATCAGTCCTGCTGTATAGAGCGTTGGTATTCGCGGACGCTATCCAGATCCCATTCCGAAGAGAGGAGATGGAGAGGGTCCAGCGGAAAGTCGCGTGAGGTGCGTCAGCGCGTACCGTATCGTTTCGTCGGAGGCGGTGGGCGTGCTGGCGCGCTTGCCACCTATCGAGCTGAAGGTCGGCGAGATGGCGGAGGTCTACTATTCGCAGAAGAAGGCGAGAACACGACAGGAGGCGCGCCGGATGAAGCGTGGCATTCAGCTGACCCCGCTTCAGAGATGGAAGGACAGGCTCGCCCTTTCTTCCAAAGGCGAATGGACCAGAGGGCTGATTCGTGAGCTCGACCTGTGGACGAGTAGGAAGCACGGGAATCTGAACTTCCACCTGGCCCAGGTCTTGAGCGGCCACTGGTGTTTCGGCACGTACCTGCACCGGATGGGGATAGCACCAAGCGCAGAGTGCACGCTCTGCAGAAGCAGAGAGGAAGACACGCCGTGGCATATGCTATTCGCGTGCGACGCCTGGGAGCAGGAGAGGCAGGTGGTGGTATCGATCGATTCCGGATACGGCCCCCTTGCGCCGGATACTCTGGTCCTGGAGATGCAGAGGAGCCGCAGCGGTTGGAACCAGGTGTCAGCCTTTGTCTCGGCCATCATGCGGAAGAAGATGGAGACAGAATGGTTGAGACAAAGGGCTGATGGATGAGGTGAAGTTGCTGCTACTACTGCGGCGGTGGATCTCGTTCGACGAGGGCTGGAACAGACAAAGTCTGATGTGATGGGTGAGTGAAGAAGGGGCAGCGCGTTCGGCTGTAGGGGACCTGAGCGCTCAGGGAACGTGGACCTCGGTCAGTAGGGAACCCCACGGGTGCGGTGTCGTAGGGGCCACTTTGGCATGCGTGCATCGTCATGCGTTCCACCACACCATGACATCATCATACTAGTGAGCATACTTGTTTATTTCTTCCAGCCAGGGGTATACTTGAGGGAAAACCGTAACGCCCCCTTTGACACGCTCCCCCCGACACGAAGCTAGGGCCCTTTCGAGCATCACCTGAGAGATGTCAGGGTTCTTATAAAGTGTTAAACTTTTTCAGTTTTAAAAATAAGACACAACATGTTCATTAAACTTTTTTCAATCTCGTCGAATCCTACCAGAGTACATACTGTAAATTGGGGCTATTTTACCCATTTTTCGCTGGGGTAAATGGACGACTGTTATTGAAAGCTATCAATAGTGGTATAATTGAAAAGTGAACTATGCGAGGAAAATATCCATTACAAAAATAATGACCTTGGACTCGGGGGTCGGTAGTTATGACGTCTGAACGTCGAATGGTAAAGTTAAACGGCTTTGGGGCTACTTTACTCATTACAAAAAATTCACGCACAATTGTGGCAGAACGTATGTAGGTATTCTGAACAAAAATGTTGAGAAATGACCCGAAAACAAATGCACTTCGAGATTCTCCTATGAATATGATGATGCGAATTTATAACACACGATCACAACAAAATAGAAACCTAGATACATAGGCTGTCGCTAAGTAACTGAGACTAAAATACGTACGGCCCACCAACGCTACCTATCGGCGTTTCAACGCAATAGGGGAATAATTTGGTTCATTAGCTATCAATTGATACCACGCCGAGCTCATTTGATTGAAAACTCGCTGTTCCAGACCAATTTGAGAGAAACCATATGCGTTGACCCCTACAGGTTTTTTAAATATTTTTTTTTAAGAAGGAAAAAAGCATATAATTACAAAATTTTTTATTAATCATCATCTTCATAATATCTTTTTCAAAATAAGCGCCATTCATGGCTATACAGGCGGCCATTCGTTCTTGCCATTTATCAAACGTTTTCGCATATTCCGCCGCCGGTGAGGAGGAGAAAAACATCTGCATCGCAGTAATGCGACTTCTTGATTTGTGTCGAATTGACGACCCCATAAGGCTGCCTTCAGTTGAGGAAATAACCAAAAGTTGTAGGGGGTGAGGTCAGGACTGTAGGGGGGGGGGGGTGCATTGTGATTTTTTTTAGAAGTCATCACCGCGGAGCAGATGTTTTTCTCCTCCTTACCGCCAGCGAAATACGCGGAAACGTTCGATAAATGGCAAGAACGAATGGCCGCCTGTATAGCCATGAATGGCGCTTATTTTGAAAAAAATATTCGTGTACTCAATGAAGATGATGACTAAAAACAAAATGTGTAATTGTGTGCTTTTTTCCTTCTTTAAAAACCTGTAAGGCTCAACGCATATGATTTTTTTTAAATTGGTCTGGAACAGCGAGTTTTCAATCAAATGAGCTCGGCGTGGTATCAATCTATAGCTAATGAACCAAATTATTCCCATATTGCGTTGAAATGCCGATAGGTAGCGTTGGTGGGCCGTGCGAGTTTTAGGCTCAGTTACTTAGCGACAGCCTATGTATCTAGGTTTCTATTTGTTGTGATCGTGTGTCATAAATTCGCACATCATATTCATAGGAGAATCTCGGAGTGCATTTGTTTTCGAATTTATCGGGGCAAATATGCGTCTGTACCGACTTCCATAGGCAGGTACATTAATTCTAACATTTTCCAATAATGTGGGATTTTTCCATGGATGATATCATAAAGGAAGGTGAGTAGATAAATTTCTCTGAGTTTTTCCAAAGTTATTAAATTGTAGCCAGCTAACAGTTCGCTGTATGATAGGTCTTTTGGGTTATAACGGAAATCTTTGTAATATAGATACTGTAGAAATTTCTTTTGGATATTTTCTAAATTTTTTTTGTGATATTTTGGGAGAGATGACCAAACGACATTTCCAAATTCCAAGTGCGGTCTGACCAAGGAAAAGTAAAGTAATTTTAAAACAGAATTTTTTAAATGTTTGCTATTTCTTACGATGAACCCTGCTATTCTCTTAGTTTTCTTATAAGCACTCTCGAGCTGCTTACTGAATGTTAGGTTGCTACTGATGTTAATTCCTAGATCTCTTACAGTCTCTACCCTTTGAATTTCTCCTCCGCCTACTGAGTAAGATTTCTGTATTCTATTTCTTTTTTTCGTAAAGGTTATTTGCCAACACTTTTTTAAAATTAAAAGCAAGCTTATTTTCAATACTTCACTGACTGAGGCAGTCAGTATCCTGCTGTAATTTAAGGCAGTCACCTGGGAAAGATATGGTTTTATAAATTTTCAGATCGTCTGCATAGAGAAGTACTTTAGAGTGTTTTATTTTTGTGTAATATCATTAATATATATCAAGAAAAGCAATGGGCCTAAGTTTGAACCCTGCGGCACACCAGAAGGGCAATTGAACTCTTCTGAGTACACTTCTTTATAAGATACATATTGCTTTCGATCGGATAAATACGAGTTAAAAAAGCCTACAAGGTGGTCATCGATCTCCAAACTCATTAGCTTTCCTAATAAAATAACATGGTTGACCCCCATCAAATGCTTTTTGAAAGTCGGTGTAAACCACATCCACCTGCTTTCCCTGATCGACTGCTGCATTCATGTGACTCATTAGGTTGAGCAGATTTGTTTGAATCGATTTTGAAAATTGTATTTTTTAAATCTTTAAAACGGCGTAGCCCCTTCAATGTGCTCGTATGCAACTTTTTGTACATAACTTTTTCCTTTTCATCGAGTACTATGCGTACCTAGCGGGTTCTTGAACGAAGTCCGGACACCCTGTATACAGCGTCTTATTGTTTTATTAAAAATCTTAATTACAGCTCATAAAGGGGGTCCAAAAGTTAGTTCACAATGTGAATGAACTTTCCTTAGAAATTGTGAAATAACTTTTGGACTCCCCCCCCCTTGTATAATTAACGTACCCAAAGTGTGTGTGGCCGTAAACACTCAGAGGAGTATCAACTTTCATCATGATGAATTTCATATGTTTCTGTTTGTTGTATCATGCATCAACCCTGGAAAATGACTCATTTATTATATAACTGACCTCCTGGGAGGTTGAGCTCCTCCCTTGCTCACGGGCCTATTTCTTCCTTCTCGAAAACCTAGGTAAATTGCATTACTTTTGATTTGTCGAAGGATACAGTGACAGAATAACCCACATTGGTAGAGTGACTCGAATTTGGCTAATTCAGGGTCGACAGCCAACTACTTGGAAAAACAAGTTCCAACAGGCGACATTTTTGAAGTCTCCTCCATATTCTTGTTTCAATGTAATTAAATACGCAAACGAATTCTAATAACTAGAAACAGGAACACGGTAAGACACGAGAACTGTAAGCTGATACGTGTTGTATCTTTACGGTAAGTGCTCGAGAAAATTCCAGCAAAAAGTAATCACGACGTCGCAGATGGATTTTCAGCAGTTTTCTTCCCGCTGTGAGAGGCGTCGAGGTCGACCGTCGACTGAAAGTTTAACTCGTTGTTAAAGTTATTCATAATTTCCGGGATATGGTGTGAGAGAGCGAGTTTAAAAGTACCTAGGAAAACACTACTTCTTTTTTGCAGTTTTCGTTTACATACTATCATGCGTGTCACGTCGAATACTTTAAACTTTCAAAATAATGAATTATTAATGCAAATTTCATTTTACGAGCTAATTTAATGAATTCAGATTTCATTCGCTACGTATACTTGAACAGCGTGTATTCGTCGTATTTGCAGAATCTCGCGAGGTGGTAAGGCCTTTCGCGTTCGCGTTCGCCTTTCGAACTACGTACAGGTTTACAAATCGAAAAGCTGGAAGCTCGGTTTCGGATTCCGGGTGCGGGCTAGCCCGGCTCCGACAATAACGGCGATGAAAATTAATTTTTTCCTCCTCGTTTTCCCAACTCTGCATCTCGGTCTCTCTCGCTCTTGTTGACAAACATAATGTCATGCTGATAAACGAGGCAGATTCGGACGGATTTGCATTCCGCCAGCCGAGAGTCGACGGAAGTGTCTGAAATGTCAGCTTCACTTTATTCGTATTAATAATAGACCGTGTGTGTGCTCGCTGCGATATTTGTACGGAGAACTGCGAGAGAAGAATCCGCGGAATGAGGATGAGGACTGAGGAGCCGAGCAGCATGGTAGACACGTGAGGAAGCCAACTCGCTGGAATGCACGAAATACGTTAACTCTATCACAACAACGTTATACAGACTTGTGCCTGTCCACGTTTAAGGGAATTTAAACTTTTTTATTTTTATTAATTTGCTACCTGAGAACCGTAATCACGCTACAACTGGGTATAATAGTTGAGCGCAGGCCAAAAATTCGTGCGCGTTTTCGGCTTTTTATTCGTCGCGACCGTAATTATTTCAGAAATTTTACGCTTTTTTATTGCCCCCGCTGGCTGCAGAAAAACGTATACGTTGGCGAGACCTTTTCTCTCTTTCTGTTTTACAGTGAGAAAGAGAGAGGACACGACCGAACCAACCGAACATCGAACAGTCGCAGGAATGTACGTAAATTTTTTAACCCCCTCAGACCCCGCCAGCTGTCGGCTTTTACGGAATCATTTTATAACCTCGGTATCGCTTTATCGACGAATCGAATTCGCATTTTCGCTCGCGCTAAATGAAATATGACACGAATTCTTTTACGTCGATTTAATTTCCAGTCTTGGTGAAATTTACGAGTTATCGACGACTACATACAATACTTACTGCTACGATGTAGTTTTTCTCATTCGCGAGCTGAAAAAAAGTTTATCGTCCGTATTGTTTTGATTAATGCCGTTTCCCGCCGATATTTATTGTCGATGTTACAACTCAAAAATACAATGGCAATGGGTACGCCTTCTTTGGTTTCTTTTTTTCCCCCCCTTTATCGTCTTAACTTTGTTTGGTGTTTACATTTCGCGTTTTCCTGCTCGCTTTTTTTCCACTTCTTTTTAATGAACTGTGGACGTGCGATGTTTAGCGCCAATTTCGAAGACAGGATACGTTGGCAGAAATATTTCCAAGCATTTGGATATAAATGATCAGCTTGCTATGGCGAATTTCATGATAAAGTTCAAAGAATTCTGTTGCAGTCTTATTCCTAAACAAGTGTAGAATCGTCTCAGAAGTCCTAAAAAAGTTGGAGAGAGTCTGTCCTAAGACAAGAAGAGTCTTAAATGAGTCTTGGGAAATTTTGTTTTTTAATTTCATGGTGTTTTTCGAAAATGGTGGATGAAGTCTCCGCCTCGAACTGAACATGGGTACACCTCCTAGAAAAATTTAATGGATCTAATGGAAGAATTTTAGATGAATGTCGGCTCAATAATTGCAATTTTGGTCTTGTTTTCTAAGTCTAGTTCAGTCAAATTAGCATTTGAACTGGAAAAACTTGCGATCGAATGATCCACGTAAAACCTATTCTTCCAACTCGTGTGTGTTTTCCTTCACAGTGGCAAACGTGCCATTCTCGTCTGTTTTTTCGAAATAACTTGAAAAGTACGAAAGATATTACAATTATTTTTTATTTTTTTATTTGAAATTTGACTTATAAGAACTGCCAAATGGTATACATCAGTATTTTTATTACAAAGGAGTAAATTACTAAGAAAATCTGGCCTACCCCAGTGGGCTGGTCAAGACGTGAACGTTCATATTAGATTAAAGTAACTCAAGATGTTTGAGCCTCTTCAATCTTCTCACGTCCATGGAGTTATCCAGCTACTCGATGGCCTCAGAGTTTGGATCTTACGACAAGGAAAGAAGGAGAGAAAGGCCAGTTACAAAATGGCGCGATAATATAACAAAAATTACGGGAGTAATGTAGGGAAGAGTAGCCCAATACCGAAAAATATTTTAAAAAACTGGGGAGGCCTATACCCAAAGGGTCTGACTAGTCTATTGTATGTATTTATCAAACTGTAGAACTACACAATTAAAAGGCTGATATTGATTACTATCCCAAAGATATCAGTTTAAAAAACCATATTCAGCATTTATTGTCCAGGAGGTTTAATCCCCTTTGCAACTTCATCAAATAGTTTTTTTTTGTTTTTTTAAAAATAATTTTAGCCCCCCCCCCCCATCTAACTCACTTCAGTCAACTCACTTTAACCAGCTCACCTTAGCCAACTCACTTTAGCCCACGGTCTAGATGAGCCACGATTAGGGTCAGTTAGTTCCGTATAAAATGATGCCAAACATGATGCCTTTAATTCAAAACAGAGGTCACCCAAAAATAAGTTTTTTTTTTAAATTATTATTATTTTTCCTTCTTACCAAATAAATGGAAAATTATGCATCATAAGGAAAATATTCAAGCTACTAAAAGATCTTGTTTACAATTCCCTACAAAATGACACCGAATATGTTGCTCCTAACAGAATAGAAAACACCACAGGGGGCCACCAATAAAGTTTGATTTGCCGAAAAATTTTCGTAGGATATTTACACAAACATCGAGAAAACAGGAACTCTCCTTTTTTGATGGCACTCTGTGCTGGTTCCCGTTTCGTTGCGGGCATCATATTCGGCATCATTTTGTGAGAAATTGTACAAAAAATCTTTTTAGTCCAATAAATGTTCCTTGTTTCTCGCCCCTAACGCAATAGGAACCGCCAAAAAGAGCCACATTATCAAAATAGTATTTAGGAGGAGGGGTATGTAACCCCTGGGAAGCAAAGCTTCAGTGGTCACTCTTGGGACTTTTAGAGCTTTCATCAGTATACGATATCAATCAAGTATGTGTTACAAAATTCAGCCTCGTGACATTTTTGTCAAACTTTTTTTTTCCCCCCCAAAAAAATATATATATAAATTAACTTATTTTCTTTGGACTAATACGAATTTTTGCTGTATTGTTAAAATAAAATTTGAAGTCCTCAATCTTTATCCGTATTTTAATAACACCGGTGTAAACACTGAGAATTTTTTGTGTGTACAAACATTTGTGGTTTCTATGTGGCCCCTTGAAATCAACTTGAGGATGAAGGCCACATGGCACCTTATAGAGTCTAGAATGAAGATTTCAGTCAACTCTTGAAAATTTTATAATGACGTATTTTACAATGAAGTAATTTGAGAACAGCGTTGAAAATAACTGGACTGGCTGGCTGAACTGACTAACTGACTGTACTGGACTGACTGACTCAACAATCTTCATTCGCCTGCGAATACCTTACCCCTTATATCAGCTTGTATTTCCTTGCGAGCCTCACGTTCCTTGTACCAGCCTGCGAGCACTATGCTCTGCTAGTGCATCATCTTGCAGACTAGTCTGCAACCACAGGAGAGCATTTTCATGTCTGCTTTGTGGACTGTGCCGACGTGAGAATGTCGTCGTCCGCTACGCTTCGCACAGCACGCTGCGCTCCATATTTTGTGGCGCGCTCATTTTTTGGACGCTACATGCACTGGTCGATGACATTGTCATGTCGGCGCAGTCCGCGAAGCAGACATGAAAATGCTTTCCCGTGGTTGCAGACTCGTCTTCAAGATTATGCACTAGCAGAGCGTAGTGCTTGCAGGCTGGTACTAGGAACATGATGCTCACAAGGGAATACAGGCCCTAAAGAGTGTGGCACTCCCAGGCGAATGAAGAGTGTTGAGTCAGTCAGCATTATTATTTTTATTTATTATTATTATTATTATTATTATTATTATTATTATTATTATCATTGTTTTCGTAACACTCTTTCTAAAACGAAGTAATTTTATAATATGTGTAAACTTAAGATGAAAATTGATGGAATTCACGTCTTTTCATACAAAAACAATTCTCTACGTTTATTTGTTCCTGAGTTATGAGAATCTGAAATAGATAGGTTTTCATGCCACACCCTATACCTATGAAAATTTATTTCAAGTTCTTCCCCGCTCTTTTTTGGACCTTTAAGGCAGGATAAAAAATGTTTTCCTGTTTGATTGTTGACAAAAAAATCCACATTATGGCAAAGGCAAGCTGCCGGCCATGTTGGGGCTAGAGAGGAGTACATTTGGTGTGATTTCACGGTCATAGCTTTGTAAGCAGTTTTCTTCTACGTAACCATGCCGAGAATGCCTTCTCAAATTGAAGGTTGCCAGTTCACCAGTTTCAAAGCTTCCAAATTGGGATTTACCAAACTTCGAAGTCGGATCGATGTGTATCATTCTGCAGCGAGCGAAACACCGTCTGGAAATCACTGGCCCAGTATTGAAAGGTCACCGGGGACTGGAGCGAGAGAGAAAAAATGTGGATTCACCTACGTTGACTGAAATGGGTTATTAATTATAATGACCGAGCGGGCTTCACGTGGCTCTGGTGTCGATGCAGTAGACATTTCCGATAGGTGCCTCAAATAGCGTCAAAAATATTTGAGAAAGAAAATATATTCCCGATAAATTATTCCCTTGCTTATTGCCGGAACGTAGCATCTGGATTTTCCCACAGGACGTTATTTACAATCTTACAACACATAAATTCGGGGAATTTTATCTGGCCCATCGAATCATCGTCCTGGACGTTATCGACTATATTTTTATTTTCCTTAAAATTATGGTCGGTTGGAGAGCAGTTGACTAATATGACGGTTTATTAATGCGGGGAGGGGGTGATATTTATTTGTCACGTATTGTTTCTGTGGAAGAGTTATCATTTTGAATTTAGTTCCGTGCGATGTTACCTTTTATATTTTATCGGCCGCTCGAAATGGCAAGTTTAGCGAACCGGAACGCTAATTTCCAAAAATGCGTACCTGCTGGATTGTACTGGACTGGAAATGGTCGGTAAGGTGCGCTGTTTACGTGGCTTCGAACATACCTTCGCATTTACTTTTACCCAGATATCTACAGAACAACGAAGCAATGTGGCAAAGAGTAGGCTTTAGGTTGGGGAATTGTTCCGTTCTGAGAAAGGCTTTACTTTTCTCACGTTGCTAACTGGGGATCCAATTTTGGCAAATGATGAACGTATTTTCGAAATCAGTTATCACACGTGAGAAAAAAATGAGATTATTAGGTAACTTTTGTCCATTTCGCCCGGTGAGGATCCAGTGGTGGTAATCCTAGAGACTGTGAGAGCAATTGCCTCACTAAAAAATCCGGGGGAGCGTATCCCCTCTGAAAAATTGCTGCTGAATATGATTTTTTCTACATTAAGCATAAAAAGTGAGAATTAGGTCGCCTCTCAGAAAATCTCGGAAACAAGAGCATTTTTTTCTCGCGCTTGTCAATCAGAAATTGAAGATGTCTTGTCTTCTCTAGAAGAAGTGTAGATCACCACCACTGTGAGGATCTGATTGTGGGATTATGGCTAAATAATGCGTGTATTTTCGAAATTAAAAAAAAAATCGTGACATTTTTTGTTATTTGTTTCAAGAGGGAAGAGAAGGGGGATAATCTGTTCAAGTGGAAGAGTCCTGAACCCACCACATCTGGTAAAATTCAAAATGAAGCCATGTATGGTAGAGCAGAGGCTTATAATTGAAAAGGTTACGAAGTACAATACGGGTGCCATGATTTTGTTAACTGTAAGCATTATCATTTTTGAAATTTTACGAATCCAGCTTAATTTCTTATTTTATAATCAGGATGGTTTTGATACTGAGTAGGCAGACCCGATGAGAGGGGGTGGGAAAGAGATGGATTAGCCTAGGCCTGGACTTTTTTGGGGGTCTGGATTTTCATCATCTATTTTTTTTTGTAACGCAAGATCGTAATTTTCAAGGAGAACCTGAGAAAAATCGCACCTCTTTTTTGTTTATTTCTTCCGTGTCTGGGGCCTCTTTCGACGGTCCTGACTCCTGGAATACTTAAAGTAATGTATTATATTGTGGGAGAGGGATGAAAATCACATTCGATTGCCTTACATTCCGAGTTACCTCTCCCAGAATTCAATCTTGGACATGGGTACCGTTAATGAGGGGCCACTGTGGAAATTTGCCTCACTGAGATTTTGAATTGTATACGTTACACTCGATAAAATGTTAAAATTATCTAATAATTTTTCGATTTGCTTATCTGTAAGAAAGGAAGGTCCCGTCTAGGAAAAACAATCCAGGCGGCGTTCCTAATCCTGGATTCGCCCCTAAGAGATCTATAATTCTAAATTAATACTCTCTTTCAGTAATTCACGCTGTTATCAATTAATACAACAACGTAAGCACATCCCTTAAGGAAAACCGGACACTCCAAGTCTACGCAAAGTGCAGAACTTGATACTTGGAAGTGTTAATATTCCTCGAATGTGTTCGCGCGTCAGAAATTAATATTCGACCGAATGCTGAAAGTTCATCAAACATCTAAATTAGCACGCTCTAGACACGCTGTCATTTCATTTTCCTTGAAAAGCCAGGGGGAAAATCGTGGTTGAGCGCGATACCGTCGCTATTTTCAGGTTATTAAAAATTTACACGCCAACCGCGTAAAGAAATCACATATTTCCATTACATAAATTGAAAAACTGCGTGCTGTCAAGTAGGTGCAATAAGAATATGAGGAAAAGCACTTAATAGGGAGGCGCAATGTCGTCGCTACACATGTACGTACACCTCTGGCCAGATATACCCGACACAAAAAATCCGCTTATTAAATCGCATGCCGTGAAACGGGGTAACTTTGACTTCGCGGGGCAACTTTGATCATTATAGTTTTTACTAGACATTGCCCTTTAGTGTTGGAATGAGCAACTTGGCGGGGTTAATAGCCGAGTTATGTAGCAAAAAGTTGATGCTTGAGATATCACGTGTTTATAATTGTGAATTATTGGGTTAGTACTGGTTTTAAAAGTTGTTTCTGAAGGGATAAATTTTTTCATTTTTTGAAGCTTGAAAATGTTGATTAGTACATCATTGATGGCAACTTTTTCGAAGAAAGTCACATTATATTATTATTTCTAGCTTCAATAGCTAGCATTTTAGCGAATTAACGTTAGTACAAACATGACTAGTTTCTGAGCTATGTAACGTTTTGTTTCTAATGGGGTAACTTTGATCATTTAATTAACACGTATTATTTGGGAAATAATCAGCTGATAGTGGTATGGCATCGTGTAGCTTCATCGAGGAGGCTTTGCACCACATACAAACCACGCTTCTAGAGAGACGGTGATCGGCCGATCGAACTGTGTAATACCTTGAGCTTCAAGCATATACAGAAATCAGGGAGGCAAGAGGGGACGCACTGTTACTGCGAAATTCTCATACATTTTGCGTCAGCCAGCCACACCATTAGTTTCAGTAGAGCTCTGTATTGGGATATGAACTTATGCTAGAGTGCGCTGCAAAATCACCTGTGCGGGTGTTAGCCGTGGGGGGGGGGGAAGTCTGGGCGGTCAAAATCGATATTTCTCATCCTTTAACACGGGGAGCAAAAATCGGTCTAGTCTTATACAGGTTCCATCTGTTAGTTTGTTTCGATAACTGTTTCAGTTCATAGTCAATGTGACAGAACAATGATTTCAATAAGCATTTGGCCTCAAATAACCCTAAATTTTTCAACATTCAAAATATCGAATCATCGTATGTACATTTCTTACCGGAGCAAATTATTTGATTACCCCAAGTAGAATGATTTATAACTCTGCCGCCAGATGTCAGCTACTTTGAGTTTAAATTCCAATACTTCGTGTGTGTACGATCGTCCGCCATCTTGACTCCAACCGTGCCCGTGGATGCCGAATTCGACTATGCGAAGCGTACTGCGTTGTCAGTTCGGCATTGATAGACACGGGTAGATCCAAAATGGCAGGTAATGTCTGTCTCTCTCTCTCTCTCTCTCACACATAAATATTGAGTAACTAAGTAATTAAATTTTACTAATTAATAAAACTGTATCACAGAAATGGTTGTACTGCGTGAAATTTAAGAAATGGTGCCATGAAAAATGTTCTTCCAACAAATGTATTAGTATAATGCGTTTACAATTTGAAATAATATAATTGATGATATCTTAAAATATGTATTCAATATTAAATTTTGAATAACTTGTCTATGATATTTTAGCTATTTTGCTCTGATTTTTTCAACTTTCTGTTGAGCAATTTGACTGGAATTCGGTATTTCAGTTATATTCGTGGTGTAGATTCATGTTCTGATGAAAAAAAAGGGGGGGTACTCGAATTGACTCCAAAACCTGGGGTAATTTCGATCATGCCATTAAGCGCTCCTACAGGAGTACCTTATGAACTGAAAAATTCGTTCTTGCGGCAGTTAGTAGCTTGTAGTAAGTAATACCGAAAGCCGCAAGCTTTTTTTTCTTCTATCCCTGAAACACGCTGAGAGAGAGATAGAAATATGGAAGTGATCAAAGTTACCCCGCTTCACGGTATACAGCTAATCGGAACGTCTTTTTGAAGACGTCGACATGTGACCGTTAGTTTCGAAAATTTTGGCCACAGCAAGCCCGGCTTTTTGTGCTCAGTTTCGATTCAAATGAAGTACATAAATAATTGTCGGATGAAAACCTCAACGACAGAGAAAACTAAGCTGGAGCATGTATGGTGACGAGGGAGTAAAAAACACACGGACAGTACACGAGAACGAAGATACTACGGATTCGGTCAACAGCCCGACGAAATGAATAAAAGTGTCCTCTTCAGAGTACGTATGTTCTTTTGAGAATTTCAAGAGTTCCTTTTTACTCTTGATGTTGAGCACCCTGGAGGTGGAGCAGTGTTCGCTGAAAGCGCATCATACGAGTACACACACTCGCACTGTATTCACGACAAACGAATTTCGACCGGTGCTGGGTTATTCACGAGTGAAAGTTGAAAATTAACCGTCCTGGAGATAATGGCTATACGAAATATCTTGTCTTTTCGATGCAGCATCAGAGGAGCCCGCGAGCGCAGCTCGATCACTTGCTCGTTTTGACTCGCTGGCAGGGCATTCAAAATGGATATGAGTAATTGCATATCAACGCGGATCCTTTTTGCACTGGGGTCTTCAGATTTTTTTTCTTTTAATTTTGGGCGATTAGGGGCTCCTAACATACAGAATTCACTACCCGTTCACGAATACATATTTTAGGGTGTTTAGAAAAGGATAAAATGACTTTTTACAGTTTCTTGTGGAATCCATTGCTTTAACTCCGCATAATGTAAAGTAGAAAAATAAGACAGGAAAATACTTTCTCAGCATTAGTTAACTACGGGATACTTCGAAATATTTAGATTGTGTAGTTTTGAAGAGATTTTTGGAACAATGGTTTCCCAGCTACTAAGAAATATTTCACAGTATTTTTCATGTAACATATATGAGACAATGGAAATTTTGGCCTTAGAATAATAAAATTGCCAAATTTTCCGCGTTTTCATTTTTCACTTGCTAAAAAACAATAGAAGATCCTTGAAAAAAAAGTTTTTCCTCGATGCCATATAGGAATGGGAATTCAAGAGTTAGCAAGAGCGATAACTTTGACTTTTGTAGGATCGAACTTTCATTTCTTACTCTATCTTCACCCCCCTCCACCAAATATTTTGCATATCAGTATTTCAGTTTTTGCCAGATTGGCAATGGTTTCCCAAAAGTAATGCTGCCTTGTAGACATGAATAAATGAAATGTGAGTTTTATTACAATACTCAAAATGTAACACATATTAAGTGCAATTTCCAAGTTTCCAATGGCGGATGTAACTAGGCTAAATTTTGCCAGCTACAACGTATACAATAATGAATTTCAAAAATAGAAACCTGAAAATGGTCTCAGTTTGAAAGACGTTTCATGTACATTATGTATCCAGTTTTAATTCAAAACTAATATGATCGACAACGTGGTCTCTTTTATCCTGGAAAGTCACATATTTACTCGTATACGTGATATTTACTAATGATAACCGTCCAATACCCGTTCAGTATATACGAGATACTTCCACAAGAACAACCCAGGGAAGAGGCACTTCCATGAAAACAACTCCAGGGAGAGAGTACCACAATATCAAGCACTTTGTCCAAGAAATAAAGCACGGTTTTTATGAATAACCAAGGAATTAACCGTCCAACACCCGTTTAGTATATGTGTTTTCATAAAAATTGTCCGCTATTCATAACGATGTGCGTCAAGATGACTTAACTACAATTTGTGTAATTATCGCCTATGTGAAGGGCAAAATTTCCGTTTTGGCTTCCATGTTGGTGGCGGATCAAACATTTGACTTTTGACTGGATATTTACAGTCAGTATTGTAAGTATTTAATGGGCCTCCATTTTGAATTTCCATATCGATAAATTCCTTCATGGCCTCTCGTTGGAGGTGAAAGATGGAATTTGTTCAACCCTTGACAAATTAAACTTTTACCACTTCGAAAATTAAGGTTCTTCCTGGTCTTATGCTGATCTGAACACGCGTTTAGAAAATAAAATCATATGCTTATGAAATGAATGTGTAAGTTTTTTAGCTCAAGGGGTACAAGTAAAATGGAATGATTGAGTTGGAAGAATTTCTAAGTGAGGAAGCAGAAATGTAACACTGTGTACTAATGTTAATAACGACATATCAGAATCAGGTTAGGAAGCAATCCTAGTAGGAACAACTCATCATGAGCCAAAACAGAACCGTTTCATTTCTAACAGTCCTTCCTCTGAATATTTGGATCGTGTTTTTATATCTTCAAAATGGCAACTGAGTGAGCAGAAAAACGAGAAATATAGTAGACTCTCGATTATCCGAAACTCCTTAATCATCCGAATTGAAAATTTTACTCTCAGTTATTATCCGAACTTCACGATTATCTGAATTTTTCTTGATCATCTGAACATGCGTGACAAATATATTGGAAATTTTCATTTCTTTCTCATTATTTACGTGCAGTAAACGACTAGGGAAATGATGAGGGTTTCAGGATGATTACAATTTTTAAAAAAATACAAATTTGAAAAACCTCGCGATCATCCGAACTTCTCATTCCTCAGTTAGTTCGGATAATCGAGAGTCTACTGTACGTACAGCTCTGAATTATTTGTGTTGCTAACTATTTGCTTATGCTTATACTTATACAGAACATGAAAATACTTTTCAAAAATCTTTCTGACTTACGGGATTTTCAACTGGGTGGCCATTTTTAAACATTCATCCCAACATCATTTGATTTTTTTCTTCCAGAAGCCGGACGTAGTTTTTAGGACTAGTTGAAGTTCTTTGATACTTTTTTAAGAAGTTTTAAGATTCCACAAGACTTGTTACAGACTCTTCAGAGCTCTTTCAAATCTTACGCTCCAGTACGGTTTAAATTTTTGAACTTCAAAACTCGTTCACTACCTACGTTAAGATTCTTCGAAACTTCATTTAAGCTATTCAACTTGTGATCGAGACTTTTTCCATTCTTCTACAATTTTCTTCCAGAGTTATGTTAAACTCTTATGACTACCTAGCTATGATTCTTTAGTGCTATTCCTAGATTCTCTAGGACAACCCAAACTTGTCTAAGACTTTTAAAATTCTTTCAAACTTGCTTAAGGCTCACTGAGAATCTTGATTTGTACCTGCAAAACCTTTTTAGGATTTTTATGATTCTTTAAGACTCTTTCAGATCCGTTGAGCTTGCACACTTTTTCAAGACTTTTCCAGACTTGTTTAACATTCGCTAAGACGTTTCAAGAATTGCTCGGAATTTCCAAATCCTTTCAAATTATATGTACAAGATTTCAAGATGAGTGCAGGATTTTGGCGACGTACGTCCTTGAGCGTATCAGTGAAAAGCACATTTAAAACTGCCCTTTATTTCCTGCCTATTTTTTTAATCTTTTTTCCACAACTTACACTATTTTGCCCTTCATGTAACTCTAACATTCTGAAAATAAGGGAAGTGGTAACGGTGATGGAAATATTAGCTTCTACTAAATTTTTATTTCTTCTTTCCCATATCTGTCTACCTATGTCTCGCAAAATAGGTGGCCATCTTTCATTTGACTGACTTACCATTTGTTCCTCTGCCTGGCTAAATCTTGAGATAACAGATTTGATTTCAGGTAGATATCTTGTCATTAACTTCCAATTTTAATTTGGTAAAGGCCTGATTTTCCATATCAATATGGAGAGTTGATTACTAATTCGCTACCCACGAATTATTCGAATTCATTGTATTATTTTACGGATTCATGAAACATTTTCAATTCAAGGATTTCGCTGTGGAAGTGCAGTGGGCCGTATTGCCCTTCTCGTGTACCCATGATGGAGCTCAAAACTCATGTACCTACATTTTGGTATCAGGAACATTTTCAATGCTCTAACGTAGTATGTTTTTGTTTGTTTCAGGTGAGTGTCGATTTCTTGATGATATCATGGTCAAGGTTACAAAACTAACAGTGTACACTCGTAAGTACCTAGCAATAGAAGTACCTTCTCGGAGCATTTCCAATAGAAATATTTCGCTTTGGAGGGGGAAGGAGACCTCTTTTCCCTCCCTATTTAATTGCACCTATCGTCTACTTGCGGACTAAATAATTGGATTTGAGTCTAATTACTTATTATTATTATTACACAAAACTCCTACAATTTGTTACTGCGAAACATGTTTACTGTATGATGACGTACTGCGCATGTGTCGCATTAACCGCCCAGGATAGATAAAACACGTAACTAAAAACTGTTGAAGTCTGTTATTTTTCGCTCAAGAACGATTTCCTTCTACGTGTTTAATGTGGAGCCTTGAGGCATTTCATGAAATGACTGAAATTTAGCCGACATTTCCTGAATGGTGATACTCGTATTAATCATATCATGCAATATGTTGTTGTAGTTGTTCAATTTTTGAAATATTTAAAATATTCAAAATTTATTATAGTTACTTCACAAAAAAAAAAAAAAAAAAAAAAAAAAAAAAAAAAAAGGAAGCTTGCAAATAATGCAGGATAACCTTTTTCTGAAAAACCGAGAAAATTCAAGAAATTACTGTCATTTTGATCAAAATCAGGGAACGTTTTGAGAATTATGAGAATTAAAGAATATATACTATTTTTCAAGAATAAATGTCAGCGTAAAACGTAATGCCATTTCTTTTACCAAGTATTCTCACAGTCGTGTACAATACTACCTGAAAAAATGTCACGGAAATTTGAAAAACTGGGAAAAGTCAGGGAAAATCATTCTAAGAAAAAAGTAGCTGCCCTCCTGTAGTGAATTAGTATAATATGAATTATTAACAGGATTTTTTTTTTTTAATTTTTCCAAAAATACAAAGGTTGAGATTTTTTGACTTTAATGATACTATAATTTGAAATTTTCACTGTCTGATGTTCTATGCATATATGGAAGAGAACGCCCTTTTTATATGCTAATTTATGGTGAAACACTTTTTTGTCTCTTTTTATTCTAAAGTTATGAAGAGTTGAAGTAATGAATTCTGCATAAAATGCTGGTAAAGAAAAAATGCAAATGAAAAAAAGGCAAGAAAATGCATTAACTGCGTTTTTTGGAAAGAAGCTGTTCCTTCAGCAAATATTGTGATAACATGAAGGAAAATTATATTTTCGTTATTCGATAAAGAGGTATTGTAAAGTTGAGAGTTCTAGCACTAAATCCCCCCCCCCCTCCTCCCCATGGACCTATTGTGTTTTGTAGAGCATTGCTTATATGAATATAGTATTCGTCAGAAATATTGTCCTCTTCTCTCCTCCGCTGAAACGAAGGAGGCCAAGTTACCGGAAAAGGAAATAGTACTTACCAGATCTGAACACTAATAAAAGTGATTTTCAAGGTCTGACTCTCGTCAACTTTAGGTATTACCTGCCTTGGAACAGATGTGATAATCTGTATTTTTCTAACCGAGGGGTGGGACAAGACATTTTTGATGATATTATCCTGCAATATTTTGTCGTCAAGCAAGAAAAATTAGTGTATCACACAACACAGGAAGGAAGGAAGCGTATTCACAACTGCGGAGTTGGCAGGACTGGCCGCAGTGAGTAGTGTAGTTCACGAGTGATAACGTTTGCTTGATGACTTTGTTGTATATACAATAAATACAGGAGTATAATATTTGGACATATCCCCCTTAGGCCAGAAATAAAGTTGAAAATGACATTCGTACTACTTGTCAGATCGTCGAAAAATCCTCAAATTTTTCGCTTACTTCGCTCGCGATTCCTTTTCCCCGCTAAAATCTCTTTGAATCCCCTCCCCCCTCCGATAACTTTACGCTACTGAGAACCGCCGTTGTAGCGCAGGTCAGCGGATGAGCTAAAGCACCGACTCTTTTTACGGCTTCATTCGCCGAATCGAAACTCGTAGGCATTTTTGCTCGCGTGTGCGACCATATAACTGTATGGAGCGAGAGAGAGAGAGAGAGAGAGAAAAAAAAAAAGGAACTGTAGATCTTCGAGACTTTACCGCTCTTAAAGGATCAAATTGTAGCTCTCCGTTGAGTGCGTTCGACGAAACCGCGGTGAAAAAAAATCGCAAGAATCGAAAATAGCCGAAAAATGTAAAAATAACGGGCGCAAAATCCGGTGGCAGTACACGTTCTCCCTGACACGAATTCATTTTGTGGCGCCATTCGCGGGCCCAGCCCGGCGTAACACGAAACACACACAGGAATCAGGAATGACTAAAACCTTTTCTTTCTTCTCGTCTTTTTCCTCCGCTTTATTTTTTTGAGTTCGCATACAGCAAACACGAAGAAATTATTGATGCTCCATTTCATTTTGAAAGATGGAATCGCCACTCACTCGACCTCGGGACTGTATATGAAAGAAAAAGAATATAAACGAGATATTGTGCTGGCCAGAAACAAATTGCTGTACATCAGAGATAGCTCGAAATGTACAGGAAAAACGTTACAGTTCGTCGCTTATTTTAAAGTGTTGCATTCTTGGATTCATTTCGAGAAATGAAGTCTAACGGTTAAATCTAAACACTCGAAATAATCACACTTTTCAGTAACCGGGTATTTCAGGCGAATGATACGCCTTCAATTAGGTTAACAAGCAACTCACCCTGACGCATTTACCTATCCGTATTTCTGAATAGATTGGTTTGTTAATTAATAAAACAAGGCGAACCATAGGCTTAGTCAACATAAAAATTTCTTCGCTAGAGACGTGCAGCTGACCTCCCCCCACCCCTATTTTACACGTGGTGCATCACAAAAATTGATGAGACCCTGCAACAGTGTGGAAGGGGTAACATTTACCAAATCTTAGTTTCCACAATTGTTTGCAAGAACCGGACCAGTTCGAAAAATAGGTCAGAGTACGAATATTCTACGTAAAAATGTTTTCTCCTCCTATTGAGAAAAAAACCACCGCTATTGGCTTGGCTTTTGTGCTGACTTTTAAAAATTTATTTTAATTTTACATAATCACGATATTTTGTTTTGAAACAGTGCGGCTTGAACCAGGCAGAGTAGATTTGCTAGATGTGACCAAGGGCCCAAATGAAATCAGTTATTTGAAAATTTCGTTATTCAATTCTGATTCGTAAAATATTTTCAGCAGGTTTGAAAATTTCAGAAAAATAAGTTAGGGGAGGTAGTTCGAGAAAATTACGTTATCCTTTGATTTTAAAAGAAAATGCAGTTTGATTGAAAACAGCGTATTGGTTGTAAATGTTAATAATTTTGTCGACTGAGGAGACTTGGACGTAAATAAACTAGATTCATGTTAAAGGCTAAAATTTATTGCTTTTCTAAAAATGGCCGACGGGATGGATTTAAAAAAATTCTTTTCGTTAGAATATTATCTGTTCTAGCTGGTGTAAACAATCGTACTCCCAGCCAGAATTTTTTGAAATAAAAAAAATTAGAAATTGCTTGATAGGTGTGAAATTTAAAGTAAGAGTTCCTATTAAAAATCTACATTTTCATTTAAAAAATTCTAAAAATCAAGCTCTGCCGAGAAAACTGTTCTGAAACATTTGTTCATATCAGCGTACAACAATGAAATTCCTACACAGAATTTTTTGGGAAAATGCTAAATAACACACTTAGTTTTCTTCTTGGAAGAAATGAGAACTTCGCACATAGAATCATAGCAAAAAAATAAAAAATGTAATTGCTTTTCCGATACGATGGATTCATACGAAAACCACATAGATATTTTAAATATTTTTATTTTGTTTCTGTGGATTATACTGGATGAAATTCACTTTTTTTCCAAAAATGGGATAGAATGCATTGACTTCTGGAATATTTGTCTGAGAATTCAGAATGGATAATTTATTGTTATGCTAGTAGTAGGAACACATTTTAGAATTGTAGATAATTTATGTTACAGTAATAGGAACACATTTTTTGATTCAGAGCATTTTCCCCCAAAATTCCCTGTAGGTTCTTCATTGTTGTGCTAAAGAAAATAAATTTTTCGACTGTACTAATTCCTTTCGGCCAAGCTCGATTCTTAGGATGATTCAAAATGAAAATGAAAATTCTCTTATATGGGTAATCCTATATTGACATCGCCCTCATTAATGTATATCCCTATAATTTATTTAAAACAAATTTTGATTTCGAGGTTTTTACACCAACTAAAAGAAATCTAGCAGCGAAACATTTCGAAAAAGAACACTTAAAAAAACATTATGACGCTATTGATTTCAATGGTAGCCATAGTTGGGTTCTCACTAAACTATGTCCGCCAAGTTTTTAAGCTCTTTATTTCAAGATATTTCACTTGTTTCACTTCAAGAACTACTTTTTAGAGAAAAATGCTAATTTGCGTAGAATACGGTTTAAAAAACCTAATATGTAAGTATGGGAGTGTACAGTGTAGGTATGGCCAAGAAACATGAGGGAGCACATTAAGGCGGCAAGTGGCCACATTGGGATCAGAGGTGGTCACATTAGCACATCTGCTCTATAGTCTATATTAGGTATATGTACCTGTAACAAAAACTTGGAAGATTAAATTTTAGGATTGTATAAGGTGCCATCCGGGACAAAAATGAATAATTTTTGGAATGGATTCCGAAGGTTATTCCATCGGTGGTTACTGTGATTCTTCTCTATTAATATCAGAAAGTTCTACTATGTGTACAATGTAATTTTAACCATGAGGAAACAATTCTCTAATAAACAGACAAGTTATTTTAAACTTATGTGAAGGACAGGAGGCCACATTAAGAATAGAAGGAGAAAAAGGGGAGGCTAAAATAGAAAAAAATGTAAGGCAGGGGTGCTCCTTATCTCCAGTATTATGTAATCTATACATAGAGTGAACTATAAGAGAAATAAAAGAAAAATTTGAAGTAGGCGTTACTATACATAGAGAGCGTGTAAAAATGCTCAGGTTTGTAGATGATATTGTCTTATTAGTTGAAAGGAGTATTGATTTGGAAAACATTTTAAATGGAATGGAGGAGATTTTGAGTATAGAATGTCGTTTGAGAATTAATAAAAATGAAATTAAAGTAATGGTATGTAATCGATGTGAACATGATAGCTTAAATATAAATATTGGACAGGAAAAGATCGAGGAAGTAAGCAAATTTTGCTATTTATGGAGTAAAATAAGAAAAGATGGAAGGAGTAAAAGGGATACTAGTAGTAGAATAGCACAAGCCAAATTAGCGTTTTATCGAAAAAGTAATCTTTTCAAATCAAAAATAGATATGGAAATCAAAAAACTGTTCTTGAAAACTTATGTTTGGGATGTAGTCTCGTATGGATGTGAAACGTGGACTATAGGAAAACCAGAGAAGGGAAGGGTCGAAGCTTTTGAGATGTGGTGCTATAGGCGGATAATAATAATAATCTCTCTATACTGTGGCGGTTGGACGAGGCGCGAAGCGCCGAGTAAGGCCGGCACGAGTGGATGCGTCTCGTGGATGTTGAGCGCTATAGGCCAGGAGGGAAAGCTTAGTTGGATGGTAATAATAATAATAATAATAACAGCATTTATTTGGTTGCCTTTTTCATACTGTTACAACTCGTGACACTCTGCGTCACGAGCAGTGGAGGACTCCCCCTCCAACCTTACACTTTTCTTCCCAACCAGCCCACATTTAGGCGTATGCCTCCCCTCTTTTCCTCCAGTCTTTTTTGTCGTGGGTATACCTTCTCCAGGTTGGGCCTAGCTCTCTTCTTAGCTCATCTTGCCAGCGGGTATAGGGTCTGCCACTCTCCCTTTCTTGATCGTATGGGGTCCACCCTTCCACCCTTCTTTCCCACCTATTTTCTTTTTGCCTGATGATGTGTCCCGCGTAGTTCCACTTCAGGTCCTTTACCACCGCTCCTAGATCTTTTAACTTTGTTTTCTGTTTTATGGCCTCAATTTTGATTTTGTCTTTTTTCCTCACACCTAACATACTCCTTTCCATGGCTCTTTGGTTTGTCCTTAGCCGACTAACGTTTGCCTTGGTCAGTGCCCATGTTTGGGCCCCATAAGCCATGGTTGGTTGTATACAGCTTCTCCACACTTCAGCTTTCGTACCTATAGGGAGTTTACTTTTGAAGATATTTTTTAACTTCCAGTATCAATTCCATCCTCGTCTTATCCTGTTTGATAGTTCCTTCTCTCTTGCACACTCAAATGAAATGATTTGTCCGAGGTATTTTACTTCCTTTTCCCATTCGATGCTTATGCCATCTATTGTCACTGTCACCTCCTCTGCGTTCGATAGGAGTTTTGTTTTGTTTGTATTCACCTTCAGCCCGGGTTTTTTACATGCTTCTATGCATTTTTGTGCTTTTTCTTCTAGTTCTTCTAGCTCGCTTGCCACTAGAACTATGTCGTCTGCAAAACGGAGGTTATTGAGGTACTCGCCGTCTATTTTCATTCCTCTTCCTTCCCAGTCGAACAACCTCATCGCCTCTTCCAAGGCGCAGTGGAACAGGTTGGGTGACAATGGGTCCCCCTGTCTCACTCCCCTCCCAATTTTGAAGTTTTCTCCTTTTGCACCAGTTTTTACATAGGCATTCGCCCCGTCATATACATTTTTGATTATTCTAATTATCTTTTGGTGACTACCTTGGTTTTTTAATGCCGTCCATAGAAAATCGTGATTTATTGAGTCGAAAGCTTTCGAAAAATCGATAAACAATAGGTAAATTTTAAAGTTATATTCTTTTGCCTTTTCTATTATTTGGTTAATCACAAAAATCTGGTCGATTGTCGAGTGGTTTTTCCTGAAGCCCACCTGCTTCTTTGCTTGCTGCGAGTCGAGTAGGTGGTATATTCTGGCCTTGATAATTTTCATAAAAACTTTGCTTAGATTGGAGGTGAGGCTGATCGGCCTATAATTTTTAATATCGTCTTTTTTCCCTTTTTTATAGAGCAAACTAATTTCGGCCTCCTTCCATTGACTTGGAATGATCTCTCTTTCCAGAATTTTATTAAATAGTTTAGTGAGAGTAGGGGTAATCTCTTCTGCCAACATTTTCAGCTCCCCATTGCCTATCCCATCCGGACCGGCTGCCTTTCCTTCTTTCAGACTTTTTAGTGCGTTTCTGACTTCTTTTTCTAGAATTTCAGGAATACTTTCTGCAGTGTTTTTATCCTCTTTTGCATCTGCATCACCTGCTTTCTCGCCTTTAGTGACTTTGTCCTCACTTTCGTTGTATAACTCTTTGAAAAATGTTGTGGCAATTTTCACGATACCTTGGCGCTCGTATACGCTCTTTTCTTTTTCGTTCTTCATGCCCGGTATGAGCTTCTTTCCTTCTGAAATTTCTTTTCTCACCCTCCTGACCGACCTGCTTTCTTCCAAGATATTTGCTATTTTTCTTGTATCGAACTCTCGCACATCTTTTCTTATTTCCATTTTTACTTTTTTCTTGAGTTGAAGAAACTCTAGTTTTTCATTTTGATTTCTTTTTTCTTTCTTTTCCATTTCGTCTCTTCGCTCAATCAGTTCCTTTGTTTCCACAGACAGCTTGTCGTCAGTGCGTGTTGAAAAGACCTTTTTGGAATGTTTGCTTACTGTTTCTTTAATTGCACTGTCAACTTTGTCATACAACTCCTGCAGGGTGACACTGCCCCATTCGCGATTCAAGCTGTCTAATTGGGTTTTCAGCTCCTCTCGCGCCTCATTCCATTTGTGCACTGGGGTTATTTTCCTTCCCTGACAGGTACGTTTGTTTCTTTAGAATTTCGCTCTTTTTGGAATTTTGATAACCCCCCTACAGAATCTGTGGTCGGACCCGAAGTGGAAACCCGGTAGTGTCACCACATTTTCCACAATAGCCATATCATTCACTATCGGATGGTCTATTTCGTTTTTGTATCCCCCCCCCCCCCCGGAGATTGCCATGTCCATTTGAGTTGTTTCATTTTTATTGAAGAATGTGTTGGCTACTTTCAAGTTGTTTTTAACACAAAAGTCCACTAGCCTTTCTCCATTCTTGTTTCTTTTCCCCAGCCCAAATTCGCCTATGTTCTCGGCAACGTCTCGTTGGCTTCCTATAATCGCATTCCAGTCGCCCAGAATTATATTATAATACTCTCGGTGCTTGTCTACAGTATTCTCTAGCTCCTCATAAAATTTTTCTAGTTCTTCTACTACCGCCCCAGCACCGGAGGGTATACCGAAACCACCAGTACCCTTGTATTTTTGTTAATTTGAAGTTTTAGGAAACAAATTCTTTCTGATACCCCTTTGATTTCGACCACGTTTTTCATGATGTTGTTTTTAATATAAAAGCCCACTCCCCTGTACCGCTTGGTTTCCCCATACTGATAGAAGGTATACCCTTGCTTTTTGTTTATTAAATTTTCCCCTGCCTTCCTTATTTCCGACAGTCCGATTATATCCTATTTTATTTTCGTGATTTTGTTTCCAAATTCATAAATTCTTTCGCTACTGGCGAGTCCCTAACAATTATAAAAACCAAAAAATAATTTATCTTTGTTCTTTTTCTGGAGGTGTTTTTTATTGGGAGGGTTTGCATTTTTTTCCAAGGTTTTTGTTTTTAAGACTCTCTTCCCCCTTCTTCCCTACCCATTTTTTGTTTGTAAGTTATGGGGGTTTTGCAGCTCATTTTCCACTCAGCTGCTGCAGGCTGGATTGGGGAAAGGTTGGAGTCCTGCGACTTATCCTATAGGAAAACCAGAGAAGGGAAGGGTCGAAGCTTTTGAGATGTGGTGCTATAGGCGGATACTTAGCATCAAATGGACGGATAAGGTAAGAAATGAGGAAGTACGTAACAGAGTTGAATTAAAATGGATATTTGGAATTGTCTGAAGAGAAGGAGAGATAAACTAATACGGCATAATTTGAGGCACCCAGGAATAATATCACTGCTGCTAGAAGGAAGAGTGGAGGGAAAGAATTGGGTAGGTCGGCAAGGATTCCAATATGTTCAACAGATAATCAAGGATGTCAGATGTAAGTGTTATTACGAAATGAAAGAACTTGCACAAGATAGGCAGAAATGGAGAACTGCATCAAACCGGTCGTAAGACTGAGAACCTTATCATCATCAATCTTTCCAACTTCCTCAGCTGCCTTCATTTAGTCGTTACTATTTTTCCAACTCGACGAAATCTGCTGCCCCCCTATCAGAGGATGAGATACGCCCGACAGAAAGCACAAAAAGCTGCATTGTTTACAACTTATTTTAGGAACCTTTAGCCCAATCATCACCTTAGCTATTCGGTCAAAAGTTGGCAGCTTGAAAAAGCGGATCGGCGAACGTCGAATTGCAAAATACCATTTGTGCGAGTAAACTGTAAAACGAAACTACTCATTCGGCACACACATAAGACCCGCCAGTAAATCAGCGACTGCATTACACCTTCGGACATTATCGTTTTTTGTTGTTTTTTTTTTCCCCTTTTTTGTTTCTATATCTTTGTCGGGAAACGAAGCGCGAAAATACGAACACTTTTCACCTTGTCGCACGTGTAGATGTATACATAGCTTTTAGAAATTCTGAAGCACGAACACACGTATATATAAAAACGCGCTCGTGAATTCGAGAACGAGAATATACACCGAATCATAAAAGGTACTGCACTTCGCGAATGAGTTTAAATGGGACAAAAACTGCGAACCTTTCTGCGTCCATATGTCTTATCCCGTTCTGTTAAAAATTCTTTAACTGAAAAACTTTGCTAATTAACGTTTTTCGACGTTACGAAAAGTCCTTGCCTTGCCTCGCCTCGCCTTTGCTGCTTTTCTTTCTTCTCGTATTCCCTCTTCTTTTTTTTTTAATAACGAAAGAAAAACAGCGAAAAAGAACCTAGATGGGAGAAATTAATAAAATTATATCGTTATTCTTTTCGCGGTCCAAAATTCAAACGATAAAGTCTCTGGCCAAATAGAATACAGGGTTGATTTACTTTCAATATTGATGCTAGCAAAACGTTTCGATATAATTTGAAAACTTGTACAACATTTCGAACTTTTTATTTGTTCAGTGCCTAAACGGCCCTTGATTCAGTCGATTTTTATTGATGCTGAAGAGGATTTGTTGTGCGTTAAGAGAAAGTAAGGAATTCTTTCAGAGGAAGCGAAGTGGTCGAATCGCGTCGGCGTTATAGTTTTATGTTCATTCGATTGAACCTGGGCGTACTTGAGTGAAGTGAATGCTAATCGTTTGAAATGCAACGAAAAAATACAAGACTCGATGGAAAATGGATTGGACTGGAAGTTTTGAGCCTTCAGAGCTCGGTTGTTGTGCCAGATCAGCGCTATTAAACCGTTATATGAACGTATACAACCTATACGTATATCAAATCCAACTTTGTCATATCTTTGGCATAATTTTCATCGGGTCATCTCGAATACACTTTACTTATAGCTCCTGATACACTGCCATAACCACAGCGGCGCATTAACGATTTCCATAATGTGCTACGAGAAAATGGCGAACGAGCGTCAGGAAAAGCCACAATAAATGCTTTACTTTGTCGAGAAAACACGAAAGGAAAGGCCCTGCCTCCAGTTCAGAGGCAAATTACCCATCAGTGGGGATTTTCTGTAATATTGGCCTTTCGGTATTAGGGCTCAAATTCACTTGCAGTGGATAGAATAAACTTTTCTTCTTCTCGTCGTAAAAACACAAATTTGCATTTTTGCGAGTAAAACGCCGTATCGAAGACTGAGTTCGGGACGAACATTTTTTATTTAAAAAAAAAAAAAAAGTAATTTAAATGGAGCTTTTGTGTAATGTGTCCTTCTTTTAGGTTGTAGGTCCCCAAAATTTGAAGTTCGTAAGGAAGAAAAGTGCTCGAACTTAATCATCGAGATATGTGTTTCAGATGATGAATTTTTATATCCGAGCTGAGTTATATTTATTGTCGAAAAACACGTCGATTGTGTCAGCTAGGGTTAACTGATTGAACAATTCACTTCTATTTCAGTATCATTTAATGCGATACACAGTACGTGTCTCTACATTCATTAGCAGACTTCCCAGGGGAGCAACCTTCTAAAGACTGATTTAGCCCCTCCTCTCGCCGTAAAATTAAAATTATAAAAATCCAGCTATTTTTATACGAAGCAAAATTCTTCTTCATGCCCATATCCGATGCCGGACGTTGGCGATCGCGGTTCTGACGTGCGACTCTCCTGGGCAGGTTGAGGTAGTTTGCCGTTGCTTTGTTGCAGTAGATTATCCTTCTTTGTGTGGAAGCGTGTGCAGCCGCAGTTCGCTTACTAGCCACGTGTGTCACGATGTCGAGCAAGCTGTCCACGATGTGCACAGGTGCACACGCACAGTACCAATCTTTCTGATCTGATGGTAACACGTCTTTTGATTGTAATGCTTTGTTCGTGATGCGCTATGTTTCCACTTCGATTGATACCGTAGTCGCTGTGTTTGTCAGAGTGTTGGTGGGGATATTTAAATCTTTGTCGTGGAGTAGTAAGTAAGACTTCTGCAACAGTATTCTATCATAAGATACGAGTGTACCTGCCGCGAGGATTCCTACTACAAAACTCAAGTTGAGGAAACAATTTTCTGCTCATCCTGAGGCTAAGTGACGATCCTAGAAAATTTTTTCAATATTCCAAAATGTGTAGAAGAAAGTTAGTCCTCCCCCATAAGATATGTTTGTGAATGCCGGAAGTAGTTCAACTACAGAACTCATCTGAAGGAAATAATTTTATTCAAATCCAAAAGCTGAGTGACTAGCAGGTACATCCTCGGGAAAATGTATTCGGTTCACTGTGTATTGTAGTAGGAAGTGGGGTTTCTCCAATCTGATGCATTTCAAAGATGTAAGTGTATATACCCCTAAGACCACTGCTAGAGGAGTCAAGTTGAGGAAATAATTTTATGCTGATCTCGTAGTTGAGTGCCAAACTTGTACATTTTCGAGAAGATTTTTCTAAAATGCTATGGTTAGTAGTAGGAAGTAAGACTTCTCCAATAGTATTCTTTCAGTAGACATGAGCGTGCATAATTCAAGGGTTTCTACTACCAGGGATTAATTTTCATAATGATCTCACAGCTGAGTGTTTATCATGTATGGTCCTTGTAAACATTTTCTCGAAACAGGTACATTATAGAAGGAAGTGGGTTATGTCCGCAAACAATTTTTTCTAAAATGATTTCGGTGTCAGAATGTTTTTTCAAGATGTAAACAGGCACCTCTCTGGAAATCCTATTACAAAACTGAGGCTGAGCAGATACTTTTGTGATGGTTCTAATGCAGTGCTTCTCTCGTGTATGTCTATAAGGAAATATTTTCCGAATTTCGTAAATTATAGGAAGAAATAGGAGTGCTCTAAAATCATGCTTCTTAGAAATAGAAATATATCAAGTTCTGGGTTTCCTACTACAAATTCGCTTTAACAGAATACTTTTCTAATTATTTCAATGTAAAGCACCTGACAATTATGTCAATGGAAAAATTTCAAAATCGTGAGGAGAAATAATTCATAGTTTTGAAAATCATTCTTCGGCATTGGGTTATTCTGTCGTCATAGAAAACACAGGTTCACCTACTACAGTATTGAGGGAATCGTAAAAGCCAAGATTTGTCGCACTAGTTTCTTTTGTTTCAATTAAGTATTAATTTATGAAAATTCGATCGTTGTAACGGTGAAACAGTTCGTGGTTTGAGTGCGCAAGCGGTGAAGTTTTATATTCAATCAGAAGTTGTAATTCTTCACTTTCCAATTCCTCCAATTTTCCCCCCAAAAATTTTCATATTTTCTTGAAGCTCCTCTGTTCTACGATAATCAATGCGTGTCCCAATCGATTCCTTTCAAAATTGAAGTAGGAAATTTAAAATTTTCTTTTCCCATTTCCTACTAGAATTCAGGAATTAGTTAGGCAATTTATGCATCATGTCTGTTAGAATAGTAGTCGTTACCATAATCAATGAAAATAAACTTTCCCCTATGGATGGAATATTCTTGCCACTGAAAGGGTTAAGCAGGCATCTATACCTTTGGTTACAACAAGGAATATCTGCCTTAATACGTACATAGCCAGCCTCAAGTCGGGAAACCAAATGTGAGGGAAATTTAATGAGCACTAATTAAATCGTTTGATTAGTAATAACTTATGTGTACTGCGTTACAGAGCTAGATACCAGTGTTCCTCCATCAAACTCACTTTATCTAACTTACTATGCCAGCTCACTTTAGTCTATGGTTTAGATGAGCCGCGAAGCGGGTCAGCTAGTTAAGTACATGAGAGAGAAGACATAACAGGCACCCATCGGCCACCCCGAATCTTATATCGTTCAACGAGTCGAAAAAATGTCCATAAGGCTCGTGAGCTCGGGGAGCTGCGTGGATTCATTCATCCGGAGATTTTGAGAACGCATTAATTAAAGGGGGAAAAGAAGTCGGTCGAACATTCCAAAGGTTTGTGCGACGGTAATCCATCTATCATTCGCATCTATTCCGCCGGCTGCTTTAGAAATTAAAGCTTCCATTTCCTTTATTTATGTAATACCGTTTTCTCTTCTCCCGATTCATCCGAGTTATATTATGAAAAACTCTGTGACAGCTATGAATTATTGTCCATTTTTTGCCTCCGGCGTACGTGCCTGACGCGCCGCACCGTGCCGCGCGTACAGACGAGAAATTTATTATGTCACCGCGTCGCGACGGTGCATTTTCAAAAGACCTACGTCAATCGATATACATTTATTGGTAATCGAGCTGCCATCTCAACCTCTGGCATGTGGTCGGCAAGCCCACGAGCGTAGGGCGATTCAGAACTTCAATTACCACGCGTGGATCTGCGTATACATCTTCTTGAGACACCCTGTAACACGGGAAATTGGTAAAACATCGTGGGCTTCATCGTGAAAGCACGAAACTTAGCATGTGAATGTAAAAGGTCCAATGATCAATATTTAAAGATTGGCGTCATCCTATCATACACAAGTGGATCCACGAGTAAGTGAAAAAATTCAAAATTAGACGTTTGGTTGTAGGGAGTCTAATACTAAAAAAACATTTCGAACAAAAATTAAAGCTTTTTAAATTCTCCATGAGAAAAGTTCTTTGGAAATTTCTCGGAACTATCCCAGAAACGTCATGAATGGAGGTTTAAAATGACCCTCAATCTTTTCAAAATCGTTTCAGCGGACATCTTTAAAGTTAACTAATAACATTCACTCGGATACATTAATGACTTATCAACATTTTCACAGACACATATAAGACTCTTGAACACTGGCACATCCCTTTGGACTCGATTAACAGTATTCGAATGATTGAGACTTTTTTCAAAACTTACTCCGGATTAGCTAAAACACTTTCAAGAAGTTTCGTTCAAGAATAAATCATCTACCGAGTTGGGATGAATACTCTTCGAGAATTTTTAACGCTTAACTTGTTTAAGACTCTTCAAGTCTTTTTGACATGAATACGTCTATAATGGCTCGCCACGCGAAAGATAAAAATTTCGCAGAAAACGTTCCACAGAAAAACGTTACCATTGTGATGTAGTGCGTATTCCTCTTTACGCGGCCATTCGTTCCGCGACCGACCGAAATGGAGAATACCGACCTACCCCGAGAATGAAAGACTAACACCCACAATGTTACATATTCTTATTATGATGACGTCGTTGACTAAATGTGTGAACGGCTTGATAGTGGCGGCGCAAATGCACAAGGCCACACCATGCCACAGAGGCGGACAAAAAAAATTGAACCTCTCGCTATCAGTGGTGTTCAGTAGCCATGAGATATATCTTTGTACGAGTATATCTACATGAGATTCGTTGATTTTAGAATAATTGTTCAAGACGTGCCCCCCCCCCCCCGAAATCCTTTGAAACGTTTTCACACTTATTCAAGACTCATTTAGACTCTTCAGATATATGACTTTTCCAAACTTATTCAAGGCTCTTAAACTCTACCAGATACATTTAAGATAACCATATTACAGACTTTTCCAAACTTGTTCAAAACAAATTTAACTCTTGTCTGGACTTGTAAGACAGTTGCAGACCTGATTGACCCTGAGACATATATGTATTATGTACTCTTAGTATGATAATCATCGATTCTGTGGACTTATTCAAGGCTCAAAAATTCACTCAAACTCTTTCAACTTATTTCTAGATCTATTCAAGGCTCTTCAAGACGCTTCCAGACCTATTCAAGACAATTGTCGGCACTTTCTGACATGTTCAAGACTATCTTTAGAGCTCTTCTGGACTTGTTTAAGACTATGTAGAACGGAATTCTCAATGTTACATAGTAACGGGATCATAAGCTGTACTCGAGACCAATCATTCTTCTTCTTCTTCTTCTTCTTCTTCTTCTTCTTATTATTATTATTATTATTATTCTTATTCTTATTATTATTATTTTCTTTTTGTAATTTTTCTAACTGTATTAAATACATACCACGGACTTGTAAAGACGTTCATTCTGTGGTTTCAGACCAGGCAGACATTTTCCATATATTTTTAAAACCCTTGAGGACTTGTCTAAACTCTGAAACATATGTCTGGAAGAGGTCTCAGAGAATCTCTAAGCAGTCTTGATTGATTTGTATGCGATCTTGAAGAAGCTTGAAAGTATCTTGAAGAACCTTTAATTCATTTGGATGCTTAAAATGTTTCAATCAAGTAGTCTAAAATAGTCTCAAAAAATTTGATTCAACCTGCAGTGCCCTTAAGTTAATCTTGAAAAACAGACCAAAGAATATTGTCTTAAAACGTCCTACAGAAGTCTTGAAGAGTGCCTATTGATCAAGTTTGTGAAAGCTATAGAGTTATAAAGTCTTGAAGAAAGTTAAGTAAGTCTGAAAATGTCTTCAAATGTCCGGATCAATCGCGAAAAAGTCTCTAACCTAATTTAAATTTTCTTGAACTTTCAGCTTCTAAGCTCACAATTAATATTTTTCATTGAGATTACGCCAAAATGTAATTTCATGACAGATGTCAATGAAATTTAAGATTAGTTCTTTTTGTTTCACCTGACAATACAATAACCTATAGGCAAAGCTCAGTGGCGTGCATTCCAGGTAAGCGAGGTAAGCTCTGCTTACCCTGGAAATTCCGAGAAAATAAGTTTTCATATAATATATCAGCTTGTAACAAATAAAAGATATTAAACATTGGGCAAAGAAAGACGCGATCGTATTGCCGCTTATTACATTTATAAATCCATATTATACAAATGGCGCCATCTGTCGGTGGTTCAGGAGACAGTTGAAACAGAAGCGTTTACTATTCAGCAATCAGCTTGTATGTATTCGTATTTATTCGTATCAGGGAAGCGATCCAAGAATTGCTTATTCTTCATATTACACGTAAACTTATACACGACTTACGCTCCGCCTCCGTGTTGATGACCAACACAAAAACACACTAGCATGTTTAACGCGACGAAAACCGTGCGTTTTGTAAGCGATTTCAATGAAACGTGATCAATGTTCTATGTATGTACAAATCAACGCGTTCGTGTTAAAATGCTCCGATTTTTCTTTTGCCCATGAAATGCGTTCTTGGGATCTTATTGAAAAACCTTTTTCGCGTTTTACTTTTAATGAACAATTCGAATTCATTAATGGTGGTAACCCGATACCACAATTACCGCTTTTGAAAACCAAGCGAAAGAAAGGTGGTTCGATTTTTACTGGATAAATTTCCACGTATCGCAATACAAAAACATTTTGTGGTTAACCGGTTGTGAAGATGATGGAAAAGTGTTTTGTTGGCCATTTCTATTCAGGGACGTACCGATACTCCCCCTCCCTCCCGTAGGGGTGTTTCACTCAACAGCGGGGAAAATTTACAATTTCAAACAGGCGGAGTTGGGAAAATCTAACAAGTCAAAAGGTTTTTTTTTTTTTTTTTTTTTTTTTTGCATTGATATTTCGGAGTTGAGTTGAGAAGTTGGAAAAATTCAACAAGTCAAAGGTTTATTCTTTGCTTTGATGTTTGGGAGTTTTCAGTTGAGTCAGTTGGAAAAATCCGAAAAGTCAAAAGATTTTTTTTGCTTTGATACTTGGTAATTTTGAGTTGAGTCAGTTGGGACGTTCACAATTTTTGCCCCACCCCCTCAGGAAAAACTCGTTGGTGGTACGTCCCTGTGTCTTTTACTTGTCAGAGAAAAGAATAATTGCATATGGAATGACCCTCCACAGGGATACGACAATTTGAATAATTTCATCAACGCAGTTTTATACTAGCATATTTCATACTTTTATTCTGATTTTCACTTCATCTCTACGCTTATCGTTTACCTTTTGGGAAAACTCACCGCACGCCACTGGCAATGTTGTTTCAAGGGGAGGGGGATGATTGTTTCCTACTTGTGGCAATTCTGAAAAGCAGAGGATAGATTTTTCCTTCGCAAAAGATTATACTATAAAAAATTGGAAGTTTTTTTAATTCTTCGGGATCAAGCGAATGAATAAATGCATGGATTAATGATAAAAAATTGAGTAAAAAATAAATGAAAATGATCTTTTGAATGGAAACATTCTTTTCTCTTCTCCCAAATGAACTAGGGGTTTGTCTTTGCCCTATAACCGACCAAAAAGAGTTTTTCACAGAAAATTTCCTAAAAATTGAACATATTATTTTCGCTCGAAAATGTTGATTTTTTATCACTTAGAGGGAGGGGTGGATGGAAGAACACTATATCTACCTTTATAAGAGAATTTTGTAACGGTCTTTTTTGTTCGTGCCCTCCCGTCCCTAAGTGCTTCTCTCTACCAACAACGCCTTGCGGCATTCTTTCGGCTTGGAGGCAGTGGTACGATATGTCTTTAAGTAGGCACTATTTAAGAGGGAAGACTCTGAGATGGTAAGATTAGAAAGGTTAGAAACTTGAAAAATTGGCTATTTAAAAGTCACAAGACCTGAGCATTCAATAGAAGATGCACAAAAAACATTACAAACCAGATTTTTTAGATCGTAGAGTTTTAGACCCCTCTCACCTTCTCCACAAATTTGATGAAATTAATGTGTTCTGTAAAGGCTTGGAGCTTTGCTCTTTGGCCGCATCGCGTACAAAATTGTTACCCTTTTGTCATGGAACGCACGATTCTCATGAATCTTACATCAACTACCCGCACTCATACATGCTAATATAGACTTTAAAAAAAGCAGAACGTCGATGCTTCCGATGTATCTGAGCTCGGCAAGGATCCTAGGAAACATTTTCACGAAAAATAAGTTTGAATGATACGTTGACAGTTTGGCGACATTTCCAAGCCGACTTTTTCCACTCGTCTTCCCATTCATTTCCGCATGTACGCCATCAGAAATATTACATGAACTATATCTGATTGATGACTGCACAGTTACGAATTTCGGTACAGAAAATACATCCATACGAGATGTATACTGAAAATGTAAATCAAACAATTTCGATTTCGATTCGCATACTTTTTCCGGAGAAACGAAGAGCAGTTAGTGGCTGAAAGTGCTCGAGTTCACGATTCAGCTCCAAAAAGACAGATATGATTACAGGAGGAACTGAGTAGTTTCTAATTTCACATTTTATTAACTATTACAGACAGATTTCCATTCTTAATTTCTAAGAATGAAGTTGAAATTACCGGTATCCTGTACGAGTCTGTCCGAATTTGGTTTTTCTGACACACTCATAGCACTCGCAACACTTCCTCAAGACTGGTGTAATCCATAGTATCTTCGAACAAGAATTCCGAAAACTCACCTTTCAAAACTGACCAATCGCAGAAAGTTGGAATAACTGACACTTTGTACGAGTCTATCCGAATTCGGTTTTTCTGCTACACTCAAAGCACTCGTAAACATCTCTTAGTTCCCCACTGCCTCAAGAACTGTCCCATTCATAGTATCTTTGAATGAGAATTCTGAAATCTCACCTTTCAAAACAGACCAATCATAGGGAGCGAATCCACCTTGTAGAGGCTATGTTCGAGTACAATAGAAAAAGAAATCATCCTCATTATTTTTTCGCTAATGAGACACTGATGGATGCGATCTGGATGTGAAGCGTGGAAAAAAAAAGGGAAAAAAATAAAACTGGCGAGTTTCTCGATTGCGAAAAAAATTGATGGATGAACTACGACTGGTTTTTGAATACACCAGTCGCAGTCGTACAAAATTATACAAAAATGAAGAACGTTAAAAGCTGTCATATGAAGTTCGATTTCGGAATATTGATAGGAATACATGCTTAACAGGACAGAAAATTTAATACGGTTGCCATACAGTAACACCGAAATGTATACACGATGAGAAGTTCGAATTTATACTTTCATATTTTCTCCTTCTTTTCGTATACATATAAAACGAAAAACTGTGTAAAAATAAGTTTCTCTCGTGTTCCCACGTTTTCCATCGAGTATGAATTTTAATAGAAATCTCGCGGATGCATAGGAACGTGGTGAGAAAATTACGTTACACGTACATTTGCTATAATATGGAGAGTTTTGGGGGAAAATATCGTATTTTATTCAAGAAATTTTGACTGCGATATCACAAATGTAAGTAAGTAACAAAGTCGTAGATATGAATAGGCTCGAGAAAGGAGGTGTGTGGTGAATAGGAAAAAAACCTCTAATTTAATGGAAATACTGGAGATGGTTCCACCCCAAATTCTGTAGTGTTTTTTTCTTCCAAACACCTACTTTCTGAGTAAAAATACGATAAGAGAGACTGATAGATGAGCATATAATGAAAACACGGGTAGCTATTCACATCATCCAATAACTCATGGTATAAGGCTCCATCCTCACAGTGTACATCTGGAAGATTTCTTCATTGTGACATTGGAGACTTCGGGACAAATTAAAGGTCATGTTAGCCGAATATTGCACATTGTTTCAAACGAAAAGAGAGATAACGTATCAAAGCACAACATGCAGCAAGAGAAACTGATAGAGGAAGAGGATACTTTCCGCTGAATATGTGGTCAACACTATTTCCCTGTTTCACATTGTCCAACCAAAGAGTAGTTCTCCGTCTAAACTTCCTGCAGGGGGAGGAAATACCGCCTGTATAAGGCGATGCACAGAGCAGAAGAATTCACTCACTGTATCACCTGCGGTCTATGGATAGAACACCTCTTTACCAAAAGCTGTGTTATTATTGTACTTTGCTCTGACCAACAGAGATATTAATACAACTGGTGTACTTACATCTGAGTAACACACTTATTTATAACATAATTAAGATTTAGGTGATGTCAATTAGGACTGTACAAAAGGTCATTTGTGTATGTTGGTTTTTTTCCTGAATCCAAACTAGCAGGAACGTAAGTAATTATTTGCCTCTGAGTACCCACAGGGCAGTGAACATAGATTTTTCGATAATTCTAGGAGATTGGACGGTAATTATCAATTAGTTCGGCTGCTTTTTTCTAAGGACAGGAATGACAATACTTATTTTCAAGGGTGAAGGGAAGGTTCTTTCTTCAACTGAGTCATTGAACAGTCCGGTGCAAACTTCAGCTAGATATCCCGAACCTAATTTAATGGTTTTTGTATCAAAGCCAAAGATGTCCCTAGCTGTTGAATTTTTAGGCAATATACGCATGTTTTAGTAATTGAACTATTTGAACAGCGAACGTTGTTGGGGGTTAAGAGGCTTAGAAGGTCGACTTAGATCACCAGGAAATTTTGAAAATACATTAAAAATATATTATGAGGGGAACTGAAATTAACTTTTCGGACAAGATCCTCCCCTCCCCTCAGATCTTATAATCGAAGTCCGCTTCTAGATCCTTACTCAATAATGTGATATCAACTGGGCCTTTATTCGTAATTGAGCGAACTTGGAGGACTTCTGCGGTGGTTAAAATGTAAGTGTGGCAGATGTACCAAATGCCGCTACTGGGAGTGGATTTCCTAATTTCGAAAATGATTGAGACTTAAGCATATCGTTTGGCAATGCTATTTCATTATTTTGTATATAAATACTGCAGATTTAAGTTATATTAACGTGGCTAACTTTCATACAAATTGAATTTAAAAATGAGTAAATAGTTCGAAAAATGGAGTAAATCCATGATCTGATCATTTTTGGACTGATGTCAATACTCTCGCTAATTTGGACCATTAACTACATACTTTGGAATCTTTTGGGACCACAGTAAGGCTTTTGACAGTGTTAACCATAATTTACTTATCAACAAATTATATCACAGTGGGATACGAATGCATGTCCTTGACTAGTTCAAGTCTTACCTTAAAAGCAGATCGCAAGAAACATGTGTGAAAATTGAAAATAACACCTACATGTTCCCTATCAAACCTGCAGTATGTGGATTCCCTTAAGGATCTATTTTAGCCCCTCTCCTATTCATAATATTGTAACGAAATTCGCTCTGGAAAACGCACAAAAACACGTAATAACGATTTTAATTTCGCACTAATACAACACAACACAAAATAGTAGTTAAATCCCTTTGAAAACGCACAATTTATCGCATACAAAACTAGAGCATATGGCGATGGCCAGCGGCCTTTATATTATACTCCGGCGTTATCAGCGAAACTTCTTATCACTCTCGTTATCAATCTTTTATTCTGCTGCTCGAAATGGGTCAATCGTTCTTCATTTATCTCGAATGTTTGGGAGCGTTTGCCATTCTGCCACCTCCTTTAGCCTGGATGTCCCGGCCAGGCTCCAGATTTTCTTCGTAGTTGCCATGCCAGACACGACTTTGGCTTGTCCACCACCAAGCTTCCAAATCCGATATACAACATTGTTGATCAGCCTGAGTACGATGTATGGTCCTTCCCAATGACTCTGTAGTTTTGGGTTTCTTCCTCGCCTTCGTTGCGGATTGTAAAACTAAACATGGTCCTCAGCCTGGAAGCCGACCTCGTTGGCCCTGATATCTCATCGAGTTTTAATCCAATCGCAGGCAATTTGCAAATGATTACAAACCATGCAATGAGTAGAGTCAAACTTTCCCCTCAGTTGGCTAACAAACTCGTCCACCAGTTGCAGCTGCTGAGGTGGAGTTCCAAACTCCAGATCGCATGGTAATTGTAACTCCCGGCCAAAAACGACCTTTGCGGGAGTGTGCTATGTACTCTGATGGACAGCTGATCTGTAGGCCAACACAAACAATGGGATGTGTTGGTCCCAGTCTTTTTGTTGCTCGGCAACAACTTTGGCCAGGTATTCCTTGGGTGCCTGGTTTAATCGCTCAACCATGCCGTCGGATTGCGGATACAGCAAAGTAGTTCTTGTTTTCCAAATTCGCAGAAGCTGGCATACTTTTTTGAACAACATGGATTCGAAATTCCTCCCCTGGGCTGTATGTAGCTCCAGTGTGACACCATAACGTGTAATCTAATTCTCTGTCAGCGTCCTGGCCACTACTTCTGCGTCCTGTGGTAGCATTGGGTATACTTCAGGCCATTTACTGATATAATTGCTTACACACAGCACATACCAGTTTCCAGCATCCGAGAGCGGGAATGGTCCTGCAATATCCAATGCGACCTGTTTAAATGGATATTGAACATTGTACTTCTGCATTCTCCCAGGAGACTAAGTTTGTGGCCCTTGCACTACAGCACAAGTTATACAGCAGCAGCACCAGTCTTCCACATCTTCCTTGTATGTACATCGGCCAGTAAAAGCGCACTCAAATCTTTGCTAGGGTTTTTGTGGTCCCCAGGTGCCCTTTGGACACTTGGTCATGTACACCACGTAGGATTTCCGCAACCTTCTTTCATGGAACGATGGTCTTCATTCGCACTGTTGTGCCATTTTCCAACTCCCAAGCACGCACCAGAAGACCGTCACTAATGCGCAGCAAGTCCGTTTCAACTCTCGTGACTGATCCGAAATTTCCTACCACAGCAGTCTTCCGCCTGCTTATTTGACTCGCAGAATCCGACCAACGACTTCATCCTCCGGCTGATCTTCTATTTTCTGGGCCAAAGGCTCAATTTTCTCATCTATCTTCTTCTCCAGTCCTTAAATAATTACTTGCAACTGTTCTTCCATTTTCTTGGCAGGATCAGTCTTCATGACATCCATCTTCTTTGACTGTTCTTCCATTCTCTTTGATTGGTCGCTCAGCCTGTTCATAATGTACTGGAGAGCAGCAGCCGTTGTCGACCCTTCGTTTTCTGGTTCTGATGGGTTTCACATCAAAGACGAATGTTTCCCGGGTCCTTACCTTTGCCTTGCAGATAGCCTTCCAGCTGCCAGACCAGTTCCACTTTCCAACCCAATGGCGATTGGTCACGGTGCCTCAATTCCTCCCGAAGCTCTTTCTGCGTCAGTTCGAATAACTTCTTTGGAGCCATCGTGAATGGAAAGTTCCGATGATAGTCACTTCCTCAACAAAAACGCCGAATCCACAGAGCGAATGTCCGAATGAGATTTTCTTAACAACGCGTATCGGCGAATCCCACTTCTGACACCAATGTAACAAAATTCGCACCGGAAAACGCACGAAAACACGTAATAACGATTTTAATCTCGCACTAATACAACACAATACAAAACAGTAGCTAAATCGCTTTGAAAACGCACAATTCATCGCATACAAAACGAGACCATATGGCGAGGGCCAGCGGCCTTTATATACTCTGGCGTTATCGGCGAAACTCCTTATCACTCTTCTTATCGATCTTTCATTCTGCTGCTTGAAACGGGTCGATCGTTCTTCACTTATCTCGAATGTTTGGGAGCGTTCACCACAATATATACCAATGATCTACCAACACAATTTAATGGAGTTAAAATCACTTAATTTGCAGATGATACTAGTCTAATAGAGTCAGCCTCTACTATATCTGTCATGCTCATTAATGTGCTGTTAGCTCTATCCACACCAACACAAAAGTTCAAAAATTTAATATTAATAATTATACAAATATAAAAAGAAAAGTGGGTTCTTGTGCGTGATCATTTCCCAGCACAACCGTCCACTGCCGGTCACTGGCGATTGTGATATCTTATAGCTCTGGACCTACCCTAGAATATGAGATAGATTTCTAAAAACAGTAAATGAATTTCGAAAAACATCCTACGCAACGCTATCTGCGGGAAGATTGAAGTATTACATCGAAGTGGTTAACCAGGTGTACGCAACGCTATCTATTGGCAAATTAGAGTATTGCGTCAATTTTACGTTGAGGTGGGGTACGACCGAACGCGTCAGTGTTACCACTTGACCCGACCTGCTATAAAAAATAATCTAAAACATTTCTAGAACATGTTGAAAAGTTCTGGAATGTTTGAGAATGAGACCAATATTTTCAAAGACAAAAGGAAACGCCATTTTGTCATCAAAGTGTTTCAAAGTTTGACAGTATATTTCTAAATGAAGGCAAAATAGTTTAATTAATTTCAATTCGGTAATTTTCAACGGGGGGAGTGGGAAGAGGTACCAATGTCCCGGCTAACTTTTCAAATGAGTGGCAACTGGGGGGACCAATTGAGATAAACATGATTAGCATGATCACATATAGCCTCTGGATACAGTGCCGTTCCGTAACCTTGCGAGGCCTAAGGCAAAAATTCAACACAAAGCGTGGAAAATTGTTTTTCTGCGAAAAAGCACGCCGCGCTGCACCTTACACGGTCACATTTTCAAGGCCGCGCGAGGCGTTGGTAGGTGCGAGGCCTTAGGAATCATGTCCCTTTGCCTCCCCTCACCCTCGGGACGGCACTGTCTCGATACCATGATTTACTTCCGAGCACCAGGACCATAGTTTGATAACCTTGCAAAATAACGCTCTCGTGGCTGTAAAGGGAAATTGAAAAAATAGAGATAGCATCTCAGCATCCTCATTCTTATCTTTATGTTCAAAACATTTTTTTGTGAAGAAGTTTCTCATGGTCGTGAAAGCCTGATTGGCCTGTTCAATTACGGATCAGACTTCTTTTTTTGAGTCGCACTTGTCATCCAAAGTGGCGCCGAGTTACTTATGGTTAACACGTGTTCCACACTTTTGTCCTGTTGATTTTCAGGGAGATCGCGATTGGCAATTATAGTTATTTACATCAGTCGAATATGCGGTTCTATTTTCTATGCAATGCACTGTAGGCATCTGGGCCGGCAGACTCTTGGAGAATAAGGTGACCTTTTCCTCTACAGTGAACATTTTCTTATAAATCGTCCTGCCTAGCTACTTTCTGTGTAGCACAATGCGAACGTCTTTTGTCGTCTGCATACCCATACTTCCTGTGCGTGATCTTTTCTAAACCATGCTCTTCTTCTTCCTATTCTTATGACTCACTCTCCTTTTTCTCTGTCGATCAATCAGGTAGGACATCCGGTTAGTTTCAATTCATATTTTATCACACTCTCGGTTAGATCTGTTTTTAGTATAACGATCGATTAATACACCTCGCACTTCTTTTTTTACTAACTCTAGTTTCTTTTGTAGCATAATTCTTGTGAAATGGAAATCCCCAGCCCCCAGATGCCACGATGGAAAGTTAGTGGGGACCCCACCACGACCAAGGGAAATTATAACTGGGATTAACTCGGCCGAATCTCACCCCGGGATATACAGAAATTATTAAAAACAGGGATGCCAAAAAAGTATGTAGCAAGATTTTCCGAAAAGCCAGATGTTCCGCCCAAATTTCGGAATAATATCCCAATAAGAAAGAACTCCTTCCCAGGATCTCACCTGTGGCAAATTTGCCGATAGTAGATTGCCGACGAAGGGGGCTAATAACTCGTAATAACGAACGTTCAGCCTACTATCACCATACTCATGGGTGTTTAACCACAGACTACCACCAAGTCCCACGGAAGTCTGGGCGAGTCCACGATGACCCCTGTCCCCAGTGTATATCATGAACGAAGTAGGGCCGAAAGACTTGAGCCATCAGAATGGACGTAAGTACTTGGGAACCTACTCTTCATGTCCCTGAATCTACCATCGGCAAATTTCCCATAGGTGAGATCCTGAGAAGGAGTTCTTTCTTCTTGGGATCTTATTTCGAAATTTGGGCGGGACATCTGGATTTTCGGGAAATCTTGCTATACTCTGATATCGAATGCCCTCGCTGCTGTCCGAACTAAACACTTCTCATGCAATTTTCGAAAAACTAGCAGATTCAAAAGCGACACAAGCCCCGTTTATCCTCTCTCAGTTTTAATGGTTGAAGGGACAGAAACTTGATCGAAAACGTAAGCGGGTTTCGTCACTGATAATCGCAAATTTGTACTACAGCTTTATCTCGCCGTTGTATATTTAAAAGGAAGAAGCAGAAACACCGAGGGGAAAAAATCGAAGTTTTGAACTTTTGACCGAGACGAGGCCGACCTCGAGATTCAGCCGAACGTTTTCGCTTTAATTAGGAAGTTTGGCGAAGATGTTAAAAAGTCGCTTACATCGAAGCGCTTCTCGTTATTAGGTCATTAAATGAGGTATTTATTTTTCATAAGATTTGCGTTTATCATTATATTCTTCCGGATAAATCGGGTTTATTTACAACTTCGATGATAGCGTGGTGATTCGCGAGTTAACTAAAAACATGAGCTCAGATGAGAAAAACAGAGGGGCTCGAGCGTACCTTTTTCTACTCTTGAAGACAAAACAAACATCTTGCGAAAAGGTGAAAGTGGTTGCCGGGTAGATGTTTGTCTTCAGTTTTGGCGAGAAAGAAGCTTTCAAGACGAGGCCACTAAACAACAAAAATGTCAAGGGTGAAAACTTCCACTCTGGCTTATTCGAGCTATCAAGAGGTATGCTCTGCTGCCAATGTAAATCTGTACCTGTACAGCAGTTCATGTGTATACCTACATACGAACTCCTGGAGAGAGTCAACACAAGCTGTTGCCTACTTCCCGCCTCTCCCTACACACACAAAAGGAGTACCTAACTTACTTTTGTATAATTTTGTTTTCTTTGAATTTAATTTCCAGCGCTGAACCCAATGCCAGAGACATAACCAGTTATTGGTTTTTGTTTTTTTTCTGGGGTTATCCCCTTCGCCTTTTTTCTGGTCCTCCCTTCTCCCCTCCATTCCGGTTTCAGTATCTTAGACAGATTTAGTATTTTCAATGAAACTACTCTAACAGAAATTACGGCATGGCCGATTTTTTTACCTCTGCCTCACAGGCACGAGGGAGAGATAAAAATTAAAATCTGTGGGGAAGGGGGGAAATGAGAGGGAGGGGGAAATCTGTGGGAGAAGGGGCAGCAAAAAATTTCCTTCTGCCATTTCCTTCCCCAAAATGATCGTCTGGATACGTGCCCGGCCTCAGTGCAGATTGAGTACGAAAATTGTAATGTGAAAAAATAACCGAACATTGTAAAAATTTTCGTCTCTGTTTAAGAAAGGGCACAAAAAACATTCCTGTTCTCTGGAATAATATGAAATGATGTTTTTGTTTGGACTCATTTGTTGACTCAAGTATTCAAATCATCCAATTTTATTTACATTGCCTTTCTGTAGCCACGTGGCTTCTTTAGCTCTACCGGCAAATAAAGTTTCTTTTATTTAATTCAAAAGTGAATTAATTTATGAGAAATCTTTTTTTCTTTTTTTTTTTTGCTCAAGCAGTGCAGCCATTTCGTTTTTCTATAAAGGCAACTTATAACACGTTCCCCATCCGTATAATAATTTTCGTTTATTTTTCAGTAACCTTACAACAATATTATTCTGAGCCGGGTAGCGACGCCTTCGGGAATAATAACTCTTACTTTTCTCAGCGCTGCCGTCGAATTTCATAACTCAGGCCGTTTTCTCGAGTCGTCTTGTGTGACTGTGATACCGAGTTAACTCTGAAGTACCGAAGTCCGCATCTTATTACTATGAGGAAGACAAACATTTTCGACGAAAAATTGTACTTGTACTTACACCTGTGCAGATTGATCGTGAAGCGATGAAAGTAAAGGTGTGTTCTAACTGCTTTATTTTGAAGGTTTCATGAGTAGGTTTAAAAAATTGTGTGCAAAGCAATCCGAACGAAGCGTGATTGAATACAACCAAATCCAACCAAAACTGGTGAATTGCTAAAAAAAAAAACAGTCAACAGCTGAAAATGGAAAAAAATCGCTTGTGAACGAAGCTAAAACTGCTGTACAGCCTGATAGTGGCAAAAGTCTCAGTCAACAAGCAACCCAAAAATGGTAAATAACCCGAAACTGATGAATATAATAAAACAGATGAACAGCCAAAATTAACAAATGAAAAAAAAAAAAACAAAAAAAAAACAAAAAAAAAACTAGACATTTGACAAAATACCTAGTACTGGTGAAACAAGCCTCAATATGAAGTACAGCTTAAAAATGGAAAACACGCGAACAAAACTGACAATCAGGGGTGTATTCACATGGGGGGGGGGGTTGACCCCCTTGGCATCAGTCGAAAATGTGAAAAAATAAAAATTTATTCTGGTAATAGTAAGTATTACACCTGTAATGTTGTAAAAGTGAAACTACCCCCCCCCCCCCTTCATACCAAGTCTGGCTACGCTACTGCTGACAATGGAATAGCATATATGGACATACGCGGCACAGATGCCCTTCAAACATTGTCAATACAAAAACTGACTTTTGTCAATATAACATTGTGGTCGATTTTGGTCTAAAATTTGACACTGAAGTCGAGTTACCATCTCTACAGCGACATTTGGCTAAAATACTATATCAGAATCGATGCAAAATTCTATTCATTGTTCGATATCGACTTCCATATCGAATTCTAAGATAAATTCAACTACAATATCGTTTTGAAAAATTAAGGATTTCATGTGCCGACTTTTGTTTCAAGGGTGAGACCTGACTCATGTGAGTTGACCGGGTATGTGTGAGATGATGAATACTACTTGCGATACATGCATAATGTGTGTGATGAATAGAACATGTCAGATGAATGTCATATGTGATATAGATAACATGTGTGAGGTAACTTATTGTCCTGTACAATTATGCAAAAAATAGCGAAGTAAATGGAAAGATTTTTGAGAAGCTGAAGTACTTAGCAACACATTGAAGGTTCGAGTAAACTTATGCGTCAGTGAGTCCTCTCCTTCGGAGACATAATGATGCCATGAAATCAATTTTTTCAATTCTCAAAAACTGAGATTGTAACCGAATGACACTGCCTGAGAATGAAATAAGGCCTATAAATTTTACTTTTGTCCCCTTTCTGTCCAGTTGCGACGCTACTGATCAGAGCTGCTGAAATATTTTACCAATACAGAATGGTTGTTTATTCTTATGAAAGAACTGGATGATTTTACTAGTAAAGAGTTTTTCCAACTTCCAGTATTCTAAATAATCTTTGATTTTTTGATTTTTTTTCTTTAAGATTTACATGTTTTACCTACCCAAAACTACATATCTACACTCAGGCATTCATCTTTGGCACTAATTTTCCACTAAGAAAACAAAACAAAAAAGCACCGTAACAGGGTAGTAAGTGATAAGTGTACCACTGTAAAGAAAAGTTTCATAATTAGTCTAGGAAAATTAGACAAAAAATGGTCGGAAATGGACATAAATGATATCAAAATTTTTTATTTGGAATGTGTTCGGAATGACTCCTTAATTAACATACTGAAAGTCCACAGCGATCTCGGTCGAGCTAAGCCCCCCAGGGGCCTTTAAAGATCCCGTAATTCACGTTTTCAGAAATATCTCGCGTATAAAATGTTTTACGGGAAAAAGTTTGAAATAAAAGTTGTTTATTGTTGAAATTTACATGAAAAAGGTATCTTATAAAATTTTCGTAGAGTTGAAAACAACGATGTCAGAGCGCACTGAAGTTCGCACATTTTTGTACATGCTCATGCAATATACTGTACTAGCTGACCCGCTTCGCGGCTTATCTAGACTGTGGGTCAAAGTGAGCTGGCTAAAGTGGGTTAGATGGAGGGGGACCATCTCTTTTGACTTCTTGAAATTTCCCAACTTTTGATCCAATTACTAAAATGTTCCAACTCCAACGGAGGCTTGGGGGAGCTTCCCTCCCGTGCTCCCTTCCCTGAAGTAATGCTCGAAAGGGCGGATTCTAGGGCTCGGGTTGAGAGTAAAATTAGAAAAGAGGACACGCTCGAAACTCGTAAAGTAACGCTCTCCTCGACCCGAAACCAGTCCGTATGACTTAGGCTTTCATGGTGACAATTCAGTTCAGTGGTTGACATTTTCATGGAAATTTATTTTTCTTCCAGCCATGGGTATACTTGAGCGAAAACCGATTTCTACGGGTAGGCGAAAATAAGACGTTTCAGAAAACTGAAAAACTGAAAAAAAAGTCGTTCCTCTACAAAATGTATGAGAAAATGAATTTTCTTTATACATTTTTTTTTCATGAATTTTTCCGATGTCTTAATAGTTATTCCGTTATTCTGGGTGGAGACAAATCCAACAAATCAAAGATCATAAGTATCGGTCCAGCCGTTCTTGAGCTATAAATGGTGTAACTAACCCGACTTTGTTTTATATGTATAGAAGATTGAAAAAACAGCCATATTCAATTCAGTACTAGCAAATTTTTTCTTTAATATGAAATTATCTTCTCTCATCATTTGAGAAGAATAAAGGAGGATTATTTGAGTGATTAAATCGAATTATCATTACCATATCAAGAATCTCTTTCCCTTGGAAACTGAAAACTACTATCCGGTATTGGTAATTAGATTTCAACAGAAAAAAACAGTAAAAATCAAGATTTCAGAGTAACAAGCTCCATCTTGCTAACTGGAAATGAAGTAGCATTTTCATACTGACACATGCCTTCAATAAAGAATCGTAATAACTTATTTGGACTAGCTTCAAGCGTTTACAGGATAATGGTTGAACCAAATTCACAAGCAAGATGGTCTGTACTCTGTCGAACCTACACGTGCACTGATGCCAGTGTTGCCTGGTGAAATTCTAAGAAAAGTACAACCATCACCAAAAAAGTGCCCAGTGAACTCTAATACCTTATTAGAGTTCAATGAAAGTGCCACGTTAATTTTTTTCGCGTGTGGGGCAGTGACAAATGAAAATCACAAGATCAAAAGATCACTGATTGGAAGAAAAAGGTCCCAAAGTAATCGTCCAAAAAGTAATTTTTCGCAGGCGAACTCTCAATACATTTGATAGTGTTCTACACCGACAGAAAACTTTGCGGATAAAATTTTTTGGTTTATAAAAAAGTTGCAGTTGTTGCAATTTTATCTTCTTAGAAGACAAAAAAGTGCAGTATTGAAAAAAATTGAAAATATTCCGTAAGAATTGTGGAAATTGGCCAAGTATTCTTGAATATGCTCTAAAAAAAACAGAAAGTACAAATATGCTACAACATGATTTATACCCAAAATATGATCGATCAAGTGTGGCTCATTCTTCTTAAAATTATTATATGAATCACAAAAATAACATAGATATGCCCTATCTACTTCAACAGAGGAAAACATGCAAAAGCATATTTTTGGAATCCTATTTATGATCAGCAGAAATATATTGAAGGGCCACTTTGGTCTGAGATCCAAAACGTATGACACCATCTACGCACGATCTGCATAACAAGCTTTTTTTTAGTAAGGTATCCAATGAACTAGTTTTGCCTATTGTCTTTATTGCTGATCTTCGAAATAAGAAATAATCATTTCCCGTTCGAAGTATTACAGAAGTACCATCAAAAGTGCCACATAGATGTGAAAGTGAGACAAAAGTGCCACATAAATATAAATGTGTCACATGTGGCACTAAAGTGCTACATTTGGCAACACTGACTGATGCGTAGGAACGTCTCAAGAATGTATTAGAAAGCTGGAGTCACATTGAAGCCTCTGTACCAGCCTGATACAATCCAGTATGGATGCCTGCTGAGCTCTGCCTTATATGATTCATGTTTAGCCATAGTAATGACAGAAAAATTTAAGACATACATAAAATCTGCTTCTCTCTCTCTCACGTCTTATTTTGTTGATGTCTTCACATATTTTCCGACAAGAAAATTGTACCTTCTAGTGTGACTGAAAATCGGTTCTGTAAAATGATACCTGGCATCATTACAGATCCACGAAGGAATGGAGTGTATTTTGTGACATGTAACAGTAATGAGAATTGGAGCGTTGTTTTGGGAGGGAAGTGGACGTTACGTGGTTGCAAAAAATGGACGACTTGATTATGCAAAGCGATCTCTAACAGAATAAATTTTGGAGGCTGAAAAAGAAATTATAATTTAATTCGAAAATAGCTTCAGACATTAAATGCTCTCAAGCTGTAAATTACCAGAAGATGGTTGTACAGAAAAATATGTGTGCCAACTTTATCGTGTGTAAAAACAGTCTGATTATTTTTACAGTGGATACATACGCATTTACGCAGCCATTTACAGTTTTTACGTTTGACTCGATCGTTCTTTCTCCTCTGATTACAAATTCAGATCTTTGTGGTTAAATTTATGAAATCCGAAAAACCTACACTGGCGGGCATCTGAAAAATTGAAGATTTCTAAATCGGAGAGTCGGAGACACATTTAACTGACACGAGTAGTTGGAATACATTTCGAAGTACACGGAGGAGTATATCGAGAGTAAAAACAATGAAGCTGGAAGAAAGAAAGAGGCTGCGACAGAAGATAGCAGAATGACCTGAAACTCAGGAACACGAACCGAAGTACAGGGGAAATAAATAATATATTTTTGGCTGAACGGTGCTTGATGGGCAAACTTTGGCCGTCACTCGTAACATAGTTGTGACAAAATTTCGTTTTCAACTGTCTTATGAGTCGCAGCGCGCCTTTCATTTTGTTAATTAAAATTCGTCCTACACAATCTACCATTCGGCCGGAACCGTATATAGAGTATACGTACACTTGGCTAAATTATTCGCGAAAGTGTTGCCGCGTATAAAACAAAAGGCCGGAATATTGTATATATTGCCACTGCCACCGCATATACTAGAAATAAATTCCGCGCTCATTTGTTCGTTAGGTTAAAACGATATCCGCGTACAAATGCAAATGGTTTTCCAACCAACGGAATATTCAACAGGTGCGACAGATTTTGACGAAGACGAAATCGATGGCTTCGTCCCCTGTGTGGGCGCCACAGTCTGAAAAATAAGGTCAGGATAATATGAAGGATATCTGGAATCAGCATTCGATACTCGTGTCAGCTTTTACTAAAATTCTTGAACTTCATCCGCCCTTCTCCGTTTTATGGGTGAGCTAATTTCAAAAGCATGGTCGAAATAATGTCAGTAATTAATTTAACGGCTTCAGCAGAAAAACTCGTGTTACATTTTTCGAGTTTTTAAATGCTGACTCCACCCTTTCCCCATGTATGATTTTAGATTAGTGGTCAGTTTCGGACTATTTCCTAGGCTTGGGTTGTTTATTGGGTCGATTGACAGTATGATGATACAAAAGCTTGGATCCTTGGATCATTTTCAGTTTTGAGTCGAGTTTCACTTCTCGACAATGTTAGTATTCGTATAAATTTTGTGCTGTTCATCAATTTTGGTGTCTTAGGGTTCTCAGTGAGTTTTTACATACTTTGTTGGTGCATGTACACGTACTCGAGTAGTTACACATTTGCAAAGTATTCATAACAAGTCCTCACGCAGAGAGTCCTAGGCAGTCTAAACAGAATCCTGATGAGTCCGTCGTAGCAAGGGTGTAAAAAAGTACAAGAATTGGTTTTCATGATTTCTGGATGTGCTAAATTTATTTTTGAAATTACATTTTGCCCACTCCAAACCCAAAACGGTCCGCAAGGAGGCCGAACCTGGTAAGTGTCTATGGTTATCAAGTACTCCAGCTCATTTGAACTTATCTGGACAGGACCGGCGAATGTACAATTGTCAGGTTGAATTCCGCTGTTTTTGATTGCACAATCGTATAAAGAAACAAGTAACTTCGCTACTCGAAGGGGGTCGGCAACACCTTCAAATTGCAAAGCTGCAGACTTCAGTCGCGCAACTCCAGGGCCTGATTTAGGCACTTGCGGGCCCGGGCTCAAATTTTGTGTGGGCCCCCAAAAATTTTTTTTTAGCAACATTGATCATCATTTTCACTATTATTATTATTATTATTATTATTATTATTATTATTATTATTATTATTATTAATATCGTCATCATCATTATTATTAGGTATTTTATATTGTACGTGAGCGTACGTAGCGCGCGCGTCTGTACAAGCATGTAATGAAAAATGTGCGGCCCCCCTAAATCTGGCCCTGCGCAACTCTATTATACTTATCGCTCTATCAACAGGAACACATGAAGGTATTCTTCAATCGATTCCAAACAATTCAGGTAGCATCTTGGGAAATTGTAATTCTTCATAGGCTAAAAGACAAGGAAGGAATTTTATTTCGATTCATATAAAGCTTACAATTTGAATAGGAATAACAAAGATCATCACCAATACTATCAACACTTGTTAACTGGCATCCAGTTTTGAGAACATTGGAAGTACATGTGTTTGTCATAACTACCTACTTCAGCATTGGTATAGAAACATCAAAAAAAGAGAAAAACAACCTATCGTCACTTATATACATTCTCAGGATGAATATCTCCACCATATTCAAAAATTTAACAGCAGGCTACAAAATTTGATTTCAATTTGCTTATTGTTCATTTGCCTCATCACACATTCGTATCATCACCACCACAGAGAGTAATGCCGTTGTTTCCTCTTTGGGTGAAGACAACCACAATACTAAGCTTCATCACTCGACACCTGAAACAGAATACCAAAATTACCACTAAACTTTTACCATATTTATATGAGACATAATTCACATCGCATTATTCCTTGAAAAATTTACTGATAAGAGTACCATTGAACGTTGTATGTACTTGGTTCGATTCAAAGAAATTTTACACTAATTAGAATGAGAACCTATATTTCATACATTAACAAACAATACACTTACCTCTCCTAAATCCAGTTAATTTCTTCACTTTCCTTGAGGAAATAGTTCCTTTTGTAGAAAAGTACAAAACGCACAATACTCCAGTCATAAATAAAATCCGAAATGAATAAAAATAAAACGTAAATAGAGGTAATCGCGTTTTGTAAATTTCATCTCCTTTGGCTCTACCTATATACATTGAAAATAACACTCGCACAGTAATGAAGATCAAGGATGAGCACATCTGAAGAAGAAGAAAGAAAGAAAAGAAAGAAAAAGAAAGTAGTTGCTACATTGCTAGAGACTCATTACCGACCCTAATAAAATCGAAATTGTTGCTTATAATTATTGTTATTATTCCTGTCAACTAATTGATTTTTCGGAAGTAAGCGCCACTGAACTGAACTGTAACTCAGATCAATTTCCTAAAAATCAATTTTGAATTTTGGGGCCCAAATCGCAGTTTGATAAGAAAGCTCATAGAGGCTTTCGAATTCAGCGATGCGAAAAATTGCTTGTATTTTGATTCGTTACTCAATTTTCCAAGAATAGAGCACTCTGAACGTCAATTCAGGGTTTTAAAGAAGAATCTTCTAGTGAAATATTCGATCGAAATAATCAACGACCCAAAAACTCCTATTTTAGTGATTTTCCATAAAATTTAAAGTTTAGCTCTAGTCTTGCTTAATGGGAGTTTTTTTTTTTTGTGTTTCAGAGTGTTTAGAACACGACTGTAATAGTGGCTGAATTTCAGGTTTCCTTATATATATATATATATATATATATATATATATATATTATATATATATATATATATATATATATTACATACCTTAATTTTGTGGGAAGAAAATCTCAGAAACTATTGAATCAATTGATTCCAAATTTTGGTATATTATGGAGAAGTACTCGAAGTTGTTAAAATAAGCTTTTGAAGGCAATCGGTCGAGCCGTTCGTGAGTTTTCCTTGAGGACAAAATTTGTGGCACAAAAATCTCAGGAACTATCGAATCATTTGATTCCAAATTTTGGTACATTATAGAGAAGTACTCGAAGTTGTATTGGTGAAAGTTTGATGACAATCGGTTGAGTCGTTCACGAGTTTCCTCAATTTAAGTTCAGCATAAGAAGCGCAAGGCGACTTATGTACTCGATGTTGTTTGGGATTTAATTTATACGAAATCAAATTTTGATAGCCGCGTAGTTTTGTTGTATTATACAAATGTTTCGGTCTTACACGTTTCCGCCTTGAATGTATCGATTTCAAATTTATACGAACTCTAATTTTGATAGCCGGGTAGTTTTATATTTTTATAATACTATTCCCTGTCGAGAGTTGCGTTTTTTAAAACGTTAACGACTTAAAACGTGTCGACAGTGTCTTGATTTCGCGAGGAACGAGCGAAAGGATTCGATGCTTTCGCGAACCGAAAGCGTACTGCTTTCGAAGTTTTTTCTTTCAGACTGCCGAAAAGGAAAGAAACTTTCATAAATTGTCCGATTCAAGGAAATGGCTCATTTTTTCTTTCAAAGGAATTCATTAAAAAAGAAGAAAAAGAAGATCGTAAAATTCGAGATGATGCTTGCCTAATTGAAGACCTCAGTTTGCCTTCGATGGACCATTGCAAAATGGGACTTGGGAATTAAACATTTGGTATTAATATTGTTAAGTTTTTTAAATTAACGGTTAAAATTTTTATCCATGAGGCCGCATTGACTGGCCTATTTTTTCACCAAATTATTTACCAAAACCAATCCATTATTCGCAAATTTATCCCCTTTATCGTTTCAATTTCTCCCAAACTTAATTTGCTACTGAGATTTGAGAAGAGGGAAATAAGCTTCTTTAAATAGAAGGTACAACTTATTTACACTTGAAGATTTATTTCCTGAATTGCTCTGATTTTTCCTAATTCTTGGTCTCCATAGATTGAAACAAATAAATAAAAAATAAAAATTTGCTATGAATTTGCTTGTGACACTAAAATAGTGACCTAAATAGCTTTTCAATTTTAATTTAAAAAATTTCAACTTTCTCAAATTTTGGCTCTAGGTCAAACAGAGAATCTAGAAAACAGAATAGTCATTGAAATTCGAAATTCAACGTTTGTTACCACTTTCTTTTCGAAATGTCTTCCATATTTCAGCTTTGTTTCAACCGTTCAGATAACGTTCGATACTCAGTTGAAACCTACCTTCGGCTTTTCTGACTAGTGACAGGAGTCCAGGGTACTCCATTTTCAGAAACGAAATTTGACTTTCAGTTTGGGGAGGTGGAGAAGAAGAATTTGCCGACAAATATTTTTTTTTAACTAAAAATTCACTGACAAAAATTTTTTTTTTAAATTATAAATTTGGCCATTTTTTAATCGAAATATTTTTTAATTCAAAAAAAAAGAAAAGAAACAAACAAACAAACAAACAAACAGACATTCTTAAAAAATGAAAAATTCAAATGAACAGTTTCTAAATTTGCCGACTGCCAAATTATTGGGGCCCCCACACCCCCTATAATTTCGCCCCTGATCTCGATCCTGTTGATGACTGACGATGCTTTCGCGTTCATACTGCTTTAACGACTAATGTGGACGTGGAATGAGCCACCCTTGTCGACCAGATCAGTCGAATCGAACGGAGTCGATTGACTCTATTTGACATAGTGTGGACGCACCTTCAGTCGGACTTCGATCTCGATATGAACCATTCCAGCTTGCGTTTTCTCAAATTTACATAACTCGAAACAGAACAACGGTAGTTCAAACATCTCTCAAGGGCGGAAAAGAGTTCTCCCGCCGAAACACCACCTCCGACATTTAAATTCAGCGCGTCGCCGCAAATCCCATTAGGCCTCGTTTAGCCGCAGTAAAATAATGCACTCGAGAAATCAGAGAACCGAGTCAACACTGGAACTCGTTAGCGCATAATCGAGTTTGCCGTTGCGTCGCATCGCCTTCTCTAAGTATATTCCTTACATCAATGAACCAATAATGTAGACATTAACGTCAGGGATTTCGTTAAATGACGTATAGACTCCTGAGGAAGAGGGAGATAGGCGGGCTCAGGAAGGTGAGGGTTGAAAAAGGCGCAGAAGACAGGTATAGGGAAAAGGAGAATAAGAAAAACAGCTCGGCGAAGTTTCGGTCTCCTCGTCTCCTCTCTGTCGCCTCCCTCAGCTGATGGCTGAAAGTCTTCTTCATTACCACAGCGCACCGATAAGAGGCTTTGATGAAGTCGTTCTGTTTTTCCTCTTCTCTCCGGTCGCGTTTTTTCGCCAGGAAATTGAAGTGTTTGCTATTACTTAAATTTTCTATATATACATGCACACTGAAACGGCGGGGGACGGGGCGCACACACCACCTTATGTACTTTTCACCGGAGAGCGTTACGCCGCGCCGCTGCTTTTTTCACACTGATATATGACCGGCGCGGCGCGGCGCCTATGAACAATGCACCGGAGATTTTTCCTAATAAAGAGACACCGAGAGGGAGAAAATAAGAATTTCAGACGTTTGCGGCATTTTAATGGCTCGGCGAGGAGAAAATATAAATAAAGTTTATTCGACCTGTTCGTTTTTCGCCATTCTATGTATTTTGATTTTTCGATGATTTATCATACGCGCCGTCGAACGTGAAAAATGCGAATTGGGTGACATTTAGTGTACGAGCGGAGACGTGTCAATTAGTTGGAGATGGCGAGATTTAACTCACTATAATATTATATAATATGTACACGTAACAAGGAAAAATGACGGCTAGTTTGCGGTATGCAGACAGTGGTGTGAGCAGGAGACCTGATAGATGACCAGGCGAGAGAAGCAACACGTACCCGAGCAGTTTGCGGAGTATATTCGAAAACCGGAAAATTTAACTAAAATTGGAGCTCTCGGTCGTTACGGCGAGAGTAATGGCTTTTGCGAAACTGTGTGCACTTTTTTTCCTCGACAAGCCCATCTAATTACTTTGGCGAAGTTGCGTTGGAAAAACACGATTATACAATGGCCATTGGACCATCGCTCAAATTCCAGTTTCGTGCGGATGTACTCGGGCGTGTCGCGATCAGTTTTATGACACAAAAGGACGTAAAAAAGTAGCGCAAAGGCGGAACAAACGAAAACTGCGTTATTGATGCAATGTGCACGCAATAAAGGTAAAAAGTTGGAAAAAATGGATAGCTGGAAATTGATGTAAATTTTTTTTTTCACTGTGCTCATTCGAGCACATTCAAAAGGAACCCGAGGGAAGGCGCTTCCTTGGGGGCGAATTTGCCTCCAAACATGTATTCTTGTTCATGAGTAAATCGACAATTTTCGACTATGGAAAGATACATTTAGGGGAAGTTAGGGCAAGTGAAACCACTTTTGCCGAAATGACTGTAAAACTTTTTTCCTTTGGATCAATTTCAAATCTGAATACACTATTGAATAGAGCATACTTTCAGCTACAAAATGGTGTATTAACATCAAAATTAAAGTACTTTAAGGTGGTTGAAGTTTGATTTTTCCGAAGGTGTTTTTTTTCGATTTTAAAAAAATTGCCTAGGCAAAAGGAACCATCGAGTTGGGGAAAAGGAGCCACGTCAAAAAACGTTCGTTTTGGAGGTTAAAAAAATACTCTACGGCCCTGAGACGAATTTATTTCGATATAAAACGACAGTGAGTTCACTTAGAAATAAAAATTGTAAGTATGTTACCCAAAAACATCTTAGCTCACGAATTTAGGCCATAGAAAAATCGCAGACATAAAATCTACTCCTGAATAAGCAGTACATGCTCGGTGAGCCCAATTTTGACAAATATTGCATTGTAACTAAGCTTCGTGGCTGCTTGAAACCATCGATGAACAAATTAGGCTCGGAATATCATCATTTTTTCTGGGCTTTTTGGGAGGTTTCGGAAATATCAGCTTTTCTTTCGCAGCTTTTTTTGTTTCTGTTTTCTCAGCAACTTTTTTCTTTTTTATTCCCTCTGTCTTCTGCACCACCGGGTTTTCTCTGCTTTCCACTTGGCAGTTGTATTCTTCTTTTCTGCTTTCTCTTCAGCCGCTTTATTCTTGTTTTCTGCTTTGTCTTCAGCCGCTTTCTTCTTCTTTTCTACTTCCTCTTCAGCCGCTTTCTTCTTCTTTTCTGCTTCCTCTTCAGCCTCTTTCTTTTTTTTTCTCTCTCTCTCTCTCTCTTCCTCTCCCCCTGCCGCCTTCTTTTTTTCGTTTCTTTCTTCTTCTAGTTGCAATTTTTTAACATAATTCGCTTCGATTCTATTTTGAACCTGGGCAGCTGTCAAAATTTCGGATCACCGTGATCGATTATTGCGCTGATTATTAGTTATGGTCACACTTTTCGGAATCGGTCGAATAGTGTTTTTGTCGGTATAATAGTCTGCGTAACCAGGGTCGGCGTTATGTGTGTTATAGCTTGACTTCTCTACAGTTGGAGAATCCCGACTGCAGAAATGCTATACAGTCGGGAAATTGGCTGCACTGAAAATTTTCCTTTTTTTATTTTTACTCTACAGTCGGGAAAAGGTCAAATGCCGGTCCCGTGCGTAACTCATTAAAGTAGTGCAGCTTATACGTGTCATTCATGTACAGTTCACGTCATGTAACTCGTGCGACTTTTGAAAGTCATATATAAATTATACAATTCATGCGAGTAGCATAAATTTTATAAGAATCGGTGAATTCTCGATCAAATGACCGGCCTCTGTAGAAATTGTTCTACACGGCCGGTAAGTTAAAGTCAGTCACGTTGGATTCAACTCATGTCATGTGATGTAGGTTAGTAAAGCATGTAAGTCAGATATGTCCTACATGTAAGTCATGTAATTCAAAGAGTCGTTTATGTTACTCTTATGATTTAGAATGGTTGCCAAATTTTTGGATATGTCTCTTTATACGAAGTCAATATTTCAAGAGACAACGTCTAATCTGAATTTGTGGTTACTTCTGGACTGCTTTTCGGTCTATTTTTTAGAATTGATTTCCGGGACTGGTTTCAAATGACAGTTTCTTATGAGCTTCAAGACCAGTTATTCTCAGCCAAGTTTTTCATCATTTATTCATTTTTTTCGATATGATCTATAAGTTTGAGCCTCGAAGTGACCAGCAGACGAGACTTTTTTATTCAAATTATTCGTTAAAACCCCCAAGAATTGGAGGTTTAACCGTCAGTGTAGAAAAATAAAAGTCACGCCAACATATACTGAATTCACATACCTCATTCTAAATCGATTTGGACGCGTGAAACATAATGACATTTTGAAACTGCATTTGTAAAGTGCGTTTGATTTTCACTTCGCCGCTCGGCTACAACGCCAAAGATTTCTGTAACCGCTAGTGCACCCTTTCAGTTCGTCGCAAATGTTATCACGCACTCGGGCTCAACACCCCGCTAATCAATAAAATCACATAACCGAAAATGAGATTCGGTCGCGTGAAACTAAATTTGCAATCCCGAGGACATTATCGCGTTAGCGAAACAAGAAAATGGTTTTAAAGTTCCGAGAACGCGTCTATTACACCATCGATATTCGGGATAAATGCTGGGAAAAAAGCAAACTACGATCTTAATAGTTGAAAATGTACACAAATATGAGAGCGTTGAATATTCTAGATCAAATTGTATGGTGGTTGGTCGGTTTTCTATCTGTCATGGTTGAATCAAACTGTCAATCCAACCAATTCGTCCGAGCTAATTACAAAATGATGAATGAATTTGTAAAAATTCGGAAAGAGTTGACTTTTGGTGTGGAAGTGTGGTTGACACTAGTCAACTTGCTAGAAACTCCTAAAAATCCTGGTAAAAATTCAATCCCCAAGGGGGGGGGGGGTCTGTTCCCCAAATCAGTTTTCAGTTTTTCCGAAGAATTAAAGGAAACATGAAGTACATGCGAAAACTCTTCAAACATAAAGTGTTCCTCATTAAATTTTACCCAAAAAAGGACTTTTTTTTTCTTTCTTTTCTTTCTTTCTTTTGTAATTGCCATAAAAAGCCCTGTATAGACAGTTGAAAATGACCATTATTTTTACCATACATTAACACTGGTTTTCCATAAAAATATTTGCACTCAAAATCAATGACAGTTTGCCATCTATAGATATCAAATCAATAATTTGTCATCAAGATGTAAAATAGACGTCGAACGATGTCAGAGTGACGTCAAGTAATGTCAGATCAACGTCAAACAATGTTAAATCACGTTGAATGATGTCAAACTGAAGCCAAATAGTATCAAATATGACATCAAAATTGTAGTTGAATGATGTAAAATTGACATCAAACAACGTTAAATAACACTGTACAACGTCAAGTCGACCTCAAATTGAAGTCGAATTATGTCAAATCAACGTCGAATTAAAGTCAAATCAAGTCAAATCAACGTCAGTCGACGTCAAATGATATGAAATCAGTTTTGCCTGGTGGGAAGTTTAAAAATGTACCAGCAAAAATGTTTCAGAAACTGTACCAAATTTCTAATGAAATGTACCAGAAAAAATGTGTGATCTTTGAAACTGTACCAAAATATAGAAGAAATATTTTGGTTGATATCTTTAAAATGTACCAAAATCCGTTGAATACGAGTATATGTATTAGAATGTATCAAAATGTATGAAAAAATCACAAAACGTTTCGGAAAATGTATCAAATCTTACCGAGAATAATGAAAATGTGCCAAAACGTACCAGAATTGTCAAAATTATCAGAAATTGTACCAGATAAGTTGAAATGTATTGGATCTGGTACAACTGTACCAAATCTGGCAACACTGTATCGACGTCAAACAATATTAGATCACTTTGAATAATGTCAAATTGACTTCGAATAATGTCAAATTGACTTCGAGTTATGCCAAATCAAAGTCGAATAATGTCGAATCAACGTCAAACAATGATAAAGCACTATGAATAATGTCAAGTCGATGTCAAATTGAAGTCAAACAATGTCAAACCAACGTTAAATCGAAGTCGAAGAATGTCAAATCGACGTCAGACAATTCATGTTGAATGATGTCAAATCGACGTCAGTTTGATGTCACTGACATCAATACTTTCACTGTCGACTGTTTTTTGGCATAGATTTTGTCGACATATCGACGTTGTTTTTGCACACAAATGAACTGTCGACAGTCGCGGTTCTGATGCGCGTCTTTCCTGGGCAGGTTAGTCGGTGTAGTTTGCTGTTGCTTTTCCCATAGTTTTGTTGCATTAAAGTCTCCCTTCTCTGGGCCGAAAAGTGCGCAGCCACAGTTCGCTTACTAGTCACGTGTTTCACGACGTTGATTAAGCTATCCACGACGTGCACACATATAGTACCAATTTTTCTGATCTGATGGTAACACGCCCTGAAATTCTAATGCCCATTAGAATGAACTGGGGGTCCTCGTATATCACGGACATTGTTGGGACTCGAATCCGATGTGCAAGGTTTGCGAAGCGGGCACGTTACCATTTGGCCACACAACGACTCGATTTGTTCCCGGAAATTTTTCTTTCCTTTCTCCCCATGGCCTTAGAAACCGCACTTTAAAATGTTGATGTTCTGTATTTTTCAAAATTAAAAATGTTTCCATTATTACTTGTAAGATCTTCGACAGCGTGAATCATCGAATTGAGATATAGGCTGAAGCGGATTCAGTGTCGCAGAATTCGATTTTGAGATTAATTTGTCTGTAAATTCAAAATTTTCCGCTGGGGGTAAGGCTCAGAAATCTTTAAAATGCGTTATAATTGTCGTTTCATATGTGTAAAGGGTAACCAAATTCACTTCTGGCAACGATTTACCTAAAGCGTGAGAATTGTGACATGGACGTAGCGGGACTCAGAATTTCATGAAATAAAATGTGAATATCGTTTCATAGGCTTAAATGGTTGCTACAGTGCGTTCTGGTAATGATTTGTCTCTAATCGGAAAATCGTAGTCCCTAGGTAGGGAATTAGCTCGAAATTAGGGGTTTCAATCAGTAAATTTCAGAGATTTCGAAAACTATTTAACTGATTCGGAAGAGAAGTATGTTTGACCTTCTAAAAGTCCAAAATAATCCCTTTTTGCATCTTTCGCTATCTTGAAAAAAAAAAAAAAAAATCCTATCTACAGTTTCGTATTAATATTGTTGAGGAGGTCAGCCTTACTTTCATACGGGATTGCAACTCCTTCCGAATTATTGTAAATTCATTCCTTAGTATGGCGTAATGTGCTTAGAACAAATCGTTCGTTCAACACGAATGTAGATGTATATGTGTATGTCTCGTTATACCAAAGAAAATTGCACGTGAATATGGATCAATTTGGCTGGCGTAATCATTATACGCGTTTATTGTTTCAGCCCACAGCCTTTATGCGGTTTTTGGTGTAAGCAGATTCAACAATACCCCTTCAGCCCCGTTTCGGCATCTTCAGTTCGCATTAGTCATGAATATGGAGATGGAAAATGTACGAATGTAAATGTCCGATGTTCGAGGTTGATCGCATTATTTATTGCTGGCCATGCGACCCTGTGCAGTACTACACGGAGGGGTTGGGGTCTACTAGTTTCGAAAAGGTAATATTTAGTTCGAACGTTCGAACATCCACCCCGTGAGATTACATTCGAAGTCTAATTGCCTCCCACATGCCCGGGTTAGTGAGTTTGAATACCAGATGGAATTACCCTACCCCTCTCCTTTTTTCGATCGTGAAGTCGGATGGAACACGGGACAGAATGGCATTTTCAAGTGGCGACGCACGCTTTCTTTGTGAGCGAAGAAATGTTATCTCCTCTGAAAGAGGGAGCTCAAATTAGGCTCCATGGTTACTTTAAAAGTCATGAGGTATAATTTACTTTTTTAGTTTTATTTTTATTCGTCACCAGAAACACAGACCGGAAATATGAATAAATACCACTGCTATCTCGAGTGAGAAATGTAAAATGTTAAATATTTGGTCGGGAGGTGTCTTTAGATTTTTTTGGAGCGTAAAAGATCATTTTTGTTGCTGAAAGTACCTACACGGCGTTCCTTGTTGGCCGAGTGGATGGCGGGCTTGTCTCGGAATCCGGAGGTCCCGGGTTCGAGCCCACCTAGCAACTCGCTACATTTCAACCTAAGCCGGTTTTTCGGCAAGACGAGGAGAGTCTAAGACAGCCCTAACAGCCTCCCCAACAACGTCTCTGTAGTAATGCTCGAAAGGGCGGATTCCAGGGCTCGGGCTGAGAGCGAAATTACAAAAGAGACTTATACAGCGTTAAAAGGGCTTTTCCGTTACTTTGAAACCCCCTTTGCTGCTATAGAGACGCAGTTTTTGTGCTATTTTAAACAATTTGAAATTGGTAGATGACTCAAGGCAACTGGAATTTTTGAGCTTACACATACTATAGGGCCCTCTACTATGGTATAGTAATCCTCGCAATCACCACCAAAAACAAGTACAACTACAAGCTCTAGGTCAGGTCATTTTTCACCTTTTTTTTTTTAAACGCACAGACTGTCACAAGAAAAAGACAACTAAAATGTGTCTTTCCTGTCTGTCTTACTTTGGGATTGAGATAAGGCCCTTTTCATGTGACGGGCTTTTATCTCTTGTTATAAGAAACAGGCCTTTACAGAAGGTCTTTTAGTTTTCCTTTTCTTCTGACAATCTGTCCGACTTTACTTTCCAGCTTCCAGGGTTGCAAACTGTAAATTTATATCTTGCAATTTGCAAAATTCATGATTCAAATTTTGAAATCAAATAATTATTGCCAAAGTAAAGGACTCTTAAATATGAGGCTGTAAACAAGTAGAAGTCCGAGTCACTAGTTCTGAAAAAAAAAAAAAAACTCGGAGTTCGAGTTACAAGTCCCAAATAAGGACTCGAGTCTTTTTCATTCGAGTCCTGCCCAACCTTGTCCGTAATATCACAACCATATGCGTACATACAAACAAAGCAAGAGTCTCTCTCATTTTCATGACCATATACATCAACGTGCCATTGTGTCGAATTGAAATTGTGCGCAGAGAAAAAGAATATCAATGAAGAGAAAACACGTTCAGATCGACCTTAGAAGGTACAAAAAACGTGAAAAAACTTGATAGGGACTTGAATTTGGTTGTTATCTAACAACATATCTGTTAGACAAAAAGGGTAATAAGGTCTATGACAAGGACAGTATATACACTCACTGGTATCTAATTTTATAAGGATCTATATACCCCAGAGTGGACCTACGGGGCACTTCGACGCGTAGATCAACCAGAACGGACAGGTGAGCCGGAACCTTCCCTTTTTAAAATCCGAAATTAGAAACGTGATTAAAAGCTTGGAATAAAGGACCAGGGAGTGATGATATAAAGAATGAACACATCAGTGGCGTGCGGTGAGTTTTTCTAGGAGGTAAGCAATAAGTATAGACAGGGATGTACCGAAGAGTTTTCCTCGGGGGAGGGGGGGGGGGAATTGTGAAAGTCCCAACTGACTCATCTCAAAATTCCTAAATATCAAGGCAAAAGAAACCTTTGACTTATTGGATTTTCCCAACTTCTCAATTCGGATTTTTCCAACTCCGCCTGACTGAAATGGTGAATTTTCCCAATTGCTGAATAAACAATTCCTTCGGGGGGTAAGTTTCTCCCCATTGCTATATCCCTGAGAGTAGAGGTAAAGTAAAAATCAAAATAAAAGTATGAAACATGCTACTACAAGAGGGCATTGATCAAATTATTCAAGTTGTTGTATCCCTGAGTGGGGTCATTTCATATGCGTTTATCCTTTTCTGTAACGAATAAGAGACATGGCCAACAAAACAGTTTTCCACCATCTTCCCAATGGGTTAACCATGAAATGTTTTCATATTGCGATTTGTGGAAATGTCTAGTAAAACTCGAACCCCCTCTCTTTTGCGCAGTTTTTAAAAATGGTGATTCTGGTTTAGGCTTACCACCATTAATAATTTCTAATTGTTCATTAGGAGTAAGTCGCGAAAACAGGTTTAAGATCTCGAATATGCATTTTGTGGGCAACAACAACAACAATAACAACAACAACTGGAGCATTCAAACGTAATGCGTTGCCTGTTAGAAGAACATAATATCAATTTCAACATTCGTGTGTTGCCAAGCTGAGCCGGTAGCGCTTTAAGAAGCGCTTCCAGAACGCAACCAAACGCACAAGTTTCGTCGCGTTGAACAAGCTAGTGTATTTTTGTGTTGGTAATTAACATGGAGGCGGAGTGTAAGTCGTGCAATGTTACATGCTGTATGGAGAAGAAGCGTTACATTCAACACACACCTTAGAAAAAGTTATTCCACACTAGACCATTTTCAAACCACCTACGAAATCATAGAAAAACCATGCGAATATAAATTTGATATAAACCTGGCATTTATAGACTACAACAAAGCTTTTGATTCTTTGTACTACGACTTCAACTCAGCTGTTTTAAAAACCCGAGGGGTTCCCAAACAATTCTCCAACATAGTAAAAAATGTATTCAATCCAGGAAAGCAGCATTACTGACAAGACGGGCTTTTACTTCCAAATCAGAAAAGGTGTTCGCTAAGGAGACCCTCTTTCTTCTTTACATTTTAACACAGCCCTTGAGAAGATTTGTAGGGAACTAAAAGGTGGACAAACAAATGTCTGAACATAAAGGTTAAAAAATTCCTAATTTAAGGTTTACAAACGATGGTTGATCTCAGAATTCAGAAGGAAGGTCGAGGCAATGCGTAACGAATTTAATGAAACAGGCTAAAAAGTCGGATTGTCAGTGAATTTCGGAAAATCCAAGATTCCTACGAACTCTAAAATCCCTGTTAAAACCTTTTTGGAAAATAAAAAATTAGAATCAGTCACGGAAACAATCTATTTGAGAGAATTGATTTCTCTGAAAAACGGAAATGGAAAAGAAATTCTACGTAGAATTATGCTAGCCTGGAAAAAGTACTGGTCACCAAAGCACATGTTTAAGGGCAGTTTCGACAATAACCAAAAATCTGAACTATTCAGTATGTTGGTGGCGCCAGTGCTGACATATAGCTCACCCATCTGGACGCTCACTTCCGAATTAATTTAGAAATTAGAAACAATGCAGAATTCTATAAAGCGTTCTAGTTTGGGGGTAAAACTCAGAGACCACACGTCAGTTTGAAAACTATCAACGGGAGATTACCAAAAACGAAAAATTGTATCGTTAAAATGGGCGAGAGTGGGACGTGTCGCAAGAAAATTTCCCGACAGATGGGCCTACTAGGTGACCTTCTGGTTCCTAGATCACAGAACAAGAACAAAAGGTAAACCCAAAGCTGGGCAGAGGAACGAAGTCGGTAAGTTCCTGTGCAGCCAATAATTTCAGGGAACTACTCGTACCCCCAACTGGAACTCATGAGAGATGGTGAGGTTCACCTTTGCTTTCTGTGGGCTGAGGGTACTCTCAGTGACACACCGCCGATGAACCAAAAACTAAAACTTCCACAAAAATGATTCTGTAAAACGTATTCGTCAAAATTTAATAACTATGTACCATCGCTAATGTACCTATCATAAAGATTCTTGATTGATTGAGATCAACGTGTTTCTTCGCTCATCCCGGTGTCTAATCATTTTCTGACTGATTTGAGCGATGCGGTCTGTTTACTCGAGAAGAAGTCCAACGCCACTCTGATGGCTTTATTTAATTAACGTGGAAATATCGTTTATTTTGTCGAAACAGCGGAAAGCGTTTTTCCGAACCAACGATTTCGGTTGTACGCGCACCCCGTTGCTAACTAAAGACACATCAGTCGTACAGTCACACCTGTGCTTGTGCTGCCTTTTACGAGACGTCTTTGTCTCGCGATTTCAACCATTTAACCGTATCGTATTTCACCAACTCATTTTCTTGGTTCCGCTCGACTGCACCTTTAACGATGGAGAATCAAAGCAATTCTATTCTATTGTCTAGTTCACCATAATCTACAGAAATGTAAACGGGCCCGTATTGAAGCTGAGGTGGTCCCCCTCTCGGTTGATGGTTTGCCCTCTCCGGTGGAAGATTCATTACCTAGACTCTTCCATGTATACCTTCTATAATGATTTTTAAATTGAATATTTCCTATGACTAAGTCATACTTCGCACAAAATTGTATCAAACGCTCTCCTCTTTCATTCCTCACTACTAATCCAAAATCCCCGACTATGTTACCCTATTTTCCTTCACTAACTCTAGCATTCCAATCACCTATAATAATGAGATTCTCTTAACCTTTTTTTTTTTTTTTTTTTTTAAATAAAAATGCTTTATTGGGACTGCATAGTTATACATTTACCAACTGATACAATATAGGAATATATCACGTGGTCGAGAGTTGTACAATTACAATTTTTGCGTACAGTTAGAGGTATATGGCGAGTTTTTTAACTATCAGTTAGAGTAGATCGAGAGTGTACTGTCGACGCAACCGTCGCACACTAGGCGAAATCGTGATTCTAGGCGGCCAAAATCTAACTATACAGCTTTTTCAATGTTTGCTTGGTTCCAAGTTAAAATTTTACATTAACTTGTACGTTGAAATACTTCCTTTCCTTCCAGTGGTCAGTCCCTGTATACAGGGTGTCCTCTTGATCTTCTTCACAAGTAATATACAGGATGTCACAACTTGAATCAAAAATCCAACAAATTTAAATAGGACTCATTGAAATGGACAATTTTTTTGTACAACTTCACTTCCTCGTGATCAATATTACTTCATTTATCAAAATATTGCCAAGATTTTAGCTACGAGGAAAAATATATGTTTGATACAGTCATTTTAAACTAAATAACAACTTACATACCTTAAAACCTGAGCAGGGATATAGCGTTAAATGAATCAGTAAAAAAAAAAACACACAAGAATTTGATCATAAAATACAAACAGGACTATAATTTACAACATAATTTTTTAAATCAACGTCTCAACACAAATTTGAAAGATTGTTTCAAAATTAAAACAGAAGCAAAAACTGAGTAGGTAGGTCATTAGAAAAAAAAATCACAAAAACATTTTAGTAGTTAGAGATTATTTTTTCACCTTGACTACTTTAAGTAGGCTACCCAATACTCTTAAAAAATATATTAGTTTCCTTCTATTTGCAAAACAAAGGGCGGAACTGGAACTGTTAGGGTTCAATCAACTTCTAATAAAAATCAAAACAAAACCATAACTAAAAACTAAGTTCTGAGGAACATTTCCTTTTTACATTTAATCAAATAGAACGCACAAATCTTCTAATCCAAGACGGAAGGTGAAATAAACAAATTACAAACTGAGAACCTAGACCCCAGTTTTACCAAGCTAAGAGGAAACCCAAGTAGTGATATCCGTGATACCACAATACCGGTGACGTACCGTAGGGTTTTTCCTTGGGGGGTAAGAATTGTGAGCCCCAACCGACTCAACTCAAAATTCCCAAGTATCGAAAAAAAGAAAAAAAATCTTGGATTTTTCCAACTTCTCAACTCAATGTCCAAGTATCAAAGCGAAAAAAAATCTTTTGATTCTTTGGATTTCCTCAACTCCGCCTGACTGAAATGGTGAATTTTCCCAGCTGCTGAGGGAAAAATTTTCAGGGCGGAAATTAAATCCATCTAGCTGTGTTAAAACCGGGTTTCTCTAGAATTGCGATTAAAGTGTCCCCCTCTCCCTCTCCCTATGGTTCCTTGAATTTTCTCGTGCTCATTACCCAACCCATTCGGAACTCGCGACAAATAACTGAGCTATGTTCACACTAACTATGCGGCTCGATTTGAACACAAAAACCACAGTTCGCTGCATGTAGGTTTTTGACACACTAGGAGGGTTTTAACATAGATATGTCTTGGGAGAGTTTTGTAAGTTTTCATAAAATGAGACAAGTCCCACGTGAAAAGACACGTCTCCTGCATTCCCAAACACACAAAAAGTGAAAATTGATTTTTTGACACAGTAGGTGAACGGTCTAATATAGAGGGTCTTGCTGCGTTCCACATAGTTCGTCATTACCGATTCCGAAAAATGAAAACCTAAACGTGGTAATGGTTAGTAAGACGTCCTGCTGGAGGAGAAGTGCTGGGTGAAAGAGGAACCGGGGAGGAAAATGAAAGCCGTGGTGCGGGAGTGTGGTGGGCATTGAAGCCTCTGGTAGATTATGGCCGTTGTGGGGGAGGAGTTCGTGGCTGAGGAAGGCTGCGACTGTTGAAGTGTGACCGTGGAGGCGGAGAGCAACCGTGGTGAACGAGGGGGTCGTGGTGGAGGAGGGGAGGCTCGTGATGAAGAAAGGATGGAAGTGGGTTCATGGTGGAAGCTTGAGGTCTGCTCATAGAGGGGGAGCAAAAGAAGTCCAAAGCAAACCTCAACTCAGGAACAAAAGTTTTAGACTAAATGCTGAGGACCATGGTGGTCGGACGAGGCGCGAAGCGGCCAGGGGGCAAAGACCCCTAGTTTAGTATATAATACAGAGAAATTTCCGGACAATTCTGAATGTTTCAAGTAATGGAGGGGGATGGTATGGCAGGGGCTACTCCATTCGCCAATATTTTGAGTGATCTAGGGTAATAGAAAAATAGGTACAAAATGATACAATACAAAATTGCACCAAATCATGATACGTTTTGCGTTCGCCATTTTACTTTGCCGGGAGAGGGGGTGTTCTAGCGAAACGGACCCCACTTGTCACTGTTTCAGTGCATAGGAAAATCAGAGCTCATTCAGGCACAAAATTGCTATTATTCGAGATTTCACTCAAAAGTCACGCACTGAATCAAATAAACTGATTTTACTTTGCTTGTGACAGCGGGTGGGTGTGTACACAAATAGTGGTGGTGTGGTGCACATTTCTGCACAGACGATGCACAAACGATTGACGTGGTTTTCAATCCTAAATTCGAATTGGGGGCATTGTGTCTACAGTCCCCCGACAGATGTAATATCATGTGGGGGTGGTGTGCTGTGCATAAACGGTGGGACATGGTGCACGTTTCTGCACAAACGATGCACAAACTATTCACATGGTGTTTGAGACTAAATTCGAATTGGGGGCCATCTTGTCTACAGCCCCTCCCCCCGACAGATTCCCCTTTATGTGTATATGGGTGTGTGCAGAAACAGTGGGGTGTTTCACATTTCTGCACGAATTATGCGCAAACTATTAACAAAAGGATTAAAAAATTTTGTGGGGGGGGATGGGCGTGGACATGGGACTACTTCCCGCCACCCCTTCTGGTAATATGCAGTCACTGGCAACACATGGACCATCTTGATAAATTCTACCGCCTTTGTCTAATGAATTGCATTGGTGGAATTTGTTGCGAATTTTATTGTGTAAACCCCCCTCCACCCCCTCCCCCCCCACAAAAAAAGAAAAAAAACGAAATCAAATGAATGTTTGAATTTAAATTTTATTGGCAACAAAATATTCTTAGTTTTTGACAATGACCCCAATACTGACCTATGGCCATCGGTAATGTATGCTACTGGTTATTTCAATTTGAGAATTATTCATTTTCAAACTTACTTATTTGTTTCTCTCTCTCTCTCTCTCCACCCTTCTTGTCCGCTGTCAGTTCCAAGCTGACAAAGTGATTTATCATCTATTACTCGTAAATAGTTTTTGAAGGAAAGGGATTACAGGTAGTTTGAATTATCTACTGTCCAAAATGATTATAGTATCTCGAAATTATGTTCAAATATTATAGAATAGGTCATCATCCTAAATAGGTGACCTCGATAGCTATACTAGAGAGGAAAATGGTTTAGTACTGGGGAACTTGCAATAGGATAAGGGCTATCTCAATCATCGACATCGAGTCTACCAGAAGGAAAGAAGGGGTTCGTATGCTCTTTCGGCTTGGTCGATCTGTTTCCCACGTTACATTAAATAAGAAAATTTTTTCTCCCAACCTAGCCTTGCCTTTTTGACCGACACAGCGCATTTTCCGTCCGTCGCCACCTGTGACGGCAGCCGACTACCAACCTCATACGTGACGACACGTTTGACCCATTACAATCCGAAAATGAGGCTCGTATGAGAGCAGCATATATACGAAATTATGAAACCATTTGACGAGCCACTGTTAGCGAACGTATACAGAAATATACGAAATATCACCTAGTTTTTTATTGACCCTCACTCGTTGGCTCAGATTGACGAACATAAACCCCGACGCTCCCTCTTCTTGTCTGCGAGACACCCGTACAACCAAATGGTCATTAATTTATATCTTACGTGTACATAAAACTGCATAACCGTTTCGCCGTAAATTTTGTCTATAACTGACACTGCATCGGTGCAAGTTCAATGCTACACCGGAAGTCCCCGCCACGTTCCTGTCTCATTCAGCCACCGTACCAGCCGTCTGGAAAAGACGGTAATTTCGATTTTTCGAATTAAAAACACGTATATCTAGTAAAAACTACCGTCGATTATTCGAAGCTCGTGAAAATTTTTATCACTAAGCTGTAAACCTTTTCGCAAATCGTTTTTCTATTTAACGATCTAGCGCGGGGTTTTAAGACTGCCTTTTCTGTCCTGCGCTCGTCTCGAATCCCAGAGCGGATCCGATATCCGAGGATCCGAATGTCATCGAGGTTAACGAGTACGATGAGTTCTAATCCTTGGATACGCATCTGCACGTAGATTATGAAGCTGAACGGAGACATGAAATCATTATTGTGGATCTCGTTTCCCGGAGAACGGCGGGGTGGCGGGGCCTTGACAATTTTTGTTTTACGTAACGCGACGTTTGCATCGCGAATTCTTAATGCGATTTGACAGTTCGCCGACGCGACGGTGAAAATGAGGTTTCATCGAAGCGGAATGTCTGTCGCACCCGGAGACGCAAGACAGAGCGTGCCCGATGAGTTTATATGCTCGAGCACTGGAGCATAAATTGAGCACGAATTCTGAGGGTTTATGCTCGAACATAAATTCACATAAAAGTTTTACTGCAAAATAACAAAAGAACAAAAAGTAGAACACGTTGTAAGCTCTGAAAGAATCACAAATTGTACTTTTCGAGTGGAACAACTGATTACTGAAATATAACATCGGTCCGGGGCTTGTGCACATTAGCGCTCCATAGCATACTTCAATATTTTAATCGATAGGGTTACCATATTTTCAAATCTAGAAATCCAGACACAAGGATTGGAGCAAGCTTTATTTCCATAACACTTATTTACATTATTGCAATACATATGTAACCTTCGACATTTGGTCCATAATACTGAGCATAAGCCTCCCTCAGCCTTGTCCATTCAGTCTTGTCATATGCTATTCGTTAGTATAGCTTATTGTTAAGGAATTTTTCTAAATCGTCCCCATCTTGCTTTTTGTCTACCCTGCTTTCTTCTCTCTTTTATAAACCAATTGCTTATTTTATAGGTCCAGTGGTTGTCTGCTAACCTTGAACCATGCCCTTCCTAGTCCCACCTTCTACGCTGCGCGACATGTATTATGTTTAGGTTATTTCTGAATTTCATTTTTAATGTTTTTCTTTTGACCTTATTTTTTAATTTTATTCCTAACATTGGTACTGTAATTGGTAATTTTTAATACCGGTGTTGGTATCAAAATAGATAATTGTAGGTAAATATGAAACGTTCCTTTCCAGAGATGTTATCTCCATTTCTGTCTTTTTTGAGGTGAGCAGCACCGATTCTCACATAGAATGTTGGCCCGCACCAATCGGTAGCACTGGCTACGCAAAACTACTAATGTTTGTGCTGTAATGTTGCGGTTAGCAACTCTGCTGTGAAAATGTTGTTTTTCAAAAAGTATTAACTCCATTGATAAGATTAAACGAAGTAAGGGATTTTTCAGACAGAATTTTCATTTGCGATGTTTACTTTCCTCATTTTTGGTAGAATAAATGACGTTTTTCTTCGAGAGTGCTCACTTTGCCTGTCTGTATCTTGAGATTTGTCAATTCGAAAATTTTTCTGTGAGGTCGACCTCATTTTGCATGTACACTTTCGCAGCTCTACCACCTCTCAATGTTGAGACAAACAGTTTTTTTGGAGATAACAGTTTTTGGAAAGAAACGTTCCATGTGGAATTAGGTAGGTTAGATCAATAATTTAAATCTTTGTTGTCATTATCATCATCATCTGTGGATGAGCAGTCACCGATAGGAGATGATCACTAGTTCCCGATCTGCAAAATCAGCGTCAAAAGACACTATTGACACTCTTTTTGAGTATCGGTCCTTGACAATCACGTAGACTCCGCCCACTTGTATAGCAGAATTGATCGATCAAAAGTGTGTCAAGAAGTCAAAAATGCGTTTCCGCTCTGATTGGTTGAATGATTATCAAAATTCGGAAAATTGACGCCGGTCAAAATTGTGTCAATCCTTGTGTAGGTCGGGTTACTTTTTCATTCTCCTTCCACAGAATGTCGTTCTCCATGCCATTCAAATCAGCTGATTTTTATCACCCATCATTCAGACACGATCATTCAAGTAATGTATCGTTTCCCTACAAATATAGTGCGCACACTCGTATAGTGCACATCCTGCGTTTTAAACCTTCAAAATTGTAAAAATTATACGCGCTGCATCCGAAGAAATACGGTAATCAAAATCGATTTTGTGAACATCCTGTTGATCCGGTTGTGGTCGTCGTTTTTTTCCTCAATAGTTGTTGTGACTGTTTTTTCTTATTACCAAGAAGTTCCACCTCTCTATCCATTACCAGTTGTGGAATAAAATTCTGTCAATGAATCTTCCTTGTCCTTAATTGTGGGCAATGATGAGAGTGACCCATTGAATTTTCCACTGCGCAATGACTCTTAAATTAGCTGCAATAATTTTTCCCTTGATGGGAGATTATTAAAATATTAATATTTAATAATCAATAATTTACTCTGCTCGTAATAATTAATCCACACCAGTGCTGAAAAAATATTTCCATTAATGCTGTACATGCTTTCAAATGTCCGTATTATTTCCCCTTCAAATGTAAGAGTCGGCAAACATATCTACACGTTGTCAGGATGAGTTGCCTAATCACGCAGCTGAAGGGAGGTCATGTACTTGAGACACCTTGTACATATTTTAAGGGTAAACTCTATTAGATTGGGTGGGGCAGAGTTAAAAATGATGTTTAAAAAGCATAACTGTCGAAAACTGACACATTAAGTGATTAAATACAATTATTCTCAATCGAGAAAGAACGTCTCAAGAAGCGGACATCTTACCAAAGTACTTATAATGGCCTCTTCTGGAGACGAAATGTCCACCATCGTGAATTATTCTTAATCACTTAATACGTCCGTTTTCGCCAGTTATACTTTTTGAATATTCCAAGAAATTCTTAGACATAATTTTTACTCCTAAAGCGTGCTAATCACGTGACACCTGCTTGGGAAGCACTGCACCCCCTTTTAAAAAACATTTCTATCTGTGGCGAGAACGCGGAAAGTATATTTTCGTTTACTGCCTGTCGTTTCGAAGACTATTAATCTTAATCCATCGTCTGGCAGGCTGCAGACTATACGCGTATCCTTCCATTTGTTCCTTCATTAGAATAATAATATCCTACTCCTGGAAGTACGTAAGGCCCGGAGTCTTACTTGGCTACACAGCTACGTACGTAATTACCATGCAGCTTGTACCGCGGATTAAAATTTACCCCGGAGTCACTCTCGTACAAATCTGTCCCCGAAGTGAAAGAATTACAGTATACAAATACAAGCTGGCGTAGATACCGAATTACAAATTCACTTCGAAATGTTTACGACTCGATTTCGTGTATCCGGGTACCTTAATTAATGACACGACCACCGTAGGTGGCGAGTGGAAAGACTTCTCAGTGGATACGGACGAAGACCGAAGAAGTCGACGATACGAATTGAAATTCAACGACAGGGTGGAAGAATCTCGAACACATCTCCCTTCGATGGGCGTACATATCAGGGGTACGTGTATAATTCAGTCGAATATTCCGTACCCCGATCGTGAATACATTCGCAGGTACGAACGTGATGAGCGGCTGAAGCAACGCGCAAATTCAACACCTCGACGCCACGCCATCTTCGAACCTTTTTTCCTTCGTTCCGCGACCAGCCCATTTATTAATAATTATATTCAGAGTACGTTTTCGTGTCGTTCTACTTCTAACCCGCGGTACTCTATAATTTCCGCTCGTTGCTGCAACCTCTTACCCCGGCCCGTACTTCTGTGTCCGAACCTCGGAACCATCGATAAATCTACGTAATAAAATTCACGACTGACCTGACCCCAGACAGTCGGATGTGGTGAGCACTGACTCGAACACGTCATTATAATGTTGTCGTGTTTCTCACAGTCATCGAATTTTATTCTGTCGTGACCATTCCCCTCTGTATGTGCTACCTTGGCGTGGTGAGGTGGCTTAAAGAAAAACTAAAGGCATGCAGGAGAAGAAAAACTCCGACAGATAAACCCTGATGAACGCAAGGGGAAACCACATCAGAATTCTTCAACTACACATTTGAAATCTTAAGTCGAGTTACGCACGGTCACCCGCCTCTTTTCTTGTGTTCAAAAAGTTGCATGACTTTAGAAAAAGTCGACCGTCACATTTGAAGGGCGACTTCCCATTTGTTCAGTTCAAAAAGTTGCTCTGAGGATTCTCAGGGCAACAATCTGATGTCCAAAAAGTTACAGAACCTTAGAAAAAGAGCAGGGATGGCCATCCCGGCACTTTTTATCTATGTATGTGTATATGTATGTATGTATTTGTAGGCATCTTGTACTGAGAAGGTGGCCCCTCAAAATTATGTGTACAGACCAACAATAACAACGATAATAACAATACTCATGATTACTACGTTAATACAGTGAAAAACTTGATCACAGCTATTTTTGAGGCGCTCTTCTTTGGCTTCTTCGTCATGGATTTTATCTCCTTGTGCATTTGATGCATTTTATTTGCTTCTTTTAACTCTTCCACTCGTTTGCATTTTTCTTCGAGCCATCTCGTTTTTGCTTCCATGCATTTCTTCAAGATCTCCCGAAAAGTCCTTCTGTACTCCGCACTGTTTCTATCTGCAATTCCTCTTCGTTTATACATTAGGGCTAAAATTTCGTTGTTCATCCATTCCTTCTTCTTGTTCTCAGTCCTCTCCGTGGTTAACACTTTTTCCGCCGCGTTAAGAACTGCATTCTTCCAGGCCGTCCACATTTCTTATACATCATTCTTATCTTCGAACTGCTGAAGCTCACTTCCCACCCTGATCTCGCTGTTGAACTTGTTTGCTGTTTTTCTATTTTGTAGTGCGTTTGTATCGAATACGGGCCTTTCCACTTCTCTTTCCTATTCATGATCTTCAATCTGAGTCGAAAAATTGCCACTAGAAGCACGTGATCACTGTTGCAATCTGCAGATGGATAAGTATGGCAGTTAATAACACCATTTCTGTATCTTTCATTCACTAGGATGAAGTCGATTTGATTCCTCGCATGGTCACCTGGGCTCTTCCAAGTGTACAGACGACGCACATGATGCTTGAAGTGAGTGTTGCATATCATTAGTCAGTTGTGGTCTGCAAATTTCACCAGCCTGTTTCCGCTTTCATTCCGCAATCCAAGACCAAAGTTACCCACCCTTGTTCCGTGTTTACCTCTACCGACTTTTGCGTTGAAATCGCCCATGATAAAGACAACATCATTGTTGTTTGTGTCTTTCAGCGTCTGGCTCAGATCACAATAGAAGGCCTCCTGCTCCTCCTCATCACTCTCGCTGGTTGGTGCATATACCTGGATCACTGTTGTAGCTTTTGGCTTTGAGTCTAATCGTATTTTTAGAATTCTTTCTGAGAAAGACAATATCTCGCAGATTGCTTGACTTAGCCTTCTGCTAACCAGAATGCCTACTCCGTGTTCATGTTTATCTCTACATGAGAAGATGAACTCGTAGTCCTCTACTGTGATCTGATTGCATCCGATCCATCTGACTTCACTCATTCCGACTATATCCAACTTTAGTCTCCTCGCTTCTTGGATAACATTATGTAATTTTCCTATCTGGCACAGCGTTCGTACCTTCCATGTTCCGACTCTGATACTCTTTTTCCATTGCGTTCGTTGTATCGGTTGCAAAGCTTCTCTTGATTCCGCACTAATGCTTTGACCCCCAACGGGAGCCTGCAAAACCGATGTAAGCCGCTGCTGGTCATCCGAGGTTCCAGCTGAACCAATGTTACTCTGTGTCATCATAATTGAGAATTCGGAAACATACTGCGGTGGTTTTCCGTGGCCTTCCGCAGGCTTTTCTGTTGGGGTGAGCTCCCCTAGTCAGACTGTCCAGTTTTGAGGCGCTGGAGACTCGCCTGCTCATCCAGTGCATTAGGCACTTGATCCGATGTACTATGATCACGGATGAGGAGATGGTGACCTGCGTGTTCTGCCTGCAGTAATCTAGCTTAACGGAATTTTGTACTAACTTAACTCCGACAGTTAAGCTCGCGCCGTTTCGCCACCTTTTCTTGTAACGAACTCTTGCTTTAGCCTACTCTGTTAACGCTGAGCCCGCCGAAATAGTAGTTACCATCCCGCACGACGTGGATGCGCATCGAGTTCAGGTGGTTGCCGTTTCGTTTCTCTGCCGGTGGGACCAGCACCATAAGACAGTCGAGTGACTACTTACTAGAGAACTACCTCTAGTTGTGATAACCTGTACCCCGCGGGGCTTTATCTATGTATTCACCAATTTTTCTTGTCAAAAATTATTATTGTATATTTGAACGAGTAATTCTGCAGCTGGATCAACTGGATCAGCTTGGATCAGCGTAACCCATCGTGTGGTGTCGAAAAGGCTGCTTGACTTTAGAAAAAGCTGCAGCTCAGATGTGAGCGGTGGCTTTTGTATGAGCTTGCTATGGAATTCCAAGGGCAGCTTTATAAGCGTGAGTTTGCATTTTGACTGTCGTCTTGAAATTTTAAATGTGGCGTTGAAAATGTTACATGAGGTGTGCTATACAGACCCTCGATCCAGGAATTATAGTACGCCTTGTGTCAAAAAAATTACGTAACTTGTTTTCGATTTAAAAAAATGTTTGCATTTCAATTTCCTATTTTATTTTCAAATGTTGTGTCGAAAAGGTTACACTAGTTTGGAAAAAGTGGCCCCTTTTCGACCCAACTGAAAGCCCACACGGGTTAAAATCTCGTCAAAAAATTTACACAAGGTGTGCTATACGTTACCCCCTTTTACTTGTATTGATTATGAGCTCTTTCTTTACCCCTATGACTGACTCAGATATTTTCAGTCCTTGACCGGATCATTTCTTTTGATCGTCAGCTGTACCTACTGTCTTCATTCAGAATACTCGTGGTGTACTTGTTAATTTCTTGTGATGAACTACTAAATTTCTATTGCTCGCCGTACAGGGCATTTTACAAATGATTGATCTTCCACGAAAACAAAAATATCAGAATAATATGATAGATGCCTACCCCAAATTCATCAGCAGAAAAAAAATCATTTTCTCTCATGTTGTTATAATATTTTTTAAAGACAAAGCTCATTTTCAAAATACAGTAGATTCATTTACTATGTATGCCAATTCCAAAACGCAGTTAAGTCGAGTTTTAAGAATTTCGGCCTATAAGCTGACTTTCGACGGAATTGAGAGACTGCTGCTAGAAAAACGGATCGTTCGGCCGGGAATGTTATTTTCGAGAGTGGAAAATAGCAAAATGGGATCAATAAAATCATTTTCGAGATTTTTACGTATTTTGGAAGTAAAATGGATTCTATTTATTTATTTATTTATTTATTTATTTATTTATTGATAATTAGCCCTCCATAACAGCCCGATGACCAATTACAGTGGGGGGCATATGCAAAAAGTTCTTAATACATGTAAGTAAGTATATTATAAAGAAAGAAAAAATAAAATAAAATAAAAGAAAGGAAAGAAAAAGTAACTAAAGAAAAAGAAAGAGGAAAAAGACAACTGAAAGAAAGAAAGAATAAATAATAATAATAATAATAAAAAATAAAATAAAAAAAAATAATAATGAAAAATAAAAAAAATAATGAAAAAATAAAATATCTAGTTTTCGAATCGCTAGCCAGAAATGTGTCTGCTTTCTGTCTCGGTATTTTTCGTTGAATTCGTCTGACCGACAAAGATGTCTTTTTTCCTATGTACACTCACTACATGGAAAAGGCTCACGAAGCAGAATGTAGAACTCTATATTGCATTTGCAGACTCGGAAAAATCATTGAATATGTAGATATTAAGGTGTCCCTTATTTTACAAGTTTTCGCCAATCGATTAGATGCGCACTGAAATTTGTTCCTTGTTCCAATGGACCTAGAAACATGCCATAACAAATTTGAGTCAATCTGAGGTCATTAATCCATGCCGCTTTGACCTTGAAACTACAGTGTAATACTGAGATTTCACAAAAAACCGCGAATATCTCGGAATATATCAACTTCAGGACCAAAATGCTTCTTGTTAAGTTTTCTATGAAAAAGATTCCGTACAACATTTCTCTAGAATGCATATTCATCGAGATAATCGCAAAAATGTGTGAAAGTTTCGAGCAACGAGGCTTTTGTTACGTAGGTATTTTTTCGTTCATAACCGATCTTTACTAGCTAAATCGCAGTTATCTGCAAAAATGTTCACTTTAGGACCAAAATGCAAATAACATAAAATGTTCCTTGTTTATTTTTCTAGAAAAAGGTCCCATACAATTTTTTTTATAGAAAATATGGGCCTGGCCAGGTAGCGGGAGGGGACAAACTGGGGCGCTTGCCCCAGTAGACATAGACTAAAGTTATATTGTAGTATGCATTACCCGACATTATTAGATATTTCAGCCGTAAAGTAATTTAAAAAAAAAAAACCTATGTTTTTCGAAAATTCCATACATTTTTGCGATTATTTCGATAATGTGTTTGCTAAAAAAAAAAGTTGTATGGGACCTTTTTATAGAAAATTTAACAAGGAATATTTTATGTTACTTATTGCGTTTTGGTCCTAAAGTGAACATTTTTTTAGATAATTGCGATTTAGATAGTAATGGTCGGTTATGAAAGAAAAAAATAACAAAAGCCACGTTCCTCAAAACTTCCGCACATTTTTGCAATTATCTCAGTGAATATGCGTTCTAGAGAAAAGTTGTAGGGCATCTTTTTTATAGAAAATTTTACAAGAAATATTTTATGTAATATACATTTTGGTCCTGAAGCTTTATGTTCCCAGCAGAGTTGGGCGTTGTCTTATCGAATAATAATTATGAATAACAGATCAACCATTATTCGTTATTCATTATTCGTCAACACGTAAAATTATTCATCAATCATTATTCAGTAAAATGAAGATGTGAATAATATTCGTTAATCATCGTTATTCGTTATTCATTGCGGACGCTGTAACAAAACAAAAAATTTAACGAGGAGCAGTGGCGTAGCCAGGATTTTTCCAAAGAGGGCCGGGGGGCAAAATAAGATTTTCAAGGGAGAAAAAGTCGAAAATTGAAGTATTTTTTAAAAATCGCCAATATTAGAGGACTATGTAAAAATATTGGGGGGGGGGATTTTGTGTGTGTGGGGGGGGGGTATTTTTCGGGGTGGAGGAGGGGTATTTTCCTTGATTCTTTTTAGTGAGATTTTTTGGAGGTTGGGGGTAAAATATTTTAGGGGGTATTTTCTTTGATAGAAATATTTTTTTGGGGGTGGTGGGTAAAAAATGTTTGGAGTATTTTTAGTTTTTTAAGGGGTAAATATTTTTGTTGGGAGAGGAGGGGCGTAAAAAGATTTTTGCGAATTTTTTTGAGGGGGGGGGGGTAAAAATATTTGTTAATCTTACTGGCGTAATTGGAAAGTAAATTAATTTTTTCCGATTTTCTCGGGGGGGGGGGCAAATGACTGCGCCAGGGGATGGCAACGCCCCCTGGCCTCACTTTGGCTACGGGTCTGATTTCATTATTCGCGTGATTGATGTTATTGAATACTGATTACTGAATAATAAATGACTACTCGTTATTCATACTTACGACTAACAAATAAATTATTCGTTATTCATGCGCTTATGAATAACGAATAAATTTTTCATTATTCATGAATAACGAATAACGGTTGCGCTATTCATTATTCATTATTCGAATATTATTCTGCCCAACTCTAGTTTCGAGATATTCGCCATTTTCTGTGAAATCTCAGTGTGACATATAACTTCATGGCCAAAGCGGCACGGGTTAATGACCTCAGACTGAGCTCAAATTCTCTATGGCTAATTTCTAGGTCCATTGGAACAAATTTCAGCGTGTACGAGTATCTAATCGATTGGCGAAAACTGGTAAAATAAGGGACACCCTAGTAGATATGTTGAAGCGCCTTATGGAGTATGTCGGGGAAGTTCGGCTACCCTCAGATGTTGCAGGTGATTGAGGATCTACGTGCTGAGTTGGTCAAGGCCCCAGCTCCCATTTCCAAATATGTTTTCGAGTCCGGCAAAGATGCGTATTAGTCCCCACACTATGTACAGCATTCACAAATGCATTGCTGCACTTGGTTGACGCAAAACTGACAGCCAGAAGTGTGCGTGTATCAGATCGAGGAGTGATTGAGATGTATTTGACTTACAGTGCTTGAAGGCAACCACTAAATGTAAGAGAATATTTCTTGAAGCTTCAGTACGCTGACGACTGTGCACTAGTGGCGACCTCCCGAGAACCACTTCGGGAAACAATCACATGCTTCTACGATGCCTACACTGCTCTTGGGATGAAAGAAAATGCCAGCAAGATCAAGATCTTGATAGCATTAGAAGCAGGACAACTATTTGCATTTGGTCAAGACACCTTGGATAATGTGTTCTCCTACTGCTACCTTGGAAACACTGCAACAAATCAGCTTGACGTGGACACCGAAATTCAGAGAATAATCCAGGCCGCATTGGGAACCATCTACAAACCTGAGGCAAAGAGTCCTCCGCAATCACGACGTATTCATCTCAGCCAAGATAGCTGTATTTATACAGTGCTGTTATTATCCCAATTCTTCTCTGTGGCAGTGAAACGTGGACTCTATACCGAAAACAAATTAAACAGCTAGAGGAGACCCACTAGTGGCAACTAAGAGGGATATTGAGACTAAGATGGGACAATTTAATTTCGAATAAAGAAGTTCTGAGACGTACCAAACGCCAGCCCTCTGAAGTTATCAACGACAGAAATCAGTTCAGATGGTTTGGACATATCTGTCGTATGGATGATACAGAGCTCCCTAAGGTTGCTCTCTTTGGAAAGCTAACCCGTGGAAAAAGGAGCCTAGGTGGGCAAAAGGTACAAACATCAAATGATGGTGCTGCTCAAGAAAACAAATTGAACATCTAGCTGGTGATTCATAGTCAGTAAGTAGAAAGCCTGGACGCCTGGAGAAAGAGGATTAATAACTACTAAGGAAATGAGTATCGCATTGCTCGACGCCAATGAAACACTGAACCGACCAAACACGAATGTACTGCATGTGGCAGGAAGATCACGTCCAAGATTGAACTAATCTCGCATGCCAAGACACGCATGCGTCCAGAAGTCAGATAAGCCATGTCGGAATCGACTGGCTAGAGAAGAAGAGATTAAAAATTTGCACCACTGCAGTAACTACACTTCTGCACATTCGGGACACAAATGGTGTACGGAAATTGACAGAAGAAGATGATAATCGTAATAGTGTTGACTAAACTATGATGGCACTTCGTAACACATATTATCTGTAGCTCACCTGTACATTTGCATGACTCGTGATTTTGAGAAGCAAAACATCAACATTCGATCATGTATCGGAAGTCTGGTCAAAAGTGTAACTAACAAGCAGCAGAAAGTGAGACATTGGACCCGAGAAAATAACTACACAAAGCAGGTGAAACATCCCAAAAAATATAGCCAGCGGCTTTAACTGTTGACGTTTTCCAATAGAAGAAACCGAAACAACATGCGAAAAAATGTGTCATTAAAGTGACAGTAAACTTGAACCTTAAACGGAAACATCACTTGAAGGAGGGATCGGCTTGAAAGAATTTCAAAGTAAGAGCTGGACAGCCTTGTAATCGTAGAGAAATGTTTCTGGCTCAACTTTTCATACTGCCACTTTCTCATTCCTTTGTTCTTTTTTAAACGAAAACATTTAAAAAAGAGTCGCGCATTTCTCTATTTTACTTTCGTTATATCGTGACTGTCGGAGTTGATTTAGATATAACAAGTTGTACTTGTTATACTTTTCCTGGTATACGGAATAAATCTACATAATACACTCCTTGTCGGTTCGCAAAAATATAAATAGTGTCCCTGGAAGATGGCCCGATTCGTGGGGGTGACGTGGACTTGATTCCGACGAAGTTCAATAACCGGCTCCGCCTGTGCGAAAAGGCATTATGGTGGAAAGATATACGATTCCCTCGACAGTTTCATATTCGAACTCAAATAACAAGTTTAAGAGGGTGTTGGAGAGGCACACCTTACATACGGGCCAGCAAAGAAATAGCCGAATAGAATTTACCGAGCGAGATTCGTTTTATGCCGACGATCCATTTGAAAGTAAACAGCCTGAGGATCGGTTTATGTAAACGTAATACGAATTTATATGGGGATAAGATTGGCCGGTTATTACGTATGTACTGTTGACTTATTTCGGATTTATTATTTGTATCTCGAGCAGTAATCCTCGAGTACATTTGATGCGTATGTCGCAAATGCCGATTCTGGTTCAATTTGCACAATTGCTGAGGATAGTATTTGGTTACGGGCGAGTTGAAGAACTGACAAGTCTACAAAGACTTGAGAATTAACTTATTTTCAGCCTTCCCAGCATTATAGTCAACTGATCTAACAATCAAGTACTAATTGCGACTCACTTTTTTCAACCACGAAATAAACCCACTCAGAATTAGAAAAAAAAAGGTCAAAATTTGATTCATAATACTGGTCCATACTTTCTCTAGTATCAGTTAAGGTTGCCTAATATGGACCCTGTCTTGTTTTGTGGGTCTGGAAGGGCCCCAATAGCCTCACGGGAGATGGGAATGGGCTTAAACTGTAGACAGCAGCCTCGGCTATCACCCTCTGAATCAGAATCCAAAAAATCAAATTCCCCGATTTTTGGCAATTTTTTTTTTTGTAAAATGGTAACTTCTCCAAAGAATTTTTTTGGGCGCCTAATATGGACCCCCACTTTCTATTTTAAAAATCGCAATAATCATTAAATAAACTCGTATTTATCGAAAGTTGTCGATCTGAAAATCATGAAAATCATATAAACGTACAAAAAATCGAAAAGTAAGTCTTCAAGATTACGAAAACCATTCAGAACCATTTTCACGGCCGAAGTCATTTTTTCTGGGGTCCAGACTTTCCGAACTTTCACCATCTATAATGTAAATAATCATTATTTAACTCAAAGTTGCCCAATTGATGAATTTTATGCCACTGAGATAGGTGAAAAAAATAAAATCAACAAAAGGGGTTCATATTAGGCGCCCACATCACGTAATTTTCAAATGAACTTACTTTGGATTAGGAAGCTCCAGCTTTAAAAACCAAATACACTGCCTGAAAGGGATTGAAATGAACTACACTTAACATGAATCTGAAAAATTTTATATCAATTTTGTTGTTGAAAATTATAGCTGATAACATGAGATCCGAAAAAATTTGATTATCAATTTTCGTATTTCTGCCTTGAAATTTTGTTTTTTATTGGCTTGCGGGATGCTACTTTTTGGACGGATTTGATCTGTGACTTGAACTGTACAATATATATTTTTTCCGGTCAGAAAGCGCTACAGACATTGGAGATAATCGAAGGGTCCATATTAGGAGAGGATCCATATTAGGCAACCTTACTTTAACATACTGTGAGGACAAGTCAAAATATTTACCCCTTGTAGAATACTTAATTTTCTTGTATCGCCTCATTTTATCTAATTTTGAAAAGTATACATAATAAATTACAATCACTGGAATAACTTTTTTATTCTGTTTACAATTTTGTAACGATTGTTACTACTTGTCATAACAAATGGCACTGATAATCCAAAATCGTACTGGTCCAATTTCGGTAGAATTTTTTAAACTCCAATTTAGTTGTGAAAATGAAATAATTGAGTATTGGGGCTGTCAGTTTTCCAGCAATAACTTGATAATGAGATACCCTAATGGTTCTAGCAGTTTTTTTTTTTTTTTTTTTTTTTTTTTTTTGTAGGGGAGACTGGGGTTAATCTGCAAAAAGTATCAACAGGCTCATTGGAGTTACAACCTGTGGCTATTAAATGTCGTATGAAAAAAACAAAAATTTTTCATGCAGTTGCCCTAAACATTTTTAAATGCGGCTACTTTCTTGTGTTGTCATACATGATGGGGTAAATTGTCTTGTGCTAAAAACGTGCTGAAAATGTGTGGAAATTGTTGGACCGAAAAATTTCGAGTTAGGCTCAAATTGTTGCAACAGCCCTTGGCTACAAAATGGCGTATAAAAAATGCATACAGTTAGCCCAAACATTTTTAAGCGAGGCTACTTTTTTTTTTTGTGACAACTTGCCCTACACCTGGGAAAGTTGTCATACATAATGGGGTAAGTTTCGTGCTAAAAACGTACTAAAAATGTGCTGAAATGTCTTATAAACGTATTTTCGTACCATTTTCTGAAAACATGTAATCAAATTCGCATTAATTGATAGCTTTTGTTATGGGACCACTTGTCCCAAATTGAGGGGGTTTAGAGAGTACAATTTTTGGGGAGAGGATAAATGTAATTTTCGGTTGCAATATACCCAAAGACAGCTAAAGAAATTCTACTTATCATACAGTGCCTGATTGATTTTTGCCCGTACAAAATATTAAACTTATGAGAGTGAACTTATTGTTTATAAAAACGTGACTTTTTGCTAAATTTTGTATTATCAAAATATCAAACCACTATAAATCAGGTCGGTTCCATAATCGCGAGGTCTATCAGGTATGGATGAATTGTTGGTACATTAAAAAGCAGTGTAACGTCATCAGATTCAAAAAAGCACCTTTTACACGTGTGACATGGAGGTTGAGACAATTCACCCCGATCTCCCCTATATCTTGACAATGTTAGCTGTTTTGTGGTCCTCTGGAATTGTCTCATGATCCCAAATTTTCAAGAAAAGCTGCAGTAATACTTCTTTTAAGAGTGGGCCATCATGTTTCAGCAACTCAGCGGCGATTCCATCTATTCCTGGGGCCTCATCGGGCGTAGCCTTAAGTGCTATCTTGAGCTCCTCAAGGGTAGAGGAGCTGTGTCAAACGGTTCTGTTATAGGATACTGTGAAATTTTGGATAACGAGCCAACGTCTACTGGCCTACGATTCAGAAACATATTGAAGTATTTTGTTCACCTCTTTTCAAATTTGTACCCCGTGTGTTATGAGACCCATGTACTTCCTCTCATTTTTCCACACACCTGCTGGCTGTGCTAAGCTTGCCCGAACCAGAGGGGCCTTTCGTTGCATCCTAATCATTTTCTCATTGGTACCAATTATTGAAGAACCATAAATGAATGGTTCTTGGAGGTATTGGAAGGCTGATTATCTTACGCTGTATCGGGTAAAAGCAAAATGGTGTCAATTAAAACCAAATTTGACTTGGTTGGGTTGTTTCACCTAAGGACGACCACATAGAACTCAGTGACCTCCTATACCCGACCGTTCCTATTTTTAGTTGCTTTTCTTTCTATTTCTTCCTTGTTTGTAAGCCTATCCTCCAGAGACCTCACCACTTTGACTTGGCCGAGACAATTCGTACGACTGCAGTTAGCTATATGTTGATGGTACCATAAAGAGGCGGAAGGGGACTGTCTCAATTTTTCACATTATTAAAACCAATACGTTCTGCAGTTCTGTAATCTCTTTAGTTCTTGAGACAACAAACAACTTCTAGTGAGATGCACTCGCGTTAGCAGTATGTAATATGAGACCAGGTTATGAGGTTTGTAGCAATGATTAGGGGAGTACCAATAAGCAACGCACGCTTTTATCTGAAAAACCCCGTTGGAAAAGCTCAAGATGTTTTCAGTTGAGATTGCCAATGTCAACATTTTACCAGTTCGCCAATTTACAAGTTCTGTAAGAGGCATGAGAATCTGCTCCTTTCCCACTATTCACCATCGAATTGGAAAAACTGTCTATAGCAATGGAAAAATCGAAATGAAAACCTTTTTTGGTTTGATCTTTTTATCAATGACAAAGATCATTATGCGAAATTAATTTGCTTATTGTGGACCTCAAACCGTAGTTTAGGCTAGAAAATCACTATCCTCATGACTTATAATTGAATTTCAGCAGCGGCCAAATTTATTTTTGAAGTTATTTTGTCGGAAACCCTGACCAATAATGGGGGAATTGAAATTGGTGTGAATTAATAACACGCATTTAAAAAGATGTTGATAACGTTGAGTTTGGACAGTTTTATTCAGAGGCGTCGTGAACCCTATCGGCGTAAAAATTGATTGGAAATGCCGATTCGGTACAGACATTTTTTAAACAACAAAAGAAAATAGCACTTCTTATGTTTTTCCAACTGATGCTCAGTCCAGAATTTCAACTAAATGGCCGATAACTTGCCGGAAATGCAAAATCGGTATAAAGATTTTCATTCCTTCATGTGAAAAAGAGAACCTAACAATTTCCTTGTTGGGACAACTGATAGTCTGAAATGCTGAGAAAAGTCAGACTCCGAGGATTCGTTGAGGTGCACCCTTCCCTTTAGTACGCCAATGTTTTTTTAATCACTGACTGTCACTGTTGCAGTCATTATTCCTCGGTGTAAATAAAACTGTTTGTTATTTGTAATTGATACTTTTTCTAATGTTTATTTTCTGTTTTTGTTTACAGGTAAGCGTGCAAAACTATACAGACAGGGTTGTTAATAATAATGGTGTATTTATCCGAAAGAGTGCAGAATTGAGAATCATCGACTTTTCGTTGTTGGTGAGTTATTAAATCAAAAAAACCATATTCTTTCTCATGTCCCAGTACCTCATACACCAAATCGGTTGTAGTTTCTAATAAAGCAATTTCGAACAGAATTCGGCGGCTGAAGAAACTTACTTGTTGATCTTGAAGCAATGTTCTATAATTTCCACGTTTTCACATCCCTGCTCTCTATGGACAGTTATTGGTAGGAGTTACACTTGGGAAACCTTAAAAACCAATTCACTGACTCGGAATCCCTTATTTTAGATATTTTTTATCTTTAACTCAGTGGTTCTTTTCTTTATCTCATTCAGTAACTCCAAATTCCATTTTGCTTTTACTTTCTTTTCATTGATGTTTTTGAATTCAAACCAACATTTCATTACTACTCGTATTAAATTGTAGTCACTGTCTACATCTGCTCGTGGGTATGTCCTGCAATCCAGTATTTGATATCTTCTTTCTAGTCATAATATCATGTCTTTGATATCTTCGTTCATCTCCTGGGCTTTTCCGAGTTTACAAAGTATGTTCTTTTCTCATACTATTTTTTTTTTCTCTCTCTTTATTGTTATTGAACTGCCAATTGGCATACACGAATTATTTTAATATAGGTAGTACAGAAATCGCAGTGTTTATGACTTAGACCAGCATCTAAAAATCAAAAATGATGGAAAACGTCCTGATATTACAACTTAGGCTAACTAAACTAGTTCGTAGGGTTTTGTTCTTTTTAGCCGTCTTGTGTCTAAAGAGGTATCCAAAAGCTCGATCGCCGTTGTGTTGGGATGCTCGTGCAGCCTGTCTTCATGGCTTCTCGCATGTTTCTTTATCACATCGTCTACTTCTTGGATTTTGAGGTCACGGTGTAGGAGCGCGTTGGGCACGTACCAAGGCGCTTTTACAATCAATCGCAGGACCTTGTTCTGGTATCGCTGTATTACCTGACGGTTCGTTTTCTTAGCCGTACCCCAAATCTGTAGGCCATAAGACCATACGGGTTTTAGGATCGTCTTGTACAGTAGCAGTTTATTGGCTACACTGATAGGAGAACGGTATCCTATTAGCCAATATAATTTTCGTAGCGTCAGGTTCAGCTCGTTTCTTTTTTTTTTTTCACATGGACTTTCCAATTTAGTCGTTTGTCGAGATGCATTCCCAGGTATCTTGCCGCATCGCTTCTCGGAATAAACTTCTCGTTTACGACCGTTGGTACGTAAGGGTTTGAACGAAGCGTGAAATCGACTCTGACCGATTTTTTATCATTTATTTTGATTTTCCACGTCTGTGCCCATTTACAGACTTGGTCAGCTGCAACTTGCAGTTCCGCGACGGCTTATTCGTAAGATTGGTTCACTGCTAATACAACGGTGTCATCCGCGAACATCGCCACTTCTGTTGCGGTTGAGGTTGTTGCTGGTATGTCTGCGGAGTAAATTAGATAGAGCAAAGGCCCCAGGATACTGCCTTGTGGCACGCCTGCTCCAATGGTCGACGTAGTTGATAGAGCATCATTGTATTGTACTCTGAAGCTTCTATCGCTGAGGTATGATTTCAGAATTTCGAGGTAGTTTCCAGGGAGAAATGTACTCAATTTATGCAGCAGGCCGCCATGCCAAACACGGTCGAAGGCTTTCTCGATGTCTATGAACAGCGCCGGACAGTAGGCCTTATTCTCCATGGCGTTTTCAATCAATCTGGTTACTCGGTGAATCTGGTCGATGGTGGAATGTTTGCTGCGAAAGCCATATTGCCAGTTAGGAATAACATCTTCCCGTTCGACTAGAGGCTTGATTCGTTTTAGCATCAATTTTTCGAATAGCTTGCTGGGAGCTGTGAGCAGCGAAATCGGTCTATACGACTGAGGTTCATCTGGCGGCTTGTCTGGTTTCAGAATAAGTATGACCAATGCTTGCTTCCATGAGTCGGGGACATACTTTATCCTTACAATGGCATTGAAGATGTAGACGAGGAAGACGATTGCTTTCTTCGGTAATTCTTGTAGTATCCTCGCTGTTATTTTATCAACTCCAGGAGCTTTCCTTACATTTAGTTCATCGATTGCTGCAGCAACTTCTTTCGGTGTGAATGGTTGGATATGTTCATCGTCTTTAGGATTGATCGTGATTTCAACCTGTGAGTCTATATTATTTGGCTGGAAAGTGCTAGCGAAGTATCTTTCGAAGGCTTCTGCTTTCTCCTTGTCGCTCCTTATCCAGTGTCCCCTCTCGTCTCGGATAGGTGCTTGGAGCTCATACCAATGAAAACAATTTTTATAGTGGGCTCGAGTTTAGTAAGGAAATTCGATTTTTAGAAATTTGCAAACCAAAATCGCAGTTTTTCTCATGAGAAATTCTGTGTTATATTTGCCTCACCCAGTGACACCTAGAAAATTGTTAAATTTCTAAGAAGTCTTCCTTGATGGGTTTCTGAACAATGGGGAATGAATTTGGTTACTGGGAGCAGAATATTTCGTAAATTATAAGCTCCGGACCACTCTATTCGTTTGTGTTTTTTTTTGGTAAAGAGACTAAGTCATTACTCTGTGGAGTCCTGATGATAAGGTTATCAGTCTTACGACCGGTTTGATACCGCTCTCCATTTCTCCCTATCTTGTGCTAGTTCTTTCATTTCGTAATAACACATCTGACAGCCTTGATTCTCTGCTGAGCATACTGGAATCTTTGCCGACCTACCCAATTCTTCCCTTCCACTCTTCCTCCTAGCTGCAGTGATATTATTTCTGGTTGCCTCAAATCATGCCGGAACCCAAGCGTGGTAGAGCCTCCTCCCCACATTTTAGGACTAGTAGTTTTCCAGGTGGCGGGGGATGTGTTCATTTAACGTTTGCGTTTTTTGTGTACGTACTCGTACCTATGCGATCGACAAACAACCTTAATGTTTTTATTTGTATTTTTGAATATTGTTCTTCATTTCGTGGGGACCTAATGTTGATGGGGCTCCCATACCCGCCCCCCTTAGGTACAGCCCTAAATCCAGCCGTGCCAATAAGACGAAATCATGACTGGTTATTATCCGAAATTATTACCTGTTCAACTTCACGCTGTTGAATATTGAGTTTGGCGTATTTACGGGGAATTGAGTATGCAATTTCATACACATACACTAATATTATTTGTAAGTTCAGGAACAATGCAGGATGTAAGACGGTAAATCCCCTCGTTTATTCAGAATGCGAAGTCGGGTCGATGGGGGTAAATGAGGAACTTCAAGTGAATGGGTCCAGTTTCTTTGTGGTCAGCAAATTTTCTCTCCCCAAAAAGGGAGATACGAATGTGCCACCGACTTCAAAATTTTAAATAGAAAGGTACCAAATATAATGTCGAAATAGGGCTTTCTTGAGTTACTAATTTCGAATATTAAGTACATCAGATTCTTTATCCGGTCTTGATTTGGTCCAAAAATCCAAATTTTGGAGTCAAAGTGCACCAAATTAAATAGAGATTGAAATGCGAATGAAGTGTCGATGTAAATGTTTTTTGAATCTCTGATTTCTACTATCGCATCTGAGTTTTAACCCGGCTCTGATTTGGACACGGAAATCTAAATGTTGGGCCCAAGATGAGCAACATAAGATTGGTATGAAAATATGATCAAAGTTTCGAAGTAGACTTTTCTTGGTCGCTGATTCGAATATCGCATCAGATTTATGATTCAGCTTCGAGTTAGTCTCAAAAATCCCAAATTTAAGGCGTCAAGAGCTCAAACTACCCTATGTAGCAGTTTCAAAATTCTACAGGAGAAGCAAAAAACTGTTAATCATTCATAGCTTGGAACATACGTATGCTATAATCTATGGACTGAAAATAAAGATACCTTAAGAATACATGGTCACATAATATGTTTTCATAGAATAGTTTGCGGTGAAAAAAAACTCGTATTGAAAATTCAGCACATAGGATATAGTTTGAATTTCACGCTTTCAAGTATCAATTTTTCCTTGGGGGAGGGGTCGTTTATTCCGGATATTGCGTCAGATTTTCAATCTTGCCCCGATGTGGATCACAAATTTAATATTTTCCCCTTCAAGGCGGGAAAATTGACTTGGATTGAAAAAATGAACAACTCGGAAATTTGAGCCCCTATTATCCGAATGTAATGCAATCTTAATATTTGATTTCTGAAACGTTGTTTTCTAATAATATAATCAATTTGATATCTACCTGCGTTACCTGGACTCTTCCATGTATACCTATTTCTTGTAACTAACTTATACTTCGCACAAAATTGTATCGTAGACGCTCTCCTCTTTCATTTTTCATTCCTAATCCAAAATTCCCTACTATATTACCTTCTTTTCCCTCACCAACTGTAGTATTCCAATCACCCTTATAGGATTCTCTTCGTCTCTAACGTGCTTCATAAGTCCTTCTAATTCTTCATATACCTCCTCAGTCAAGTCCCACGTTCACCGTATTTTACTAACAAAGGGGGGAAGGGGTCATCAAAACACGCTCGTCCTATTCTGCGGGCACGTTTCTCCTATTCATTTAAAAGGAAATCAGACAATAACCTTTCTACCGAAATACCAGCAATGATAATGGTTTTCTAAGCAATCTCTCCGCGAACACGAGACTTTCGCGGAGATCCAGCCACCGCAGCGGGCTTATTCGTAAACTATCCCCATTAGAATTGGCGAGAACTGACACCCACGCCCGACATCGTTCACGTCCGCGAAAACTCCGGTCAATTATTTCATTTGCACGCTACCGGCGAATTAAAAAGCCAAAACGAAAAAGTTACTTTCATTTGATACAATTACTACTCCGCTCTGGCGAAACCAGATAATAGAGTCTCTCTGTAAATCCGTTCAACAATTTCAGTCATCGTTTAGAGCCACTTTTGTCGTCTTCTAGGGAACGACCGACCGACCCGATCCGACCCGTCTAGATGGGCGTCACGACGATTTAACTTGTAGCTCACGTTCTCCATTAAATTTTCGCCGCTACGTTGCCTTTCAACTATACAGGAGACGCTGCGGCAGCGAGGGGTGCGAAATGTACGGGGAAAAGGTCCGTAATAGGTGTTGACTTTCAACGCGTTCGTTTTCATCTTATCGTTGTAATTGTTTATTATTAACAACGAACGAAAGAGCCGACAGTGGAAAATAGTTTTTGCCAAAGTTTGCGCGCGCGATATTCATCGTATTCGCAGTCGCTCGCAGCAGAGTCGGCTTCTTCGTTTCGTTACAAAATTTTATCGTCGGTGTTATTGTAGGGCGCGGGTAGCCGGGGGCCACGAAACGAAGAAAGTTTAACGTGGTACGAATAGGTATGTTTGTGAGGAAGTTTATGGACTCGTCCTCCCAATTTCATATGATCAGTCTCGAGAGAAAGAAAACTAGATTGTAAACTTCGCAGCAGCGTATACTCATTAAAAGAAATCGAATCACAAGTCGAGCCGTGTTCAGGTTGCTTTCTGAGTACATTTATACAAAACTCGCCACCGAACTTCTAACCTCATTGGTGAAGAAATGCTCGCGGGACTGTTGAGTTGGAGCAAGTTTGAGCATGAATGAGGTCTTACTTAACAACTCGTGATGCACCGCCGGACATTTAAAAGCACGCTGAGACCAACTAAATAGAGGTTTCATTTGTGTTAGTGTGCAATGCAATATATCAGTTACAGATAAGAAACTGGTGTAGTAGTGGTACATATTATAAGTCAAAGATATTATACTAATATGCTAGATTAGATACCGGAATTGTCTGAGAATCGCCGAATAGGGTCCCGGACAAAATTTTAGAATCGCACTATATTTCGTAGACGTTTAGTTTGAAGCATTAAAAAAATACTGCGAAAGCAGAATCTTTAAGAAATCCATAGAAAAGAAGAAATAACGCCTGTAAGTTGCGCTGCATGAAAAACGGTACCTGGATGTGTACCCTGTAGCCATGACGTCACGCCATGCCAACCGAACGGCGAACGCTACGCGATCCGAGTTTCGGTGCAAGTTAATGCAGGAACCTAAAGGTACATAGGAACAGTGTGAATGTCGTTTACTTGTCTTTCACAGGTCACAGGTGAAGTGTAATTTTGATTTTGAATTTCTAATTATTTTCCCATTTTATGGTGATCATGAGTGAAGAAAGTAAGCTTATCATTACAGGGCCGTACCAAAATGCATCAACACTTCAACGAATCACCCTGAAAAGAAATTTTTTTCATCTTCCTTTGATGCGAAAACAGACGAATGTGGTTAAAAAAAGATAAGAGACTCAGAAGATCTTTCTTCAAGAACTACATAATATGTATTTTGTTTGTGAAAACCATTTCAACGTAAGTTTGAGCTCTATATGGTTCCTGTCTTGCTCAAAAGTTTTTATAAAGGAGTTTCAATCTGAATGAAAAGCGAATTCGTACATTCTTGGCGACTACATATCTTAATATTAATAGCCGAGATGGTGAAACATTTTATACAATGGCCAACTTCATTTGAAGTAAAAATTACGAAACTCGACTTTCAGTTGATGGGGTTGGGGGGGGGGCGAGAAAAATTTACCGACTAATATTTTTCTTTAACTAAAAATTTGCTGATAAAATTTTTAATAATTCAGGGTGTTTAACTGTCATTTAAGTCATTTAACGTCATTTATTTTGGAAGAAGGTTATTTATGTAAGTCACTTAACGTCAATTGTTTTCAATCATGGTCATTTAAAAATTCAAGAATCAGTAAATTATACCTTTGAAAGTGAGAACAAAGAATTTAGAATTGGAAAATTCTATTATAATGGCCAGGGCTGCAATTTTTGTGCAACTGCATATTTGTATCTATGGCATATGTATATCCCAGAAATTTCAAAGGATCTTCGGGGCTTTTAGCTGTTTGGGCCCGACTTTGCACCATCAAAAAATAAGTTCAAAAGTTCGTATTAACTAGTACGCGTATATTTTGAAGTTTCGCGAGAGAAAACGGAGATGTAGCGAGAGCATGAGACGACTCCAAAAAACGACTGATCCACGAACATCGATTCACTGCCTAGTCGGACAACGAGGTTTAAAAAATATGAGGGTGGAAGAATCGCACGAGGGAAAGAAAGGAAAAAGGAAAAGATTCCTGGTAAAGAAAGAAAGAATCGATCCGGTGTAGAGATGCTGCACAGGTAAAATGCACAGGTGAGGAAGACTGGCTTGGCAGGACAGATATAACTAATATACAATAAAAAAAACTATTTACAAAAGAATTCGCGAACCTTAAGAAAGTCGATCGCGGTGGTGAGCATCGCAGTACTCTCCCCCTAGTGGAGCGGTATAGGAAAAAAATAGAAAAGATACAAAGAAACAGAATGTAAATGTGTGCTAACATAGGTTCAAATTACGAGTATATGCTATGTGACTTACAACGACAGATTGTGAACGATAATTATACAATAATTTACAACTCGAAGAAAAGATGTACAAAACGATCGAATTATACAGGCAGATGTAGACGTTCCAAGAATTATAGTTAGAATAGGATATGCTAATACATTTTTGGGTGCGAGATTAGATAGTAAAACCTGAGTCAAATGAGCAGCACTTCATTTTACATATTCGCATATATTTTGGCATTTACTGCATATTTTGCCACAATTCTGATTATGATTAATGAATCAACAGAAAAGTTTTTAGAAAAATATGTTATTTTGCACGTGAGATACCCTTTCTCTAGCCTGCATCACGTTCATCAATCATCAAGAAATTACGTATAGGACAATAAATATCATTTCGGTGCTTCTCCTATTAAAAAGAAGATTTGACTTCTTAGGTAGAGATTTTGCTAGATCATTTTGAGAATGAATAAAAATTGTCTCAGTGTATCCAACTTAATTCTTCCTTTAAAATGGTACCCATATTGTATCTATTTTATAGGGGTGTCAAAAATCGAAAATTTTTCTTATCGATTTAAATCAGTTTGTTGTTGTCCTTTCTTATCAATTCAGATTGATTTAAATCAATAATTGAATAATTTTTTATGATACGTTCAACAGAGTCCCCGTTGCTCTTAATTAAAGTCTGTAGCTTGCACTCCTGCAGCCTCGTAATCCGGTATTGTGAATAAAAGCCAAATATACACGATAATGGGAAATCAGAATTGAAATGCTGATCAGGTTTGTCGTACAAACTAGCTCTGGATGTTGGAAAATGGCGAGATGGAACATTGTATTCGCAATTTGCATTATTTTTAAGAGATAAGTAAAATTAAATGCGTTCTGAACTGGAGGGGAAAAAAAAAGATTTGGTATATATTTGGGTAGTAGGTACCTACTAATAAGAATTATGAAAATGAAACACGAGAAACTGAGAGACTTAACGAACAATCAACGTTATGCATGAAGGAAAATCGATAACTCAAGGATCCTTATCGATAAGAGGCGAGCCTATCGCTTTTTGACAGCCCTGACCGATTTGCATATTCATACATATTTATTTTCTCATTTTGGCGTATTCATAGCAAATTGGCGTCGGAGGAGGTCATTAAAAAGTGATATATTTTCAAAATTCCATTTTGTTGAACACTCTGAAATTGAAAATCTACCGATTTTTCAATCGAAATATTTTTTAATTGAAGAAAAAATTTTTAAAACGAACAAACGTTCTTGAAAAATAAAAAAAATTCAAACATCATTACATTCTTAAAAAATTAATTTTCCATAAATTAAGATTTCTCCCAAAGTTTTAAAATCTGCCGACTGCCAAATTATGGGGGGGGGGGGAAGGGCACCAATAATTTGTAACGGATATTTCCTATAACATTTAGGCGGAATTTTTGGATGTTCACGCTATCATAGGTACAAAGTAGGATTAATTTTCTGCTCAGGACACATTTTCAAATGTATACGTGTTTCTCTCTCTTCATTTGTACCCATCCTATGACAATTAATATAGGCTGACCTCATCGAACTAAGAACAGTTCAAATCACAGTATAACATTCTAGTAAAATTTCGTTCATCACGCCTCAAGAATGCTTAAAATCTCTTTACTTCGTGCCTAGGCTGATAGATTATTGTAAAACTTGGAAGCAGGGCCAGCACAAGTCCATTTGCACTAAAATCCACATTTTAAAAGAAATTCGATTTTTTAAAACTTATCGGTACATATTGGATGTTTTTTGTGTTTCACTTTTCTTGGGAGGGGTTGGGGTGCTCCAGGGTCTCTTATTCAGAAGTTTTCTATTTGCACCAGGTGAGGAAATGAAAGATCGCCGGTCCTGCTTAGGAGGCCCAAGATAATACGAGCATGCTAGAGAAAATAGGGCCTGATGTACTTTCAGTCCTACTTTCCAACCTTGCACCTCATGAATATTTAAATCAGGTGACTGTGAATAATATTCCAACACCATTGCGATTAGACGTTCGAGTAGATTACTGGCATCAGCTTCTATAAAATCATAGATTTTTATTTTATTATTTTCGGCGTAGAATTATATCAGTGTTTGGAATTTTGTGTCTCTCTAAAAAAAAAAAAGATCAATATTAAATTTGTTACATCACAAATTGTCTAAATTAAACCCGAAAATTCAAACGCCACACGAAAGTACTGTACAATTTTATACGGACGGGCGGACGTGCGATCGCGACGCGGTGTACTGGCATGGTGTGACGTCACACTCTGTGTCACGAAACGAACGTTACGTTTTTCAAGTGGCTCGATTTTACGCAACTTCAACTTCGTATTTCTCAGCTTCTAAAATACCTTTTGCACTGGAGTTTTCACGAGAATTATTTATTTCATCCAAAGAATATGATTTTACAACAGGCCTGTCGTCAGCGCCCAGGCAGACAAGGCAGTTCCTTGTCTGATAAGTCTGCTCGCCTTGTCTAACAATAAATAAAAATAATAATAAAAAAAGCCAAATGATGGGCGAGGTAACAAATTTTGAGAACGGACCCTTCCAATGTTTTTTTAGAATTTCGTCCGGAACCCTATTGGTGACAAATCAAGTACACATCCATTGATAGCTACGTTACAAACCATATTAACGAGAAATCGTGTCTTTTATACTTTCATTCCTTTCCAATTGAATCTGCATTTACAGTGCACTAGACTCTCGATTATCATCTTTCTGAAGAGTCACTCATTGCCCAAAGACAAATTTATGATGCCGTTATATATCACGGGGGAACACAAAAAATTAACGTATCGAAAAAGCTGATTCATGTTGCGAGAAACGCGTACAGTCTATACTCATCAGAAGCCATGAAAGAGAAAAAAGAGAGAGATGCTAATGAATCGCTTTTCAAAGTCATGAAGCGCAAAGCTTCAGGAACAGTAAAGGAGCTGCAGGACAGAAAAAAGAAGGCCCTCGAAGATGCTCGTCATAAAATTGAGGAATTAGACACTGAAATGAAAAAATTAGCCTCTGCTTGACTATCAAATGTATAAAATCTTTAAGGGACTCATTTATCGGCCCACAATGGTAATGTTGAATTCACGAAAGAAATATTCTGTTTGCACGAAATATGTAAATGATAAGCGCAGGAACAAGTACGAAACAGAAAAAGAAAGAGTTTAAAGAAAAAATTAAACTTCAGAACGCAATATAATTCACTTACACGATAGAATAAAATACGCCCGGAATTTTAATACCTTCTACACACAATGAAAAAAAGAGACACGATATTACTGCGCCCGAAAAAAAAAGTTTAAATTCTCGGCCTCCATCATACTTGCCACAAATTTACCATTGCGCACAAATTAATGTCAAAATCAAATTTTGGAGCAATAAAAATCTATAGATCGATTCTCCACCTCCTCAGGAGCCACAAATTTAGATTAAGAGCCAAACCGATATCAAAAACGAATTCGTTGAGTTCGAAACCCCTCGATGATCTTGATGGGGTCATTCGCATAAATAATAGGTCTAAAAATTCCTAATGTACTGTAATAAAGGGTAATTTTTACACGACCACTCTTTTTTTGTTCTTTCAACCCGAGCCCTGAAATCCGCCCTTTCGAGCATTACCTCAGAGCTGCCCTCTATGGCGTTTCTAGAGTACTTAAGAAAAAATTCTTAATGACCGTTTTTATAGAAAATTGGATCCCTCTTAAACTCATGGGTCTCCTATCTCCACGAGTATGTACATTATCCGTGATGACGTATAATTTTTGTGTTTAAACAACATAATGTACCGTATGCAAGTCATTTCGTGATATCGATTTTAAAACTCGTAATTTAAACTTTTTTATTCGTGGCTTCACATTTCGTTCAATCACACTTTTTATTTCGTGCTATATAATACTTCCCAGTCTTTAATTGCATGTTTTCATTTCTTTCCATCGCTTATCCCTGTTTGATTTGTAATTTTGTACCTCTAGATTATAGTTTATAGTTTTGGACTAGTCTTGTCCCTAAAGTGTTATTTTCTCAGCCTTAATTTCTTACTAGTCTTTCCATTATTTTTTTTTTCCTCAAGAAAAATGTCTTGTACTTTTTTAGTATTTTCTTGATTAATATGATTAATCTTTTCTTGAGTTATTAATTTAAGTTGTAGTTTATAGTCTTGGACTAGTTTTTTCCCCAGAAAGTTATTTGCTTAGTCTTAACTTATTTCTAATTAGTCTTTTCTTTTGTTTCCTCGAGAAAATTGTTTTGTAGTTTTTTAGTATTTCGTGCTATCTCATTCTCGTATGATGTTGAATCTTCCTAGAAACCCATAAAATCAAACGTAATTTTCTTGTGGTTCTTACTTTGAGAAGATGATAGAATGCTGGGTCAGCGATTCTCTATTCTGTTAAAATGAAGGGAAGTACTTGATTTATTTTTTTTTTTTTCAATTGAGCGGCATACTCTTTTGTCTTGCTTAGCTGAAAATAATATATTCTTTTGAATCCCCTAGGAAATGCTAAACTAAGAAGCTTTTTTGATGGGGATTCAAGTCTGGAAAAACCTGGAAAAGTCAGGGAATTTTTTCTTTGGAAAAAACGGGCCACCCTATCCTGATATCCAGCTCTTCTGTCGTAATGATGCTACAATCAGAGCTGAAATTTTTGCACGCCATAGAACGCGATATTACCGTAAGCTTCGTTCTCAGTTCTTCATCCAACATTCGGTTGTGCAGAGTAGGCAAATATTTTAATAAGCAATAGAGGACGAGAGATTGCCATCAATAATGAGTATCGCGAACAAAACGCCTCTCTATCGAAAGCTATCCAACCTTCAGAAACAGTTCAACATCACTTGAAAAATTTTTCAAGCGTAAGATTATACGTTGAAAAACGAAAGATCTGATTCCTGAGGCATCAAACTTTCGAGGCGGTAAGCTCGTCGATATTTTGTCAGGCTTGGCACTAAACAAAGGAGTTTCATTTGAAGTAAGTTTTTACAATTGCGAAAACTGAGTTTGGTGGATCCGCTCGTCGACCGATTCTGAAAGGGAATGGTATTTTCCATTTTCGACTCCACTTTGCCCGCTCACGTTTCTCGGTCTTCGATTCCCATTAAAAATTTCACGCCGTCAGTACAAATACAATGATATAAAGCCCGCGAAGCGCCTGTCCGTCTATCGGTAGCCGGCGAAATTCGAAAGAAATAATTATATGGCGATTCCAATTCGAATCACGCTTCGCATTATTTAGCTCTTATTTTGCGAGCAATTTATATAAAAATTAGACCGGCCCGGCTGTCGGCCGTAAATTTTAAAAATTGTGAGCAGTTTGCTAGGCTGACTGGCGAATATTTTTTCTTTTTCTTGCATACTGTAGGTATATACGCATTTGGCGAATTCCAAGTCGTGAATAATCAAACAGAGGTAATTTCTTAAAGCTATACTCGTATACAAGATTCTGCTGTAACTGCGAATCGGGCTTCGGAGCGTTTGGGTTATAGCGGGAGTGAAATGAAGAAATACCAAGTACCTTGTATTCGCTTTCTCGAATTTTGATACAGAGTTACAGACATCGCTGAACCGTTTTAGATTAGAAGTGTTCAAATAGGAAAACTCGGGTTCATCGATTCTCTTTGGCGAAAGCAACCTTAAGAAGTTTAAAAAGTGAATGGAAGGATAAATGTTGAATAAAACTCGTGGTGAAACCTGTGACAGCTTTGCTACAGAATTCTTCGTGAGGCAGTATAAGGTGATTCAGAGAGATGTACACAAATGTTCATGTAAAAAAAGGCAAATGTGTACACATCTTCCTCAGACACCTTATATTTTCTTTAAAACCCTCCAACTTGGAGAAAATTCTATCAATTCCCGATAACGTTCTTAGATAATATTTTCATTTTCATATTTCACTTTTCCCCAGACGTAAACGCCTAGTATTTCAAATTTTATTGCCGCAATTGACAGAGCAGACTCATAAACCAAGCCTATATAATTTTAGAAAGTTCAAGCTTTATTTTACGTTTTTATTAATACATAAAATACGAAAGCGAATGATGTTCTCGGAACAGGGTCTCCTAAAATCGTACAAGCCTCACGTATTAGCATTCCATGTTCCCGAGGGCGTGGCTTCGATATACATTAAATTTCACTCAGTAAAACAACAGGAGTATGTGAATTTTATGATTAAGCTCAACTTTGGACTATTCCTGAGAGATGAACGCGGGTGCGGCATGTCTACGTGCCAGTCAAGAAATCAATTCGAGTTCATTGTAATCAGGATCGGATTTAGAATTTGGGCTGCGGGAGCCAAGCGTCATTTAGTGGGGGCCTTCTTTTCATGGGGCCTGAGTGGGTGCACCCCTACATCTAACCCTACCAATAAGACAAAATCATGACTGATCATTAGTGCTCGAAATTATTACCTATTTAACTTCACGCGGTTGACTATAATAAGTGTAATGGCGTATTTACGGGGAATTGAGTATGCAATTTCATATACATACATGAATATCTTGCTGAACAACACATCAGGGTGTACAGAGAAAATGCCCCTTTTATTCTGAATGCGAAGTCGGATCGATGGGGAGTTAACGAGAAAGTTGAAATGAAAGGATCCAGTTTATTTTTGGGTGAACAAATTTCCTCTCCCGAAAAAGGGGGGCTCGTATGAATCATGAATTTTGGAATCTTAGACGGAAAGGTACTGAGTAGTGGTGTCAAAAAAGTACGATACTATCGATACTTATAGATACTTTGACTGGAATATCAACACTACATATAATAATTTTTTTAATGCTATGACAATTTTGTAAATTTAATTTGAATCGGTGGTATTTTGTTTGTTGCTTAAATATTTCATTATTCTAGTTTTTAGTATTTTGTCTTACCTGGTGATTTTAAACCATAAATTTTAATTTTCGTATTAAAAAAAAAAATTTATTCGTTCTCGTTAGTTCCCTCGCGTATTCTAGTTTTTAGTTGATAATTCTTACAATCTTACCTAACGGTTTGAACCAAGAAATTAATCTTTTGTTTTAAAAAGTAGCTAGTAGTTGATTTTGATTCTTCAGTTAAGAAAAAAAAATGTTGTTGACTTTGCCTGGCAAGGTGAAGGTATCGATAGTATTGATAATAGAGTATCGATACTTATCAATACTTTTTAACACCCAATCGATACTAATCGATACTGTTTTGTTCGATACTTGACACCCCTAGTAATGAGTATAATGTCGAAGTGTGGCTTTCTTGGGTCACTAATTTTGAGTATCGCAGCAAATTTTTGATCCGGCCCTGATTTCAAACCAGTAATCCAAATTTTGGACCATAATGGCCAACATTAAATTAACATGAAAATTTGAAGAAAATATCAACGTAAGTTGTTCTTTGGCTGATTGATTTCTATTATCCCATCTGATTTTTAATCCAACCCAGATTTGGGCATGCAGATCCAAAGTCTAGACCCTTTTGGCAACTTCAAATGGACATGAAAATTTGAACAAAGTATCGAAGTGGAGTTTTTTTTTTTGGTCGCTAATCCAAATATCGCATAAAATTCCATTCAACTCAAGTTGGGTTGAAAACCCCAAATAACCGATATTGTTTTTCGGAGAGGGGGGGGGGGGAATGCTTATTTTAAATATCGCATCCGATTTTTGATCTTGCCCAGATTTGGACCACAAAGTCTACATTTTGTCCGTCAGAGCGGGCAAATTGTCTTGGATTGATAAATGGAACAAAGTACAGAAATTGATTCTTTTGGGTCACTGATTTCGAATATCGTATCAGATATTTGATCCGATTCCGATTTAGACCAGAAATTCAACAATCTCTCCATCAAAAGAAGGGTAAAATTTATTTGGCTTGGAAAATTGAATAACGTATTGAAACTGATTTGTTTGGATCGCTCATTTTGAATATGATATTTGATGCGATTTCGATTTGGACAAGAAATTCAACCATTTCTTGGTCAACAGAATGGCGAAATTGACTTGCATTGAAAAATTGAACAATATCGCATATTTGAAGGCCCTACAGTCGAAATTGCATATTGAAGATGAGAGGGGAGTTAGTCTGATTCAGAAAGTCAAGCAAAGTATCCCAATGAGCCTTTTTTAAAAATTAATTAACTTATTTTTTTATTTTAATGCTGATATGGTTTGGATCAGTTTTTAACATTTTGTATCAGGTTACATGTGAAGCCACTTTTCAATGTTCAGAATACAAATGACAATTTTTCAATTTTTTTTTCCAACTTCGGTTGACAATTATCTTCACAGACATCACTAAAAAGATTGAGAAGGATGGAATTACAAATTTGTGGGGTAAAATTGAAGTTCTTGCCTTTGTACTGCACATCAACGTGTCAAATGAATTACTGAGAATGAGTAAAGTTGATTTGACCTGGAACAGTTGAGAAAAATTTTAATGAGTCTCTGTAATTATTCCTCACTAATTTTTCCTTTCACAAATCCTGCACCGTGAGCAACTAAAAGAAAAACAAGTAACCTCGTTACTCGAGGAGGGTCTGCGAAAAGGTCCACATCTTGACTCTCGACGGTCTTGAACAATCAATACTTTATGAAAATTAATACATACGTACATAATTATCGACCTGATATCAATCTGTTATGTTACCAGGAGAGACTGGGTCCTCCTTAACTAATTCCATTCCTAACGTACTCAACATGTCCAAGGAAAATATATAGGTAATAAATAATTATTCAGAGGCGTTTTAACTGAAGTCGATATTATGTTAATACTCGTGCATTGATTTAGTTTATATTTGAAATAGTGAGTTCTGGGCTCAATGAGGGCTGAACTTATATATTTTTATGGGTAAATTAATACATAGACACCTGATATCAACGTGTTATGTTACCAGTAAAAACTCCGTCCGCTCATTTCATTGCTAGTATCGGTAAGGAAACGTATAAGATACTCAAATTAAAACGAAAAAGAAAAAAAAAATACAAGAAAAAAATTAAATAATTCGACCTGACTACAACCCTAATAAAAAAAAATGTCCATGGAAATTTCTATTGGGAATTTAACACTAAAATACGCGCTTTGCTGGGAAAATATAGAATGTCCTTAATCTGTGATCATGGTTATCACGACGTGCAGTGTTTGTACGTAATGATCCAACATTTTTTCAAATTATTAAGAAAAATAGTGTTATTAGTTATTTTTGTGAATTGTACAAGCTAAAATATTATTGTTAGGTACTTTACATAATTTTTCCTGGTATTCATTTTGAGCACAATTTGAGTCTCTTGCAAAATTTACCAGTTTTTGAGCATGTAATTACGTAATATTATTCACTTTTTTCTTTAGCATTTTTCGTTTCTCAAGGTTTTTGATTTTTTTTTGGCCACTGTAATTGTTACAAAATTATTTCAAATTTTTCTTTTACGTTCAAAAAAAAAAAAGATAATAAATAATAAACAAATGAAAGAAGAGAAAAAATAATTTTCATTTCATTTTTGTAGAATTTTCGTACAAGTTTTCAATTTTTAACCAAACAATCAAATTAATATACATTTTCTGATTCAGCTCTAGAAAATCTCAATTTTGATATCTACAACGTAGAGTCCTGTCCTCACTTTTAGGCCTGGTCTGGGGATGTGCTTTCAACGTCTTCAACTGATCTATAATCGACAAAGAGTTAGTGTTTTGATTTCCATTTTTTAAATAATTTTCTTTATTTAGTGGGGGCCTTCTTTTCATGGGGCCTGAGTGGGTGCACCCCCTACATCTAGCCCTACCAATAAGACAAAAGCATGACTGATCATTAGTACTCGAAATTATTACCTATTTAACTTCACGCGGTTGACTATAATAAGTGTAATGGCGTAATTACGGGGAATTGAGTATGCAATTTCATATACATACATAAATATCTTGATGAACAACACATCAGGGTGTAAAGAGAAAATGCCCGTCGCGCAGCCACAAGTTATCAGCTAAGATCAAGATCAATGAGCACATGATTAGAGGAAAAATAAATTCCCATGGAAATGTCAACCACTGAATTGAATTTGTGACCATGAAGAGCGATGTAAATGATATGGATTGGCTCCAAGCAATATGCACCACTGACCTGAACTGGAGAAGAGAGAAGAAAAAGCGATTGCAATAGGTTCGGCTACTTGTAGCCGATCCTAAAAAACACCATGAATTTCGATATGACTTTCTAGTATTTTATGTATTCCAAGTAGTTAATTTTATTTCATCTTAAGTGGTCCTCCAATCAGTTGTACGGTGGAAGATGGAGGCTTTTCAATTTTTTCGTAATGAATTTGTGACGCCACGCACTCTCTGCTTTCTATTGATTTAATGCGGAAAAGACAGAATTATTATTTTTTTTAACTAGAAAAATTGAAGATCAGCTCCTTGTGGCGCTCAAAAAGTAAAAGGGAAAGGAGGGAAAAAATACACAAATACACAGTTATACAGCTGCTTCGCATTGTACACTAAGCTCTTAGAGCGGTTCCCGCCTACTTCATAACATTAGATTCCCTACGTCCCCTGTTTACTTTTAATTCTTGAATGTCACCGAATAAAACTAACCATATGAACTTTCTTTCTTATTTGAGTGTTTTCATTTCACAAAAAATTGATGTCATTATTCATTATTCACTTAACTGAGGCCTCGCAATCGCTTTCCATTGATTGGATGTAAATTAATAAAAGCTTTTACATCCGAACTCATGCTCGCACATTAGTACTACTTATGTTTGATCGACGGAACATGACTGGACGACTTAAAGCAATTTAATTGGTTTGCCGAATCTTGAGTTCTCCCGGACGTCGTTGAAGATGCCCTAAATTATCTTACGGCGGGTGCCTGAAATTCCAAAACCCACGAAACCCTTAATCACACGTGAATAATGTGGAAGTTGAAATAAAATTGAGATAATGAAAAATCAGTCGTCTGTGGAGCCCGAAGGTGGAGCAGAAGAGGGAAAGAGGCCCCAGGAATAGATTAACTTATGTGATCCTAAAAACCACAATCTGACAAGGAAAATCATTCTTATTTTCATATGGCAGAGGAAGCTCTTCCCTCGGTTGAAGTTGTTATTCCAAAAATCAACGTTAATTCCATTAAGAACATCAACCATTTTGAGGCACGAGTCACCCTTCACCGATGTTGTTTAAACCCTGGATATACCAACCGAAAACATGATCTGTTCTACCGAGAGTAACTAAGGACTATCCTAGTGGTCGCACTCCGCTCCTGACCCCGAAGAAGGGTAGGTTCCAAGAGCATATCAAAGGTTTTTCGAGTTAACACCTTCCTTCAAAGGGCCCACACTGGACGAAATAGTGATTCTAGCCGGCCAAAACCTAACTACACGGCTTTTTCAATGTTTGTGGTTCCAAGTCAAAATTTTACATTAACTTGTACGTATAAACACTTTCTTTCCTTCCGGTGGTCAGTCCCTATGTACAGGGTGTGTTACAACTTGAATCAAAAATCCGACAAATTTAGATGGAACTCGTTTAAATAAATAATTTTTTTGTTCAGCTTCACTTCCTTGTGATCAATATTACTTGATTTATCAAAAGATTGCCAACATTTTATCTACGTGGAAAAATATGTTTGCTCAGGTTTTAAAGTATGCAAGTTGTTATTTAGTCTAAATAACCGTATCAGGAATATAGCGCTGGATGCAGGGGCGGCAACCTAGATTTTTCTCATGTGTAGCATAACAAAAAAATTCAAGTTCAGTAATAAATTAAAAAGTATTAATTTAATTTTTTTTTTGTTGAAAATCCCATGTGTAGCAAAATCTTTCCATGTGTAGCATTTGCTACATACGCTACACAGAAGTTGCCGCCCCTGGCTGGATGAATCAGTAAAAACAAACAAGAATTTGATCATAAAATAATACAAACAGGATTATGATTTACAACATAATTTTTAGAGCAACATCTCAATATAGCTATTCAAATTTGAACGATTATTTCAGAATTAAAACTGAGACAAAAACTGAGTGGGTAATCATTAAAAAAAAAAAAAAAAAAAAGTGTAAATAGAGATTATTTTTTCACCTTGACTACTTTCAGTAGGCTTCCCAATACCCTTTAAAAATATTATTAGTTTCGTTCTATTTGTAAAACAAAAAGCGAACGGAACTGTTAGGGTTCAATCAACTTCTACCTAATAAAAATCAAAACAAAACCAGAACTAAGAACTAAGTTCTGAGGAACTTTCCTCACTTACATTTAATCAAAAAGAACGCACAAATCTTCTAATCCAAGTACATAGAATCAAACACGAAAGGTGAAAAACAAAAAACAAGAACTGAGAACCTATAAACCTCAGTTTTGCCAAGCTGGTAAGAGGAAACCCAACTAGTGATATCCGTGATACCACAATACTAGAGACGTACCGTAGAATTTTTCCGGGGGGGGGGGGGGGTAAAAATTGTGAGAGCCTCAACTGACTCAACTGACTCAGCTCAAAATTTCCAAGTATCGAAGCCAAAAAAAAAGCTTTGTGGCTTGTTGGATTTTTTTAACTTTTTAACTCAATTCCTGAGTATTAAAGCAAAAAAAAAAAAGAAAAGCAAAAGTAATATTTTTTGACTTCTTGGATTTTTCCAATTCCACCCGACTGAAAGGGTGAATTTTCCCAACTGCTGAGGGAAAAATTTCTGGGGGAAGTTGCCCCTCTCCCTATTGGTACGTCCCTACACAATACATTGGATACGTGCATAACACCACGGCGCATATCTCATGCATAACTCTCTACTATATTAAAACTCACCTAGGTGTGTCAAAACCGATTTTCTCTAGAATTGCGATTGAAGTGTCCCCCTCCCTCCTCACCCCTCCTCTGGTTCTTTGATTTTCTCGTGTTCGTCACCCAAACCACTCGGAACTCGCGGCAAATAATTGAGCTATGTTCACACTAACTATGCAGCTCGGTTTGAACACAAAAACCACAGGTCGCTACACGTAAGTGGTTTTTGAAATACTAGGAGGGTTTTAACATAGATACCTATGTTTTTGGAGCGTTTTATAACTTCTCATAAAATGGGACAAGTCCCTCGTGAAAGAACACGTCTCCTGCATTCCCAAATACCCAAGAAGTGAAAATTGATTTTTTGACACGGGTTTTAATATAGAGGGTCCTGCTGCATTCCACATCGTTCGTCATTTTTTCCTTGTTTTCTCTGAAGGTCGCAAACGGTCGCAGCTGACTGATAGTAGGATCGTTGGATGAATGTTTAAAGAATAAAATGCATTTAGTATATTTTCGGATCGAGTTGGATCAGCGTATTTCTAGTCCATAAAGAGAAGGTATTTGGTAGGGCACAATGGACAGTAATGTTGAACTTCATATGTATTTTGATGTTATAAAGGTGAAGTTTCTTTTACAAAGAACTCATTCAAATTGAACGGTATTTATCAAGGAATCAAAATAAAAACAAAAAAATTCTACGTCAAGTTCTGGCTTTAGTATCGCCATTTGAAACTACCCTTCATTTCATTATCTTTGAAAACAGTGTACTTAAATTTTGAAATGTTCAAATTGATACCCAGCGCTGCATTCGAATAATATTTTTGGGAAGATAAGTTGTGCTGTTTTTAGGTCATCTGATATTGAAGAATAATTATTTCCACCATTTATGTAGAAACACTATACACATTCTTTTTATTCCAAGAGCTTTCCTCTCACTACGTCCGCGAATGACCCCTTTCCCATATTTTTCCGTCTATACTTTGGAAATTCTTGAGCACGCTCCAGATATGTTTAAATTTCTCCGATGTGCCCAACAGCAAACAAGCAATATAAACTAAACAGGCGGTGAGAAGACCTCACTCAAGCTGACCAAATAATCTAGATGTGCTGATAATTCGCCTAGACTCCCCCTCTCTCCAATCCAACAGGTGTGTCCGTTAGTCAACATTTAGGCCTGCTCTCCAAGTAGCTGCGAGACCTATCACGAGAACTCGATTTAACATTTTTGATTACTCTGTTTTTCAAACAACTTCGCACCATCCAGCGCTACTTTACCCGCCGCGCTCCGCCATTGCGAAGCCGCAAATTTGACGTAATTAACCGTAACGCTCGTACGATCCGTCTCGTCTGGCGAAAATTACCGCTGTAAAATACTCTCGTAATTTCGGTTTCCGTCTAGACGTGTGGCCCTTCGAATGGCGTTTTTCATTCGCAAAAAATGAAGTCGGGTTGTTGGTTTTACGAATCCAAACGAAAACAGTCGCACTCGAGCTCGGGCAGCATGTCACAAAAATACCGCAATGTTAGACCCATACTGTGGGCGGGGGCGAGAAAGACGACGACGGCGATGCATTGCATGTAAATATAATTACCTTTCTTGTCGCGGTCAGCGTGTATATTTTTTCAACGTCGGTTAGTGACGTATCGCGTGTCCCTCTGGTTTCCTCATTTCTACAGAATCTGCTTTCCGAAACGGTATATAAACACTTGCTGAAAGGTCACATGCGGTTAAGGATTTCCCCGAAATTCGGAAACTCGTGCAATCAGGCATTCCCCAAACACGGGCCGATTGAGAGCCAGATTTAAATCCGGAAAACGGGTTCCGTCGCATCTAATCTCAAAATCTTATAGGAAGGTGTAATTAGCATATTCGAACTCGCAAAATAATACCACTTAAAATACACTTCTCGCGTTAAAAAAAATAAAGATAAATAATGCTTGCTTTACTAACAATGATTAGTATTATGCTGTCAATTATTGCGACAGATTTGATTGCGTTGCATCATGAGTCCAGAGCAGCCCACCTTTCAATGATTCTTCTTTATTAAAAATTTGTCCAGCCCTCCGAATGTTTGTAGTTGTTCTAAAAATAGAAAACCACTCCTAATACCGATTTTTACGCTGACCGGTCCGTCAACGGATAGCTTCTGTATTTGTATGTGTACTTAACTACACCCATCGGAAAGGTGAGGGGATGATCAGATATTGGGTTTTGCTCGCTCGGCTCACCACAATGCCGCCTCCCCCTTCCACTCATTCTTTCGTTCACGATACGCCTATCATCGTAACTAGCACCTACAGTACCAAGTTATAAGTCAAAGAGCAACATTATAATATAATTGTCTAGTAACCATTCCGATCACTCAAAATTTCATGATCGATTTTAATCGTAAATCGATCATTTCAAAAAAGCGGGAAAAATAAATAGATTTTTGATTGATCGATTAATTTTTGATCAATCGATCATCGATTTTTCGATCACTCGATCGCCGATCTTTTCACTAATTAATTTACTAAAAACAGGAAAACGGATTAAAATAATAATGAACAAGCTACCTCGCAGAAGAGGGCGTTTGCTTAAGCTGAAAAACTTTCAGCTTCCAACTTCTGGCTTCTCAAAATTATCCTAAAACTGCAGAAATTTGCGGCTTCTCCGCATTCTGGTGTTGTTGCGCCAACTCCCTACACTGGCATTGATAAAACAAAACCAAATCTGAGATGTTAAAGCTTTGAAGCTAATATTCAGACACAGTACCAACGTCTGTGCGATAAAATAAATACATATATGCCGCGAACGCCAGAATGAGAATCTGTTGAGGTGAGCACCTCTCATCTTCCACACGCCTCCGCCTTAAGACTGTTCTAACGATCTAAACGCAACTGAGCTAAAACTGAACTATGAGCTGTAAATAATTCAGTCGTCTTTAAAGAGAAATAATGATGAAAATTCGTTTGCAATAGAGTGCTTGCAGCACTGCGTGCGGGCAAACACCCTAAAACTTTACAATGGGATCGAAAAATCGATTTTTAAATGCCGATTAATTGAAAATGATTTATCAAAGATCGAAAACCGATCATGAGGTATTGACAGATTGATCAGAAACGATCGAAAGGTCATGATCGGGCTGAGAAATCAATTTTTGAATGCCGATTAATCGAAAACGATCGATGATTGATTTTTGATTGGAATGGTTATTTTTAGTTTCATCTTCAACGACGTCGGTTATGAGCTCGTTTATTTCTGCCACTTTAAACTTGAAATATTCCACATCTACAGCCAATGTAGTGTACATAATTTCTCCTGGGCGGGGTTGGGAAGGAGGGATAAAAATGTTGTAGATGAAGTAAAATGACTGCTTTACAATGTTTCGCTTAAATTTTGATTTGATATGATTAGTAGTAGACGCAAAAATCTTATAACTAGAATATTCCCAAATTCTGCCGAAATTTTGAGGTGCATTTCCTCGGCCCTCCCACATACTTCGATAGACTTGAAACATATTATGTCATTTGTTTGTACTACGTTTGTGCTGGTTTGTACTGAAAACCCCGTCATTTGTGCTGCTCCCCTTCCTGAGATACTCGAGAAAACTTTTGGAGGGCTGTAGAAACGAGAGCCCCCCCCCACTTTCACCTACGCGTTTGAAAATTGTGTCAATCGTTTGTGCTACGTTTGTGCTGGTTTGTGCTGAAGCTCCCGTCGTTTGTGCTACTCCCCTTCCCACGATTTCGAGGATTTTCTTGGGGGGAGGGGACTGAAGAAACGGGAGCCTCCCACTTTCGTCTACAGGATTGAAAATGGTGTCAATCGTTTGTGCCACGTTTGTGCTGGTTCGTGTTGGTTTGTGCTGAAAACCCCATCGTTTGTGCTGCCTCCCTTCTGAAGATGTTGAGGTTTTTTTGGGGGGGGGCTGAAGAAATGGTCTTTGAAAAAGGGGTTAGACGAAGGATTGAAAAGGGAAAAATGGATGCAATCGGTTGTGCTCGTTTTGTGCTTGTATGTGCTGCCATCCATAAACTCCTATACCCCAGCGAGGGGGCTCTTTCTCGTGTAGTAGGATACAAATCAGGTTTGCTTGAAAATTAAGGAGTAGGCAGAACATATGGTAAGCAATAAGGGAATGCGATAGAAAAGTTGTTTCTGTTATTAGCTCAATTATTTTGCCGAAGTTTGTCTCATACGTGCCACACTAGGCGAAATGCTGGTTTTAGGCGGCCAAAACTCCATAAAATGGAGCGAGTCAAATTTACATAAATGGTGGAAATGATTATTCTTCAGTATCAGATGACCTAAGAACAGCCCAACTTATCTCCCCAAAAATATTATTAGAATGCAGAGCTGGATATCAATTTGAACATTTTAAAATTTAGGTAGACTGTTTTAAAAGATGATGAACGATATGGAACGCAGCATGAGACGTGCGCTGTGGTGTTATGCGCGTTTCCAGTGTATTGTGGTATCATGTTGATCTGATCTAAATCATTTCAATCATGATTTTGCCCATCTCTACTAAATAGTTACTATGAAGATAAAATATGTAGAATTTTTATGTTAATCTGTATTACATTGTGGTCCAGAAGTAGTTTGTGCCAATAAAACTATGCCAAAATGGTTCTAGCGGCATTAGTTTCGTCTAATCAGGTGCTTCAAATGTCAATTGGTAGATTTTCCTACAAGGTCCAATTTTAGGCAAAAACCAGGTTAGAGGGCCATAAATGATGGTACTGAGGCGAGCGTTTCATTTCATAACATGTTCCTAGGGTAGGTTAGGTGGTGCAGTAGTGATGCCTTATCAGTGATACTCGTAATCGGTGATACCATATCACGAAAACGATTACCTGTCGCTACAATACTGAGTATACTCGGTATCGTCCGAGTACTATTCGGTATCGTTTTAAGCGATACGATACCGAATACCACATGAGTATATACTCGTATCGTGCACTACTCTGCTAGACACCCAACTCGATCTTCTTCAAAAATTTTGTATTTTCATCCCTTTTAAAGGAAGTAGGTTACCACATGGGGTAAAAATAGGCCCGAAAACTAATTCAGCGTCTCAAAAAACAAAAATATTTAGACACTCACTTCGATTCTTTTAAAAATTTTGAGTATTCTTCCCCCAATACAGGAGTAGGTTACCGGTTACCGGATGGGCTAATATAACCTCAAAAACGAATTCAGCGTGTCAAAAAATGTACATTTAAATATCCAATTCGAATTTTTCGAACATCTTGAATGTTCAACCCGCAATAAAGGAGTAGGTTACCAGATGGGGTGAATATAAGCTGAAAAACGAATTCAGCGCCTTAAAAAACATATATTTGGACACCTAACTCGATTTCTTCAAAAATTTTGGATTTTCATCCCTCTATAAAGGGGGTAGGTTACCAAGTGGAGTAAAAATGAGCTCAAAAACGAATTCAGCGTCTCAAAAAACAAAACTATTCAGAGACCCACTTCGATTCTTTCAAAAATTTTGAATATTCTTCCCCCAATATAGGGGTAGGTTACCGGGTGGGCTAATATAACCTCAAAAACGAATTCAGTGTCTCAAAAAACATACATTCAGATATCCAATTCGATTTTTTCAAACATTTTGAGTTTTCAACCCCCTTAAAAGGAGGTAGGTTACCAGATGGGGTGAATAGAAGCTCAAAACCGAATTTAGCGCCTTAAAAACACACATTTGGACACCTAACAAAATTACTCCTATAGATAAAACATAATGAAACTGAGCAACAACATAATAATAATCATGTAAATTAATATCAATAATTGAATTAGATAAAATAATTTCAGTTATTCCACCAATTGTAAATATAGAAATAAATCCCAAAATTCATAATAATATAGGAGAAAAATTTAATTAATTTCCATTAGATTTTTTCAAGAATCCTAGATTTTTATTCCCCTATAAAGAGGGTAGGTTACCAAGTGGGGTAAAAATGAGCTCAAAAACGAATTCAGGGTCTCAATAAACATATTTTTAGATACCCAACTTGATTTCTTAAAAAATTTTGGATTTTTATCCCCAATAAAGGGAGTAGGTTACCAGATGGGGTAAAAATAAGCTCAAAAATGAACTCAGCGAGCCAAAATACCCCTAAATTGATATATTGTTGTTAATAGTTTCACGAATCCAATTTTGGCAGCTTCAAATTTTGAAATCTCCCACTGTGCGACACCCTGTTCGTTACTTGTGAAGCGGACCAAGAGGACACCCTGTATATAGGGATTGACAACTGGAAGGAAAGGAAGTGTTTCTATGTACCAGTTAATGTAAAATTTTGACTTGGAACCAATCAAATATTGAAAAAACCGTGTAGTTTGGTTTTGGCCGCCTAGAATCGCGGTTTCGCCCAGTGTACCGCGCTTAGACTAACTAACATAATTCACTTTTGGGCATAAATTTATCAATTATTGATGTAGTTATAGCGCACTGTTATTTTCACCAAAAAATTGTTATTCAAATGAACGTTGAAATCTAATGTCTTGATTTTCACCAAAATCAAATCGCTTGTTCAATCACCTCAAAATTAAGCATAATTTCTTTTTGGTTGTTACGAATGCATTTTGATGAATTTTAAAAATTCATAATAGTGCTGCTACTAGCTGCGTTGCGCCTCACACAGTTTCTATGGAATTGAAGTTGCTCATCCATTGGCCTGCACAGTGAATCAAACAGATATTTTGATCGTCAAAAATATATTATTTTCATTGATTTCTTGAGAAATTTCTATAGCAGTGCTACCATCCCTTTCAAGTTTATTGCAAATTGTAATTACTACCCTGAGCTGTTTTACAGCATAAAGTAGTCTCGATTTACAAACTTTTCTATTATTTTAATGCAGTTGACAGCAATGTTACAGAAAAATCTGAAAAAAAGAAAAAATGAGTTTTGAGGACCAAAAAGGTTTTTTGATTCATTTTTCAAGCCACTGAATAAGCTACTTCAGTGTCATAGCAGTTCTTGAGGAACTTCAAGTTCATATCCCGTTTGGACTACTCGTAGGAAGCTCACCTTTATTTTCTCTCTAACTAATACACCATTAGTATTTTTTTCAAATTTTTTGAATACTAAGCGTTTGTAATTTCAATATATTTTCTGAAGTAAAAATACTTAAATGTGTACACGTTTTACCTAAACATGAAAATCGCTTTGCATTGCTTAATAATAATTGTTGTATGACGAAAGTTGAGAGGGTGGTAAGTATCTTGAACTACGTACCTATAATTTAATTTTTCGTTATACCTACATGTTTTACTTCCATGACATGGTTTAGCCTTGGACATACTTTCAACTCGCAGTGTGATCATTAGTTTCGCATCTTTTATAGTATGCACCATCGTTCATCTATCAAACTATCGACATACGTACATATACATATAATTCTTAGAGAAAGACAAACCGTTTAACATGGGAGAAAATTGGGGAAATTTAAGGCATGGGATCGATTGTTTTTCAATGTGTAAATTACTTCCGGTCACACCTATTCTTAATGATAATTATCCACTATACCATATGGAAAATAGCGCAATTTCACCATTCATTTAAATACGGGTACGTAATACAAAATCCTTTTATTCCTTGTCTGAAATGGTGTCCTGTGGATTTGTTCATTATGTTGCTCCTTTCGCCCGTTACTATAGTAGGGCCCCTCTCCACGGCCCCCACCGCGCGAAATTTAAGATATTTTTGTTAACAAAGACCTTCCTCCGGACTATCCACCACCCTCTCACTGTGAGAGAAGGGGGAAAATAAATTTTTAAATGATAGTAGATTTATAAGTTTTCGAGGTCACTGATTTCGATTTTGAGGGTGATTTTTTTATCTTTCCACAAAACAGAGGATCAGTCCAAAAAATGCTTATTTGTGTATCGATATGGAGTTTCGTTAATAGGTTTCTAAGTTCGCTAAATTTATTTTCGGATCGGACACTCCCCACTACGTCCTCCACTTCTTCCCTCTTCACCTTCTGATGAGGTGCTGCTCACGGGGGTTGAAGCCAAAAATTCGAACTACAGCCTACGTTCCGAGAGGCTGCCATATTTATACTCAGATATAATGCTTCTAAAATTGAAGGGGCCCGAGTAAGTAGTGAATGTTATTTATGTCAATAGTGCGAGTTTCTTTTGATCTTCGGTTGATTGTTATTTTATGTTTTTACGGTTCAGGATGGCCGGAGAAGCTTTTCGGTAGCACGGAGCATTTTCCATTTATTAGGGGGAAAAAAGGCTTTTAAGATGTGTGAATTTGCGTACCGACCACTTGAAGATTTTCCAATTTACAATTTCTGAAAGGTGGTAGGGAAAGCCCCTCCCTCACGACTAGAACCCTGGCTGTGCAAGAAGTTCGGTGAGAGTTCTGGTATCTTGTTGTTCTCGAATGACGAAGCAATTAGTCGCAACTGCAGCGATTTGGAGGAACAGATTTCCAATTTTAAAAACGCGATTGGCGAAAAACTTGTCAGCGTTTTCTCGCATAATACTGCCCCGAGAAGTTCGAATTCGGTCGGCTCTTATTCCACGTATAGCTGTGTAATATGAGATCGTGATACTAAACTGTATATTTTATTGTACAGTAAAGGCCACGCGCTAATTCCCTCACAATGGTCGTTCATTTACTGTAGGTAGTGCGTAGTATAGGTGATAGCTGTGCATTGTGAAAAGCTCACAAAAGTGAGTTCACTTTCTTCGCCGAATCGGAATGAAGATTCATTTGGCAAAAGTGTGAAGATGAAGAGACAGGCGGGGACCATATTATTAACATGTGCTGTTGTTTCTGCGGAATACGTTTCATTAAAAGGCTTCTTATCGCTGATTTTTGCGCACAGCTCTACGATATTCACGTTCTTGACAATACGATGTGTCTGCAATCGTAGCCTTTTGTTTCGACTGAGAAATTATGGCTGTTCGATGGGCTGCGTGAAAGGTGGATTATTTGGAAAGCGAGTAAGCGTGTATACGGTATTCTCGGATGGAAATTTCGGAACAGAAAAACTGATTTCGAATTCAGAAAATGTTGTCGACGGTGAAAGGAAATTAACGAGGAATGCAGAGTGAGTTTCTCTCAAGCAATGGTTACAAGCCGTGCGATTGATGGATTTGTTTTGGCTTCAAAACGGGGTTGAATACAGGGGCCTGGATGTCCGTTGGATCCTATAATAACGATAAATTATCGGCACAAATGAGCTATTCACGAATATGAATGGTTTTCCGGTTTCCTCCAACTCTTTCCAGTCAATTTATATCTGAACTGCCGAGGGTAAAGTGCAGAGGAATTACTCTACTCTAAATTTGAATCTGCAGAATTTGCTGGTTTTGTAATCACTGATTCAAATCAGCATACTCGCTGATTTGAAATGGAAAATGTTGATATGTCACTTTTTGACACTTTAAGCTACTACGTTCATCTTCCGATTCCATTTTTCTAGTTCTACAAAATGCCACATTCAGTTATGTCCAAGTTATAAAAGCGGTACAACAGGTAATCAAGGATGGCAAATGTAAGTGTTATTACGAAATGGAAGAACTCGCACAGGATAGGGAGAAATAGAGAGCCGCGTCAAACCGGTCATAAGACTGATAATCTATCATCATCATCAATTTTTAGGTATACTATCCTATTCAGAATTTCCCAAGTAACAGTATTGTAGTGGAAATTTTTTCTCTAGAGCTTCAGTTTTTCAAGATATTTGAGGAAAACCGAATTTTGGAGGGTAAAACGTGCCACAGAAAATTTAGCACAAGGTTTGAAGGTGAGATTTTTAATGTGTCATTTCTCTGACTAAGCAAATTCCCGCTATCCCCTAAAAATACAAAGGTTAAATACTCTATCGCATGTATTAAAGGAATCCACAAGAGGTCAAGTAAGTTTCCGATATATCGATTGTACGGTTTTTGAATTGCTAAGTAGTAATTTAGCTGTTACTCCTACCCAGAAGACTCCACAGGGAGTTATCATCTAAATCAGTTTCAAGCATAAAGCTCTCTCCTCTACGATATGTCAAATACCATTAGCGCCGCGCCGTCGACAATTCTTTAATTTTCGCCACCGATTGAACACTTGACACCCAATTCTAGTACTAGTTTCAAAAACCTGGCAAAAACATATTTTTTATACTACTTGATTAGAAAGGCAATGTTTACGTTGGTGTTTTACGGACGACAAGAAGCGCCTAGCATTCATGCATCGAGTGCCAACAAAACCTCCATGTAAAGTAAACGTCCCTCAATGTAAAGCTTTTTTACATGAAAAAATTGCTGGCCAGTAATTTTGTATCGGGGAATCGAACCCGCGTTCATTGAAACATTTGACTGACATGCAGCGATCGTCTCTAACCACTTGGACACGGAGCGAATTAGAAAATAACGACTTAAGAACGCATTTAAATATTCACGACATAGTACAGCTGTTGCCGTTCGTTGTTAGCCGTCGTTACGTTTTTGCTGGCCACTACCTGTGTATGCTGTCTGCACACGTGAACAAACTGAAGACAAGACTGTGATACTGTACTTTATAGTAATTAACTGAGCAAATTAAATTTTTGAATTAATTATGCACACAAAAATCACCTGTCTATAATTTAAATAAATAAATAAATAAAAATACAGACCATGTCAGCGAAAAACATTGCCGATTCTGATCTAATAGTATAAAAAATATATTCCACAACAAGAGCCAAAAGTGAGTTTGCATGATTTGGAAATTGCTCACGCGCCATGTAAGCACTCACTTTTCACTGTTGGTGTGTAATATATGTACTATTTTAAACAATTCTTCCATTTTCCTTTTTGACATTTTTATATCCTTACTTTGGCACACAACGGAAAAAAGCGTTACTTTTTAGTGTGACAAAAAATAGCAACACGAAAATCAGGCTGGCTAAGCTGACTGGCTAGGTTGACTGGCAGGCTAGGCTGGCTTATTTTTGACATTTACTGACTGGACTGACTGACTGGACTGACTGACTGGACTGACTGACTGGACTGACTGGACTGACTGACTGGACTGTTTCCTTTCTGTCTTATCAGCAATATATAGACAAGTTTCATGTTTGTCTTTATGTCTTGTCAGTAGGGAATGAGACTGTTGTAATATCAGTGGGGAAGGAGAAGGTGGTTGTCAGATTTATATCGGGTAGGCTTTTCATGCCTATCGTATATCTTTCTCTGTCATTATATCTTTTATCAGCCATAGACTGACAGTCTCATGTCTGTCTTCAGGTCTTATCTAAGTAATGAAGTAGAAGGTGACTGATCTGTCCCTGCAATTCTTTGGATTTCTTCTTTATGTCTTATCGACGAGTCTCGTATCTGTCATTATGTCTTATCAGTAATGAAGGAGACGGTAGCTTGTCAATTTTTGAATTTTTCCATTATCCTATCGAAAATGTGTAGACAAGTCTCATGTCTGTTTTTATACTTAGGAAAGAAGATTGCCTTAATACTTTGTCAGCAGGGTTGAAAAAAAAAGAACAAAACGACTGTTTTTTTTTTGTTTTAAAACATATTGTTATCAATGTTTTTTTCGTTGTTTGAAAACGTTTAAAACATTGTTTTAAAACGTTTTTTTGTTTTTTCCCTAGTTCCGACATTTTGTCTTACCTTTTTGTTCCGTTATTCGACCTTCAACTCTGACATCACACAGTGAGTTACTGGTAGCAAGGATACCCGTCGTTGGGCCAACAAATGTATTGACAATTATCACTGATATCAAATCATCCTGTACATTTTTGTGTGAAATTCTTAAATTTATTTGGACTTGACAAATTATTTTGGTCCCTGCAAATTGTGGGTGAGAAAATCTCAAAGAAAATGAAAAAAACAACAAAAAACTAAAACAAGTAACTTTGTTACTTGATGAGGGTCGGCAAAAAGGCACGCATCTTGACTCTCGACAGTCGACTATCAACAAGAAATTAATAATAATAATAACAATAATTTAAAAAAAAAAAAAAAAAAAAAAAGTGGAAGAATTAATAAATAATAAATGATCGACCTGATCCAAATCTAATCCTGAGCTCATTTCATTGTTAGTATTAGTAGTGAAGAGTATGCGATACTCAAATTGAGACGAATAAAAAAGAGAGAAATACCCAGATACAGGAAATGTAACAAATAACATGGGCTCTTATAAAGCGCTAGCGATCTATTATTCCTATGTGGTCTAAGAATAATCCCGATTAAATAATTTCCATGAAAATCGGAAATTCGTCGCGCCGCTACAACACGGACGCAGACCTGAGATGGCGCACTGCCTAGGACGGCGCTCAGCACATTTCTTGCAACCGGCAACTTGTCAGAAACTGACTTCGCGCTTAGTACTTCATGTCTTCGCCTTTTTAACATAGGAACACTTGCTCATAGGATCGTCTTGCTTTCACCATGACGTGTCTTATTATTTTTGTGGGTGTAAATTTGATTTGATTTTATTTTATACCGGAAGTGTTTTCGAATTCGTATTTTCACAATAGGTAACCGTGAATAAAACGCATTGTATTCAGGATTTTATCTGCTTTCTAATGAATTAATCTGGTTTTTAGCCTGGGTCGCTGTTTATTAATAATTATTTGAATTTCGAGTAGATTTAACTCATTCTTAAATGGTGCAACAACAGCCGCCAAAACGGAAGCTATGTAATGATGAGAATTTATTGACCTAAGCATAAAAAATAGTTGAACGAGGTGATAGTCAAAGATATGTAGCTCGGGTACGTTTTTATACATTTGTTCTTGAAATTTGAAGGTGCGCCATCTTAGGAACATATTATGTCTGAAGAAAGTGCATCTGACTTTGCATCACAATTTTAATAAATTACTGAGGGAAGAGTTTGGGAGCAAATGACACAAAACTTTGGAAATAAGTAGTAGATAGTTCAGAGAACTTTCCATCAAATTTTGACATATTTTCGTCTCATAAATTTGGAGAAATCGGTATTCAAAAACTAGTGCGCAATCATAGAACCACGGTTGCGCCATCTCAAGAACATACGTCTTAAGATGACGCATTCGACTTTTCTTCACAATTCTAATTAGTGAGGGAAGAGTTTGGGGACAAATGACATGTAATATGACTTGCGAAATAAGTAGTAGATAGTGCAAAGAACTTTCCATCAAATTTTGAAACATTTTGGTCCCATTCAATTGGAGAAATCGGCATTCAAAAAAAGAAAAAAATGCGCCATATTAAAATAATCTCCCCCTATATATTTTGTTACTAGCAAGTTTCGAGCCTTAACTTTTGATTTTTTAAAGGGGGAGTGGGGTGGAGATTGTTTTAGGTTACACAATAACATTTGCAATACATTTCACAAACCTAATATTCATCAGACAGGACAATTACTATCTTTTGAATGAAAAAGACACAGGGATGTGTCCGCATCGTGAATGTTACCAGCTTATCTCAATACCTGCTATATTTTTATTTATTTTTATTTCAAGTTGTTTTTTCCCAATAAAGTGGTATTATTATTCAGAACGAATGGAAGTATGTGATAAGAAGTTCAGTTTGCTTTCAGTGACCTGGCATTTCCAAAAGGGAGGGTGTCAAGTTCTGTTACCAGTGTTTACAGTGTATTGCCGTGGTTATTTGTTGACTGGTGTAAAGACATGCGCCGTGGATACAGGGGGATCTGGACACCACCCCAAATATCTAAAGATCAACCAACACAACGTCTATAACCTGCTTTGTAACATTTATCATTCGGATCCCTCGAAATTATTTTCTTTATCCGCCCCTGGATATGTACCTTACACATGTTTCAGCAAAACAAATTACAATACTATAGCAATCTTGATCCCTGAACACGATCCAGGTGCCAGATCGCAGTCACTGGTGCATGTGATAGCACACGTTTCAGAAATTTCCAGGAAAAGGAAATGTTCAAAGTTGTTTCGTCCGTAGTCGTGGATATCAGCGCTTTCACCATGAACAAGATGTCTATCGTCTTGGACAAAAGTCGTCCCCTCTCTAAATTTTAATGCATCTGTTCTGTAAACTTACTGAATAATCTCTACTGTGTATAAACCAAGCATTTTTTGGGTGGAGGGGGATGCCTTTTCAATATTCTCAGTTTTGGGAAAACGACTAGTTTATTCTACAACCAGGCACAACTGAAGAAACAAACACCATAAACTCATTAACCAGCACCAGAAACGTCTTTCGCGTTTTGAAGATTATGTAGGAAAATCAGGACTGACTTAATTTTTTTAAATATATATATTTTTTTTATTTTTAATAGCGAACCGTAATTGGACGCCATACAGCGTAAGGAAACCACAACCAGCAAAATCTGTTTTTTGAGAACACGTGATTCGAGGTTCAAGAGGAATTTAGAAACTATATGACATATAGCGTTTACTGATAAGCTTTTTTCAACGTGCGTACATATTTTTGAATCGGAGCCCAATTTTGAAAAATTTTACTTTGTACGCTTTTTCCATCGATACTAATAACTCATTTTGTATACAAATGTTGGCTGGCTCCCTTACGCTGAATAGCGTTCAATTATCGACTGTACCTCGTAGTTCACATAGATTTTATGATCGTCCTTCGGAAAGTGATATTTCCTCGTGTTCCCGTAGTTGAGCTTTTCAATCCTTCAGACACTTCGGTAAGAATCACACGTTTCGAAAACGCTAAAGCATGATTCCACATACATAAGCTATATCAGAACTGGAAAAAGCTGGCAATTTTTTCAAGGCGACGCTTTTCAGTACTGTTAACGAGTTTCATCAAACATAATCTTCTCGTACTTGGGAGGTGGTCATTGTAAACGAGACTAAAGAAAAATAGCGACAAGTCGGTGTCCCGTTCCACTTTACGATGCCGATTTACTGAAATAAATTATTACACGCTGAGCAGCTCTGGGTATTATTCCTTGTCGGTATCACGCGGCGAAGCCCACCTCCATTTTTTTCGCGTAGTTTTGAACAGTTTTCAGTTTTCGTACGACTCCTCCACCTCTGCTGGGTCTACACAATGCGAATTTCGTCACTGTTTTCCCTCAAACTCGATGATACTTGGTCGGGAATCAGAACGCAAACACCAGCTAACTACGAAATTTTATTGGAGAGGCATATAGCTTGTAGTCGGAAAATATGTCCCACTCTTCAATCAAGCGATGTGTAAGCGTAACAACGACCTCTGTCAAGTTTTATTACAAACGTCAGTATGAATTTCCACTACACGAACAAACAGTAACGGGCTTAAACACTTTCTGACATTAAAACACTGGGCCAACACCCTGAAAAGCAAACAGAGAATTAGAACGTTGTATAGAGTATAGACATACTTAAAATAACAGCGGGGGAAATGACGAGGAAACTGCGCGGGCTGTTTTCTCAAAATCTGCCTCCTTCCTAAAAAAACTTGAAAATATTTCGAATACGCCGAGGAGTTTGAACTTATAAATAATGTTTCTTCTTGGTTTCGAGTCGACTCCGTTTCATTTTTCACGTTGGAAATTGTTTTACTGCAGCCATCCCCGACAGTTCGGAACATCAAAACTTTTGTAGCTCCAGCGCGAAACGTTTGAGATTTGTATCATGCGCGGAATCTAAGTTACTCCGAGTCATTATTTTCCGAAATATCTTAAAATTGTTATTCATTTCAATCTGCAATCATCTTCGATAACTTTTGCAGAAGAAACTTTTCATTTATCTACTATAGTAGAAAAAAGAACCGAGATCCTTGTATACAAAACTTTTTCCTCTTCATTCGATGTATTTCTCCGCGTCCTGCGTTTCTCTCATTCCTAAGATATGCTCAGCGCTGAACGAGAACGACTCCCGCAATTTAACGCACTATCAGTCATGAACACTACACATTGAGAGTTTCCCTTCGCAGTCTTCTCTCTGTACGTCATTGGTTTCCAATTTCCCCGAAAGCACCTTATAGACAGTTAAGTAAGACGTTTTGTGAACATTCAATAGGCTTGTTTACTCAGTCTGAAACCGTACCTCACTCTCGTCAATTTCCGTGTAAATACCCGGCAAAGGGGATGTGTTAAATGTAAATTATTTCGAGGACAATCAAAGCAACATCAAAAAGCGAAAATACAACACAGAGAGGGTTTCGACGTACATCGGTCTTACTTTTTTTCCCGTCCTCATTTCACCCTTCTAAGTTGCAGTTAAGTCGCTATGTGGCCGAATGGTAACGTGCTCGCTTCTTACGGCTTGGATTCGAGTCTCACCAACGCTGGAAAGCTATAGGGTTAGTGGTTCCAAAAGATGACACAGGTTTCAAGATGACAAATCGTGAATATCTCGTCCGTTATTATAGTACTATTTAGGTGAAACTTATACTGCAGACATGTGACAACATAACACTTACATTTTAATGTGTGAACGATATAAATATCAGAAAACAATCTCGTGATATCACCAAAAACATGTTTTTGAATGCCAAAAGTAAAAATTTTTCTACTTCAGTTTTTTTTAAATTCAGAAACTATAATTTGTTTAACTGGACGTTACACAACTATAATATGTTCTGCATTGAAAGATGTTAAATTCATAATCATAACTTTTTTTGGTCACGACCAATACCACATTAAACATGAAGAAAACGTTGGTTCCAAAATAACATATTTTTTTGGATTCCAAGATGACACGTCTTAATTTTCATATTTTTTTATACAAATGGGTACAGGATATCAACGAAAAACAACCCGAGGTGTACGAAAAGGCAGGAAAGGGCCTTGACAATTGACGTTGACCTGTCCCATTATAATATATATTGATATATCTATTATATTATATTTTAATAAATAAATAATTTTGACTTGTTGCCAGTTTTTTTCTAGACGTGTCATCTTCATGTAATTCTATACCCCCGGGGTTCCAAAATGACACAGCTGATCACTGCAAGTATTTGTTACCATATCTTGGGTTAGAAAAGTGATAGACCATTCATTATTGACTCATTTTAATCCTTTAATATACTTTTTTTTTATTTTTTATTTTTTAATAAAAATGTCAAGATGTTTGAAAAAAAACTTGATTAGTGTGTCATCTTGGAATCACTAACCCTAGTAGTAAGGTGCAGTGGGGTAATTGCAAAATTGGGGTAATTGCAAAATCAGCTGTTGGAGGCAAAGAAACATAATATTTGACCGCGGCATCTATTGGTACATTAAGGCACATCTATTCCTTATATACTCACCCGGCCTGAACAATATCAGTGCGCTCGTTTGTTCTGTGGAAATGTTTTTATCATCACATGTCGAAATCACTCCAAAGTTAAGTGGAGGTAGTTGTTTTTCAAAGCGGCCGAAAGTGTATCCAGTGAAATTTTTTTGACAAGATATTTATATGTTAATTATCACTAAAGATTCAAGTTTAAGGTAAGACCATTGATTTTGAAAATTTTTAATTATGTTGGCGGAAATATGTGTTTTTGCATTTACCTCAAGGAAAAGTCATGCTGGGGCAATTGCAAAATCAATACAATTTTGCATTTACCCCAACAATTTTGTAAAAAAATTTTTAGGTTTAAAACGGTCCGAAAATACCATTAAGATAATCGAAATTTTGTATTTTCTAATAAAATACATTTCTACTTATGATAAGTCATCATTTTTTTTATTTTTAGCTTAATTTTTTTTTTAAATTCGAAATTTTTTTCACTCCACTGAAAAATTGCTTCTCAAGTAGATAACTCCTAGAAATTTTGACCGAACGAAGCTTATGAATAGATCAAAAGATAGTAAATTCCATGTAGAATACCGTGAGATGGTCAAAACTGCAAAAAAATAAGGCCTCGCAAAAATAATGTACGATTTTGCATTTACCCCATGTTGGGGTAAATGCAAAAACGTGATTGAAAAGTTTCAAAGTTCCATTTTTCCAAAAAATTGTAAATTTATTGGTACAAGATTTTACCCACTAAAAGAGAACCCCTCAAAGTATGTGTGACAGAAATCTGATGTTGATTGGTGCCATAGAGTGGTCACAGTTTGTCGGCAAAGTGTCACTAATCAAAAAGTCGTTTGCAATTACCCCACTGCACCTTACAGGCATATTAGATAAAAAAAAAGTGTTTGGTGGAACTAATTCCTAACAAGCTAGTTTTTGGTAGAGATGTTCTTTAGGTAACACTCAATAACATACTAACAGTCCGCACCCCTCTGACTTGCGCTAAGTGATCCACAGGGGGCAGAACGTTCAAATTTTTAGTTTTTCCTCATTTACTCTCTTGATATGCATTATTTTGAAAAACGTTTGAAACAAAAGTTGAAGAAGATAGAATTTCCGACAAAAAAGATTCCCACCATGTTTTCTATAGGAGGAAGAGGAGACGAGGTACGGAACGTTGAAAATGGAGTAACAAAAATAAAGTGCAGCGGGCAGTGTAACCTCACGTGATGCCACGGCGATGTAGCGTGTCGCGCGCTTGTACAACGCTGTTCTTTAAATTATAAGAATCTAAAATATATATTAGGAGCAGAAAGCGAAAACGGCCATTGAGCAACAAAACTGACCACGACGCGTTTTGATCCTTTGATAGCAGTGAAACCGGCCACAACGCATAATGTTGAAGGAAAATGAGTCAGAACGCGTTCTCTTGGGTCAAAAAAGGCATAACGCGTGTTGTGGTAGAACAAATGAAGCGCTGGAACGGGTTGCGGAAAGAGAGTATGCCAGAATGCGTTGTGGGAACCAAATAATTATTTCAATGTAAAATGATAGAAGTACAGAAAAAAATAATAATAAAAACTAATCTGAGAGAAAAAAACATTGAGATTCAAAAACCTGACTACTCATTCTTACATGTTGATTGTTGTGACATTTTGAATCACGAAGGACGCCAGTTCTTCTGCATTTACACTTTTTATCGATGCAATATCTTTGACAAGTAGGTGCAGTGTACGAAACCTTGTTGGCTGCCGGACGATAGCACGGATGCTGACCGCAAAGATATTGACGTAGCGGGAATATCAGCGAGAGTAATGAAATCGCTGTCAGCAGCAGTGAGTTCATTTCAAACATATAAAGATCAATATTGCCTTCCTTGGTACCCAAAACCTATACATACTAGAAGAAATTATGTCGACAACAACTGCTAGAACACTTCTAGGAACGAAACGACCTCGGTCGACATCTGGAAGGCGGACTACAACATTCTGACCAACCACAATCGGTGAAAGTTTTAGCATTCGATAACTTGAGCATTCTTTCAGCTTGCTCTTGTAGTCCTTTCCTCGCGCCTTCACGCTGACTGTTAATGCCATTCTTTCGTTTGCAAAGACTACAAATAATGAGTACGTCTTCCGCATACTCGCCTCACTGTGCATGAATGCGTTCATTACCAGACGAACATTCCTTCGGATTGGCCACACTCTTCTCACAGATCATGCAAAGAACGTCTCTTACGGTAACCTCATCCGGCCCTCCTTCATGACCACTCGCATCATTGTCGTCGTTGTGTGTTTCCAGTAGTGCTTAGAGTTCTTCTTCAGTGTTGATGGAGTCGTACGTATCTTCAATCAGTGCCGAGTCTGCCAGTCCTATCCTCTCTGTGCACTTCCGAACATGGACTAGTCGTTATACCCACATCCACATGTAGGGCACAATTTTTCTTACTGTTAATGAATCGAAGGCCTTCTGCCCATATTAACTGTTAATTGTCGCTTATCCATGTGACAAGCATATCACGAATATCCTGGTTAGAACGTTCCACCGAATCCTGGCTCTGTGAGTGTCTAGGTTTTCCGTGCACCAACGCGTTGAGGTTAGTTTTTATGCCCTTCTTTTGTACCACAACGCAATGTGCGCGTACATGAGGTTTAATAAAACAGGCTCTTAGGTACTTGAAGCCAAAAAGAACAATAGGCCCTGATGGGATCCCTCCTTACATAGGTAATTAAAGCCTGTGGTGAATTCCTCGTGAAACCATTAACGCATATATTTAATATCATAGTTCGAACATCGCAATACCCTAAATCATGGAAAACATCGTGCGTCAGACCGATTCCGAAAAATGAGGACCTAAACGACGTTAGTAACTACAGGCCAATATCACTAATCCCGGCAGCGGCCAAAATTTCCGAATCAGTAATATACAAAAGGATATACGGACAGGTTAGAAACCAAATTTCAGATTTCCCACATGGTTTCATGGAAGGTAGGTCGGTTGTAACTAACTTAGTGTCCTTGTCGACTACGTATACTCTATTCTACATCATAATACGCAAGTAGATACAATTTACACAGATTTTCAAAAAGCATTTGACAAAGTTGATCATGTAATACTACTAGGGAAGCTAGGTAGAATTGGTTTTCCAGAAAGCCTAATTAATTTATTTTCATCATACCTCATAGACAGACAAAAATATGTTACATATAAGGAATCGAAATCGGAAAAATTTTTATGTACATCAGGAGTTCCACAAGGCTCTAACCTCGGTCCGCTTTTGTTTCTTCTCTTTATTAATGATATTGCCGAAGAAATAAAATATTCTCGCCCGCTTTTATACGCAGATGATCTGAAACTCTTTAAAGAGATTCGTTCAGAAAATGATACACAGCTTTTACAATTTGATTTGAATGTACTGACTGAATGGAGCCTGCGTAATAACCTACCTTTCAATGTTCAAAAATGTCAGGCTATAACATATACACGCAAAATCAAACCAGTGCAGGCTAATTATAGGATAAATGGTATTGCAGTTAAGTCAGTAACTCAAATTAGGGACTTGGGGGTCTTACTTGATCATAGATTGACATTTAAGTCATATAAACCAAAAAGTGAACACCGCCCGTAGAATGCTGGGATTTGTTATACGAAATTCGAAAAATTTTACAAAAACTGAGACATTAAAAAAGCTGTATTATTCACTCGTAAGATCACATTTGGAATTTGCTTCTGTTGTGTGGAATCCGGCCGCAGTTGACACAATAAAAGTAATAGAGAAAGTACAGAAACGATTTCTAAAATATTTGTATTATAAGCAGTTTTGGTACTACTCAAACTCAATCACTTATACTGTATTACTCCAAAGGTATGAAATGAAAAGTTTACATGGAAGAAGGGATATTGCCTCAATAAATTTCCTGCACGGCATAATCAATAATAAAATATCTGAACCATCCTTACTAGGAAAAATCAAAATTCGCGTGCCAAGTTTTCATAGCAGGAAAACTAATTTATTTGAACCAGAGCGCTCCAGCACAAATTACTACTTAAACGCTCCCTTCAACAGAGTCATGAGACTGTACAATGATACTAGTAGAATTCACGACAAACTAGATATCCTGGATTCAAATGGCATATCAAAATTCAAGCAGCACATTACTCAGCTATTCGATTAAGACAGCCCTCCAAAAGGACCGGGGTGGAGCGAACAGTAGCAGGAAATATGAAGAGGTCCAGGTTTCCAGATTTGAGATTATGGGATGAGGTCGGCGCGGCATATCAGGGAAGGCATCCAGGGTTTTTTTTTCTTTCTTTCTTTCTTTTTTTCTTTCTTTCTTTCTTTCTTTTCTCCTTATTTTAGGGCTGGCGAACAAAACAAAAATCGTTTTTTCGTTATCGTCTTTTTATTTTGTCACAAAAATTATTATTTTTCCTTCTTTATCGTTTTTTTGTTTTGTTTTTGTTTTCGTGATTAATTTTGTTAGTCGTTCGTTGTCGTTTCGTTTTTCGTTTCTTTTTTTTTTTTTTATTTTTTTATTTATTTATTTATTTAAGTCTCGTTTGTTCTATTTCTAGTTCGTTTTTTTCTCTTTTTTTCTCTTTCTATTTCATCTATTTTTTTCTTTGCTATCATTCCCTCTGTCGTAATTGGCCAACCGGCTGTGACAGAGGGAATTAAAATATACTCTATTATTATTATTATTATTATTATTATTATTATTATAACGCGTTTTGGTTGATTTGAATTGACCAGAACGCGATTTGTCGTACATCAGTTGGCACAACGCGTTGTGGTAATTTTTTTTTTCTCAGTAGCCGTTTTCGCGTTCTGCTCCTAACATATACATAAATCATTGTAATTTCTGCAAGCCAGTCGTGTTCAAATTCCCGCCACGCAGAGGATATCGAAGAGGACGAAGAAGAAATAATTTTTGAGCTCGACTGCGATTTTTGAACATTAAATTCATATTATGGTCCGTAAAAATTATTGTTTCTTTTATTATTATTCCAGCTGAACTGCAAATTTTTGAAGAATACATCAAGAAAAAAATAGGAAAAAAAAGAGGGGGAAAAACATAAATAAAATGAAAGAACGTCGAAAAAATGATGTAGAAACACTGACCGCCGTGGCATCACCGTGAGGTTACGCTGCTGACGCACTTCATTTTTGTTATTCCATTTTCAACGTTCCATATTTCGTCTCCTCTTGCTCCTATTGAAAAGTAAGAATCTTTTTTGGCGAAAATTTTATCTTCAACTTTTGTTTGGAACATTTTTCAAACTAATGTATATCAAGAGAGTAAATGAGGAAAAACTGAAAATTTGAAGATTTTGCCCACTGTGGATCACTTAGCTCAAGTCGGAGGGATAGGGACTTTTAGTATGTTAATGAGTGTTACCTAAAGAAAATCTCAACCAAAAACTAGCTTGTTAGGAATTAGTTACACCCAAAAAGTCTATCATACCTGTACTATAGTGGTATTCGAGTAACCCAATGTGCAAAATCTCTGGGCGCTCAAAAAGCGTCACAAAATCGTCTCAGGCGCCATTCACTGGTGAAAAGGCGTAGTTCGGTCGTTCTCCATCAGCAAGAAACAGAGTGCGTTTCAGTCGAGCGACACGCGACACAGGGACAAGGAGCCACGCATGTGTCACAATGTGTAACCAGTTAAATGGCCATTATGCGTAGATCTTTAGGGTCGGCGTAGCCGAGCCTATTTTAATCACTATTTGGATGCTGTTAGGCGAGACAGAACCAAACGACTAAATCTGTTTTTTGAGAACACGTGATTCGAAGTTCAAGAGCCAAATAGAAACTATGCATATGATATTACAGCGTTCACTGATCAGCTTTTTCCAACGTGAATACACATTTTTGAATCGGGGCACAATTTTGAAAAATTCCAGTTTTTACACTATTTCCAACGATACTAATAACTCATTTTGTCAACAAAGGTCGCCTGGTTCTGCCGCGCTGAACAGTGTCCATTTTTCTTCTTCTCTTTCAAATTCAGAGTCACCATTCAGTTCAGTGACGCGCCGTCTGAAACGTTTACGCTCGGTAAAGTCGTGTAGAATGATACAGAAAAACAAAAACGGTCAATCTATCTTTATCTATTCTTCGTAAGTAGTATAGAAAGGTACGATCCTAGACCGAGTTCACATTTCTGTGCAAGTTCTGTGCAATCCTAAACCAAGTTCACATTTCTGAGCATTCACTGTTGAAAACATTTTTTCTGTGTGAGTTCTGTGCAATCCTAAACCAAGTTCACATTTCTGTAAATTTATTGTTGAAAACATTTTTCTGAGTGAATTCTGTTCTCTCTGGCTCGAGTTCACATTTTTGTACATTCACTGTTGAAAACACTTTTCTGGGCATTCACTGTTGAAGTCACATTTTTGTACATTCGCTGTTGAAAACACTTTTCTGTGTAAGTTTTGTACAATCCTAGACCGAGTTCACATTTTTGTACATTCGATGTTGAAAACACATTTTTGTACATTCGCTGTTGAAAACACATTTGTGTAAGTTCTGTTCTCTGTAACCAAGTTCACATTTTTGTGTTGGTGTTAAAAGAATTGATATTGTAATATAAAGTGGTCGAGTTTCCATTTTTTTTATCAGACCACTTTTTTTTTCTAACTTGGATTTCAAGTGATTTTGGTTTGAAATCTTAATACTAAAAAAAATAATAAAAAAAAAAATCGAAAATTGATATTGATAACCTAGTTTAAAAAATAATAATAAAAAAAATAAATAAAAAAAAAAATAATAAAAAAAATTTAAAAAAAATCGAAAATTGATAACCTAGTTTAAAAAAAAAAATAAAAATATTATATATTATAAAATGGAAATGATTGAAAGTAAAAGCAATAACTTTAATTTTGATGACTCTACACACTGTGTATCTAAAAAGATACCATCAGTGAAAGTGATTAATCAAGAACCTGTAGGCTTCTGGATGTCTAATGAAAATTTGATGTCTTGTGAGTGGAGAAAAAGTTGCAACGAGTCATGTTCAGATGCCAGCTGTGTAGAACATTTTGTAAATACAAAACCGCACACAATTGAGACTCGAGATGGATCAATTCAAGGTAGGATTATTGATAAAAATCGTATTTTAATCATTAGACGCCAACTTAAACTTATCAGACTTTCTCGAAATGATTACTCTTTTGCTGGTTATTGGGTAAAAGGAGATACAGACTATATTTCAGCACGTAAGTATCTCTTAGTGTTTCTAGATGAAAAGAATCATCCACTACATAAAGAACCAATCCAACTTACAGCTAGAGGTGTATTTCAGGTAGAATTTGATAAGAATTTATTAAAGTTTAGAAAAGAATTTAAAACAGTTTATAGTAAAACACGAGGTGTAATGTCAGATTTATGGTATTCTATGCTTGTGTTCTGTCCTACTTTTGTATCAAACGTAGTAGGTTCTTTAAAAAAGAGTAGAGCATGTTGTATTGAAAATTATATTGTTCCAACAGAATCTAATTTGAACTCTTTATGTGTAGGTAGAGATAAAGAAGTCTCAAAAATTGTTGAAGCTATGTTTAATGATTCTGAAAAATGGAAAGCTGAAAATAGTAAACCTTTCATAACCACATTAGTTCAAGAAAATGAATAATGTATTTTTATATGATTTTTCATTATAAAAATAATACTTATTTGACTGTCTTTTTTTTTTTTTCTTTTTTCTCATTTTTTTAAACACCTGTTCGATAATATTCCAACAGAAAATTATAATACACATCCAGTTGAATTTATTTTCTGAATTGTTCTCTGAATTGTTTTCTGATTGCATACCTATTTATAAGAATATTTTTTTTTTTTTTTTTAGTTTTTAGGAGCAGGTCTAACCGCTCTAGATATAGGTTTGTATTCATAACAAACAGGTTGTTTCAAAAGAACAAATATTTCAGCTGTATTAGGAAAATCATCACGCCATGAGAATATAATTTGTACATTGGCTACATCTGTTTGTAGAGCGTCAGGTTGTCCTGTAAGATCAAAGCAAAAGATAGTATATTCTTTTTCAAATTGCACAAGATCAATTAAAACATCGTCTTTTCCATTGTAATTTTTAAAATATGTATATAAAGCTCCTGAATCCTTTTCATTAAAATTTAATCGCATTTGCTGACGAGGATATTCATAACCATTGACATTGAAACGTACATCATAAGGATTACAATGATCAAATTTACTTTTATCAGCAAAGAGATCATTGTTCCTTTTATTTTGGAAAACTACAAAAGCATATTGTGATGTAATATCTGTAGGAATTGACCACCTAAATTCTTTTCCTGATACACTACCAGCAGGTTTCTTTAAACATTGCCAATGCTCAAAATTCATACGAATTGGTATGTCTTTATTTAACAATGGTAAAACTTCTTTTTCAAGTTGTAATGAAAGCTTCACCACTGGCATTCTCCAAGTTATATACTTCAGATTCAATTCCACAGTATAATCTTTTAAATTTGGGTCAACTTGTAGCATATTTGTAACACCATGTTGTTCTCTTGCTAGTATCAAGGATTGACTAACATTAAAGAGAATTTCTTTATAAGTTCCAAAACCTAGAAACATATCGAAAGGTAATGCAACTTTGAAGTAACCATTCGCATCAACATTCATGTAATCATTATTTAGATTCCATCCTGCATTAGAATACTTGGTGGTTTTGGACAGTGAAACGAGACCATTAATGGTGCTGGCTACACCTGGATACTCCAATATATCTACCTGAACATCAGAAATTCTATAAATAATTTGCCTAAAAATATGGAGAAACCCATTATTAATTACTTGTACTGTACTACGATCGAAACTCGCAATTTTTTTGTCTTTATCACGTACTATCAGACGACCAGCTATAACTACCTCGCTTTTCCAAGGTAAAGTACAAATATTAGGAGTATTTATTTCAATTATAATTTCCTCATCTTTTTTATTTATATCAATATTATTAGCAGTGGAGAATTCTATTAATTCAAAACTTTCGTAACCATTCATTTATAGTATTTTTTTTTTTTTTTTTTTTAATTATCGTACTTCACGTATGATTAAAAATGCCCAATATGTTTCACCATTATTTTCAAGTGGATTGCCATTCTGATCATAAAGGTTTAATACAATCTCGCTTATTTCTTTATTTCTCACTCTATAATATTGAGTTTCATTTGGTGTATAGATTATTTTTTCTCCGGGTAGTGATGATATAGGAAAATAAAAAAGTATTTTTTCATTACCGTTATTACATTCATTACATATCCCCTTAATGCTTTCAATAGGAAAAATTTTAACGTGGCTATCAGATTCAACTTCTTTTCCAGCTGGTATAATTTGCTTAGTAAAACCCAATATATTACCAACAGAAGTCACATCTCTTAAATCTATTATATGTGATGGACTCCCCATTATTATGGTATGAGCGTATTTATTTATTTTCAAGGTTATATTAGCAGCCCTAGCATGTTTACTTTCATGTATACATTTAATAATATCAGCTACTTCATAAATACCAGGATCAAGTACTATAGTTGTAGGTAATTCGTTCACCTCCTTATAAAAAGTAAGTGAATTGTTTTTAGTTACAGTTATATTGAAAAAACGATAAGATGTGTGGAAAGATTCTAACCCAATTTCCCATTCTTTATTAGGGTTGAGTCTAATAATGTCATCAACTCCACTAAAATCATGATAAAGAACAGAATCTGTACCGCTCATAAGCATACTGTAAGAACCATTTATATATTTCATTTATAGTATTTTTTTTTTAATTTTTAATAAATATTCTATGCACCGTCTACCACAATTTGTTTCATCAAGTTTTTGATCCTGCGTATAATTATAAGTAATTCTAGACTGTCCAAAATATTTCACTAATTCTGGTGGTGGAATGTTACCAAACGGTTCATAAAAATCAACTTGTGAATCATTCTTACAGTAAGCAGTCCAATGAGTTCCAGAGTGGTCTGAAGTGTCTAAATTTACAATTCCACATTCATATTTTTTGATTTTTGGTGGTAGCTCATCAAGCATAAAAACTCCTCTGAAATGAGGTATTTGCAATTTTTCAGCATATGCTTCTATTTCAAAATTAGTTAATGCGTCATTCTTGATGGTTATTTTTTTTTTTTTTTCATTATCTAAGATTTTTTTAATTACTTGTTGAGTGATCATGTCACCCCCAATTTTTCTTTTTTTAACGCCATCGCATTTTTTTTTAACGCCATTTTTTATTTTTTTAACGCCATTTTTTATTTTTTTAACGCTCTTTTTCTTTAGAACTTCGTTAGGTATTTGTAGATATTGTCCTATGCCTTCACCAGACTTGTACTCCAACTTTTCATTACGACGTTTTCTCTCTTCTACTAACTCGTCATTGGCTTTCTTATTATCAATTGCTTGCTTGGCGGTTGATATTAAATTACCTACAGTTTCTACTATTTTAGTACCTACTTCTACAGCAGGTTTAGCTGCTGCAATAGCAGCCAATCCTGCTAGGATAGCTGGTGGGAAGAATCCACCATTTTTAACCTGCTTCAGTTGTGTTTTGTTCAGTTTTAGCTTTAAACCTTTTCCCTTGGTTTTTGCTGTCTCAATTTGATTCACTTGTGCTTTTGTTAGAGGTAAATATGTTTCGTTCTGTGTGCTATTTTTAGTTCTGATTAAATTTTCGTATCCTAAATTTAGTACAACAGGTACCCCTTTTTCAACACCAATATTAATTTTGTCAAGTTGTTCCTTATCTGGATTGATAGGATATTTAATGTATCTACTTACTTTGATACCCTCCCTTTTTTGTTTCGACCATTGATAGCTGTTTCCCGATAAATATAAAATCCTTTACCTTTTTTTTCCTGTTTGTTAACATATAAATTATTCAAATAATTCATTATTTCTGGGAGATCATTAGTGGTTGTTTTTCGATCAATATAAAATCCTTTGCCTTCTGTTTTCTGATTATTATTGGTTATGGTTTTTCGATCAATATAAAATCCTTCACCTTTTTTAGGTAATATTTCATTAGGTAATCGCAAATGTTGTCCTAATCCACAGTTTTTACTCATATTATTTATATTATAAAATTTTTTATAAATTCCTAAACCTAACTTCTGTTTTAATTTCATTAAATTTACTGCTACATATGCTGGAATTTTTTCATCTAATTTAGCATTAGGATCTTTGACACGCTCCCAGGCTCGCCATGTGAATCTGTTATCAGCATAATCACGTTCATTAGGATCATCTGTATTTGCATAATCTACATCATGATCCATAGCTATTTCATCTAATTTATTTTTCAGTTTTACACCTTTTTGAATATCGAGGTCTGTATTCGAACCAGGACCAAGAGCTTTATATCCGGGCCAGTGAAGTGGAAATGGTACATATTTACCAATTGTATCCACAATATCACCACCTCTTTTAGATAATCCACAGTTTTTACTCATATTTATAGTAGAAAATTTTAGAAAACTGTTTTTTTGAAGTTCCTGGCGATAAAATTTACCTAAAATTTCTTCACCCTTCAAATCTTTAATAGAATAGACGGGAGGGTTTGTGTGGAATACTTTGTCAACTACAAATATTTCTCTTGTCCAGTTGTTCTTATACTTGTTCTCAAAAGTTTCTTTCTTTTTGGGTATTCTCACACGATCTCCTTCCTTGAATTTTGGTCGCGTGGAGAAACTTGAAGAATACATTCTATGAAAAATTTCTTGTTCATTTGTTTTATTCACATCACAAGGACGCATTCCTATTGTTCTATGTACCCTCACATTATTATATTCGTGCAATATCTCTGGTATAAATGGAACCCATTTATGATTCTTATGAATCTCAAAAATTATTCTCAACATCCCATTAATGGTTCTGTTTACTCTCTCACCAATTGCTGATTTTTCCTCATTCTCTGTGTGATACATATGAATATTATATTTTCCCATTAATTTTTTAAAAACTGAATTTACAAATTCTGTACCTTTGTCGACATGTAATTTTTTAGGTGGACCATATTCGCTTTCTTCAATAATTTTCTCAAAAGCTTGAGAAACCTCTTTCCCTGTTTTTTCCTTGAGGGGTTTTATCCTGAGTACTTTTGAGAAGGTGTCAATAACTACTAACATATACTTATAACCCCTATTTTCTTTTGAATACTGGGACATAATTAATAAATCACCTGCCCAGATTTCATTGATTTCATTTGTGATAATTTTTCTTTTCTGAAATTTTTTTATCACAGGTTTATGAAGTTCTTTGGCTTCAAGTTCAACTAATGACTGCATTTTTTATATTACTTGACATTTTCTATTGACCTTCATGATAACCTACATTTTGAACATTTCTGTCTTTTCCTCCAATATTTCTTGAACATTTTCATTTGTTTGTGGTAAATTTCCCTCCAATATTTCTTGAACATTTTCCTCCAATATTTTCTGAATATTTTGATTTGTTTTTGATATATTTTTCAATTCTGTTAAAATTGCTCCTAATTGGGTAATATTGAAAAGTGAATTCTCGCAGGTGGTAGCCAATCCAACTACCTGCCGCGTAATATTTTTCAGTTCAGTTACAGCTGATTGATCATGTTCAGTAATCTTTTTCAGTTGTGGTAAAATACTGCTTGTGTTATCCTTTATATTGTTTATGTACTCTTTCACACCATTAGCATACTCTATTATACCAACAGTATAATTTTCATTATTAATGACATTTTTTATACATTGTATTATCATATCTGAAATTTCGCCAACATCTTTTATGACAATTTTCAGAACAGACTCTAAGATTTTCCCCGTGTTATTCTGAATTTTTTCAACTGATTCATACAAATAATGATGATTTTTTCTAGTAAACATTTATTATAAGGTTTTTAAATTTTTTTTGGCTTCTATCAGTTCCTCCCGAATGTTGGTCATTTCATTGAATATTTGTGGATTATGATTACCTGCTTCCCACATACCTTTCAGTATTGTAAATCGATCAATTAATTCTTTAGGATCGTTCCAGTATTTATAATCAGTCTGATTGGTATAAATTTTCTTAAGACCAGAGCCACGATGTGAAAGTATGAGTTCCTTCTCAATCAACATAGGTTGGATGAAATTTAAATATTTGTACCCACGACTACTTTTAATTTGTCCATTCTCAGAACGATAAGATTCTGTACTGAGAATAATTTTTTGATAATTTTTCAGGTCTTCATCAGTATAATTTTCAGGTTTTTGCATAGTTAGTAATTCCCATAGTCCTTGTGTTCCTGGATAAAGGGTAGTGTCATTACTTAGCTTAATATCAGCACGATCATTATCAGCATAATGATGAACTTCCATGAGTCGTGCATTTCCTATATAATAATCTTTATTTTCGTATCTAATACCAAAAGTTGAATCGGTAGGTATTTTTTTATTAGTATAGTAAGACAAATATCTACATGCAAGACTTTGAGACATATCAAATCCTGGTGTTTCCTCTGACCGTTCATAGGTAATTTCTCTTGGTTTGTCAGCAATCATAGGTAATACTGGTTGTTGTATTACAGGCTTAAGGTCTTTTATTGTATCAATGATTGGTTTATAGTTTTCTTCCATTTCTAGTTTTCTATTCACTTGACCTAACTTTGCACATTCAATATTTTTTTGTAGAAGTGCACGTTGTTTTACAACAAAATCAATATCATTTGAATTATAATCTGTTAGCTTTCTCATTTATAATATAAAATTTTCCTCAAATTTGTATTTGAACCTACCATTTTTCTGATCACATTCTTTATCTATAACTACAAAGTCATACGGTTTTTGCCAGCAATCATTACATATTGATTTGAACTGATTAAATGTTATGGTCCTAGCATATTCGTTATAAATATGTGTCAGATTGGTAAGATCTTGTTCAAAAAGAATTAAGTAATTAAAATTATCTCTAATCTGTTGTTTTGGAATTTTTGAATATGTTTGGGATAAATAGTAGCATGAAATATCATTATGACGACTCCATGAATAATATTTACCTATTTTATCATGGTTTTCTGTGTAGATATCATCAAAGATTACTACTGATCCTTTTTCTATTTTATTAGGGTCTGGTAAATCCTCGAGTGATACTGTATGAAATTTTTTGTTTTTAAGTTTCTCGTTTTGCAATATTTGGCGAAACTTTTCATACTTTGGTTGATTAGAAGTATTTGAACATAAATATACATTATCAGGTAATGGTCTATCCACTAATATAGTCAATAAAACATTCGTTTTTCCAGACCCACTAGGACCACATATACAACATCTCATTATATTAGGAAACACTTCCTTCAATCTACAAGTTGGAACACTATTATCAAAGTTTAAAACTTCAGTCTTATTCTTTATTTTAGTTCGTTTCATTTATTATACAATATTTTTTATAGCCATATGGAAGTGTATTCATTTCATCAATTAAGTATCTTTTATCATCATAAGGAGATAGTGCAATTTTATTGATTGATATAGTATACAATTTCAGCTTTTTGGAAACAATTCCATGCACAATTTCCTTAGTTTGCTTGCTATTGAACAAACAGTTTTTATACATTTCAAATTTCATTCTTTCTATATTCGATCTTTTAATTCCCTTACACACTTTTTTCTCTTTCGATGTGTCGTTTCTGAAGGAGTACATTTTTGATCTTAGTCCTACCCACTCTCTTATTGGGATTCCTAAGTATTCATCCTTGAATAATCCTGGAACTTTTTTGTTTACTTGAGGCATCCAATCCATTAAATAATCTGAAGTGTCGTAATAATCTAGATTCTCTTTTATGTCCTCATAAACATCATCACATTCTATATAAACAATCAATGAATCTGTATCAGTTCCTAATAATCTTATTTTGTCTCCATATTTCGTTTTTAAAACATTGTAGTAGAACTGGAACATTAATAATTTTGACAACTCCAGAACAACAAACCCCCCAAATATTGGTTTATTCAACTTTACTTTCTTATTTTGAATGTGAAGTAAAACAGTTTCTTCATCAAGAACAACTCTTGTTTCAAACTCATTCTGTTTAAGAAATGAGTCTAAAGAAGTCACTATTTGTACTGTACATCTTTTTCTAACGTTCTCCATCTGTTTTCCATAGACACTATTATTGAGTAATTTATACAGATCTTTCTCATAATCATTTTTTGCTTTTTGTCTTAAGCTTGTATTCTTATCAATATATGGTTTCATCCAAGCTTTTTGTTTGAATCTTATGTAATTATTTATACTCTTTAAAACTATACCTTGTTTCAAGCATTCTTTCAACATTCTGTAATCAATGAGATAATTATGTTTTGGGTGTAGCGTACTTATTAATTTACTCATTTTTGGTTTATTACCTATTTTTTGTTCAATCAAAATTTTTTGAAAATCTGACAATTCTGATTCTCTAGGTACATATTGTTCTGGAAGCATGGGATAATCTTTAAATTTTTCGTGTAATTCTGTAGGAATCTCAAGATCAGCTATAAAAGTATATCCATACTCACCATTGTCATCTAGAGCAAGAATTACATCTTGAGTAAAGTCTGATGGTTTATAAGTCAATTTTTCAAATTTGCTTTCTAAAGATTTCTTTGCTTCGGAATTTTTTGCTTCATTGATTTGATGGGCTAGCAAATTATAGTTCAAGAATTCACCTGTTGGTAATGGTTGACTCAGAGCCCACCCATATAAATTATTACAATCTAAATATAGAATATAACTGATATGCTTTTTACTATCCCAAATTCCTTTCTCTTTGGCTTTTTCTTTGCTTAATTTTATCGTTTTTCTTTCTTTCTCATCGTAAAAGTAACAATTATTAGCAAGAGCGTGTCTATGAGGAATGTTGGAAATCCCTCCTCTTATTCCTTTCTCATAAATTTCATAATTTTCTTGATCAGTAATTAGCTCAAGCGATTGTTTCGTGAATTTTAAAGAAGCACTATCTGATAAATGTGGTGCTGAAATATAATATACAGGATCTAGTCCATAATGTTTATAAACACATTTCCCTAAAATTATCAAAAATATCTTTTGTGAGAATTGTATCTAGTTTCAAGTATAAATCATGATAATCTCCAAAATTTTTACATCCAAAATATTTGTAAACTTTTTTTGCTTTTGATAAATCGTCATCAGATATATGCTTATTATTTAACATCGAATACCACGCCTTTTTATCTAATGGTAATTGGTCAGAGAATTTATCATAAGTACTAACCCAGTCATAAGGATAAATCCCCTTCTGTAAAACCAAATGTAGGTCTTCTTTTTTAAATTCTCTCAATATATTTTGAAATTTATTATAATTAATCGGTTTTGTCAATTCAGAATCACAAATTTCACATTTTGCTGCATATTTTAAAATGCCCTTCTCATTTATTGGTAAAAATTGTCCTTTCCTAATTTTCTGTACTTTTTTACACCTAGCACAAAAACAGTCATTCACTTCTGCTAGATTTTTTACTGCTTGATCTAAACTAATTCCCACAAAATTTAATGTGTCAATAAATCTAAATTCCATTTCTATAGGTATTTTATCTCCTTTCCTACTTATTTTCAGTTTTTCTCCTTGACAAGAGGAACATTTTTTTAATATTTTGTCCCAATATTTTCTTTTACAAGTGCAGCAATAAGTGGAATCTCGTTTTACTTCACAATGATCTATCACCACCTTTTTGGAAAATGTTTTATAATTTTCACAATTTTCTGCAATAATTTTCACATCATGTTTCTCAGAAGGCTCCCTCTCGTTCCCACTAAATAATTTTAACAACCATTGTAAAAATATTTTGGAATCGTATTTTAAATTATGAATCAAAATTGGAATGAATCTTGGCATTCTTAAATGCGAGTTGCACTCTCCACAGGCTACACCACGAAATTTTCCTGTATAATGATCATGATCTCTAACTTTTTCATTTTCTGCAAGAATCTTGTTACATAAATGACAGTGAGAAGTTTCTTTGAATTTGATATCTTCATCTTGTCCCCAAATCATTGGCTTATTAATTCTTCTTATCTTGTTGTATGCGCGAGCATGTTCTATTAACCAAGAATTGAATTGATTCATCAAGTTTTGTACATTCGAGTCTCTAACCAGCTGTGTTCCTTGTTGGTCAGAATAGAAACAAAAACTGTTAGCAATATGTTTCTGGAGATATTTTGTTGATTTAGTTTCTTTTTGCATTTTTTCCAATAGACATTCAAAATCCAACGTCACTGTGTATGGATGATATTGTTCTGCCCCATTTGTGCAATATTTTCGAAATTTCTTCTCTTCATTTGGCATTTCTATATTTTGCTCATCATTTATACAATTTTTTAAATGTTCCTCATATTTTAATTTATCTTTAAATCTTTTATGGCATTTCATACAAATTTCTACATGATGTGTATATTTATGTATTTTTCCTTTTAATAGAGCACTCAAGTTTTTTATCCCAACAATATGATCCTTATACTGTAGTAAATTTACATGGTTTTCACTACTAATTGGTTTATAAATTAAAGAAAATTGACCAATACCCTCTTCATCTTCCTCATACTTATAAATATTGATAGATACACCTAGAAATTTTTCATATTTTTTAATATTTTCTGGAATTAAATTAACTGGATATTCCATTTTCAGTTCTTCATATTTCGTGATATCATAATTTGAAACTCGATCTACATGATTTGTAACTGAATTCAAAACACTTTCCAACGCATATTCAAAGCATCTAAAATTTTCTTGCTTGAGACACTTAAAATTTCTATTTTGAATATTTTTCACATTAATACAACACTTTTTTGATTGAATAAATTTGGGTAATTGAATATAAGTCCCACCACGTAAAGGGTCATTTTTATCAGATTGAATATTTATTTCAATAACTTGATCAAATTTATATTTAGTATTTTGAGCAGTATAACTCTCATACTTTTGTATAACTTCATTTTTTGCTGAGATTAATGCACTTTCAATTGCATTCGAATCTACTATAATATGATGCTTTGATCGAAAATATGCCTCTTTATCACCTATTTTATCTCCAGTTGTGTGATCTATTTCTATATAGTTTACAACTGCTATTAATCCTATGTTTATTGCCTTTTTCTTTTTCATCTCACTTTTAAGCTTTCTACCAAGAAGTTCTGTAATTTTGTCTAAATAAATTCTTAAATCATATTTTGCAGGTTCGTATACTATAGAGAATTGATTTACCATATTTTTCCAACACCCATCTATCTTTCTCACACTAGGACGAACTATAGGCTCATCAAAACTATCATCATCAAAATTAAATTCTTGGAGATACTTTACATTTTGAGATTGTAAGAATTTTTCAATTATTTTAGCTCTAGTTAAATTTTTGTTTCTTTCTCCAACTTTTTTAATGAGTTCTTTTTTCGTTAATTTATTCAGAATCTCTCTCTCAAAATTCGAACTCTGTCTCTGTATCTTGTCTCTAATTTCCAATAATTCAGATTTTTTCAACTTAGATACACCTTTCACTCCACAATTTCGCAAATCATTTCTTAAATCTTTTGCTGTTGTTGTTGTCCTTCCATGCTTAGATCTGACATGTCTAGCATAATTTTTGTATGTAATTTTTTTATTACACTCTATACACATTCTCGGTGCATATTTTTTATTTATCATTTCCATTTTATTATATATAATACTACTATTTATTCTTTTAACGTAATTCAATTTTTTATTTATCGTATTTCTTCATTACACGCTAATTTATGCACGAAAACAACCAAATAATTAACAAGGTTAGCGCAATCAATTAAATGATAACACCATCATGGCATTGAAAAAAATTATACATGAATCGAATCTATACGGCGATGATAATTTATTCATAAATATGAGAGTGCTATGTTTGCATTTTCAAACTCATATGTAATGTTGGTTACGGGCTTCGTAAGTATATATACAAATTTTAAATAACACTCTATCGGAGCTAGGAGCTGTACATTAGGCTTCCTCCCCATATTAGACGGAAGTGCTAAAGAGGGGAAAGGTCCGTACACCTCACCTAGGCTAGTTCCCCTCGGGATAACAAACTGTAACCGTGACTGAACAGCATCACGGCGGTAAATCAAAAGTGTTATCTCGGGGTCGACGATGTCGAGTTACTAAGTCTCTGTAATCAGCGCTGATTAGGTAGTAACATTCAATGCAAAATAAATAAAAAAAAAACGCTGTACTAGATCTCTGACGTACTGGAAAAAAAAAAAAAAAAAAAGATAACACCGGGTTTAGACTCGCGTACTCTGAGCTGATATGAAGCCGGCCATATCAGTCTCGGATGCGTGAATCGACGGCCTTGGTGGAAAAAAAAAAAAAAAAACTCTCAGAGTTTCCACAGCCTCCCGCGGACAAAAAAAAAATGCAAATAAAAATTCAGAGCGTTCGCGGGGGGGCAGTGGTTTTGCAAAATTTTCTCGTGAGTTTTTTCGCATTTTCCAAGGGATTTCAAATAATTTTTGTTTGAAATGTTAATAATCTATATTTTCTATTTCTCCATTTTTAAATGTAATATTTTTTTTAGTTATTTTTTTTAAAAGTATTAGCATTTTAATTTTTTTTATATCTTCTTTACTTTTTCCCGTTCTAATAGCAAATGTTTCTATCATTGTATCATTAATATTTTTTCTTGAAATATTTTGATTTTCTTTTCGTTCTTTAGATTTAAATGTCTTTCTAATATCTTCTACAAATTCTTTCTCGCCTTTTTTTTCTAAATCTTTATAAAATTCTTTAATTTTATTTTCAGGAATAAAGTCATAAACAATATTTTCCATAAATTTATATAGATCTGTTTCCAAATAAATATTAATATATTTAAAACATTTAAGGAATTCAATGTTTTTTAATTCGCAATGATAATTTTTAAAAGTGTTATTCATTTCCATTTTTATTATTTTTATATGAAAAATCATATAAAAATACATTATTCATTTTCTTGAACTAATGTGGTTATGAAAGGTTTACTATTTTCAGCTTTCCATTTTTCAGAATCATTAAACATAGCTTCAACAATTTTTGAGACTTCTTTATCTCTACCTACACATAAAGAGTTCAAATTAGATTCTGTTGGAACAATATAATTTTCAATACAACATGCTCTACTCTTTTTTAAAGAACCTACTACGTTTGATACAAAAGTAGGACAGAACACAAGCATAGAATACCATAAATCTGACATTACACCTCGTGTTTTACTATAAACTGTTTTAAATTCTTTTCTAAACTTTAATAAATTCTTATCAAATTCTACCTGAAATACACCTCTAGCTGTAAGTTGGATTGGTTCTTTATGTAGTGGATGATTCTTTTCATCTAGAAACACTAAGAGATACTTACGTGCTGAAATATAGTCTGTATCTCCTTTTACCCAATAACCAGCAAAAGAGTAATCATTTCGAGAAAGTCTGATAAGTTTAAGTTGGCGTCTAATGATTAAAATACGATTTTTATCAATAATCCTACCTTGAATTGATCCATCTCGAGTCTCAATTGTGTGCGGTTTTGTATTTACAAAATGTTCTACACAGCTGGCATCTGAACATGACTCGTTGCAACTTTTTCTCCACTCACAAGACATCAAATTTTCATTAGACATCCAGAAGCCTACAGGTTCTTGATTAATCACTTTCACTGATGGTATCTTTTTAGATACACAGTGTGTAGAGTCATCAAAATTAAAGTTATTGCTTTTACTTTCAATCATTTCCATTTTATAATATATAATATTTTTATTTTTTTTTTTAAACTAGGTTATCAATTTTCGATTTTTTTTAAATTTTTTTTATTATTTTTTTTTATTTATTTTTTTTATTATTTATTTTTTAAACTAGGTTATCAATATCAATTTTCGATTTTTTTTTTTATTATTTTTTTTAGTATTAAGATTTCAAACCAAAATCACTTGAAATCCAAGTTAGAAAAAAAAAGTGGTCTGATAAAAAAAATGGAAACTCGACCACTTTATATTACAATATCAATTCTTTTAACACCAACACAAAAATGTGAACTTGGTTACAGAGAACAGAACTTACAGAAAAGTGTTTTCAACAGCGAATGTACAAAAATGTGACTTCAACAGTGAATGCCCAGAAAAGTGTTTTCAACAGTGAATGTACAAAAATGTGAACTCGAGCCAGAGAGAACAGAATTCACTCAGAAAAATGTTTTCAACAATAAATTTACAGAAATGTGAACTTGGTTTAGGATTGCACAGAACTCACACAGAAAAAATGTTTTCAACAGTGAATGCTCAGAAATGTGAGCTTGGTTTAGGATTGCACAGAACTTGCACAGAAATGTGAACTCGGTCTAGGATCGTACCTTTCTATACTACTTTCGTATCATATACAGATGATCGAATATTGATCTGATTCGCAGTTCAGTTCAGTGGCGCCTTATTTCGGAAAAATTAATTAGTTGAAAATAAAAAATAATTATAAGTAATAATTTTGATTTTATTAGGGTCGGTAACGAGCCTTATGCAATCACTTCATTTTTCTCATAGTTTTTTTTTTCTTCCTTTAGACGTGCTCATTGATCCTAACCTTCATTTTCGATTTTATTCTTCTTCTGAAGTTTTATTGATTCGAATACTGTTACCATTGGAAAAGATTTTGAAAATTGAAGGAACCCCTTCACTGGATTTAGAAGAGGTAAGTTAAGTTGCTTGCTAATGTATAAATTAAATGGGTTCTCAGTTTGATAGGTGTAAATTCGTTTGAATCGAACCAAGTAGAACATGTCCCAGCAGGAAATTCGTCTTATTAGCAGTACATTCTTTTCGCAGTAGTGAGGGACGGAAGTATAGGGGTGTCGTGAGGTCGCGGAGCCACTCGGGCTTCTGCTGGTTAGCGTAGTAGGTTGTCGATGACCCGAAGAGTCCACAGCGTGGGCTCAAGGGGCTGCTTGGTAACAAGCCCCGAATTAGAGATTCTCGGCATGACAAATAACTTGGCCGAGAGTCAGATTAGTTTGGATAAATTTATTAACACATTCGACAACGCTTTGATTTTACGTTATTGAAAGATTACAACGGTTAGCCACTAGGCTTTGAGAGCATACGACACGACATAATTTCAGTTATACGTTGATTTTCCAAGTCCCAGATATGGATGCGAGAGACGTGAACGAAGTCTTCACTGAACTTTTTGGAAAGAACATGACTGAATCAAGACCGACGATTCGGCCCTTGTATTGGCTCTGTTTCAGGTTCGGCCCAGCGGTGGAATGGAGATTCTCCCGACAGAGGTGATTTTGAAACGTCAGAGATGGTTTCGGGTGATCGGAGTCTGAGTGAGGCCACCGCATGGACTCGATGACGTACTTGAGAGCTTGTCGATTGATCGGTGAAAGTTTTCGATCTAATTGACGCTATGACCGATGGCAGGAGGCGCGATCGGGGTTTATGCTTTGTTGTACGCTTGTAGTTCGTACGGACGCGGATTCTAGGAATTTTGAAGTCGTCGCTAAGGAATAAGGCGCGTATCCCACACCACCTCAGCTCAGTTCACAACGAAAGTTTTTTTTTCTTCTGTGTATAGATGTTTCCAAATCTAACATTTTCAGGGTAGCTATACATGTATACGAGGGATCGAAACGAAATTCTTAGTTTTATACGGCGGAAGAAAAGGGACGGAATTCACTCGCGGTTTTCTATCACCTACATTCCTGTCCTCGCGTTACTCTCTAATCTAATTATAACGAAAATGAGTTCCACATTGAAGGGTACAAGCAGACCTATTCATTCTTGTTTCAACAGGAATACACTACCACTGATATGCGCTATTATCGTTTACCTAGAACGCGCAGACTAATAACCGAGACGCATTATACACACGGTGGCAGAAACCTGAGCCGAGCTCAATCTCAGTCTGCAATCCAGTGACGCAGGAACTTGCAAACTGGATTTTCGTAACGGGAAAACGATAAACCGAAGATAAGAATACATTTTCAAGTACTCCAAGCGTATACGTACATAACGAGAATGCCATTTCTGTGCTGCTCGTCTTCTCTTCCTTTTATCTACATGGTATGTTAAACGTTTGACTTGGTTAGATAAATTTACTCGACGAGCTGCTGGGATGAGATGATACGGCGTAAACGGAAAACGCTAACGATGCGTACACGGATGAAAGAAACTCCGAGCCGCCAAATTACGAACTAATATATTTTGTCGACAGTCTCAAACGATAAAATGATTACCAACTCGTATTTGAGTTTGAGATCCGCGGTCATTCTTTTCGAAATTTAGGCACATAGTCTGAGCGAGAGTTCACCGCGTATTTCATAGGGAACATCTTGACCATTGTTCGAGCATGTTAGGTCTCGTGAATGTAAGAATTGTACAGGTAGTAGAATTGGACGTTTAAATAAAGAAATAGGGGAGGGGGATTTCATGACGCACCTCATCTAATGTCAAGGTACAAAGCATGACTTATTTTTGAAAATTTGAATTTTCGGAGTTTTTATTATGAAATTGCTAATTTCCTGTATAGTAACCTTGTTGTACTTCCCCTAGGCGACCCCTAAATGTTCTTTGATTTGAAGGGGGAAAAATCGGCTAATGCATTTTTACCCCTGTTAGAACCTGTGTAGCTTCTGGGAATGCAATTGAAGACACTTTCTGCAAACTGAGATAAGTCCAAATTTTTGAAAATCGAGATTATAGCGCTACCTAATAGAGGAAGTAGTCACTGAGACACTATGGTTGTCAGGTAGCGAATTTTCACTCGGTATGTCTCTTATTTCATCAATGATCAATGCTAAATGAAATATCCTAAGAATGCAAACTGCGATGAGTCCAGCTAACCAGCTAAATTACAGTGAAGAAGTCGTCTTCTGTTTTTTCCATAATAAAGTCTTTCCTTTAGAATCCTCTTTTCTTTGATACGTTTTTTTTTTTTGCAAAGTACGATAAGTCCGCCGGCATCACTTTCCACTATACGTAGATGTACTTAGGTAGCACCCCCCCCCCCTTCGAAGTATTGGTTATGTTCAGTAGGTGTTCTACATGGCATCCAGGCGCTGCGCAACTCCGTACCAACGACATTCGCGATTTCGGAAAGTAATATGTCGTTCTCCACAAATTTATTAAAATGGATTTATCTCAGTTTGCAGAAAGTGTCTTCAATTCCTGAAGAAATGTTAGTGATAGATCCAGTGTAAGTCTCATGGCTATCTTATATATTTCACTATATGTCGTTATGTTTTATCAGCCATAGACTGACAGTGTTATGCTTGTCTTTGACTGGCTGACTCTGACTGTCTGACTGAGTGAAATGTAAATCGTATAAATCGAGGCTCAGGCGCGAGGCGCTTCCGACTCGCAACGCTCCTTTTATCACCTTGAGAGCATTACGTTCCTTGTATTAGCCTTCAAGTACTACACTCCGCTAGTGCATCAGTTTGCAGACGCGTCTGCAACCACGGGAGAGCATTTTCATGTCTTTCCGCTTCTCGAATGCCGCCTACATGAGAATGTCGGTGTTTAGCAAAACTGCCTTCTAGCAATATCGCCTTCCGCCAAAAATGAGAGAAAAAAAGGGAATTCCCTAGCAATATCGCCTTCCGTTTCTGTACTGTTGTACTATACGGCAACGCTGCACTGTCTGAAATCAGTTTATTTGAAAGCCATTCCCAAGAATTAGGAATAGTTTGATGGTTCTTCTACATCTGCAAATACGAAAAATAATGAGTCCGCGGTATTGTTCCAAAAAAAATGTGCATTTTATTTGCAAATAGAGTGAGGTCTGAAGGGAGGCCAAGATGAATCTTTCTGCGTTGGTAACTCAGAACAGTTTGGAGGGATTTAAACCCCGGAAAACCCGCCACTTCTTCACTGTCTATACAGGGAACTGTTTCAATTCAGCTTTATACACCGTGGATATTGGCTGGAAAACGTTATCTTTGGCCTTTCTCTTGGCTACAGTAACTGCACGTTCAGTTGAGCGGCTGTTTGTGGAGGATGGTTGTGCTGACCTCTAGATAAGCTCAGGTCACCATTTCTAGTGACAGTGGGTGCCGAGTACCCTTCACAACATTTCCAGTACATTGCTTCCTTCTTTCGATTGTTAAGGCGGTATAAAAATGCTTCGACCACAGCAAGAGTGCCTAAATGTACACATTAACGAACTATAAGTTCTGAAATTCAGTTATAATTGTAGTCAGTGTTGAGCATAATAGAGTACCTCTTTTGCAGAACCCCAAAAGGTCACATTGAAAAAAAAAATCGAATCAGCGCTTTCAAAAACTTGTAAACTGAAAAAGACTTATAAATGAAACTCATCTCAGAATAATAACCAATACGTGCATTATATTTGATTTCAGCTCTCTTTAGGGACTACCCGAGAGCTTGGATCTAGAAGTACTGTCCGTGACCTTGAAAACTTATAACATTATTCTAAACACGAATTTTATTTTTCCCCTGTCACTTATCCCTCCTTCCCCTACATCCTTCTTTCATGCCATTCTCCAAGCTATAAAACAAAAATACGCAATTTTATATTAAAATAAAAAAGTTTTAATATTATAAAAAGATGAAAAGACCCTAAAAATTTTATTTAACTTATTTATAAAATAAATTAAATTTAACGCGGTATCACTTTGACATTTATATCGTTTATATCACTAATATGAGCTATGATGGGCATTCAAAAAGTAAGGTAACAAGAGCTATTATGAAATAACTAAAAATTGTAAACATTTTATTGTACAAAATTTGAAAAGATACAATCTTAAATTACTTCTCGATATATGTAGTTACCTTCCAGATTGAGGCATTTATCTCATCGGTTTACTAAATTATAGATGCCTTCTCTGTAGAATTCGCCGTTCAACAAATCAAACCAATCTAGAACTGTTCTTTACGGCTCATTCTCGTTTTTAAAACGAATTTCACCTGGATATCTTTTTAAATAGGGAACTAAATTAAAATCAGAGGGTGTCAAGTCGGGAGAGTGGACTGGGCGTGTCAAAACATTTCACTTGAACGACTTCAACAAAGCGGTAGTGATGTGAGAGGTGTGTGGTTTGTGCGTTGTCTTGTAAAAAGCAAACACCTTGAGTTAAGAATCCGGGTCTGCGGTTTGTAATTCTTTTATGTAAGTTTATGTAAGTGATTCAGCTGGTCGCAGTATACATATGAGATATGAACTTACTATTGTGCCATATGTGGGAGAAAATCAACCAAAACCAAAAGAATTTCACGAGCATCTCAGAATGCTCATGCCATCATTTTGTTTGCAGCACAGACGGTTGTCTACAGGAATACTAAAATGAAGAGTAAATTGTGTTATCCTGATGTAAAAAAAAAATAAAAAAATGTAGAATCGTGCTGTGTGGCCACATTTACAATCGGTTCACTGGCTTCAACGCAACAAGCCTTGTCACCTTACTTTTTGGACGCTCAGTTTGATTCGTTGGGTGGCAAATTCTACAGAGAAGGCATCTATAAGTAGTAAATTGATGGGATAAATTCCTCCATCGGAAAGGTAGCTACGTTGAGAAGTAGTTTAAGGTTGTATCTTTCCAAATTTTGTAAAATAAAATTTCTACAATTTATAGTTATTTCATAATAGCCTTTGTTACCTTACTTCTTGAACGCTCCTCGTATTATATCACGACATAACAGCTCCTCAGTTTATGAAATAAGTGTTACGTAATCTCACTTATATAATTTTCTTGTATGATTGGGAAATTCAAATTCAACGTTTTAAAGAAAAATACAAACAAAATATAACTTTATGACTGCATTATTGTTCGTACTCGGTGTTTTTTGTAGCATCGATATTGTACAATCCTACATTTTTAACTTGCTTAAGAGATCGAATTTGATTTCAAAGTACCCATATTATAAGAATAATTTTTAAAAGTGCGTAAATTACTTTCAAGGTTTAAAAAATTTTCAAAAATTAAATTTTATATTAAATTTAATCAAAAACATTTTCTAACCCGAAATTTTGTCTATACTTCGATACTTACTTATATTGGTCACTGTAACCTAAAAAAGGCATCACTTTAGAAGAAAATCATATGAAGCTGATGTTTGGCTCAAATGTTCAGGTTATTGGTCTGATGAAAGAAAAAAGTACCGCCCTCTAACCCGAGTCTCCGGTAGTACAGTGGATAAAAGCCTAAAAATCTGGTCCTTGTGTCCATAACTCGCTCCCAATTGCCTGTATCAAAAAATCAAGAAAAAATTCAAAAAACAATTACTCAGATCCCAATACTCTATAAAAATGGCCTTTTACAATTTTTCGTCGGGGAGGGTGAAATAACCAATTACTTACACTCCATTAACATAAGTCTTGAGACGAAGTGTGTAGAATTTTCAAAATTTCATCAGTCTCGGCGACTTGTACGAATAGAGAGGACGCCAATTATCCTCCGACCGGTTTCCGTACATCAGTATGTACTCACTAATGGGAATTCCCGTCCCCATTCTAATGCGGGTACAATTGCAGGCCTGACGTATGGGCAGTACCAGCTGTTAATGGTCAGATCTGGGAAGCCATGGTGGAATGGTCTGTGGTGGTACTACAATAGGGTACGGGGTTGCGGCTCCAGGCTACCCATTGCACCTCATAGCTGGCATGGAAGGAACTGTTTGTGTCTTCATGCTGGGAACGATCCTCCATCTAACTTTATAGGAGAGACGGGCCGCGTGCTTATACTCTCGGTTTCGCATCTACAGTTGAATTGTCGGACTGACTACCTAAAGCCAGAGTCGGATTGTCAGGTCAAATATGGACTAGTCTGACTGTATAGGTCAAACTGGTGTACTGCCAACAGAAAACCGATGCATTCAGGCTCATTGCACGTTGGAGCTAATAACAAGCTCGTTCCTTGGTGCGGGGGGCGGATGGACGCGTTTTGCTGGTGTAAGCCGATCATGCTACAATCGATGCGTTCGGAGACACTGCCAAGATTTGTTTCTGTTTGTTATTGCTGCTGAGGTGGTAATTAGTGACAGTTCAGCACTCAGCAGCTGGCACTAGTTGTTGAGGCTGCAGTGGCAGTGGTCAATGACAGTAACGCACGAGAAGGTTGTGTACCCTGGAGCTGAGGTATAACAGAGTTTAGTAACCTCGAGCTGAAGTTCCAAGAGGATGACTGGAGTGCAACTGGAGACGGATTGAGTTTAACTTTTGAGAGACATGAGTGAAGATGCTTAGGCCTAGCTTAACTTTGTGTTACTCTAGCATTAGAAATTAGTCCGATAGAGATGCTCACACCATGTTTAAAAAAATAAAGTCTATCCAGAATTTTGTTTCTTACACGTATAAATTGCAAGGAATGGAGGAAGATGTGGGGGAAGGGGATGCGAGTTACCCATGTCTGCCAACACTATTCTATTCAGAATTATCCATACTGTAAGAACAGTACAACTGTAAAAAAAAGACAAAAAATGTTGTGCCTTTAAACCATGCCATAGGTAATTATCTACGCACTGGAGTAACTTTGGTTGCCTATCAATTTTGCGCTGTATATTGCGTGAAAATTACGCTTGTGATTTTAGGAGACATCTGTAGGAGGTATAAGGTGCTTGACTAGTAACGCCACCTTACGGGAGATTTTTTTCTCCAATTCTCTCCAATTCCACTGAAGTTAGTTAACCTTTAAAAAGTTATGGCATTTAGTTTAAACTGGAGCGATGGTATACAAATAAATAATTTAAAAAAAAAATAAAAAAAAGAGAGAGAGAGAGAGAGCATGTAGAAAAAGCGCGTATATTAATTGATCAATAAAATAAATGGATCTGCAAGCCAGGGCTAAAAGGATAAACTACAACTCTGCTGTAACTGAATTGAACTGAAACTAATGTCCTGCCTGACCAATCGGGGGAAGAAAAAAGGACAATAAGTAAGAAGAGTAGCGTGTTGTAGAAAATATCACAAATCGGAAATGCAGGAAGCAAAAGACGTTTGTGAGACGTTGGCTCCGTGCTATACAGGAAATAGCAAGGCAGGAGGATTTATACGAAAATATACATTCGCGAGGACGGGGTCACCGCAAACTCAATAACCTTTATTTGAAAGTACATAATGGGTGTTTTGCCGACACACCATATTTTTATGGTCTATTTATACCTACTACATTTCGTTCCTGTTTGTATACGCTATTAGCAGCCCATACCCTGAATGTACCCCCGGCCCATATCGGGTAAAGGTGCATCTCATCCTCTCCCATTCCTTTCGTTCCTGCTCTATTCACTGGAATTGTTTGTTCTTTAGGAACAGATCAAGCTCGTCCCTCCACCTAATTTTGGGATTTCCTCTTTTCCTTTTTTTGTGTCCTGGAAACCAGAACGTGGTTTAGTATGCCCATCGGTTGGGAGGTAGCCTGACTACGTGACCTGCCCATCCCCATTTCAGATTTCGGATGGTCTGTATCCTGTTTTTCATATTGGGTAGTCTGTTGTTAATGGTTGTGATATTTTAATTTACATCCTAGAATTGACCTCATCATTGAATTTTAAGCAATTTATATTCTTTTTATTAGTCTTGAGGTAAGAGACCAGGTAGGGGAGCCGTACGTAAGAACAGGAGTGACACACATATTCAAGAATTCGCTTTTTTGGTCATTTTTGAAGTTTCCTTTAAAGATATGTTTGAGAGCCGAAAATGTTTTCCATGCTAGAGTGATCCTACGATTTATTTCTTTTTCTGTTGTATTTTCTAAGAAATTGTTTGTTCCAGGTAGATTGTTTCCAATACTATTTCCAGTTCTTTCTTTTCCACTTTTTTTTTTTTTTGGGGGGGGGGGGTAGTTATAATTTTTAATTTTCCTATGTTTATTGACAATCCCGGCGTTTCCCCTTCCTTGTTCAACTCTTTAATCATTCCTACCAGCTCCTCCACTGATTCCGATGTAAGTACTATATATTGTCTGCAAATCTCAAGTTGGTTGCTTTATTCCATTTATCTGTAGACCTTTGTCTTTCCATTCTATACCTTTCTTAGGATCTCTTCCAAAGCTGTATTAAATAAAATGGGAGACAATGGATCCCCTTGGCGAACACCTTTTTTTATTTCGAAGTACGAGCCAATTCTGTCTGTTGTAATGCGGCTTCGGGGGTTTGCAGTGACTTTAGAATGAATTTATAGTCAAGAGAGTCGAAGGCTTTGTTTTTGTCAGTAAATGCGAGGTTGAACTCCATTCCATATTCTTGTGATTTTTCTAAAATTTGATTAATGAAGGCGATTAAGAGTGGAGTAACCTCTTTTAAAACCAGCTTGTTTTGGAGGTTGCTACAGTTCCAAAAATTTCCTAATTCTTGTTTCTTCTAGCTTGGAGAATATTTTCAAACATATTCGAAAACATTCTTCTGCCATATACCTGTATGTACGTAACCATTTTTTATAATTTTAAATTCAACAACAACAGAATCGAAATCACTTTTTATTCATATAAAAATTAAGGTAATAGCGAATCGGCGTTCCAGATCACGCCACTACTTAACATTGTAATAAAAATACGTACGTAACTAAATTTAAATGAGGTTGAAAAATACATTAACGTTTTGAAGAAAATATAATTTTATTGCAATTGGGAAAAACAGAGTGAAGTCGTCTGCAGTAAGGCCATCAGCGCCTTCTAAGTTCACGATCAGACATCAACGTTATAGTGTTTTGTTAGTGTTCTTCTTCGAATGTTGTATTTTGGTGCTGGCTCTCGAAACACGAATTTTTATTCGAGACTTTGTCTAAAGCTTTCTGCATCTGCTCACTGAATGAAAATCTGTCAAAAAACAATTGAAATTATGATAACAAGTGGCGTATTTAGGACCACAGTATCCCAATTTTTAACGAGTAAGAAGTATTTTAAAAAAAGTTATTTGTGGTAATAATTAGGTGAATTATGAAGAAAAAGAATCAAGTCAATTGATAAAATACTTACCGCAAACAAAATGTTTCAATTTGAGAATTCATTAGTTTCCTCAACTCATCTTTCAGCATTAGGCACCAAAAAAATTAAAAACACTCGTTTGGATTTCAAATACAAACCACAAAGGTGATATTGAGGGCACAGACCACATACGTATAGAGCTCTATAACTTCGTGTGAGTACAATCGTCCGCCTTTTGGACGTCAACCTTACCCGTGGATGCCGACGGGCGCGGTTGGAGTCAAAATGGCGGACGATCGTACTCACACGAAGTTATAGAGCTCTAATACGTGTAGAAGCGTAACCTACTACTTCATGTTAACGGTAGGGTCGCTAGTTACAGAGATATCGGTAGGTGGCCTGATTAGGCATCCTGGCGTATTTCAGGTATGGCACCTTACCTATTTTGTTCGCGGAAATATTTAGCGTATAGATTTGAATCCTCATCGTGTATAAAAATTCAAATTTTTACGAAGGCTTCAATGTTTTACAGAATTACAAAATAATTGGACAGAATTTACTTCGTTTGTTCACGAAACATTATAATAAATTTCCGAAATAAGATTCTCGAGAACAGGATTAATCAAATCAACCATAAAGAAAGGTATTGGTGGACTACACATACACACTCGTACATCGTCGTAATAAGAAATTTATACTTTGATTTGTGCCGTATTCAGAAAAATCCTACATCTGCGATGTTTTAAAATGCTGTATTCTTTTGTTACAACACTGGAAAACGATTTCATTAGCCCCGAACTGCTCACTGCACAGGGTACTTGTATGAGCACCGGCACCGTCTGCCATCTCGTGTTTTTCTATTTGTCCGTCCAATTCGCAGAGCGAACGATCAAAAGTGCGCAATATGTTACGGTATTTTGTATAGCGCGATTTTATGGCGTATCTCCGCTTCGTTCTTCGTCGTTTTATGGTCTCCGAAATCAAACGTACTCTTCTGGAGCTCGCAAAACCGTCTCGATCGTCGCGATATTTCGCGGCATCTTCCTCTACTTTTTTCGAGCGCCAAATATGTGCGAATTTATCAGCGTCCTTCTTCCCTATTTTGACGTTATCAAATGTGAGCACCGAAATTACGAATCTTCGAAGCCGACACGATTCTTTCCCTTCTCATTTTATCGAATTTCGCTGTACACATGTATAGTGCAGTCTATAGCTCCATCTTCGGATAGTGCTTTTTTATGTAAATTTCACCGCCTCTCGGCAGACGCGTAAGAACAGAAATTCTTATTAAATTATCATAAAAAGAAACATATACATACGAATACGTCGCCTTCCACTTCCTTGCTTCCAATTTTGAATTAGGTAGCTTGGGCGTCCTTTGTTTTAAACAATAAAATAATTAGCTTATTTGCATGACTGTAAAATTTACGGAAATTCTATATGTACTTTGGTTAAATTCAGGGCCGTTGCTGCAGGTAAACTGTGACCAGCAGTCCCGACCCTGGACAATTTGGCTCAGGGGCGGACGGGCCATAGGGCAATTCGGGCAAATGCCCAGTGCGCCGCTGCCATTTTGACGCTGCGGCGCCGGTACGTTGAAGAAAAAAAAGTGGGTATGCGTCTATAAACTACTTACAAAAATAAAATAAGCGTATGTTGCGACGACAGTCGAAAAACATGCGGCGGCGCTGATCTATTTAAAGAGGAATAAAGTGTTTGAAAAATTCAAATGGGCAGGCACATTTTGCGCCGATTGTCGACCAAATGTGTGTGTAAGTACCTCTGCCCATTTTTGGGCATCTGTACTACATCGTGAATATTTAAATGCGTTCTTAAGTCGCTATTTTGTAAATCGCTCCGTGGCCGAGTGGTTAGAGACGATCGCTGCATTTCAGTCAAATGTTTCAATGGACGCGGGTTCGACTCCCCAATACGAAATTACTGGCGAGCAATTTTTTCATGTAAACACGCTTCACATTGAGGGACGTTTATTTTACATGCAGGTTTTGTTAGCACTCGATGCTTGAATGATGGACGCTTCTTGTCGTCCATGAAACACCAATGTAAACATTGCCTTTCTGATCAAGTAGTATAAAATAATATATTACACTTTTTTCCCCTCCTCAAGTCTTTTTTTTTTTTTTTCAGGCCCAAGTTACTTTTACCTTTTTGCAACCAGTATAAGATAAGGAAAAATTTATCACCATCAAAGGACACCTATCCCTTTCTACTTTTCCCCAAACAATTAGCCCATGTTTCCTGACTGCCATCCTCATGCAAGTATGACCCAGATCCGAGTCAATTTTATCGTTTTAGACTCTTCTTGATCCTAAAGATCCCTCACCAGTCGTAAGGTTTGCCATTAATTTTTTCAATTTTATCCCAAATGTAATTCTCCAACAGGTCTCCTCGAGTCTCACTCGAGTGTTTTCCAGGCCCGAGTCAATTTCACCTTCTTGTAGCTGATATAGGAAGAATTTGGCTCCATCAAAGTTCTTTTCACCTCTTTCCGCACTCTTCCCCAGAATGATAATCCATTCTTCCTCACCCGCTTTCTCCCGCTAGTATGACTTCTATCCGAATTATTTACACTTTTTTGGATCCCCGCGATATTCTAAGGATCCCTCACCTTTCTCAGGTGCCATTTACTCATTCACTTTTTTCCCCAAATGCCCGTTTCTAGTAGTCCTCCTCAAGTCTTACTCAAGTGTTTCCACAAATGAGCTAGTTTTACCAATTCGTAGGCATCTCAAGTTTCAATTGCGTCAACGTGCAATGTGTATCGCTACTTAATATTTTTCATAGTTCAAATTATTTTGTAAGTGGACTAACATTTTCTTCTACTCAGATAGAAATACTTCATCGTGTATACTTTTCTTCCATATATGGTTCGTTACTTCTTTCGAAGAACTCATTTTTCATTCGTTTCATTTTCTTCATCGTTCGTATAGATAGAGATTTGGCAACCGCCGTGTAACGTTCGATTATTATTATCATTTTGTTATCACAGCACGAGTTTTCAAGAGTCGTCGTTGTTGTGAAAGACGAGATCGGATTACAACATTTAGATTTCACGGAGTATCTGTGTTTTTATCACCTGTTGTATTTACTTTGCAAACTTAAACAATATACTGACCCGAAATTTTATTTATTGAGATTATTATTACGCAAAATTGTTTCAAATACATATCGCATCTGTGGAAATCGGTCGAAATCACATCTAATTATCAAAAAGAGATCAAATTTTGCAAACTGAATTCAGAGCCTTTCACGTTTTCTGCATCCCATTTATCGAAACGCGCGTTCATAGCGGAACTCATTATTTCTTTCCACCCGCCCACTTTACCACATCTCATAAAAGTTCCATCTTGTTCCATTGAATTATATTTCTTGTGAATTTCAACTAACGGCTCGTAATTAACTGCGCGGTTGTTTTTCATACTTTCAAAGGACAAATGGACCAACAGCTTTTCGATCTGCCTTTCTGATAGCGTTTTCCCAAGGAATTTTGCCGTTTTACATATTACCGATTGGAGATCCTAAAAACAAAGAAATTAAGTAGGTACAACCCTGGAAATTAAAAATCACAGTATCCGCACAGAGAAATATGATGCGTTCTTCTGCTAGCAACATGCACGCTGAAATTAAAAAACTCCTAAAAATACTTATAACCACTACTGTAATCAACTACAATGATCTGATTTGAGACGCCGATCATTTAAATACTGCTGAAAAATGTGCTGAAAAGTTCTGTCAACAAGAAATAACAAAGGCCGCTACCACCGTCCTAATGACGTCCTCGGCTGCGGCCTCAGTGCTCCTTTCTACGGCCCCATGCTCTCCCTTTCCCCAGATGAGAGCTAGGAAGCTCACCTCATGTAATTATGTATACTTTTGTTAGGTCTCATAACGACGTCATAAAATATTACAGAAATGAAAACGAATTGTACTTTGACCTTTTACCCAATGGGGAGGGGGCAATGAATTAAGTTTAAGATATAGAGGGCGATATAGGCTTAATTTTTTCACAAGCCTTGTGGCTGGAAGACGTGAGTTATTATTCAATTGTAAGTCATTATTTTGGTAAGAACATTCATTAGGCATAAAGTGTAATACTTATATTTTTTAAGGAAAAAGAGAATTAAGGCTTGATGTTTTCTCTGCTCTGGTAGTAGAGATACTGTGTTAGTGATCCTGAAGGGAAGGGTAGAAGGCACACGTCCCCTGGACGAATCTGGGGAGGGTAAACCTTCTGGAAAAATTGGAATAGAACACAAAAAATTTCATTTAGGTGAAAACAGTTTGAAGGAACAATTTTGTACGACATGAATAACAAAATCGAAAACACGGGAAGAGAAAGAGTACCCGAAGTACCTATCCTTTGACCCTCCCACCGCTCCTAACTTTCAATCGCAGCAGCAATGAACCTTCATCATTTATTATTATTATTATTATTATTATTATTATTATTACGAGTATTATTATAATAATAATTTTTTTCTGGACGAAAAATGTTGGTTACTTGGTGATAATATCAAAAATGTGTTTTCTTACCCTCACCCCAGGGGAAAAGTATTGATTGCCACCAGAGGGTGCAGTCTACTAAATCGTGTCAATGGATGTAATGGTCAGCGTTACCAATATTTAATATTGAAAAAGTAAATTAAACAATGATGCAATTTTACCTTTTTCATTTCTTCGTAAGTCAGTAGAAGCACATTTGGGTTGTCTTTTTGTGCCCAGTATCCCAATACATGATCCCAAAACGGGCCAAAACATACTGCAACATTAAAAATTAAATATAAGAATCATTCCCATTTTGAAAAACTTAATTACTTAGTTGGTAGGCAGTATTAGGTACCTACTAATGATATCGTATCAAAAGAATTTAAAATTCAGACCCATACAGTGTTGTAGCGTCGGGGGGGGGGGCACATGCAATATTTTTACATAGTCCTCTAATATCGGCGATTTTAAAAAAATACCTCAATTTTCGACTTTTTCTCCCTTGAAAACCTTATTGTGCCCCCCCCCTCCCCTTTGTAAAACCTGTTGCTACGCTATTGGACCCATGAGTGTGTTAGTATAGCAGATAACTCGTCTCATTATTTTAGGAAATAGTGTTTATTTTAAGAATATTCAAATCTACTGCACAGTTTGCTTGAAGGAACACTATCTACATGAATGGAAATAATGTAAGATGTAAATTTCTCGATAAATTTCATTTAGTCATTTATCTAGTAAACGAAGCATGCTGGTTTGGTTTCATAAATCTACCGTGAAATAATATTGTACATAACAACATGTCTTTGTTAATTTATACTTCTTGAATTACATTTTCCAATCGTGGAAGAGAATAACAAATAGGAGATTTTTACGATAATTTAGAAGTTTGCAGTAATAATTAGGAGCACTTATTTACGTCGGTGGTATTTTATTTCAAAACGAGATCTGTTTCTTTTTCTAGTATCTACCACATTCGAAAAGCGAAACGGCCTCAATATGTTAAGTTTCTACAGAATAATTATTACACATTATACTATTAAGTACGTCACCTGCTCCATTCAGAAACAAGTTACAAAACATGTCGAAATCGCCTTTAAATCCTTCCAGTAATTTACAATGGTGGTAGTAGGAAACGCAGGTATCTCTGGAATTTCTGGTCACATATATAATCTACAAATAATGGCAATAATATGTTAGAACTTCCTCAGACCCGAAATAACAGGTCTGCGTATAAGTGCACATTACAAGTAAATTAATTAAATATTAAATATGAGTTCAAAAATTAGAATGTGAAGACACGGTCATCTCCAAATGAATCAGTCCAGTTAGTCCAGTCAGTCAGTCAGTCAGTACATCATCCTGCAGACGCGTCGGCAAACTGATGCAGTAGCGGAGCGTAGTACTCGAAGGCTAATACAAGGAACATATATCCCTCCGGTCACTGACGCGATGCTCGAAAGGGTAGTTCCTGTGGCCGGGGGTGCGGTGTCATAGGGGCCACTTGGGCATGCGTGCATCGCCATACGTCCCACCACACACAAAAAAATACAAGGAACATATAGTGCTCTTAGGCTGATACAAGGATGAGTGTTGCGTGTCGTCAGCAGTGTTGGGCAGTAGCTAATAACTACATGATTAGCTAACTACAATGACAGCTTCTCTCTTAAAAGTAACTTAGCTGCAACTTTCAACCTCACTGCTTGTAGTAGTTAGGTCGAAAAATTGATTGGCGACTGCAAACTACATCTCGAATAGTTGCAAACAACAAACAACAACTACAACTACTAGCTGTAGCTGCTCGTTGCAGCTACTTTAATGGAAGCTACAAGTAGCTGTAGTTTGAAATAACAGCTACAGCTAGTAGTTGTGAAAATGTAGTTGCAGCGATCAGCTACACCTACTCATGATTTACACGAATCACTGAAAACTGAGGAAACCATGTGTATAAAAAAACAAACTATATACTATATAATATAGTTCTGTTGAGAGAGTTATCGAATTAGTTATGGTTTGTGAATTACTTAGTTTCAAGTGTTCTGCGACGTTTGAAAATATAATTTTGAACTTTCAAAAATTTGTGTTATATTATACAGGTGGACCATGAGAAAATGCACCAAATGTGCAAAACGATGAAATATTCTTCGAGGAAAATGTCCGATGATTTCCAAGGAATTTTATCAGAAATCTTTGAGAACAATATTCTTTGAGAATAATCTCAGATGATTTTCGAAGAATTTTATCGAAAATCTTCGGGGAAAAGCTCCGATAATTTTCAAGGAATTTTATTAGAAATCTTTGAGAACAATCTTCGGGAAAAATCTCCGATAACTTCCAAGGAATTTTATCAGAAATCTTCGGGAGCAACTTTCAGGAAAATTTTACGATAATTTTTAGAGAATTTCATCGGAATATTTGGAAAAAACTTCGATGGTTTTTGAAGAATTTTATCGAAGATCTTCAGAAAGAATCTCTGATGATTTCCAAAGAAGAAATCTTCGAGAAGAATCTCTGATGATTTTCAAGGAATTTCATCAGAAATTTTTTGGGGGGAAAAATCCGATAATTTCCGAAGAATCTCATCGAAAATCTTCAGAAAAAACTGCCAATGTTTCCCAAAAAATTGTATGAAAGTTCTTAGAGAAAATTTTCGATAATTTTTGATGAATTTCATCGGTTATATTCGGGAGGGGCAGGGGGTAACTCTGATGATTTCTCAAGAATTTTATCAAAAATCTGCAGGGGATACGTTCGATGATCCCTGAAGGATTTCATCGAAAATCTTCAAGAAGATCTCCGATGATTTTTAAGGAATTTCATCGTAATTTCCGAAGAATTGAGACTAATATATTCCACTCATGCAATCGGATCAGAAATTTTTTCCGAAGATTTTTGATGAAATTCTTCGGAAATCAGCGGAAAATTTTCTCTAAAATTTCCTATGATTTCAGAATTTTATCGGAAATACTTGAGAAAAATCTCGTGTAAAATTTCACTGGAAATCTTCGATTATTTCTTTGAAAATAATCTTTGCTAATTTCCGAAGAATTTCATCAAAAGTCTTCGGGAAAAATCTCCGATCCCATCATATGAGTGAAAAATAGTCTCAATTCTTCGGAAATTACCGGAATTTTTTCTCAAAAGTTTCCGATGAAATTGTTTAAGAATCATCGAATATTTCTGATGAAATTCTTCGGAGATCATCGAACATTTTTCCTGAATATTTTTGATGAAAATTCTTCAAAAACCAGCGGAGTTTTTCTCCGAATATTTCCGATGAAATTCATCAAAAATTATCGGAAAATTTTTCCGAAGATTTTTGAAGAAATTCTTTGGAGCACATCGAACATTTTTCCTGAATATTTCCGATGAAATTCTCCGGAAATCATCAGAGCGATGAAATTCTGCGGAAATTATCGAGATTATTCTCAAAGATTTCTGATAAAATTCCTTGGAAATCATCGGAGATTTTCCCAGAACATTTCTGATGAAATTCTTTGGAAATCATCGGTACTTTATTCCAAAAATTTCCGATGGTAATTTCTGGAAATCATCGAAACTTCTTTCTGGTTTTCTGAAAATTGTTCTCGAACATTTCTGATAAAATTCCTTGGAAATCATCGGAGATTTTTCCGGAACATTGTTCTCAAAGATTTTTGATAAAATTCATTGGAAATCATCGGAGATTTTCCCCAAAGATTTTCAATGAAATTCTTCAAAAATCGTCTGAGATTTTTCCCGAAGAATGTTTTATCGTTTTTCACATTTGGTGCGTTTTTTCATGGTCCACCTGTATAATATAACACGTAGTATGCGCTGGTGCATCCTGAACACGCACCATAGTGCAAATTACATTGGTGCGAGCTCTCATGCACCACCCTGTATAAAACCATCCATGATATCTATTTCACCATCATATTAATATTAATGTATAATGTAGCGTGAGAGGTAGTGTTGAAATCGCTCTGCGCGTCGATTACAACCATATATCCAAACCAAACTATACTACTCGGAGGTACGTATGTCAGACCATCTTCATATTGTGAGGACATCTTAAGTGGGTATCGGATGTTAAAAGCTTTTCCAAAAAAGTTTCTTCAATCAATAAGAATTACAAAAGATTGCTCCAAATTTGTAACAAAATTGAAAACTTGTAAATAAAATCTGAAAACATTTTTGTGACGAAATTTAAAAAATTCATCGAAATGATTGTGCCTAATATCTACAATGTCTATTATTGCTTCGAAGTGAATCACGTATAAAAGATACCACTCAGCCAGATCCTTGGCTGTTCCCCCTTCCCTTTTTGTCCGAAAGTTTTGACTCGAAGCCGATTGGAAAATTTTCCGTTTTTTGATGTGCATGAAAAGTTATTTCACCTTGAATGCAGCAAAACGTGATTTTTCTTCATAAACCCATTTCCTTTTCCACCCATATTGGCTACTTATATCTTGTTGTAGGAATGCTAGTATTGTTATCAGTAAACAAGTCATGAGTGGGCGATATCACCCCACCAGGCGGTAGATAAGATAGTTCTCGAGTTCGTAGAAGTCAAACGAGTAATTCTCACCATTATCATTTGTTTGATCTTTGGTTTCTTATCGCACACGAACGGACACGTGTTGTCGTGTGCCTTCATTACTTCATCTACTGCAGCTAGTTGCAAGTTGCAACTTGAAAGTTTACGCTGACGCGGGTGACGCTCTATGTCTTAATGCAGTCTAAAGCATGACAGACAAGATCGGTACATTGGGCCTTATACTGTGGATCCGGGCTTTATCGGGCTCATCTACCTTTTATGCAATAAAATTAGGTTTTTTCCCCCTGAGAATGCAGTATTATAGACGAAGAAGTACATATGTATATTTAGCTTTAGTTTATTATTTTAACGCATTAATAGCAAATGGGGGGGGGGAGTGAAGGTCATTTATTTTTAGATTTCGATTTTGTTAGACTCTCTATGTATGTGTGGCTGTTATTTCCAACTACAGCTACTGTAGCTTCCACAGAAGTAGCTGCGGCGAACAACTTCAAGCTACTTAATGTAGCTGTAGTTGCAACTACTTACATCCCAACCACAGTAGCTGTAGTTGAAGCTACATTTTGCCCCACACTGAAATCCAGCATTAAACTTATTGTGTAATTAGCGCCTGCTTGGCCTTTTCGGGGCAGAGTTGGGCGTTATTCGAATAATAATCATGAATAACAGATTAATCATTATTCGTTATTCATTATTCGTTTATTCATCAATCATTATTCAGTAAAATGAAGATGTGAATAATATTCGTCAATCATCGTTATTCGTCATTCATTCTGGACGCAGTAACAAAACCAAAAATTTAACGACGATCAGTGGCGTAGCCAGGATTTTTCCAAAGAAGGCCGGAGGGCAAAATAAGATTTTCAAGGGAGAAACAGTCGAAAAAGTTTTTTTTTAATCGCCAATATTAGAGGGTTATTTTTTTTTGGGGGGAGGGGGGTATTTTTTGGGAGAATTTGGGGTAAAACAATTTTTTGGGGCGGTATTTTGGGAGAATTTTCTTGGGCGGGGGTAAAATTTTTTTGTTGGAATGGGGGAGGGTGTAAAAATATTTTTTGAGTTTTTTTGGGGGTGTAAATATATTTTTATTGGGAGGGGGAGGGTGTGAAAATTTTTTTTTTGATTTTTTTGGGGGGCGGTAAAAATATTTTTTGGTGGGGTGGAATATTTTCTCCCTAATCTTACTTGGGTAATTAGAAAGTAAATAAAGTTTTTCTGATTTTCTTGAGGGGAGGCACATGACTACGCTAGAGGGGGCAACGCCCCTTCTGGCCCCACTTTGGCTACGGATCTGATTTCATTATTCCCGTGATTGATGTTATTGAATAATGATTACTGAATAATGAATGATTACTCGTTATTCATACTTACGACTAACCATGCGCTTATGAATAACGAATAACGGTTGCATTATTCATTATTCGAATATTATTCTGCCCAACTCTGTTTCGGGGCGACCTCTTTTCCGTGTCTGACCAAACGGTACGCTTCGAGCAGCTGGCGGAGCTTCGGCAAGTTTAAGACGAATGAGGACGCCTAGGGAATGCTTGCAGAGGAGGTGTTTCATGTAATATGGGCAGGTACAAGTTGATGAGCATGTTCCTTATTGTTACCGTTCGTTCTCGCCTATGTTTGACAATTATTGTCGTTCACTTTGAGCAAACTTGCCGTTCTTCATAATTGTTTCGTCGTTACATATTTGTCGGGCATCTCTATTTTTACACCGTGCTAGATATTACTTCCCCAATGTAATTATTCATGTGCTTATCTCTAGGTTTGATTGGGCGAGGTCAATGGAATTGTACGATTATGACTAACTTTTCAGGTACCAGACCCAAAGAATTCCATCAATCTGGCTGAGTTTTCAAGTACGTCATTGAAAATTCAGAACGTGATGCCTCCCTCCCCTTGGAGTAAGAATTGGGCTGAACCGCATTTTTGGCCTCTGGGACACCTCAGCAATAGATCCCCCCCCCCCCACCAAAAAAAGAAGATAAAACACGAAAAAATAACTTTCCAAAAATTATGTTTCACTACTTAAAAACTGACGCCTTTCGGAGAATCACCCAGGTACTCTATACCTTGCATACAACTAAACAGATGGGCAATTATTGTGGAATTCAGGATTTGTTTTAATTTTCTCTCAGTCTTCTGTTAATCAACTATTCACCTATCTTAATAAAAAAATCCCATCATCGTTGTTTGAATTGCAAGATAGGTGATGGCGTGATATCTTCATGCAATAAGTGCTAAATGGAGTCGATCAGATCACAATCCAGTTTGTCGTCTATTTAAACAATATTTTCTTCTTCACAGTTCACGTTGACTTAAAATGCACAATTTAACCCCTTAAGACATATGTTATTCAACGTACCTTACATTTCTTAGTTGTTTTTTTTATTTACCTACTCGACTTTCACTGATCAGTGAGTACCTACTACCTACCTTCGCCGACGTTGTATTTTGCTGTAACTTTTCCGGCAGCAGTTGGAAATGAACGTGAGTTTTTATAAATCTGGGAGACGCGAGTTTATTTATGTACCCCACTGAATCCAACACATACTCATCAGTGGATTCCGTTTCTAGTCTTTCAGTCATTAATTCTCGATTATCGAATACCGACGATTGTCTGCAAACAAATAACATGTTTGTCATTAGTGGATTGAACATATTTGGCTCCTATTCCCAATAAACAATAACACTGAATAATCGTTGTCGTGAGGTGGTGGTATCGATCAAACAAGGGATCGGCAAATCGGATAGATAGAACCGATCCGGTGTGTTCGAGGTCGCATTAATACCAATACACAGCCATTAGGCGTTTGTACACCCGACACGACAGAATAACTTTTAGATTTTTAAGTCCGACACTCGGACTGGAGGACCATGATGGTACTTCTCTCGTTGACCGAAACAAGTGGAAAACCTCGACTGAGTCTCTGTGCAGGAGTTATATACTAATAATCGAATACGTTCGATGATGGTGAGATGTCATCATGTGATGAGCGCTGGAGACACGAGAGACGTTGTTGACTGTCTTCGAAGGCCGGCACGTGTAGGCTATGCGATTTGGAGCGATGCTCGCGATTCGAAATGTAGGTATGATATATAGTTATATAGAAATGATATATTGTACTTTCTTTGTCTTCTCGGATTTACACATGGCACGTGTGGGATGATGTCGAAATATAGAATCTGCGGCAGGCAGACGTTCGCGGTTATTTTTGCACTGCCGAGGCCAATGCCATAAAGAAGAGTAGCGATCGAGTTTTCGGAACTCGAGGAAGGTGTACGATTTTCGATATTGCGTTTAAATTTCGATCGTGCGACCAGTAGACGTCTTGGTGACATCCACATGAAGGCCATTTGAGCATACACGTACCGATGACAATTTCGGTTGGTGCGAGATGCACACCGATTCTGGTGCGAACTGACACTTCTAAACTGTCCCACGAGATGTGAACGATCAAAGATTCGATGGCGTGAGCGAGAATACGAATTCGCCTCACGACACTCGTTTCTAACGAGCTGGTGCTTATGCGGCTTGGGTCTTTGGTGTTGTGTGCCTTGTTACATACACGCGCTCTACTGCATATAGTTCGGGTTATATGTAAATGCAGTAAATCATAAAACGAAATACCAATCATATTGGTGTAAACCGATTTAGAAAATCTCATTGCTTTGTTAGAAGCCTGAATCAGTAATTACTTACTCTAAAAATGGGAATCGTTGAGGAAGTAATTTTTTGGCTGCTTCTAAGTCAACGTCATTGGCAATACACCACACCATTTCTTGAGTCCACGTGGTTCCTAGAATTGCCAATACTGGTGTGTAATGTTTGAAATTGCGCTGTTTTTATCGCAATCCCGTTGGGTATTAGATAAGTGCCAATTAAATTAAATTAAATCTTTTACAATAAAATTAAATAAAATTTTTAGGGTCTTTTCGTCTTTTTATTGTATTAAAACTTTTTAAATTTAATATAAAATATGTTGAATTAAATTAATTTTTACAACAGAATTATAAATTTAAAAGTCTGTTCGACTTATACTATTTACATCCCAGGTCAGTCCCTATTCGCATTCTACTTCATCCCTCCATTTCGACCCCCACCAAGGCCGTCCGTTTCTGGTAATTTTCTTTTGTATTTTAACTATGATCGTTCTTTTCTGTCGGGTGAAGGCAACAAATAAATAAATATTTATGTGGTTCCACGTACATGAGCCTCCCCTAGCGAACAAGTTTTTTGCTAAGTTTATTTTGAAATACATATGAAAAATCTTTTGGTTGGAGGAAGCAAGTGCTCTAAATGGAATTAGAAAAAAAAAATTGGTATCTAATACTGCATTTCCTTAGTAAATTTTGAACTTTGAAAAATTCTAAGCGGATACTGATGAATAGCAAGACGAGTCTAGTTTTTTTTTGATATTATTAAACTCTGTCGGTATCGAAGTAGAGTATCAGAAGCATATACGTTCAGAGGAGAAGAGGGGGGCAGTTTCAGAAAGCCACCTCCCGGCATCCACATCGATTTCTATGAAGCTTATCCTCAACACTCAAAACAACACGTTGAAAAACTTCGATTTTCATTAAAATTAGTGGCAGCCGTATTTCAAAAAGTTCACGCATTTAGGATTAGGGACTCACCCGATTTTGGAAATGCACACACCCAAATATCGTCATCACGAATATTCATTTCCCGAATTCTGTCTCCGAAAAGTTGGTAGTATTCAGGCAATAGCACATTTTTACAGCTGACATATCCAGATCGGAAACTGGTAACAAAATATTTCTTCAACAGTTCAGCTACCTCTCCTTCTGGTCTCGTGTATTCCAATTTTCCAGACATGATCGATTATTGTAAATGTCACTTCGAATACCAAGTTCCGTCAGCATTCAAAAATTCGAACTGCCTCGAACTAATAATTTTACAGTTCGAATTGATAAAATGCTACTCACCGGTAGGCACGAGAAAAAAATCAAAAGGAATAATAAATACCTAAGTTAGATAGTTCGCGGATGTGTATGACCGTATGGATACTATTTATGTATTATACTGGTGTACTGCTTTCATTCTGACGTATTTGAGCGCGTAGTTACCGAATGATTGTAAATATACAATTGTAGCCACAGCTTTTAATTAACTCGCTTCTATCGTTCTCGCCGGCTCACTGTGTCTAATAATCAGTAAGTAGGTTGTCGTAGGGCAGAATTCTTCTTCCACGACATTCAGTATGCGCTCCGTGCCGCCAAGAAATAACGGTACTTTCATATAAATGAACATCCGAACAACGACACCTGTGAACTAAATTCCATCGAAAAGCCTACCGATCGAAAAATCTAGTACGCCAAAGAATTCGGTAAATCAACATACAAATTACGAAAACAAACAATCCACTCATAATATCCAGATAGTCCTCCAGATAGTCCTCCAGACTCCGGTATGACAGTCTCGACCCAAAAATCTAAAATATCCAAAATGTACCGTTATAAAAGTGTAGCATAATTCCTGTGAAATGGAGATCCCCAGTCCCCAAATGCCACGATCAAAGTTAGGGGGGATCCCACCACGACCAAGGGAAATTATAACCAGAAATAACTCGGCTGAATCTCACCCCGGGATATACCGAGATATTATTAAAAACAGGGATGCCAGGTACCATGAGAGTAAACACGGTGGTACCGCCGCGAAATTAAATAAGGAAGTGTTCCAAGACTAATCGCATCATGTCGAACTCAAAATTAGGGTACGTGTAATTTGATTATAATAAAGTTAATACTATAAACCAGCCCTCCCGGAAGGATCACGGCTGGAGTTAATTTTTGGTTATTGGACTTACGCCTTCGGTGTTTTAACATGGCCTGGGCCGAACAAAAAATCTAATTGTGAGGAAAAACAAAATAATAAAATAGTAAAAAAATTAACCAACACTACGTGGTGATTAGGTATACGTCAATAACGCGACTGACGCGACGTACCTCCTTAGATTTTACTAGCCTCTCGCGGGGCGCTTACAGCGCACGCCGTCGGGATCGCCATCTTTGATGGAGCATTCACTCGCTTCACTCGCAAATGTTTTCCCTCAAACCAAGTGTCTGCAATATTATGGTGATAACTGTTATTAGTAAATGGGTAGCGTAATTGAGAATATTTTGGTTAGTATACAAAATTTGACTTATAAGTTGGGCACTGTTTATCTATGCAAGAAGAGCCTGGGCAATGATACTGTGAAGTCTAAAGTGTATCTCAAAGAAGGGGGAAGTAAGTATTAATTTGGAAATAAATAAATAAACTGCAACGGGGTTTTTGAAAACTCGGCATAAAATTATAATTTTAGTATATTCCAACAACTTAGTTTTACTTTTATCCTGAATTACTTGTGGACTTTGAAAATGGTTTAGCTCATGCTTGGCTTAACTTGCCCCACTGAAGCTCAACAAATCTTCTCAGTAATTTGCTCACCTTCCAGGCTTTCTGATGACTACTAAATGTTGTTGAAAATCTTACTATTTTTTATGTATACAACTTGGTTAACAATGTTCATCTTCTTCAGGATTTAAATCTGAACTTCATCTTGCTTGCCCCCCTCCGCTTAAGTTCTTCCAATTTTTTTTAAATCACAAAATAGTTTCAGATTGATTAAAAGATTTTAAACTACACCCCCCGGGTCTTAGGCCCGTTTTACACGTACCCGACACGTCGGTCCGACATCGTTCCGACATCAAACAGCAACGCTTTCACACCTATCCGACACGTCGGTCCACGCCATCTAGCCGTCATTTTGTCGGATACGTGTCGAAGCAAGAGCCGACATTCCTCGACATCAAACCGACGTTGGGCCGACAGTCCGACTTCGTGTGAAAGCTCTTATTTCCTTTCGTGTATCAATTTTATGTTGGCCCGACGTCGGACCAGCATGTCGGATACGTGTGAAACAGACCTTGAAGTTGGTAATTTTTGGTTAGGAAGTACAATATAAATAGAAAAATAATTAAAAGTTCAAAATAGAAAAGTAATTAAACGTTCAAAAATCAGCCGATTCTCTTTGAACTTGGTGAAATTAATTTCCCAGGTCAGGATACTATGTGTATAAAATTTTGGGTCTATATGATTAACAATTGTTGCAATATACCAATTTTGTGATGACGTCACACAGTGTGTTACTACTTCTGGTTACGGATAGAAGAAGTATCCGTCTTTTTTCGTGCGAACATATTGACTCCCATAAGAAAAACACACGGAGCAAAGATCATCATGTTAATACCTGAGAATAAGAAATTTGTTAGAAATCAGAAATTTATTAGCAAAAGCTAAGAACCTTCCGGATTAAAAATATATATCACTGCTTTTTAACAAATTTCTTATTCTCAGGTAGTAACATAAAAATCTTTGCTCCGTGTGTTTTTCTTAAGGGAGTTAATACGTCCCCACGAAAAAATACGGGTACTTTTGCTAACAGTAACTCACTGGTGTGACATCACACAAAACTGGTCTATCACAGCGGTCTTAAAGAACCAGGGCAGGGAGGGGGTTAAATGGATCGTATTCAGTACCGTTAAACAGTGAATGGTTAGCCAAACTTTTACAACAGTACCTCATGGGAGTAAGTCTCAAAAGGCTCAAATGTAAAAAACTGACTGAGAAATTGATAAAATTCTCTTCAAAAATTCCTGGACCATGTGAGGAAAATTTTACTCATGTAGGTTGATCATTGCTACCCAAAAGGTTTTTGCGATTTCAAGTATGGCTCCATTGCCATCCCATGGAGCTTAGTATTTTGACCAAAAGCATAAAAAGTATAATGAAATGAGAAATCAGCAAATTCCCAAATAATCTTGTTGAATTTTTCTAAGCTACAAAATTTGCAAAATAATGTGAGTAAACTTCCATTACCTACTACTGACAACCGCCTGCATTTACTTTGAACTGCTAAAATATTGTACCCAGCATTTAAAAAAAAAAAAACCACACCTGAAAGAATTTTATAGCATTGATGATTCATTATGCGCTGAAACTAATATCAATAATGTAGTATGGGGACGTCAACATTTGAACATTTGTATAAAATATAATGTAAAACGTGTAAAACACTGTCTATTTATGAATGTACCTCTCATCAAAACCTTCAGCGTTACAGAATTTAAACATAAGAGGGCTCATACGCGATATGCCACTGCTTCACAACAACTTTCAACAGACTTCTAAAAATACATTATTCAATTCTAACTGGTGAAAAATATATATATTGAAAAATTCAAATAACGTGAAAATGTTATCAAATTTGGAACACAATGTAAATGGATTTTACAGAATTGATAACATTGATAATGCCAAAAAGAAAGTGTGTAATTACAGTTCACAAATAAATGAAATTATTATAACAATAACAATAAAATACTCTGGAGAAATGAAACAAAATACCCAGTGGAACGAAACATCGAAACAAAACAAATCACTGGCCAATATGGAAACCTTGTAATAAATATCAAAACAATTATTTTGCGATGATTTCCAATCATTCAGAAGTATTTGGTCATCACTCCACACTGAAAGTACTGTTCCTTGGTATTCTGTAGTTTTCTTGTGAAACCGATAAATCAGATCGTTTTCTTATGAGTCACTTGGGTAGTACACCAGGTGGATTTACTGAAATTCTGTTATCTAACTGCTATCTTGCACAGTATTCAACTCACAATTCCGGTTAGCTTGCTAATATATAAATAATCCAGGTTGAGGTTGAGGTTCTGAATCTGCTACATTACATTCAAACTGAACAGGAAAGTGCGGTCGAGATGGTAGAAACTGTCAACGTAACTGAAAAATGAAAAACTAGTTGATATTTAAAATACTACATAATATCTGTGTGCCTTCCCTGTATTCTTACTTCAGAGATGCATAATGACAATTTGCTAATGGTAACTTACTTGCAGTAAATCGTGAAGTGAATAAGTGATATTATATACATCGGAAATTATTCAAAAAATTAATATTTGAAACTAACTGAAGATATCCATGCTTGCCGTTCCTTTCACATTCTCGTTTCTTTAAAATGTACATTAACCGAAGTACAAACAGAAATAGTTCTTCACAAAAAGTTATCTGTTCCTTATTATCATCATCAAAATCACATTCCTCCATTCCTGATCAGCTATCAATCGCAATTCTACAATCTGCATACTGCAACCCAACTGCTATCATGCATAATAGTATCCAACCAGTAACTCAGGCGCGTTTACTATAATAACCAGCAGGTATCATCTATTTTTGATCTGAATCTGGTACCAAAAGGAGTAGTATAGAAAGGTATGATCCTGGCTCGAGTTCACATTTTTCAGTGCTTTTCTGTTAAAAGCTCACATTTCTGAGCATTCACTGTTGAAAACATTTTTTCTGTGTGAGTTCTGTGCAATCCTAAACCAAGTTCACATTTCTGTAAATTTTCTGTTGAAAAACATTTTTCTGAGTGAGTTCTGTTCTCTCTGAATCGAGTTCACATTTTTGTACATTCACTGTTGAAAACACTTTTCTGAGCATTCGATGTTGAAAACACATTTTTGTACATTCGCTGTTGAAAACACATTTGTGTAAGTTCTGTTCTCTGTAACCAAGTTCACATTTTTGTGTTGGTGTTAAAAGAATTGATATTGTAATATAAAGTGGTCGAGTTTCCATTTTTTTTATCAGACCACTTTTTTTTTCTAACTTGGATTTCAAGTGATTTTGGTTTGAAATCTTAATACTAAAAAAAATAATAAAAAAAAAAATCGAAAATTGATATTGATAACCTAGTTTAAAAAAAAAATAATAATAAAAATAAATAAAAAAAAATAATAAAAAAAATTTAAAAAAAATCGAAAATTGATAACCTAGTTTAAAAAAAAAAAATAAAAATATTATATATTATAAAATGGAAATGATTGAAAGTAAAAGCAATAACTTTAATTTTGATGACTCTACACACTGTGTATCTAAAAAGATACCATCAGTGAAAGTGATTAATCAAGAACCTGTAGGCCTCTGGATGTCTAATGAAAATTTGATGTCTTGTGAGTGGAGAAAAAGTTGCAACGAGTCATGTTCAGATGCCAGCTGTGTAGAACATTTTGTAAATACAAAACCGCACACAATTGAGACTCGAGATGGATCAATTCAAGGTAGGATTATTGATAAAAATCGTATTTTAATCATTAGACGCCAACTTAAACTTATCAGACTTTCTCGAAATGATTACTCTTTTGCTGGTTATTGGGTAAAAGGAGATACAGACTATATTTCAGCACGTAAGTATCTCTTAGTGTTTCTAGATGAAAAGAATCATCCACTACATAAAGAACCAATCCAACTTACAGCTAGAGGTGTATTTCAGGTAGAATTTGATAAGAATTTATTAAAGTTTAGAAAAGAATTTAAAACAGTTTATAGTAAAACACGAGGTGTAATGTCAGATTTATGGTATTCTATGCTTGTGTTCTGTCCTACTTTTGTATCAAACGTAGTAGGTTCTTTAAAAAAGAGTAGAGCATGTTGTATTGAAAATTATATTGTTCCAACAGAATCTAATTTGAACTCTTTATGTGTAGGTAGAGATAAAGAAGTCTCAAAAATTGTTGAAGCTATGTTTAATGATTCTGAAAAATGGAAAGCTGAAAATAGTAAACCTTTCATAACCACATTAGTTCAAGAAAATGAATAATGTATTTTTATATGATTTTTCATATAAAAATAATAAAAATGGAAATGAATAACACTTTTAAAAATTATCATTGCGAATTAAAAAACATTGAATTCCTTAAATGTTTTAAATATATTAATATTTATTTGGAAACAGATCTATATAAATTTATGGAAAATATTGTTTATGGCTTTATTCCTGAAAATAAAATTAAAGAATTTTATAAAGATTTAGAAAAAAAAGGCGAGAAAGAATTTGTAGAAGATATTAGAAAGACATTTAAATCTAAAGAACGAAAAGAAAATCAAAATATTTCAAGAAAAAATATTAATGATACAATGATAGAAACATTTGCTATTAGAACGGGAAAAAGTAAAGAAGATATAAAAAAAATTAAAATGCTAATACTTTTAAAAAAAATAACTAAAAAAAATATTACATTTAAAAATGGAGAAATAGAAAATATAGATTATTAACATTTCAAACAAAAATTATTTGAAATCCCTTGGAAAATGCGAAAAAACTCACGAGAAAATTTTGCAAAACCACTGCCCCCCGCGAACGCTCTGAATTTTTATTTGCATTTTTTTTTGTCCGCGGGAGGCTGTGGAAACTCTGAGAGTTTTTTTTTTTTTTTCCACCAAGGCCGTCGATTCACGCATCCGAGACTGATATGGCCGGCTTCATATCAGCTCAGAGTACGCGAGTCTAAACCCGGTGTTATCTTTTTTTTTTTTTTTTTCACTGTAGTTCGACCTCCAAGCACCCAGCGACGCGTGTGCACCCGCGCCATCGGAGTACGTCAGAGATCTAGTACAGCGTTTTTTTTTTATTTATTTTGCATTGAATGTTACTACCTAATCAGCGCTGATTACAGAGACTTAGTAACTCGACATTGTCGACCCCGAGATAACACTTTTGATTTGCCGCCGTGACGCTGTTCAGTCACGGTTACAGTTTGTTATCCCGAGGGGAACTAGCCTAGGTGAGGTGTACGGACCTTTCCCCTCTTTAGCACTTCCGTCTAATATGGGGAGGAAGCCTAATGTACAGCTCCTAGCTCCGATAGAGTGTTATTTAAAATTTGTATATATACTTACGAAGCCCGTAACCAACATTACATATGAGTTTGAAAATGCAAACATAGCACTCTCATATTTATGAATAAATTATCATCGCCGTATAGATTCGATTCATGTATAATTTTTTTCAATGCCATGATGGTGTTATCATTTAATTGATTGCGCTAACCTTGTTAATTATTTGGTTGTTTTCGTGCATAAATTAGCGTGTAATGAAGAAATACGATAAATAAAAAATTGAATTACGTTAAAAGAATAAATAGTAGTATTATATATAATAAAATGGAAATGATAAATAAAAAATATGCACCGAGAATGTGTATAGAGTGTAATAAAAAAATTACATACAAAAATTATGCTAGACATGTCAGATCTAAGCATGGAAGGACAACAACAACAGCAAAAGATTTAAGAAATGATTTGCGAAATTGTGGAGTGAAAGGTGTATCTAAGTTGAAAAAATCTGAATTATTGGAAATTAGAGACAAGATACAGAGACAGAGTTCGAATTTTGAGAGAGAGATTCTGAATAAATTAACGAAAAAAGAACTCATTAAAAAAGTTGGAGAAAGAAACAAAAATTTAACTAGAGCTAAAATAATTGAAAAATTCTTACAATCTCAAAATGTAAAGTATCTCCAAGAATTTAATTTTGATGATGATAGTTTTGATGAGCCTATAGTTCGTCCTAGTGTGAGAAAGATAGATGGGTGTTGGAAAAATATGGTAAATCAATTCTCTATAGTATACGAACCTGCAAAATATGATTTAAGAATTTATTTAGACAAAATTACAGAACTTCTTGGTAGAAAGCTTAAAAGTGAGATGAAAAAGAAAAAGGCAATAAACATAGGATTAATAGCAGTTGTAAACTATATAGAAATAGATCACACAACTGGAGATAAAATAGGTGATAAAGAGGCATATTTTCGATCAAAGCATCATATTATAGTAGATTCGAATGCAATTGAAAGTGCATTAATCTCAGCAAAAAATGAAGTTATACAAAAGTATGAGAGTTATACTGCTCAAAATACTAAATATAAATTTGATCAAGTTATTGAAATAAATATTCAATCTGATAAAAATGACCCTTTACGTGGTGGGACTTATATTCAATTACCCAAATTTATTCAATCAAAAAAGTGTTGTATTAATGTGAAAAATATTCAAAATAGAAATTTTAAGTGTCTCAAGCAAGAAGATCTTAGATGCTTTGAATATGCGTTGGAAAGTATTTTGAATTCAGTTACAATTAATACAGATCGAGTTTCAAATTATGATATCACGAAATATGAAGAACTGAAAATGGAATATCCAGTTAATTTAATTCCAGAAAATATTAAAAAATATGAAAAATTTTTAGGTATATCTATCAATATTTATAAGTATGAGGAAGATGAAGAGGGTATTGGTCAATTTTCTTTAATTTATAAACCAATTAGTAGTGAAAACCATGTAAATTTACTACAGTATAAGGATCATATTGTTGGGATAAAAAACTTGAGTGCTCTATTAAAAGGAAAAATACATAAATATACAAATCATGTAGAAATTTGTATGAAATGCCATAGAAGATTTAAAGATAAATTAAAATATGAGGAACATTTAAAAAATTGTATAAATGATGAGCAAAATATAGAAATGCCAAATGAAGAGAAGAAATTTCGAAAATATTGCACAAATGGGGCAGAACAATATCATCCATACACAGTGACGTTGGATTTTGAATGTCTATTGGAAAAAATGCAAAAAGAAACTAAATCAACAAAATATCTCCAGAAACATATTGCTAACAGTTTTTGTTTCTATTCTGACCAACAAGGAACACAGCTGGTTAGAGACTCGAATGTACAAAACTTGATGAATCAATTCAATTCTTGGTTAATAGAACATGCTCGCGCATACAACAAGATAAGAAGAATTAATAAGCCAATGATTTGGGGACAAGATGAAGATATCAAATTCAAAGAAACTTCTCACTGTCATTTATGTAACAAGATTCTTGCAGAAAATGAAAAAGTTAGAGATCATGATCATTATACAGGAAAATTTCGTGGTGTAGCCTGTGGAGAGTGCAACTCGCATTTAAGAATGCCAAGATTCATTCCAATTTTGATTCATAATTTAAAATACGATTCCAAAATATTTTTACAATGGTTGTTGAAATTATTTAGTGGGAACGAGAGGGAGCCTTCTGAGAAACATGATGTGAAAATTATTGCAGAAAATTGTGAAAATTATAAAACATTTTCCAAAAAGGTGGTGATAGATCATTGTGAAGTAAAACGAGATTCCACTTATTGCTGCACTTGTAAAAGAAAATATTGGGACAAAATATTAAAAAAATGTTCCTCTTGTCAAGGAGAAAAACTGAAAATAAGTAGGAAAGGAGATAAAATACCTATAGAAATGGAATTTAGATTTATTGACACATTAAATTTTGTGGGAATTAGTTTAGATCAAGCAGTAAAAAATCTAGCAGAAGTGAATGACTGTTTTTGTGCTAGGTGTAAAAAAGTACAGAAAATTAGGAAAGGACAATTTTTACCAATAAATGAGAAGGGCATTTTAAAATATGCAGCAAAATGTGAAATTTGTGATTCTGAATTGACAAAACCGATTAATTATAATAAATTTCAAAATATATTGAGAGAATTTAAAAAAGAAGACCTACATTTGGTTTTACAGAAGGGGATTTATCCTTATGACTGGGTTAGTACTTATGATAAATTCTCTGAGCAATTACCATTAGATAAAAAGGCGTGGTATTCGATGTTAAATAATAAACATATATCTGATGACGATTTATCAAAAGCAAAAAAAGTTTACAAATATTTTGGATGTAAAAATTTTGGAGATTATCATGATTTATACTTGAAACTAGATACAATTCTCACAAAAGATATTTTTGATAATTTTAGGGAAATGTGTTATAAACATTATGGACTAGATCCTGTATATTATATTTCAGCACCACATTTATCAGATAGTGCTTCTTTAAAATTCACGAAACAATCGCTTGAGCTAATTACTGATCAAGAAAATTATGAAATTTATGAGAAAGGAATAAGAGGAGGGATTTCCAACATTCCTCATAGACACGCTCTTGCTAATAATTGTTACTTTTACGATGAGAAAGAAAGAAAAACGATAAAATTAAGCAAAGAAAAAGCCAAAGAGAAAGGAATTTGGGATAGTAAAAAGCATATCAGTTATATTCTATATTTAGATTGTAATAATTTATATGGGTGGGCTCTGAGTCAACCATTACCAACAGGTGAATTCTTGAACTATAATTTGCTAGCCCATCAAATCAATGAAGCAAAAAATTCCGAAGCAAAGAAATCTTTAGAAAGCAAATTTGAAAAATTGACTTATAAACCATCAGACTTTACTCAAGATGTAATTCTTACTCTAGATGACAATGGTGAGTATGGATATACTTTTATAGCTGATCTTGAGATTCCTACAGAATTACACGAAAAATTTAAAGATTATCCCATGCTTCCAGAACAATATGTACCTAGAGAATCAGAATTGTCAGATTTTCAAAAAATTTTGATTGAACAAAAAATAGGTAATAAACCAAAAATGAGTAAATTAATAAGTACGCTACACCCAAAACATAATTATCTCATTGATTACAGAATGTTGAAAGAATGCTTGAAACAAGGTATAGTTTTAAAGAGTATAAATAATTACATAAGATTCAAACAAAAAGCTTGGATGAAACCATATATTGATAAGAATACAAGCTTAAGACAAAAAGCAAAAAATGATTATGAGAAAGATCTCTATAAATTACTCAATAATAGTGTCTATGGAAAACAAATGGAGAACGTTAGAAAAAGATGTACAGTACAAATAGTGACTACTTTAGACTCATTTCTTAAACAGAATGAGTTTGAAACAAGAGTTGTTCTTGATGAAGAAACTGTTTTACTTCACATTCAAAATAAGAAAGTAAAGTTGAATAAACCAATATTTGGGGGGTTTGTTGTTCTGGAGTTGTCAAAATTATTAATGTTCCAGTTCTACTACAATGTTTTAAAAACGAAATATGGAGACAAAATAAGATTATTAGGAACTGATACAGATTCATTGATTGTTTATATAGAATGTGATGATGTTTATGAGGACATAAAAGAGAATCTAGATTATTACGACACTTCAGATTATTTAATGGATTGGATGCCTCAAGTAAACAAAAAAGTTCCAGGATTATTCAAGGATGAATACTTAGGAATCCCAATAAGAGAGTGGGTAGGACTAAGATCAAAAATGTACTCCTTCAGAAACGACACATCGAAAGAGAAAAAAGTGTGTAAGGGAATTAAAAGATTGAATATAGAAAGAATGAAATTTGAAATGTACAAAAACTGTTTGTTCAATAGCAAGCAAACTAAGGAAATTGTGCATGGAATTGTTTCCAAAAAGCTGAAATTGTATACTATATCAATCAATAAAATTGCACTATCTCCTTATGATGATAAAAGATACTTAATTGATGAAATGAATACACTTCCATATGGCTATAAAAAATATTGTATAATAAATGAAACGAACTAAAATAAAGAATAAGACTGAAGTTTTAAACTTTGATAATAGTGTTCCAACTTGTAGATTGAAGGAAGTGTTTCCTAATATAATGAGATGTTGTATATGTGGTCCTAGTGGGTCTGGAAAAACGAATGTTTTATTGACTATATTAGTGGATAGACCATTACCTGATAATGTATATTTATGTTCAAATACTTCTAATCAACCAAAGTATGAAAAGTTTCGCCAAATATTGCAAAACGAGAAACTTAAAAACAAAAAATTTCATACAGTATCACTCGAGGATTTACCAGACCCTAATAAAATAGAAAAAGGATCAGTAGTAATCTTTGATGATATCTACACAGAAAACCATGATAAAATAGGTAAATATTATTCATGGAGTCGTCATAATGATATTTCATGCTACTATTTATCCCAAACATATTCAAAAATTCCAAAACAACAGATTAGAGATAATTTTAATTACTTAATTCTTTTTGAACAAGATCTTACCAATCTGACACATATTTATAACGAATATGCTAGGACCATAACATTTAATCAGTTCAAATCAATATGTAATGATTGCTGGCAAAAACCGTATGACTTTGTAGTTATAGATAAAGAATGTGATCAGAAAAATGGTAGGTTCAAATACAAATTTGAGGAAAATTTTATATTATAAATGAGAAAGCTAACAGATTATAATTCAAATGATATTGATTTTGTTGTAAAACAACGTGCACTTCTACAAAAAAATATTGAATGTGCAAAGTTAGGTCAAGTGAATAGAAAACTAGAAATGGAAGAAAACTATAAACCAATCATTGATACAATAAAAGACCTTAAGCCTGTAATACAACAACCAGTATTACCTATGATTGCTGACAAGCCAAGAGAAATTACCTATGAACGGTCAGAGGAAACACCAGGATTTGATATGTCTCAAAGTCTTGCATGTAGATATTTGTCTTACTATACTAATAAAAAAATACCTACCGATTCAACTTTTGGTATTAGATACGAAAATAAAGATTATTATATAGGAAATGCACGACTCATGGAAGTTCATCATTATGCTGATAATAATCGTGCTGATATTAAGCTAAGTAATGACACTACCCTTTATCCAGGAACACAAGGACTATGGGAATTACTAACTATGCAAAAAACCTGAAAATTATACTGATGAAGACCTGAAAAATTATCAAAAAATTATTCTCAGTACAGAATCTTATCGTTCTGAGAATGGACAAATTAAAAGTAGTCGTGGGTACAAATATTTAAATTTCATCCAACCTATGTTGATTGAGAAGGAACTCATACTTTCACATCGTGGCTCTGGTCTTAAGAAAATTTATACCAATCAGACTGATTATAAATATTGGAACGATCCTAAAGAATTAATTGATCGATTTACAATACTGAAAGGTATGTGGGAAGCAGGTAATCATAATCCACAAATATTCAATGAAATGACCAACATTCGGGAGGAACTGATAGAAGCCAAAAAAAATTTAAAAACCTTATAATAAATGTTTACTAGAAAAAATCATCATTATTTGTATGAATCAGTTGAAAAAATTCAGAATAACACGGGGAAAATCTTAGAGTCTGTTCTGAAAATTGTCATAAAAGATGTTGGCGAAATTTCAGATATGATAATACAATGTATAAAAAATGTCATTAATAATGAAAATTATACTGTTGGTATAATAGAGTATGCTAATGGTGTGAAAGAGTACATAAACAATATAAAGGATAACACAAGCAGTATTTTACCACAACTGAAAAAGATTACTGAACATGATCAATCAGCTGTAACTGAACTGAAAAATATTACGCGGCAGGTAGTTGGATTGGCTACCACCTGCGAGAATTCACTTTTCAATATTACCCAATTAGGAGCAATTTTAACAGAATTGAAAAATATATCAAAAACAAATCAAAATATTCAGAAAATATTGGAGGAAAATGTTCAAGAAATATTGGAGGAAAATTTACCACAAACAACTGAAAATATTCAGAAAATATTGGAGAAAAATTCACAAAAAACTGGAAATATTCAGAAAATATTGCAGGAAAATTTACCACAAACAAATGAAAATGTTCAAAAAATATTAGAGGAAAAGACAGAAATGTTCAAAATGTAGGTTATCATGAAGGTCAATAGAAAATGTCAAGTAATATAAAAAATGCAGTCATTAGTTGAACTTGAAGCCAAAGAACTTCATAAACCTGTGATAAAAAAATTTCAGAAAAGAAAAATTATCACAAATGAAATCAATGAAATCTGGGCAGGTGATTTATTAATTATGTCCCAGTATTCAAAAGAAAATAGGGGTTATAAGTATATGTTAGTAGTTATTGACACCTTCTCAAAAGTACTCAGGATAAAACCCCTCAAGGAAAAAACAGGGAAAGAGGTTTCTCAAGCTTTTGAGAAAATTATTGAAGAAAGCGAATATGGTCCACCTAAAAAATTACATGTCGACAAAGGTACAGAATTTGTAAATTCAGTTTTTAAAAAATTAATGGGAAAATATAATATTCATATGTATCACACAGAGAATGAGGAAAAATCAGCAATTGGTGAGAGAGTAAACAGAACCATTAATGGGATGTTGAGAATAATTTTTGAGATTCATAAGAATCATAAATGGGTTCCATTTATACCAGAGATATTGCACGAATATAATAATGTGAGGGTACATAGAACAATAGGAATGCGTCCTTGTGATGTGAATAAAACAAATGAACAAGAAATTTTTCATAGAATGTATTCTTCAAGTTTCTCCACGCGACCAAAATTCAAGGAAGGAGATCGTGTGAGAATACCCAAAAAGAAAGAAACTTTTGAGAACAAGTATAAGAACAACTGGACAAGAGAAATATTTGTAGTTGACAAAGTATTCCACACAAACCCTCCCGTCTATTCTATTAAAGATTTGAAGGGTGAAGAAATTTTAGGTAAATTTTATCGCCAGGAACTTCAAAAAACAGTTTTCTAAAAATTTTTCTATAAATATGAGTAAAAACTGTGGATTATCTAAAAGAGGTGGTGATATTGTGGATACAATTGGTAAATATGTACCATTTCCACTTCACTGGCCCGGATATAAAGCTCTTGGTCCTGGTTCGAATACAGACCTCGATATTCAAAAAGGTGTAAAACTGAAAAATAAATTAGATGAAATAGCTATGGATCATGATGTAGATTATGCAAATACAGATGATCCTAATGAACGTGATTATGCTGATAACAGATTCACATGGCGAGCCTGGGAGCGTGTCAAAGATCCTAATGCTAAATTAGATGAAAAAATTCCAGCATATGTAGCAGTAAATTTAATGAAATTAAAACAGAAGTTAGGTTTAGGAATTTATAAAAAATTTTATAATATAAATAATATGAGTAAAAACTGTGGATTAGGACAACATTTGCGATTACCTAATGAAATATTACCTAAAAAAGGTGAAGGATTTTATATTGATCGAAAAACCATAACCAATAATAATCAGAAAACAGAAGGCAAAGGATTTTATATTGATCGAAAAACAACCACTAATGATCTCCCAGAAATAATGAATTATTTGAATAATTTATATGTTAACAAACAGGAAAAAAAAGGTAAAGGATTTTATATTTATCGGGAAACAGCTATCAATGGTCGAAACAAAAAAGGGGAGGGTATCAAAGTAAGTAGATACATTAAATATCCTATCAATCCAGATAAGGAACAACTTGACAAAATTAATATTGGTGTTGAAAAAGGGGTACCTGTTGTACTAAATTTAGGATACGAAAATTTAATCAGAACTAAAAATAGCACACAGAACGAAACATATTTACCTCTAACAAAAGCACAAGTGAATCAAATTGAGACAGCAAAAACCAAGGGAAAAGGTTTAAAGCTAAAACTGAACAAAACACAACTGAAGCAGGTTAAAAATGGTGGATTCTTCCCACCAGCTATCCTAGCAGGATTGGCTGCTATTGCAGCAGCTAAACCTGCTGTAGAAGTAGGTACTAAAATAGTAGAAACTGTAGGTAATTTAATATCAACCGCCAAGCAAGCAATTGATAATAAGAAAGCCAATGACGAGTTAGTAGAAGAGAGAAAACGTCGTAATGAAAAGTTGGAGTACAAGTCTGGTGAAGGCATAGGACAATATCTACAAATACCTAACGAAGTTCTAAAGAAAAAGAGCGTTAAAAAAATAAAAAATGGCGTTAAAAAAATAAAAAATGGCGTTAATGGTAGTATTCAAAAAGACTGTTTAGGTGTTGAGAAAAATAAAAGAGGCGTTAAAAAAATAAAAAATGGCGTTAAAAAAATAAAAAATGGCGTTAAAAAAAAATGCGATGGCGTTAAAAAAAGAAAAATTGGGGGTGACATGATCACTCAACAAGTAATTAAAAAAATCTTAGATAATGAAAAAAAAAAAAAATAACCATCAAGAATGACGCATTAACTAATTTTGAAATAGAAGCATATGCTGAAAAATTGCAAATACCTCATTTCAGAGGAGTTTTTATGCTTGATGAGCTACCACCAAAAATCAAAAAATATGAATGTGGAATTGTAAATTTAGACACTTCAGACCACTCTGGAACTCATTGGACTGCTTACTGTAAGAATGATTCACAAGTTGATTTTTATGAACCGTTTGGTAACATTCCACCACCAGAATTAGTGAAATATTTTGGACAGTCTAGAATTACTTATAATTATACGCAGGATCAAAAACTTGATGAAACAAATTGTGGTAGACGGTGCATAGAATATTTATTAAAAATTAAAAAAAAATACTATAAATGAAATATATAAATGGTTCTTACAGTATGCTTATGAGCGGTACAGATTCTGTTCTTTATCATGATTTTAGTGGAGTTGATGACATTATTAGACTCAACCCTAATAAAGAATGGGAAATTGGGTTAGAATCTTTCCACACATCTTATCGTTTTTTCAATATAACTGTAACTAAAAACAATTCACTTACTTTTTATAAGGAGGTGAACGAATTACCTACAACTATAGTACTTGATCCTGGTATTTATGAAGTAGCTGATATTATTAAATGTATACATGAAAGTAAACATGCTAGGGCTGCTAATATAACCTTGAAAATAAATAAATACGCTCATACCATAATAATGGGGAGTCCATCACATATAATAGATTTAAGAGATGTGACTTCTGTTGGTAATATATTGGGTTTTACTAAGCAAATTATACCAGCTGGAAAAGAAGTTGAATCTGATAGCCACGTTAAAATTTTTCCTATTGAAAGCATTAAGGGGATATGTAATGAATGTAATAACGGTAATGAAAAAATACTTTTTTATTTTCCTATATCATCACTACCCGGAGAAAAAATAATCTATACACCAAATGAAACTCAATATTATAGAGTGAGAAATAAAGAAATAAGCGAGATTGTATTAAACCTTTATGATCAGAATGGCAATCCACTTGAAAATAATGGTGAAACATATTGGGCATTTTTAATCATACGTGAAGTACGATAATTAAAAAAAAAAAAAAAAAAATACTATAAATGAATGGTTACGAAAGTTTTGAATTAATAGAATTCTCCACTGCTAATAATATTGATATAAATAAAAAAGATGAGGAAATTATAATTGAAATAAATACTCCTAATATTTGTACTTTACCTTGGAAAAGCGAGGTAGTTATAGCTGGTCGTCTGATAGTACGTGATAAAGACAAAAAAATTGCGAGTTTCGATCGTAGTACAGTACAAGTAATTAATAATGGGTTTCTCCATATTTTTAGGCAAATTATTTATAGAATTTCTGATGTTCAGGTAGATATATTGGAGTATCCAGGTGTAGCCAGCACCATTAATGGTCTCGTTTCACTGTCCAAAACCACCAAGTATTCTAATGCAGGATGGAATCTAAATAATGATTACATGAATGTTGATGCGAATGGTTACTTCAAAGTTGCATTACCTTTCGATATGTTTCTAGGTTTTGGAACTTATAAAGAAATTCTCTTTAATGTTAGTCAATCCTTGATACTAGCAAGAGAACAACATGGTGTTACAAATATGCTACAAGTTGACCCAAATTTAAAAGATTATACTGTGGAATTGAATCTGAAGTATATAACTTGGAGAATGCCAGTGGTGAAGCTTTCATTACAACTTGAAAAAGAAGTTTTACCATTGTTAAATAAAGACATACCAATTCGTATGAATTTTGAGCATTGGCAATGTTTAAAGAAACCTGCTGGTAGTGTATCAGGAAAAGAATTTAGGTGGTCAATTCCTACAGATATTACATCACAATATGCTTTTGTAGTTTTCCAAAATAAAAGGAACAATGATCTCTTTGCTGATAAAAGTAAATTTGATCATTGTAATCCTTATGATGTACGTTTCAATGTCAATGGTTATGAATATCCTCGTCAGCAAATGCGATTAAATTTTAATGAAAAGGATTCAGGAGCTTTATATACATATTTTAAAAATTACAATGGAAAAGACGATGTTTTAATTGATCTTGTGCAATTTGAAAAAGAATATACTATCTTTTGCTTTGATCTTACAGGACAACCTGACGCTCTACAAACAGATGTAGCCAATGTACAAATTATATTCTCATGGCGTGATGATTTTCCTAATACAGCTGAAATATTTGTTCTTTTGAAACAACCTGTTTGTTATGAATACAAACCTATATCTAGAGCGGTTAGACCTGCTCCTAAAAACTAAAAAAAAAAAAAAAAAAAATATTCTTATAAATAGGTATGCAATCAGAAAACAATTCAGAGAACAATTCAGAAAATAAATTCAACTGGATGTGTATTATAATTTTCTGTTGGAATATTATCGAACAGGTGTTTAAAAAAATGAGAAAAAAGAAAAAGAAAAAAAAGACAGTCAAATAAGTATTATTTTTATATGAAAAATCATATAAAAATACATTATAACACTTTAATAACTAATGTGGTTATGAAAGGTTTACTATTTTCAGCTTTCCATTTTTCAGAATCATTAAACATAGCTTCAACAATTTTTGAGACTTCTTTATCTCTACCTACACATAAAGAGTTCAAATTAGATTCTGTTGGAACAATATAATTTTCAATACAACATGCTCTACTCTTTTTTAAAGAACCTACTACGTTTGATACAAAAGTAGGACAGAACACAAGCATAGAATACCATAAATCTGACATTACACCTCGTGTTTTACTATAAACTGTTTTAAATTCTTTTCTAAACTTTAATAAATTCTTATCAAATTCTACCTGAAATACACCTCTAGCTGTAAGTTGGATTGGTTCTTTATGTAGTGGATGATTCTTTTCATCTAGAAACACTAAGAGATACTTACGTGCTGAAATATAGTCTGTATCTCCTTTTACCCAATAACCAGCAAAAGAGTAATCATTTCGAGAAAGTCTGATAAGTTTAAGTTGGCGTCTAATGATTAAAATACGATTTTTATCAATAATCCTACCTTGAATTGATCCATCTCGAGTCTCAATTGTGTGCGGTTTTGTATTTACAAAATGTTCTACACAGCTGGCATCTGAACATGACTCGTTGCAACTTTTTTCCACTCACAAGACATCAAATTTTCATTAGACATCCAGAGGCCTACAGGTTCTTGATTAATCACTTTCACTGATGGTATCTTTTTAGATACACAGGTGTAGAGTCATCAAAATTAAAGTTATTGCTTTTACTTTCAATCATTTCCATTTTATAATATATAATATTTTTATTTTTTTTTTTTAAACTAGGTTATCAATTTTCGATTTTTTTTAAATTTTTTTATTATTTTTTTTTATTTATTTTTTTATTTTTTTTTTTTAAACTAGGTTATCAATTCATTTCGATTTTTTTTTTATTATTTTTTTTAGTATTAAGATTTCAAACCAAAATCACTTGAAATCCAAGTTAGAAAAAAAAAGTGGTCTGATAAAAAAATGGAAACTCGACCACTTTATATTACAATATCAATTCTTTTAACACCAACACAAAAATGTGAACTTGGTTACAGAGAACAGAACTTACACAAATGTGTTTTCAACAGCGAATGTACAAAAATGTGTTTTCAACATCGAATGTACAAAAATGTGAACTCGGTCTAGGATTGTACAAAACTTACACAGAAAAGTGTTTTCAACAGCGAATGTACAAAAATGTGACTTCAACAGCGAATGCTCAGAAAAGTGTTTTCAACAGAGAATGTACAGAAATGTGAACTCGAGCCAGAGAGAACAGAATTCACTCAGAAAAATGTTTTTCAACAGAAAATTTACAGAAATGTGAACTTGGTTTAGGATTGCACAGAACTCACACAGAAAAAATGTTTTCAACAGTGAATGCTCAGAAATGTGAGCTTTTAACAGAAAAGCACTGAAAAATGTGAACTCGAGCCAGGATCATACCTTTCTATACTACTAAAAGGTATTCAACTCCTGCAGAACAGGAAAACATTCCAGATGATAGAAACTGATAGGTAATCCAATAAGAAGATTAAAAGAATAAATTAATGTTAGATCCGAGGCATACATTCTTAGATTGAAGAGGTTCCAATAGTACAGTATTCAAAACTTAGAACCCAGGTCTGTTCTATAATAATTAGCTTTCTGTTGCGGATTTGAACCTGGTGTCAAGGTATTGAACTCGTGCAGATCAGGAACATAGTGAAGATAGTAAAATTTGATGTTCAAACAGAAATAAGATACAAGTGATTAATTTATTCCATGCCGTTCCAATATTCTCAAATCAGATATTGTTCTACACAGCTTGAAAATAAGGACTTACTTGCGGTAAGAAGTGAATCAGTGACAAAATAGGTAGGAATTTCACTTTCTCGTTTCTATAAGCTGCACATTAATCAAGTTCGAATATAAAATAAAAAAAAAGCTCTTTCTCGCAATTGCAAAAATGAGTGACTACCAATTTCGCAATTTCATCAAATCAATTATTCATTTGCTGATTGCTTATCAAACACGAATTTATTTTTACATTCTGCCTATCTGCTGCCACAGCGTGTAGCATCAATCCATGAATGGACGAAAACGCTACGGAATGAATTTTTATTAGGAAAAAGAATCTTACATTCAGGTTGTTTTAGTTCTTTTTTCATAAATTAAATAAACCGTAGCTCGGCCTACGGCCTCGCATTGATTTTCACAGTCAAAATAAACCATCGCTTGGCCTTCGGCCTCGCTTCAGTGTATAAAGCCAAAAACATTCGGAGGCATAAAGCCAAAAAAATTCCCACGCGCGATCCACCCATTCATTCAGTTTGTTGGATTTTATAATATAGAAGATTCATCATTGTCCATAGGGGGCTGAGTCACGCCTGGAGACTAAATGGAGTTTTTTTTTTAATTCGAAAAAATGTTGCGGGAAGGTGTTGCCAGCAGGCCCAATTAATGTTGCACGGCCCCGGAGGTTGGCGCTAACGTAGGGAAGAAAAAAAATGTGGTCCAGATACGGATAATGGTCATAAATGACGTATCCACATGATCCCTCCCCCATATTGTGGTCACGATGGACGACGAAAATTAACGTGGGGCCATTTGGGCCAACGAAGCGCATAATGTCTCCACCAAAGTGGCCTGTGGGATCGTGACGGGACGTATCACTGTTTCCACGCATAAACTAATTTGCAAAGGAAGGAACCCTCGCCGACAGTGGTACAGGTACGGTCGGTGGTACTTGAGTTTCAATTCGGCTCCCTCGGATGTTACATTTGCCTTATGAAAGAAATCCTTGGTAAATTTGCGACGATTTGCCCATCTAAAATGGGTTCGTGGAGGTATTGCAATTTTGCCCATAACTCAGCGGTTTACTCGACCCACAAAAAAACGACGGAAAAGGAAATGCGCGATTTTACGATTTCGAACCCAAGTCCCCTCGAACGAAGGTGATTAAAAAAAATATTGCTCACCCGAGATCTGAAGACTCCCTTAGCCACCAATAGCGAAAATACTTAAGATTAAAGGTACATTACCCACTGCCTTTTTACCGTAGCATAAAACACAGAAACAAGGAGGAGAATAAAATACGCGAACGTAATACGTAACTCCGACGAAAAGGCGAAAACGGCCCGATTTTCACTCCGAAAGTACGCACAGCCCCGATTCAAAAATGTGTACCACATAAGGGATACTCTCATAGGTAGGACTGTCTATGTAGTAACACCAGAGAATTAAATGATTCATATCAAATACATATTACTGTGCAGGGGCGGATCCAAGGGGGTTTTGGGGGTTAACCCCCCCTGAAATTTGGCGATTTTTTGTTGAATCGCGCACATTACAGGGCACCAAAATATTGTTCCTGAACAGGGAGTGTGAACCACGACGCGAGACAAAGTTGGATGTTCATTTACATATAATACATATTTTTGCAAGATTGTAGGTACATCTATTATTTATTATTAGATGATATGAACACTGGTTTGTGGGTATGATGTACATAGTGGTTAGGTAATGCCCCCATTCACATCTGCCAACCTGTATTTCTTTTCAAATATTTCTACAATAATCATATTGTAACCCCCCCCCTTGAATTTTTTTTCCTGGATCCGCCCCTGTATACCGTGCATTAGTGTAGCCGCTGTATTCAACAAGTTCGAATTATTTTTCAAAATTGTGGTATTTGTTTTCATCTTACAGTAGATGACTATACCGACCAACAGGTCATAAACCCTTCAGGCCAGGAGCATTTACCTCTCGCCCCTCTGGTCAGTCCATCCCTGCCCTCCTCTTAGAAAAAAACGGTCCCAACACTTTCTAATCACAGTCATCTCGTTTAAGATCGCCTCACGTCCACTTCAACTACACCTGATCCCAAGAAAGTGGTCGCGTTGCGGGCTGTAACTACCCTAATCTCAGTTATCATCAATTTTATCACAATCGAAAGGGAATGTTCTGTGCATATGTAGATACACAGTTTTGCTATTCATAATACAAAACGCTCCGAGTGACAATGCCAAAATCATTATTCTACTTCATGATACGACGATAGGATCGTCCATCTTCTTCGCAAATTTTCACAGAGCCCCGTTCAATTCTACCACTTTCCATTAAGTACGAAAATTCATACAGTTAATTATAATCCCATGTTTTCACCGTTTAGCGCGACGTGTATAATTTTTAATTTTAATGTACGAACCGCAGTGCTTTTAAAAAAGATTACACACGTCGCGCAGTAAAATTTCTGTTTACCATTGACGAAGTCCGAAAGCAGAGCGTTCTCATTAATTGCCTCGGCTAAACACGAACCCTCTCCTTTTTTATCGTCGACATAAAGCAAACGATTTTCACCGGACGTTGAAATCAAAAGGCAGTCAGTCGGGCGGCCATTTGCTTAGTACACGGTGAAAAGACCGGGGGGGGGCTACGAGTGGGATATTTTCAGCGACGTCAACTTCTCGCTCTTTTATCGGCTAAAAATTAATGCTACATAATTAGAGCATTAACTGATAAAATATTAAAAAGTTAGTTTTCTTTATGGCATTATTCGGAGCGTTCGCGCCGGTTTCGGGACATGAAGACTTTCTTCCGCTCGAAATGCCGGTAATAAAGTTGATACTTCCATTGGGCTGAAAAGTTTACGGACTAAGACGATATAGAGGCGAGAACCGGTGCGCGTATTAACGGGCAAATTCGAAAACGCGGATTAAAAACTTTCTTTTGGGGCGGCTCTTTGATTTTAAAAATAAGCATTTTCATTTCTGGAGACGAAAAGGCAGATACGCGTTCGTTGTTCAGTTTCTCCGGCTCGACGTTTTTTGCCCCTCTTTCTCGCTCCTGGCAGTACACCAATTTCATTTAGAGACAGCTGTGCAACAACACCCCGCACATCTTCCCCGCTGAAATCCGCGTTATTTTGGCGTTCAAAAAAAAAAGTCATTGAGAGAGGACACTCGAAAACTGTTTTGACGTTTTGAAATGAAGCGGAATAATAATATTTCTCCGGCGTTATGTTATATTTCATTTTCGATAATACTTTTTCGCCCCAACGATCGTCTAAAATGAGACAGTTTTCAAATTTATGTTCTTCGACTCCGATTAGTTTTTCATATTGTAAAGTAATTAGAGAATGTAACCGGGACTAACCAGGTTAAATTTATGCGACCGATCAACGACTCTACGAACTCCCTTTGCCCCATTCGAGATGGTTCAGACAGTGAAGAAAGAAGTCCGATGAAACATCTCGCAAAGCCAAATAAATCTTCCTATCGTTGGCCAGTAGGGCTAATCGTCAACCATGTTCCTTAAGAGTACAAATTTAGAAACCAATGTTGGCGAAGAGTGCAAAAAATACACTGCCGGACAAGTCTTTATCCGCCCCCAAAAAAATCATGATTCTCATTCTATTAGCAAAAGGGTACTAGCAAATGGCTGGAAATTCAGATATAATATTCTGGAATATTCCCCTTTTCAGCGTATGCTGTGGAGGCATTCAAACATACTCGATACAGATCAAAAAATAAAAATCCCTAAAGCAGTGGCGGATTAAAGTGTGTGGCGCTCTTAGGCACCAAAATGTTTGCCGCCTCTTATGCAAGCGTCATTAAGGGATGGATGGGGGGGGGTGAAAATTTTTTGTTAATAATCCTCAGAGACCGCTACATATTTCAACTTCTGTTTTTCAATTTTTTTTTGTGTGTTTTTATTACAAGTACAAATAATATTAAATTCTAAATTATTGAGTTGTATGTAAAAAACCATTCAATTTCAAACTTTTATCATTTACAAAAATAATTTCTTTCTACTTTTACCAGCAGCAAATTCGTTAACAATTTCATCAAAATCAATCTTCTCAACTAATACACTTTCAATGCTTAAAATAGCGAGGGAATTTAATTTTGAGTGAGACAAAGTTGACCTCAAGTAATTTTTTAAACGTTTTAAAACGGAAAAGGAACGCTCTGCTGAACAATTGGCTACAGCCATAGATAAAAAAATTCGCATTGCTATGTCAATATTAGGAAAAGTGAGATTTAAAGAATGTTTTTTGAAAAATTCAAAAGATTTGGACCAATCGTTTATTGGTTCTGTTGATGAGATGTAGCTCTTGTAATGGATGATACACTCTGGAAAGTTGTCATCAAATTGATCAGCATAAATTTGTTGAAGATTTTCTGCTTTCTTTATAATTTCTTCAGGCTTCAACTGGTTCAGTTTGAATAAAAAATCGAATCGGTCTACAACAGTGGAGTATGCCAGTTGCCTTTTCTTAAGTTCAGAACCAATTCTATCTAAGATGGCAAAATACGTATTTATTCTCAAATTATCTCGTCCGCCAAATTCAGGTTCATTCTCTCTTGATTCGCCAGGAAGAAGTTTTCGAATCTTTCGTCTCTTGTTTTCAGGCTCATAATTTTCGTTGCCATCGGTTAAAATTTTAGCTTCATTTAAAAACTGATTAAACATTTCATAATTTCTTAGACTTGAAATGAATTCAGTTAATGATGTATACAAATGATTAACCAAGTTTAAATCTGCCCTTTCTGACTGTAATTGCTTGCTTGTTGTGTGAAATCTCTGCAACACTGCATTCCAGAAAACAGACATGAAAGCAAATTCAAAACGATCAAGGTGCTTCATTAGTCCTTTAGCTTCACAACGGACTTCTGATTTTTCTGATGGATTATCTGCAATATCCAAGAGTGATTTTTGAATTTCTTTCCAGCTTTTAGTTGAACTAGTGGCAAAAAAACGGCTTGACCACCTGGTTCCATCTACTCGCTTCACCACTTTTTGACCTATTTTCAAATTTCCCATAAGGAGGTTCCATCTGCGAGTAGAGGCTGCAAAAAAAGTGAAAACACGTTGCAGAGCGTTGAAAAATTTTGCTGCTTGGGGAACACATTCTGCGGCACATGTCCCAACTAAATTCAAAGAGTGCGCAGAACAAGGTACATATGTTGCCAAAGGATTGAGTTTCAAAATTCGAGCCTGCAAACCACTGTAACAGCCGCACATATTATTGGCGTTGTCATATGACTGACCGACGCAATTTTTAATGTCCAAGTCATGTAATTTCAGAAAAGAAATTATGGCTTCTTCCAATTGTTCGGATTTGTGACCTACATTTGGGAGAAAACCAACAAACCTTTCCACAGGAACTCCATCTTTCTGAACATATCTGATGATGAATGAAAGTTCATCAATGTGGCTTATATCCGGCGTGGAGTCAACGATTATAGACAAATATTTACTTTCTTTTACTTCTTGTACAATTTCTTGTAACACCCTTGAACCTAATAATTCGATAAATTGGTCACAAATAGTAGATGATAAGTACGACACATGCCCTTTGCCTGGATTTCCATGGGATGCAATATGAGTGGCTATAAATGGATCAAATTCAGCTAACAATTCAAGACACTTCATAAAATTCCCATTGTGCACAGAGCTAAATTTTTCATCATGTCCTCTAAGTGCTAAACCACGGCTACTGAGTTTTTTAATGACAGCTACTACTCTTTTCAAAACATTCTTCCAATAAGCCATTTCGTCCTTAATTTGCCAGGCAAAGGTGATAACCAATTCGAAAAAGAGATCACCACCAGAATAGCTCTCGCTTGGAAAAAATTTTGGTCACTAAAATTCATAATGAAAGGTAAATACCGATTGAAACACAAAACCCAAATATGAACTTTTTTCAGTCTATATTCGTTTTTTCCCCCTTTTTTCTTTCCTCTTTTTTCCCTCTTTTTTAATTTTTCCCTTCTTTTTTTTCTTATTTTCCCCCTTTTTTAAGTCAAAATTTGCCGTTCCAAAAAATTTGCCGCCCTAGGCACGTGCCTAGTGTGCCTTATGGGTAATACGCCACTGCCCTAAAGTAGCAAACAAGCAGCTAACTGCTGGAAGAGTGTCGGTTCTGGACTGGAAAATTAGAGACTAGTTTATTTGCTCAGTAAAAAGGACCTATCCATAGTTATGTTGAAGGTCTTTTTGTACGGCTGTACGTTCATGTTCGAAACGCTCATTAATGTAGGTGGACAAACTGGGCACTGAATTGAGAAGACAAACTAGCTTATCTTATTAAAACCGTTTTCACTAGGCTTCTTCACAAGCTACAAGCTTAGCTTTTAAATTACATTGCGTATATGCTTAAAAGTTGGAATGATTCCAAGATTCCAACTTTTAGCTTGTAGCATTTACAAAAAACACGAAGAACAGTCAATAAACAATCTGACAAACAAGCCGTTTCGCAAAAAGACCTATAGATAGTCACGTTTAAGGTCTTTTTTTCTCTTAACCTAAGAGCTGATAGATGAAACGTAATTAAGATGACATTGCAGGCAGGTAAGTTCAAGACTTCAAACTGTGAAGCTGCAGACTGCAATCAGGACCAAACATTTTCTCTGAAGGAAGTACCTACAAAATATTAATGAATATGACTCTTGAATTTGAATGAAACGAATTCTTGGAGTTAGGAAACGTTCTTATATATTACTCAATTCAACCAATTTAAGTGGCTTCTTAGGATTAGGAAATTGTAACTCTTCATGCGCTAAAGACAACAGAGGAATTTTATACCTATCGATTCGCAGGAGGAAGTTTATTTCGATTCAAATAAGGTTTACAATTCGAACAACCAAAATTATCACTAATACTATCAAAACTTGTTAACGAGCATGCAGTTTTGAGAACATCCAAAGTACATCTGTTTGTCATAACTTCCCCAACTCAGCATTGACATAGAATGATTGAAAGATAATCTCCGCAACTTACACGTACAATCCGTGCTTTTATATTCTGTACAACTTAACTCAGTCCCTCATGAACGTACAATTGACTAGAAATAGAAAATACTATTGAGTATTGAAAAACAGAATAATCGTCTGTAATCAATCATCGGCAATTTATAATCATTGGCAACGGATTACAGATTTTACGCTATTATATGGGTCTGGTGGAAGCTTCACTGCTCGAAACCTAAAACAGAATATCAAATTACAATTAATATTTTTATAATTCACATCGCATTATTGCTTGGAAAATTTACTTGTAAGTATTTTACGCTCGGATACGCAACATCAATACTGCATTTCACCAAATCTACTAGTAATAAGACAAATTTTTCACTGGACATATTCTGCTTGGATCGATTCAAAGGAATTGTACACTTGTCTAACTACGAACCCATTTTATACATTAGCAAACAGCTCACTTCCCGATCTGCAAACTCAGCGTCAAAAGATACTAATGACACTCTTTTTTTGTCAAAATTGTGTTGGTCCTTGACAATCACGTAGGCTCCGCCCACTTGTATAGCAGAATTGATCGGTCAAAAATGTGTCAAGAAGTCAAAAACGCGTCGGAGTACTTTGATTGGTTGAATGATTGTTAAAATGTCAAAATATAGTATCAAAATTCGCAAAATTGACGCAGGTCAAAATTATGTCAACCCTTGTAGATCGGGTTACCTCTTCCAAATCCTTTGAAGGGTTTCTTTCAGTTTTCAAAATCTTTTTCAATGGCACTGTACTCAGTAGTCAACAATAACAACGCAATTAGCGCATGAGAGATGGGATGCGCACGTAGCGGAGTATGTCGGCTCAGGAAGCGACCCCCCCTTCAGTTCTGTCCCGGAGCACCGGACACCTGGATGCTGCGACGGGAGAGCATCGAAGATTCGTGATTTTGTGTATCCGCAACGGTGCACCGGACACCTGGATGCAGCATGCAGCGGAGTATGTCAAGTGCGGAATACGACCCTTTCGGTTCGGTCCCGGAGCACCAGCCACCTGGATGCTGCGACAGGAGCGTATCGAAAATTCTCGGTTCGAATATCTGCAACGGTGCACCAGACACCTGGATGCAGCCCACAGCAGAGTGCGTGCATCGAAGCAGAATATGTGTCTCTTCAGTTCGTGCCCGGAGCACCAGACACCTGGATGCAGCATACAGCAGAGTATACCAAATCAGACTATATCAGAGCCGCGACTCGACAAGAAGTGCCTCTCGAACGGCCGCCGTTTGAGTTTATTATGTGTATAGCCTGACTGTGGCCGCTTTCACCAGTCGTGACGTAATCTGGAGGGTGTAAAACACAACCCTTCCTGAGAGACCAGTTGCCAGTGACGCAGTCGTGCTACGAGCCGGGTTTCTCTCTGAAATTAAGGGTTCGCAAGCTACGCAAGCGTTTTTTTTTTTTTGCTTTGATACTTGAGACTTTGAGTTGAGAAGGTCAAAAGGTAATAAGGTTTTTCTTCTTTTGCTTTGATATTTGGGAATTTTGAGTTGAGTCAGTTGGAAAAATCCAACAGGCCAAAAGGTTCAAAAGATTTTTTTTTTTGCTTTGATACTTGGAAATTCTGAGTTGAGTTAGTTGAGACTTTCACCATTCTCCCCCCGCCCCCCATGAAAAACTCTTCGGTACGTTCCCTGCTGGAAAGTAAGATTGGACCGGTTTTTATATTTTTTAAAATAAATAGCTGGAATTCTGGGATTTGACGTCTCCCTTTCTCTCTTTCAGAAATATCGTCTCGGGCTTGCCTCCATAGCTGGTTTACCAAAATTATAGAAAAATTATGACAATCTTGAAATTCAGACAATTTTTTCTTTCTGTTGCAGACCTAGATCCTGTGCGTTGCTCTCACTCAGATTTAAAGGAAATCTTTTCCTTTTTTGAGCAACGTTAACGGCTAAACTGAAAAAGATCGCATTGTATCCAGGAATTATCATGTAAGACATGAGTGTACAGTTGGAGTGGTAAGTATTTGAAATTACCCTTTTTATCGAGCCAATTGATACGTTTGGCTTTGAAGAGTTTTCAACTGAGCGTTCCCAAATTAAAGGCCTTACGCGACACGGGGACGCTTGAAGAAAAATCATTAATTTGTCGAAAGTACGCAGAGCTTTTGGTCAAACATTGGCTGTGAGCCTCTGCGGGTGAATATCGAACAAATACATTGTACTGCGTAGCGGTATTCTCGTTCGCCATTCATCGCTTCGAATTTGTTTGAAAGCCGACGGAACACTCTGATTTAGAACAGATTACAACTAGCAACTGTAGTTGAAATGTGAACGATTCGGGTTTCCTTTCGTAAATGAGTTTGAAACAATTATTGTGTTTCAGTTAATTGCGCTTGATACGCCAGTTAATGTTTACTTGATTAATGACTCAGTGTTCAGCGGGTCATACTTTGTAAAGCTGGCAGGAAGATGCAATTTTACGGAACCGAACGAGTCGTTAGTCGAATTTTAGGAACTACAAATGAAATCTCAGGGCCGGTAAATAAAATCTCAAGGCTGGTTGGAGTTGAGAAAAACTGGAAATGGCTAGGGTCGGTGCAAAGCTCCCTAGCCTGTCAGTGGTTACCACTATAGAAATCAAACTTAATTGTCCTCTCAGACTAAGCTTACCAAGGCCTGCTCCATTCGAGCAGTGGCTACGACCAGGGATTGGGAGCGTATCAGATCGGATCGCATGGGAGAAGTTGATGGTCTTTTTTTCGTGCACGAAAGAGCGAATGGAAAGCGAATGAAAGGGAATTCGTTTACCGAGAAGGAATTAAGGAGCGAATGAATCAAGCTAATGAACATTGGAAAGAGCGAATGAGGAGTTTGGTGAAACATTGTTCAGCAGGAGTAAATCAATGAATGAATTAATGAAATTTCTGAAAACCGAGAGCGAATTGATAAAGAGCGAATTCTTAATTCATATAAAATCTTTTAGTTTTATAATTAACTAAGTCCTTATGAGCATGGAAAATCAGCTCTTGAAACGTCCAAAAACTTGGAACACCCAAGTTGAGTAGTCTTTATTTATTTATCAAGTTGATAATGCATCTGCTTCAAAAAATGGACGATCTTATCTGAATTTCTAAATAATGTGGAAGAGCCGAAGGGAGCGAATGAGCGATTGAATTGAATTAGTTTCCTGAAAGAGTGAATGGGATCGGATCGACATGCATACACACTGCCTTAGAGAGTGAATGAGAGCGATTGAATGAATTGTAAGACAACAAAATGAATTGACAGAGCAAATGAATTGTATTACACGTCTTCCAAAGAACCAATCGGATCCTATCAAAATTTATTACAGTTTGAAGATTTAATCGGATCGGATCGTATTCAAAAATAATGCAGTCCCAATCCCTGGCTACGACCTAGAACCCAAACTCGCCTTCCCAGACTTGAGTTCTCCAAGGCTCTTACAAACTCAGTAATTTGATTCGGTGAAACTATTTTCTAAACTGGTTCGTAACTCTTTAACTCTTTAGGCATGACCAAGATGTTTTAGAATTATCTCACATACGACTCTAAAACTTCTTGACACTACGAAGGGTGTCCCAAAAGTTTTGCACAGCGCGCTCTGGCGGCCGCGGTTAGCGGGTTCGTTGTATGCTCATTGTGTAGCTTGGACCTTCAGAAAGACGAGCCTGTATTTGTTTTTGTCGTACGATAATTTGAGAAAATGTCAGACGAGTTAGCGCAACACCCCAACAATTCTTCAGGTCGCGTAACTGCTTCGGAGCAACGTGCATACATTTTGAAACTCTTCGCGGCAAAATCTGTGCCCGAGATTAATCGTGAATTATTTGAAGTTTGTGGTGATAATGTGGTGAACTGTTCCACAATTCAACATTGGTCGAATCTTTTTCGACAGGGTCTTATAAGCATCAAAAACAACCCGAGAAGAGATCGACTTTCAATCGTCATAGGTGACAATCTTCATTTATGATCATATGGAAATTGTGGCCACAAATAAGGTCCCTCCTGGTCGTAGTATCACCACCGAGTATTATAAAGACTTCTTACGCAAAAATTTGGGACTACGGCTTCGAAAAAAACGACCTAGAAAGCTGAAATGCGGAATAATCTTTCTTCACGACAATATACGTCCACATACCACCGATTATCTTATCGAAAATGGCTATGAAACGTTACCACATCCACCGTATAGTCCCGATCTGTGTCCGCCTGATTATGACCTGTTCCCAAAATTAAAAGAATCTCTTCGGGGAGTTCGTTTTTCCATCTTAGGGGACCTGAGTAATGCCGTGGCCCAAAGAATCGTCAAGGTATTGCGCTAACTCATCTGATATTTTTTCGAATTATCGTACGACAAAAACAAATGAGGAGTTATCTGTCAAAAGGGCGTCCGTTCCATAAGAAATACATTGAACGGACGCCCTTTTGACAGATAACTCCTCAAATACAAGTCCGTCTTCCTGAAGGTCCAAGCTACAAAATGAGCATACAACGAACCCGCTAGGTGAATTACCGCGGCCGCCAGAGCGCGCTGTGCAAAACTTTTGGGACACCCCTCGTAATTAAAAAGACGACTTTTTAAGATTCTGTGAGATAGGGCCATATTTGCGTATCGGCCACATAGGTACGTGCCTATAGGGCGGCAGATTTTGGGAGGCGGAAAATTTTCGACACTTATTTTAAATCTATGTATGTATTTATTTAAAAAGAAAAAAAAAACAACGAAAATCTGAGGAAGTGGCAATTTTTATTCTGCCTGAAGGCGCGAGAATGCTAAATCCGGCCTTGTGTGTCAGATATGTATAAAACTCTTTACGGCTCTGTTTTAAGACTCACTGACTCTTCACCACTCGTTTCGGACTTCTCACGACTCCTGCAGACTTTATTAAGACCCTTTACAACTGGGTTAGGACTGTAGAAATTTATTCTTGCAGGTTTGTGACCAATGGATGCTCTTTAAAAGGCTCTTTCAAACGTCTTTATTCGCTAAAACTGTTTATGACTGGCTTAAGGCTTTGTATGAAACTTCCAGAATTATTGAGGATTCTTTCGGACTCTTCCATACTTGATTAGAACTTTTGTAGACTTTTTCACCACACTTTTAAATTCCTTAGAGCTCGGTATCACTTTCCTCAGAACTCGTTTAAGGTATTTAAAAATACGTTTAAAGACACTGTAAGACTTTTCTAGACCCGTTTAAAGTCGCTACGACTCTTGGAGATTCGTTTGTGACTTTCGAGATTCATTCATATATTGGCTTGAAATTCCCTGAAACTTTGAGACTCTAAATCATTTGAGACTGAGCGGGACTTCGCTATTCGTTGAATGCTTTTGATTTCGGCTCTGCTCCCTGAGATAGGGAAGAGCCCCATTGCCTCCCTTGTGTATTAGTGTTGAATTTGGTCAACCATTGTATTAAACCATCGCTTCGGCAATGAAATGGAAATTCTATAGCTATTTCTTATAATTTGCGTTACTCTAGTTAATGATTAAGTAATTTAGAATTCTTTACTCTTATTATCTTCTGTTGGAATTTTCGAATTTTTTCTCCGAAGTTGGCTCTAAGATATTCTCTCAAATTCTCAGCATCTTATTTTTGCATTAGAATCTTCAGTCTAAGGCCTAAAGCTATGGATAATTAGACCCATTTTCAGAGTCATCGTAAAATTTTATAATAATTCTACACTGAGAATACTGCTGATGTACTGATGTATGTACATGTTCTGATATACTGATACAAAAAACCAATAATGATTGATAGGGGACAGACCTTCAGTTGAACTATTTTCTTGCTCTGGGAAGGTGATAATTATTTATTATCTTAATATGAGCGTAGAGTGAACTTTACCATCCCCCCTATTTATCTACTCTCTATTCATTTTATAAGTTATAGGTACATACTTAACAATGTTACCTAATTAAAAACCTGAATATACTAAATTGCTGTTGCATACAAAACAATTTGTCCCTAAACTTGGACAAATGCTATCAACTGATGTTCACAAAGAAAAGGCAGCCGGTAACTTTTTGTTACTCCATTGGGAGCACTCGCTAAATATTAAATCAGAGAACAGGGACTTGGGAATACCTTTTGACTCTAAGCTGACCTTTGTTCCCCATAATTATCAAATAATTAAAAGGGCAAGGTCCTTACTAGGCTTTATATATACAGAAACTCTCAGTCCTAAATCCTAGAAAATTTCGAACTCTCTACTTTTCATTAATTAGATAAAATTTGGAATTTGGATCAATAATATTGCACCCTGCTACAAAAACACTAACTTCATTGGTTGAAAAAGAATCCAAAAAAAATTTCTACATTTCTTATATAAAAGACAATTTTGGTATCATCCCAGTGAGCTAACTTATCGGCTACCAAATACAATCGTTAGGGTCGAAAAGTGACAGTGGTCATTCTCATTACTAATTTTTCAATTTTTATGGTGGACTTGAACCGGCTTGATAAAATCCTGTTAAATGTGCCAAAACATTCAGGCCGCGTTAATAACATATTTTGGTTATTTCTAAACAAAATAAAAATTTATAAAAATTCCACTATTACCAGAAGTATGAGTGTATGTAATGAAATTTGAGTCATTATAAACTTTAGACATCTTAGACCCGAAAGAGAAGGGAGACCCGATGAAAACTAACTTCACGTAAGATAAAATCTTGAACTTCAATTTTTTTCTGTCTTTTTTCTTTTCTAAACTGAATTTTAAAAAATGAATTACTATGTCTGAATAAGTGTGTATGAGTTGATCACTATCTGGCTGAGTAAATATGAAATTGGGCTTATGTATCTTGTATGGATAGTATGTGTGTGTGGGAGTAGGCAGCGAAGAGAAGGGGATGGAAGCTGGTGGTGGTTCGCGCTTGAGCTGTTGGCTCACTTACGTCTTTTACGGTTTCTCTTTCTTCTTTTTTTTCTCTTTTTTTCTGTTTGTATATTTTATACACATTAGTGTTGTAAGACAAAACGATTTTTTGCTTTTTTTATCATTTTGTCAGACGAGCATTTGTTTTTATTTATTTGTTTGTTTGTTTGTTTACGAGCCACTAGCTGCACCAAGGGCTATACGGCTTGGCTGATGGGGATGGATAAATTAATGAAAAGAGGTTTGTATCGTGGAGGAAGGAGATGAGTTTATCTATTGTCACTGGGTTGTTTTGAAGCATGTTTTTCGTTGTTGGTAGTAGTTGATGTTTTTGTTGGTGAGAGTTAAGTGAAGGGCAGTAAAGTATGTGCGACAGTGAGTTCATTTGAGGAGCGGGGGAGAGATGTATGGATTGAGGAGATGCAGGTGAGTGAGGCAAGTATGTCCAATTCTAAGTCGTGCTATTACTATTTCTTCGCGTCGTGATTTCCGGTTGGAGGTGATCCAGGGTATCGGTTTCTCTTTTATTGCACGGAGTTTGTTGTTGGATTCTTTATGCCAAGATTGGTGCCAAGAGGAAAGGATTTTTGATCGGTAGGTGATTGCAAGGAGAGTCTTCGTATTTTTTTTTCACGATTGTGTTATGCCTGGATATAATTTATTATTTTGTCATTTTGTCTCCCTTTTTTTCATGTCGCTTAGCATAATTTTTCATCAATTATTATGTCGTTTGGCATAGCTCATCATTTAATCGTTGAAGAATGTTATAACATGATTTTTTTGTCATTGGATTCATTTTTTTGTTATGTCATTGACGAAACAGTCCTGACAAAAAACGGATTAAGATTTTGTCATATGGCAAAATTTTGAAAATTCAATCATCATTTCGTCATTTTGCGATTTTGTTTTGTTATATATCTAACGAGATGGTATTGCCTTATTAGCTGAAAGGAGTATTGATTTGGAAAACATTTTAAATGGAATAGAAGAGATTTTGAGTATAGAATATCGTATGAAAATAAATAAAAATAAAACTAAAGTAATGGTATGCAATCAATGCGAACATGACAGCTTAAATAACAATATTGGACCAGAAAATATTGATGGAATCAGCGAATTTTGCATTTAAGGAGTAAAATAACAAAAGATGGAAGGAGTAAAAGGGATATTAGTAGTAGAATAGCACAAACCAGATTAGCATTTTATCGAAAAAATAATCTTTTCAGATCAAAAATAAATCTGGAAAACGCAAAATTGTTCTTGAAAACTTATGTCTGGAGTGTAGCCTTGTATATATGTGAAACTCGGATCATATAGGAGAACCAGAGAAGAGAAGGGTCGAAGTTTTTGAGATGTGGTGCTATGCCGGATACTTCATCAGATGGACGGACAAGGTAAGAAATGAAGTACTAAACAGAGTAGGAGGTAAAAACGGATATTTGGAATTGTCTGAAGAGAAGGAGGGATAAACTAATAGGGCATAATTTGAGGCACCCAGGAATAATATTACTGCTGCTAGAAGGAAGAGTGGAAGGAACGAATTGGGTAGGTCGACAAAAATTCCAGTATTTTCACCAGATAATCAAGGATGTCAAATGTTTGTGTTATCACGAAATGAAAGAACATGCAAAATATAGGGGGAAATGGAGAGCTGCATCAAACCGGTCGTAAGACTGATAACCTTATCATCATCATATATCTAACAACTCTGATACATTATGCTGTTTTCCTGTTGTAATATGTTATACCTCAACTGCTTTCCTGCCTCGAATTAGGCTTGCCAGTAGGCGAGGGGGGGTAAAATATTGTGTAGTAAATGAATAAATTAATTTCAGAAGATATGCAGAAAATGTTGAAGAATATTCTCAAAAAAAGAGGATAATCTGAATTTGCTGAGAATATTCTCAAAAATATTATGCTCGACCATTTCCCAATTCTGCTTTTGTCCATTTTCCATTTTCGATACGTAGGTTTTCCGAGGCTTTGTCGTTTTGTGACTTATGACAGCTATGACGTTGCGGTTAGGACATTCCAAAAACTGAGTATATTAAGGTGGCATTTCTTTTTTTGTTATACTTTTTTTCTTCTTTTTTTCCTCCATAATACTTGGTTTATGGGTAGTAGGCAATATTCCATAAGCTTACAGAGCAGGAGCTTCAAGATTTAGGAAGATGAACGACTGATGTCCGCGACGATAAACATCTTGTTCGTTCCGAGCGCACTGATATGCAGGACTACGAGCCAAACAGCTTCAAAAATTTCTTTCTTCAGGGAAGTATTGAAAATTGTGCTATCACATGGGCCAATGACTACAATCTGGCACCTGGATCGTGTTCCGGGATCAAAACTATACCAGTGTTGAAAAATGTATAATTCACGTATTTTTGCGTCAGTCGAAAATTGACTACTACGTCGATAGACTGAAAACCCTGGTAACCGAATTTTGCGCCAACCCCTCTGGAAATGTGAAGTCACCGACAGCAAATTGTATTTCTTAACATATATGTATTTCCAATCGTTCTCAATAATAATAACATTTCATCAGGAAATCCACGACGATGGACACCTCTCCCTGTTTTTTTTTTTTTTCATTCAAAAGATGGTAATTGCCCTGTCTGATGGATGAGGTTGGTCGAGTTTGTTGTGGATGTTATTGTGTAACCCAAAATAACCCCCCTGCTTCCAACAAAAAAATGAAATAAAATTCGGAAGTTAGGGTTCAAAATTTGCTGGTAACAAAATATTTTCAGTTTTTTAAGAATGACCTGGCTGTGGCATTGTGGGACCTGGTGTTGAGTTCCCCAGTATGGGATTTCTTTCTGTCGATGGTTCTTACCCTCGCGCAGATCAGCCGGCCGGTTTTATAGTCCACTAAGCGAAAATTCACCGATACTGCCAACCAGGCTTCCAGCGTGCCAGTCTTTTTTGTCTCAAGTGACCAGTCTGCTTGAACGGGGCTCTAGCGAGAGTAAAAGAGTAAAGTATTTGTACCACGGAGTTTAACTCCAAAAAGTAGCCGCCTTTGACTAAAACACAAGGTTAATATCACTATCTATATTCACGTGTACAAAATCTAGCGGTACCTAACATAATATCTCGACGATACGATGTATAACTGCGTCTGCATCCGAGTTCATCTATGAGCTTGGGAGAGACGCCACTGGCATTAGTGTGGTGGGACGTATGGCGATGCACGCATGCCAAAGTGGCCCCTAAGACTCCGCACCTCCAGCCCCGGAAACTACCCTTTTGAGTATCGTATCATTGGCCGGAGGAACCATCAGTGGCCAGAGGGACATGCCACAAGCATTATGGCTGACTATACAGATGTGTGATGCGAAAAGGATGTAACAAAATCATATTATGCTAAACGACAATACTATCGCATAATATCTCACTTGTTGACCTTCTCGTTACTTTGTCGTTTAACTATATACAAAAAATGCAGAAACCCCTATTGTTTTACAACTAACTTGCAGAACTTCTTTTTTCGCCATTTTCACAATCTTCAGTCGATGGAATTCAACATTACCACAAAATGGGCTCTTTTGAACAGTAACTATTTTCCGTCAGGTCTAAACGGCGAACTACATCGCAAATTTAGTCTCGTTTCTTCTCATTCAGAAAGTCAACCATGACAACGTTTTCTATTTTTCGCCGTACATTGTGGACTATATTGCTCGGAAGTTGGTTTCTCGTTGCACTTTCGAAAATTGAGCGTCTGTATAATGGAAATTCAAGCTTTTCGGTTTGGCCGGACTTTAAAAGGGCATATACGTATAGTATAAACTCCGGAAGGAGGCATCAGCTCCTTCGTCCTTTTGTATTTCCATTTTCCTGATAAAGTTGAAAAGCGACGACGGTAACCCAGCGAGGTACCCCGCGGAAAACGAAGTAACGGGGCGACGCGACGCCGCGGACGAGGAAGGAAAATGAGGCAACAAACGCGGCCACCGCGGACGCGGCCACCGCGGACGCGGTGGGGTCGCGGTCCGTGAAATTCCGTATACCTGTTGAAACATGCAAGAAGTTTGTCGTGATGACTTTTTCCGTTTACTCGTCGAGCGTGATCAATAATCACACGCGACTGTGGATGAAAAAAATGGCGCAGAAGAAGCGAGACGGCGGGAAAACGAGGCGAGAGAGAAAACGAAAAGCCCAGAGAATTACGGGGCGCTTCTGACCTTCGTTTCGCCAGCCGCACCAATTCGCCTGACGATTACCTCTTGTTTTATCTTGCTCGGTTGTCACTTGTCAGTTGTGCACCCAATCAAAATGACCGTCGAATGAACTCGCTTTCAACTGTTGGTCTTTTCGCAGATTTTAAATTGCACACTACACTTCTAGAGAAAATGATTTCTCATTAAATTTTGCACAAAAATAATACTTTAACCATTTTCTTGTAACTGGCCACGAAATGCCCTAAATCTGGGGTTCAAAGTGATCCTATTGTCCCATACATTATTATTGTTTTATTATTATCGAGCCACGGAACTACACACTCGGGCTATGGACTCGAAAAAGGTTGTCTGTATGTCGCAGAAGTATCCAGCAGCGGAAAAGTAGGCGGGGGTGTTGTTTATGTGCTTGTGGGTGTTGGAGCGGGCCAAAATTCGACTGTAAGGAACGTAGTGAGAGTTACGAAGGCAGGTGAGGGAGGGACACGAGAAGAGGTGGTCCACGGTGAGAGGGTCTTCATCATCATAGCGTGGGCCGTTGAGGGGATAAAGGTTAATAAGAAGATGCGTATGTGGGAGGCGTGTATGTCCAATCCCTAGGGGGGTGATGATGATAACTTCCTCGCGGCGGAAGGAACGTTGACCATGGGATAGGTGTCTTGATTTGTGCGAGCGCTTGTTGTGCTGAGAGGCTCGATGCCACCACTCTTCGAACCACTTACGCAAAATGATCTGGCGAATGACGGAAGTGAGATCTGTTGAGATAGGGAGGTGACGAGTAATATATGGAAGCTGCGCAGCTTGCTGTGCTGCTTGATCAACTGCCTCATTTCCTGGGATACCAATATGGCTTGGGATCCAGATGAGTGAAATTCTTTTGGTGGTGAAGGAAATGAGATGGAGAATGAGATGGATGCGTTGGACAAGAGCGTGCGTTGAAAGGCGATCAGAAATAGACCTGAAGGAGGAAATTGAATCTGAGAGGACCAGATAGTGGGTGGGGCCGAGTGGGTCTTCGAACGAGGAGATTGTGACTAGGCACTGTGGGATAGCATGGAGTTCGGCTGTGTAGATGGAAACTATGTTTTTATGTCGGAAGGAGTGTAGCAGACAATCTATGGAGTAAGCGGTGCGTCGGTTGTACTTTGAACCATCAGTGCAGTGAAGCATAGGATACGGTCAGGAAAGCGGTCCAGAATTTCTTGCAAATGTGTCCGATAAACTTTGAGAGGAGGGGTGTAGATTTTTTAGAGAATTCTGTAAGTTCAAAATTGCATGGGGGAAGGTTCAACAACCAGAGGAGGGGGGGGGGGTGATGTATGGATTGTTGGTAGTGAGTTGTAGGACTAATACAGGCCTTTTAAGGAAGACGATGCAATTTTCTCCGATTTTTTTTATCTCATCGACTCGAAGAAACAGATTTCTGAATTCGTATCCGTCTATCCTTACCTATCCATTCCGGGAATATTTCCCCCACTTTCCTCCCCTCCTGTCCTCAGATATCAGTAGGTATTTCAAATTTGTGTTTTCTGTTTTTCATTCACCTATGTAAAGTGCTTAGGTTTCTTTAGACGGTCATATTTAGAACTATAGGTTTGTGTGTGTGTGTGTGTGTGTGTGTGAGAGAGAGAGAGAGAGAGAGAGAGAGAGAGAGAGAGAGAGTGCTTCCCACTCAATTTTTCACGCTGAGTTCAAATTCGTTCTTCAAATTTGGCAGTGTCGCTTCACAATGGTGGCCAAATTGATCAAAAAATGTCTCTAGCTCAGTTTTGGCGACGGATTTGAATTTGTCACGATAAATTGAGTAATTAGCACCATTCTCGAGGCCGAAGCTCTCCGAAAATGTTTCGCCCTAAAAATCACACGATAGAAAAATTTTCAAAATTGGAAAAAAATCAAAAATTTCAAGTTCACGACTGTCTTCCAGATACAATAGTCGTATTTGTGAACGAATACAAATACAAATACAGTAAATCTATTTGTAAACAGATACATACTATAGATGAGGAGCGATATTCTAAAACGGCCTCTATCCAATTTTATATTTTCTTCACGGGGAAAGAAAAAATATCACTATCAAGTTCGGGCGTTTTCAATAAATATTTTGATAAACAATGAAAAAAATTTACAGTAACTTTTTAAATAGTATAATATATAAGAGCATTATTCAAAGTTATGCAAATTTTATATTGTCTTCATGGAATGTAATATATGATCCCTATAAATTGACGATTAATTAAAGAATTCAATAGTACCAGGATTTTTCCAAAGTCCGGGGATTATTCGTTATTTAGTAGAAAATTATTATAATCTTTTTAAAATGAGATGTGAATAATTTGTCATCAAATTTGAGGTTATAATTGCGATCCTGTAGAAGGAATAAAATTTACTGTTTTGGTAGGGTAAGCAATTTTTTAAGGGGGGGGATTTTAAACTAGATTTTTTTCAGGGAGAAAGGTCGGAAGATTGAAGTACTTTTTTTAGAGTCGCCCAATATTATGAGACAGAACTATTGGGGGTGAAATTGTTCTTGAGGGAGGGGTACATGTAGCTTTTTCTGGGGGAAGGAACGGGTAAACATTTTTCGGGAGGTAATTTTTTCTTGTATTTCTCTGGACGGGGGGGGGAAAAAGAATATTATTTTTTGGGGTCCTCCTCCTCTTATGACACGCTGCGCCACTGACGCGGATTGTTCTTCAACTAGGTAAGTATGCTCATCCCGGCACTAAGTAACGGCGAAAACTAGGTACCTATCCACAATAAACATTTTTATCCCCCCCCCCCCCCAAAAAAAAAAAAGAAGTATGGAGTAGTCATTCATTCTACATGGTGTATTCTATGCGTAGAATAAAAAAATGTGCGCCAGTTTTTCCTATGGTACAACCCTGATGCGAAAAGATCGAGAAAGGATTCAGTGATACCAATATAAAGTTTCAAAACATGTATAATAATCTCTAATCTTACTGGGGTCTCTTTTTTCTAATTTTCTCTCAACCCGAGCCCTGGAATCCGCCCTTTCGAGCTTTACTTCAGAGACGTCGGGGAGGCTGTTAGGGCTGTTTTAGCCATCTTCTCTTCCGGCCAAAAAACCGGCCTAGGTCGAAATCTGGCGAGTTACTACTACGTAGGCTCGAACCCAGGACCTCCGGATTCCAAGACCAACGCGCTATCCACTCGGCCAACCAGACCCCTTACTGGGGTAATTAGAAAGTAAATAAAGTTTTTCCGCTTTTCCCGGAGGGGGGGGGCACTGCGTCAGGGGAGGACAACGCCCCTTGGCCCCACTTTGGCTACGGGTCCGATTTCATTATTTGCGTGATTAATGTTAGTGAATACCGATTACTGAATAATGAATGACTACTCGTTATTCATACTTACTAATAACGAATAAACTATTCGTTATTCATGCGCTTATGAATAACGAATAAAATATTCATTATTCATGAATAACGAATAAAGGTTGCGTTATTCATTATTCAATATTCGAGTATTATTTTGCCCAACTCTGATTCCCATATTACACTTACATGTCACGGTTGATAGTCGGGTTGCCTAGTAGAACACTTACAGGAATTTATCTCGTTGAAATATTGAATGTACCTTGTACAGGAGACACGCATGACAGTCGCGAAGTGGGGAATCTCCTGGATAGAGGCCGTTTTAAAACAACAGTTTTGAATGATGAGATTTTGTTCGGCACAAAATTAGACACACTGTGCCTTTCAGGAGACTCTAATTCATAAAACTCTCAAGATAACGTCGACTCCTCTATTGTGATGAAAATATGTGGACAGAGGCCGTTTTGGAACAACTTTTTTCTTCTTTTTGCGAGTCTATTTTGGCTTTTTACATGCGTTAGATTCGCGATATCGTGATTTTGCTCGGCCAGAATGTGCATTACTAGATTCCTCACCAGATGGCGCTATAAAACGATTTTTCCAAAAAAAAAAAAATGAACAGAGGCCGTTTTGGAATATCGCTCCTCAGATACAGTATTTAGTAGTTGTATTCGAATACTGTATATAGTTACGAATACAAAATGTATTTAGATTCTGCCCACCACTGGTGTAGTACTCTGCATCACACGGGAAAAAGAAAAAAGAAAAAAGAAAATTGCTATAAAGTCGTTAATTGACATCTCACCTTTACGCTGCATCCCATAGAGCGCGTTTTCATTTTCATCGTTAAATTTTTTGTTTTTATTTTTTCAGTCAGAAATAATTGAAATGGAAACGCGCTCTATGTGGTGCTGCGTAAATCTGCGAATTAAAATATTTACTTATTTTTTCAGTTGGAATTTCAATTTTCAAAAAAGTCCTACAAATTTTATTCTATCCATGAAAATGTGTATCAAGTTCTTTTCCCTTTTTTTTTTGACCTTTAAGGCAGGATAAAAAATTTTTACCTTATGTATTTGGTTTAAAAAAAAATAGAAAAAAAAAAAAAAATAAATTTTGTACACCAGGAAAAGGCAAGATGCCGGCGGCCATGTAACTACCTTGAACGTTTCAACCTTTCAACGATGATAATCAATGTAGAATGACGCCTATACGTAGACCTTGATTCAAAGGTTCAAAACGGAATTATTCGTTTACACATGGTCGCTCAAGAGAAACGGAAACTGAATGTTCTGTTTATCTGTTTCATTTCCGATAAGGGATAATGTAAACGAAATATTCCGTTTTGAACCTGCTTGAATCAGTGATTCATGGTTGATGCAACCCTCCTGCTTAGTTGTAGTATCAATGACTCATAGGTTCAAGCATCAACCTGCTTTCGCTCACGAATGATACGTTGAATGTTGTATGGTGTTGGATTTGGATTTTCGGGATTATTTTGTATTGCGATTTTCTGAAGTTGTTTCGGCTGTATTAATTAGTTTTTGTAGACTATGTTGTATTACGATTCATTGTGTCGTGAAAAGTTCGGTTTTCTAATTCCGATATTCGATTTTGATTCTGTGCCGGCTATTACTGAAGAATTTAGTGTCGTAAATTTCGGTTTTTCGAATTCGATGTTTTGATCGCGCATTTTATTACGGCGCTGAAAGTTGCTGATGCGAAAGCGAGTAGTGATTTAGCTGCTGAAGCGAAGATGAAGGACATCGAGGCCGTACGAAAATTTTGAAAAAAGTAAAGAGCTGAAGGTCTGTATTTCAGTTTTTTGTCAAATTATGAAGAATTCATGAAATATTGAAAAATATATCAATGCTTAGGAAATTACCTCAATTAGGTGCCATGAAATACGAGAGTCATACATGCCCACCTTTAAAATTCAAGGGCATATGTACCATCGAGTGGGTAGTTTGCTGCCTCCGCTGGAAGAAATTCATAAATTTCTGTAGATTTGTTTTAATATACAATCGCTTTCGAGCGGTGGTTAGTTTTTTATTGTGCACGCAGTGTACTTGCGCATGGTAAATGGTTGACCCAAAAGTTCGAATTGTAAGGGTAACGCCATTTTTAGCTGAGCCTATTGCAATTGCTTTTTTTCTGTTCCAGTATGCTCCTTGATCTTGATATTCTAAAATAGACATAATTGGGCCCTGTTTACTTTTCGTTGAATTGTTATCAGTATATCAATTCATTTTCATTGAAACGTGTGATAATTTTTTCAAAATTCGTTCTATGTAATTTATGAATTATGGCAAACAGATACTTCGAATGTTCACAAAACTGCTTGTTTGGCGTTGTTCGTTTTATATTTTGGATTTTACTTTACGACGAAGGGGATTTAGAGGAGGTAAAAGATATGCTGTCTAGGAAAGAGATGCGAGAATCGTCGGCTACGAGCAGAGCTGGGCGTTATTCGAATAAGTCGTTATTCGAATAATAAAAATGATCATGAATAAAAGTTCAATCATTATTCGTTATTCATTATTCGTAAACACGTAAAATTTATTATTCATCAATCATTATTCAGTAAAATGAAGATGTGAATAATATTCGTCAATCATTGTTATTCGTTATTTATCGCGGACGCACCTAACAAAACAAAAAATTTAACGAGGATCAGTGGCGTAGCCAGAATTTTTCCAAAAGAGACCCGGGCAAAATAAGATTTTCAAAGGAGAAAAAGTCGAAAATTGAAGTATTTTCTGAAAATTGCTAATATTAGAGGACTATGTAAAAATACTGGGAGGAGGGTAAATAGTTTTTGGAGAGGGGTATTTTTTTGGGGAGAAATATATATTTTTTGGGGAGGGTAATTTTTAGGGGAGGGGATATTTTTGTTTTTTTGGTGGGGTAAAATTATTTTTGGGGAGAGGGGTATTTCTCCATGGGTATTTTTTGGGGTGGGGGGGTGGGGGTAAAACATTTTCTTATTAGAAGCGGGGTGTAAAAATATATATTTTTTAGAATTTTTTTTTGGGGGGTGGGGGGAGGTTAAAAATATTTTTTGTTGGGGTAAAAATATTTTTGTAGGGGATAAAAATATTTTGGTGAGGGATAAAAATATTTCTTGGTGGGGGAATATTTTTTCTCCTTTATCTTACTGGAGTAATTAGAAAGTAAATAAAGTTTTTCTGATTTTCTCGAAGGGGGAGGGCAAATGACTGCGCCAGGGGAGGGCAACGCCTCCTGGTCCCACTTTGGCTACGAGTCTGATTTCATTGTTCGCGTGATTTGAATACTGATTACTGAATAATGAATGACCAGTCGTTATTCATACGTACGACTAACGAATAAACTATTCATTATTCGTTATTCATGCGCTTTTATGAATAAGGAATAAAATATTCATTATTCATGAATACCGAATAAAGGTTGCGTTATTCATTATTCATTATTCGAATATTATTCTGCCCAACTCTGGCTACGAGTGGTGTTGGTGTTTAGTATTATCTTTCGAGCATACAGTAATATGGTCGAAGTTCTATGTTCACAGCCAGTTACCAGTTAGTAGCGAGAAGCGAACAATTATTGATGTAGCATGTAAAGACGTTATCAGTAAATCAGTATGTTGAAGGGAACATTGGTTGTACCGATGTCTTGACATCCTATTAACCTATAAGCGTGTAACATTATTCAGACAAATCAGTCATAGGACGTATGGGTAATTATTATCAAGCGAACAGAGAATCTGCTAGCGTGAATATTACGTTGTTTTCATTCCCTTAGCAGTGGATAAATGCCTGCCAATCACTTGATGTTTTTAGGGTCGGCTAGGATTAGTGTTGGTGTTTTATCTGTTGATGAATTGCTCTTTCTGCAGCTTCGCAGTTTAAAGCCTTTTGAACTTGCCATGTTTGTTAGTGTGTGTGTGTAGTGTCATCCCAATTACCTTTCATCTATCAGCTCTTATGTTCGGGAACAAAAGACCTTAGACATGATTACTAATAGGTATTTTTCCTGGTATCTTTTCCAGTGACTACCAATAAGAGATTGGTAGGCTAGTCTCTAATTGGGCGCTGTTAAGCTTAACAGAACCAATCGACAAAACTTGTTCTTTGAGAACACGTGATTCGAAGTTCAAGAGCCATGTAGAAACTATGTTACATAGCGTTTACTGATGAGCTTTTTTCAATGTGAGTACAAATTTTTTAATCGGGTGCCCCATTTTGAAAAATTCTACTTTTTACGCTCTTTCCAACGATACTATAATAACTAAACTCGCATTCTCAAACTTTAACATTCTTTAGAATTCATCACCACCGTCTCCGATGGTTTGGAATTTATTACGAGAAAAGACTGACTTGTAAGAATGGTGCATGCCCATACTCTTATATGTCCAGTTGAGTATAATAACCAGTTTCTTGTATCCGGTGGAAAGGGATGAACTAAATTTTCAAAAAAACAAGTTTCAGCAAGCAGAATGAGTAGTATTGGAATTTCTCGTTTGGGGCAGCAAACTAAATGAAGGGGAATGCTTCTGCGATGACTCTTTCTTCGAGAATCTGTATTTTCGTATAAATCGTCCTTCAAACGTCTCACAAACATCTTTTGTATCCTGCATACCTGTACTTCCTGTCTTTTCTAAACACATTCTTCTTCTTCTTCTTTTTCTTACTCACATGTCTCACTCTCCTTTTTTCTCCCATGATCAGTCAGGTACGACATTCAGTCAGTTCAGTTACAGTTTGGTTTCAGATTATGTTGATCACTAACGTAGACCTTTTTTTTTTTTTTTTTTTTTTACTATCGATTGATCGATATACGCGCTTTCTCCACATTCTCGTTTCTGTGATTTCGAATACATCTTTTCGGCGCAGGCTAAACACTTCTGTCGTACAAAGCCCCCCCTCCCCCCACAAAAAACAACGTACTTTCATTTGCACTTCCTAGTTACAGCTCTGGTTGGACTTGTTGTTAGGCTTTTTCTACCCCTTAAGATGTCGAATATGCAATCCTTCATTATTAAACTTTCAGATACTTAATTATTCCTAACATCCTTCCACCTTACCCCTTCCAGATTAGGGTATACTCATGTGCGCAAATATGAGTGCTTGGGCGATAAGGTTCCAATCTGCATTTGCAGGGACGAATGGAATTTGCGTCATGTTAAATCGTAAGTATGCCGTGAATGCGTTGCCACGCTACTCATCGTTAGTCCACCGAACTAACCATTTGAAAATTCATTTTTCAAGAATGACGCCTGTTCACTACAATTTTTTTTCGTTTTGTTTTTCCGAATGACGTGCGAAACTTTTACCTCGCGCTTTTCAAATTGTCACCAGGCGTGAAATGTTATTCTTCGAACTAGTGCCCGATCGTTGTACCCTTTTATCGGGAATAATGTATGCGATGACAATAATAAAAAGGGGGAACAATGACCTCAGTAGTTATGAAGTGTTACCTTTAACAGAATACTGAAACAAAAAAGGCTGGTTAGTATATCTAGATTTTCGTTTAATTATGAATTTGGCGGGTGAAATACTGTGTTTTTTCAAGCCTGTACTAATGATTTATGTACATTATTAAAACGTAACGCGTTATTATAGGACGATATAGTGCGTACAGTGTTTTTTCTAAATTTCGTTAATGGTACGTCACTTATTATGTAGCGGAGGAAAATAATAGAATTTGGATGGATGGTAATTATACCCTAGGACTAAATCTTACTGGGCTTCCCCTCAATTTCCCGTACATACGCATTTCTCGATAACCTAAAGTCGGCCTCAAAACCAAAGTTGCTTCGACCTGGTTCCATCTCCGCAGCAAATTTAAATTTGACTTCGAGTCCTGCTAAAATTCCCGAAATTGGTTTCGACTCGGGTAATACCTTTTCCTGGACTTCAGCTCCGATGGATCATTTTTTTCCAGGTCCAGCTCCGACAAATAATTTATGTCGGATTCCGGCTTTCGCTTCAGCTTTGGTATAGAATTCTTGATAGCTTCGGCTCAGACCCCGGCGCGACACAAAATGTGGTTTTCTTCTGGCTCCAGTCGTTTTTAGGAGGAGGAAGAATGTGTGAAGTGGTTGAGAAAAACGATAGGGTTTAAGGGGAGAGGAGGGAAAGGAAGGAGATTGAAAGGCTGGAGCCAAAGTCAAAGCCAGAGATTAGCCTCTATTTTTATTTATTTATTTTTATTTTACGGCATATTGGTTAACAAAGTCTTATATTTAATTCCCCCAATACTGGCCCGTTTCTGGGCCCCTTCCATCTTTTCCTCTCTCGTGCTTCTTTTTCCCGAGTTGTCTCCACTCCTGAACTATCTCGTCTCTCCATCCTGCTAGTGGTCATCCCCTGTTGCGCTTCCCTTCCCTTGGTATCCAGTTCAAAATATTCCTCTCCCATCTGTCCTCTTGCCTAGTTACATGTCCCGCATATTTTGCTTTGAAATTTTTGATCGTGTATGCTATGTCTTTTAGTCCTGATTTTGGTTTTGTCCAGCTTTTTGATTCCAAAGATATTTCTTTCCATTGCTCTTTGAGTGGATTGAATTGTTTCCACACTGGCTTTTGTTGCCGCCCATGTTTGACATCCGTATGCTAGTGATGGTAAGATACAACTCTCCCAGATTTTGAATTTCAGTTTCTTTGCTATTTTCCCTTTGTAGAATTCTTTTTTGGCCCAATAGTTTTTCCACCCTTCCTTTATTTTGTGGATATTTCTTTTTTGTTCCTATTTTGAAATGAAATTGTTTGTCCCAAATATTCAATTTCTTTTACTGTTTGTATTATCATTCCTTCAATTTTGGACTCCCCCCCCCATTTCCTAGTTTGTTATAATTTTGTTTATGAGATCGTTTGCCATATTTTGGAGCTCCTTTTTACTTTCCGCTATAATTACAATAGCATCCGCAAATCGTTTCAGCCTGTCCCCATCTATTTTTACTCCCCGTTGTTCCCAGTTTTGGTTCCTAAAAATCTGTTCTACGATGCAACTGAATAAGTTCGGGAATAGTGGATATCCTTGACGTACTCCCCTTTGAATTGCAAATTCTCGTCTTTGTCTTTTTTTACGTTGGCTTTTGCATTTTCGTACATTGTTTGACTATATTTATCCATTTTGCTTTAGCCCCCTGTTTTCTCATAGCTTTCCATAAAAAGTTGTGGTGAACTGAATCAGAGGCTTTGTTAAAGTCGATAGACATAAGATGCCCTTCCCGATGGTATTCATTGTCATTTTCAATTAAATGATTAACTATGAAGATTTGGTCTGTTATTGAGTAATTTTTGCGGAAGCCCGCTTGTTCTCGGCTCTGATTTGTATCTAGTTGATTGTATAAACGATTATATTGACAATGGTCGAAAAAAGCTTACTCAAACTTTGTATTAAACTTTATTGGTCTGTAATTTGCTATGCTTTTTCTATCTTCTTTTTTATGAAGTAAAATTATTTCCCCTGTCTCCCATTATTTTAGTATCTCTTCTTTTTCTACTATTTGATTGAATAGTTCCGTTAGTGGAGTGATTAATATTTCCGTGAGTATTTTCAGCGTTTCATTAATGATTTTATCGGGGCCTGGAGCTTTATTACTTTTCAGTTTGCTAAGAGCGTATTCTACCTCTATTTTTATTATTTTGGGTACGTCTTCTTCGTTTTGTTGGTTCTCCCCTTCTTTCTCTTTTATGTTTTCTTTGCCGTATAGTTTTTCATAGAACTGCGTAGCTGCTTCCATAATTTGCTTCCTGTCCCTAATTTCCTCCCCTTGGTTGTTTTTTACTCAATACCAACCTTCTCCCTTTGCTCAGTTCTTTTGCTGCCATTTTTATAGATCCATTGTCTGTCAAACTGATTTCCACTTTCACTGCATCAAATGTTCTTATGTCTTTACGAATTTGTTGTCTGGCTAATTTCTTCAATTCTGTCAATTTTATTTTGTCCGTTGGTGCAAAAATTTTTTCTTTTGCAGTTACTCTCTTTCTTCGATTACCTTTGTGATGTTTTCTGTTAGTTTATCATCCGCTATTTCTTTTTCTCTAACCATCCAATATTCGTTGTTACCTTCTTTAATTGCTTCTTCTATGATATTATATATATTTTTTTACACTGAGTTTCCATTTTTTTTGGCTTTATTCAATAATTTGTTTCACTCTTTCCCGATATTTGTCGTGCCTGGGCACGGGAATAATTTTTATTGCAAACTTCTCTTTTTTCTTTTAATTGTTCTATTTATCTTTGCTCGTGATATTTTATAGTCGGATGAAAAGTTGAAATTAGTCAATATGGAAACGTCATGTATTATCTTCATATCATTTGTTAAAGATATGGTCTATTTCGTTTTTCGTTTCTAGTTTTTTGATCGGGGCATATCCATGTGAATTTTCCAGCTTTTTTTTTTTTTTTTTTTTTTTTTTTTTTTTTTTTAGGAAGTATTTTCTATTTTAAGATTTTGCTGGGATGCAAATTCTATTAATCAAGAGGTTGATTTTCTGTTATTTCAATTTTGTTCCAATTAGGTACGGCATTATTTATGCCTGAATGAGGAATTATTGGGTCACTAGGTCCTTTTTTGGAGTTCTTTTCCTCTCTTCCTTACCCCTTGGCTCCATACGGAGCTGATCATTAATTATTCCAATTTCAAAATCAGCTTTTCGAGGAGCTCATGAGGTAATGAAGAGGTAGGAAAGAAGAAAGTCCGAGAATTAACTCAGGGGCTCCAGAAAAAAAAATCTTATTTGAATACAAAGAACGTGAAAATTGGAATACATAATTGAAGGTCAGCCCCCATTTAGCCCAAAATGTAAGGGGAGATGGAAAATTACTCCAAAAATTAACTTAAGATCCAAAAAAATACCTATGTAGACCAAATAATTTAGAAATTGCTAAAATGAAGGGAAAGTGGGTTGTCCTGATGTTAAAAATAAAAAAAAATGTAGAATCGTGTTGTTGCCACATTTACAATCCGTTCACTGGTTTTAGCACAACAAGCCCTGTCATCTTACTTTTTGGACGTTTAGTTTGATTCGTTGGGTGGCAAATTCTACAGGGAAGGCAATCTATAAGTAGTAAATTGATAGGATAAATTCCTCAATCGGAAAAGTTGGAACAAAATTAAATTAATTGAAAATTAGCTCATCTTATAGCCCAAAAAAGGAAAGAGAGGGGGAAATGGACCCCAGTAATCGATTCTGTGACCATGAAAACATCAATTTAAGAAAGAAAATACTTTTTGGACTCATATGATGCCCTCCTCCCTTAACTAAAGCTCAAATTCTAAAAATCACTGAAAATTATCATTAAAAATTCAACCTACTTGTTTTACTCAAACTTAGCAGAAAAAATATTTCTCACATATCGGGGGGGGGGGGGGGTTAAACCAACTGAAAATCAAAGGTTTAAAAATAGGAATATTCCTGATGTATAATACACTAGCGGTAAATTGTGGAATCCTTCATTCAGTGAAATACCGCGGCATTATGTTAATTGTCGGATACGCAGTGTGAAAACCGTTAATTTATAAAATGACTCACAAAAGGCGAGTTAGTATATAAAGTGTCTAAACCCACTTCGGCGATGCAGGGTGTCACTTTTGGGATGACCCCCCGCCTCCATCAACCCGGTAAATTGGCAACCTACCTTGACAATATGTAGATATGTTTGCATACTCTTACTTTTGAAGGGACTGGGTTATGGTTAAATTTTGAAAAGTTTTCTATCTTTGAAATTTATTTTTATTCTCACCACTGGAGATTTAAAAAATGGTACCAGTAGGTAATAGTGGAGGTCATTTGTGGTAACCACCGGGGGAAAATGGTCGGAATCCGTCCCACAGAGTGTTCATAAAATCAATTTTAGTACAAGTTATATCAGAAAATTTTTACATTTTTTCAGTTCCCCGTGAGACTTGCCCTCTTAAGTTACCGTTTTCTTATTTGCAATAGATTGTACACCAAATTCCACATAAAAAAGATCATTAGATCATTAGCAATTTTCTTGTATCTTGATTAGAACTGCTCAAATTGGAGTTCAAGGTATCCCCGTTAAGAATTATTACTTTTTACCACAGATGCACAGATCTTATGAAGATAATAATCATCTTCTTCAGCTACTGTACCACTTCACTTGTTATATCGTTTATGGGGCGTATTCACCTCCCTCCTTTCATCTGCTTACCCCATATTTGAAATTGAGGCCCATGCAGTGAGGGAGAAGGTCCTAGTATTTTGTAGAGTTTAATATGAGTATCTAATAATTGGTCCCAAAGGTCTCTAAATTCGGTTTTGGTTACACTTTGGCCATATTCCGACATTTCGACTTCTTTTCAATGCTCACACTTACTTTTCCGACTCGTGAACCTCTCATTTCGTTTTATGTTTCGATTTTAAATTTAAATTGTCCATTTTATTGAAAGTTTGTTATTACTTATACAGTTCACCAGACACCTGCCCGTCATTTTATTTAATACCTAGTCATTTTAAATATGTCTAAGATGACTCGGTATTTTATTACATGCCTAGTCAGGTAGTCATTGCATAAAATGTCTGAATACAATATGCCGCTAACATAAATACATACTTGTTTTTCTATGGGAGGAGACAGGAGGTATTGAAATCTCAGCAGTATTTGAACAGTGAGAGACGAAACTGCATGGGCCATTTTCCCGAGCATATTCAAGCCTGTTCATAATCTCAGTTCTTGACTCATAATATGTAGATAGAATGTCTTATTTACTTGAAATTAGATAAACATTTGTTTTATTTTCAGTCGGAGTCTGTCTCAGAGAGATTTGAAAACTTGAAGAGGGTCTGCGCTGTAATATTTGAGAAATGTGTAAAGGGTGACCGCCAGTAAAATCTTGAAGTCCAGGCCAGGTTTCAGGACTCAAACTCTCAATCTGTCTGTTTGTATTTGGAATCTTGCATGTATTTTTCTCTACTCTATACCATTTTGTCAAGATGTATATTCCAATCATTCATTGTTTTCAGTTATGTAGTAGACATTATGTTTTAATGAGAAAGCAAATCATTTTTTTGTGTAAGATGTACTTGTGTATTTTACGAACAGCACCTTTCAAAATGTCTGCAGGCACCTTTCAGGAAACAAACAGGGGTGAAGGAACGAGGACAATGATAGTGAAGAGGCAAGCTACAATATGAAGATAGTTTATTAACACTCACTTCCTTTGTCTCTAACCTGGAGTTTCGAATGATTGTTAATCCATTTGAAATATGCAGATATACTGAACCTTTTCCAGTCTTAAATCGAATCCTAGATCTGGTTCTTATCCACTTGGAGTGGAAATACAAATTCGTAACCTCGTATCAATGACGATTCCTTAAGATTTACACCAAATTCCACCCGACTCCAGTGTCTCTTGAAACTGAGAGTGAGACTGATCTAAAATACGCTCTAATTGACATGCACCTTTTCACACTCGAATATGTGGAAAATATAATTAGTCGTCTATCCTTTTAGAAAAAAGAAGAACAACTGTAGCTACGTTATATTGAGTTTCAAAACTGTTTGATCTATGGCCTATCAGCCGATTCCATAACTGGAAAAGATAGCGAGATTATCGTGATGGGAATAAAAAACCGCGCTGCCCTGTTTTCTGTACACTCGTGTTGAATTTCAATGAGGTAGCTCATTCCATTGAGTCATCACAAATGAATATAAAAAAAAGTATTTACAGAACGCATTTGAGTTTCTCTTTTATTTATTTTTTATTTAGCGAGCTTTCCATTTACACGGCAGTAACGGCAGTAAGTAACGAGTAATAAAGGCACGTAGCACAAAGATAAATCAGTTTTCCATAAAACACAGCCGTAAATCCACTTCGGTTGATTCAATATAGGTAGCTTAGCAAACGAGACAACAAATACTTTTGGAGCAGGACGTAAAAGGTGTTTCAAAAATATAATTTACAATTGAGTTAAAGTCAGCGAGGTCAAATGCACGAAAACTAAAATGAGCCGAGTAAAGTTTGAAAAACGAAAAACTCGGACCTGCAAATAATGAAATAATTTTCATGTATTTTCAGTTAAAAGATGGATGATATTATCCGTCATCCTTTAATCAGGCACCGTAGTATTCCCAAAATCTCCAGGTGTAAAATGATCAGACTTTTGCAACTGTCAGAGTTTTTCTGAATTTTAAAACGTACAAGTGAAATCAGAATAAACTAAAGACAGATTATAATTGCGATAGTATGATGTGACCATTAAGGTGAAGGAAGTGTAAATCGCAAAAATATGTTTGAATTCTGTCGACGAGCAGGGAGATTTTGTTGCCATTTGACGTAAAAACAAGGCGTATAAAGATATGATGGAAAGTAAAGTACCCCATTCTATCTTTATGGATTTATTTTATCGGGGAAACTCCCAGGTCTGTTTCAGTAACATCATCAAAAAATGGTATATTATACACCACGAGTCAAAAGTGAGTGTTTACATGGCGAGGTCACTTTTGGCTCTTGTTGAGGAAGATATTTTTATACTACTTGATCAGAAGCGGCAATGTTTTTCGCTGACATGGTCTGTATTTTATTCATTTAAATTACAGACAGGTGATTTTTGCGTGTGTAATAAATTCAAAAATTTAATTTGCTCAGTTAATCACAGTCTTCTCTTAGGTTTGTTCACATACACAAACAGCATACATAGGCAGTGGCCAGCAAAAACGTAACGACGGTTAACAACGAACGGTAACAGCTGTACTACGTCGTGAATATTTAAATGCGTTCTTAAGTCGTCTCTATTTTGTAATTTGCTTCGTGGCCGAGTGGTTAGAGACGATTGCTGCATTTCAGTCAAATGTTTCAATGGATGCGGGTTTGATTCCCCGATACGAAATTACTGGCCAGCAATTTTTTCATGTAAAAACGCTTTACATTGAGGGACGTGTACTTTACGTGCAGGTTTCGTTAGCACTCAATGCATGAATGATAGGCGCTTCTTGTCGTCCGTAAAACACGAATGTAAACATCGCTTTTCTGATCAAGTAGTATAAAAAGTTTTTATCAGGTTTCAGATTGATAAGAGAATGGATATAAAAGCCACAGCTCCTCTCCTCCTCTAAAATACACAATAACTAACCATTGCTTTTCTCTGCTTTCATACAACCTAAAAATTCAAATTTCTGAATTTTGTAGAGCTCTGTGGATACTAATGGTTCGGGTTGATATGGACCAGTAATAAGAATGCTCCCTTATGGTGGCTGAAAAAAGGGGGCCGAGCCTGCTTTTTCAACTACTACTCGTATATTATTCAGCGTTTTTGTCATTATTTTAGGTTTTTCAGGCTGTTTGCTATCAACATCATCATCCGCAACATGTAAATGACGTAGAAATTCGCCGTTAATATTAAAAATCCTTTCTTACTCCAAGCTAATCGCTGAACACTTCCTCTAGCACGATGATGAATGACATAAATGATAAGGGGTTTTATTGTTTTATTTTCTTGCGGGTTTTTCGGAAATTTCCCAGAGACGTGTATAGTCTGAACCGCAGCGAGGGGGTATGTAATCACAGAAATGAAAGTTTGTAAAAAAAAAAAAAAAAAAAAGTGTTAATTGACTGAATATCAAGAATAAGTCTTGATGCAAGGGCTAAAACATGTAAAACTGTAACTGAACTAAACGGATGTCCTGCCTTACCGATTAAGGGAGAAACAGGAGAGTCTATCCTAAGAATTTTTTTAATTGTCTTATTAAGAACTACAATGCTGTATACACTCAATATTTTACATTAGAATAGGAAAACTATTACTTTTTATACTACTTGATCAGAAAGGAAATGCTTACGTTGGTGTTTTACGGACGACAAGAAGCACCTATCATTCATGCATTGAGTGCTAGCGAAACCTGCATGTACAGTGAACGTCCAATGTAAAGCGTTTTTACATGAAAAAATGAATCGAACCCGCGTCCATTGAAATATTTGACTGAAATGTAGCGATCGTCTCTAACCAATCGGCCACAGAGCGAGTTACGAAATAGCGACTTAAGGACGCATTTAAATATTCACGATGCAGTACAGCTGTTACCGTTCGTTGTTAACCGTCGTTACATTTTTGCTGGCCACTACCTGTGTATGCTGTTTGTGCACGTGAACAAACTGAAGACAAGACTGCGATACTGAGTAAATAAAATTTTTGAATTAATTACGCACACAAAAATCAACTGTCTATAATTTAATTTAAATAAATAAGTAAAAAATAGGGACCATGTCAGCGAAAAACATTGCCGCTTCTGATTAAATAGCATAAAACATATTATCTTCCACAACAAGAGCTAAAAGTGAGTTCACATGCCTCAGGCATTGCTTACTCGCTACGCTCGTTCGCAAACTTTCCCTCGCCATGTAAACACTCACTTTTGACTCTTGGTGAGTAAAATACTATTTTCTTTGAACTACTATATATAATTATAGCAAAGAATATTTTACTGAGCATCAGAGTTTAATCGTGATCGAGTGGATATTTTTTTCTTACTCTTCTGTGATCGCCAGCTCCGGAATCCTGGAGAATGATAGCCTCCACGTTGCTGTGGCAGTGTAGCTTAGACATGTATATCTCTGTCATTTTCGCGTAGGCGTCTTCGACTGTCTGCATTTTTAAATCGGCATGGAGTTGTGCGTTGGTTACGCACTACGGCGCTTAGGTAATCGTTCGTAAGCACTTATTCTGAAAGCGCTGGATTACTCTCGGTTGGAGGATTTGGCCGTACCCCACAACTGAATACTGTAAATCCACATTGGCCCGAGTATGGATGAGTATATTAACCTATTATTCTGGAGTGAGAGTAGAGAGTATCTCCCTACCAGCCAGTTGTATTTACATAAGGTTAGGTTCCGGAAGTTCCTTTTTTTTTTTGTCTTATGTATTCAGTCCAATGGCGAATCCTCTGGTCATTCTAGTCATTCAGAGAATGACCAGATAAAATTGGGAAAAATGAAATTTAATGATATTTTAAAATACAAACAGTTTAATCCTTAATGTTGAAATATATTCGTACAATGTGAAATGATACTATTTTGAAGTTGTGCAAGCCTCAAACGACGATGGTAATTCTCTCAAAATTAGTGTAGGCATATAAGGAAAAAAAAGTGCAAAGCGTGCGAGCAAAGGTCTGATTGCTGAAAGTGGCGTAGAATGGTGTCCGAAACAACATACTAGAAATCCCACAAAATCCCCCGGTAATTTTTTAATGGGGGTTTGAAACCCCTATAAAACAGTTTTTCGCTAATATTTTGCTGAGCATGCATTTTTATGGAAAAATACATCAGTCAAGAATTATTCCTCGAAAAATTTCCTATCGAATCATGCATTCAACACCTAGCCTAGACCTCATAGTTCGCCTACAAAGTGGTCCAAAATGAGCCTGTTTTGCAAAAAATAAAATAAAAAAACTGTTTCTCACAAATAACCTGCTCAGTTCGCATTTTCAGGCAAAAATACATCAGACAGAATTATTCCTTGTAAAATTTCCTATCGAATGATTTATTCAACATTTAGCCTATACCTCAATACTTAGCCTACAATGTCGTTGAAAGTTCGTAATTTTTGCACTAATATTCAAATGCTACATGTTGGCATGATTATCTAAAACATTTTCAAGTGAAATGAATTAAGGGAAGGCGGTAGGAACGTTCTATATATATAATAGCATAATTATATACATGCAGTTTCATTGGACAATTACGTTAATTACAGCAGTATTACATATAATAATAATAGGTTTCAATCGTCCTCGTCCGAATAATTCTTGCCTGAAAATGCGAACTGAGCAGGTTATTTGTGAGACATTTTTTTTTTTTTTTCAAAATAGGCCCATCTCGGACAACTTTGTAGGCTGACTATGAGGTCTAGGCTAAGTGTTGAATGCATGATTCGATAGGAAATTTTCCGAGGAACAATTCTTGACTGGTGTGTTCTTCCATACAAATGCATACTCAGCAAGATATTTGCGAAAAACGGTTTTTTGGGGTGCTTAAACCCCCATTAGAAAAAAGCACCAGGGGGAGGGAATTTTGTGGGATTTTTAGTATTATGTTTCGGACACCATTCTACGCCACTTTCAGCAATCAGACCTTTGCCCGCACACTTTGCACTTTTTTTTTTTTTTTTGAAATCCTAATTTGCCCACATTAAAATGCAGAATGACTCCGTTGTTCCTACGTACGGGAAAATAATATTTGCGCATGCGCATGCGAGCTATCCGGCTTGCGTTTTTGTACGTCAAGTCATTCTACGATTACAGAGAATGACATCGTTCCACACATCATGACATCGATGTACGACGAGTTGCAGCTGAGTCTCTTATGAATTTTTCAATAATTACGTTCAATCCCCACACCTACTACTAGTTAGAATTACATAGTACCAGAGGCGAAACTTGGTTTTCAGTTTGGGGGTGGGGGAGGGTTGGAGAAGGAAAATTTGCCGGCAAATAATTACCTGAAAATTAAAAATTCGCCGACAAAACAGATTTTTCAATCAAAATATTTTTCGATTGAAAAAAATCAAAATTTGCCAACTGCCAAATTATTGGGGGTGTTTCACCCCCCTCTCCCCATAATTTCGTCCCTGCAAATGCAGATTGAAACCTCATCCCCGAAGCACTCACATCTGCGCACATGAGCATACCCTAGTCTGGGAGGGTGAACTGGAAGGATATTAGGAATACTTGAGAGGAACCCACAACTTCCTTTATACACATTAAGGTGGTCGTTATTTACTCTTGGTGGTATTTTTTTCTGAATTTCCTCTGATTCATCTAAATTTATCTGATTAAAAAAAAAATTCTACAAAGTTTCAAGTCAATTGGATTGGGGGAATCCATGTCACAAGCTCGCTTTCGTTCTTATGGTAAAAACTCATGGAGCTTTGACTTTCGTTCCAGACTAAATTTCGATCCTTTCTATATTCACCAGGACCAAAGCCCATAAATTAAGTAGTAGAACATTTCCTATCGGATTCAGCTTGTGACATTGAAAAAATAAGTCTTTTGCTTTCAATTTTTAGATTTTAATAAAATTGTTCAACTTTCTCAAATTTTAGTATCTAGGTGAAACAGAGAATCTAGTAAAAATAGAGCAGTCATTGAAATTCGAAATTTAACGTTTGCTACTGACTTTCAAATTTTGAAAATATCTTCCACATTTAAGCTTTTCTTCAACCTTTCAGATAACATTCGACACTCAGCTTGAAGCCTTCGGCTTGTGACTGACTAGTCTCTGATAGGAGTCCAGAGTACTCCATTTTCAGAAACGAAATTTGACTTTCAGTTTGGGGAGGTGGAGAAAAAATATTTGCTGACAAAATTTTTTGAAAACTTAAAATTCGCTGACAAACATTTAAAAAATAATAATTAAAAATTTGCCGATTTTTTAATCGAAATATTGAAAAAGGAAAGTAAGCAAACAAACATTAATAATAAATGAAAAATTTAAATGAGCAGATTCAAAATATGCCGACTGCCAAATTATTGGAGGGCGGGGGTTCAACTTCGTCCCTGTATAGTACTAAGTTTTGTCATGGAGAAAGACCTAGAAAAAAACACAAAAAAAAACAGGATTCGCCACTGGTTCAGTCCAGTTCAGCTTGCAGTCTAAGTGCATCCTAAGAATAAGAAGAAGAACATGGCTTTGAGAAGATCACACACCGGAAGTATACAGGAATGCAGGAGACAAAAGATATTTGTTAGACGTTCGCATTGTGCTACGCAGAAAGTAGCCAGGCAAGATGATTTGTACAAAAATTTACATTGGAGAGGAGAAGGTTACCACACACTTCTGAATTTTAAAATATTCTCCTTTGTCGCCTAAACTTACTCTAACTTTCATTCCCTGGTACATATTTTCTATTATCATTTTAAAATCTTCTGCTATGCCTTGTTTTTTCATTGCTTTCATCATACAGTCATGTTTTCGGGAATTAAAAACCTTTTTATAGTCAATTTTGAGAATATGCCACTGGTATACCTACATGAAGTTGATTGTTTCTCTCGATGAGTGTCTCAACATGTTTCCAGCTCGTCTAAATTAGACGCACTGTGTGCCAGAAATATAAATTTCCCCGAACTTAGCTCCAAAACGGATAATTTCTACTTTATATCGCAGAAACCAATTTTTAGACTTCTCAGTTCCCGAGCATCCATCTGTTGCAATTCTAAATTAAATTTTCCACCGATTATTGAATCCCCTTTCAAATTTCTCATTACACTGTGTACAGTATTCGAAACAAAATATTAGTCAACATTCAACAAAAACCATCAAACATTGAATTCCGGTGCAATATTATTCCTGGGTTTCCCGAAGATTTTCTCGTACTTTTCATTTTCCCCCTTTTTTTAATTTCCAACGGAACAGCAACGCTTTTGAATATTTCATAGCTTCGCGTGAAACTCGATTGCGAATCAATAACGAATTTTAAATTCAATCTGCAAGTGTCATACATTCGAAGACGAGGAAAATATCTTACATTTTCTGGCGTAAAGAAAACCAAAAACAGGTCTGCCATCAGATTTCTATAAACGGAGTATTTCATAAGCCCAAGGACACACAATGCTTCGAGGACAAAAATCGATCTGAAATCGTAAGTACCATTCGGCAAATCGGCGTACCTATCTCTAGCTCAGTTTCTTTCTTATTTTTTACAAAAGCCAAAAACCATCGATCGGTCGGTCTCAATTAACGTAAACTCAAACCAGTGCGCCGCCTTGATATTTTATCGCCATTGTAATAAAGGCCTAGGCGTGAAACGTGGAGTTGGTTTATATCCCCGATGAACATCGCGGAAATAACATTTTTTCCCGCGAAGATTACTGAAATTTCCATCATCCATAAAGCCCCCGCTTTCCTTTTGCATGCTCTATATTTTGCATATCGAATACATCAATTTCATTTTTCTATATACTCCCCGTGCTTCCGTTTCATTGAACTACATAAAATTTATATTACCATACGAAATTCGACACGTAATGAGAATTTACGCGGACTCGCGAGAACGCAGGTATTTACGATAGCCGGAAATTTATACGAAGAGTGGATTTACATGCGAAATAGATGGAGAAAAGTGTGATTATAGACACAAATCTTTACCCGAACCTGGCTGAAGAAACCGTAAATAAATTAAAAATACCTATATATCTATGCGAAAACATTTGCCAACGAAGGAAACAGATTAACCTGTCTGTTTCCAGAAAACAGCAACGAATACTGAAGGGGAAAAAACAGGAAGGAAACAGAAAGAAAAAAGAGGCTCTTTTTGGTTCATAACGTAGTTGGATGTAGGTATTTCGATCACGTAAGAGTGGTACAAAAGGAACCTGGCAGATCAATATCGACGGAAAACGTGGTCGTTTTCGTTAACTAAGGTTCTTACCTTATCTTCTTAATTCCCTTGATTCCTTCATACAGAATATTCACATTCACAAGTACAAATAGGTTTCGGTATGCGCGTGGGGAAATTAATAATGCCGACAATCGATGTCTGGAATTGATTTCAAACTCAGACGAGTATATATATATAACTTCGAATTACTCATCGAAATTAGATATCTTGCGGAGAGTTGTATATTAGAAACACGATTCCATTTTCAAATTGAAGTGGCGAGAATCCCAGGAGTTGAAATGTCTGTCATCGAGCTGGGTGATTACACGTATAAAGGTAGAGAGAAATATAAATGCATTGCCTGTGTGTATGTGGTAAGATCACACAAACTGAACTGAACAGCAGTTTCATAGTTAGTGTCTCGAGCAGCTACAGCAGCGTCATCAGTAGGGAAAGTTTTTTTATACATTTGCATAATTTTTCAATTAATTATTTCTGCGCATATATCCGCATTATCTGTACAATTCATGAAATTCCAAGTAAAATGAGCCCAACTTGGTAGCGCATGTTTCTCCATATTCAAGGTAATGTACATATTTTCGCATAAAATCGTACATTTTAGCATATATGTGCGCATTAGGGTGTCCCTTATTTTACAAGTTTCTACCGGTTGATTAGGGTCGCACTGAAATTTGTTCCAATGAACCTAGAAACTCGCCGTACAAAATTTGAGCTCAATCTGATGTCATTAACCCGTGCCGCTTTGACTTTGAAGTTACGTGTAATACTGAGATTTTACAAAACAAAACAAAAAAAAACGCGAATATCTCGGAACATATTAACTTTAGGACCAAAATGCACATGACATAAAATGTTTCTTATTAAATTTTCTATGACATTTGGAAAAAACTAATTGGAACCCAATAAAGTACAACTCTGTGGCTATCATTAGGTATATGTCGCTGATTTCACTCTCTTCATTCTTCATTTGTGTGTGAGGTGGCGCTGTATGCGTCGAGCGCTCAGACTTTGCAGTCCATTGCACTATTCCTCAAGTTGTTGTTAAGGATCAGCTCAGTAGTCTCACTTCTATAGCCAAAGTGAGAATTTTGCTTAGCTCTATCCCTTTGACTTCACTGGGTGCTGGATATTCTAGCCCAATGCTTCGCGTCTTGTCCCGGCTATCGCTGGGCACTGACATATGATATGGATCGAGGTTTCTTCCTCTTCTTCACAGTACCTACAGGAGCCGCTTCTTACGACTCCTATTTTATACCACATGTGTTTTGTGGTCCCATGACCGGTCAGTAGTCCGACCATGAGCCTTGCATGTTTCCTGTCAAGCCCTAATAGGAACTTGGCATACTTACTGGGGATGTCCCCTATCAGTGTTTTGCTGACGTTCATGCCACTGGTCAACCGCCAGTGCATTTCCGTCTGCTTACTTATCCAGGCCTTTACTTTGGATTTTATGAAGCTGTATACTACAGGAAGACACGGCCTGGGTGTTGCCAGTTCCTTTTTTATGCCCTCCTTCGCTAGCTTGGCAGCGATCATGTTCTCTTTTATGCCGCAGTGTCCCGGTGTCTATAGTACGGTGACCCGGTTCTCCTGAGCAAGGGTGTATAGTTTGTTAACACACTCCGCCACTACCAGGGATGTAGTTTGGTGTGACGATAGTACTTTGATAGCCGATTGACTGTCTGTACAGACATAGATCTGCTTATTAACAAGGCCCTTCTGCTGGCTTCTCTCAATGGCCACCGTGATCGCCATTATCTCCGCTTGGAGGATAGTGACGCTCTCGCCCAGTGCCACTGAACAGCTGTCAGCACCTTTTGCATTCGTGATTCCGATTCCTACATTTTGGTCATTCTTAGAGGCATCTGCAAACCACACATTCTCCTCTTTTCCTAGAATGCTTGGCCACCTCCATTCCCAAGCCTCCCGTGTGGGTATTAGCGCACGGTATAGCTTGTGAAAGAAATGTTCCATCGCAATTCTATCCTTTGGCATCCCAAAACATTTGTCTATCGTCCCCGCCATCTCCCATATCCTCCTGTGGCCTGTTTTATGGGCCTGAAGGCTTGATTGACCCAGACGATAAGCTCTGATTATCGCCGCTGCTTCTATAGCAGTGTGAAGTGGTGGCAAGTTTAGGAGCCTTTCCAGTGCCTTTGTCGGCACCGTACTCATTGCCCCCGTTCTCATCACTCACGCGAGCCTAGCGGGTGGTCTAGTTCCTCTCTGACTTTGGCCAGGTGGACCCGGCCCCACCACACAATGGCCGCATATGCGATTCTGGGATGTATTACACCGGTATGCAAGCCCAAATTGCCTCAATCCCTTTTCTTATTTTATCTGAGACGTGATCCCTCCAGGAGAGTTTTTTGTTAAGATATAATCCTAAGTATTTCTCACCTTTCCTGTGAGGGCTAACGGTCTTCCTTTGTATTGCACCTTGATCAACTCCTTGCCTTTCCTTTTACGGGTGAAAAGAGTAATCTTATTTTTGTCCGGGTTTATCGATAACCCCTTTTTCACACACCATTTTTCCACACATCGGAGTCCCTACTGCGTTAACTCCGCGATGGTTCCCGGAAATTTGCCGGTTACCACCACAGCCAAATCATCAGCGTAGCCCTGTGTGTATATTTTTTGACCATTTAACTTCTCCAGTAAACTGTCCACCACCAGACTCCACAGTAGGGGGAGAGAGTACTCCTCCTTGTGGGCAGCCCCTGATGGTCGTTGCATGGATCCGTTCTTGTTGGTATGTTATCCGGATCTCCCTGCTTTTTAGCAGAGATACAATCCAGTTTATTAAGCTTTCCTTCACTTCCCTTTCCCTCAGGGCTGTTTCTATTGATTCATGAGAGGTCGCGTTAAACGCTCCCTGTATAGGTATCCATGAATGTTGCCAGGACATAATCTCCGCCAGTCATCCCTCTCTCAATTGCTGTAACAAGCGAGTGTACTGATGACTCCACTGATTTGCCTGCCCTATATGCGTGCTGTTTCTCTTGTTTCGAGGTTATATTTTGTATTTTAATCAAAATTTAGATCTTTCCTTGTTTCTGGGATTTTTGTTGTAAGACAAAATTTAGGTGGGTGTGCAGTGAACACCTTGAACACCCAGACACGACGTTCCTGGATCCCAGCACTAGTTTCTTTTCTGTTTCAGGAAGTGTCGAAAATTGTGAGCGCAACTGACGGCATTTTCGATAGTCGTCGAAAGTAGCTAATACTAATTTAACATCACCATTAGTTAGAGCCTTCATTTCATACTCAGGGCCAGATTTAGGGGGGCAGGGGGCCCGGGCCCGCACAAATTGGGGGCCCGCACATTTTTCATTAAACGCTTGTACAGACGCACGCGCTACGTACGCTCACGTACAATATAAAATACCTAATAATAATGACGATGATGACGATATTAATAATGAAAATGATGATCAATTTTGCTAAAACAATTTTTTGGGGGCCCACACAAAATTTGGGCCCGGGCCCGCAAGTGCCTAAATCAGGCCCTGTTCATACTGTGTGATACAGTTTACTGAAAATGTTTACGGACTTTTATTCCAGGTACGAGGAAAGGTGGCGGGTTTCTGGTGCTAGCAGTTGTTTGAGTTGAGTGGTTGTCACCCTCAAGGTTGGTAAACTCCATTTGGGTGTTTGAGGCTGTTTGAGAAGTTGCTGTTGTGGGCGTCTATGTATTTAGAAGTCCGCGAATTCCAAGCTGCTTTCTTAAGATCAGTGCTTCCGCTTTGAGGGCTTAATTGTCGGCTTTCATAGCCGAATTGGCTTGTTCTGCAGCCACAAGGCGGTCAGCGAGTTTCTCGATGGTTGCGGGCAGTGTGAAGGCCCAAGATTGAACTCATGCATCTGTGGACGAGGCCGCTAAAATAGAACGGTGCGAGCGTGTTTCTGCGAGAGATGTGACTTAATGCACAAAGGAAATTGCTCACAGGGCTCAGTTAACGCGATTTAACCTGAACGTTATTATGCGATAATAACAGAAACGATACGATATGGAAGAGCGAGTTAATAACGTGTTATCTCGCCAAAAGTGATAACGAAACTACCAGGTTATTGAACACAGTTTTATCCTGATGATGACGTGCTCTGTGCCACATTGTGACGGGTCTGTCTGCGTGGTTTGATAAGGTGTTGTATGATCTCAGCTAGGAATCCAGTCACCTTTGATTTCAGCTCAAAGTATCTTGTAGATATTTTGGAAGCATCAGTGATGACCCTAATGAAGCGCAATCCGACGTCGTAATCGAAAAAAGAGGGGAAACCAATTCGTGAAACACCCTATATGTGCTCGAATACAGCTCCACTGTACGTATTAATGATGGTCGCCAATTCGTTTCTCTCCGGACTTCGAGAGCAAACAGTCCGAATTATTGCCAACATTATCGATACTCCGATCCCGTTTCTCATTACGAACGTCATAAAACCCATCGTCGAATACATTATAGTTGGATGCGAAACGATGTACTCGTATATCACGGTTTATACTCCGTGTGACTTTTACTCAGCTGTGATGTTCATTTTTCGAGATTCATTTCGAAGATACCGAATAGAGCTGAATAGCACTTCGCCGGAGAATGGATGAGAGTATGGTGACTGTAAAACGCAGAAGAGGAAAAGCGTTCAAAAGTTTATGAAATTGTTTTAGTACACATTTGTGCGCTGTCGATCAAGCCCGAAGCGGCGACACCTCTCGGTTCATTTTGGGCGATACTGTTAAAAATTTACAGCGCGCTGGTGTTACACGTCTGTGGAAGTTTTTCCATACATTCGCATATAATAATCGAGGAAATGGTGACGATCGAATACGAAGAAGGGGCGGGGGAGGAGAGGACGTACCCGGACAATAATTTTGTATTTCGGCCGAAGGAAGGAAGATCAGCGGCGAGTTTACTCCGTTCCGAAACGGAATGTTATGTGTTCGTTGGAACAGAAAGGTGGATAGTGGATACGGGGACGGGGCTGCGTTTTACGTGGCCGAGAGAAAGATGATAATTCTCGTCTAAAACTACACCGAAAGACCGAAACAATGTGCGGAATGTGAGGCGTTAAAATGTTGCGTTTTCGACGGAAACACGTTGCCGACTTTTCAATAAATACACGCAGAAATGACAGATGATAACGGGGTGTTCGCTAACAACCCGAAACGATGCATCATTTTAGTTACATGGACTATTCAAAAGCTCGTTTATTAAGCCGAATATTTTCGCCGCCGGAGTACAGAGACAGAGAGAGAGAGAGAGAGAGAGACAGAGAGAGAGAGAGAGAGCGATGGAGAACTACCCTCAGCCCCTAGTCTAGGCGCAATAAATGCCGGTCTAGTATAATGGGTAGTTGACTGGACGGGCAACTATATAACAAAATTTTCACCCAAGTTTCGAAGCGTTCGTATTCCTTTTCCGTTCTCGTTAATTTAATTAAGTTGTAGAGTTTTTCTGTACTCCCGTTGAAGAAAACGGAAATGTACAACATATAGAAACTCGCGAACACGAGTACACTGAAGTCGAGTGAAATAAGAACATCGAAGTTTTCTTCTTCCCCTCCCCCCCCCCCCCCGAATTTAGCATTGTACGCTAAACAGTGAAAACGTGTAATTTATCTCTACTTTCCAGCTTGCTAAATCGACACACCGAATTCTATGTTTCTCTCGTTTTCTCGAAATTATTGGTAAGTAAAGGGGGGACAAAAAAAAAAAACGCAAAACAAATAGAAGCTCGTTAAAAACGGTATACATAAAAGCTGGCGGGTATTACATCGCTAAACATAAATTTGAGGAAGGAAAATATCCCGCTGCGACGAGAAAAACCGTACCTGCGATTGCACAAGATAATTTTGCAAGTGGTGACCCGTGACAGGTTAATCAAATTGAAATTTGTGTTTTCGCGGTTTTGACGGTGCTCCAATGGTCGGAGAAATAGTTTTCAATCGGGTCTTACTTCGTCGCCTTAATCACACGAAATGTATTCTTCGAGAAAAAAAAACACAAAAAAAAACAGTAGAATAGTGAGGTAAATGAAGAGGTTATGGGGATATTGTAAAAGGGGAGGGGAAGGTAAGCTAATAAACTTGAAAACTAGATAAGTCATGTGACATATGGGCCACGGTATAAGAAGACGTAAGACATAAGTAGGGCTGTCAAAAGTATGCTTTGGCATATTTTTCCTTTGTAAAGCAAGTTGAGCATTTTGAAGATATCTTTGCGAAACATAAAATTCTGAATAAAATAAGCGCTAATTAAAATTGCATATTTTTGCATATTTGGTTGTTTTTTTGTGGGTTTTTTTTTTGGGGGGGGGGCATATTTGGAGCATATTTTTATCCAGTTGGCTAAATTTTTGCATTTTTGGACTTATTGAATAACCATGACTACAGTATCGTCGGCGGGCTGCTAAATACCTCCTATGTGACAAAATTATGAAACTGGCGTTTTAGGCTCGTTCGATTTGTCTCTCGAAGGCGCGTCCGATAGAAAAAATCCACGACTCTAGTTCATTTTTTGGCCGCCAGAGAGCGCTTTTGATACCTCCTTTGTGCATATGCCCGAAATTACGGTTACAAATATCATCTCCTATGTGCGTTTCGTGTCTTTATGATAAGAAGTTGAGAACAGCTTACCATATTTTCTCAATAATTTGTCTCGTTCGGTCATACAATTTGAATTAAAAATTACAAAAATCTTCATAATCTTAATGGATAAACCATGAGCTGATGCAACACTTCATAGTAAAAGCATTCAGCGTTTGAAATATTGTAAGATTACAATCAATTTCATAGCTCCTAAATTCAAAGCATTAGAATCAATAAGAATTATTTTAAACGGTTGTATATTAAATAGAGAACAATGCAATCAAACAATCCTGGGCCTAAAATGAATGAGCAACGATTGCTAGCGAGCTCAAATCAACAAGGTGTATGGAAATTTCTGATGAGGAACTGCTTACTGTTTGCTCCAAATTACCAGAGAGTGCTGCTTCCACGCAGGTGGAGATTAATTGCTCCATGATTTCTAATAATAATAGTAATAATCCTGGTAAGCTGAGTTACGTGAAGGGTTGAGTTCAAGAGTAATCTGAATCTGTGGTTCAGAACCAAATCAATCCAACCCCAAATTTAGTGATAAGGATTGCAGGAACGTGCCGACCAAAGAGTTTTTTCCTTGGGGGGGGGGGGGGGTTAAAATTATGAATGTCCCAACTCTAATACATACGCTCTCTTTTTCTTTCGCTCTCCATCTCACCAAATGTTGGTGGGGGGCGTTACTATGTCACTTCCGTTGCATGTTTTTGCGTTCGTTCCCTTTTTCTATGTTAACTGTACCCATCCTGAACCTGCGTAAAGAAGATTCCCTTGGAAAAACTGGCAAATATTGAATGAAAAAGAAGAAAGACAATTCGGAAAGGTAAATACATGGCTAAGGAAAGGCAAACGGTTTTGAAAAAGAAAAGAAGAAAAGTGAAAATGAAGCACCTATCTGCTGTGAGCCCTTCGCATCTTATGGCTCCAGTAGGAAGTAATATTCGATCCATCTCTCTTAGTCATAGATTTGTATACTCAGTCTAAATCAACTGATAACACAGAACTGAGCATTTTACTGATAAGGAATGCTCATGAATACGAGTTATAATTTTTTAAAATCGATGCGATTTCTTACGATTCTATTTGGTGATCAGGGCTTCCAGATACACAAAATTCACCGTCCTTGACAAGTTTGTACGTAACGTTTGATCCAAATCCCTTTAAACGTGATTTTAAATTCAATCTATAAGGTTCATTCTCCATATCGCAAACTTTTGAGCCTACTTAAACTTCGGCAAACTGTGAAAAAACTCAATATACTACACAGAAATCCAACAAGTACTTCGGTATTTCTCATTTCATAGAATGTAGGGGGGAAACAGGCGAAAAGCGCTTATCTCAGATTGTATGGAAGTTTCAAAGAGTAAAAAAAAAAGAACTTTCGGAAATCTTGAAAGAAAAATTTCATTTTAAAGGTAACTTAAAGAACATTTTCCCGAACAAATATTTCGACTTGTTAGCGCGCTTGGAGCATTAGCGAATTAACATTCGAGAAGCTGATATTTTAAATTCCGAAGAACCATCCGTTTTTTCGCTTTTACCCTGTAGCTATTCGCGGAAGAAACAATAATTATTATTTTCATTTGTATTCGATTCTCTACCCACTGCTCATCGCAGTTCTCTTTCTACCCGTACATCTTGCGTAATCTGAATACTTTTTCAGTCGCCTGGCGACTTCCGTTCTCTACGAGCCTTCCAATAATCCCACCCTCGCAAAAGTCACTTAAATGGCTTTGTTCTCGTAGAAATACTAACTAATTTCAGAACCAGTTATTCCAGAAACTGAAGTTCTGCCGAAATATACGATTAGAATGGTTGTACTAGATATACTCCCAGGTCATTATGAATTATTTGTCCTTTGTAATGCAGATGAGTACCTTGTATAAGTAGTATAAAATGGACTTTACAGATGTAAAACAGTAGTCGTGTTGTGATGACCAGCTGTGTGCCGAATTAGAGCATAAGTTCTGATTGTCCATCTGAAACGTACAGGAGGTACAATTCTGTCATCTTGTATACCTGATTGATAAGAACGTGGGAATGCTACACAGCAGCCACATTAACAAAGTATGAATAAGGGAAATAGTCAGTCCTTTAAACACTGTTAATCTGGGTTATGGACTGGAAGACTTACCCTTAACTTCAGGTTGAGAAATTTTGAACCGTACTCTGCCACCATGTTAGAGAATATTTCACAATTTTATATATTTTACGCCAAATTCGTGAAATTGCAGAATCCGCGAAATGGACAGAAATTTTGCTGAGTTCATGAAATGAGCATGTCTCTAGCTCAGTATGTGTAATTGGCAACAGAATTGCTGAATACATGAAATCTGCGAGGAATAATTAGTTAAATTCCATAAATTCGGCAACTTGTCTGTTCAAAGCACTTAAAGTCAGCTAATGATGATAAAATTATCAGTCTTACGACCGGTTTGATGCAGCTCTCCATTTCTCCCTATCTTATACGAGTTCTTCCACTTCGTAATAACACTTACATTTCACATCCTTGATTATCTGCTGAGCATACTGGAATCCTTGTCGACCTATCCAATTCTTTTCTTCCACTCTTCCTTCTAGCAGGAGTGATATTCCTGGGTGCCTCAAGTTATGCCCTATTGTTTTACCTTTCCTCCTTTTCAAACAATTCCAAATATCCATTTTACCTCCTACTCTGTTAAATACTTCCTCATTTCTTACCTTATCCGTCCATTTGACGCTAAGTATCCGCCTATAGCACCACATCTCAAAAGCTTCGATCCTTCTCTTCTCTGATTTTCCTATAGTCCACATTTCACATCCATACAAGGCTACACTCCAAACATAAGTTTTCAATAACAATCTTTTGATTTCCAGATTTATTTTTGATTTGAAAATATTACTTTTTCGATAAAATGCTGATTTGGCTTGTGCTATTCTACTACCAGAGGTGGGTACGTTCACTTCGTGAACTCGTTCACATTTTTGACGAACGTGAACGAGAACGATATTTTTAAGAGTGAACGTGAACGTGAACAAAATTTCTGACTAATGTGAACGCATGAACGAAAGTGAACGCGATTTCTTTTCTTCCTGAAGAAATGAGGGCGAGATGCAAGAGGCTACTCGGCTACTAACGTTGACGTTTACTCTTTACTGGTAGGGTGTAGTACCAATAAACGTCAAGGTCAGACATAGGCAATCGGCAGATTGGCGACATGCGAACATGTAAGGTAAATATTATGGGCGAACATGAATAAAAGCCAAAAAATTAATGATGATTCTCTCTTGATGGAACTAGAGAAGAAGGATTCAGGGGGCTAAGCCCTCACATGCAAAATTATCCTCCCTCCCCATCCAGAAATAATTATCTAGTGTTCCGTGTATGTGATTCACCTCAAAATATTGAAGTGACTGAATAAAAAAGAATTACAAAAATTTTAATATTTTAGATTAACTGAGGCAAGAGCATAATATAAGCAGAAGTGGTTAAAAATCGTTCACGTTCGTTTGCTCGTTCACGTTCAGTTCACGTCCACCTACAAATACATATAAGTAGTTCACGTTCACATCCACGTTCTTTTGCTGTTTGTGAACGAGTGAACGGCGTTCACATCCTTTCTAATTTTCGTGATATTCTTTATTTTAGTCTTGATTTTACAACGCGCCCATCCCTGCTAATACAAAAAGTTATTCCTAGACACAAGTTCCAGCCAGCTGTAATAAGCTAGTCTATTTTGCCATTATAAAGACAAAAGTTATCAGAAGATAGCGTTTCTGATGTCTTATGTTATGCTCTTGCCTCAGTTAATCTAAAATATTAAAATTTCTGTAATTCTTTTTTAATCAGTCACTTTAATATTTTGAGGAGGTGAATCACGTACACGGAACTAGATAATTATTTCGGGGGGGGGGGGCTAATTTTGCATGCGGGAGCTCAGCCCCCTGAATCCTTCTTCTCTAGCCCCATCAAGAGAGAATCATCATTTGTTGGCTTTTATTCATGTTCGCCCATAGTATTTACCTTAAATTACTCTGAGGAGAAATTTTCTACATCAACACTGCACAATTTTTTTTAAATTTCGACAGCAAAACTAAACCAAACAAAATATATAAAATTACAGTAGGCTAATGCGTGAAGGGGGAAGTACAGCACCATTAGAATATTATAATTGGAAACAGGGAAAAATGTGAAGAAAATTCTTCTAATGATTTTCAATAAGGAAACCAACCTTCTCATTCGTCCAGTTAACTCATTTCAATATCCACTCTGTTTATAGGCTTGGGACTCACATGCCACTGGCTTTATCAAGATGTTGAGACCCAAGACCACTGCTCAGAAAGTGTACGTGCTGAATTGGTTCTTCCAAAAATCGTGCGTGGAAGAGGGAACATGGTAAGAAATAATAAAACCATACAAGAACAAGAAGCATAATAACTCTTCACAGAAAACTAAAATCAGATATTTGATATACTCAGCTTCCTCTGGAAATTTATGTAACAAAGTGACAAATTGAAGTTCTCATTTTGCATATATGGGCCTGAAACCTGTTATTGTCTTTGACTGCAAGAAAAGTGATGTTACTACATGTTTCTCAATCCACTCCCCTCTGGTACTACACTCTACCAGTAAAGAATAAACGTCAACGTCAGTAGCCGAGTAGCCTCTTGCATCTCGCCCTCATTTCTTCAGAAGGCAAAATAATCTCGTTCACTTTCGTTCAGTCGTTCATGTTTGTCAGAAATTTTTTTCACGTTCACGTTCACTCTTAAAAATATCGTTCTCGTTCACGTTCACGTTCGTCAAAAATGTGAACGAGTTCACGAACTGAACGACGTTCACAAGTGAACGTACCCACCTCTGAACATAAGACATCAGAAATGCTATCTTCTGATAATTATTGTCTTTATAACTGCAAAATAGACTAGCTTCTTACAGCTGGCTGGAACTTGGGTCTAGGAATAACGTATCATATTAGCAGGGATGGGCGCGTTGTGAAATCAATACTAAAATAAAGAATACCACGAAAATTAGAAAGTATGTGAACGCCGTTCATTCGTTCACAAACAGCAAAAGAACGTGAACGTGAACTACACTATATTTATAGGTGAACGTGAACTGAACGTGAGCTGAACGTGAACGAGCAAACTTTTAGGTGAACGTGAGCGATTTTTGAAGTTCGTGAACTTACCCACCTCTGTCTATTACTAATATCCCTATTACTCCTTTCGTCTTTTGTTATTTTACTACCTAAATTGGAAAATTCGCTTACTTCCTCAATCTTTTTCTGTCAGTATTTATATTTAAGTTATCATGTTCGCATCAATTACATACCATTACTTTATTTTTATTTATTCTTATACAATATTCTATACTCAAAATCTTCTCCATTCCATTTAAAATGTTTTCCAAATCAGTACTCCTTTCAGCTAATAAGACAATATCATCTGCAAACCTGAGCATCTTCACTCGCTCTCCATTAATGACACCTGCTTCAAATTTTTCTTTTATTTCTTTTAAGGTCCACTCTATGTACAGATTAAATAATACTGGAGATAGGAGCACCCCTGCCTTGCGCCTGAAATCATCAAAAGGGGGATCAATTCTTCTAATGCTTGCAAAAATGAGAAAGCAATCTGAAAATCGGAAATTGATGATATTAATTTTAAGAACATTGATTGTAACATAAGCGAGTCGATTTAGAATTTGTTAATAAGCAAACCGATTTTAGAAGTTGTCAAGTGAGAAGTGAATCTCCATAACTGCAAAAAATAAAAAGAGCTTGCATATTAATTTTAAAATCCACAGAACCAATAAAGGACTACCAATAATTTTCAAAATCAGGAGATTGATTTTAAAATATTGCAAAATGAGGGTTCCGTTTCGATAGCTGCAAAATATGAGACTGATTTATACTTCGCAAAATGAGGGCGTCAACTTTGAAATTGGTAAAATGAGACGCTCATTTTAGGATTTCGGAAACAAGGGATCTTGGGGTTATTTTTGATGCTTGAAAGGAGGGTTAATTTTGATATTCTCAAATTAAATAGATCGATTTTGAGATTGGCAAAATGAGAAGACAGCTTTCAAACATTGCAAAATGAGGTGTCCCTTTTGGCAATGGGAAAATATTTAAAATCGGAGGGGATATCATTTAAAAATTTGTAAAAGCAGCGAATTTATTTTAAAATTTGCGAAATATGGGACTTTGATCTTCATATTTGCAAAATTCGAAATGACAAATCTATTTCAATGTTTTATAGCGTAAAGGAAGTGGTAAATTATTTCAAGACTTGCAAAATGTAGGTGTCACTTTGGAAAACTGCAACATAACAAGGCTCATTTAGAGATTTAAAGATTTGCAAAATTCGGGTTCCGATCATTTGCACATTATCAAGGCAATCTTACAACTTTGCAAAATGAGGAAATTCATAATTGAAATTTGCCAGACGATGAAATTCATCTCATAATTTGCTAAATGAGAACGCCGATTTCAAGACTTTGCGCAAAATAAAGGAACAATTTTGATGGTCATACAAAATGTGGGGCTGATTTCAAGTTCAGTGAAATAAGAAAGTTCATTTTGAAATGAGCAATATAAGAATGTTTAGATTGTCAAAGTGAGCAGTCACGGAGTCATTTTTGAAGCGTAAAATTAAGGTTGATTTTGATATCTGCAAATACAGTGGATCGATTTTAAAATTTGTAAAACAAAGAGGGTCGAGCTTACGATTCGCATAATGCGGCGGCGATTTTCGCAATGATAGAATATTTATAATCAAAGAGGGGAATCACTATAAATTTGCAATAGGAGAAAATTAATTCAAAACTTTTGGCGTTGATTTTGAAATTTTCAAATCGAAAGCTGATACTGACATTTCATACTGCAGAAGTAACTTAAAAATTTAATGTGGGAGGGAGTTTTGGAATTTTGCAAAAAAGGAAGCTCATTTTCGATTTTAAAATCTTTCAAACGGAGAGATCAATTTAATAATTTACGAAATGAATACGCTTATCCTAAAATTTGTTAAATAAGAGTCTCGATTTTCAAATTTTGTAGAATGAGGGGTCAATTCTGATGGCTGCGAAACGTGAGGCTAATTTAAAGTTTGCAAAATAAAGGGATTGACTTTAGAACTGGCAAAATGAGGATATTTGTTTTGAGATTTGCAAAATGAACAGTCATGGGGTTGTTTTTGAAGCTAAAAATTAGGTTCATTTCTTATATCTGCGGAAGGAGCGGATCGAGTTTTAGATTGCTCAAGTAGAGAGTTCGATTCTGGCTGGAGCAAAATGGGAGGATAGTTCAAAGTACTCAAAATGGGAGGCACTTAAAAAATTTACAGAAAGGGAACGGTCATTTTGAAATTTGCAAAAGTGGATGCTCATTTTGACATTTTCAAAACACGGGATCGATTTTGATGGTTCATAGCGCAGAGGTTATTTTAAAATTTGCAAAACTTATGGGTCAGTTTGGAAATGTGCAAAGTGAGGGTGCAGTTGTGAAATTTCCCGAGTGCGAGCGTTAATTCTGAGGTTTGCAAAATAAGTCTTCTACCTTTGATTTTTACTTAGATTTTTTAATGAAGTTTATCACAGAGAGTATTTAGGGGTGTATAGGACAGAGGTTTCTAGAGAGATAGGGCGAAGATTTGAAGTATGAGAAAATCCCTGGAATGACGTAAAAATGAGAAGAAAACTTGAACAGTGACGTCAGAAATACGTTAAAAAGATCTGAGGCACTTGGGGTTATGTAAGACTCTGAAAAACCTCATTCGCAGATTCTATTATGACTTAAAGCTCATCCAAATCCGGTGAAGACTCAGTCTGCGGTGTAGGGTCATTTCCCACAAACTAAGAATATTTTGTTACCAACAAATTTTGAACCCTAACTTTTTATCTCTTTATTTTTTTTTATATACTAAAAAAGTAAAATCCGCCGCTGCCACCACCTCAGGGAGAAAAAAACGCACTGCGGGTTGCCTACCTAAAAATCAGAAAAATTGCAGGGGAAGATCGGCTACTTTCAAGGACATAGTCTCTCTATCTCTCTATGTACTAAAAAAGTAAAATCCGCCGCCGCCGCCACCTCCGGGAGAAAAGGAGGAAAAGCTGTGAACGGAGAAGGTCATGGAGAGAGGGAGAGGGTAATGTGAAGAGATTAAGGTCCAGGTGGTGGAGGTTGGTTGTGGTGGTCGATGATTGTAGAGGTGAGGAGGAAGTCCAAGGGAGAGGGCCTACCCGGGTGTGCAGAAGGAAAGGGTTCGCGAGGAGCCGGATACTGTGGAGGTAAAAGACCATGGAGTGGGCATGTAAGCCTCTGGTAGGAGATTATGGCCGTTGTGGGGGAGGAGTTTGTGGCTGAGGAGGGCTGCGACTGTTCAAATGTGACCGTAGAGGCGTAGAGCGATCGTGGTGAACGAGTGGGTCGTGATGGAAGAGGAGTCTCGTGATGAAGAAAGGATAAAAGGGGGTTCATGGTGGAAGATTGAGGACCGTTGATAGAGGGTGAGCAAAAGAACCGCAAAGCAAACCTCAACTCAGGAACAATAGTTTTAGACCAAACACTGAGTACTGTGATGGTCGGATGAGGCGTGAAACGCCAAGCAAGGCCGGCACGAACGAAGTGAGTGACGGGGGGGGGGGTGGCGAAGCGGCCAGGGGGCAAAGCCTTCTAATTATTATTAATTAATTTTTTTGGAGGATGGGGAGGGGAGGATTATTTTGGGTTAGACAATTGCATCCGCAACAAATTCCACCAATCCAATTCATCAGATAGGACAATTATCACCTTTTGAATGGGAAAAGTATAGAGGAAGTGTCCATCGTCGTGGGTGTTACCATCTTGTATCAATACGCGTTACATTTTTTTAGATTTTTGTTTCAAGTTGCTTATTTTCCAACTGCTATTATTATTCAAAGAGACCGGAAATACATGTTAAGAAGTTCAAAGTTCAATTTGCTCGTTCTGGTACCAGGGATTTCAGTCCACTGTCATGATAAATATTTGTTAAGTACAAAGATATGTACCTTATACATTTTTTTGCGCAACAAATGGCAATACTGGTACAATTTTGCTCCCTGAATACGATCCAGGTGCCAGATTGTAGTCATTTGGGTATGTGATAGCACAATTTTTAAAAATTTCTTGCAAAAAGAAATTCTTGAAGTTGTTTTGTGCGTAGTCGTAGATATCAGTGTTTTCACCACAAACAAGATGTGTATCGTTGGGGACCAAAGTCGTCCCTCTCCCTAAATTTTGATGCTCCTGCTCTGTAAAATTATTGAATATTCTCTACTACATATAGCCTAAATATTATGAAGGGGAAAAAAACCTTAATATTTTCAGTTTTTGGAGAATGACCCTATAGGACTACTTAGCTACCCTTAGGGCTAATTAAAACTCATCCAAGCGGTCTCATGGCTAATTCTCTCTCTTTATTGCAAATACTTCTGAGGCTCAGAGGTTATCAAAAATGAGACGCATTCCCATTTATGACTCGGAAAATAACAACGAAGACTTTATCCCAGGTTGTGGGCCCCTGTACGGCGCTTCGTAGAAGTTTTCTCTACGTACATTTGATTGGTTTTTTCGCCTAATCAAAATCTGAAGAACAAAACTAATCAGACGAATTTGCGAAGTAGCGGACAATATGAACTTTTCAACTGAAAGTTGTAAGCCGAAAACAAGAAAACTGTACATGTACATATATACAACCTCAATCACACTCCACAGGTTTATATTGACGAATTGGAGACCTAATATTATTTAAATGAAAGTAAGGTGCAATGCTCGCGGTTGAAAATGAAGCCCATAAAATGAGCCAAAGGGGGGAAAATTCAAGAGGTCGAGCAACAGCTGGCCTGAGAACATTATTCTGAATTCGGTGTTTTCTCTTTTTTTTCTTCTTTGTTTTTCAACTGCCCCGTGTAATAAAGCGACATAGGTTCTCTTTACTAAATCTGCTCAATTTTTCAGTAACATCTTGTCGAGTGGTTACCAACGTGCGATTGAATAAATTTCGAGACAGGAAACGGCGGCAGTCTGGATCGTTTATTATGGTTGCGGAAACATTGATTGCGTAGGAGTGGCGTGTTTGAGGAATTATATTATACAAATACGAATACATGTGTAGGGTATGTAAGCGCTGCTGGTTTATTGATTTACTAGGATAATTTAGGCCGAAGAGAAGTAGACTGTTTTCAAAATGAATTTGTAGCTTAGGGCGAAATTTTAGTTCCTACTATCCTGTCTTTTCTAGTCGTATCATACTTAGAATGTTGGTGCGCAGTAGTACGTATTAGAAATTCTCTCAGGAAAGGAGGGGAGAAAAGGAAAAGCACACTTGAGCAGACACATTTTAATTGACATCATCCTGATGTGAATCAGACATCTCAAAATCAGCTCAGAGGACGCCACAAAGTAGTCGATGAATTTTTTTAAACAATTTCGGTATACCAGAGAAGACACGGCGGCAAACATGTGTCAGCCCCCGCCCACGACTCTGGACTAAAACAGATCAAAAACTATACGATAGTCACATTATTCGCAGATAAAATACCTGACTGTACAAAACATACGATATTAATTTAGGTTATACAAGCCGAAAGGAGGGGATATCTTTCTATTCCCCCTCCCGTTTAGGTCGTTTCAGCAAACTCATAACCTGGTCGGACGTCGAACGAAATCCCTGACGATAAGAAAAACTTAAATTTTGATTGGGGGCTGAACGCGAATGCTTTTAACCCATTGCGGATTCCACACCGAGTTCACGAAATGTGTACACAACGAATGAAAGAAACGTTACAACGATGTCGGATCCGACTTCACGCTGTCTTCGGCTTGGCAACATTAGTCAGACATCATTCACCAAATGTTTGAATGTATAGGCAAAAAAAAATTTCCCGCTGTGCTCGGGTCCCTTTGTCGAGGACAAACCTAGGGATGAAATCTCGAGCCTCTTCGTCTCGTTAGACGTGACAGTGAGGAATTTGTGATAAAATTGGAAACAACGTCATTATTCTCCATCTACATTCCTATTCTCAACATGGACGAACTTCGTGGAGAGCTAGAAAGTTAGCCCCCTCCCCCAAGGTCAACTTGACAAAAATTAAAAAAGTTAAATGAAATCTTTTATTGGAGAAGGAGGGGGGGGGAGGCTAGAATTAACTTCTTGGTCAGGATAGCTCCTTCAGGGTTTTACAAGTAGAGTCCTCTCATGGTTTTCGAAGTTTCGGACCACTTTGCAGCGCTTATATGATTCAAATCCTTTATAACCAGAACACTATAAACCGGAGTACGCTGAGCGGCCATTTTTATATTTTCATTCGCCGTGCAGCCTCGATCGGCGCTCGCGACGCATTCGCTCGTCGACGGAAAAAGTAAGCAGAAAAATGGCGGCTTATCGAATACTCCGAGTTACAATGCTCCATCGTAACTTCGGATTTGGGTGAGATCTGTTGCACTTTGCTCACATCCTTATATCATCTGTTTTTTCTATACGTATTTAAAAAAAGAAAAAAAAAAGAAGGATAAAAATTGACAAATTAAATGCTGTTGATACATGCAAATTCATTAAACGGTTGGCTAATTCGAGCACTCTTCGGTGTGGACACTTACCGCGGAAATAGCTGCACGGTACTGTATAAATTTGAACCGACAACACTACAGCAAATCCTCTTCAGCGAGTAAACACGAATTCAGGAAAGAATTTACGCCGGCTCAGTAATGTCAGCGGCGGTCAATAGGGTCACGAGAGCGCGAGTAGATGCTTTTCCTGGATTGCTAAAAGTATATAAACAAACGTCTTTTCGAACCCGTCGATATCATTTTCACTCACCCCGTGCCGCTGAATACTGTTCATTAATTTACGTAATTCTCTACTGTACGCGAAACTCAAAAGTTTCAAGACGAAAAAGCAAAGAGAAAAGAGCCCCGACAACAAAGTAAACAAAAGGACTTTATTTCTCGAATTAATTAACAACAACGTGGCCAAATAGAATAGCTGCGAGAATATTTTTATCTTCTTAATTAATGGTGGTAAACCGGTAACGTTAAAAATAGTAATTAAGAAAGGCGTTATTTGTGTGAAGTATAAAAAAAATGAGGGAGTCGGTGAGAAGTGAATTCATTTTTCACTATATTCAAAAATGAAACCACGGACCGCGTGTATATTTCATCACCATCTGAGCTTCATATTTTTTTTATTTTTTTTTTGATCCTGATAATTAGCGAGCTTTCTCAGCTGCGTGACATGTGCAATTAAAAAATACGAAGAGCAGTTGTGAATTGGAAATAGCCTTGGACGTGGTGAAGGATGAATCCACGTCACCATTGCTATAGTCGTGAGCTTGTAACTAATACACGAGCGAAAATTGATGAATTGAATCCATGTATGAGAACCTGTTGGTGATATAAGTGGATGTACGGGAGCATGGGGATAGTTTCAACTGGACACACCGCGAACTGCACTGATGTATTTTACTTGAACTTTGTACCTAGCTGTGTGAACATCGTAAACTGCTTGATTGGGGCGAAAATCATTCCTGTTTAATTAAAACCGACTTCCAAATTATTCAGATCAAGTATAGGGAATACTTGCTCAACTGAGATAAAATCGCAAAAATTTTCAAATTTTCGCTTTGATTTATCGGGAATTTTGCTTCGACTAATTTAGGTAAAATTTCCTGACGGTTAGATAAAAGAGTGAAGGGAAGTGAAAAAAGTTCGAATTATCGAGGCCTCAATTCATTAAGGCTTAATGAGGTTTGCTTGTACATTCAGTATCACTCGCCGATTATGAATTGCAGGTGTTGAAGCAGGGCTGGGTTAGGACCTAGAAAGTACATGGGAACAAGGATGCGGAGAAGCCAGTTGCTGGATGTCAGAAGCCGGACGTTTTTGCAATTTTAGGACAATTTTGAGAAGCTAGAGGATGGAAGCTGGAAGTTTTTCAGTTTCCAATCAACTTCTTACAATATTCTTCTTGAAGAATTTTTAATCAAAGTCGAAAGCCCAAAAAAGAAAACTGATGTACCTCTTCTACTCCTCATCACTTCACTTTATTTTCCCTAATTTTCTGAAAATAACCTCTAATTGTAAGAACCTTGGGTGCAACTAAGTAGAAGAAGCTGGAAGCCGAAAAAAAGATTGGAAGTTAGAAGCTCATATACTGAGACTGGAAGCTAGAAGCCGGAAGCGAAAGCTGTATCGTTCGGCTTCCGCATCCCTGTGTGGGAAATGAGATTGCACGGGTTCAAATTCTAATTAGATTCAACAACAGTCATAATAAGGTGAGTGCGAGCGATAACGCCGCCCATTTTTCCAAGACAATTATCTGCCCCTCCTTCTAAAATAAACGGATTTTGCAGCGTGATGTAAAGAATTTATTTTGTAACATTTTATGAAGTTAATTTTTTATTAGGACCTACCACTTTTGGCAGGGACCAAAATTGGAAAACTCACTCCTGGCGTTGTTACTCAACTTGGAAGTTTATGGACGTCAGTTATTTTCGCTATTAGTTTTTATTACTTTTGTAAAGGTTTTAAGGTGCTGAGTGAAAATGGACCAACAATTTCGCGACAAGTTCGAAAAGTTAATTGCAGACGTTCAGGAGACCAAGAAAACGCGTGACTTAACTAGCTCGGCGATTGCCCAGTCCAACTCTAAACTGGATAAATATGTATCAGATTTGGAAGGTGTTAAAAAACAAAGTGACCAGTATGCAAACTGTATCACCGAGTTAGAACGAGAGAATGCAGAATTGAGCTACCGCCTAGAACGCCTAGACCAATACAACCGAAAAGACAACGCAATAATTTACGGACTGCCTTATGAAAAGAATGAGAATCTGCGAGACAAGATCAAAAGCTAAGCAAAAAATTTGGAGTAACGTTGAACGAATACGATTCCCACGATATACATAAGCTGTATAGCAAAAACGAGAACAAGCCTCCACCAATAATAATAAGACTTAATGACAGAGAGAAAAAAATGAGGCTAATCGAAGAATCGAAGAAGAGGAGTCGTGAAGGGAACAACGTCTACGAATCATCGGACCACCCTGTCTTAATCTTTGAACATCTAACGGACAGAAGTATGGAAATTTTAAAGCCCGCTCGATACTTGCGTGACGAAGAGAAAAAGATAAAATTCGCCTGGTTCAAAGGAGACGCGGTGTTCATAAGAGCAGAGGAAAACTCGCCGGCGATCAAGATAATGGTGAGGGAGCAGTTGGAGACGTTCAGGAGCGATTTCGGGCTGGAACAGGAAGAGGAGCAGAATATCCGAGAGAGCGAAGACAATAGGAGTCACGAGTCGGAAGCCTCAGAACGGTTGGAGAAAGCAACAAGGGAGACGCCTCGTCCTTCAGAGACAGTACTGCTCTCCTCACCTCGCTTTCCGTGAAGTTTGGCATTTTGACTTCCTCACTGACTAACTGTTGTGCCTTTGGGCTGACTGATATGTCGGAGTATAATTCCATGTAAAATTCTGTGTGGCGATTTTGTTAATTTGTTTTCTCTCGTATTGTTTGACCCTCAGGTCATGGAGGTAGCTTCTCATGGAGCATTCTTTTTTAATTTTTTTTTTTTGTACATTTGGAGTCCATCATGATCAAATGTACTATTTTACTCGCTTTTTCCTGGTTGAATTTTCTCAGACGTTTTTTAATAAGCTTACAGATTAGATTTGGTTCGATTCTATTTTTCAGTGATTTTGACGTTCGTTTGAGTTTCTCTCTTTTGAAAATCAACTCTCTGATGTTTTTTGGGCGGGCTAGCGAAAGTTTGCTGGAGTCGGAAGGGGGAGGTTTTTTGTTGCCTCGTTTATTATTTCTTTTAGTTGGTCCCAGCTGGGGGGTTCTCCATTCCCTTCCACTTCGTTAATCGCTTTTTCCATTTCTTTTTAGTATTCCATTCTGTTTTCAGAACTTATTTTGGCTTTGGACAGTATTTCTCTTGGTAGAAATCTCTTTTTGTTCATATTAATTTCACAGAAGAGAAGGCGATGATCAGAGTGGAATTGAAAATTGTTCATTACATCGAAGTTTAAGATGTCTTTAAATGTAATTGGCGAGGCAAGACAGTATAATCAACTTGTGATTTGAACTCGTAATTGAGAGCCCGCCAGGTCCATCCTTTCCCAGTTCTCTTTTTGGAAAACGTATTTACAATTTTGAAGTTGTTTGCTTGGCAAAATTGGATCAGCCTGCTCCCCTATGATTTATTTTTCCGAATGTGTATGCACCCACGGTGTGGAGTTCACTGTTTTTCTGCGGGCCTATTTGGCTGTTTTTTTTTTGTTTTGTTTTTTTAATTTATTGTTTCTAAATTACATTTCTGGCTATACAGTATGACACTGAGAACCACTTTTTGCTTAGCAGCTTGTCGGTGTTTCTCAGGTCATTTACAATAATCATGTGTACTTAGTTTATTCATTATTACAGCGGATAGACTAGTTCAATTAATATATTTTTCTTTCTTTTTCATGATTTCATTTACATAGTCGATTGTTATTTGTATGCTGTTGCGATTTTCAAACCAGTTTTTGCTTATATTTTCAATTTTGTGCTTATTTCTAATTTCTTTGAAAGCGGGACATGTCAAGAAGGTGTGATCTGGGGTGTCTGTTAATTTTTTTTTGCAGTTTATGCAGGTGTCATCTTCTATGATTTTGAATTTTTTTAAATATACGCCAAAGTTTCCGTGACCTGTTAGGAATTGTGTGAGGTAGAAGTTAGGTTTTAGTTCTTTATTTTTCAGTCTTTCTTCAATGTTTGGTATCAATTCATAAGTTCTTCTTCCTTTTTCGGACGTGTTATATTCTTCTTGCCAGAGATTGATGTATTTAGCTTTGGTTTCATTTATTCTCTCTTTTTTCTGGGTTGGAGTGAGTTGGGATGTTTTTATTGTTTTGATTTCGTTACTTCTCAGTATTTGTAGATCGGTTGGTAATATTCCTGCAATTACGTTTGTGGCTGTGTAAGAGACTGTTCTGTATGCGGCTATGACTCCTAATAGTATTTTTCTTTGCTCTTTTTGGATTTTTTTTTGTTTTGTTTACTTATTTTTGGGTAGTAAATTTTGCAGCCATACTCTATTATTGACCTGAAAAGTGCGGAGTATAGAATTTTCCTGTCTGTGTATTTTAGACCAAAAGTGTTGTTATAGAGAGCAGTTATTTTGCAATAGTATTTTTTGATTTTATCCAATATGTAGTTAGTGTGATTGTTGAAGTTGAGGTTCTCATCTAAAATTATACCTAGATATTTAATTTCTTTATTGATAAGTATATGTTCGTTCTCTTGTTTTAGTTTTTTTCCTATGGCTAGTTTTAGGTTTTGTTTGTTATGTTTTTTTGTTACTAGGATGCTGCTTGTTTTTTGTGAATTCAGTTTTAGACCTAACTGTTTTAGTGTGTTGTTTATAGTCTTGATTGTTTTATTTATTTGTTCAATGTCTTGATCGTCCTGGATTCCGGCTATTAGCAAGAGGTCGTCTGCATAGCTTATTAATTCTGTGTTGTTGCTCCCTGTTTTGCATTTTTTGTGAACTTTGGCCATTGCAATGTTGAAGATTGTTGGAGACAGTGCTGAGCCTTGTGGGACCCCTGCTGTTAGTTTTTGTTGGTGTATTATCTTGTTGTTATTGGTATCAAAGAAAATTATTTCTCTGTCGATTAGGAAGCTTTTTATTAAATTCATGAAATTGTCATCCGAGTTATTTTCTCTGAGGCAGTTTATTATGGAAGACCATTTTATTGTATCAAAAGCTCCACTAATGTCAAAACTAATTAGCAGGGTCATTTTTATTTGTTTTTTGGTGATATTATTTTCTATTTTGTTGATGCATTTCTCTATTGCAGTTTCTGTTGATTTTTTTTTAATGTATCCGTATTGATTTTTGTGTATCATTTCTTTGGTTTTAATCTGTTCTTCTATTAGTTGACGTATAATTTTTTCATAAACCTTGCCTAGATTTGGGAGTAGGGCTATAGGACGATATGAGTTTGGTTTAGTTGGGTCTTTTCCCGGTTTGTTTAGTAGTTTGATTTTGCAGGTTTTCCAGAAGCAAGGGAAATGTTGGAGCTCAAGGTACTTATTGAAAATGGTCAATAGTAGATCTGGATGTTTTTTGTGTAGTATTTTTATCATTTTGTTGGATATGCCGTCAGGTCCGTTTGCCTTTTTGTTATTTAGTTTTTTGATAAGGTGATTGAGTTCATATGGCTCTATTGATAATTTAGTGTTGCTCTTACTTATGTTTGGATAGTTAGGTATGTTGTCTTTAATCTGTGGGAATAATTTTTCACATATTAATTCGATTTTTTCTTTTTCTCCTGTTACATCTTCGTTATTGTCTTTTTTGAGAGGTGGAAAATTAAAGTTAGTTAGTTTATTCATTATTATTTTGTAGGGTTTGCCCCAAATATCTGAGTTATTAACAAGTTTTTTCCAAGTTTCTGTTCTGTTATAGTCCATTTCTTTTCTGTAGTCTTTACGAATTATTTTTATTGTTTCTTCTATTATGTTTGTCTCAACATTGTTTTTGTTATTTTTATATTTGTATTTTATTCTTGTTAGTTTTTTAATTGCTCGTTTATATACGTCTAGTTTCTCGTTCCACCATGTGTTTACTGTATTGATTCTTTTCTTGACAGCACTTTCCTCTTTTATTCTGTTGACTTTTTCAAGTATCAATTCAACATTTTTGTCAGCTTCTGCTGAATTAGTTGATTTTTTAGTCAAGTTTATCTCCTTAGTGAAGTCATTTTGAATGATTTTTTCCTCAAAGATATTATAGTCAATTGATTCTATTACTTGTGTGTTTTGATGTGTTTTTTCTACATTATTTATCGTTAGTTTTATTGTTTTGTGTTGAGAAAGCGTGCTGTCTTTTACCTTTAGGTCTTGTATTTTGTTTCTCATTTTGTTATTTCCTATGACAAGGTCAATTACACTGGATCCGTTTTTGTTTTCAAAAGTTTTGACGTCGTATTTATTTGTGACTGTTAGATTGTTACTGAAGAGGAATTCCTCGAATATTTCTGTTCTTCTTGTTTTACTGTTTCGTTTTAGATTTTCGTATAGCGTAGACCGAGTATTGAAGTCACCTATGATTAGGATGCTTTTGTTTCGATTGTTTTTATGTAGGTACTCTTGAATTAAATTAATTTTAGTCTCAATTTCTTCATTTGGTGAGAGGTAGGTCGCAATGAGGGTTATAGATTGTACTTTTACTATTATGACGTGGTCAGAGATCATTTTTGTTTCAGTTTTGTGTGATTTTTTAGTTACTACTGCTACATCTTTTTGTTTTATAGCTGTATAGTTGGGATTGAGTCCTACTAGTTTATCTTTCGCGAAGTCGGGTTCTGTTATTATTATGATATCGTATTTGTCATTTTTTAGTAATTCTTTTTGTTGATATCGACTTCTCCCTACATTAAGTAGTGTACATCTTAACGATAGTGTCTTACTTGTGTTACTGGTCATCGCCAGTATACTTTTGTTTTAAAAGTCGTACCTTTTTTCCATGCTTTTAGTCAGCATGGAGTAGATAGTACATGAAGGGTGGTATATTTTGTGGTCTGTTCGGTTGACTGCTGCTTTAATCGGGTCGCCAATGTTGGGATGGTGTTGTATTATTGATTCGTAGTTTTTGACGACACAGCTTGGGCACTTCTTGAGTTCTGTCGCTTTCTTCGTGAGATCCATTGTTGTTTCCGTGGCGTTGCATCTTTCTTCTGTATGTCCGTACCTCCTGCACTTCCTACATACGCGAATTGAAATGTGAGTTTGATACCTGAAACTTGAGTATTCGCATAGTAGATGATTGGGTGATGACGTGATGAAGTTATGGTAGTCGTCCTTCTCAAATCTAATCAGCGCTGTTTTGGAGGTGGTATTGAGTGACACCAATAGAGGCTCCTTGCCGTTGACGTTGGTTATTGCGGTTTTAATATCTTCTTCAGTTACACCCTGGACTCCAAAGGCGATGATCGTTGGCTTAAGTTTCGTTGATAGTTCGACTGAAGCTGGGAGCTCCAATTTCTTGATTTCATTCAGCATTTTCTCCGCTTGCTCTTTACTTTTTACCTTCAGTACTCCTATTTTGTTGTTCGCTTTTGTTTTGTATATCGTCGTTACTGTCGCTCCGATCTTTGACGGCTTGATTTTTGTTTTTATGGTATTAAGTGTTTCGTCGGCGTCCCTGTCGCATTTAATGACGATAGTTTCATCATTGGATGCTGTAGGTCCTTGAATTGCTAAAGTTGATTGGTTTGTCGCTACTGCATACGATCGCTGAGGGACGGGGCGTGTGGATATATTTTTGATTTCCTTCAACAGTGTTTGTGCCAAGTCCGCGGCGACAACTTTTTGCGTACTTTTCAGCGCAGTTACACTGTTATTGATGGTATTGAAGGAACTGGTTGCTTCCGTTTGGAAATTGTTGATCAATTTGAAAAGCTGTTTGTTTTCGCTTTCTTTCAGCGACCGCGCGTTGATTGTTACAGTGGACTTGTTTTCTTCTTCTGTTCCGGTTGTTATGCGTAATATGTTAAGGATTTCGCTTACCGTAGTGTTTAGTTTCTTCTTCAATGTGTTGACTGCTCCTGCAATTGCTTCGTAAGTTTTGGTGTTGGCTCGCTATCAGCCATATCGGCCGAAGCGGAAATTAAGTGCACGTTAACACCAGCACTGGTTATTGTTTTCGTCGCGTGGTCTCTTTTAATAGAAATACTGTACGTAAATATTAACAGAGTTTATTCAGCACTGCACTCGTCTAACACGTCCGTTATCGTCGACACGTAGTAAAATCGCCCGATTACAATGAGCTCGAAATGATGTCTTGATCGACACATAGAGACGCCCCCACTCGTGTTCGCCGTTCAGAAACAGTCCATAGCTGAGCGTATTAAAATTCACGTACTCATATTGTTTTAGTGACTTAAAGAAAACGTGAAATTATTTGAAGTATATCTAGCTTCTATTTCGAAGCCACGCCGCCTTAGATACATTGAATGTTTACACGTGAAGCAGGCGAATGATCTACAATGAAATACGTAAACAAATAAAATAAAAATAAGATGAAGAAAAGATTGAATAAAAAAAAGTTGAATCCGACCAGAAATGGTTGAATCGATAAAATCTGGGCAAAACAGATTAATGAGAAGGGATAATAATCTAATTGAAACATGACCGAAGTCGACCAAATTGGACCAACTTACGCTCTCCGCGGAGGAAGTCAATTCATTTTTTTTTGGAGCAGCTGATAATTTCTTCCTCTATTTTCCTTTTTCTTTCCGTTGGCTTTCTTCATTCTTCTAAATTTTTTGAGGTTAGACCTGGCACAAATGGTCCTCCATCCGAGCACCCTAAGACCAGCTTCTTCGTTCTTTTATAGAAACAAAAAGTCTGGTCAAAAATTAGCATACTTTTTTCTTCACTATATCGACGCTATTTGAAACTGAGTCTGAGCTCCACTGTCCGCAATCCAATTGAGCTTCGGTTGCTATCCGAATAAGCCAACAAAGTCGGCGTATCAACTCGACCTCCCTCCTCTCCAAAAAATCCCGGCGTAGTTTAAAATGAGAATACTGCATTAATTTTTGATTATGCATGGCGATGAACACGGCTATACATGTACAAATACAGCTATACGTGTACGACAGCCCATAAGCTCACCGGCGATGGAACAAATTAAATTCCGTATTGACAGAGTCACCTCATTAACGTCAAACTCTGCGTTGTATTTAGGGGGCCGACTCACAGAAATACATGCAGCTCGTTGTACCGATTGTCGCTGTTTCAGCCCAACCGACTCTGGGTGAGGTTGATTTTAACGTCCACGTCGCTCGAGGAAATTAAAAAAGGGAAAACGTTTGGATTGACGTTTTCATTTTCAAAAAATGTCCGCCGTATTACCATAAAAATAATAAAACACGTGCTCGATGCTTGCTCCCAGCGCCACGAATTGGAATACTCGGAATTAATTTGATCTCGCAACGAACAGACGGTACGACGGTTTCCCATGTATTGACATTCATGGACGAAACCATTGCCCTAGCATCGAGGGAAAAGAACTGAATTCTCTCGAGAACGCGGTGACAAGTGGATATGGGTGATACTCGCGTACATCTGAATCCCGTCAAGATAAATAACTAAAACATAGGTAAACTATGATGGAGAAGAATACTGAGAGAAATATCGATACCCTAGGGACTAGCTTTCAGATTCGGGTAGCTTCCAGTCCGCGGATAGTTCCTGTCATAACGTAAAAAGGTCTGCGTAGGTTTCTTTATTGATCCAGTGAGCAGTTAACATGCGAATATCCGAACTTCCGTTGTACTATGAAAGTTGTGAAGTCACTCAACGGCTGAGTGGTATCGTGCCTGCCTCGCATCCTCGCGATGCAGGTTCGATTCTCGGTGCCGGAGAGCTGGTGAACAGGTTCTGCCTCATAGGAGTGTCTGCCAGGTGTACCGAGTGCGCTTGGACATGCTCTACTTTTTCTATAATTTTTTCCCCTCCCTTAATATAGTCACGATAGTATAAAACACTATGCATTTTTCATTTTCATTAAAAATCAGAGCTAATCCTTGGGCAGATCCAGAATTTGCCAAAGTTGCAACACTGACTATCTAGAATATAATTTTAATATTGCTATATCGGCTTGGAGCGTTCTCTTCCTACCTATCAACAGGAGTGGACAGAATCACTAAACTGCTGACTCGAGTTACAAATTATTGATTATTTTTTTGAACTGAATCACGGATGAGGGACACGGGCATCGAACGTGATCTGAACCACGGAATCTCGGATCATTTTTTCCAGTGTTTTGATCCGAATCGTGATATATGGTCATTTACGGTTCATACAACCTCAAAATAAATGTGAGCCGAATCACGGATCACGGGTCGATCAAGAGACAAATTAACCTGTGACGTCTGTTATATCCATTGTCATCCGTCACAGTAATGTCACTGCTGTAAGCTACAGCCTGTATTTCGTAGAAAAATGTACAAAACTTTTTAACACATAACTTCTCATAAGAAACAATCACATCTTATTCGGAATCGAATATTTAAAAAATAAAAAATAATTAAGGAACCTCGAACCCAGGTAAGCCCGGTCAGCTAGGGTTTCGTATACCATTCCCCTATTACCTCCAACTTTCGGCCCAATTTTCGGCTCACCTTTCGACTCAAACCTAAAAAAATGTCCCACAAACTGCTAAAACTCAAAGCAAGACGTTCGAAAAAGAAATTCTCCTAAAAACGTTCGAAAGTAACAAGAAATCTCTTGATAAAAAAAAAAAAAAATACGAAGAAAAAACAGTGCTTCAGACAACCCAAAAGCCAATTCCCCGCCATTACAAATGAGAAAGAAGTCAAACTCGATATACGTTGCTTCCTTAAACGTAAGAACGCTAAAAAACAGGGAAAATCTCGACGAACTAGAGCTAACATTCGAAAACTCCAGCATGGACATAATAGACCTGGCCGAAGTCAGAAGAGAGGGTGACACAATCCTCAGAATCAAAGCAGGAAACATTTTCTGCTACAAAGGCGAAAAAGGACAGCAAAGAAGAGTAGGCTTCTTAATAAAAAAGAATAAGAGTCAAAACCGAACAGAGTTCAAAGGGATCTCAGACAGAGTATCACTGTTAAAACTAAACCTGGGCAACCAGAACTTGGTAATCATCTAGGTATATGCGGCCACAGCAATGTCGGAAGAAAAAGAAACAGAATTATTTCATAAATCGGTTAGGGAAACCGTGAACATGGAAAATTGCAATAGGAAAAACAAATTAATAATTATGGGACCAAATTTTGAATTTTTGGGCTCCCGGACCCAAGCCTGGCAGAACCTCCTCCTCACATTTTAAGACTGGTAATTTACTAGGCGGCGGGGGAGGTGTTCTTTTAAAGTCTGCATTTTTAGTACATATGGGTAACCAATCAGCGATCGACAAATATTTAGTGTTTTTATTTCTATTTTTAAACACGCACGTATTTCTTCATTTAGTGGAGGCCTAATGTTGATGACCCCCTCCCATACTCGGGTTCCCAGGTACAGCCCTGAATCAAACCCTACCCATAAGACAAAATCATGACTGGTTATTGATGTCTGAAATTATCACCTGTTCAACTTCACGCTGTTGATTATCAAGGTTGATTATTGTTTGGCGTATTTACGGGGAATTGAGTATGCAATTTCATATACACACACTAATATTATTTGTATGTTAATGAACAATGCAGGGTGCCAAACTAAAATCTGCTCGTTTATTCTGAATGCGAAGTTGGATCGCTGAGGTAAACGAGGAACTTCAAGTGAATGGGTCCAGTTTCTTTGTGGTCAACAAATTTTCTCTCCCCAAAAAAGGAGATTCGAATGTGCCACCGATTATAAAATTTTAAATCGGAAGGTACCAAATATGATATCGAAATAGAGCTTTCTTGGGTTGCCAATTTCGAATATTACGTCCATCAGATTCTTGATCCGGCCTTTATTTGGTTCAAAAATTCAAATTTTGGACCCAAAATACTTACAATTAAATAGAGATTGAAATTCGAATGAAGTATCGATGTGAATGATTCTTGAGTATCTGTTTTCTATTATTGCATTTGAGTTTTAATCCGGCTCTGATTTGGGCACGGAAATCTGAATTTCGGACCCGAGATGAGCAACATGAGATTGGCATGAAAATTTGATCCCAGTTTCATAGTAGAGTTTTCTCAGTCGCTGATTTGAATATCGCATCAGATTTGTGATTCAGCCTCGAGTTGAACTCAAGAATCCCAAATTTAGGGCGCCAAGCTCAAACTATCCTATAAAGCAGTTTCAAAACGTTACAGGAGAAGCAGAAAACTGTTTTTCACTTATAGCTTAGAACATACGCCGCATGCCTTGATTTGTGGACTGAAAACAGAGATACCTTGTGGATGATACATGGTCACATAATATGTTTTCGTAGAACAGTTTGCGGTTTAAAAAAAAAAATCGTTTTGAAAATTTATCACATTAGTTTGAATTTCACGTTTTCAATTATCAGTTTTTTCGTTGGGGGAGGGGTCGTTTATTCCGGATATTGCGTCGGATTTTTAATCTTGCACCGATGTGGATCACAAATTTAGTATTTTCCCCATCAAGGTGGGGAAATTGATTTGGATTGAAAAAATGAACAAAGTCGGAAATATGGGATAATATTATCCAAATGTCATCTTGAAGATGAGTGGGAATCAATTTTGCGGGGAAAATCAAGCTGAGTATCCTGATACTTGTTATTTTAATGGTAGCGCGTGAGTAATTTCGTTACATTTTGTATCAGTTTACATATGAGGCCACTTTTCAATATTTAGTATAAGAGAGACAATAATTTTTCCAATTTCTTTGCGAACTTCAATTGAAAATTATCTTCACTGGTGTGACTAAAAAGCCTAGGGATGGATATTGGACCATTAATCAGTTTCAAGCTGTCCGTACACTCGAGGCCATGTGTCAGTCTTGCATCGTATTTCATTTTGTTCCATTCTCTGATTTGGGACTTTTGGCAATAGGGTTCTAATGTTATGTTTTGGCTGTTCCAGAGATGGATTGGTTGACTGACTTGAACTGTCTGTCAGTTTGCTTGTTCTTCAGTTTTAAACTGATTTTCCCGTTTTGAGGTGTTCAGAAGTTTGGGCTATTTGATAATATTGAGTTTTTTTCGACTACTTTACGTAATAATTGAAATTTTTAATTTCGAGGAAAGCGGACTCTGACTCGTATTCCTCTCATCCTGTCAATCTGAAATTAGGTAGTAATCATTGTATCCCATCTTACTGGAACCGATCTGTGGCGGGGAAGTTCTCAATAAACCGTATCAAACGCTTTACAGAAGTCAACAAACACTGATTGTAGTTCAATTTAATGTGTTCTTGATTTTTACAGAAGTTGGTTTAGTGTGTGAATGTGATCGGTTGTAGAGAAACCCCTCCTAAAACCTGCCTATCCGACCGGCTGTGCCTGCTCAGGCATGAAAATGTTCCGGAAAAAGGTCGTACAGACGTCATATAAAGGTCATACTTTTGGAAAATTCTTATTTGGTAAACACTCTGTTGATACACGAGAGGAATCCTTGAAATTTTTGTCATTTTAGGTCACATTTTTATGAATTTTGGCCGCTTTTTCAATTTTTTTGAGGAAAAGTTTGAGTGGCCACCCTGATCTGATTCGTAGCTTTATGATCCAAAAGCTTTCGCCGTGCTCGTATCACGGTTAATGGTTCATCTTGGTTCCAGGTTTCAGAGACAAATTCAATTTATGTCGAGTACGTCTATTTTCTTCAACAACTTCGCATGATTCTCTTCAATATTAAAGAGAATAAAGCTCAAACGCTCCTGTTTTTGATAAATCTTTTTCAAGAATTCTAGAACACCTTGATCCATTGGCTGAGCTATTGATGTGATATTTGGTAGAAAGAAAATTGCTCCGCCTACGTTTAACGATTTAGAATTCATAGAGCCTAGCGCATTATCTAAGATGAGAATCGCCTTTTTGTTGGCAAATTTTTCTCTTTGAGAAATTGCGTTTACTGAAGAGACAAATTCTTTTTGAAACAATTAAGTAAAAATTTAACTATCCATCACTTTGGACATGAACAAGAAGCTAACTACACGATACACTCGTATATTGCACAGTTTCATGTAACTGTCCATGCAGAGTCAAGAGTTCAAATAATAGGACGATCAAATTATGATGATGATGATGATGATGATGATAAGATTATCAATCTTTCGATCGGTTTGATACAATTCTCTATTTCTCCCTACCTTGTACAAGTTCTTTCATTTCGTAATAACACTTACATTTGACATACTTGATTATCTGTTGAACATACTGGAATCTTTGTCTACCTACTCAATTCTTTCCTTCCACCCTTCCTTCTAGCAAGAGTGATATTCCTGGGTGCCTCAAGTTATGCCCTATTATTTTATCTTTCCTCATTTCCAAACAATTCCAAATATCCATTTCACCTCCTATTCTGTTAAGTACTTCCTCATTTCTTACCTTATCCGTCCATTTGACGCTAAGTATCCACCTATAGCACCACATCTCAAAAGCTTCGATCCTTCTCTTCTCTGATTTTCTTATAGTCCACGTTTCACATCCATATAAGGCTATACTCCAAACATACGTTTTCAAGAACAATTTTGTGATTTCCAGATTCATTTTTGATTTGAAAAGATTACTTTTTCGAAAAATGCTTGTTTGGTTGATGCTATTCTACTACTAATATCCTTTTTACTCCTTTCACCTTTTGTTATTTTACTCCGCTTACTTCCTCGATTTTTTCCTGTTCAATATTTATATTTAAGCTATTATGTCTGCAAACCTGAGCATCTCTACTCGCTCTCCAATCTCTACTCGCTCTCCATGTATAGTGACATGTTTCTTTTATTTCTTTTATGGCCATCTCTATGTACAGACTACAGATTAAATAATACTGGAGATAGGAGCACCCTTGCCTTACCTTTTTCTATATTAGCCTCCCCTGTCTCTTCTTCTATTCTTAATGTGGCCTTCTGTCTTTTATATAAGTTTTAAATGACTTGACTTTCTTTATATTTTATTTCTATCTTTTTTAGAATATCAAATACTTTATCCCATTCTACATTATCAAACGTTTTTTTCAGTATCAACGAATGCTATACTCACGGTTAGTCGGTTTCCTTCCGCCATAGGAAAACTAGTTTTTCCCCAAACTAGGTGCACGTTGTTTCGCCAGGCGAGCGGTCTTTTCGACAAGAATTTCATCGGAAATAGTCAGAAAAAAGTCTGGTATTTTCTAAAGCATTTCCTCGGAAATCTTCGGGAAAATTTTCCGATAATTTTTAAAGAATTGCATCGGAGATTTTCGAAAAACAACTCCGATAATTTCCGAAGAATCTCTTCGAAAATTTTTAGAAAAAAATTCCAATATTTTCCAAGAAAGTTCATCAGCATTCTTCGAGAAAATTCCCTGACAATTGTTGAAGAATTTCATAGGAAATATTCAACTACTACAATTTTCAAAATGTCTTCTATTTGCGGACGATTTTAAAATCTTCAAAACCGTTAAAACTATACTAGACACACAGAACCTCATGCTGGACCTCAGTGCTGTGGTGAATTGGAGTAAAGAAAATAACCTCCCACTGAATATTGAAAAATCTAAAGTGATCACTTTCACTCGTAAGAAAAATCCTATACATGCGATATATGACATAGAGGGGAAAAAGCTGGAACGGGTAAACGAAATTCGCGATTTGGGGGTTCTCATGGAAGGCAAACTGAATTACTCACAACACCTACAGAATACTATGACCAAAGCAAAACGAAATGCGGGGCTAGTAAAGCGGTTCTCCAATGTATTCAAAATCCCATCTGTTCTTCGACTTCTCTACCAATCTCTAGTACGCTCACATCTTGATTTCGCTAATGTCATCTGGGGTTCACTCACTAAAACAGAAGAAAATGCACTAGAATCAATTCAAAAAAGATTTCTTAGATTCCTCTATTACAAAGATTTTTCATATTACGATTTCTCGGTCACGTACCCAAAGCATGTCTCCGGTTACGAAATGAATACATTGCGGATGAGGAGGAACCTATGTGCAGTAAAGCTCCTTTACAGTATACTACGGGGACAAATAGACTCGCCATGTCTCCTATCTAAAATCAACATCTACATACCACATCGCATAAGCAGGCCCAAGGGGCTCTTTTCGGTCTCCAGGACAAGAACAAATATCTTCTCACCTTTGGAAAAAAGTATGAAACTCTATAACAAACTAGTCGAAATTAACAGCGAAATTGACATTTTCTTCGATACAAAACATAAATTTGAAGTAAAGGTAACGCAGGCTCTCGCACAACTTTATTCATGATTAATAGGTACATACTACATACCTAAATATCTTAGGACTGCTCAACAAGTCCGTGAAAGCAGGTTGATGGAGGCGGGGGGATAAGGCGGCGTCAATAATTGCAATTAACGTGGTTGCTATTATTATTCTTATTGTTATTTTTATTATCAATATTAATAATTTTTTGTCATTACTTTTATTATTATTATTATTATTTTAGTATTACTATTATTATTATTATTATTATGTTCGATAGTGTTGCCCTACTATTGGCTGAAAAGCTGTTGGGCAGCACTTTAAATACACGCTGTAAATAAATAAATAAATAAATATTTGGAGAAAAATTCCGATCGTGTCTGATGAATTTCATCGAAAATCTTCTGGGAAAATATTCGATAATCTCCGAAGAATTTCATTGTAGAGTTTCGGAATGAATCTCGGATGATTTTGAAATATTTCACTGTAAATTTTCGGGAAAAATTTCCGATAATTTCCAAAGAATCGCATCGGAAATCTTTAGAAGAAATCTCCATTATTTTCCGAAAAATTTCATAAAATTCTTCGAGAAAATTTCCTGAGAATTTTTGGGAATTTTTTGAGAATTTTATTGAACGCACTCGGGGAATAACACCAAGAGTTTTGAAGAATTTTGTACCGAAAATCTTCAGAAAAAAATCTTCGACTATTTCCAAGGAGTGTCAATAAAGATATTCGGAACGATTCCTCTGATTTTCAAAGATTATTTCCGACGAACTTTATCAAAAACATTAAAGGTAAATTTTCGATCATTTTTAATAAATTTAATCGGACATCATTGAAAAACATTATCTGATGATTTCAGGAGAAATTTGTGGGAACTTTTAGGAATATTCTACAACTAGTCCACAGGATTTTATCTTAAATCATTGAGACGTACCTTCGATGATTCTTGAAGGTTGTCTTCAGGAAGAACTTTTTCAGAAAACATTGGAAATTTTTTCTAAAAATTTTCGATGAGATTCCTTGGAAATTATTGGAGTTCTTTTTTGAATGTTTCCGATGTAATTCATCAAAAAATATCGGAAAATTTTCCCGAAGATTTTCTAGGAAATTCTTTGGAAAACACTGGATTTTTTCCTGAATATTCCCCATGAAATTCTCCGAAAATCATCATATTTTTTTCTCCAAGATTTCTGATTATTTCCTTAGAAATCATTGGAGATTTTCCCCGAACATTTTTGACGAAAATCTCTTAAAAGCAGCAACATTTTTTCTAAGGATACTTTTCCAAAATCATCAGATACTTCTCGATGATTCTTGATAAAATTGTTTGGAATCATTGGAGATTTTTCCTAAAATTTCTGACAAAATTAGCCTGAAATCATAGGAGATATTTCTCAATGATGTCCGATGAAGTTCTGCGAAAATAATCGCAAATTTTTCCCGAATTGGTGATTTTTATCGAAGATTTTCGATGAAATTACTTGGAGATTTTAGAAAATTTTTCCTGAAGATTCTTGATAAAATTCTTCAAAAGCCATCGGAGTTTTACCCGCATATTTCCCATGAAATTCTTGTCGAAGAAACCGCTTGCCTGGCGAAACAACGTGCACCTGGTTTCGCGAAAAACTAGTTTTTCTATGGCGGAAGGAAAACCGACTAACCCTGTATGTATCCTGCCCCTTTTTGAGTCTTCCGTCTACAATTATTCTCAAAGCTAACACTGCTTCCCTAGTACCTCTACTTTTTCTAAATCCAAACTGATCATCTCCTAATTCTGCATTTATTCTATTCTCAATTCTCCTTCCATGTATTACCTTCTTCTATAATGATTTCTACATTGAGTATTTCCTATAACTTAGTTATACTTCGCATAAAACTGTATCAAACCCTCTCCTCTTTCATTTCTCACTCCTAATCCAAAATCCGCAACTATATTACCTTCTTTTCCTTCATCAACTCTAGCATTCCAATCACCCATAATAATAAGATTCTCTTCCCCTCTAACATGCTTCAAAAGTCGTTCTAATTCTTAATTTACCTCCTCAATTTCTTCGTCCTCTTGAGTATTAGCAGACACTAGGCATATACACTTGTATTATTGTTGTAACTACTGGTTTGGTATTGACTTTTATCAAGATTAACCTTTCACTTTGTTATTTATAATATGCATATAACTTTATTACCTATTTGTTTATTCATAACAATTCCCACGCCTGCTTGCCCTTTTATTCCCTTTGTATTTATTATTCTAAAGTCTCCTGACCAAATATCATTCTCCTCTTTCCACCTTACTTTACTTATTCCAACTATTCCTAGGTTAAGCCTCTTCATTTCTCTCTTAAGATTCTTTAATCTTCCAACTCCATTCAAGCTTCTCACATTCCAAACTCCTATTTTGATTGCGCCTTCCTTTTTAAAACTTTCCGATGATGATGCTCCTCCAAGTAGTTCCCTCCCGGACATCCGAAAGGGGAGCTTGTTACGTCCGGAAAGATTGTTTACCTGTTGGAACGCCATCATCAGTAATTAATATTTGGAAAAGCTACATTTCCTGGAAAGAGATACTGTTGAAGTTTTTCATTGCTTTCAATAGGGTTTATCTGTCGGAGTTGGTTTTCTCTTAGGGGCTTTTGGTCGCAATTTTAACGATATATAACCTCATAGAGAGTTTATTTTTTTTTTTTTATTTTACGCTGAAGTCTCCTCACCGACAAGGTATCGCTCAAGAGGAGAGATCAGATTATAGGGAGGAAATTTTCAGGTTCAAATAATCCTAAGTAATCGAGAGTGTACTACAATTAAAATATCTCTACGAAGAAATTTGAAACGTCAAACTTTCCCCGTATATACTTTATTTTCTTGTACACGATCGCCAATAAATTCAACACACGCGTGCGTGCAGTCGCTTAACTTTCAATTTGCACCGGCTTACAAATATATGCTCGGCACAAAAAAAAAAAAAAAAAAAAAAAAAGTAATAAAAAAAATAAAACTTCACTCCCACCGATACGTAATTGAGCAACTGTTGTGTGGGAAAACAACGAGAAATTGAAGCACGCCGAAAAATTGCAAGAGCTTTACAGAAGCAGCGCAATCATCTTAAAAGTACACTGCTAGCGCAGCGGTGGCCAAGCGAGCCAAATTTAATAAAATGCAGATTTATTATTAGAAAATCAGAACCGTGTAATAACTGTAGATATGTATCCATCTATTCCACTTTTGAAATGACTGGGATTTGCGAACTCCCTTTTTATTTCAGGTCAAATAAATATCATAAGGAAGAATGAGACAAAGAGAAAAAGAGACAGAGAGAAAAAAAAATGTACAGAACGGATGCTTTGATATTTTATGCAAATGATGCAACCGAGCGTGCTGGCAGAAAAAGTTTTTAAAACCAACTTTTGTATCACTTTCGTTCGTTTCCGCCTGTCGTAACTGACGCAGAGCAAACAAAACGCTGAGGTGGTTTGCCTGCGGGCATTCGGGGTCGTGCAAATTGAGTTCGCGAGTATTTTCGCGAAAAATTCTTGTTTTGTTATGATTGCGAATCGGCTGGGGAGAAAGAAAGAAAGAAAGAGAAGAGAGAGAGAGAGAGAGAGAGAGAGAGAGAGAGAGAGAGAGAGAATGTCAGACCGCAGTGTATTTCTGCTTCGAAGTTATGTCAGTCGGCCTGTTGATCAAACATTCTACTGGTCCAAGCCAAGTGAGGACATAAGCGGATTCGAGGTTCCAAAATGCATGTGTTCCAGGAAATAGGAGAATAATTTGTTATTAATTTAGAATTCGTTATGATGTTTTTACGAAATTTTCGGTTCCCACTTGTTTGGTTACTGAAAAACTGACTGTATCAGCTAGTTGCTGAACATCTGAATTTCTTAGTCCCTCCTGTTCCAAAGAAAATATGATTTTCGCTTCGGATGAACCTATGACCACGTCAACAGCAGGTCTTCAGTCGAACCCGAAAGGAAAGACAAAATATATTCTGTTGGCAACTTGAGCAGGTTTTGGCAATAATCGTTTGTAAGTACTCGTAAATTAAGACCCAAATCAAATGCCCCTCGTTGGACAATTTATGATAAAAAGCTTTTCAATTCCTTCAAAATCAAACAGCTATTCGGGCTCATCTCCTCAGCTAATCATTTCGATAGGAAAATGGTCGTGATTCGAGTTTACATGAAGTTCTATACCGACGGCATGTTATACTCGTAACATTCTCGTAACTACCTCCGAACGATTACAGATGAGGGCGCGCGGCAGGGCCGGTTTTAAGTACTTTGCCGCCCTCACCTCTTGCAAATATAACCTTTTAACAATTGCAAACACTTCTGCATGTGTCCATCTTCACCCCTTGAACGGTGAGATGAATAAAAACATGTGTAGAAGTGGTTACATTGCTCGTGTAAGTAAGAGAACATAAGTATATGTACTTGAAAAATGTCAGTTTTTGCAAAGGACACTATAATTAGCATTAGGTATGCTCAACCTGAAGACGGACACATGCAGAAGTGTTTACGATTGTGAAAAAGGCTGTATTATTTGCAAGAGATAGGACTGTTGGTCTGACCCTAGTGATAAAAAATTTGCGGTAAAGCCTAAAATTGAAACGTTAACTAAATATCCATGAGCTATAACTAAATCCAAATTCAATGATTGAAGAAAACCAAATTGTGCGTTTTTGAGTTAACAAACTGTTTTTGTTGAGTCTTGAGCATTCTAAGATTCCGTTGAAGACTTGGTATGGTGGATTTGGGATGATGTATATCAACAATAGAAAACAGCGATTTGCCCATAGGAAATGGCCCTCAATTCTTAGAACACGTGACTGTTCCTTAACAATACAGTGTTATATCTTATGCGCAAATTGTTAACTATTGTTGATATGCACACATAATCTATAGTAATTACCCAACAAAATGTTATGAGCGTAGCGAGGTGGGGGAGGAGGCAAACTGGGGTACTTGCCCCAGTAGACAAATATTTAAGTTATATTGTAGTGTGTATTATCCGACATTAATAGATATTTCAGCCGTAAAATAATAAAACAACGCGATTATCTCGATAAATATGTTTCCTAAAAAAAAGTTGTAAATAATCTTTTTTACAGAAAGTTTAACGAGGAACATTTTATGTTACTTACATTTTGGTCCTAAAGTGAATATTTTTTCAGATAACTGCGATTGAGTTGGTAAAGATCGGTTATAAAATAAAAAAAATAACATAAGCCACGTTCCTCGAAAATTCCGTACATTTTTGCGATTATCTCTGTAAATATGCGTTTTATCGAAAACTTGTATGGAATCTTTTTTATAGAAAATTCAACAAAGAACATTTTATGCCATATGCATTTTTGTCCTAAAGTTGATATGGTCCGAGATATTCGCGTTTTTTTTTTGTAAAATCTCAGTATTATACATAACTTCAAAGTCAAAGTGCCACGGGTTAATGACTTCAGATTGAGCTCAAATGTCTTATGGTGAGTTTCCAGGTCTATTGGAACGAATTTCAGTGCGCACCTAATCGATTGGCGAAAACTTGTGAGGTAAGGGACACCCTATAATGTGCGTAGAGACTATTTCTATGCCTAATCATACAGAAACCACAAAATATCTGCTGAGCAATCCCTAAAAAGATGGGTCCAAATGCGTCCTCTATTTACCTGGACTGTACGTCAAGGTGGCTGTCTACTGTACACTCGGTTACATGTACTGTTACATACGTCCGTGCTAAAGGTATCCGCCCAAATAATTCGCCAGTATGGGCTATTAGAGGAGACCGACCAATTCGCTAAATTTATTCTCCACCCCGGTGACATTCAAACTACTGCGTTTTATGCTTTCCTCAGCCCGAACAGGCTTTATGACCATTAGTGGTCTTTCGAAGGGTTCGATCTGAGCCGTCGACTGTACCAGAGCACCCTTCGCGACCATATAAAAACGAATTACGATATTTCAAGAAATACATCGCCCATTACCTTTTTCAAATCGTTTACTCTGTTATTACTGCGTACTTCAAAAAGGACTTTCCCTGCTAGCTTTTATTTTTCCTTCGATTTCTCGTGTAATTTTAGGTTAAGTATTTTTAGCTTTATACGTTCATTCGCTATACACGTATACCTACTCTTGGGGTAGTTTTTCCTTAATTATTATTTTATATACGTGGTTCGAGAGAATTAGCATGCTGGTCATTTTATTGAATTGCGTGACGCTGGGAATGTATCAGCCTTGCGTGGACGACCAATGTCTCACAAACAGATGTAAAATTCTTCAGGTAATACCGTTTTTTGTTGTTGTTTTTCTTTCTTTTCAATTTATTTATTTTTAAGGGGTTGACGTTCGTAAAATCGAGGAGCTGGATGGGCAGCACGTATACGGTTCAGGGACCTCTCGAAACGCGTCCGCGTGTCCAGGTGACACGTTAGCAGCCACGGCCCGGTGGCAGTACCTACACCGATAAAATATTAAGATCATTCGCGCAGATTGTGTCGGGAAAATTTATGCTTTATAATACGGTTTCAATGTTCAACTACAATGGAATGGACTCGGAGTGATCGAAAACTACGCCGGAATAGGCAGCAAGCTAAATACGATTACCATGTGCGTAGATTCGGAGGTAATTTCGACTCGAATGCGTTAGAGGTTGAATTGTGTGACTCGCCATTTCAAATTATTTCCGAATCACGTTCAAGATGGCCTCATAATGAGAAGTACGGTTGACAGAGGCATAGGTCAAGAGCAGAAAGTTGGTCTGAAGTAACGTAGAAGCAGGTGGAGATTTTTGCCCCGGCCCTTCTCTGCACAAAGAGACCCGAACGTAGTATACACCCGAAAACCACTAAAAATAAGTGATAGAGTGTACCACGTACTTCCGGCAGGACGCTGCGTCCTACCGGTCCTACCACTTACACAAGTTAATAGAAAAATCACTGTCCTTCCAGCAGGACTGCAGTTCGTTTCACTCTACTCAGTGTTGCATGTAGATGCAGCGCAAAAAAATAAAAACACGTTAAATTTCAATAAGTCTAAGGTCTAAAACGTACAGAAGTCCTACCCGAAGCGCTTCCGGCAGGACGCAGTGTTGTACATTCTATCATAAGGCGAAAATAGTCTTTTTTGTGTAATATTTTTTGATACCAAAGCGAAATTCGTACCACTATCTCTGTTTGGGAATATTTACACTATTTGAGCGGTCTTTAGTGAGTTTTGAAATGTTTTACTCCCAGTGGTTAAACTTGGTCCTTTCGGTCCAAAATCACTCCACCTAGCATTTCTTACTTCGAGAAATTGAGGGTTGTGCTGGAGGGATACCCCACAAGGAAAATTTGTAATTTCGCCTTGAACAGCGAAAACAGAAGGCGCGTTTCCTCGGCTGCCCCACCCGCGTCGATAGACTTGAAATATATGTCATTCGTGTGTATTACGTTTGGGCTGGTTTGTGCGGAAAACTCCGATGTTTGTGCTGCCCCCTTCCAGAGATATTTGGGAACATGTTTGAGGGTGCTGTAAAAACGGGAGCTTCCCCCCTTTCACCTGGGGGATTGAAAATTGTGTCAATCGTTTGTGCTACGTTTGTGTTGGTTTGTGCTGAAACACTCGTCGTTTGTGCTGCCCTCTATCCAGAGATATTTGAGAAAACTTTCGAGGTGCTGTAGACATGGAAGCACCCCCACTTCACCGAAGGCCTCGAAAATGTTGTCAGTCGTTTGTGCTGGTTTGTGTTGGAAACCCTATCGTTTATGCTGCTCCCTTCCCAAAGTATTGAGGTTTACTTTTGGAGGTGCGAAAGAAATGGTTTTTGAAAAAGGGGTTAGATAAAGAATTTGATCAAAAATGAGTTGTTGAGCGTTTTGAAACATTAAAATAATCAAAAATGATTGTTTGGTTCAGCTTTTATTCAGAAATTTCATTCGTTTCTTTCAAGTTGAATAAAAAATTTGAATTGAGTTCATGCTCTCGAAAATAATAAAAAACTGACCACATTATGGTCAATTTTCAATTCATTTTTAAATTTTATTAATTTGAAAATTTTGTATTAATTTTTTTTTCTATTTTTTCAAGGGAATTTTCGTTTATTTGTGTACTTATTAACGCCTAATAAATGGTGTGCCATTCAATTTTGTGAAATTTTATCCAGAAATGTAACAGTCTTCGATTTATCTGCCACATGAGTGAAGAGTAGATCGAAATTTGAGGAAAAAGACTAAAAATATATAAAATACGAATCTCCATGAACTTTGAAAATTTCTATAGGTATCAGATTGTATGTTAATATTTTAACACCACCGCCATGTAATTGCCTATATAAAATTTGAATCTTACAAAACTAAGACATGTAAGGATACTAGACAGTTTTTTATGATTTCCCACAACTTAGGGTCGATGGAGTTACGCCCTTTCAACATTCAACGATTCACTTTGATGAGCTGAATGTTTTTGAGGTGAATAAGGTCACGAGAATCCTATTTTATTTATTATTGATGTAACTAAATATGACCAGAAATGGATAGTGTCAGTAAAATTATACTCCAAAAAAAGTAAAGAGTATCTATGCTGCATGCAGATACATCGGTAGATGGATATGTCTTGTGGTATTATGGCTGCCGAACTACCAAATTTGCAAAAGGAACAAATCAGATTTGGCAACACTGAATAACATGAAGCTCAACAGTTACCATAATAACGTCGTAATAGCAACATCCTCGGCAATAGTCGGTCATTCTCGGCATCCGTCGGCATTTTTCGTGTCGCTTCGTCGTGTCGGTCGGTAAGACCTAAAACGTGGCAGGTACCATGTCCTCGGTCCCACACTCCGCAAAATTTAAAATCCTTTTGTTAATCGTTTGTGCATCGTTTGTGCAGAAATGTGCAACACATCCCACCGTTTATGCTCACCCCATACACAGATAAAGGGGCTTCTGTCGAGGCGGGGGGCTGTAGACACGATGGCCCCTCTAATTCGAATTTAGGCGTGAAAACCATGTTAATCGTTTGTGCCGAAAAGTGCACCATACTCCGCCGTTTGTGCACACTCCCACCCCACATAATGTAGCATCTGTCGGAAGGGGGGGCTGTAGACACGATGTCCCTATTCGAATTTAGGCTTGAAAACCATATCAATCGTTTGTGCACCATACTCCACCGTTTGTACATACCCCCACCCCCTGTCACAAGCAAAATAAAGTCAGCTTTTTTGATTCATTGCATGACTTTTGAGTGAAATCTCGAATAATAGCAATTTTGTGACCACTCATATCGAGCCTATTGCGCTCAGGATGTTACATATATCTTCGAAATTTAAATATCAAGATCGTGAGTTCCATTACATGATTAAAAAAGCACGAAATAAAAGCACTGACAAATTAAAAGAAAGGCGCATGCGCAATTTATCTACAGCTATCAAAATATTTCTCTGTATTCCGATTTGTCTCACTAACTCTCTCCTTCACACTCTCATCGTCTACACCGTCCCTCTAGATTTATGTCATTATGTCTCTCCTTCTTGCATTCATCTTTCTATACATCCTCTCTGATTCATGATTTCTCTGCTCCGTCAATCTTATCCGCCTTTACTCCTCGTCTTCACATGTCTTTAGATACCCTCTCCCATGGAAAACTTCCCTCCCACCATCTTCACCACCCCGCCTCTCTCCACTGATTTTCACCCATGTCATCATCTCATCTAGTTTCTCTCCAAATAGTGTATAGCACAGCCGGTTTTGAGTTGCGGCGTTTGGGCGATAATGCCCCATGATCATCCAAAATAGAAATGTTTCGTGGAAATTCTCTGGAGGATTGAAAAAATTTTACTCACTTCTTTCATAAATAAGTGTTTCTTAATCAAGGGCCAACCCTTCAAAATTCGATCCCATAAAAGAGTTCTGGTACCGAACCTGACGTGTAGTATAATTTCGTAAATCCAAAATACCAAAGGGAAAACTGTGCAATAAATGTTCGATGTGCAAAACCAACCCATTATTACGTGATGCATTCGAATGTAATTTTTCTTTTTCTTCTTTTACAGATGTTCGACGATTTCATTTTCGCATTCTTCGCTCTCGAAATGACCATTAAAATGATCGCGATGGGTATTTATGGTAAAGGTACCTACTTGGCGGATTCGTGGAATAGATTAGATTTCTTCATCGTTCTGGCGGGGTAAGTCGAAATGACCGGTATTCGTAAATATTTCAAATAAACGCACAAATTTAATCTCGAATAGTTTTACAGCGTTCCTCGCATTATTGCGTATTATTGGAATACGTCGGAATAATTTGCCGAGTTGTTCTTTTCCCAGCCCGTTCGCGGTACAAATTCGATTAAGATTCGGTATTTCCTGGTACTACCTGCGCAGAGGCCATGGGCGTATCCCTCTTTTTTGGACATGATGCAGATGCGAAAAGAGCGGACTCCTTGGCAACCGCGGACTGGCTGGGGGAATGGGGGAATCCCCAGCCGGGCCCCTGGACTGCGGGCCCGCCCAAAATATGACTTGTTCCAGGAATAGGGAGGGGGGGGGGAAATGAAATTGAAGGGCCTAACCAGTATGCCCCCTTGACAATTCCCTTGCCAGTCCGCGGGTGCTCCTTGGCTCCAGATGCTTATTTTATCCCCCTTCGCTTCTCACTTGGCGGAGCGTGTGACGATGCTCGCATGTCAAGGTGGCTTCCCAGATACCGCACCCCTGGCCCCGAAAACTACCCTTTCGAGTATTGCATCAGTGATCAGAGCGACGTATTGAGCCTGGCCCGAGCCCTTATTTCGCCTTTCCATTTCGGATCCGCGCTGTTCTGCCAGTGCCACCATGGGACACACTACTGGCCGAGGCAACGTTCACCCTAAAAATTAATATTATTAAGAAAACTCGAGAACTTACCAATGTTTGAGAATGGCTCCTTAAATAGGGTAAATTTTCAACTTTATCCTGAGACCTTTTTTCTGAGTGACAGGGCAGATTTCATTTCAAAATTTTTTCTGGTGTCTTGTTATGGCATTTGCTGTGGGTCGGGTAAAGTGTCTTGTAAACGTGCGCACTTAGTTTCTGAAGCGCTATAACTCTGGTTGTAATCGATATTTTGTCTTGAAAATTGCACCGTCTGTTGGGCGAACACTGTACACTACATGCTGCTAAAAATATTGTTGGCCGATGCATAACCGTGCTAGAGTGAATTTGGTGAAAAAAGTCAGATGCGCCCACTTATAAGCCTATGTTTATAAATGTGCACAGCAAGTCCGCCAAGTGTGGGCATCAGGGGAAAAAGAAGAAAAATCGAAAAATTAATTTATTAAAATAATCACTTGAGACATGATTCACATGTGTATTTCTTCTGGTATCGATTTACACCAGCGCAAAGGGTACGTGCCTATTTCCCACGTGATTGGTTCATGCATTGAATCCAAGTTCCAAGTCTTTTTAGATCTGGTAAATTTCAGAAACATTGAATGAAGAATTTAAGCTACTTAATGAATTCATTGATTGCTGCGACGAAGCAGACAGCTTTAGAAAACACTTAATAAAATACTTTGCTAAGTTAGAAAATTTCGCCCAAGATTTAAAAAAAGAATAGACGAAATTCAGTTCCTTCAAACTTCAGAAATTCATGAAAACATGTTAACTTTCCTGAATGAGAAGTACTTGGGCCTTTTACTGAAAAATACAAAAACAAAAATGAATAAATTATTTCATGTGTTGAAATAGAAGAAGTGTGTTCATTCATTGGGTTAAAATACCTATTCCTGTCCTTAAGCAAGAATAAGGAAATCACAATTTTTCTTTGGATAATTTTCCATGACAAAAACAATTCCGCCCCACAAAAAAAAACATAAAATTGTAAAAGAAACCAATGAGTAGAAGAAAACTGTGCGCTATTGCCTCAACTATTTATGCTCAACCTTGACTTTAATTAAGTGTAACTTTAAATTTTATTACTTGTGTTTTCGTTGATATTTTTAACGTTTTTTTTTTTTGAAAATAAATGTTTGTAACTGTCCAATATGGGTAGTGCTGCCCATTAAGGCCCCTGAAAAAAAATTAAACTATTCAGAATAAAATATCATATGTATTTCAAATTCGATTACGAAGGCATAAGTCATGAAGGAAAGAGTTGAAAAATACGAAATAGGATTGTGATAAAAGCACCAAAAACTAAAACTCACAATGCAGGACATAAAATTGTAATCCAGAATAAAGTAAGTCAAAAAGTAAAAAGTAAAAAAATATCGCCAAATTCATATCTTCCTTTTCTGAGTAAAAAGTAGGTACTTAGTTTTTCTATTTTTAAACAAAAAATAAAATAAAATCTGTAAACGCCTCTCCTTCTCTGTCAATCAAGAAAGAAAATTATTTTTTGATGCGAAAAAATTTGTCCTTTGACTCGATAATTTAAAAAATTATCCACAGTAAAAAATGTTACCCCCCTCCCAAGAAAAAGTATAGAATAGTCATTCATTCTACATGGTATATTCTACGCGTAGAATAAAAAATCTACGCCAGTTTATTCTACGGCACAACCCTGATGCGAAATGAACGAGAAAGAAATCAGTGATACCAAAATAAAGTTTCAAAAATTATATGGTAATCCCTAATCTTACTGGAGTAGTTAGAAAGTAAAAAAAGTTTTCTCCAATTTTCTCAGGGATCGGAGCAAATGATTACGCCAGGGGGGCGTTGCCCCTCCCCGCCCCCTGGCAGTGGGCCTGCATCTATTTACCGCGTTATGATATTTTTTAGACATTTCTCCTCCCCGTAGACAGTTTTTCTCTTCAATTCTCCGGCATCTTTCAAACTTTATTTCCAATACCGAAGGATCGTAACTTTCAGCGAAATAAAAAGTTTCCAAGTAAAATATGAAGTCTATTGTTAACACTTTCGTTAGTGTAGCGAATATTTTTACCCCAGGTGACGTGAAACAACATCGAACAAATCAAGTTTCCGGCAAATTTCAGGCGGAAAAGAAAATTCTCAGCAATCACCCTTTCAGAGCCGAAAGAGAACTGCCTGAAATAAGAATATTTCAATGTAGCTAGCTCGATCGCGCAAATATACCTACCAAATTGATGATGAGGTATCGATGGGTATTTAAGACCTTCCTTTCGATCCTCTTGGGCAAAGATCTGAAAAATTATACTAATTTTGGTAACATTTTAGTTATGCTTTTACTCCTGGGCACTAAATTACAACTGTGTCGATTTTTATCAGACCGTAGAAATTGTAGATGTTATTGCGGATTGGCAGTTAACGTCTTATTTACAGGACAAAATTTTCAGAAATTCAAGTGGCCTTAAGTATTGCTCACATTTTGCTACAGTATCGTTCTTCAGGGAGGAAGTCGTTAGCCTTTGAAATAGGATTATTGATTACATGTGATTAGAGATGTACGATAGTTCAGAAAATTTTGGCGAATTCGTGTTCTGCTTGATTTCCCGTTGCTCTGACATCGAATGTTGGCTTCAGTTTTCCATGGAATCAATATTCGTCCCATAAATAGTCTTCTAGAGTGGCTAAAATTGCATTTATTAGTGTCATTCAGTTCTATCTTAAATCATGTACAGAATTGTAAAACGTGAATATGTGTAGATTATGATTCTGTCCTCCAGATTTGGATACAGGCTTTGATCATCTGGAAATAGACTTGTATGAGAGGCTCAAGATCACTCTCTTGATATAATAAAAAAGAGCGTTCTTAGACCACTTTTGCACTGAATCTAAATCTGACCTTGAATTATGATGCAGACTTCCTTCTTTCGTGAAAATATGGACGTCGTTTCGACCATAAAATCAACGTCGTTTCAATATCAAGTTCGATGTCATTAATCTGAGATTCCAATTCGTCATTCGTCATTCATTTTTCATTTTAAATCTTTGTTAAGTACCCCTTGCATGCTTTTAGTATTGATTTTCTCCCTGAAGGAGATACACTCAAGGCTTTTGCTCAGTAAAATCCAAAATACTAAAGCAACAGGTGATGTTTGTTGTTCATCTTACGGACTGCCAACTTTGTTTTCTTTTTCTTCTGGTACATTTACTGTGCTGTGCACAACTTCATATTTTAGTAGTACTTAATGTGTTTATTCAATTGAAGCGCACAACTGCAGAATTGACATTGGAATCTGTGTTTCAAATCGACGTCAAAACTGATGTTGAAATTGATGTTCCAAATTGACGTTGAAGTTGATGTTTCTGGTCAGTATGCCAACGTTAATATTACAAATCAACATCAAAATTGATGTTTTAATTAATTTGATGTTTAACTTGATACTTCAAGTTGATGTGTAAATTGATTTTTCAAATTGGTGTCGAAATTGATGTTTCAAACTGATGTGAAAATTAACGTTCCTGATCAACATGTCGACACATGTTTTAAACTGAAGTCGAAATCTCTATATCCAAATCAATATTGAAATTGATATTTTAAATCGATGTTTAAATTGATGTTTCTAATCAACATGTTGACATTAATATTTTAAATCAACGTCAATATTAATGTTTCAAAGTGACCTTCAAATTGATGATACAAATCAATGTCGAAATTGATGTTTCAAAGTGAAGCGCTGCGTGGAAGGAGAGCCTCCAAAGCCTTAGGCCCTTTATCGGTAAAATAGCTTATCGTGTTTTAACGTCAACATGGTGTATGCCTATCAAGTTTTAATTCTCGAAAATCAAATTAGAGCGTGCTACAACGCAGTAAAGTATTTGGACTTTCCAAGATTCAACAGCAAAGTAGTTGACAACTTGACATCTGGTGAATGTTTTTGGTAATCTTATCATTAGGATTACTGCGAGGCTGGGCATTCATTATAATGTAAAAACATGGATTTTCAACAGCTCTAAACCTGATTTTTATTTTAAAAACTTGTCCTAAATTTTACTCTAACATCTATAAGCTATCGATTTTTGTTTGAAGCTTTCACTGACTTATCGTGAAACGCCGATGTGGGAGTTTGATAAATAAGTTTGTTGCTCATATTTGACCATTTCCTACTGAAAATAAACCAGTAATGCTACTAAAATTGTTGTATGGTAGAGGGACCTCCCTTTTGTTCTCTACTGCGCTCTATTGAGGGCTTATGAAAACACTTTCCGCAGCGCGACAACCGTCAGCTCGTAGCTGAACCACTGAGGAAGAACTAAATTTACCATAGACTATTTAGGTACAATATGGTCAGGCGAACGAATAGCTGGACAGGAACTGCTCTGTAACAGATTTTAAAATCACATTTAAGTATGGGCACAGAACACTACCGCAGCATAACCCAACACTAATAACTTAGCAAAGCTTCAAAGCGATTCTCTTCTCTGGCCTAGTATCTGACTAGCACCAACTTACCAGGGGGTCTATCCCTAGCTCGCACGAATGCCTATAGGTATCCTGGTAGTGCCGGCCCTGAAGCTTTGCAGCAAGCTCAGTGTGCTGTCTGGAGACTGGACCGAATGCCTGGACCACAGCCGGATCCACATTGTCATCTGGGTAGGGTAAGTCTATCCCGCATCTCGCATAACGGAGACCTGAGGTAGCAGCTACACCCCGCTAGCGAGAAAGTATTGCAAGCAAGCGTAAATTATATAAATGCGGTTTAAAAAGTTTTTACAAAATGTATACTTAGTGAGCAAAACTCACCCCAGATTGCCGTTTCTCACCAATATTGATGTCAAAATTGCTGTTTCAAAAGGACGTTGAACTTGATGTTCTTAATTAATATGTCGACATTAATATTTCAAGTCAATATCAGAATTGATGTTTCAGTTTGATGTTGAGATGGTTGTTTCAAATCAACGTTGAAATTGAAGGTTCGAATCAATATGGTGGTATTGACATCAAAATCTATGTTTCAAATAGGGGAAAAGAGGGCAAGTTGGCGAACGTAAGCTTCAAAGTCTTATAACACAGGCTGTAGCATAGTTAGAGCACTGCTTTTTGTAGCAAAAGATAGCTTGAAGTTTTGACTACATTTTGGCCCAGAATTGATTTTTATATTGATAATTAATGAGAGATTTTTGATAATTTTTGCAGTAGGTCAAATTTGCCAACTTACCCGACATGTCGGGTATGTTGGCGAATGGGAAATTTTCTATTAAAATACGTACAGAATGCGAAGATTTCACATTTTCTTTATTCAAATAACGCTTTTCTACATTCCACTGATTTATCTTTGAATCTTCTGAGAGTGGTTTCAGGTGTTGCATATTTAATTGCTAATTCTGTTAATAAAAGCTCCTGTTCTTCGTCGCTCTTCTAAAGCATCCTCCAGTTGATACCGACTGTACGTCTTTTTCGGCTTTTCTTTATTCATAATTTCGATTTTTTGGAAAAATCTAGTTTTAAAAAAAGAGTTAAAATTGTACTGATAACAATTCGCCAACTTGCCCTCGCAGCGGAAATTATTTTGAATAAGCCACTGAAAATTTAATTTTACATGTAGCGATCTGGTAATTGCATTAAATTATAGAGAATACTTCCCTCTTTAGAATAATACAATCAAACATTGAGAAATTACAAATCAAAATTTTTAATTCCTTACCGCACGAATATGAAATATTATAGTAGCACCTCAAAAATAAAAAACTTCTTGCCCTCCTTTCCCCTAGACATCAGAATAGGAATTGAAATTGGTTTCAAATCGACATCAAAACATTGAAATTGATGTTTCTGGTCACCTTTTCAAAATTAATATTTCAAGTCAATGATGACATTGATGTTTCAGTTTGACTTTGAAATAGATGCTTCAGATCAGCATCAGTGTGGACGTATCAAATTGACATCAAATTAATTTTTCAGAAAATTTATATTTCAAATCGTCTACGTAATTGAAGTTTCAAATCAACGTCAAAATTACTGTTTCAAATGGACCTTAAAATTGGTTTTTCAAATTGGCATTGAAATTAATGATTCAAATTGATGTTGAAATTAGTGTTCTGAATTGACATTGAAATTGATGCTTCTAGTTTGGCAGGTCACATTACTAGTTCAAAACTAGGTCGAAAATTGATGTTTCAAATTGACATTGAAATTAATCTTTCAGATCAGTGTTGAAATTGACGTTTCGAATTGATGTTGAAATTGATTTTTCAAATTGACATTCCAATTGATTTTTCAAATTGACTTCAAAATTGATGTTAAAATTGATCTTTTAAATCAACATCAGATTAGGTAATTCTTCAAATCCACTTTGAGATTCATTTCAAATTGACTATGAAACTGATGTTTCAAATCAGTGTCAAAATTCATATATCGAATCAATGCCAAAACTGGTGTTTTAAATTGACATTGAAATTGATTTTCCAACTCAATGCAAAAATTGACGTTTTAAATTGATGTGAAAATCAGTGTTCCAAACTGACATCAAAATTAATATTTCAGATTGATGGTAAAATTGTTATTTCAAATTGATATTGAAATTGATGTTCCAAATTGACGTCAGAGTGGACGTTTTAAATCAACATGAACATCTATGTTTCAAATTGATATTTAAATTATTGTTGAAATTAGTATTCTGAATTGACATTGAAATTGATGCTTCTAGTTTGACAGGTCACATTACTATTTCAAAACAATGTGAAAAATTGATGTTTCAAATTGACCTTGAAATTAATCCTTTAGATCAGTATTGAAATTGACGTTTCAAATTGACGTTGACATTGATTTTTCAAATTAACATTCCAATTTTTGATTTTTCAAATCGATTTCAAAACTAATGCTAAAATTGGTCTTTTAAATCAGCATCAAATTAATTTTTCAATCCACTTTCAAAGTCATGTTTCAAAGCAACTATGAAACTGTTGTTTCAAATCAGTGTCAAAATTAATGTTTTGAATCAAAGCCAAAAATGGTGTTTTAAATTAACATTGAAATTGATGTTCCAATTCAATGCCAAAATTGATGTTTTAAATCAACATGAAAATCAATGCTCCAAATTAACATTAAAATTCGTATTTCAGATCAATGTCAAAATTGGTGTTTCAAATTGATATTGAAATTGATGTTCCAAATATAAAGTTGACGTTTTAAATCAACATGAAAATCTATGTTTCACATTGATATTAAAATTGATGTTGAAATTTAGTATTCTGAACTGACGTTGAAATTGATGTTTCAAATTGACGTCGAAATTATAGTGTTCCGAATTGACGTTGAAGTTGATGTTTCAGTTTGATGTTAAAATTGAAATTTCAAGTTGACATTCAAATTGATTTTTCAGATCAGCATCGAAAAATTATTATTTTGAACTAACGTTGTAATTGATGTTTCAACAAGTCGATGTCTAAACTGATGCTTCAAATCAGCGTTACAATTCATGTTTCAAAGTGTTGAAATTGATTTTTCCAATTGGTATTCAAACTGATTTTTCAAATTGACTTCCAAATGTATATTTCTTTAGAACCTGATAGTTCAAATCAGCCTTTCAAATTGACCTTTCAAATCGACTTTGAAACTGATGTTGTAAATGGACATCAAAATGGATGTTTCAAATCATCGTTGAAATTTATGTTTTAAATTGACGTCTTATTCAACACCAAAATTGAACGGACTGTCGAACTGTTAATTTCAAATAGAAGTCTAATTCAAAAAAAGTAGGGTTGATCATTCATTGAACAAAACCTACATCGATTTGTTGCATGTTGAATGAGAGAATCACAAATGACACTGATTACATTTGACGTAATAACAAAAGTCGACCTTTCTTTCTGTCTCTCGAGCTGTCATATTCATCGAGTTCTGTGAAAGCTGAATAAACAGAAAGATGTGCGAAGTTGAATCAAACTATACGTATGTATATTTCAGACATCTGTCTGAGCATAGGAATGACGTCGAATTATTATGAAAATCGACAAACCCAGTGCTGTTATTTATTGCGACATTACTTCGAAATCATTGAATGCGTATTTTCCAAAACGTGTGGTCCAACTCCCACCAGGTTTGAATCAGCGACACTTGCCGATGTTCAAAAGTACCAATCTGGGTCACCTTGCACTTTAATTCCGCTAATTTATACAATCAGTAAAGCGTCTATGACGTTACTGTACTCCGCCGAGCATTCATGTGCAATTCGACTTCTGTCAAATTACAATAAACGTCTAACAATTTTCTTTTATTTCTTTTGCAGAGGCTTAGAATACTGTTTAAACGTCGAAAATATAAATCTAACCGCCATCCGAACAATACGAGTTTTAAGACCACTCCGAGCCATTAACAGGATACCGAGTAAGTTCGCTATTATTGTTATCTTCATTAACGTTTGCATTTTCGAAGTGTTGCCATTTTCGCTGGTATGTATTTTGCGTAGGTACTTTTTTCCTTTCTTTTTGTCGAAAAGTTGTGCCTCGCTGTCGCAGCGACCCGAATAGACGAAAGATCTGCTCGGTAATTAGAGGAAAGTGTGCAGTACATCAACAGATCCTTTACTCGGAAAATGTCTCGGCCGGCGATACAGCCGGATAAAAGTTTAATAACGTTGAGAAATCCGACAACACGGAAACAAGGCGCGGAAAAGTGCGAACAGGCCGAGAAACAATTTTCTTAATCGATGTACTGTTTACACAGAAAAGAACAATAACTACCTTTTTTATTGTCCGTTCAATGGCCTTATTAGCCGGGTAAATAGCGTGCAGAAAATGAGAGAACGGGCGCGTTCTTTCCCTATTCATAACGGCTATGTAATTAGCATTCGAGTTTATTCCCATTGGAAACGCCCACCGGGTAAAGTAAATTAAAAGAGATCGCATTCGGCAAATTCGACTGCAGCTCGCGCGGCTTCAGTGGGTGGGAAATAGGCACAAGCGGGGGTACACACGTATGATTTCTCGCACCTTGCGGCGTGTCAAAACTGAAATATTGCCAGACGTTGCAAATAATTTAACATATTTATCTGGCTGTTCAGCAGGCAGCAGATGCGCCGCGCCGCCTCAGCAAAATGTAATCTCGTAATCGACCGAAGTCGGATTCAAAGAATCTGGTCGGAAAACGTGTTGCGGCGTCGGAAACACGCGATTAAATAGGAAAAGCATTCTGGGCTTTCGTCTCGGCGCTGCATTGAAATGCTAATTCGACGAAATTGCGCCGCTCAGGGATCATTCTGAACGCGTGCGCTCGGTTTGCGGTTGCCTAACCGCAGGCGGAACTATTCGCGGATGCGAAATAGGCTGGGTCTTCTACCTGTACGTGCTAAGGTGGTCCATGTTTACTTTCGGTGACAAAAAAATACGTCTTTAGTCGAGCCGCCATCCAGATCAGTTCCAGATATTACTTAACCATTCAATTCCCACTCCTATATGATGTAGTACATAAAGGCCCGATCTTCATTTTCTTGTTGTTGTTTTTTTGTGATTTCAAGACATTAGTATCATCCGGAAGGAAATTTTACGCTCTTTCCAATGCAAACCTTCTTCTTCACGCAAGGTGCTTAAAAGCCATGGATCCACTTACCTGAGCTTTTGATGCAATAAAATATGGCAGTACAAGGAATAAGGCTCACTTTTTCGATATGGAGTTATGAGTATTGGCATATACTAGATAAAATTTCTGCTAAAATAGTTCCAAAATTCGTTGAAATATGGCTGTTTACAGTTGAGAGTTCATGATACTTAATTTTGAGAAAAATGCAACTTGAAAACAGGTTTAAAAAACTTACAAATTACAAATTCAAATGTGACATATATCTCTGAGACAAATAAAGCTAGAGAGCTTCTCGAAAACAACAGCGGTAAAAATTTGGCGATTTCTGTCTTTCCGAAGACAAAATTTCTGTTGTATTGTATAGATGGGGAAGAGTAGCAGGATACAAGTTTAAAAAATTTACCATGGCGAGTTTCTTGATTGTATCATTAGCCCAGGAACGCTAGGGTTTTGAAAATGAAATAATTCATATCTTCAGTTTCAGTGCTGGAATGTGTTAGTACTAGCGTCCTTATCACCCCCCCTCCCCCCCAAAGAAAACGGACGCTGCACCCCCTGTGCAACCTTTTTTTGTAGAAGCCTAAGGCCTCCCAAAATTGGTTTGTCGCGTTTCTCTCGGGAATGATGCATTGGGGGGGGGGGAGGACACCTGAGTCAAAATATTCGACGTAAAATTTCTTATAAAAATGGTCTCTTGATTTTTTTTTACTGTAGAACGCATAGGAACGCGGCTACAGAGCGCTGAAGTTACTATTGTTTCTGCATAAAAACGGTTGTTGCGCATGAACCCTTTCAGTGGCGAGAATGTTCCATCCATAGGGAAATGTTAATTTTCATTGATTATGATAACGACTACTATTCCAACAGATATGATGCATAACTTGCCTAACTAACTCCTGAATTCTAGTAGGAAATGGGAAAAGAAAATTTCAAATTTCCTGCTTCAATTTTAAAAGGAATCGATTGGGACATACACTGATTATTGTAGAACAGAGGAGCTTCAAGAAAATATGAACATTTTTTGGAAAAAAATTGGAGAATTTGGAGGGGGAAGAATTACAGCTTTTGATTGAAAATAAAACTTCACCGCTCACGCACTCAAACTACGAACTGTTTCACCGTTACGACGATCGAATTTTCATAAATTAATAATTGACACAAAAGAAACTAGCGCGCCAAAGCTTAGCTTTTACGATTACCTGAATACTGTAGTAGGAAAACTGTGTTTTGTATGACTATAACAGAATAATCCAATGCCGAAGACTGATTTTCAAAACTATGAATTATTCCTCCACACGATTTTGAAATGTTTGAAAAATTTTTTCATTGATATAATTGTCAGGTGCTTGTGTACATTGAAATAATTAGAAAAGTATTCTGTTAAAGCGAATTTTGTAGTAGGAAACCCAGAACCTGATATATTTCGATGTCTAAGAAGCATTATTTTAGAGCACTCCTATTTCTTGCTATAATTTATGAAATTTGGAAAATATTTTCTTAGAGACATATTACGTATGAGAGAAGCACTGTATTAGAATCATCACAAAAGTATCCGCTCCACCTTAGTTTTGTAATAAGATTTCCAGAGAGGTGCCTGTTTAATCTCGGAAAAACATTCTGACACCGAAATCCCAATTCCTACAATGCACTATAGAATTTCAGAAAAAATTGTTTGTGGAGATAACCCACTTCCTTCTACAATATACCTGGTTCCGGAAAAATGTTTGCAAGGACCGTTCATGGTAGACATTCAGCTGTGAGATCATTATGAAAATTAATTTCTCCACTTTTTTTTAAACGTAATTACTCGCCTTCAATAAAATGATGTAGGGAGTATCTATTTCGTTACCGTAGCTATATTGCATGTCTGTTGTTAAGTTTAAAAATGCTAATTTAGGAAAATAACTGTATAATATATCATGATATTATTGATATCTGGCTCACTTCGTCACTCACTCAATGAGTTGGTGATTCACTCACTCACTCACTCAATCAATCAATCATTCGCTTACTTATTCCGTGATTCACTCAGTCACTCAATTACTTATTCAGTGATTCACTCACTCATTCAGTTATTCATTCATTCTCTAATTCAGTTATTCATTCACTTCCTCACTTTGCAACTCACTCAATGAGTGAGTGATTCGATCAAGCATCCATTCATTCATGCATTCACTCATTCATGTATTCATTTTCTTATTCTGTTATTCATTCACTCACTCACTTCATCACTCACTCACTCGATAGTCAGTGATTCACTCACTTAATTGTTTCCTTACTTATTTAGTGATTCTTTCAGTCATTCGCTTACTTATTCAGTTATTCACACAGTTACTCAATCACTTACTCAATGACTCAGTGATTTACCCACTCAGTCACTCGCTTACTAATTGAGTTATTCATTTAGTCACTCAATAAACTCATTCAATGATTCAGTCACTCACTCACCCATTCATTCATTTGTTTGTTTGTTTGTCCATTCGTTCGTTTATTGTTCGTTCAATCATGCATTCATGCATTCATGCATTCATTCATTCATTCATTTCCTCACTTCATCACTCACTCAATGAGTCAGTGATTCACTCAATCATTCAATCATTCGCTTATTTCTATAGTGATTCATACAGTTACTTAATCACTTACTCACTCACTTAGTGATTCACTTAGTTACTCAGTCATTTCCTCATTCTCTAATTCAGTTATTCATTCACTTCCTCACTTCGTCACTCACTCAATGAGTCAGTAATGGAGTCATGGAGAAAATTAGTGGCGAGACGCATCTCCTAAACATAATCAAGAGTAGGATTTGGGCATAGGGGCCCCAAATATGAACTCCTCCAGACCCTTATGACAGTGCCGTTCCGTGACTTTGCGAGGTCTAAGGCAAAAATACAAAGCGCGAAAAATGTTTTAGCGCAATTATAAAGGCCTCGCGATAATATTTTTGAGCACATTTTCAAGGCCACGCGAGAGCTCAGGTAAAATGTCCTCTCTCCCCCTCCCCGGAACGGCACTGCCTTATGATGAGCAAAGTCGAAACGAAAAGACTAATTGGAAGGATGAGACTCTTCCTGGCATATATAAACATCAAGCACCGGACTAGTTTTAGCGTGGAGGAGCTGTTCCATCGCACCCAGAATCGGGAGTTGTTCTTGGACTTCACTTGTCGGGTTGTGGTGCGCGGTTCCCACTAAAAGAAGAAAATAGTCTGTTGGATTCACTGGTCAAACTTTAAGGCTATGCTGTTGTTGAAATTTAGCCAGTGTGCGACTATTTTACATGCCCCTGGAAATAGACATCTCGGATGCGAAAACAGTCGTATATTCCGATACAATCGCTTATGGTGGTATCGAAAGTGACATCACGACCACGCGTACATCTAGTAAATGCAAACGAAAAATTACAAAAACGATATATTATAACGAATGGATACGACAGACAAGCCCTTTTTTTTTTTTTTTTCAGTTCTCTTTGAAGAAACACGCGACTATTTGTATTTACTACCGCCGCGCCAGGCAATTCGAAAAAAAAAAATGATTTGTGTGGAAAAGCGCGATACGAGATTTATTCGCCATTCGTAATACAAAAAGCACAATAAAATCGTTAAAAGTATGACCTTTGAAGAGCAAGCGGAATATTAAAACTTTTTGCTCGGGATTGCGTCCGACTTGGCGAAGTGGATGAGGGGCAAATATACACCGAACTGGAAAAAGGAAATTAAATATAAACAACTTTTCCACAATTCGTTTCTTTTCCGTTTTTTCCCTTCTTTCGCTCTTGCCGACGAAGGGCATTTTCTCGGAGCTGCTCCGTTTCTCGAATCGTTTTTATCGGCGGGATAAGTATTTTCACATTTTAATTTTCAAACTACTGTAATCAAGGGTAACGCTTATTTCGTCTTCGAAGAAATAATCTGCCTTCGGGTAATTGGAGAGACCCTCAAACTCGAACCCGGACCAGGGTGAACAATCTTCGCGAGTTCTTTTCATTAACTTTTATTGGCTTCGAAAGTAAGCTGCGAAATTTGCGCTTAAATTAGTTTCCTCTGTTGCATCGAAATGAAGTCGCGAATTAGCTTTTCCTCGGCGGTAACGTGGTGACAATTTTACTCGGGCCTCGGTGTCGAATGCATTAAAGCACTATCGGCTAAAACGAACTAATTATGAAAATCGAGTTTGTAAATTCGATGGAATTTGAGGGTGAAAGGCGTCCTTTTGTTTTTTCATTCGCTGGAAATCGCTGGAAAGTGCCAGCAAAATTTCCCATCATCAGTGGATTTGTGTAACGGCTTAGGATATGAATCGAAGTCGTATACAGAATTTTATTTACAGTAGACTTCTGACTATCCGCCATAAACAGAGATTTGAGTCAGCCAGTTAACTGAAAGTCCAGGTAAAACGGCGTTGTGTCATTGCCTCCTCATTACATGCAGAAGTGTACAGTAAAATGTTCCAAGATCATATATGTGGTCATTATACAGGGTGTCTCTTTTGCAATGACCCCCTCCCACCTAGTAAGTAGGCAGCCTACCCTGACAATATGTAGATATGTTTGAATATGCTTTGTTTTGAAAGGACTGAGTTATATCAAATTTTTGAAAAGTTCTTTATCTTTGAATTTTTTTTTTTTTCTTCCCATGACTGGAGATAGACACAGAAAAATGAAACTAGTAGGTAATAGTATAGGGCAGTTATGACAACCACAGGAAAAAAATGGTCGGAATCGGTTCAACAGGGTGATCATAAAATCAATTTTATGAACACCCTAGAGTAGTATAGAAAGGTATGATCCTAGATCGAGTTCACATTTCTGTAAATTTATTGTTGAAAACATTTTTCTGAGTGAGTTCTGTTCTCTCTGGCTCGAGTTCACATTTCTGTAAATTTTCTGTTGAAAACATTTTTCTGAGTGAGTTCTGTTCTCTCTGAATCGAGCTCACATTTCTGAGCATTCACTGTTGAAAACATTTTTCTGTGTAAGTTCTGTACAATCCTAGACCGAGTTCATATTTCTGTGTAAGTATTGTTCTCTCTGAATCGAGTTCACATTTTTGTACATTCACTGTTGAAAACACTTTTCTGGGCATTCGCTGTTGAAGTCACATTTTTGTACATTCGCTGTTGAAAACACTTTTCTGTGTAAGTTTTGTACAATCCTAGACCGAGTTCACATTTTTGTACATTCGATGTTGAAAACACATTTTTGTACATTCGCTGTTGAAAACACATTTGTGTAAGTTCTGTTCTCTGTAACCAAGTTCACATTTTTGTGTTGGTGTTAAAAGAATTGATATTGTAATATAAAGTGGTCGAGTTTCCATTTTTTTATCAGACCACTTTTTTTTTTCTAACTAGGATTTCAAGTGATTTTGGTTTGAAATCTTAATACTAAAAAAAATAATAAAAAAATAAAATCGAAAATTGATAACCTAGTTTAAAAAAAAATAATAAAAAAAAATAAATAAAAAAAATAATAAAAAAAAATAAAAATATATTATATATTATAAAATGGAAATGATTGAAAGTAAAAGCAATAACTTTAATTTTGATGACTCTACACACTGTGTATCTAAAAAGATACCATCAGTGAAAGTGATTAATCAAGAACCTGTAGGCCTCTGGATGTCTAATGAAAATTTGATGTCTTGTGAGTGGAGAAAAAATTGCAACGAGTCATGTTCAGGTGCCAGCTGTGTAGAACATTTTGTAAATACAAAACCGCACACAATTGAGACTCGAGATGGATCAATTCAAGGTAGGATTATCGATAAAAATCGTATTTTAATCATTAGACGCCAACTTAAACTTATCAGACTTTCTCGAAATGATTACTCTTTTGCTGGTTATTGGGTAAAAGGAGATACAGACTATATTTCAGCATGTAAGTATCTCTTAGTGTTTCTAGATGAAAAGAATCATCCACTACATAAAGAACCAATCCAACTTACAGCTAGAGGTGTATTTCAGGTAGAATTTGATAAGAATTTATTAAAGTTTAGAAAAGAATTTAAAACAGTTTATAGTAAAACACGAGGTGTAATGTCAGATTTATGGTATTCTATGCTTGTGTTCTGTCCTACTTTTGTATCAAACGTAGTAGGTTCTTTAAAAAAGAGTAGAGCATGTTGTATTGAAAATTATATTGTTCCAACAGAATCTAATTTGAACTCTTTATGTGTAGGTAGAGATAAAGAAGTCTCAAAAATTGTTGAAGCTATGTTTAATGATTCTGAAAAATGGAAAGCTGAAAATAGTAAACCTTTCATAACCACATTAGTTCAAGAAAAATGAATAATATTAAAGTTGTTATAATGTATTTTTATATGATTTTTCATATAAAAATAATAAAAATGGAAATGAATAACACTTTTAAAAATTATCATTGCGAATTAAAAAACATTGAATTCCTTAAATGTTTTAAATATATTAATATTTATTTGGAAACAGATCTATATAAATTTATGGAAAATATTGTTTATGACTTTATTCCTGAAAATAAAATTAAAGAATTTTATAAAGATTTAGAAAAAAAAGGCGAGAAAGAATTTGTAGAAGATATTAGAAAGACATTTAAATCTAAAGAACGAAAAGAAAATCAAAATATTTCAAGAAAAAATATTAATGATACAATGATAGAAACATTTGCTATTAGAACGGGAAAAAGTAAAGAAGATATAAAAAAAATTAAAATGCTAATACTTTTAAAAAAAATAACTAAAAAAAATATTACATTTAAAAATGGAGAAATAGAAAATATAGATTATTAAGATTTCAAACAAAAATTATTTGAAATCCGTTGGAAAATGCGAAAAAACTCACGAGAAAATTTTGCAAAACCACTGCCCCCCGCGAACGCCCTGAATTTTTTTTTGTCCGCGGGAGGCTGTGGAAACTCTGAGAGTTTTTTTTTTTTTTTCCACCAAGGCCGTCGATTCACGCATCCGAGACTGATATGGCCGGCTTCATATCAGCTCAGAGTACGCGAGTCTAAACCGGTGTTATCTTTTTTTTTTTTTTTTTTTTTTTTCACTGTAGTTCGACCTCCAAGCACCCAGCGACGCGTGTGCACCCGCGCCATCGGAGTACGTCAGAGATCTAGTACAGCGTTTTTTTTTTATTTATTTTGCATTGAATGTTACTACCTAATCAGCGCTGATTACAGAGACTTAGTAACTCGACATCGTCGACCCCGAGATAACACTTTTGATTGCCGCCGTGACGCTGTTCAGTCACGGTTACAGTTTGTTATCCCGAGGGGAACTAGCCTAGGTGAGGTGTACGGACCTTTCCCCTCTTTAGCACTTCCGTCTAATATGGGGAGGAAGCCTAATGTACAGCTCCTAGCTCCGATAGAGTGTTATTTAAAATTTGTATATATACTTACAAAGCCCGTAACCAACATTACATATGAGTTTGAAAATGCAAACATAGCACTCTCATATTTATGAATAAATTATCATCGCCGTATAGATTCGATTCATGTATAATTCTTTTCAATGCCATGATGGTGTTATCATTTAATTGATTGCGCTAACCTTGTTAATTATTTGGTTGTTTTCGTGCATAAATTAGCGTGTAATGAAGAAATACGATAAATAAAAAATTGAATTACGTTAAAAGAATAATCATATATAATAAAATGGAAACGATAAATAAAAAATATGCACCGAGAATGTGTATAGAGTGTAATAAAAAAATTACATACAAAAATTATGCTAGACATGTCAGATCTAAGCATGGAAGGACAACAACAACAGCAAAAGATTTAAGAAATGATTTGCGAAATTGTGGAGTGAAAGGTGTATCTAAGTTGAAAAAATCTGAATTATTGGAAATTAGAGACAAGATACAGAGACAGAGTTCGAATTTTGAGAGAGAGATTCTGAATAAATTAACGAAAAAAGAACTCATTAAAAAAGTTGGAGAAAGAAACAAAAATTTAACTAGAGCTAAAATAATTGAAAAATTCTTACAATCTCAAAATGTAAAGTATCTCCAAGAATTTAATTTCGATGATGATAGTTTTAATGAGCCTATAGTTCGTCCTAGTGTGAGAAAGATAGATGGGTGTTGGAAAAATATGGTAAATCAATTCTCTATAGTATACGAACCTGCAAAATATGATTTAAGAATTTATTTAGACAAAATTACAGAACTTCTTGGTAGAATGCTTAAAAGTGAGATGAAAAAGAAAAAGGCAATAAACATAGGATTAATAGCAGTTGTAAACTATATAGAAATAGATCACACAACTGGAGATAAAATAGGTGATAAAGAGGCATATTTTCGATCAAAGCATCATATTATAGTAGATTCGAATGCAATTGAAAGTGCATTAATCTCAGCAAAAAATGAAGTTATAAAAAAGTATGAGAGTTATACTGCTCAAAATACTAAATATAAATTTGATCAAGTTATTGAAATAAATATTCAATCTGATAAAAATGACCCTTTACGTGGTGGGACTTATATTCAATTACCCAAATTTATTCAATCAAAAAAGTGTTGTATTAATGTGAAAAATATTCAAAATAGAAATTTTAAGTGTCTCAAGCAAGAAGATCTTAGATGCTTTGAATATGCGTTGGAAAGTATTTTGAATTCAGTTACAATTAATACAGATCGAGTTTCAAATTATGATATCACGAAATATGAAGAACTGAAAATGGAATATCCAGTTAATTTAATTCCAGAAAATATTAAAAAATATGAAAAATTTCTAGGTATATCTATCAATATTTATAAGTATGAGGAAGATGAAGAGGGTATTGGTCAATTTTCTTTAATTTATAAACCAATTAGTAGTGAAAACCATGTAAATTTACTACAGTATAAGGATCATATTGTTGGGATAAAAAACTTGAGTGCTCTATTAAAAGGAAAAATACATAAATATACAAATCATGTAGAAATTTGTATGAAATGCCATAGAAGATTTAAAGATAAATTAAAATATGGGGAACATTTAAAAAATTGTATAAATGATGAGCAAAATATAGAAATGCCAAATGAAGAGAAGAAATTTCGAAAATATTGCACAAATGGGGCAGAACAATATCATCCATACACAGTGACGTTGGATTTTGAATGTCTATTGGAAAAAATGCAAAAAGAAACTAAATCAACAAAATATCTCCAGAAACATATTGCTAACAGTTTTTGTTTCTATTCTGACCAACAAGGAACACAGCTGGTTAGAGACTCGAATGTACAAAACTTGATGAATCAATTCAATTCTTGGTTAATAGAACATGCTCGCGCATACAACAAGATAAGAAGAATTAATAAGCCAATGATTTGGAGACAAGATGAAGATATCAAATTCAAAGAAACTTCTCACTGTCATTTATGTAACAAGATTCTTGCAGAAAATGAAAAAGTTAGAGATCATGATCATTATACAGGAAAATTTCGTGGGGTAGCCTGTAGAGAGTGCAACTTGCATTTAAGAATGCCAAGATTCATTCCAATTTTGATTCATAATTTAAAATACGATTCCAAAATATTTTTACAATGGTTGTTGAAATTATTTAGTGGGAACGAGAGGGAGCCTTCTGAGAAACATGATGTGAAAATTATTGCAGAAAATTGTGAAAATTATAAAACATTTTCCAAAAAGGTGGTGATAGATCATTGTGAAGTAAAACGAGATTCCACTTATTGCTGCACTTGTAAAAGAAAATATTGGGACAAAATATTAAAAAAATGTTCCTCTTGTCAAGGAGAAAAACTGAAAATAAGTAGGAAAGGAGATAAAATACCTATAGAAATGGAATTTAGATTTATTGACACATTAAATTTTGTGGGAATTAGTTTAGATCAAGCAGTAAAAAATCTAGCAGAAGTGAATGACTGTTTTTGTGCTAGGTGTAAAAAAGTACAGAAAATTAGGAAAGGACAATTTTTACCAATAAATGAGAATGGCATTTTAAAATATGCAGCAAAATGTGAAATTTGTGATTCTGAATTGACAAAACCGATTAATTATAATAAATTTCAAAATATATTGAGAGAATTTAAAAAAGAAGACCTACATTTGGTTTTACAGAAGGGGATTTATCCTTATGACTGGGTTAGTACTTATGATAAATTCTCTGAGCAATTACCATTAGATAAAAAGGCGTGGTATTCGATGTTAAATAATAAACATATATCTGATGACGATTTATCAAAAGCAAAAAAAGTTTACAAATATTTTGGATGTAAAAATTTTGGAGATTATCATGATTTATACTTGAAACTAGATACAATTCTCACAAAAGATATTTTTGATAATTTTAGGGAAATGTGTTATAAACATTATGGACTAGATCCTGTATATTATATTTCAGCACCACATTTATCAGATAGTGCTTCTTTAAAATTCACGAAACAATCGCTTGAGCTAATTACTGATCAAGAAAATTATGAAATTTATGAGAAAGGAATAAGAGGAGGGATTTCCAACATTCCTCATAGACACGCTCTTGCTAATAATTGTTACTTTTACGATGAGAAAGAAAGAAAAACGATAAAATTAAGCAAAGAAAAAGCCAAAGAGAAAGGAATTTGGGATAGTAAAAAGCATATCAGTTATATTCTATATTTAGATTGTAATAATTTATATGGGTGGGCTCTGAGTCAACCATTACCAACAGGTGAATTCTTGAACTATAATTTGCTAGCCCATCAAATCAATGAAGCAAAAAATTCCGAAGCAAAGAAATCTTTAGAAAGCAAATTTGAAAAATTGACTTATAAACCATCAGACTTTACTCAAGATGTAATTCTTGCTCTAGATGACAATGGTGAGTATGGATATACTTTTATAGCTGATCTTGAGATTCCTACAGAATTACACGAAAAATTTAAAGATTATCCCATGCTTCCAGAACAATATGTACCTAGAGAATCAGAATTGTCAGATTTTCAAAAAATTTTGATTGAACAAAAAATAGGTAATAAACCAAAAATGAGTAAATTAATAAGTACGCTACACCCAAAACATAATTATCTCATTGATTACAGAATGTTGAAAGAATGCTTGAAACAAGGTATAGTTTTAAAGAGTATAAATAATTACATAAGATTCAAACAAAAAGCTTGGATGAAACCATATATTGATAAGAATACAAGCTTAAGACAAAAAGCAAAAAATGATCATGAGAAAGATCTCTATAAATTACTCAATAATAGTGTCTATGGGAAACAAATGGAGAACGTTAGAAAAAGATGTACAGTACAAATAGTGACTACTTTAGACTCATTTCTTAAACAGAATGAGTTTGAAACAAGAGTTGTTCTTGATGAAGAAACTGTTTTACTTCACATTCAAAATAAGAAAGTAAAGTTGAATAAACCAATATTTGGGGGGTTTGTTGTTCTGGAGTTGTCAAAATTATTAATGTTCCAGTTCTACTACAATGTTTTAAAAACGAAATATGGAGACAAAATAAGATTATTAGGAACTGATACAGATTCATTGATTGTTTATATAGAATGTGATGATGTTTATGAGGACATAAAAGAGAATCTAGATTATTACGACACTTCAGATTATTTAATGGATTGGATGCCTCAAGTAAACAAAAAAGTTCCAGGATTATTCAAGGATGAATACTTAGGAATCCCAATAAGAGAGTGGGTAGGACTAAGATCAAAAATGTACTCCTTCAGAAACGACACATCGAAAGAGAAAAAAGTGTGTAAGGGAATTAAAAGATTGAATATAGAAAGAATGAAATTTGAAATGTACAAAAACTGTTTGTTCAATAGCAAGCAAACTAAGGAAATTGTGCATGGAATTGTTTCCAAAAAGCTGAAATTGTATACTATATCAATCAATAAAATTGCACTATCTCCTTATGATGATAAAAGATACTTAATTGATGAAATGAATACACTTCCATATGGCTATAAAAAATATTGTATAATAAATGAAACGAACTAAAATAAAGAATAAGACTGAAGTTTTAAACTTTGATAATAGTGTTCCAACTTGTAGATTGAAGGAAGTGTTTCCTAATATAATGAGATGTTGTATATGTGGTCCTAGTGGGTCTGGGAAAACGAATGTTTTATTGACTATATTAGTGGATAGACCATTACCTGATAATGTATATTTATGTTCAAATACTTCTAATCAACCAAAGTATGAAAAGTTTCGCCAAATATTGCAAAACGAGAAACTTAAAAACAAAAAATTTCATACAGTATCACTCGAGGATTTACCAGACCCTAATAAAATAGAAAAAGGATCAGTAGTAATCTTTGATGATATCTACACAGAAAACCATGATAAAATAGGTAAATATTATTCATGGAGTCGTCATAATGATATTTCATGCTACTATTTATCCCAAACATATTCAAAAATTCCAAAACAACAGATTAGAGATAATTTTAATTACTTAATTCTTTTTGAACAAGATCTTACCAATCTGACACATATTTATAACGAATATGCTAGGACCATAACATTTAATCAGTTCAAATCAATATGTAATGATTGCTGGCAAAAACCGTATGACTTTGTAGTTATAGATAAAGAATGTGATCAGAAAAATGGTAGGTTCAAATACAAATTTGAGGAAAATTTTATATTATAAATGAGAAAGCTAACAGATTATAATTCAAATGATATTGATTTTGTTGTAAAACAACGTGCACTTCTACAAAAAAAATATTGAATGTGCAAAGTTAGGTCAAGTGAATAGAAAACTAGAAATGGAAGAAAACTATAAACCAATCATTGATACAATAAAAGACCTTAAGCCTGTAATACAACAACCAGTATTACCTATGATTGCTGACAAGCCAAGAGAAATTACCTATGAACGGTCAGAGGAAACACCAGGATTTGATATGTCTCAAAGTCTTGCATGTAGATATTTGTCTTACTATACTAATAAAAAAATACCTACTGATTCAACTTTTGGTATTAGATACGAAAATAAAGATTATTATATAGGAAATGCACGACTCATGGAAGTTCATCATTATGCTGATAATGATCGTGCTGATATTAAGCTAAGTAATGACACTACCCTTTATCCAGGAACACAAGGACTATGGGAATTACTAACTATGCAAAAACCTGAAAATTATACTGATGAAGACCTGAAAAATTATCAAAAAATTATTCTCAGTACAGAATCTTATCGTTCTGAGAATGGACAAATTAAAAGTAGTCGTGGGTACAAATATTTAAATTTCATCCAACCTATGTTGATTGAGAAGGAACTCATACTTTCACATCGTGGCTCTGGTCTTAAGAAAATTTATACCAATCAGACTGATTATAAATACTGGAACGATCCTAAAGAATTAATTGATCGATTTACAATACTGAAAGGTATGTGGGAAGCAGGTAATCATAATCCACAAATATTCAATGAAATGACCAACATTCGGGAGGAACTGATAGAAGCCAAAAAAAATTTAAAAACCTTATAATAAATGTTTACTAGAAAAAATCATCATTATTTGTATGAATCAGTTGAAAAAATTCAGAATAACACGGGGAAAATCTTAGAGTCTGTTCTGAAAATTGTCATAAAAGATGTTGGCGAAATTTCAGATATGATAATACAATGTATAAAAAATGTCATTAATAATGAAAATTATACTGTTGGTATAATAGAGTATGCTAATGGTGTGAAAGAGTACATAAACAATATAAAGGATAACACAAGCAGTATTTTACCACAACTGAAAAAGATTATTGAACATGATCAATCAGCTGTAACTGAACTGAAAAATATTACGCGGCAGGTAGTTGGATTGGCTACCACCTGCGAGAATTCACTTTTCAATATTACCCAATTAGGAGCAATTTTAACAGAATTGAAAAATATATCAAAAACAAATCAAAATATTCAGAAAATATTGGAGGAAAATGTTCAAGAAATATTGGAGGAAAATTTACCACAAACAACTGAAAATATTCAGAAAATATTGGAGAAAAATTCACAAAAAACTGGAAATATTCAGAAAATATTGCAGGAAAATTTACCACAAACAAATGAAAATGTTCAAAAAATATTAGAGGAAAAGACAGAAATGTTCAAAATGTAGGTTATCATGAAGGTCAATAGAAAATGTCAAGTAATATAAAAAATGCAGTCATTAGTTGAACTTGAAGCCAAAGAACTTCATAAACCTGTGATAAAAAAATTTCAGAAAAGAAAAATTATCACAAATGAAATCAATGAAATCTGGGCAGGTGATTTATTAATTATGTCCCAGTATTCAAAAGAAAATAGGGGTTATAAGTATATGTTAGTAGTTATTGACACCTTCTCAAAAGTACTCAGGATAAAACCCCTCAAGGAAAAAACAGGGAAAGAGGTTTCTCAAGCTTTTGAGAAAATTATTGAAGAAAGCGAATATGGTCCACCTAAAAAATTACATGTCGACAAAGGTACAGAATTTGTAAATTCAGTTTTTAAAAAATTAATGGGAAAATATAATATTCATATATATCACACAGAGAATGAGGAAAAATCAGCAATTGGTGAGAGAGTAAACAGAACCATTAATGGGATGTTGAGAATAATTTTTGAGATTCATAAGAATCATAAATGGGTTCCATTTATACCAGAGATATTGCACGAATATAATAATGTGAGGGTACATAGAACAATAGGAATGCGTCCTTGTGATGTGAATAAAACAAATGAACAAGAAATTTTTCATAGAATGTATTCTTCAAGTTTCTCCACGCGACCAAAATTCAAGGAAGGAGATCGTGTGAGAATACCCAAAAAGAAAGAAACTTTTGAGAACAAGTATAAGAACAACTGGACAAGAGAAATATTTGTAGTTGACAAAGTATTCCACACAAACCCTCCCGTCTATTCTATTAAAGATTTGAAGGGTGAAGAAATTTTAGGTAAATTTTATCGCCAGGAACTTCAAAAAACAGTTTTCTAAAATTTTCTACTATAAATATGAGTAAAAACTGTGGATTATCTAAAAGAGGTGGTGATATTGTGGATACAATTGGTAAATATGTACCATTTCCACTTCACTGGCCCGGATATAAAGCTCTTGGTCCTGGTTCGAATACAGACCTCGATATTCAAAAAGGTGTAAAACTGAAAAATAAATTAGATGAAATAGCTATGGATCATGATGTAGATTATGCAAATACAGATGATCCTAATGAACGTGATTATGCTGATAACAGATTCACATGGCGAGCCTGGGAGCGTGTCAAAGATCCTAATGCTAAATTAGATGAAAAAATTCCAGCATATGTAGCAGTAAATTTAATGAAATTAAAACAGAAGTTAGGTTTAGGAATTTATAAAAAATTTTATAATATAAATAATATGAGTAAAAACTGTGGATTAGGACAACATTTGCGATTACCTAATGAAATATTACCTAAAAAAGGTGAAGGATTTTATATTGATCGAAAAACAACCACTAATAATCAGAAAAAAGAAGGCAAAGGATTTCATATTGATCGAAAAACAACAACCAATGATCTCCCAGAAAAAAAAAATAAAGGATTTTATATTTATCGGGAAACCGCAATCAATGATCAAAAAAAAAAGGTGAGGGTATCAAAGTAAGTAGATACATTAAATATCCTATCAATCCAGATAATGAACAAGTTGACAAAATTAATATTGGTGTTGAGAAAGGGGTACCTGTTGTACTAAATTTAGGATACGAAAATTTAATCAGAACTAAAAATAGCACACAGAACGAAACATATTTACCTCTAACAAAAGCACAAGTGAATCAAATTGAGACAGCAAAAACCAAGGAAAAAGGTTTAAAGCTAAAACTGAACAAAACACAACTGAAGCAGGTTAAAAATGGTGGATTCTTCCCACCAGCTATCCTAGCAGGATTGGCTGCTATTGCAGCAGCTAAACCTGCTGTAGAAGTAGGTACTAAAATAGTAGAAACTGTAGGTAATTTAATATCAACCGCCAAGCAAGCAATTGATAATAAGAAAGCCAATGACGAGTTAGTAGAAGAGAGAAAACGTCGTAATGAAAAGTTGGAGTACAAGTCTGGTGAAGGCATAGGACAATATCTACAAATACCTAACGAAGTTCTAAAGAAAAAGAGCGTTAAAAAAATAAAAAATGGCGTTAAAAAAAAATGTGATGGCGTTAAAAAAATAAAAAATGGCGTTAATGGTAGTATTCAAAAAGACTGTTTAGAAAAAAAAAGGAAAAAAAAGTGTTGGAAAAAAATAAAAAAGAGCGTTAAAAAAAGAAAAATTGGAGGTGACATGATCACTCAACAAGTAATTAAAAAAATCTTAGATAATGAAAAAAAAAAAAAATAACCATCAAGAATGACGCATTAACTAATTTTGAAATAGAAGCATATGCTGAAAAATTGCAAATACCTCATTTCAGAGGAGTTTTTATGCTTGATGAGCTACCACCAAAAATCAAAAAATATGAATGTGGAATTGTAAATTTAGACACTTCAGACCACTCTGGAACTCATTGGACTGCTTACTGTAAGAATGATTCACAAGTTGATTTTTATGAACCGTTTGGTAACATTCCACCACCAGAATTAGTGAAATATTTTGGACAGTCTAGAATTACTTATAATTATACGCAGGATCAAAAACTTGACGAAACAAATTGTGGTAGACGGTGCATAGAATATTTATTAAAAAAAAAAAAATACTATAAATGAAATATATAAATGGTTCTTACAGTATACTTATGAGCGGTACAGATTCTGTTCTTTATCATGATTTTAGTGGAGTTGATGACATTATTAGACTCAACCCTAATAAAGAATGGGAAATTGGGTTAGAATCTTTCCACACATCTTATCGTTTTTTCAATATAACTACAACTAAAAACAATTCACTTACTTTTTATAAGCAGGTGAACGAATTACCTACAACTATAGTACTTGATTGATCCTGGTATTTATGAAGTAGCTGATATTATTAAATGTATACATGAAAGTAAACATGCTAGGGCTGCTAATATAACCTTGAAAATAAATAAATACGCTCATACCATAATAATGGGGAGTCCATCACATATAATAGATTTAAGAGATGTGACTTCTGTTGGTAATATATTGGGTTTTACTAAGCAAATTATACCAGCTGGAGAAGAAGTTGAATCTGATAGCCACGTTAAAATTTTTCCTATTGAAAGCATTATGGGGATATGTAATGAATGTAATAACGGTAATGAAAAAATACTTTTTTATTTTCCTATATCATCACTACCCGGAGAAAAAATAATCTATACACCAAATGAAACTCAATATTATAGAGTGAGAAATAAAGAAATAAGCGAGATTGTATTAAACCTTTATGATCAGAATGGCAATCCACTTGAAAATAATGGTGAAACATATTGGGCATTTTTAATCATACGTGAAGTACGATAATTAAAAAAAAAAAAAAAAAAAAAAAAAAAAAAAAAAAAAAAAAACTATAAATGAATGGTTACGAAAGTTTTGAATTAATAGAATTCTCCACTCCTAATAATATTGATATAAATAAAAAAGATGAGGAAATTATAATTGAAATAAATACTCCTAATATTTGTACTTTACCTTGGAAAAGCGAGGTAGTTATAGCTGGTCGTCTGATAGTACGTGATAAAGACAAAAAAATTGTGAGTTTTGATCGTAGTACAGTACAAGTAATTAATAATGGCTTTCTTCATCTTTTCAGGCAAATTATTTATAGAATTTCTGATGTTCAGGTAGATATATTGGAGTATCCAGGTGTAGCCAGCACCATTAATGGTCTCGTTTCAATGTCCAAAACCACCAAGTATTCTAATGCAGGATGGAATCTAAATAATGATTACATGAATGTTGATGCGAATGGTTACTTCAAAGTTGCATTACCTTTCGATATGTTTCTAGGTTTTGGAACTTATAAAGAAATTCTCCTTAATGTTAGTCAATCCTTGATACTAGCAAGAGAACAACATGGTGTTACAAATATGCTACAAGTTGACCCAAATTTAAAAGATTATACTGTGGAATTGAATCTGAAGTATATAACTTGGAGAATGCCAGTGGTGAAGCTTTCATTACAACTTGAAAAAGAAGTTTTACCATTGTTAAATAAAGACATACCAATTCGTATGAATTTTGAGCATTGGCAATGTTTAAAGAAACCTGCTGGTACTGTATCAGGAAAAGAATTTAGGTGGTCAATTCCTACAGATATTACATCACAATATGCTTTTGTAGTTTTCCAAAATAAAAGGAACAATGATCTCTTTGCTGATAAAAGTAAATTTGATCATTGTAATCCTTATGATGTACGTTTCAATGTCAATGGTTATGAATATCCTCGTCAGCAAATGCGATTAAATTTTAATGAAAAGGATTCAGGAGCTTTATATACATATTTTAAAAATTACAATGGAAAAGACGATGTTTTAATTGATCTTGGGCAATTTGAAAGAGAATATACTATCTTTTGCTTTGATCTTACAGGACAACCTGACGCTCTACAAACAGATGTAGCCAATGTACAAATTATATTCTCATGGCGTGATGATTTTCCTAATACAGCTGAAATATTTGTTCTTTTGAAACAACCTGTTTGTTATGAATACAAACCTATATCTAGAGCGGTTAGACCTGCTCCTAAAAACTAAAAAAAAAAAAAAAAAATATTCTTATAAATAGGTATGCAATCAGAAAACAATTCAGAGAACAATTCAGAAAATAAATTCAACTGGGTGTGTATTATAATTTTCTGTTGGAATATTATCGAACAGGTGTTTAAAAAAATGAGAAAAAAGAAAAAGAAAAAAAAGACAGTCAAATAAGTATTATTTTTATATGAAAAATCATATAAAAATACATTATAACAACTTTAATATTATTCATTTTCTTGAACTAATGTGGTTATGAAAGGTTTACTATTTTCAGCTTTCCATTTTTCAGAATCATTAAACATAGCTTCAACAATTTTTGAGACTTCTTTATCTCTACCTACACATAAAGAGTTCAAATTAGATTCTGTTGGAACAATATAATTTTCAATACAACATGCTCTACTCTTTTTTAAAGAACCTACTACGTTTGATACAAAAGTAGGACAGAACACAAGCATAGAATACCATAAATCTGACATTACACCTCGTGTTTTACTATAAACTGTTTTAAATTCTTTTCTAAACTTTAATAAATTCTTATCAAATTCTACCTGAAATACACCTCTAGCTGTAAGTTGGATTGGTTCTTTATGTAGTGGATGATTCTTTTCATCTAGAAACACTAAGAGATACTTACGTGCTGAAATATAGTCTGTATCTCCTTTTACCCAATAACCAGCAAAAGAGTAATCATTTCGAGAAAGTCTGATAAGTTTAAGTTGGCGTCTAATGATTAAAATACGATTTTTATCGATAATCCTACCTTGAATTGATCCATCTCGAGTCTCAATTGTGTGCGGTTTTGTATTTACAAAATGTTCTACACAGCTGGCACCTGAACATGACTCGTTGCAATTTTTTCTCCACTCACAAGACATCAAATTTTCATTAGACATCCAGAGGCCTACAGGTTCTTGATTAATCACTTTCACTGATGGTATCTTTTTAGATACACAGTGTGTAGAGTCATCAAAATTAAAGTTATTGCTTTTACTTTCAATCATTTCCATTTTATAATATATAATATTTTTTTTTTTTTTTTTTTTAAACTAGGTTATCAATTTTCGATTTTTTTTTAATTTTTTTTATTATTTTTTTTATTTATTTTTTTTATTATTTTTTTTTAAACTAGGTTATCAATTTTCGATTTTTTTTTTTATTATTTTTTTTAGTATTAAGATTTCAAACCAAAATCACTTGAAATCCAAGTTAGAAAAAAAAAAGTGGTCTGATAAAAAAATGGAAACTCGACCACTTTATATTACAATATCAATTCTTTTAACACCAACACAAAAATGTGAACTTGGTTACAGAGAACAGAACTTACACAAATGTGTTTTCAACAGCGAATGTACAAAAATGTGTTTTCAACATCGAATGTACAAAAATGTGAACTCGGTCTAGGATTGTACAAAACTTACACAGAAAAGTGTTTTCAACAGCGAATGTACAAAAATGTGACTTCAACAGCGAATGCCCAGAAAAGTGTTTTCAACAGTGAATGTACAAAAATGTGAACTCGATTCAGAGAGAACAATACTTACACAGAAATATGAACTCGGTCTAGGATTGTACAGAACTTACCAGAAAAATGTTTTAAAAAAATGACTCGAGCCAGAGAGAACAGAACTCACTCAGAAAAATGTTTTCAACAGAAAATTTACAGAAATGTGAACTCGAGCCAGAGAGAACAGAATTCACTCAGAAAAATGTTTTCAACAATAAATTTACAGAAATGTGAACTCGATCTAGGATCATACCTTTCTATACTACTCCCTAGTGAGTGAGTAAGTGGGTATTGGTTACTTCCCTGTCACCACAGCTTTCCATCCTTGGAATATTTTCACTCTCTCTACCTTCACCCCCCTCGTTTCCCACATATGATATTATGTGTTTTCTTGTCGCAATTTTCGGCCTTCTTAGAGGAAAATGAAGTCGATTCACTCTGAAGGAAGGAGGAGAAGTTTAAGTTGCTAAATTCATTTTGGACATTAATTCGACCCAAATTTGAAAACTGATACCAGAGGTGAGGGTAGAGAAATAAACTTGTCATAAAATACAATATGGATATCAAATAGAGGGGGTTTAAGGCAGTTTTCTCCATTTTTGATATTATTTTACCATTCCCTAAAATTTGGTACTCCTGTGGTTAGTTAGGGATGGAAGGGAAAATAAAAGATACCTGGCAGTACAGTATTAGTATCTAATATTAGATTATCTAGGTTTCCAAGTATGTTCTTAATATTTTAAACAATCGTAAAGATTGAGTAACCTGTGAAGGGAAGAGGAGGTCATCTGGTGTGGAAAAGATCTATAGGACAGTGATAGAGGGAAGAGAGTTCTAGGATATTCGACACCTCTTTTATACGCGGAACCCGATGCAAAAAGAAAAATCTTCAAATTCTAAATATCTATCCATATAGAGTAGTTATTTTATTACTTTTTTCGGATATTCAATTTTCGCTCGCCGATTGATGTCAAAAATAGAGAAGCATCCTACTACTCGTAAAATTTCAGTTCTACTAGATTAGGGGAACGCATGCCACAAGTCTCCAATCCGTCTTATAAAGAATGTGGAGTCTTGACGTTTTACCTAACTTTTTTTTCCTTCTTCAGTCTATAGTTATTATTTCAAAAATATTTGCATACAAGTTTTGAATAACGATTTAAGTATGTGTTGATTATAAAATTTCTCGATTTTTCGATGTGGGTCAATGATCTCCGAAAGGATTCAGAACGGGGAGTAGGACTGCTGACAAATGAAAATCGAGAAAGAAATAGATTCATGCTTTTCAGATCTCTAAATTCAATTCTGATGATAATTTCTCAATCCGATCTCCTGGTGTGCCATCAGAAGAAGAATGCTTATTAACTATCGAATTTCGAGATGGTATTTAATTTAAGTTTTCGAGGTCGCTGAACTTGGGAGTGTATACCATCTCGAAAAAATTACTAATATTTTATTTCAACTCCACTTTGGTGGCATTTCTAGAAAGCGAATGTAGAAAGTACCTCGAAGTCGAATGCAACAATTTGGAAAACCTGCGAGTCGAATCAAACTGCTATGAGTCAATCTTATCCCCTTTTGGAAGCACCGCGGGAGATCAGACTGAAAAACTATCCTCTGGATCGAATTCAGCGACCCGAGAAACCTATGAATCGGCTCCCACCTTGATTTCAGTTTTGAGCTTTTCTGTCCCTCATTTCAGAGCTCATCCCAGAGAACATCGGCCCACATCGCGGGGTCGAAACATTTTATATTCAAAGTGTATTTAAGTTGCATCCAAAATTTTTTTGGGTATACTCGTATGTAGTCTTAGTACAGGCTGAGGATGCGAAAATAGTATAGAAGTCAGAACTCTCTAAGATTGTACATAAAAAGAGCAGAGGACTCGTGGCACGTGCTCCCTTTACCTTATTAACATACAATTTTAATTTTTTTTTTTTTTTTTTTTTTTTGACACAAATTGGCGAACGAAAGTCAAGTATGTTAAAAGGCGACAAAATAAGGGATATATCCTACCCTCCTGTAAAATATACGTTGGTCGTATAATCGGTCGAACTTTCAGCAGACGCAACTCTAACTCTATGTTGGAAGGTGTCTCATTACTCATCGAAAATACGGACCATCCTATTGGACACTGAACTTGAAACACTAGAAGAAAACCGAGACCATGGAGAGTAGTAGCTCATTAAAAATCAAAAATCGAAAATACGGACCACCCTATTCCACACCATTTCTGAACTAACACTTAGGTAAAAATTGAGACAGTGTATGAAGTTTTTTGAATTTTTGGAGGTACGTATCGTCAATCACAGATGTGATCGGATTCATTTTACCGGAAAATAATTCTCTTTCCAGTAACTCCTTGTTCATGGGCCTTTGTAGATATAATTTGCATAAAATAAACAAGGAATCCCATAATGTTGAAACTGGCACGTGACGTGTTATGATCTATGTAACGTACCTCTTTCTGGTCTGATAGAATTTTAATAAAATTTCATTGGTGAAAAATCAAAGAAATGTTGAACCTCAAATTCGTTATTCTCATCGCTAATAATCAAGTGTACATCAAATCATGTATAGATGTACCCCTGCCTATTGCCTCGGTTATTAATGAATTTATATGGTCTGAGCAAAATTAGAAAATTCTGTTGCCACCAACCTTGGGATCTGAAGTGGAAACATGTCAAAATATCGAAATAGGGGTTTCTCACTGTAGTCAGATTTTCGATCCGATTCAGATCTGAGCGTCAATTTTACTTTTCCTTTATGTAAGGGACCGGCTTAACTTTGCACAAAAATTGATAAAATCCAATTTGCGAACAAAAATTCAAACTTCACCTCTTGAAACGAGCCGATTTCACGTTATTGAAAATACTGAAGAAAATATCGATGTAGGGGTTTGTTGGATCGCAGAAAAGAAAATTGAAACAGATTCTTAATGATACACTGATTTGTGCCCCGAAGTTCAAACTTTATGCTGTGTCAAGTGAGTAAAATTAGGACAAATTAAAAACTTGACCGAAACATGAGAAGTCGAATATTTGACCAGATTTTTGATTCGATCCCGACTGATTCCTCAAATCTGATGTTTTTCCCTTCGGAGGGCTAAATTTGACTTTGTCAAAAGAATTAAACCAGGTATAATAGGGTTTTCTTGCCTTAAAAGTTGTATCCAAGTCTTGATCAGACTCCGGCTTGGACCGCAAAGGTACCTATCAAAATAGTGGGTTTTGGGATATATTTGTAGCTGAATTTTAAAAAGTTATAAATTGTTGTTTCGACCTCAATTTGCGTTTTTACAGAATATTATTGACAGTAGTCACCTAATGGAACATAAAACACAACCAAACCCCTAACCAGAGGAATAGCTCTCTTATCACTGTACTGTTACATAAGGATGCTAGTTAAAGGGAATGGGGGAGGGGAAGGAGGAAAAGAATTCGCCGAGCAACCAATAAAAATGAAGACGCTGAGGGAAGTTCCACATCAAATTTATTAAAGAAGACCGAATTTCAAAAATACATAAATAAAAATCAAACAAACGTATAACTGCACTTGAACCGATGTATTCTTTGACAAATCGAACCCGTGGAAATCGAAATTACGACATATTATATAGTATACCGTTATCCAGTACGGCAATAAATTCTAGGAAAATTCAGAATTTCTACAGAAAAAAATCCAACATTTTGCATGCGGTGTTTATTGTACTGAAGGACTTCCACAATCAACGGCGAGGTTTCTGTGAATCTTCGAGCATACGATCGTTCAATCAAAAACTATAAAAAATTTTCAGTATCAAAATTTAATGAATGCAAGAAAGCTAGTGACCAAGAAAATGAATGACTTAGAATCTAGAATCGGGCAGGTGGGACGATGAGATGCAAATCTTTCAAGCCCATTAAAATCAAAGTTACACAATACATACAGTTAACCATTTGGGACATTCTATAGATTCGAATTTCCTCGGAGAAAATCAACAAACAGCTGTTTTCCATGTTATTAATCCAAGCAGTGTGTTTCCACAAATGAACGGCGAAGTCTAGTGGATCCTCGAAAATATGGTTATTCATCAACCAGAAGCTGCAAAAGTAATTTTTAGTAGGATCAAAATTCGATAAAAATATGGACGTCAACCAATGAAAAAATCTAGCGACGAATTTTGGAAAAGTTGACAAATCCAAAACTTGTCCGGAGGAAATCCAAAACCTGCTGGTATCCGGTGTTTGCCTAGAAGGGCTTTCGCGAATCAGCGGTCTAGTAGATCCTCAATGATACGATGATCGTTGAACGATCATCGTTCAATCAAGAACTGTTTGTGCAGTATCAAAATTCGAGAGGGAAAAATAAAAAAGCTAATGAAAAAATTCTCTCACCTATAAGGCAGCAGGGGTATAAATCAAAGGTTCATACGTACACTGAACACGACCGACGCACTAACTTAGCAAGAATTTATGAATTGGTCTCCATTACATCCATCATTGATCTTGCACGCTCCTGTCAAACTCGTATAAAAGAAAATGACCAGCATTAGCAAGTAATCATATTTACATCAATAATAAAAAGTAGTAATAAATTGGCCGAATACCAAACAGCTTGACATCATTATCCTGAGTGAGGTTTGAAAAATTACAATAGTAATAAGTATAAGTAACTACAATATGAATATTAATATACTAGAAGCGATAAATTTGCAGACTACCAAACTATGTTTCTATCGGCGTCGTTATTTAACGATTATAAAGAAAGACAAAATGAATTGAAACAAGTAAAAAAAAGTCCGGCACCAATTATATCGGAAATTTTCGGCAATGCGGGAAGCTGAAAAATAAAATTAGGTGCACAAAAACTATTAACAAGTAAAATGGTATCATGTTTGGCGAAAAGACGAATCTGGTCTACTACATTGCATGGCCTTATCAATCTCTCATTTAAAAAAAAATTAGTAATAATAGCCTAGGTTAAAATTGAAAATTACCATAAAGATAACGCATAACGTGACTGAAAAGTAAACGAAGCTAAACAAGTAAAATTACGGTAACCTAACTAGAAACGAAGTTCCAATGGAGCTCCTGGGGCTCGGCTGGAGAATAAAAGTGGCGAATCATGGACTCAAATTCTTATACCCATCATCCCAATAAATTATCATAACTTTACCAGCACGAGAAGGAATACTAAGATTGGATCTCGGGATGGATTTAAAGGAATAGATTGGATGACAACCGGAATCATCCTAGGAGACTTTCTACCAGTAGCTTGTTGGAATCATCCCATTACAGGACTTTCAACCAACAGTTGTCGCTACTGGAATCGTCCCAGGACTTTCCACCGGTATGAGACTTTCCGCCAGTAACTTGCTGGAATCATCCCATTACAGGACTTTCAACCAACAAATTATTGCTACTAGCACCAGTAGCCTGTTGAAATCATCCCATCACAGGACTTTTACCAACAGTTGTCGCTACTGGAATCATCTCAAAACCCAAGGATCTTAGGAATAGAAGAGATTAGATCGTAACCGGTATCAACCAATAACTGTTTGACCCAAAAACAACCCCCCCTAAATAACCCCGATACTGTTCATCAGTTTTAGGCTTTTTGACCCAAAAACAACCCTCATGTGACCCAGAAGTTGTTCAACTTTAGGCAACCATCAGTTCTGAATTTTAGAATGTGAATTATCCCACTACAATACTTGTACAGACACAAAAAGGAATAAGATTTAAAGGATCATCCGATGAGACTTTCTACCAGCAGGCACGAAAAAGATTTCAAAAGGAGCACGAATTGGATCACGACTGGAATCGTCCTATGCTGAGACTTTCTGCCAGTTAGCTTGTTGGAATCATCCCATTACAGGACTTTCAACCAACAGTGGTTGCTACTGGAATCGTCTCATCATCCAATACTGGACTTTCAACCAGAAATTATTGTTACTGGCACCAGTAGCCTGCTGAAACCATCTCATTACAAGACTTTTACCAACAGTTGTCGCTACTGGAATCATCTCAGGACTCTTTAAGATTCCTCGGGTAGTACCTCCTATAACAGTTTGACCCAAAAACATTCCCCGAGGTATAATTGGCAATTTGACCAACCAAATTACCTAAAAATGATACGCAAATGCGCCCAGATATTTAAACCACAGCAGAGTGGCCCAGGAACACCAGTGGATCTTTGAAGACCCTGAAATTCTCAAGGGGGGGGGGGTGTTTAGAATGGACGACACAAACAGAGGACAGTAGAGTGACAAGGACAACGGAGAACAAACAATGAATGGAACAAATGGCGAGGGCACGATGGACAACAAACGGAATGAGTGGCAAGGGCGACGGACAACAGACAACTGACAGAACAAGTGGTGCGGATGACGGGCAATGGACGACCAACAATGGATGGAAGGAGTGGAATAGACGACCAATGGAACGAGTAGAATGAACAACAGACAATGGGCGGAATGATCGATGTAAACAACAGATAATGGGTGGAACTAGCGGCGTGGATGACAGAGGACAGACAGAACGAGCGGTGCTGATGACAGATGACGGATGGAACGAGTGGCGCAGATGACAGATGACGGATGGAACGAGCGGCGCGGGTGAAGATGACGGACGGAACGAGCGGCGCGGGCTACAGACGATGGACGGAACGAGCGGCGCGGGCGACAGACGATGGACGGAACAAGCGGCGCGGGCGACAAACGACGGACGGAACAAGTGCGGGCGACAGACGACGGACGGAACGAGCGGCGCGGGCGACAAACAATGGATGGAACAAGCGGCGCAGGCGACAGACAACGGACGGAACAAGTGGCGCGGATGATAGTCGACGGATGAAACGAGCGGGGCAGACGACATACGATGGACAGAACGAGCGGCGTGGATGACAGATGATGGACGGAACGAGCAGCGCGGCGCACGACTGACGGATGGAACGAGCAGCGCGGATGACAGACAATGGACGGAACGAGCGGCGCGGAGGACCAACGACGGATGGAACGAGCGGTGCGGATGACAGACGACGGACGGAACAAGCAATGCGGACAATAGATGATGGATGGAACGAGTGGTGCAGACGACAGATGATGGGCGGAACGAGTGGTGCGGACGACAGATGATGGATGGAATGAATGATACAGACGACAGACAAAACGAGCGGTGCGGACGATGGAAACAGAACAGAAGCAACCAACCTCTTACCAACTGGAAAGAGTTTAATTACTGTACAGTTTCATGACTCAATTAAGGATACTGGTGGAAGGGAATAAAAAATAAATTAGTAGATAGATGAGGATAAACATGGGAACTACTCGCTGATCAGAGTTCGATTTATTGTGGGAAGAAGCCAGAGTTCCTGAAAGAAAAAAAGTGAAAAACAGAACTGGAGTGTGGCCAATACCCCCTGTAACAATACACTTTCTTAAACTGATAAAACTCACGTATTCTATAATAAATAGAACCTCTGATAATCAAAATTATTACACCTCTTGCCTTTGTACCCAGCGGCACTGAGGAAATCCCAAAGTCGTCTGCTAGTACTCGGTGTTGGCACAGGAGACGCTTTCACAAATCAGCGATCTAGTTGATCCTCAATATGTTATCATTCAGTCGAAAGCTATGAAAAAAATAAACTAAGTCAAAGCTATAAAAATAAATACAAATCTTACAAACCCTTGAAAAGGAAGTATTACGCCACATACCAGTGATTCAAGATACGAGGGATTTGGAGATTTCGTTTCCACGAAGCAAAATGGCCAGGTCTAGTGTAGATTCCACACGATCATTCACGAGCTGTAAAAATAAATTTGCATCATCAAAGTTTGGGGAAGCAATACAAAACGAGAGCTAATGAAAAAATGAATCTCACCTATAAGCCAGCAAAATTTGTACATCACATTTTTATATCTAGCAACGAATTTTCATAGATCCAAAACTTCCAGAGAAAATCAAAAATCTGCTGGTATTGGGTGATTGCCTAGAAGAGGCGCTTCCACGAATCAGCGGTCTATAGATCCTCAATGATTCGGTCGTTCAATCGCAATCTGTATAAATACATAAATTTGTCGTATCACAATTTGGGGGAAAATTCAAAAGCCAGTGAATAAATGAATCCTCTTACTTACAAGGCAGGTGAATTGTCACACCACATACTTTCATGTCCAGCGACGAATCTCGGGAAACTCGACTGATCCTAGACCTCCGCGGAGAAGATCCAAAATCTGTTCAATCAAAACTTGGCCGGTATCCAAATTCGGGGAAAAAATTCGAAAGCTAATGGAAAATTGAATTCTCTCACTTGTAAGGCAAGTAAATTGTTACACCACATACTTGTATGTCCAGTGACGAATTTCGGGAAACTCGAAAGTTCCACGGAGGGAATCCAAAATCTGCTAGTACTTAGTGTTGGCCTAGAAGAGGCGCTTTTACTAATCAGCGGTTTAGTAGATCCTTGATATGTGATCATTCAGTCAAAAGCTAGAAAAATAATTTTATTGTATCAAAATTCGAAAAAAAAAATTTTAAAATTAGAAAAAAAGTGAATTGTCTATTTTAGTTCTAAAGGAGGTAAGACAATATAAAAATCTTACAAACACATGAAAATTCGAAGATTCACGCCACCTACCAGTTGTTCAAGATTTTCGACAGATCTAGAATTTTCATGGAGAAATACTAAAAATTGCTGGTGTTGTGTTTCCGCTGAAGCGTTTCCACATAGCAACGTCCCGGTCTAGTCGATCCACTAAGATAGTACAATCATTCAGAAGCTGTAAAAATAAATTTGCAGTATCAAAATTCGGGAAAGCAATACAAAATGAAAGCTAATAAAAAAATGAATTCTCTCACCTATAAGGCAGCAAAATTTGTACATCACATTTTTATATCTAGCGACGAATTTCGGGGAACGTGACAGATCCAAAACTTTCAGAGAATATCCAAAATATTCTGGTATTCGGTGATTGCGTAGAAGAGGCGCTTCCATGAATCAGTGGTTTAATAGATCCTTGATGATTCAATCGTTCAGTCAGAAGCTGTATAGATAAATTTGCCATATCACAATTCAGGGGGGGGGGAGAATTCAAAAGCTAATGAAAAATTGAATTCTCTCACATATAAGGCAGTATTACAACACCAGCGGCGAATTTCGGGGAATTTGACTAATCCAAAACATCCCCGAAAAAAAAAGTTGTTCAATCACAAAAGCTCTGCCTTATAATAACTCGGGGAAAAAATTCTAAAGCTAATAGACAAATGAATTCATTCTCTCACTTACAAGGCTGGTAAATTTTTACACCACCACATACTTTCATATCCAGCGACTCATTTTGGGAAACTCGACCGGAAATCCAGAATCTGTTCAATTGAAAGCTTTGCCGCATCACAGTTCCGGGAGAAAATTCGAAAGCTCATGGGAAAATGAATTCTCTCACTTGTAAACACCACGTATATCCAGCGACGAATTTTGGAAAATTCGGCAGATCCTAAACTTCCATATCCAAAATCTGCTAGTACTCTGTGTTGGGATAGAAGGCACTTTCACAAATCAACAGGCTAAAAAATCCTTGATATATGTGATCATTCAATCAAAGGATATAAAGATAATTTTGCTGTCAAAATTTAAAAAAAAAATGAAGATAATCAGAAATAAAAAGAAAATGTTGGTGTTTGGTGTTTCCGCTGAAGCATTTGAACGAAGCAACAGCCAGGTCTAGTCGATCCGCTATGATACGATCATTCAGAAGCTGTAAAAATAAATTTGCAGTATCAAAATTCGGGAAATCAATACAAAATGAAAGCTAATGAAAAAATGAACTCTCACCTATAAGGCAGCAAAATTTGTACATCACATATTTTCAACGAATTTCGGGGAACGCGACAAATCCAAAACGTCCACAGAATATCCAGTAGAAGAGACGCTTCCACGAATCAGTGAGATTCTCAATGATTCGATTCAGCAATCAGAAGCTGTAATAATAAATTTGCCCCATTACAATTCGGGGGGAAATTTGAAAGCTAATGGAAAAATTAATTCTCATAAGGCAGCTAAATTTGTATAACACATACCACATACTTCCATGTCCAGCAACGAATTTCGGGAAACTTGACAGATCCTAAACTTCCACGGAGAAAATCCAAAACCTGTCTGTTAATCAAAAGCATTGCCGTATCACAATTCAGAGAAAAAATTCGAAAGCTAATAAAAAAATGAATTCTCTCACTTGTAAGGCAGAGGTAAATTGTTACAACACCATATACTAATATATCCAGCGACGAATTTCGGGAAACTCAACCAAAGTATTACGCCACCTACCAGTGATTCAAGATATGAAGGATTTGGAAATTTCGACGCATCCAGAATTTTCACAGAGAAATTTCGGTGTTTCTGTTAAAGCGTTTCCAGGAAGCAACGTCCAGGTCTAGTAAATCCTCTAACTCATAATCATTCAGAAGCTGTAAAAATAAATTTGCAGTACCAAAGTTCAAGGAAGCAATAGGAAACGAAACTAATGAAAAAATGAATACTCTCACCGATAAGGCAGCAAAATTAGTACATCACATATTTTTATATCTAGCGACGAATTTTGGAGAACGCGACAGGTCCAAAATTTCCAGAGAAATTCCAGAATCTGTTTGTATTCGGTGACTGCATAGACGAGGCGCTTCCACGAATCAGCAGTCTTTTAGATCCTCAATGATTCGATCGTTCGATCAGAAGCTTTCTAACTAAATTTGCTACATCACAATTTGGTGTGTGGGGGGGGGGGAATTCGAAAGCTAATGGAAAAATGAATTCTCTCACTTCTAAGGCAGGTAAATTGTTACAACACCACACACTTTCATGTCCAGTGATGAATTTCGGGAAACTTGACAGATCCGAATATTCTATAGAGAAAATCCAAATCTGTTCAATCAAAAGCAATAAAAATAATTAAAGATTCGAAATTAAAAAAAAAAAATTAATTAAACAAAGGGAACTTATACAATCTAAAAGGGATCAGATGAGATGATATACAAATCTTGCAACCCATCAAAATTAAAATTAATACACCACATACCTTTATTCACGGTGCGATGGATTTAGAAATTTCCGACAGATCCAAAAATTTCACGGGGAAAATCCAAAAAGTCCTGGTGTTTGTGTTGAAGAAGTGCTTTCACGGAGCAATGGCCAGGTCTACAATTGTTCAATCAGAAGTTGTAAAAATGTTGCTGAGCCACAATTTGGGGAGGGGTATACGCTAATGAAAATTCATTCTCTCGCCTATAATGCGAAAATCGTTGAAATCCGCAGATGTAAATGTTATTTTGCCGTATCACAATTGGGGGGGGGGAAACATGAACCCAAATGAGAAAATTAATTCTCTCACCTATAAGGCAACAACATGTTTACGCCACATCGTGTTATATCCTGCAACAAATTTCGAGAAACTCGATAAAGCCAAAACTTCCATGGAAAAAATTCAAAATCTGCTGGTACTCGAGAGGCGCTTCCAGGAATCAGCGGTCTAAGAAATCCTCGATGATACTATTGTTTAATCGGAAGCTTGAAAAATAAATTTGCAGTATCACAATTCGGGGGAAAATTCGTATGAAAAAATGAATTCTCTCACCTATAAACCAGCAAAATTGTTACACCACATACTGTTTATATCCAGCGACGTATTTCGAGAAACTCGGTAAATCCAAAACTTCCGCATGCGAAATCAAACCTCCATCCAACTTGGCAAATCCAAGCATCTAATCCAAAATGCACATGACTTGATCGGACTCGAAATTCATGAGCTTGAACGAAGGAGGCAGATCATGGGACGAAGAAGGTAGATCACGACATCCAAAAATATGGCGAACAAAATACATACAAATAAAACAGTCAAATGACAAATACAGCAACCACATGCAGCAAACATGCAAAAATACGACTATCAATCAAATATGTAATATAAAATCAAATATAACAGTCGAAGGACAGGCAACAGGCAATCATTTGGGTACCGAAATTAGAAATGCAAAATTGACATAACTCGCGTTACAGGGGCAAAATCAAAACTCAATCAAACTTGGCGAATCCAAGCATCCAATCCAAAATGCATACGACTTGATCGGATTCGAAATTCTTGAACGAAAGAGGCAGATCACAACCAGTAATCACATGCAGCAAACATCCAAAAATATGGAGAACAAAATACATATAACAGTTAAATTACAAACATAGCATCCACATGCAGCAAACATGCAAAAATACGATTATCAATCAAATATATGTAAGAAATCAAATATAGTAGTCAAAAGGACAGGCCACAGGCAATCATTTGGGTACCGAAATTATACATGCAAAATGGACATAAATCACTATACGGGTGTAAAATCAAAACTCCATCAGACTTGGCGAATCCAAGCAACCAGTCCAAAATGCACACATGCTCGGATCCGAAATTCTTGAACAATAGAGGCAGATCATGACTAGTAATCACATGCAGTAAACATGCAAAAATATGACGATCGATCAACTATGTGTTAACATATAACAGTCAGATGACAGGCAACAACCAAGATAGAACACGGCCAGTAACCACATGCAACAAACGTGCAAAAATACGACGATCAATCAAATATGTAATAAACCAAACATAACAGTCAAAGGACAGGCAACAGGCAATCATTTGGGTACCAAAATTAAACATGCAAAATCGACATAACTCACGGTACGGATGCAAAATCAGAACTCCATCACGACTTGGTAAATCCAAGCATCCAATCCAAAAAGCACACGACTAGCCCGGATCCGAAATATTACAGAAATTTTCAAGGAGAGACACTTCGTGCTAATGATGTTCAAATATAACTGATGCCGACGAAATTTGAAATCTCTAGAGTAACTGAGCCCAAAAATGTACATCGACTTTAATTGGCTTTGAATGCGGAGTGGGGCAGTGGGATAACAACCGCCCAACCAGAGATACGTACGTCGTAGAAAAAATGCCTTGACTGGACGCGTATGTATTGTAAATAAAATTCCCCAAATTCGTATTGCGACAGGTATAAGGGCGGCGAAGACAATAGTCCAGCATTCTCACGAGGGACAGGAAATCAAATGATTGCTGAAGGACGTTATAGGTATATTGATAGCTGAAAGGGAATCCGTTAGCCGGGAGGGGTACAACCGCATTTCGATAATGCTGAAAACAAGTCAACAAAATTTCCGAATTTCAAAACTACCTGCCCCAGTCATGACCTTCACGAGGTATAGTTCCGAATCTTGGCCAAGCCGGGGAATTTCGAAACTACCTGCTCCAGTCGTGACCTTCACGAGGTATGGAAATAATTTTGGCGCACAGTGTGTCCATATAAATCCAGTTCGAAACAAATTCCGCTACTTCATACCAAGAACGTATCACTCGGGAAAGGATGGAAATTCTCTCGAACACAGAAACATTAAAATCAATTGGAAAAATTGCCATTAGTGGAGAAGATTTGAAAAAAAAATCGGGAAATCTGTGGGCAAATTTCTAAGTCCATTAGTTTGTTACTTTTGTTTTATTGGGACATTGCCATTCGTTGGAAAAATCGGGAAAAGGTAATTTTTTGAGTTGGCAACGAGCTTCTTGCAATCACTTTTTTTCCCTTTTCATCCAACCATTTTTTCAGAAATTGACTGCAAAGTGCGTTCGTGTTGTTGATGGAAATTTCCATGAAATTTATTCTTCCAATCATCTTTAGGCTCTACTGACGTCGTCACTGTTAGTAAGTGTACAATGTGCTCTGTGTGTGTGTGTGTGTGTGTGTGTGTTACTGTATAGTAACATAAACGGATAAGCCTATTCAGAGCCTTCTGCTTTCGATTTGGAATTTCTTCGCGCAAATGCCACCTACAATACGAATTTTAAGCCGAAAAATCCGTGTCCCTGCAAATCCAGAAAGTCAGGAGTAAAGGTTCACAGGAAGTACGACATTCGACTTGATTTCCGGAGACTCTGTACATGCAGGCTGCATTGCTGAAACTATACCGTACACATAACATGGGGCACTAAAAATTTTGATATTTTAAATAAAAGTCACGATTGGCTTTTGGAACCAGCTGTCGGTGTTTTATTAGGTGTCTTTATTACGTTTACTTTGTAATTACCCTATTGACAATTGTATCTCTATATATACCGGATTTAATCTAGATATGTCGAATTATGCCAGATTCTATATCGACATCCCGAATAAATCCCCGTTTAAATATCGACATTTTCGATATAGTCATTTGACGTGATTTTTCTATATAGATACAATCTCGACATTTTCTATATAGGTAGAGATGTGATTTTTCTATATAGATGCAATCTCGACATTTTCTATATAGGTAGAGATGTGATTTTTCTATATAGATACAATCTCGACATTTTCTATATGGACGGAGACGTGATTTTTCGATATCGATTTTAAAACGCAAAAGTCGAGATCTACGAGAGTCCCAATAAAATTCTGCCTGCCGACAATCTTTTCGGAATAATTTTAATATTTAAATGTTTTTATTTCCTTAAGACTCGTACCAATGCATTTTACTTTTGCGATGGTTTACTTTCTTACCTACATTATTCACTATTGATGCATCATGATGAAGCTCGAGGATTCTATAGTTTATACTTATTCTAGAAACCGCGAATCAAAATAAGTATCATTCTGTGTTATGTTGACTCCCTAATTTGCCTAACAAACTGACTATTCGAGTTGACATAAGGAGCTCCAATCTGTATTGTTCACGCGATAGAATCGTGCAAGAATGAATAAATGAATGAATAAAGTGCTGAAAAAGTCATCATTTTCGGGAACATTTTAGTCGGATTAAAATTATCACATGAACTCATGTGAAATGGAAATTCTATAATAACTGTTAACTTAATTCTCTAAATACTTTCATTTTCGCGAGTTATACTGTGACACAGGCGTACGGGTCCCGATGTGCAAAACCGAAATCTTGTAACAAAAATTTTTGCTACATTGCCGCAAGTCTGTTACACTGTCACAAAAACTATAGTTTATAAATTTGCTAAATGGGGACGGACAGACGGCGCTGGAGTCAAACTGCGACAGGAAAGAGTGAAAGCAAATCAGCTACAATTGTTACATTGTAACACTTTGTTTTCGTAACACGGTAACAAAAACGTGTTACTGTGTCTCAATTTGGAAGTAGGAAATTTTCGAATATTTCATCGCTGTAATACATTTATGATGTGCATGTGTGTGAGAGCGTAAATAGGTGACAGCTACGAATTCAAATTAGAGTAGAGTTCGTGGTAGGTATGAGAAGTTGGTTTTTGATCGCTTTTTCCGCTACTAACTGCAAATATTGTTGAGTCAATTTTGCATAGTCAACCTAATGTCTGGGGGGGGGGATCTGTTTTGACCAAGAAGGAAGGGTATTAAACGGGGTGCTAAAATTAGGAAAACCAATTCTTGACTAACCACACCCCTTGACCTCTCTTTGGCTATGCTACTGATAATGATCAATAAAAACATTGTTTGCATTCTAACTGGTCTATGGTAGATTTACACAATATGTATAAAGTTTTCGTTAAGCGTATTTCTTCCTTAAAACTTATGGTCCTCCATCCAGAAAGCCATTAGCGACTCGCTTAACTAGGTGCTAGAGTATGTAATTATGTAACAATTATGCGCAATTCGCGCAATCCCAGGGACCGGAGCTTGCGGTTCGCATTTTCGCTTTTGTTTTCCACGTATACTCGTATATGAACAAGTGTCAGTGTGTAGTGTACAAAGGCCGATGACCAGAGTGAGAGCGACTCATTCTTTGATGAGAATCAACGAAGAAACATCTGGTCCGAGTTTTATTGCCCTGATCCGGGAATGATGCCTCTTGCCTCTGTGATATGTTCCCAAACACAATATACGCTATAAGGAACAAAGGATACATTCCTAAAAAAGAGAAATTGATCGTCCTTCTGCAACCACAGTCTCGATTTAAAAATAACGTTGAAAACCGGCTGGAAGAGATATAGGGCAGTTTGTATTAGGTTTTCGAAGTGCGACGTATCGTTTATTTTTGAATGCGTACGAGTTGTTAGTGTAGAATTATTTCAGTGCGGTAGAATATCGGTTTCGTAATTAAAACTATTTCGATTCGAGTTTATCTTGTTCGAAGTGGCATACTCATCGACACCGACTAGAATTTTGAATGCCGAGGGGCAGATGTCACCGGTATTCTCCCCAATCACTTTTGCTGTGCAAATTGGAAGGCCGTCTGAAGAAATTCAAGTTGCCTTGCAGTGAGGTTGTGGGAGCTGGAATTGGCTCCTCGTAAGTGATCATCACGAGTATCAACCACAGTAAGTACCAATAAATTTGTACATTAACTATTTCTTTTCTTACTATTCATAAGAAGTTTTCCAGGTTATATCTCTGTGAGGATGATCGACAGTTTACATGAGAATTCTGCGAGGCACTATCGAATTGATTCTTGCAATCGGAGGTGTAACGAATGAGGGGGGGGGGCTGTCCCCCAATCAGTGGAATTGGAAAAATTGGCCAAATTCTTGCCAATTGGCAAATCGAACGATCTGGACACTCGACATTTTTTATTTAGCCAGCAGAGTCCCACCGACAAGTTGGGAAAATCGACAAGTCAAAACTTTTTTTGGCTTTGACAGTTTATTTGACCAGCTCACAGAGGGGAATTTTGAGTTAAGAAGTTACAAAATTCCGGAAAGTCAAAAGCTTGTTTTGGCACTACAGTTAGGAATTTTGAGTTGAGTAGTTGGAACTTTCACAATTTTACCCTCCCCCACCCACCCTAATGAAAACTCTTTGTTACGCTCCTACTCATGATTCTGATGTTGGTGGTGGTTCAGTGGGTAATCCTGATTACAGAGTTTATTACAATTATTAGAATTTTGAGGCACCCCCATTCTGAGAATCTAACTTTGTGACATACGGGACCCTTTCCATACGATCCGTTATTTCATAGTCTATCCGAAACATTCAACACCTAAGAATTGCAGTTTTATGGGTCAAGTGGCATTGCTTCTAGTACGACGATTTTATTGTTTACGATAGTAGCTATTTTGAAAACACATACCGTATAATTACGCAATTGAATAATGGTCGATTTACATTATGGAAGGAAAAATTCAAGTTGATAATGGAAACTGAAAACTTGGGATATTTTGTGAGAATTTAGAATCTATCTTTACCACAGGGCTAATTTTGATATTATTTTTGTTAGTTACGAAACGAATTGGATGCCACGTTTAACGATGTTTCGGAGCCGAACCTGGACGGTAGTGACGATAGTGAAGACGTCGAAATAAGCGAGGATGAAGACGACATTATTATTATTATTATTATTGTTATTATTGAATTGAATTGAATTGAATAACTTTTTATTGTTATTATTATTATTGTTATTGTTATTATTGTTTGCTGTAATACTTCATACACAACTTTAAAAACTTGCGAATGTTATGTTTACATTTTTAGATGTTGATCTTGCCCTGTTCAGTATGGAGGTTTATTATCGCTTAAATTTGTACTTTGGTTCTTTTCAGTGTACCATTTTTCAATGTAATACCAGCAAAATGGTAGAAGAAATTGAGTACCAAAAAAATTCAATATTCCGGCCCTGTCACTGTGTCAGTATACAGAGGCGTTACTGGAAAATTTTTTGGGTCGTAATTTTTTTAGTCGTGTTGACCTACATTTGTCTCGGCATTGTTGGATTTTTGGGGGAAGGGGTAATTGCTGTATCACATAATACTAATTCGTTTACAAAGTTTTTATAACTACGAGTATAAATATAATTTGCATTTGAATTTGGAGGGGGGATTTTGATTATTTCCTTACTCCCCCCCCCAAAAAAATGGGGTTAATATTATTCGCCCTCCCCCCACCCGGCGACGCCCATATCAGTATAGCATTTAAAACATAATTCTATTGAAAACGAACAGTATAGTGAATGTGTGCGTGAGCATCGAAAATAGCTATATAGAAACAACCCAGAAATGAGATCGAAAAATTCTATATCGAAAAAGCTATATAGAAATTTGACTTCAGAAGCGATATAGGTACGATATAGCAATGTCGATATAGATACGATATAGCCCTGTCGATATAGGTACGATATAGCCCTGTCGATATAGATACGATATAGCACTGTCGATATAGATACGATATAGCAATGTCGATATAGGTACGATTTAGCCCTGTCGATATAGGTACGATATAGCACTGTCGATATAGATACGATATAGCAATGTCGATATCGAGTATATATCCGTACAATGTCGACATTCTATATCGTCATTTGTCGAGATCAATTAGCAATATTCGAGCTGGAAACGATATCGATTTAATCTCGACGTCGATTTAGAATCCGGAATAAATCTGACATAAATCCGGAATAATTGTCAACAGGGTAAAGTAAATAAATGAGCGAAAAACGAACAATAACTCTGATAAAACAATTAAATTGTGCTTGAAACTTTCAGCGCCAAATTTCCTCGTTCATTTTTTTTATTTATTTTTAATATTGCAAACTTTACCGAGTTTCACGAGTCTCTCTTATGCTGAGAGAAAGTGGGGTAAATAACAAGGTAACTGGAAGGCAAATTTTCTGACCCAACGTGGCTGGCAGAAAGGGATGGAAACAGGTACATTAGCTACATATTGGCTCAGTTTAAAAAAAGTTGCGAATAGTTAATATGCTCGCTGTTCGATGTAATATTAACAGCAGATTACTCGTTTCGGTTCGAAATTTTAGCGAAAACCGTACTTTTTTTTCTTTTTTAATAGCCGGATAACGATAATTAAGGCTCCAAATGTTCTTTTTATGTTTCAGGTATGCGAATATTGGTGATGTTATTATTGGACACGTTGCCGATGCTGGGTAACGTGTTGTTGTTATGTTTTTTCGTCTTCTTCATTTTCGGCATCATCGGCGTGCAACTGTGGGAAGGCATTTTGAGACAACGATGTTTTTTGAAACCATTACCGAATGTCAGCTACCCTCGGTGAGCATACAACTTTAGATAATGAGTAAAACAAAACTGTAATGCCGGATTTAAAGTTACCCATTTGTTAACCTCGGTTACCCTCAGATTACCCTTGTTCCCCTTTAGTTACTCGGGTAACTTATGGGATTTTGCGCATTGGGCACAACTTACGCTCCGCCTCCGTGTTAATTACCAACACAAAAACACGCTATCATATTCAACGCGACGAAACCTGTGCATTTGGTTGCGTTCTTCCGACTCGGCTTGGCTGCACACAAACGTCGAAGTTGACAGTGAAATGTGATTTTGTTCTACTAGACAATGCGTTATGTTTGAATGCTCTGTATTTATTTGCTCACAAAATGCGTATTTGAGATCTTATTGATAAACCATTTTTGCAACTTACTCTTAATGAACAATTAGAAATTATTAATGGTGGAAAACCCAAACCAGAATTACCATTTTTTAAAACTGATCAAAAGAGAGGTGGTTCGAGTTTTACTAGACATTATTTATTTGCTAGTTGGAAAAATTCAACAAGTCAAAGGTTTTTTTTTGCTATGATGTTTTGGAATTTTGAATTGAGTCAGTCGGAAAAATCCAACAAGTCAAAAGGTTTTTTCTTCTTCGATACTTGATAATTCTGAGTCGAGTCAGTTGGGACTTTCACAATTTTTTTGCCCCCCCCCCCAGGAAAAACTCTTTGGTGGTACTTCCCTGTGTCTATATTTGTCACAGAAAAGAATAAATTCATATGAAATGACCCTACACAGGGATACGACAATTAGAATAATAATTTCATCAATGCCGTTTTGTAGTAGCATGTTTCATACTTTTATTCTGATTTTTACTTCACCTCTACACTTATCGCTTACCTCCTAGGAAAAATCACCGCACGCCATATCCCTACAGCATACCTTCTGCTCGGAAGGAGGCGCTACTACTGGTGACCTATACAGCCTAAAATTTCAGAGGTTCACATGAAAATGAGAAAAATTACAATCAGAGGCGAAACTTGACTTTCAGTTGGGGGGGGGGGGTGGAAAAGGAGAACTTGCCGACAAAATTTTCTAAAAATTTGAAAATTCGCCGATTTTTTAATCAAAATTTTTTAATTTAAAAAAATAATAATAAACAAACATACGTGTACGTTCTTGGAAAATAAAAAATGCAAATAAGCAGTTTCAAAATTTGCATTATTGGGGGTGTTTCATCACCACCTCCCCATAGTTTCGCCTCGAAAAATGCAGATTGGAACCTTATCCCCCAAAGAACTCACATTTGTGCACATAAGCATACCCTATTCTGGGAGGGTAAGGTGGAAGAAGGATGTTAGGAATACTTGCGAGGAACACACTACTTCCTTTACACATTGAGAGGGTCGTTGTTTACTCTTGGTGACCTTTTTTTTTCTAAATTTCCTCTGATTCTTCCCTTAAATTTATTCCAAAAATAAAATTTAAAAAAAAACTACAAAGTTTCCTGTTGATCGGATTAGGAGAATCCGTGCCAGTTCTTATAGGAAAATACATGGAGTTTTGACTTTTGTTCCAGACTAAATTTCCTTCGTATATCGGGCCGTACAGCGCTAGAATCGACTACTCTTATCAGCGATCACAAGGTGAAGTTTTTGACACATGTAGAAAAATTTTGGAATCTGGGTATAAAAATAGTCTTAATCGAAAGAAAATTCGTTGTTCGAGAAATTCGTTTCTCTTTAAATACTTTAAAAACGTCTCAATTTTCGAGGTATTTCAACTTTAATGAGTATGTGCATTAATTGGGAAAATGTATAGATTTACCTTTTGCTACTTATCTATTCGACTCGATAGCGACGCGCTCTGATGGATGTACGGCCCAAATATTCACCAGGACCAAAGACTGTAAATTAAACAAGAGAACATTTGCTAACGGATTCAGCTGGTGACATTATGTTCAACTTTCTCAAATTTCAGGCTCTAGGTCAACACAGAGAATCTAGTAACAATAGATTTCGGGCTGCTCAAAGCAGTGGTGCGCTGTAGTCGTTTACGAATGATTGAGTGAGTGAATCACTAACTCATTGAGTGGTCGACGAAGTGAGGAAGTGAATGGATAACTGAATAAGAGAATGAATAAATGACTGAGTGAGTGAGTGACTCACTAAATCACTGGGTGAGTGACTGAGTAACTGAGTGAACAACTCAGTGAGTAAACGAGTGACTGAGTGGGTGAATCACTGAGTGAATCACTAAACAAATAAGCGAATGACTGAATGAGCCAGTGAGTGAATCACTAAATAAGTAAACAAGTGATCGAGTGAATCACTGAATCACCGAGTAAGTGATAGAGTAGCCGAGTGAATCACTAAATAAGTAAGCAGATGATTGAGTGAATGAGGAAATGAATGAATAACTGAATTAGACGATGAATGAATGAATGAATGAATGAACGAATGAACGAACGAACGAACGAACGAACGAACGAACGAACGAAACGAGCGAACGAGCGAACGAGCGAACGAGCGAACGAGTGAGTGAGTGAGTGAGTGAGTGAGTGAGTGAGTGAGTGAGTGAGTGAGTGAGTGAGTGAGTGAGTGAGTGAGTGAGTGAATCACTAAATTACTTGGTGAGTGACTGCGTAACTGAGTGAATAACTCAATAAATAAGCGAGTGACTGAGTGAATCACTAAATAAGTCAGTGAATGACAGTGTGAGTGAGTGAATCACTAACTCAGTGAGTGATGTAGTGACGATGAGAATGAATAACTGAATTAGAGAATGAATGAATGAATGAGTAAGTGAGTGAATCACTAAATAAATAAGTAAGTGATGGAGTGAATGAGTGAATCACTAACTTAGAAGTCGTTATATAATATGCAGTTTTTCCAGTTTCACTTAACGGATTCACAAGAGAAGAAAATGGACGCGTCATGGGTCGATTGAGTCGTATCATATCCCTGTATTGAGTACTGGAGACGTGATGTGAACAATGGTTATGACATTATGGACAGGATGAAACCGTTTTGGAAATAAACACCGCATTAGCTAAGAAAGGCGAAGGGAAATGTGAAAGCAGTCGAGTTTAACTTTCTCAGAGAATCTAGTAACAATCGATTTCGGGCCGCTCAAAGCGGTGGCACGCTGTAGTCGTTTACCTTGTAACCCTGATTGAGGGGAATATTTCACATACAGGCATATGAAGAAATCTCAAAATATTATGAAAAATAAAGCGTTTATCGAAAAAATGATTAGGACAAAATTTATAGTACATAAAATTTTCCTTCCATTGAGACCATTTTCATTCCAATCTGATGAATTTTTCTAAAATATGTAGGGTTACAATAGTTCTTTTTTTTCACGGGCCTAAAATTATAGACGGCGGCTCTTTCGCGCTGGCAGGCCAAATATTCATGGAAATTTGAAATTCAACGTTTACTACCGACTTTCAGATCTTTGAGATGTCTTCCACATTTCTTTATTTCAACCTTTCAAAAAACGTTCGATACTCAGCTTGAAACTTTCTGCTTTTGACTGACTAGTCTCTTAACATGAGTCCAGGGTACTCCATTTTCAGAAACGAAATTTGACTTTCAGTCTGGAAAGGTGGAGAAGAAACATTCACCGGCAAATATTTTTTGAAAACTAAAAATTCGCCGACAAAATGTTCAAGAAATTAAGAATTCGCTAATTTTTTACAAATTTTTTAATAGAAATATTTTTTAATTGAAAAGAAAATAAACAAACAAACAAACACGCATAAAAAAATGAAAATTCAAATGAGCAGTTTCAAAATTTGTCGACTGTCAAACTATGGGGGGGGCGGGCGGGGCGTCAAATAAATAATCCTAACATTTCCCGGCTGCCAAATTATGGGGGGTTCAATACCCCGCACCCCATAGTTTCCCCCCTGACTACATTTAAGGGGTAAAGAAAAGGATATGTAATATTTCCAAAAGTGTGTTCACGTTGATTATGCTTACAGATCTGACTCCAGAATTTTCTAAAACCATTTTACCACTAACGGGTGATCTGTATATGATATTAGGACTGAACGGTTTTGTGTTCAGCGCCCGTTTAACCATATGGGCTGACTGGACTGCAGCCCAGAGCGACAAAATTTTTGGACGGCAAAATTTGCGGCCCAAAAAAGATCAATTACCTCAATTATATGGATAAATTACTTACAAATTCTATATGTTTTGTTTTGATTGCCATTATTTGTAAGATAATAAACCAGGGTGACTAGTTTCTGGAAAACTTGGAATAGTCAGAGAATGTGAACGCACCTGGAAAAGTCAGCAAAAGTCAGGGAATTTTGGGGGAAAAATAATCGAAGAAGTCAGGGATTTTTGAAGAAAATTTTATGATGTGAAAGTATTGTACAGTTTTCTCTGTCAGACTCAATTTAATTTTTTTTTTAATTTGTTTGTTTGTTATAAAAAAAGTGGCAAATGGACTGAAAAATCTGAAAAAAATGGGGAACTTTTTCGGGGAAGAAACTGGCCACCCTATAAACGGAAAAAGGATGAGGAAAACTCGTATCAATAAATGGCGTAAAAATATACACTTTATTTCGTTAATTTTCATTTAATTTTTTTTCCCCGTAATTTTGTTTCTTTTTTTCCTTCTTTCTTCAAAATGGATGTTTCATGAAAGGTCTCCCTAATAAATATAGCTGAATTTTTTGTCAATGCTTACGCAGATAAAACTTTACACCCGAGTAAGTATTATACTATAGAACACACAACCCTCAGAAAACATTTATTTTAAAGAAAAAACATGAAACGTGAGGTTCCTAAAAGTATTTTTCATTTCCATAAGGTAATTTGGAGGAAAAACTGAAAATTTACCTCACTTTCTTCTGCCTGATTTGCTCTCTGACTTCCATCTGCGTTATTCTCTTCTATGTCTACCGTAACACGGGGTAACTTTGCAAGCATGGGGTGACTCGGCACACATATGGTCTCATTACTCCTATGAGCGAATAGAAAACGTTTGGCAACGCTACGTGTGACTCGTTATAATGTAGCAAGTTCGCTCGCATCGTGCTACGCAGAAAGAAACCAGGCAGGACAATTATACGGTTTAGATACAAAAATGTAAATTTGAGGGGAGAGGATCACCGCCCTTGTATCAATCACAATGCAAATACGAAGACCTCAGATAGCCAGAATAAGTTAGAAAGCAGACATCTAGGTTTCATCCCTTTGATGCCTCTGCGGATGTTTCTTATCTATCTGGTAAGAAACATATGGCTATTGGGGGGAAAATGTTCTAAAGATCTTTTGAGTCCGTATAAGAGCATGAAGTTCAGCGGGGGTGGCTTGAGCTAAATGTTCACCTCGCATCCGTTTTCGCTGCCACTTGGAGTGTAGAGTGGAATGTACGAGTATATGTCAAGATGCTCAATCTCTTAGATCAGTTTTCGCATGGGGCACATTAAACTATGTTGACAGCGAATCGACGTCGACTTGACATAAACTCGACCATTTGTCACTATTCAGAATTGACTCATCATCGACGTCGATTTCTCATCGAAATAGTTCCGGGGTTGTCGACTACAAATCGATCAAATCATGTCGACTTGAAATTCAAAAGATATATGAAATAACTCTACGAAAATACACTGTAATGCTGTACTTCGAATATCTCTAAACCTGTGCGAGACTTCATCTACGAGAAGTGTCGCATGACGAACTCGTTAACAATGGGTGCTTGTTAATGAAGGGAAGACGAAAGAGAGAAATAGAGACGGAGTGTCATTTTAAATAAGCTTTGTACACCGAGAAAAGTCTGCTGCTTCTGAAGCTCATTTCAGTCGGCGATTATCGCCAGTTCGAGCGATAGCATTTCGCGTGGAGCGTTTAAGTCGAACCAGTGCGATACTTTCCGCCCGCTGCCGCTCTGCGTACAGCCAGAAAACGTAAATAAACTTACGAGAGAACTTCGTAATGAATTCGCATTCTACCTTGGCAGCAATTACGCGGCGGGATTTGAAGAATGAAATTGGTAAGAAGACTGGATGTGAGCTGGGCCGGCGGCAGGAGACGAGACGATACCAGACGAGACGAGACGGGCCGGCCCGTCGAGCGGTATACCAAAATAAAAGCTTTAAAATTGCAAGTTTGATGTAAAAAGTTCAACTTGGCTGAAATAACGAGTCGCGAAGGCGGAAGATATTATTTTCCGGGCACTTGGCATTTTAAGCTGTAAAAGCTACACAATACGCTTAACAATAATTGCTAACGGCTGAAACAGTCTTAACGAGGTCGTCCAATTTCTCCAAACAACTCTAATTAGCACCCTTATCGTTTTTAATCCTTCGCTTTGTTTCGCAGTGATACGCAACGTTCGACCCGGCTAATCTGGGCCGCATTTCCGGTGCATTGGTCGGGCAGTCGAATCCAGTCGAGGCCCTGACTGCGAACCCCGGGCCGGTGTTAACCTTGGTCGGGTCGCTTCAATCTTCACGCGTCCGTTTTCGCCTCGACTTTCCCACGTTCATCAGTTTTATATTGAGGCGCACTGAACTGTCACCGTCGCACATATTCGTATTCGCGTATATTTTTGTAAGTTGAAGCGTAGTTTCAGTAAATGTGACAGAAATGAGGAAACTTTGAGATCATAACAGAGCATTTATTAAGTGGTCGCCTCTGTTCACGAATAGGTTAAATTAGTGGCATACACTAGCTAAGTTCTTATAAACGAGGTTAAGAAGTTCGTTGAGTTTATATGTACATTTTATAGTAAAACAAATTGGGTCTTAGGAAAAGGGAATCGTATCTGATGTATCGTTTCCCTTTTTGTTTATTTTTCAGTATAGTATACAAAAGAAAATTAGTATTATAAAACTTCTGCACTTAACATCGATGTTTGTATTAGTTGGACGTCATACTTTTCAGCAGCTTATGCAATTCTTGGAACTAAATCATCCGACTGCACCGCTAAATCTGTCAAATGAGATCGAGAAAAGGATGCGGATTTTCCGAAAATTGTACGAGAGAAGAGTTTAGTCCTCACCAGAGCGAGGGCATACGGAATCACAAAAATGAGTGTATAGAAAAAGCACGTGTATTGATCGATCAGTAGTGAAAATAGATCTGCGTGAGTGCTGAGCATAAACTGTGACTAAACTAAACTGATGTCCTACCGGGCTGACCGAGGGAGAAGAAGGAGAGTGAGTCATGAGAAGAAGGAGAAAAAGAACGCGGTTTTTGATGGATCAGGTTTTGTTTAAACAAATTAAGTCACAGAAACTCGATTTTCACTTTCTCAAATAAAACAACGCTGTTCACCAAGACCCACTGACAGTTACAGCCACCAAATTTTAACATGATATGAAGAAATTCAACGTAAAATAATTCCAAAAAATCTAAATTAAAAAACATTAGGTGGTCCAGAGGAGGCAATCTAATTAGGGTACCAATTTTTTTCTTTTTAGCCTAAAACCTATTCAGAGTTCATACAAATACATCCTGAAAGTTCGAGCCCCTTAGCTGGTAGCGGATACAGAAAATAATTTCGGGAAGGGGGAGAGGGCTGAATGAAAAATGTTAGAAAAATATTATAGACAAAACATTATAAATAAGTTGTATTTGTAGATATTTAGATATTTTGAGGGGGTCTGGACCCCTATATCTACCCCTGGCCTCAGCTGTTATGGTTCACCCGCTAACCTCGGACAAACACATGTGCACACCTATAGAAAACAAACATTTCTATGTATTTTTAGAGCTAGGGCATCGAAACCTGATCAAAATTTTTCAATATCCCGAGACAAATTCAAATTTGCCATCAAAATTGAGGTAGAGTAATTTTTTGACTAATTTTATCAACATATGCTCCAATTTTTGAGCCTATCTTAGCAACGGAGCGTCGATGCCAAATTTGGTCAGTAAATTTGAAATCAGCCTTAAAAATTGAATGAAGATGAGTAATTACATTCTGGTACTTCAGTAATGACTCCGCGCGATTTCTGAAAGAGATTCCCTTCTTAGATATTGCTGGGTTATTGTGAAAAGATGCTATCTGAATTTTTTCAGAAAGTGACTTTTTGGTATTGTTGGATAGGGAATTTTATTATCTACAAGATACCACATGGTAAATGGTAAAATATTGCCTCAGTTCAACAGCAAACGCTAAAAACAAAATGGGTTCAAAATACACTACTAACAAAATTCATCATTATGAAAAGGTTTAACTGAAACTAAAATTCGTACAGCCCACCAATGCTATCTATTGATATTTCAACACAGTAGGGGAATAATTTGGTTCATTAGCTATAGATTGAGACCACGCGGAGCTCATTTGATTAAAACTCACTGTTCCAGACCAATTTGAAAAAGAAAAAAAACATATGCGTTGACCCCTACAGGTTTTTTAAAGATTTTTTTAAAGAAGTGAAAAACGCATACGATTACAACATTTTTTATTAATCATCATCTTCATTAAGTACACGAATATATTTTTCAAAATAAGCGCCATTCATGGCTATACAGGCGTTCATTCGTTCTTGCTATTTATCAAACGTTTTCGCATATTCCGCCGGCGGTAAGGAAGAGAAAAACATCCGCACCGCGGTGATGACTTCTAAGAAAATCACAATACACCCCCGCCCCTCGTATAGTCCTGACCTTGCCCCTTGCAACTCTTGGTTATTTCCTTAACTGCAGGCAGCCTTACGCGGTTGTCAATTGAACATGAATCAAGAAGTCATTACCGCCGGCTCAGATGTTTTTCTCCTCCTTACCGGCGGCGGAATACGCGAAAACATTCGATAAATGGCAAGAACGAATGGACGCCTGTATAGCCATGAATGGCGCTTATTTTGAAAAAAAAAATATTCGTGTACTTAATGAAGATGATGATTAATAAAAAAATTTGTAATCGTATGCTCTTTTTCCTTCTTTAAAAAAATCTTTAAAAAACCTGTAGAGGTCAGCGCATATGGTTTCTTTCAAATTGGTCTGGAACAGCAAGTTTTCAAACAAATGAGCTCGACGTGGTCTCAATCGATTGCTAATGAACCAAATTATCCCCCTATTGCGTCGAAACGCCGATAGGTAGCGTTGGTGGGCCGTACAAATTTTAGTCTCAGTTACTTAGCGACAACCTATGTACCAAGTTTTTTAGTTCAACCCATTTTTAACAGCTTTGTCGTAGTTGCTTCAAAACCTTCAAACTTCTCTCCTGTAATTTTTTTTTTTTTTTTTTTTTTTTTGCAGATAGCACCTTTTTATACTAACCCAACGATATTTGAGATGTGCGAAATGTTACTGGAATAACTTTTATGCTCACCAAAAGTTGTTTTCCATGATTGAGGCTTATGCTGAATATGTAATTTTTTTATTCTTAATGAAAAAACTAAAATTTGATTGTACAGGCCGGGTGGCGTGAGGGAAGGAACAGATAGGAAAGGAAAATTTTGGAGTGGATACACAGAGAGACTCAAAAAGGAAGATAGGGAAACCAGTAACAAGGTGGGAGGATGAATTAAAACAACACGCTGGAGCTGCATGAGGAAGAGATGCCCGAGTCGAAAACCACTGGAAGAGAGTGTGGGGAAATTATCATAATGTCATCCTCTCGGTACTGATGCGATGCCTGAAAGGGTAGTTTCCAGTTTCGGGGGTGCGGTATCTCAGGGGCCACTTTGGCATGCATGCATCGCCATACGTCCCACCACATCATCATAATGTCATAATCGGCTGTAAAAATAAAAAATTAAATTAGAAAATTAAATAAATTCAAAAAATGTGCTGGAATAATTTCAGTTTGCTAGAAGAAAGAAAGAAAGAAAGAAAAGTCTTTAATACATATTTCAGCAGGTGTGACGGTGTGTAGAATTTCAACCTATCACAGGGTTCCCAAAGGTCGAGTCTTATCTTTTCACAACATATCTCAACTTTCAGCATGCAGTTAGGGGTTAACAAAAACGGTTTTCTTTTTCTTTCTTGCCTCAGGGATTCACTTTTCTTTGACAATTTGACTCGACTAACAGCAGCGTCAGTAGAATCCGAAGTACCCATCTAGTTTTACTTCAAACACAATCGCCAGCCACCGGCCAACCATTTTAATAGTAATCCGCGTCCATAGTTTCCCACTTTTCGATCAATTCCAATTTGAAAGTTTGCACTTGCCTCGTGCTCGAACCTTCGACCGATTGTCGCGCATTTTAAGAACCCTCAGCTGAAGATTACATCCTTACGTAAGACATCTTTTCCTCCTGAGTCGAGGAGAAAAAGAGGAAAAGCGGTTAGCGCGGCGAAATTGTTGAAAATAATCGGAAAATATTGTAGCAGACGCGGCGCGGCGCCACTGGATTATTATCGATAATATCATAAAAGGACGAGAGAGCGGCAGAGGGGAGCAGCAGCGGAAATTTCTAGGGCTGTTATTATGCAGACAAATAAATAGTTACGGTTTGCGGCAAATGAAGGAAAGAGACGAAGAAATTTTTCAAACTGTGTTTCTTTTCGCGCCCGTTTCTTATGTAGGTAGAAGTGTACAATGAGTGATAATCAAACCTCGAGACTATGAGATAAAGAGACGACTGTCGGAAGCTCGGAACTGCTCGTTAATTGCGATCACGATAGACGTCGTTAGACAAAATATAAACGCGGATCGTAAACATTTATTATGTCCGGATCGATATGCGGAACATTACAGAGCATTAAAAAATTGCCGCTTTGCGGCGAGCTCATTTTATTAATGGCCGTCTGAAGTAAGCGCCTAACGGAACCAGCCGAACTTACTGAAAATATTGGCGAATGCCTAGACCAGTCTAAACGGAGCCTTGGGTCATTCTCCAGAAACTGAGCTCATATTAAGGTTGCATTTCTTTTATTGTTAGATTTTAATTCTTAGTTTATACGTAGTAGAGAATATTCAACAAGTGTACAGAGCAGGAGCATCAAAATTTAGGTAGGGGCATAGCACGACTTTGGTCCGTGAAGAATATCTTGTCCGTGGCGAACTCTAACACACTGAAGAGTTTCGGACAATTTAGACGGCACCTTGTAACGTACGACTCATGATCACCATAGACCAGTTAATTTTTTTGCTTTTTAGATTTTTACGAGAATTTTTAATTTCTAGCCCAGTTTGAAGCCTCTGTATAGCCTATAGTGATATTTTTTGGATTTTTCATTACTGTTTCTGTATGGACTACCTTGGCGTGGTGAGGGGACTTAAAGAGAAACGAAGGTCACATAAGAGAAGGAAAACTCCGACAGATAAACCCTGATGAAAGCAAGGGGAAACTACACCAATATTTTTCCCTGGAGATGCGTCTCCGCCAGCACAATTATGATGGCAACTCAAAAAGCAAATAATTATTCCGGACGTAAAAAGCCTCCCATTGAGATGTTCGGACGGAGACTACCTAGTAAGAAACTATCAGAATTGAAAACAAGACATGGAATGTATGTATTAGAAAACTTATAGAAAGATATAAAAATATTGAAATTAGATATGATTGGAATTAGTGAAGTGAGATGGCCACAGGGGCGAAACTATGGGGAGGGGGGTTGAACACCCCCTCCCCAATAATTTGGCAATCGGCAAATTCTAAGACTGTTCATTTGACACTCCCCTCCCATAATTTTATAGTCGGTAAATTTTGAAACTGTTCATTTGAATTTTCACGTTTTATGCATGTTTGTTTATGTATTTATTTTCTTTTTCAATTAAAACATATTTCCATTAAAAAATTGGCAAATTTTTAATTTTTTAAACATTTTGTCGGCGAATTTCTAGTTTCCAAAAAATATTTGTCGGTAAATTTTTCTTCTCCACCTTTCCAAACTGAAAGTCAAATTCCGTTTCTGAAAATGGAGTACTCTGGACTCCTATTAATAGAATCACAGTGAATACTTTTTATAATAATATATTTTTCAGTTAAATCAGTCTGGAAGCAGTAATTTCAGCTTGAAAACTTTGAAGTTGTTTTCCTCAAAATCATAATTGCTGACAGGGGCCCTTTTGACAGATAACTCCTCAAATATGCTCGTAGATTTAATAGTAAGACTGAGATTTCTTCAAACGTATTATTTGGAGTATAGCATTGTATGGATGTGAAGAACACATGAAAGAAAAAGGACAGAAGCTTTTGAAATGTGGTGTTATCGGAAAATGTTGGAAATCAAATGGACAGAGAAGATTAGGAATTGGGAAATATTGAGGCGAATTGGAAGGAAAAGAGAAATTTGGAATATAATCGTAAAGAGAAGTCTTGAAATTTTTTTTTTTAATTTTCGATGAGATTCTTCGGAAATTATGGGAGTTATTTTCCGAAAATTTCCGAAGCAATTCTTTAAAAATTATCCGAAAATTTTCATTTTCAAGGAAATTTTTCGGAAAACACTGGACATTTTTCTGAATATTTCCGATGAAATTCTCCGTAAATCATCACATTTTTTCTCCAAGATTTCTGATTAATTCCTTAGAAATCATTGGGATTCTCCCCGAACGTTTTTGATGAAAATTTCTGAAAAGCATCAACATTCTTTCTGAAAGGATATCCTTCCAAAATCATCAAGGATACTTCTCAATGATTCTTGATAAAATAGTTTGGAATCATTGGAGATTTTTCCTAAAATTTTTTCACAAAATTCGCCTGAAATATTGGAGGTATTTCTCAATGGTGTCCGATGAAATGCTTCGAAAATTATCGCAAACTGTTTCTGAATAGAAGATTTTTCTCGAAGATTTCCGATGAAATTCTTCGGAGATTTAGAAAATTTTTCCTGAATATTCTTGATAAAATTCTTCAAATGCCATCGGAGTTTTCCCCGAATATTTCCCATGAAATTCTTGTCGGAGAGACCGCTTGCCTGGCGAAACAATGTGTACCTGGTTTCGCGGAAAACTATTTTTCCTGTAGCGGAAAAGGAAAACCGATTACCCTGTATATGTATTCCACATTTGTCCCACATTAATTCTCTAAATACTTCCTTCAGTACAACATTGAGCAGGTTGGTGAAAGAGGTTCATCCCTTTTAACCCCCCCCCCCCCTGTTGAATTAGGAAGGCTGGTTCTACCCTTATGAAGCATTGTGATCAGAAATTGTATCAATTACATTCGAACCAACCCACTTTTCCTCCACGGTAACTATTCCCACAGTTAGAAAATTTTCCCTCTGTGACGGTGTAAACTGTAGATAGATAGGAGATATCGATAAACAGAATAATAAAATATTTGTTCGGTAGCCGAGTTACGCTCGAGTTCTATTGGGATTTTAAACTAAGAGTTTCAAGTGTTGGCAGCCCTGCGATATGTGTGAGTGATCACGTATGATTTACCGTAAGCGTGTAGCAAACTTCAACTACCATTAAGTCGATTAGAAATTCACTTTCAAAGAAAATTCGTCCTGAATTCGACTGCATCATTACCAAAAAATTAAATTATAATCAGTTCTACTAGCAGAATAATTTTTACTCGGTTTTTTGCTGCCCTATTGATGATAGCAGTGTTTCTATTTGAAAGTACACATGATCACTCACTCATTTTCACCCGCCAACACCCGCGCAGGTAATTTTGCAGCGCACTCTAGTGCAGGTTTAAATCCCAATCGGCAAAGGGTTCTCTACAGAGTTTCTATCCCTGGAAAGGTGAGGGCTGGAACGTTCCATCATTCTTGGATTTTCAAATGAGAACATATCGAACAATGTATCGAAATAGGGGTTTCCTGAATCGCTAATTTCGAGTATCCATATCCAGTCATAGATGTTTGATTCGACCTCTGAAGTCCTCAAATTTAGAGTTCACTCATAAAATGAGCGAAATAATATTTTTTTTTAGTTCAAACGAATCATTTAAAAAAAAGGATCTTCTGAGACCCTGATTTTGAAAATGAAATCAGCTTTTCGAAAGCCATATATTGTTTCTTGTTCTTTGAGCTATATCGCCGTATCCATTTGGAGCTGCCTCAGCCCCATATCATCTATAGGTAATTTCAGAATTTCAGGTACTCAGTTGACAAATTTACGTATTTAGTTGTTGTTGTGGTTTTTAGTGGAGGGGGGGCTAAGAAGTTAGAAAATTCCTGATTTCTAGCTCTCCTCCCTTCCCCAGTAAATTTACATTTTTACGATCCTGCGAGTTATGCAGTTATGTGGTTTCACTGTTGCTCATGTTCCATGTTCCGGAATTTTCTTGTTTTCAGTGATCTTCCACCTTACTACCAATACAAGGAGCAAGATCGCGACTACATATGCTCGCAGACGGACGCCAATGGAATGCACACATGCAGCAACATTCCACCGATCAAGTACAATGGGATTGTGTGCAATGCCAGCGCAGAGTCGTGGATAAATGAGCAGCCGAGCAACACATCGTGCATAAATTGGAACCAGTACTACACAGACTGCAAGTCCCAAGGACAGAACCCGTTCCAGGGGACCATTTCGTTCGACAACATCGGCCTAGCATGGGTGGCTATTTTCGTGGTATGTTTTCATTCACATCATGTTATTATATTAGGCATACTGAAAAACATAAATCTTTTCTGTAGTCTGTATTTAAAGAGGGATATTTTGTCCTGGAGTTTTTCAGAATTTCGCGAGAGAAGAGTTTAGTCCGCATCGGAGGGAGGGCATGTGGAAAATTTGTAAAGAAAAACGGGCGTGTATTAATTGACTGATAGAATAAACAGATCTGACCGAGAATGGTAAAACGTAACCGGTAACTGAAGTAAACAGATGTATCCTGCCTGGCCGATCGAGAGAGAAAAGGGACAATAAGTGAGTCATGAGTAGAGACCGAATTTTTCGGCATTGAAACGTGTGAATGTCGGCAGGAAAATCAGAAAATTCGGCATAATCTGGCATTTTAAAAAAAGTGGGGAAAATCAATTTTCATCTCAACTGCGTCTTCGATAATTAGAGAATTACGTATCAAAGTAACTGATAGGCTTGACTCTTGATTTCTTCGAATGTTTTAATTCTAATTACGAGTGTATAATATGTTGTTAGAAATTAAAGGGAAAAAAACAATGACGTCAGAAGGTTGTTTTTCTGTGTGTAGGGGGGGGGGGTAGAAAAATGTGAAATTAAAGTCAACAACAAGAAAAATGTATTCTTACTTTTCAAAAAATGGAAGAAAGAAAAAAAATCTTGTAAGGTTACAGGAATCTCGTAATTTTTTCTAGGTTCCTTTTTATTAACTTGGTGAATACTCAGTTTTGATTTTTATTAATGGAGGGGGGGGGGGGTGTAAATGATACTGTGTACCCCTTGACGAGACTTACTCTGATATGTGGAAACAGTACATAACGGCTATATGTATTTGATAGTTCGATAGTCGCTAGCGTCATATTCGAGCTGTAGTACAATACTTCATTCCTTAATTTTATTTGAGTACAACGATTTTTGTCGTTTCGGTATTTTTCTGCAAAATATAATTTTTCCCTGCGCCCCATTTCTCATGATTCGAACTTCGTTTTGACCCTTATTGATTTCGCCCTCTAGGAAAAAAAGTGCCCAATGCCGAGGAATCCGGTCTCTCGTCATGAGAAAAAGAAGAAGAAGAAGAAGAATGTGGTTTTGAAAAAATATTATGTTTAGGAAGTACAGGTATGCCGGAAACAAAAGACGTTTGTGAGACGTTTGCGCTGTACTGTGCAAAAAGTAGCTGGGCAGGACGATTCATACGCGTTGGAGTGGAGAGGGTCACCGTAGAACCTTCACATTTTTCGCGCTGGATGGCGAAATATTTGTCCCTCTGGAGGCAAAAGAATCCTTTTTGATCAATGTCTTAAAGTTTTGCAGTTCTTTGCCGAAGGAAAAGTAAATCGCCTCTTCGATCGTCTGAACGTGAGACATGTGAGGAAAAGGAGATGAATTTATTACCCTTTTTTGGCGAAAGAGAATGAAAATTCTTCTTCCCTTTCTCTGCTTCTTGAAGAAACAGAAGCAACAGAAAAAACATTATTCCATCATTTTCAACAGTTTCTCATTCAACCAGTTCACTCTTAGTGTTGTACATTTCTCTTTTGAGCGACAAACAAAAAAAAAATGAATAAATGAATAAAAAAAGAGAAACTTCTCTCTCTCTCTCTCTCTCTCTCTCTCTCTCTCTCACACACACACACTCACTCACTCTCTCTCACTCGCGCACTCGCTCGCTCACTCGCGCACTCGCTCGCTCACTCGCTCATTCATTCATACATTCATTCATTCACTAGCTCATTCACCCATTCATTCATTCACTAGCTCATTCACATTTATTTATTTATTTAAAAGGTTCCACCCCATCACAGCGGTTAGGCCAATTACAATGGGGGTGAGTTACAAAAAAAATGTTTCATAATAATAATAATAATAATAATTATTATTATTATTATAAAAAATCTTTTGACCCCTTACTTCCCTACAACGTCACGCTCCCGGTCTTTCATCCCTACCACAGCCTCAGTTTATTTTCGAAACATCAGGAGGCATGAAGACCAACTGGGTACTCAGAAAGCATGATGACCTAGTAGGGTTCGAAATTAATTGACTGAAGGACTCTCAGTGCCTGAGTTTGAAAATTTTTTCGCTTTAGGAAGAATATATCGATTTCCGGACTAGAGCGAAGTATTTCGTTATGCAGACGCATTGCTCTAATCAAAGTGGACTCCCTGTACCCATTTGTTCTTGCACTGGAAACATCGAAAAGATCTCTGGAGCGTCCCCGAAAAGAGGGGATACAGAAACGAATCTCGGTTAACATGACGTCAGTTATTTTGCCATTGATGATGTCATACAATAATAGCAAAGAAGAAAGCTGCCTCCGAACTTGTAGGCTATCGACTTCAAAGCCCTGCCGCAATTCTTGATGTCTCAAATCTAAAGGGTAATAAGAGAAAAGTCTGTAATACAGATACTTGAGAAATCGATTTTGTACTTTTTCAATTGCCTTATTTCCGATCTTTGTAACTGGATTCCAAATTAGTGCAGCGAATTCAAGATTTGACCTTACAAGTGAAAAGTATAATATTTTTATTGTATCAGTATCAACGTAGTTTTGCCCATTTCTCATTATAAAGCCTAACATTCTTTACGATTTTGACACGACTTTCGTAATATGATGTTTATAGAGTAATTTTGAATCTAGGACGACACCCAGGTCTCTTACAGTTGTGACGTCGCGCAAGTACTCCCCACCAATATTATAATTATAATCAATTTTAGTATTTTTCCTAGTAAAATAAATGTTTTCGCATTTCCTGACGTTAAAAGGTAACCGGTTTTCCTGACTTCACACAGCCAATGAACTGAGATCGTCTTGTATGGATTCACAGTCTTGGCTTGATACGACTTGTTTAAATATTTTTATGTCGTCTGCGTAAAGCAATATTTTGGATGCGATTTTAGCGACATCTGTTGGTCAAATGAAGAAATGTGACTGTATCAGAATAGTGAAAAGTACCAAATCTATCACTGTATATATGTGCATACGTATTCAGAGATTTCACGTGTTCGGTACCCATTTTCAAGATGGGCTTAGTCCCCATTTGGTTCATGTTTGGGAAACAACCGTTTTGAGCTGAGCAGTCTTTGGAATCGAGCTGGTCAATTGGAATAGAAGTCTGATTGAATTTTCAAACTCAGGGATCCAAATACCCCTTGTCGACGATTGCTTGATTCATTAAATCAGATCGATCTTCCCAATTTAAAAAGTCCACTTCGGATTTCAGAACCCTGATCACGGCCTGATCGAATACTTTATTCAGTTTTCAAAATTCTCTGTTGCTACTTTATTCAAGTTTTTCCAGGAAGTCAGATAGGTCTCTTTTAAGGGACGATGGGGAGGGGGAAGAGGAAAAGGAGAATGTAAGATTTGAAGCACAAATCGGGTATGGAATTTTCGAACTCAGTGACTTAGAAAACCCCTGTTCTGTCGCTGTATTTGAATTTCTAAGTTCGATTTCATCCATCACGGTATTGTGATCGAATTTAATGTTGAATTCGATGCAAAAGTCAAGTTACCGTGCTGACATCGATTTCTGGGTCGAATGTTGAATGTATCTATCCAAAAGTCGATGTCAGCATGGTAACTCGACTTTTGTATCGAATTTTGTCTCAAGCTTGACCCCAGTGCGTGTTGAAAAAGTAACAGATTTTGAATATTGACAAAATAGTCGATTTCTGTATGGACTGCGGTTCAACGTTTTTAGGGAGTCAAATTTAAATTTGAGAGCCTTAATCGGGGTCCAGTCGAAAATTGGATCGAATTTTTAATTTTAGCCACTAAAACTCCATGCTCCGACATCATGTTCGATTTACTAAATCGGATCCATTTTGCCAATTTAGAAGAGATCAGTTCGGATTTTAAAGCCCAGATCCGGTGGCTATTATCGACTATTGTATTTGATTTTCAGAATTAGTCACCTAAAGAACCTTTATTTGCTACTCTCTTCAGATTTTTGGAAAATGTCTAATGGGCTCCTTCAAAGGGCGGGGAGAGGGCAAATTTGAGCCTCAGTTGGAACGTATTGTTGTCGAATATGATGTAGAATTCAAAACAAAAGGCAAGTTATTATGTCGATATTGACTTTTATATCGAATTTTGCATCGACTTTGGTGTACATTATTATATCCAAAACTCAACATCGACTTGGAACGTGACCTGTATTAGACGTAACCAGCATGTCGTGTCAAAAAGAGACCGGTTTTTAATTTCTGATAAAACGGTCAATTTTTTTATTTATTTTTTTTCATTGACTGTGTTTCGAAGTTTTAAATGGATCACATTTGGATTTGAAGACTCAAGTCGAAGTCCTAATATCGGATATCTTATTTTATTTTTGAAGTAAGTGATCTGAAGAACTCTTAATTACTCTTATCCCATATTTTGTTCAAGTTTTTTTTTTTTTTTTTTTTTTTGAAAGTCAAATTGGTTTTTAGTAGAGGAGAGGAAGGACAGAGATCAAATTTAGAGTACAAATCAGGTCAAAAGTGGCATCAGATTTTTTAGCTTGTCCACAAAGGTAACTGTAGCAAAATCTGTTACATTTTTGATACAACGTTGCAATCGAATTTGAGATGAAATTCGATATGAAAGTTGAGTTATCGTGTCAACATCAAATGTTGCATAAACTCTGATGTAGAATTCTGTCCAAATGTCAGTGTCGACGTGACAACTAGACTTTTGTATCGATTTCTATGTTAAATTTGATTACAGTACTGTGTTGACAAAGTGACGGATTTTAAATGTCGACAAAAGAATTGATTTTCGCATCGAATGTGTTCAAGGACTACATATTGCAATGCTTAATTCCACTTACCAAGTTGAATCAGTTCTGCCAACCACGATACTGTGCTCGAATTCGATTTAAAAAAAGTCAAGTTATCATATTAACATCGACTATTGAATCGAATTCTGCATCGACTTTGTTTTATCTAAAGGTCCATATCGACAATACCTATAACTTGACTGACTATTGTATAGAATTCGGTATTAAACTTGTGTATAATGTTATGTCAAAAAAGTAACGGATTTTGAATATAAACAAAACAGTCAAATTTTGCATCGACCGCGTTTCTATTGTTTGAAAGGGTCACATTTAGATTTAACGACCTGCGGTGCACTTCATCCTCTCTAACATTTAGTTCTATTCGAGGTACCGCTTGACCAAAATTTCTTTTTTCTGTCTAAACTAATGTATTTCTTCTTTCGCCCTCGTGCACCATTCTCTCGATCTTCATTGTGACCTTCACGTTCTTCTCGATCCGTTTTTCCCCTTCACCCTCGATATCTTCCGAGTTTAGCAGTCCTCTCGCATATTTTTTTGTGCGGTACTCCGGTACAGTTTTCAGTTCTTCGATGTTCGACAATCAATATACATTCACGGTCTCGATTCCGCTTTTTCTTATTTCAAAACAACCACAAACCCAAATACATAGAAGTTGAATCGAAAATCGACGTAATTTTCGAACTCAGCGCGGTACAAAAAATCTCAATTGCTTCATTATATTTTCCCAATTGGATCAGATTTGCCCATTTGAAGGCGTCAAATTCAAATTTTGATATTGGAATCGGGGTAAGATCAAGAATATGATTGAATTCCTGAAATCAGCGACCCAAAATACCCCTACGCCGATAAATCGATCATTTTCCCCCTTAAGGTTAAACTATGCACGTAGAAGGAGGAAAGTCTAATTTCAGGCCCAAATCAGGGTCACATCGAAAATCTGATTAAATTTTCGAACTCAGTGATCCATAAATCCTCCTTTCAACACTTTTTTTTTAAAAAATATTATATTTCCACTTCAAGTCCCGAAGTTGGTAACCTGGCGGTTCTCTCTTTTCGGGAAGGAGGAACTTTTTTTGTCTGTCACAAAACAAAGAGTAGACCCTTGAAGATATCAGCGTGAGGAAAAACTTGAAAGGGTGCCATGTCCTGTATGAATATTATCATTATATACGGTGACCCTCTCCTTTTATATGTACATTTTTGTATGAATTGTCGTGCCCCCCTGTTTTCTGTGCAGCACGATGCGAGCGTCTAACAAATGTCCTTTGTCTCCTGCATCCCTGCACTCTTTGTACGTGATCTTTTCAAAATCATGTTTTTCTTCTTATTATTCTTATGATTCCCTCTCTTTTTTCTTCTTCGATCGACCAGGTTGGATTTTCGTTTAGTTTAGTTACGGTTCATGTGTTTGACGCTCACAAGATTTACTTATTCCATCTGTCAATTTATACACGCATTTTTTCTACGAACTCTCGTTTCAATGATTTTCGAGTGCCCTCGTTAAGCACTTCTCGCACGAATTCCGAAAAAACTGCAACTAGGTGCACTATATCGTTAAGTAAAGTCCTGTGTACTTCAGGAGTATTAAGTAGCATAAATGGGGAACCCAGCTTAGGTAGGATAAATTGTTTTGGATCTACAATTTTTTAATAAGACTATAGCATTTTCCCGTTTTTGAACCACTGAACCCGTTTTTGAACCACTGAAACTATGAAAATTAGCTGTGTACCCCTATTTAAAGAGGAACCCATATTCGCAGTTTCGCTATCTCATGTGTGCAGTATAAGACAGAAATTCATCGGTGCTACTGAAATTTAGTAGAATAGAACGATACCTTATTTCATCCCTTACACTCACCTGAGTTACTTTATAATTACAAAGAAAGTGCTTCCCTCCCAAAACAGCAAGTTTTCGTCCTCAAAATTGCATTAAGTTACATCCTCATATCCCGTCACTTACGAACACGACTGCAAGTAAAGTTCTAACCTCGCTATTCACATTGCAGGTAATCAGCCTAGAAGGCTGGGTAGACATTATGTACTATGTACAAGATGCTCATTCGTTTTGGGATTGGATTTATTTCGTCCTGCTAATTGTGGTAAGAAATCGTCAAATCGCCATTTTTTAACATTTTTTGAAAATGGGAACTATACGTACCGTTTTGGCCTCGTAGAAGCATTTTTCTAACCGTTGCTCTATTATTTCTGCCTCGGTTTGCAGATAGGTTCGTTTTTCATGATTAACCTGTGTTTGGTCGTAATTGCGACCCAATTTTCGGAGACGAAGAAACGCGAAATGGAAAGAATGAGAATGGAGAGAGCGCGATTCCATTCAACAAGTACCTTGGCCTCGTCTACAAACAATTCGGAGCCGAATTCGTGCTATGCTGAAATAATCAAGTAAGATGTAATTTTCTATATTATACGTATATATCTGACGAACTCCTCCTCGCAATTATTTCAACTTCTATTCCTCATGTATATTGGTTTCGTAACGTGGTTTTTGCATCATTCGTTTGCCATTTTCTTGGTCCTTGTGTAAGAAGGACGATGAAGAAAGAAAGAAGTAAAAAAAGAGAGAAAGAGAGAAGAGGAAAAAATGAAAATGTTAAATGAAACCGGGGGTCGCAATTTAACCGTCCGTTCGTCCACGATGAATAGCCCACTTGCAAAATAATGTAGCTTTGAGTGGTTGTCTATAGCTAAAAATAGACAACTCCAATTCCGGGCGTATTACAATACGAGATCTGCGTAATTCTAGGTTCTCTTTTTAGTCAAGCCATAACTGGCTCAGAGGTCCGAGGCAAACAATATCTGCTTCCTTTCTTAGCGACGGAAAATAGTGAGACACGAAACAAGCAGGCAGGGAAGGAACGCAGATAAACGAATAAAACACTAATCAAAGCTCCTTGATTGGAAAGGAAAGCAATGAAAATGAACTGAGAGTCAAATGGATCTCTCCCTCTCATGAACTCGTGAACCTCCTCTACCTGGTATTGGGGATGCCTGGATTATGCAGTATTATTTTGAACCCTCCATTTCCTGGGGCAGAGACGTATTGATGGAGGAAAACGATCATTTACATTCTTCTTCAGGCACCATATCCGATGCCGGGCGTTGGCGATCGCGGTTTTTGAAACGCGACTTTCCTGGGCAGGGTTAGTCGGGCTGGTTTGCCGTTACTTTATCCACATTTTTGTTGTCTTAAAATTGTCCTTCCCAGTGACGAAGAGTGTAAAGCCGCAGTTCGTTTACTAGCCACGTGTTTCACGAAGTCAAGTAAGCTGTCCATGACGTGCGCACACACACAGTACCATTTTTTCTGATCTGGTGGTAACACGCCCTGCGATTGTAATGCTTTGTTCGTGCAAACTGGCAAGGGTTACAGGACGCGTTATGTATCCACCTCGATTGATACTGCAGTTTCTGTGTTTGCTGTTGATGTTAGTGAGGGTATTCGAATATCGCTAGCTTTCCGGCGTTGGCGGGACTCTAACCCGTGACGAGGAATTGCGAAGCGGGCACATTACCACTTGGCCTCCCAGTGACTGTGATTTACATATTCCATTCGTATGCTAGGAACTTACTCTAGGAAGGTAGGGGGAGGGGAGCATTCTGGCTATATTAATATCAAGTAGTACCGCAACTTCAAGTCCGAAAACATAAGAGTTATTTTCTTATTAACATATTGGGGCTCCATCACTCTCTGTCACTCAATTCTGAAATAAGGGTCAAATTAACATCGATGTCAAATTCAGTGACCCTCGAAGTTTAAAAATTGATACCCCTATTAATTTCATGACATTTTCCCTTCTTCCCCGGTCACCTGGTGTTAATATTTCGAAATTAATTTGAAATTAACGTGCAGATCAAATTAGGCAACCAACGAAACCGAAGACGTGATGTTCAAATAATCAATAATTGAATTAACCTATAATCGATTAATAATTAAAATCATTAATGATTGAAATAAACAATAACTAAGTAATGAATAATAAAATTAATTGATCATCTGAATGATCAATCTGGGAAAAGAATGAGAATAAACAATCATTGATTACCATTATCATAATAAGTAACAGCAATAATACTGACAGTCAAAATAATCGGAAATTAACATGAGCAATAATGGAAATAAGTGATACCTAATCAAAATAATTGATATCTAATACAAAAATAATTGATAGAAATAATATTAACACACAAAAACATAACTGCCATTCAGAATAACTGCTAATCAAAATAATCGATAATCAATGATAAAAACAATTGTTAATATTTATTACCTATAATTTATGATGCCCTGCTCGTGAAGTACCTACATGAACACGATACTCAAAAGGGTAGTTCAATTATTATCTATTTCAGTTATTGATTATTTGGATTATCATTATTTTGTTTATTGATTTATTGTAAGTATCAGCCTACCTTAATTGTTAATTATATCATCAATTTTTTGATTATTGATTATTCCAGTTATTGTTTATTTCAATCATTGATAATTTTGGTTATCAGTTATTTTGATGATCAATATTGATTTTCTGTAAATACAATTATCTCTTGGAGGTACAAGAAAAACACTGCTGGTATTATAAGCTTTAATGGCCTCAATCGAACATCTAATCATTGATACTGTCAATAGACGATAGTGCTCACAAGAGCAGATGGATATTAAACTTAGCATAGGTAAGACAGAAAGCCTCTATCAGTGTTACCACTTCTAACACACTCTCCTTTTCTGTCTTTTTACAATGATTGAAATAATCTGATAGTATATTGTTGATAAGATGTGTGCATCAAGAATCGAGTAGAATATACATCATATATATACGAGTATAATGTGTGCATTGAGAATTGAGTAGGATATATAATCCCAATATACGCAAAATCCTACAAGTTACCAGTTTAACTAAATGGGAACAAGGGTAACTATAGGTAATCTGAGGGTAACAAATGGGTAACTTTTCTACCACAGGTAACTAGAGGGTAACTAATTGCGTAGTATCCTGCCAGTTACCTGGGTAACAAAAGTGGAACAAGGGTACTCTGAGGGTAATTTGAGGGTAACAAATGGGTAACTGGGTAACTGGAGAGTAACTGATTGCGCATCAAGAATGAATTTGGATTATTGCAGACATCTCGAGCTGAAAATTGAAATCAGTTATTAGATTTGTAGTACCTAAATGGAAATAATGATGTCCATTCTAACTTTAAAATTTTATTCTAAGAAGTAAATGAGGTTTTTGGCAAGAGGTTCTGTGATAATGTCAGCCAAATTATCACTGACTGTACCCATTTAATATCTATCCGCTTTATTTTATTTATTTTTTACACAAAATTTCACATCACTGTGAGTTTTACTTATCCTTCTTTTTACTTCCTCTATGAAATTCTATTTCATTCAACTTCTTTTCCATTTTATCGTTTTCTTCATCAAATACTTTCAGTTTTTAATTTCCTTCCATTTTACTGCAATCTGTGGCTGATTGATTATCGCTCCTCAGTTTAATTGGGTATGAGATCTTTCCTAAAAAATATCAAATACTCTTGTCTATCAAAATTGTTTCTTGTGATGCTTCACTTGCGGAAAAATATTCGGCCTGACATGTTGATAAGGTCACATATGTTTGTTTATGACTTTGCCATGCAGTGGTATTGTTAAACAGCTGAATTACATAGCTGCTTGTCGATGTTAATATTTGTAGTACCTCTCTTTTCATTTAGGCTCAACCCGAGCCCTGGAACCGCCCCTTTGACCATTACCTCAGGGACATCGGGGGCCTATTAGGGCTATCTTGGCCCTCTTCACGTCTTGCCAGGGGTTGGCCTAGGTCGAGACTGCGCTATTTTCCTGTCGAATACCCGTATCACTAGCCTCGTGGTTTATGATGGCGAGTTCAATGAGCACTGGTAGGTAGCGCCTTACTCATTTACAGCTTTCAGATACTGGCGACCGATGACACACTTCTTGGAAGCCTCTGCTGTAAGTGGTTGTGACTCTATGTATGTTACCAGAATGCAGTGTTAGAATGTGTGATGAGTTCTTTCTTGCATTTACTGATAACAATGCCGGCGTTGAGAATTGAACCCGGTGCCTTCGGGTTACAAAGCCGAGTTCTTACCGCTACACCACAGAGCCACTATTTGTAGTACCTAAAATATTTAAAAGTATGTTTAACTCTTTCCCTATCATCTTCTATAGCATTTAGTTGTTTCCATGCAAAATAGCTGGCAGTAAATATGATGTCTGGTCATGTTGCTCCAGCCGGATAAAGAAGGCTTCTCATGGTCTTATGATTGGCAGTTTATGAACACATAATTCGATGATTTTAAATAATTTTCAACCTAAAACGGGTACAGTTTTGAAAAATATTGGTATAGAGGTAAAGGAAATTTATTTCTATAAACCAATGTACTATGAACCTTAAGAAAATAAGTTTAACGAATGTATTGTTGGTGTCAGACATGGCCAAGAATCTTTTATCTTTGCAACATTTTGCAGAAGCGGGGTTACATATTTATTTAGATGATGGAAAATTAGTCATATGCGACAAGGAGTCTAGAGAAATTATTGTTGCAGGAAAATATAGGTAAGCCCAAATGGGATTGTAGATATGGAGGTACCCGATGCGCAATCAATACTCTCTGGTTACCCAGTTACCCGCAGAAAAGTTACCCATTTGTTACCCTCGGGTTACCCTCAGATTACCCTTGTTCCCCTTTAGTTACCTGGGTAACTGGTGGGATTTTGCGCATCGGGTAGAAAGTGATGAAGTTGATGATTCTACCTGTATAATATTTAGATGTAATGCACATACTGTTTCAACAGAAGCAAATAATGCGTCGAACTCGACTGACTTAGAAATTCTTACCTAGCGTATGGAAGCATAGTGGGCCCATAACCTCTTGAAGTGGATTCATACTTCTTGCAGAGAAATATAGGTACATGAATGTGAAAAACACTGATGGTATTATAAGCTTTATTGGCCTCAGTCGAACATCTAATCATTGATATCGTCGATGGATGATAGTGCTCACAAGAGCAGATGTATATGGACGCTGTTAAGCAAAACAGACTCAAGCAACAAAATCTGTTTTTTTGAGAATACGTGATTCGAAGTTCAAGAGCCATAGAAATATATGATAGTTACTGATAACTCTTAAAACTTCAGACATAACCATTTTGTACTATGTCGCTCAAGTCCGTTTTGCTTGACAGCGTCCATATGCTAGACAGAAAACTTATCATGTACACCTCAGAAATTACCATTAACCAATTCACCGTTCAATATCAATATTAGACTATTTTATTTATTATCATTTATTTCATTTGTTGATTTCAATTGACATATTATGTCGCTCAAGATTTGATTTTGCGATTACATTTTATATTTTAATTTTTTTTATTATATTAATTATTATATATTTTATTTTATTATTATGTATTATCTATATATTATATCTATTATTTTACATATATATTATCATTATATCATCAATTTTTCCTCGTTTAATTATCATTATTTACTTTAATTTTTTTACTTATTTTCATTTTTTATGTTATTTTATTCTATTAGTTTATTCCATTTTTTAATTCTCATTTTAATTATATTATTGTAACTCCCTCTATTAATTGGTTCGCTGTTGAGGGCCTATAAATAAATAAATAACAGCTATTAATTTTTTTAAATTATCAATTATTTTGTCTATCAGTTATTTTGATTACTCGATGCGCAAAATCCCGCCCATTACCCGGGTAACTAAAGGAGAACCAAGGGTAACTGAGGGTTGCAAATGGGTAACCTTTCCGCAGGTAACTAGAGAGTAACTGATTGCGCATCGGGTATTACTTATTTCAATTACTAAATATTTTAACGAATGATTATTTTTATTATTCATCATTTTTATCACAAGTTATTCTGATACCCAATTATTTTTATTAATGATTATTTTGACGATCAGTTATTTTCGTTATTGATTCTTTCAACTGTCGATGTTTTTGATTATTACTATTATCGCTTATCAGTTATTTTAATTGTCACCTATATCGATTATTTTAACGAACATTTATCGATATATAGACCATTTATTTATTTTGAGTCAGCTTTTCTAACGCAGTTAGCTACGCTAGATTTTGTTTATCGTTTTCAAAAGTTTTCGTCAGTGGGCAAAATTAGGTCCCTCTCAATCGAAAGGTCGTTTCAGTGTGTTCCTGTCCAAGGTTCATAGGATAGATGAGAGATAATGGCAAGGAATAACACGTGTCTAAAATTTAATTCAGAATAACCTGACTGGCACATTATCTTAATAATCTTGATAGGTTTTACGATTAAGAGGTTGTGGTTGAAACAGTGAGTGGAAAGTTCACGTATGTGGGTCCGCGTTGGAGGCCTCAACGTGACTTGCGGTCGTGGCAACATTTCTCGGCATACTCCTCAAGGTCTCAAGTAAAATAATGCTGAGTGGCCTCTCTTCGTCAAAAATGCAGGATGCAATCAGTTAATGTATAGCTTACCGACTGCCTTACCGGCCTAAATCGAAAACCAAATTCCCGGCCAACGAATTTTGGGTACCTACGCGGTACGCGCGGCAGTTGGATCATTAATTTTGAAATTGGAAACAAGAGAAGCCTTGAGTGCAGATAAATGCAGCAGCCCAAAATCGAAGACGGTTGTGGAATTTCACGAAAGCCGAAGAATGGCGCGCCGAGCTAAGAACAACGAATGCGAGGAGGGGGGCTGGGTGAACACGATGGAACAGCGAAAAGGTACTGACAAATGAGATAGATGTTGAAGTGCATTGTACGCGAGCGGCGGCTGGAGAAGATCGGATTAAAATGACTGAGATTCTGGAGAACGCGGGATTCATCCACCGTCGATGGGTGTACGCCATCTTACATACATAATTAACTAAGTGTATATTGTTCTCAAGGATAAGATTAATTACCCTTTTCGGTTTTCACGCGGTTTCGTCAAAAGAGAGAGAGAGAGGGCCAGGAGAAACAAAAAGCCGCGCAGCGTCATTGTATTAATTTATACGTCTTTGAATGTTCGAGCAAGTTTTAGAAATTCCGCAAGATTATTGAGGAAAGGGAGAGAGAAGGGGGACGGAGAAAGAAAAAATACCGTTGTTAGCATTTAGTAATCAACGGGGATTTGAAAACTCGTGTACGAATTTTTTCATCCCTGGACCGCTCCCTGTTGACGAACGTCAAGAGTTGGCGAAAAAGTTTTGGAAAACACTTTTCCAGCGTTAACGAAGTTTTCGACTTCATTTAGAATTGTTTTCTTTCTGTGTTAACCTGTACAAGTATAGCTTTTTGAAATGTGCACCTCATCGCGTGGTGAAATGTTCGTGTACTGTGGAGAAAACTAGCTGGATAAGTAATTATTATTATTGCATTGAAAGGTTGTTCTCTTATGTAAAAATAAATTTAGGTACTCGGTACCTATCCGAGGTTGAGGGGGAAAAAAAAAGAAACGGCGATGAATCCACAGTGAATTGTACAACCTTACCATATTTGTTTAGTATTGATCACCACACGCGTTGGAACTGTAGCACGATATCTGGAATTCATCCTCTAAATAACATATCGTCGTCTTTTTTTTTTCTCCTATCTGGTTGGCTCCTAAAACAGAATAAACTCGTATATTACATTATTTGTTGCAATTTGCAAATGTTTCGTAATCACCTCAAAAAATGTCGCCAAATTAAGGTTCACACACTCTATCACCACTTCTGTTCGGAGTGTAAATAAGTGTAGTTCCGACGCTCGAACAAAGTACCTGCAGCTGTGTGAATGCAAGTGATCCGAGCACAAACGTTAATAAAATTGCATAATTCATTTGCCGCAAATGAGAAGATCTGTGTATTCCATGTTTCTTGGTGAAGTACTGAAAACTGATGCATTATACTCGTATGTGGGGGAATCGTGCGTTTGATCTGAAAAGCAAGAAATTTGATAAGTGAGATTGACATGCCATATGAACTGATTCGCACCAAAACCCTTTTGGATTCACATTTGAGGGGAAGTGGGACAAATATTAGTGTTCAGAGGCTGTAAATAACCAGATATCATAGTCAGAAATATAGTAAATGTTTCGAACAACTATTAAAGCTTTTTTGATTTCCGATGAAAACAGTCTCCTACGGCTTTTTCGTAATTACTCTAGACGTGTCGCAAAATAGAGGTTCAAAATAATCCGTTTCACTGCCATATACCAAGTGTTCCACGAAAGTTACCCCCCCCCTCCCCTCCATTTTTTCCCGAACCGATCGGCGGATGTTTGTCGGACAAATTGCTCTTTTCCTGCGGCAAGGTCTCGTTTCTCTAGGGATTGAAAAATTTTCTCCCCCATTTATGAGGGGCTGTAACGTGCTACCAACTTCGGAATCTTAAATGGAAAGGTATGCCTTTATGCACATCGCTGGAAAGAGCATATTCTGCAAAATATGAATCTGTGAAAAAATTTGGGGTTAGGGGCCCCCTAAAGATTATCAAAATCCATCAAAAATCAAAGTGTCATAACCTAGCAAACAAACAATTGAAAGAAGGGTTTTCGAGGTCACGGATTCCGAATACACAATTTAACCCGGTTTAGGGCTTTAAAATGCAAATTTTCAACCAAAAATTGGTTCCATATTCACAAATTTTTGACTTTCTGAATGCAGATTATTAATAGTGGCTTCACGCACATCGTTGAATAGGGAACTTCCTCTAGAGTATGAATCCATGGAAAAAATTTCAAAATTCATCAAATTTGGTGGTAAGGAGCCTAGAGATGACCAAAATCCGTCCAAAATTGAAGTATCATGACTTAACAAACAGACTATCGAAAAGGGGGTTTTCGACGTCGCTGATTCCGAATGTCACACGGAAAAATCTCCGCTGATTTTAAAGGGATTTCACCGGAATTTTGTTGGGAAAAAATTCCAAGGATTTCCAAAGAATTTTTTTGGAAACGTCGGGGAAAATATTGGATGATTTTTAAGGAATTTCATCGGCAATTGTTGGAAAAAATTCCGATAACGTCCGAAGAATCTCATCGGAAATCTTTAGAAAACATTTCCAATGATTTCCAAGAAATTTCATTGAAATTCTTCAAGAAAATTCTTCGATAATTTTTAAAGTATTTCTAGGAAATACTCGGGAAAAATCTCTGATAATTTTTAAAGAATTTCATTGGAACTCGGGGAGAATATCCGATAAATTTCAAGGAATTTTATCGGAAATTGTTGAAAAAAATTCCAATAATTTCTAAAGAATTTCTTTGGAAACGTTGGAAAAAATCTCTAATAAATTTTAAAGAATTTTTTGGGAACTCGGGAAGAATCTCCGATAAATTTTAAGGAATTTTATCGGAAATCGTTGGAAACTAATTCCGATAATTTCCGAAGAATCTCATCGGAAATCTTTAGGGAATACTTCCAATGATTTCGAAAACAATTTCATTAAACTCTTCGAGAATACTTTCCGATAATTTTTGAATTATTGAACCATTGGAGTATTCCCCGAATATTTTCTATTGCAAGCTTCAAAAATTATCGGAAAAACTTCCTCAGAGAATTTTGATGAAACCTTTTGGAAATTATAGGAAATTATTTCTAAAGGTTTCCGATGAGATTCCTCGGACATTACCGGAATTTTTCCCAACAATTTCCGTTGAAATTCCTTAAAAATGATTGGAGATTTTTCCCGAGTTCCGATAAAATTCCTTAAAAGTCATCGCAGACTTTCCCAACAATTTCCGATGAAATTCCTTAAAATTCATAGTAGATTTTTCCCAAGTTCCGAAAAAATTCCTTAATAATTATCGGAGATTTTTCTTGAGTATTTCTCAGAAATACTTCAAAAATTATCAAAAAATTTTTTTGAAGAATTTTGATGAAACTTTTTTGGAAATCACTTGAAATTTTTCTGAAGATTTCCGATGAGATTCTGTGGACATTATCGGAATTTTTTCCAAAGATTTCCGATGAAATTCCTTAATAATCATATCCGAGATTTTTCCCGTCTCCAAAAGAATTCTTTACAATTTATCGGAGACTTTCCCGAGTTCCGATAAAATTCTTTTAAAATGATCGGAGATTTTTCCCGAGTTCCGATTTAAATTCCGTAAAATTTATCGGAGATTTTCCCTGACGTTTCCGAAGAAATTCTTTGAAAATTATTGGAATTTTTTTCCAACAATACCGATGAAATTCCTTAGAAATCATCCGAGATTTTCCCCGAAGTTTCCGAAGAAATTCTCTGGAGATTATCGAACATTCTTCCTGACGAGTTTCGATAAGATTCTTCAAAAATCATCGAAGTTTTCCCCCCGAATCGTTGCATTTTCTGTTGTCCGTCACGGCGCCACAGAGCACAGTAATGTTGCGTTTGAATAATCTGAACAGACGGCCATCGTATGCCCGCTTATTCATATTACCACGCAACATGCCAGGGTTTCCCATGTTGCAACAAAAACTGAATAACCCTGTATGTCTTGTAAGTCCCAAAATGTCAAAAATTTGTACTTGACACCACCTTTCTCATTCAAATTTCGGATTTCAGGGCCCTAGGATGCGCTGGATGTAGGAAATCACGTAATGAACCCAAACATTTTTTCGCACATATTCATTTTTGAGGGAAGTTCACTAAACAGTGACGTGCATAAAGCCATTTGGATAATCTGCAATGAGACATTCAAAAATTTGTAAATGGCAGCACTTTTAGGTATATCTGATTTTGGATAGGTTTGGGCTAGGGCTAGACCCTGTCTCCCAATATTGATGAATTTGCCATTTTTCTTCACGAATTCGTATTTTGGAGGAACTGCCCTATACAACACGATGTGCATGAAGCCACTTTGATAACTTGCGTTCAGAAACTCAAAAATTTGTAAATTAGAATCACTTTTGGGTCTAAAATTGAATTTTAGGGCCCTAAAACGGGTTGAATCGGGAGGAAAGTTTGACATTCGGAATCAGCGACTTCGAAAACCCCCTTTTCGATAGTCTGTTTGCTAGGTCATGATACTTCAATTTTGGACGGATCTTGGTCATCTCTAGGCCCCTTACCCCCAAATTTAATGAATTTTGAAATTTTTTTCTTGGATTCATACTCTGGAGGAAGTTCCTTATTCAACGATGTGCGTGAAGCCTCTTGAATAATCTGCATTCAGAAAGTCAAAAATTTGTGAATAGGAATCAATTTTAGGTTGAAAATTTGGATGTTAAAGCCCTAAACCGGGTTAAATCGTGTATTCGGAATTCGTGACCTCGAAAACCCCTCTTTCAATCGTTTGTTTGCTAGGTTATGACACTTGGATTTTTGATGGATTTTGGTCATCTTTAGGCCGCTTTCCCCCAAAATTGATGAATTTTGATTTTTTTCCCCGGATTTGTATTTTGCAGGATATATGCCCCTTCCAGCGATGCGCATAAAGGCATACCTTTCCATCTAAGATTCCAAAGTTGGTGGCACGTTACAGCCCCCTATGAATGGAGGAGAAAAATTTTCAAGCCCTAGAGAAACTAGACCTTACCACAGGGAGATGGCAATTCGTCCGGCAAAGATCCGCTAATCGGTTCGGGAAAAATGGGGGGGGTAACTTTCGTGGAACACCCTGTATATAAACATAATGTTAGTGGACTAATTACCTTTTAACTCATTTCCCTGTACCAATACTTATCCACTCAGGGGAATCCCCCTCCCGTCATGATACCGCATATGTAAAGTTGATTTTATTTCATTTGCATACGGAGGATTTTAATATTATCAACGTCATCGAATCCCTTATGAATAATTTGATGAATTACATCACTATCTATAATTTAAAAAAAAAAAACGAAAGAAAGAAAGAAAGCGTGAAACAAAAAAATTTTACCGTTTTATTTTTCTTAGTAGCTTTTTAATTTTTTACTTTCTCTCTTTTTGTGAAAAGTTCTCATCAATCTGAGATCCGCATATTATATACGCAAAATGTCATCCGTATTCACCAGTTTTGGAACAGAAACAATTTAAATGTTTCAACTGTGCACTTTTTGGCTATGCAGTATTTTAAAATTTCAGAGGCCTTCCTGTAGACTCACAGGAAATGTAATAAATAATTGATACCCTTTTACACACGTTTTCCATTTTGACTGTACAGCAAATCTGTACCTTATTTTTGTACCTCAGCAGAATCGCACTCATTCTCATTCCTAATCACACCTATTTATATGGACAGTCGTAAGTCTGTGAAAGTGAGAAGGGAAATGAGAATCGAGGACGTCCAATTTGGAGACTCAACTCGGACATACATATTTTACCCTCCGCAAATATTAGGACTCAACCCGGAACACTAATATTCAGGCACCCGTGAACTCTCAGGATCCAACTACGACGTGCATAGGTGGATCGTAATACGTGAATTTTTTTTTATTTGTAAGTTTTCCCTAAGGGATTTATCTTTGAAGTTATGTATTATGGAGCTGAAAATTGAATATAACGCAACGCCTTGAAACTGCAAGTTATGCAAAATTTTTACATAACCTTTTTATTAGTATTTATCGAAAAATTTTAATCAGTTCATATACAAATTTTACCTATCTGTGAAATTGAAGGCGCTGGAGCACTTACAATACTTTGTTGCTCTATTGCGCCTTCAGTATGGCAGATCAGAAAAATTCACATATAACTATAACAGTAGTAATGACTGAGATCTACAAAGTTAGTCATGTACAAATTTTACCTATCTGCAATATTGAAGGCGCTATAAAGCAACGAAATATTGTATGTGCTTTAGTGCCTTCAGTTTCACAGATAGGCAAAATTTTTGTATGAACTAATTTAAAGTTCGCAATGAATACTATTGAAAAAGTTATGTAGAAATTTGGCGTAACTGACATTTTCACGGTGCTACGTAACATTCAATTTTCAGCCCTATAGTACACTAGCCGCATTACTTGTCCTTCGGATGGGAATTAAACTATATTCAATGGAGTTCAAAGTATTGGAATATATTGTTGATCTGTTATAATTAGAATAATCTAAATGTACCGAAATAGTGTAAAAAGAAACACAAAAAAGAAAAAGCGTAGACTACACATGGCAGTCATTAATTGATGAATAGTTAAGATGTATATAGTTTTCAGGCTAAATTAGACTCCAAGTTGTGCTTTTACATTCTTTATAAACTTTGACTTATCCAACTTCCACATTAAACTCTTGTCTGTTGTCTTCGACTGCAACCTTGCTCTGACTTCGACTCCAATGTCGACTCAGGCTAATTCCAGCCTTTTATATCTCGACTTCGATTATCATTTCTGCTTCGTTACTTCAACTCTTTGACTCCAACTTCAGCTCCTTGTTCACCTGAGACTTCGACTTCTAGTTTCGGTTTCAACTTTTGAGTATCAGACTCTTGCGTTGATTTTCAAACTCATGACTTCCACTAATAGTTCTTCTCTAGTACAGACTCTCACTCACCCTCTTACTTTCCTTTAATCTGCCTTTGACTAATTAATTGTAAGATTACAATCACGACTTAGTCTATGATTTGATTTCTCTTCCATTCTAATATTCATACTGACTCGAACCTGGCTTATTTTTACGCTGTCTGAAAGTTATTTTGACTGCCACATTCATGTTTCACTTTGACTCTTACTCCAAATTCCATATCGAATTCTAATTTTAGTTCTGATTTCTTTTTGACTTTGACTTTTAATCTTATACTCGTACTAACACTTTAATTACAACGCGACTTCGACTCTGATTGGACCAAAACTCTTCTTTTCACTTCCGTTTCAACTCTAATTTTCAATCTAACTTTTTATACGTTTTCTTGCGCGTATTCATCTCTGACTTCACTTTCAATTTGTTTCTGACTCTAACTTTCATTTTCAATCTGATTTGGACGCTAAAATTCGACTTTAATCTTAACAGCCACTCCCCCTTCGACTTCAACTACCACTCAGAGTGACGACAATTCCAACTTCAGCTCTGATTTCCAGCCTAATATATTTCAGCCACTCGAATTTCGACTTAGATTTCAATTTCGCTTCACTTTACTTCAGCTTCGAATATTTTGGTGTATGCCATGAAAACAATACATTTAAATCCTCTACGCATGGCTGCCAAATTAAGGAAACTCGTTTGGAAATCACGCTCAATACAAAACTATGCTATTATGAAAAAACACAACTTCAATGCAAAGCATAGCTTCTGTGAACAAAAATCAAAAATGTGTTTTAAATATTGGATTTCGAATACTGGATGCGGGGGGACGATCAATCACGAACCAAGAACCGAAATATAAAATGTGCCAAATAGAACCACCCCACTTCCCGCTGTTAACATAAGGACAACATATTGCCGCTCTCCTCTTCTTGTCGCGCGGTTATGACCAAACTACTGATGAATTTTCGAAGAAAACGATGAAACCAAGGTCTGTGACGTCATGAAAACTTTAGAACTTAATTATAGCTGAGCGAATGAACTCGTTTTGACCAAATTACTGGTGAATTTTCAAAGAAAACCACCCGGCAGTTCGAAGCTGATGCTGTCATGAAAAAACACAAATTCAATTTACATAATAAATATCCAAAATAAGACCACCCTATTTCCCGTTGTCGCTCTGTACAACACGGAACAATATGAATGACTAAATAATCACTACTGAAACACAAATTCAAATTATATACTTATTAAGAAATGGCCAAAATAAAACCACCTTATTTCCCGCTGTCGCTCTGTGCAACACTGAACAATATGAATGACCAAATAGCCACTACTGATATAACAGTTTTCCAAGAGAACCACCCACTTCCCGCTGTTACCTACTATGGAACTGTTGCAAAAAATTCAACAGCTAGTGATAACTGCAGTTCTGATGTTTAACTGACATTTGAAATTTCAAAAAAATCTGGGCAACACTGAATAATATTAATGACCAAAGAACCACTATTGATATATCAGTCCTCCAAACAGACCCACCCCACTTCCCACAGTCGCCTACATGCAAACGTATAAACCTGGCAAACTGTTCGCTTCAAAACGAAAACGAACCTCCTCTTACCCCTGTTTAATTACCCCTCCGAAACATCCATAAAAGTCATCACTTTTGGTAACTTTTGAGCTTATTTGTGGCTTAACTACACAACATTAAAATTTTTTTTTCGCTAATATTGTACACGTCATTTCCTGTTTAATGGTACAACTTTCAACGAAACTGATTCAGCGGTTGAAGCGTGCACTGGCGCCTCAAAACAGCAACTTTCATTTGTATAATAGATAACTTCAAGGACAAATCCCTTGGGGAAAATTTACAAATAAAAAAAAAATTAACATTTTTTTCACCAAAGGTAACTTTTTACCAGGGTCGCGTTACAAATTTCTAAAAAGAATCTTTTGACAATCCACCCTAGTGCATATTGATTATCCTCCGCAAAATCGGGACTAAATTCGGGGGGAAAATCACGGTTTGGGACTCAACTCGAAGCCGCCGGAATAATAATCGTCAGGGCCAACCCTCCGTCCCTCATTGGCCAAAGAAACACGAAAACACAATGGGTGTAGACGAAAAGGAGGGCGGATCTGTGACAGAGCAGCCCCCTCCCCTCCAAGAAAGCTTGACACGTCGACCGAACAGACATCATCCTTTACAATGACACGCACTTCGATGTCTCTCACACAATGGGGAGATGGTAAAACTGGTTTCCTTTTTTGACCCCCCCCCCTACCCAGAATCTTGAAGACAACCCATTTGCAGTTTTTTCTTTTTACCAGGATGGAAGAATTGGTCATTTTTTTTCACATTTTTGTCCAGCTAAGTTTTCATTCTGCATCAGTATGCTCTGATTATGACAATATTTTCCAAGATATTTACCTCTAGTCGGTACTAGAAGGGTGCCCAGCGGCATCTTCTCATCAAGAGATGAAAGGTACACTAAGGGTACACTTCTGTTTTTCAGCATCTACAGCATTCGTACCACAGCCGGCGAATTCGATATAAAGAAACCCCGATTCCAAGTAGTCGAAAATTTCCATATCGTGCCCAAAGTAGGCGAACTGTTTCCTCTCCGAAATCTTCTTCACCTTCAGCCTGCTCTCGAGTTGTCTTTTCATGCTCGTATATCTTCTGTCTCTTGCGATGGCGTCGCGTCGCATTCTCGTCTTTTTCGCCGCCTTTATCGTATTCGCGACGCGACGTCTGTTTTCGTTTAATTAAAATGTTCGAGCCAGTGAATATCGCGATTCGGATTCGCCGAATCGCGAGGCCTCGAAATAAATAATTAATTTTTCGCGCCTTATACGCGACACGCACACGCATATTTGAATTTCAGATACGTGGCGCACTTGTGGAGGCGCAGCAAACGCAGACTGATGAAGAAATACCGCATATGGAGGTACACCAGACAGCACAACAAAGAGGCCAAACAGAATTCAAAGACTGAATCAACGACACTGCCTTTACAGCATTTTTCAAGCTCCGTCGAAGGTACGTTAACCAAAATTCTCGATGCTTAATAGTACGATATATAATGCGTATACAGTGGGAGTCCCGTTAAAGATTTTCGAAACTTGACCGGACCAGGTTTTTCCTTATCCTGTGAAAGTAATGTCAACAAATTTTCAGATTCTGAAAATAAGTTTTGGACGTAAAATGTTTCCTATTCGGATGTCCGGATAGAGACTACTTCGTGAGAAACTATCAGAATTGAAAATAAGTATATGAAGTGTATGTAGGTCGTTTCAGAAGTAAGGTCACATTGTTTTTAAAATGCCGGGAAAGTAGTAACACTGAATCGATTAGGAATGAAAATGTTCGTTAGGCTTCTGTGAACTGATTGCCTAACGTACAGTTAACGTTTGGTACCATATATTGTATAAAATCGAACAAAATGATGAATACGAGGACTTGCAGTCCATCCAATTTTTGTGATTCCAAAATTCCCGCAGTAATTAAATTTTAAAACGCTGAAAAGGTGCCTGGCACGGAAATTCATTGTAGATTGTCAGCAGTGTACGGCAGTGACAAATATGTGCCGCCATGTCTACAAATAGAAAGAACGCTTTAATGAAAAGCAAGTGGACACGCACAATGAAAAGCGAAGCGGCCCCCATCAGATGTTCTCACTGATGACGCTGTTGCGTGTGTGCGTACTCTGTTACAAGAAAACCTGCGATTCTTCCTGAGATGGCGACATATTATTTCGGCATATTTCCCTGGTAGATCATTAAATCAGCACCTCAGAGGAACTGCGGTTGTGGATATAAAGACGATTCGGTAAAGGAGTGTACCTATGTGAATTTGTACCGAAGTTGAGACTGGTGAAGGCGTGAAAGGTGAACAGGAAAAAGCATCGGATTCGTATTTACAGCGGTCGCGTATGCAATTTGTTTGACGTTGAAGTTTGCCAATCGCGTAAATGGGGGAAAATCCGCAACGAAGGCTGAAAATATTTATGAGTCGGAAACTCGGAATATTATCAGACTACGAATCCGTTCGGTCGACGTTTCGATGTTCACTGTCACATGAAAATGTCAAACATGTGTACGAATTAGCGATTTTAAGCTTATTAATATTTTGTTAGCGCGCCGATGCTTTTCGTCGTTACATTCGGGTCAAAAATACCGATTTAGAACTTTTGACTAGGAAACCCCGCCTATAAAGCACTGCTTAGATTGCCGAAATTACTACTCAACAACCTATTCAAAACTGCAAATGTCATGTCCATTTTTCTTTCTTTTTTTAATTTACATTTAGAGTGTGGACGGGGGCTCCAAAACAGAATTCTCCTGAAGATCCATTGATGATTGTATGTATGAAATAGTAATTGATTTCCATAGTTTACGATGAATATACTGAACTCACTTTTGAAGTGGTTTTGGATGTAACCCCACCCCGTAAAAGTCTACAGGAGTTCAAACTATGGCTACCATCAGTTTAGTCAACTGCAAGGTGGTCGACTTACATACTGGTCGCATCAAAATGATCGACACGACAAATTGGTCGACGATATGATAACACATTTGCAAGAAGGGGATAAGTCACCTTATTACGATTTTGCGTTGTTTCATTTCATTTAGAAGTACTTTTTGTGCTCTATCGACTGGTAGCACTGAAATAGCGATCGGAGCACTCTCTCTATGATACAACTTGATTTGAAAAACTCACATTTCACAAGAAGGGGATAAGTCCATTCAGTTCCCAGATAATGACTCACATTTCGCAAATTCGATTTTTGGACTTATCCCCTTCTTGCAAATGTGTTATCATATCGAGGTATGAAAAATAAAAATCTCCAAGGCTTGATCTTCATGTTCAAAAAATTTGAAGTCCCGAAAACATTATTATTTATTTTTAAGACGTGGTCACATTTTTGAAATTGTGTCAAAATGTAGAAGAAATATTTTTGGTCAAAATCTTTAAAATGTTCCAGTACGAACCAACAAAATGACAAAACATATCACAAAAAGTACCAGATCCTACCAAGAATACTGAAAATGTGCCAGAATAAATCAGAATTGTTGAAATCACCAGACATTGTACCAGAAAAGTTGAAATAGGCTAAATGTGGTACAAATGTATTAAATCAGGCAACTTTGATTCTATTGCATGTTCACTTCACTATGTACAGTCACTACTGTGGGCATCTGATGAATCATAATGTTTCAGACTGTGACAAATAGCAACAAAAACATTTTACAAAATCAAGAGATAATCGAAGGTGATAACTAATTGCTAGTAGAGATTATTTTTATGAGATTCATCGTACAATATTCTGTTAATATATACTATCGTCTTTCGGGTATTTTCCTTGTCTTCAAACCACTTATAAGTTTCATGAATTTCAAGTTCCTTCCTTAAATTTTCAAAAGTAGGACAACTTCAGGCATGTATAATCGGGAGAGTCGATTTCGGTTATATGTTGATAAGGAATTGCCAGTTTCTTGTAGTTGTGTCACAGATTTTTTTTTTAAACGAATGACCACAGTGAACTTGAAATAAAATATAGGAGAGCGAGAAGTACTATCTCCAGGTCCCGGATTAAAAAGAAAAGAAAAAACAATATTCCCAGTATCGCTCATATCTTATTATACTCGTAGTCAATTATCTTGAATTTCTACCAGAAACTGGCTGAAAGTGGAACCCTGGCCAGAAGTGGACGACTCATGCACTCGTCTGCTACGGGATCGCTAATAAGTTATTGAAGCAACTATACTGAGAATTAATGGTTCACTACTGATTTCCAATAGTGGATTACTGAATTCCTAAAAAAAACTACTAAACTGAGTACCTTGTTTGAAAATTGAGTAGTATTTTCGGCAATCTAAGTAGTATTTCTTACGGGAAGTACACCTGATACATGTAATGAATAAGGTGAATTCGAATAACGTCGGCAAATACATTCTCTCTGCTTTCAGACGAAACACCCAGAACGAAGTCCGAGGTGCCGAAAAACGGACAAGAAGAAACGTGTCAGCGCGAAGGCAGCGTTAAATCGCAGCACACTCCGGCCATCCTACGGGTGTGCTCGATGACAAACACGAACAGCAGAAAAGATCAACAAGACAACGAGCAAGTACGTACATGTTGTGTACATTCGCATACACACAGCTGATTGTATACTTTGTGCGAACCACGTCTCATCACCAGCAAACACGCGGATTAGTGTACGTGGTTGCACGTGCTCGCCCAGGATAAATAAAACTACAGCGTGTGTATCTTCAAAAAGAAGATACACTGCCTTAACACTGCGCTACCTCCATCCATAGTAATCCGGGCGTCTGTTGTTCAAATAAAGCTCCCAAAGCTGTACTGCCATCGTACTGCTTCCGCGAACTACACGTGTATAGTTCCGACTTGGCTAAATTTTCCTTTTCTCCCGGGTACAGCAGTCGACTGGCATTTTTCTCAATCCGTCGCCCAGCAAGAATTCCACGCGCCGCCAGAGTAACGTCGCCTTCAGCGACGTCGTTCTGCTGCACGCCAATGCCAACACCAGCATCTCCGGCGAGAAGAACGTATACTCCAGTGAGAAAATGACGCAAACTGGCGACGGCAATATGTGGCAGATAGCGCCGGTAATAACACTCATGACCTATATGTACTCTATCTTTTAACACCATGTTTCACCCAGCTCATCAGATCTGGCTGATTCACGCCAGAACCAGCTTCATAAACAAATGTGTTACAGGCTAACCAGGCACTCTCGGTTACCAACACGATGATGACCTGCCAAGAATTACTGGCTCTAAGTGGAGCCCTGTCGGCGGCATTGCCAACTGGACAGCTCGCATTGGATTCGTTGTTCAATTCGCTGAGCCAGAGTATACTTTCGAACCAGTCTAGGAGGTGGACGGCACCGACTAGTCCCACGATATGCTTCGCCGACCAGCCGCACTTACGAGTTAGTTCTCTCTAGCTTCTTTGCAGTATACGTGACTGTGAGGGGATATCGATTTGCTGATGACCAGAGGTTTTTCATTTTACAGAGTGATCATCGGCCGAGACGTCGGAGGCATTCGTTAGAGTACCGTTACCGCGGCACGTGCAAGGAGTGTTGCCTGCACGAAACGTTACACCTTTTCAATAAGTACTGCATGCACTGGTGCGTTGCACTGCGTAAACAAATCAAAAGACTGGTTAATCATAAACGATTTCAACAAGGTATATTACTAGCCATCCTGGTTAACACACTCAGTATGGGAATCGAGTACCACAATCAGGTAACAAGTTAACGACAATGTGATTAGTGATTATGTAAACATGTGACTTGAAAGCTCATGATGCCTCAAACATAGTCTGTTCAGCGTGGGTAATAATTTGAGCGTATCTAATTTCCTTGGGAATGTCTTCAGCTCAGTTTTTGTATAAAGATATTTTCAAGAAGTAAAAAGGAAATTCGAATCAGCATTTCTACAGTGATTTCTGTAAAGGATTCTCTAATATGATTTCTCTGAATTGTTTTCCTATGCAAATTTCCTATATTGTTTTCATTTATATAATCATACATAAGTTTCGGTTATTTTCCCTACCTATGCGGTACTATGATTTTTCCTGGTCTATGATGAGAACTCAAAGCATGCCCCTATTTCCGGTCTTCTTCTTGCCCGATACGCAAATTCCCACCAGTTACGTGGGTAATTAAAGGGAAACCAAGGATAACTGATGGATTTCTGGGTAATCTGAGGGTAACTGAGGGTTGCAAATGGGTAACTAGAGGGTAACTGATTGCGCATGTGGTGATGGATTCCGGGCTTTCATCGAGTATAATACAAAACACCAAACCACTGTGTGAGGTTGTTCAGTGTTCATCTTGTTCCTTTCCTACCTTGTTGTGCACTACTTCACATGTGAGTAGTAACGTACATATTAGCCTGGACGCATTAGACTTGAAAATCGATGTAGAAATTAATGTTTCAATTTGACGTCAAATTTCAGGCCAAATTAGACGGACTGTAAAACTATTGATGCATATTGACGTCGAGTTCACGAATATAAGCTGCAAAGTGGTATATAAACCAAATGATTCGATTTGCCATCTACCCAATATAACTTTTGTAGCCCAAAAAATTGTTCAGCATAAAAAGGACATCAATGTAACTAGTGAACGCTGATTTAGCATTCAAAATCAACCTTGATTCGGTATTAAAAGAGAAAAGCCACCCTGATTTCATTCAATGTCTGTGTATGCTAAATACAATGCCAAATTAACTAGTAAAAATGACGTCAAATTAAATAGTAGGGACGAGGTCACATTAACTAGTAAAAATAACGTCAAACTTACTATTAAAACTACATATATCAAATAACTAGTCAAAACTGCATCAAATTAACCGAGCGCGGCCCCTTGGAATTTTTCCATGTAGTGCTTGCAGTTTTTTTCCAAGCACAGTGGTATTAAAAATTTTTAAAAGGGGCTGAAAGGGTCAGACATTCAAACAGCAAAAAAAAAAAATACATTTTTCGATTCAAAATGGCAAACACAACTTGTTTTAAGGTAATGTGTACAATAAAACTATAATTATTTCATAGAGTGCTGAAGCACTCTCATGTAGTGCTCCAGCCTATACCACCGCCATATTTGCCGCCACTGAAATTAACTGATGAAGACAACATCAAAATAACTAGTAAAAACAATGTCAAATGAACAATCAAAATGGCGTCAAATTAATTAGTAAAAACCAAGGTCAAATTAACCAGTAAAAACGACGTCAACTTAGCTAGTTAAACTACGTCAAGTCAACTGGTGAAAATAATGTCAAATTAACTCATAAGAACTGCATGAAATTAACTAGTGAGAACGATGTCAAACTAACTAGTAAAAACAACGTCAAATTAACTGGTCAAAATAATGTTAAATTGACTAGTAGAAACCAGTCAAATTAACTAGTAAAGATGGCGTCAAATTAATTAGTAGAAACGGCGTCAAATTAACTAGTCAAACCTACTTCAAATCAACGCATAAAAACTGCATTAAATTACTAACTAGTAACAACAACCTCAAACTAACTAGTCAAAATAATCTTAAATTAACTAGTAGAAACAAGTCAAATTAACTAGTAATAACCGTATCAAATTAATTAGTAAAAATGGCGTCAAATTAACTAGGTAGTAAAACCAATGTCAAATTAACTAGTAAAAATAATGTTGAACTAACTGGTAGAAATAATGTTAAGAAGTCAAATTAACTATTAAAAACCATATCAAATTAACCAGTAAAAATGATGTCAAATTAACTAGTAAAACAATGTCAAATTACCTTTTGTACAAACAAGTCAAATTAACTAGTGAAAACCATGTTCAGTTTACTAGTGAAAACTATGTCAGATTAACTAATAAAAATGGTGTCAAATTAACGAGTGAAATCAATGTCAAATTAACCAGTAGGTAAAAACAACGTCAACTTAATTAGTTGAACCTACATCAAATCAACTGCTGGTAAAAATAATGTCAAATTACCTCGTAAAAACTGCATCAAATTAACTAGTAACTCTTCAAGTAATTTGAGCCGGGTTATGAAACTCACCGAATTTAGTTAACGAAGTTTATTATTTACATACTTATATTACAAAATAATGATGGAACGAAAAAAGGAGAATTAACACGTTTTCATGAACAAAGGACTTAGATATCAACAAACGTGATTCCACGATTCCACAGACAAATAATATCAACATCCGCCCCTAATGGAGCATTATTTCAAGTGTATGAAAGTAAAAAAAAAAAATTAATAAAGAATATAGGAATAATGCGAGATTAAACAAGTAATAAAAACAATATTAAACAAAAAGAAATACGTATGACTAATAAGAATTACAATATATTTAAACGATTACGAAAGTCTGAAAATTTTGTATTAGATAAACCTTTGGTAAAAAGATCAGCTAACATTAATTCAGTCTGAAGATATTTGACGTCAACAACCCTCTTCTTAATATAATCCACAATAAAATTTTCTTTAATTGACATTTGCTTGCAACGGGCATTATTTTCGTAATTTTGCAACAATTTAATAGCAGGTTGATTATCTTCGAATAAAACAATCGGTTTCGGTATAGGAATTAACATATCTTCGAGTAAATAAGACAGATGTAATAATTCACAAAGAGCACCGCAAGTAGACAGGAATTCAGCTTCGGTACTGGAAAGTGCAACGGTTTTTTGTTTCTTCGAAGACCAGGAAATAGTATCACCAAAAACTTGGAATAAATGACCAGATATCGATTTTCTGTCATTTACGTCATTTCCGTAGTCAGCATCGGCATAGCCTAAAAGTGAGTTATCACTTTTAGCTTGAAAGTTCAGCGATAGGAAACGAGTATGATACAAATACTGTAAAACTCGAATCAGATAATGAAAGGTTTCATCAGTTGCACGGTCTTGGAAACGACTGAAATAAGATACCGCATAACAGATGTCTGGTCTCGACGCCATCATGATGTAGATTAAACTGCCAAGTAGCTCTTTGAATGGAAGTTCGGTAATTTTGTCGGCATCATTAACGCGGATTTGAAGTTTTTCTTCAATCGGAGTTTTCACGGGTTTTGAATCGACAACACGAAATTTCTCAGCAACTTCTTCAATCATCTTTGACTGATTAATCGCATAACTATTGTCTTTTTTATTAACAGTCATTCCGAGAAATTGTTTTACTTCACCCAGTGACTTGATCTTGAAGTTCAACTGAAGTTCGGATTTAACACGCTCAAGTAAATTTTCATCATCGGTGGCGACCAGAATATCATCGACATAAACGAGAACGTAACAGATGTTGTTTTCTTCCTTCAGCGTAAACAGACAGTGATCGTTTTTTGACTGTACAAGGCCAATTTTCGATAAGACTTCGACGAGCTTTTTATTCCAGACAAACGGAGCTTCTTTTAAACCGTAAATCGCCTTTTTTAGTTTTAAAACTTTACCGGGAGATGCGACAAAGTGTTCTGGAATGTGTAAGAAGACAGGTTCTTGAAGTTCTCCATTGAGAAACGCATTTTTGACGTCGAACTGAGAGATGCTTAATTTTCTCTTCACAGCTAGCGATAACAATATACGGAAAGTACTCAATTTAGCGACTGGAGCACGAATATCAGACTAGTAAAAAAAACGCCCAAATTAACTGGTAAAAATAATGTTAAATTGACTAGTGAAACCAGCAAATTAACTAGTAAAAAATGGCGTCAAATTAATTAGAAAACGGCGCAAATTAACTATAAAACCCTATTTCAAATCAACGCAAAAAAAAGCTTTAAATTTTCAAAACTATAACAACAACCTCAAACTAACTATCAAAATAATCTTAAATTAACTAGTAGAAACAAGTCAAATTAACTAGTAAAAACCCGTATAAAAATTAAATTATTAAAAATGGCGTCAAATTAACTGGGTTTAAAAAAACCAATGTCAAATTAACTAGTAAAAATTTAATGTTAAAAAAAAACGGTTGAAAAAAAGTTAAGTTAATAACTGGGTAGAAAAAAAGTAAAATTAACAAATTAAAAACCATATCAAATTAACCAGTAAAAATGATGTAAAAATTAACTAGTAAAACAATGTAAAATTTACCTTTTGTACAAACAAGTCAAATTAACTAGTAAAAACCCATGTTCAGTTTACTAGTGAAAACTATGTCAGATTAACTAATAAAAAGGTGTAAAATTTAACATGAAATAAATGAAAAATTTAAAACCATTTAGGTAAAAACAACGTCAATTTAAATTTTAGTTGAACCTCCCATAAAATAAAATGCTGGTAAAAATAATGTCAAATTAGCTCGTAAAAACTGCATCAAATTAACTAGTAACAACAACGTCAAATTAACTAAGGTAAAAGCAGGTAATGTGGGCGAAAGTGGCCACCCCATAGGATCTCGAGAACTACGTAATATTTCTGAAAATGTGGCCCAAAATGATTTGTTGTTTTATCAGTATTACCGCAAATACTAAATTTTTCAGAGCTTTTTTCATCCATTCGTTCTAAGTCTATACTTGTTATCACAAAAAAAATGTGACTAGTTTTTTCGGGTTTCAAGTTAAGAAATATGTTTTTTCGTGGGGCTCCACGACAACTGCTGTCATATGTAAGTACAAAACCCCAAAATTTTCCCTCCAGGGGTTCGGCCACGGGGGAATGGGGAGATTTCCCTAAAAGGGAATTTCCATAAGAAAAAAAAATTAAAAATTTTTAAATTTTTTTAAAAAATTTAAAAAAAAATTTTTTAAAAAGTATGGCCACTTTTACCCCCCAAAGGAATGGGCAAAATGGCCTTTTTTAAAGGGTTTTTTTAAAAATTCCCTATTTGGGGGGTTTAAAAATCTTTTTTTTGGGGGTTTAAGATAGCAATTCTGATAGGAAATAGATCATACTTTATTTTTCCCGTGAGCTACTTTTTCATTAACAGTGAAAATAAATGAACAAGAGTAAATTCTTGTTTAAAAGGTGGCCACATTACCTGCTTTTACCTTAGTTGAAAATGATGTCAAATAACTAATGAAAATGATATCAAACTAACTATTAAGAAACAGTGTCAAACTAATTTAGTTAAAACCAAGTCAAAATTAACTAGTAAAAATAATGTCAAATTAACTAGGAAAAAAGTCATCGAAATAACTAATAAAAATGGCATCAAATTAACTAGTAAACCGGATGTTGATTCGAACCAAGTGCAAATTATCATGAAAATCAATGGACTGTCGAACTACCAATATCAAATCGACGTCGATTTCATGTGCCGAAATAGTTTCGTGGGGGAAATGCTCATTGGTCTCATCTTCATCAAACTTTGCTATTAAAAAAAAAAAAAAAAAAAAAAAAAAAGCGCAATAGGGGCATTTAATGATATACCCTGCACAATCCCTGTGTATAATTTTCCTGTATTCGCGTATGGATGCAAAGGAGTCGCTCCAGATGACTGTTACCGAAAACAACATACTGTTCACAGTGATTGGTGGATTAGGACAAAAACGTGATACCGAAGGATGAAGATAAAAAAAGTTATCCAAAAAATCCAAAATTAAGCTCATCTGATAGGAAATGAAAAGGTTATAACTTTTGCTCTTAGTATTTTTTCATAAAAATCAATATAAAAGCCGCGAGCAACACTTTTATGAGCACACGTTCTTATGGTGTAATTTACACGTATCATGCTTTTGTCTTCGACATTAGCGCTCCTGGTGGAACATCCATACGCGATATGAGAGGACCGTGTTCATTCAAAAAGTGCCAAAATTGATAGAGAATAACACAAAACTGTGTAACCGATGCGCAATCAATTACCCTCTAGTTACCCAGTTACCCGTGAAAAAGTTACCTATTTGAGGAGTTATCTGTCAAAAGGGCCCCTGACAAATGGGATTCCTATTCGTCAGGGGCCTTTTTGATAGATAACTCCTCATTTGTTACCCTCAAATTACCCTCAGAGTACCCTTGTTCCCCATTAGTTACCCGAGTAACTGGTGGAATTTTGCGCATCAGGTATTACAGGTGCATTTACAGCGGGGTGAAGGGGGATCACAGGGACCTCTGTCGCTGTCGAAATGTCAAGAAAAATACTTTTCGAATTGAGTTTGTAGACCGTTTGAAAATTTTTCGCACTCTGCTCGTGATTAGGATTTGAATACTCAAAACTTTTTATGTACCTTCCTCGAGAAACATTTTTAATATACAGGCCTGATGAACTATTTTCAACGTGTCCATTAATTAACTCTTGCAGCCGGAGGAACTGACGGTCATGGTGGAAATCAGCAACATCGCATTCTCGCTGATATTCGCGGTCGAGATGATTTTAAAAATAGTGGCAGACGGACTGTTCGGCTACATTAGCAATGGATTCAACGTATTCGACGGGGTAATTGTAATTCTGAGGTAGGTATAAATGTAAATGCATTTTGCAAAGTGTACAGTGCCCTCAATACGCTGACTGTTCGAATCGGTTGCAGTATTGTAGAGTTGGGGCAGGCATTCGTCGGCGGTTACGAGGCTAATTCAGGGCTGAGCGTTTTGCGCACGTTCAGGCTCCTGAGGATATTGAAGCTTGTCCGCTTTATGCCCAATTTACGAAGACAGCTGTTCGTTATGCTACGGACCATGGACAATGTGGCCGTATTCTTCTCCTTGTTGATTTTATTTATTTTCATTTTCAGGTAACACATTAGGTACTTCTTAGATGTTTAGTTAACCACGTTATTTTTTCCTAGGTATGTGTATAGGTTTCCCCAAATAACGGACCGTCAGATTTGATTCCCTGTTGCTACGCGCTCGGGGTTGCGATAGGGATGGTGAGATTAACTGTGTATAGGATTACCGTTTCCAGGGTTGCTTTTGAACTGACGTAAGCCACACAGCCACAGTATTCCATTACGTTCATTTTAAACCGTATATACATAGTCGAGAGAGCACTAGAACACCTAAAGCGTTTACAGAATGAGCAACAGTTGTCTGCTTATATTACTCGCTGTAAATACTTGGTGCAAGTGAGAAGGAGTACTCATATTCGCTTCGCACCTAATAATTGATATGTACATATACGGGTTACCACAGACGGAATGTGGAACCCAGAGCTGAGGCGAGAATCCAAGTCAATTCATTTATAACATCCACGTATAGGCAATTCTGACTCGACATTTTTCGGCAGCACGAGTGCGGATTTTGCCAACGTGCCTAAACGCGACGCTGTAAATGATAAAATTCAATAAATCGTTTGTGCTACGAACCTCTAAAATGAACGATAATCTTTTTCTCATATTTCTCTAATGTAGCGTATACGTATTATGGTTTTCGTTGTTGTTTTCTGGAATTTGAACCCTCCTATTGTCCAGGTGAATTAAACAAAACTAATACCTGCGGCTTTGTCTGGAAAAAATTTCAAACCTAGATGAAATTTTGTGCAGACAATTGTCTGTGGCATCGCGTTTACACACTCGGAAGTTTTCATACCTACAACGCTGATTCCCGTCGTAACTTTGGAAAAATGGCGTTCCATTTTTTTGACTTGTTTGCTTACAATTTGTTCAGCTTTAATCTTCCTCTGTATTTTAAAATAATGATATCCGCCTCTTCTTCCACGTGAAAACGCTAGGGGTTGCCTACCTAAGAAACCGAAGAAAATGCTGGGCAGACCAGCTACCTCTCTTCCATCACTGACAAGACATAAAGGCAGACCTGAGACTTGTTCATTTATTGCGTTCTGACATAAGAGTGAGACGACATAACGAAACATAATAATAACATAATTACCTATAATAAGTATAAAATGCAGGCAGATCACTACCTAGACACCGCGTTCAAGCTCTCCGTAATAGCTACTGTCCAGGAAAACCAGTCATTTCATTACTAGCTTTCCTACCTGAAAAAAGCCAACATTGACTTTTGGCAACTTGAATGAACATGTTGATTTTAATACAATAAACTTCGAAAATAATTTCGGTCATTTCGATAATATGGACGTTTTTGGCGCAAGAATCTAAAAGAATTTTACATTTTCATTTTCATCAGAATATTTCGGAGTATCGTTAAGGTCGTGGTTTAAAAGGGAATAAATGATACGGGATTTATCGCGAGATTCTGACGACTTACTACGGACAAAGGGGCAGACACGATTAACATGATATTCTGATTTTCAAACGGCTTTCTGCAATCGCTGATACGATGACCAAAATGTATGACAATAATTTGCAATTTCCATTAAAGAACAAATTCGTATTACGATTATAGCACACTATACTTTCAGGAACTGGACATGGATTGCTGGCTGCATGCTTGATAACCGTTGCTTTGATAATTTCGACTGAAACGTATATTACCGGACCAAATCGATGTACATTATGCAATTGACTGAGTCACGAAATAGGCTGCAATGTAACTAGGAACAAGTATCGGATTGGCATCTCAATACTTTGAGCTCAACAATATTTACATAAAAGACATTATGTACTATGAAGTGATTAGCCTCGAACTTTTCGGTTTAGGGAAAAGCCTGAATCTCTTTAATGTCTTTACTAAAATAAAGCCAAATCATAATGCGTCCAAATGTAATTCGATATGACTAGTAAAATCGTCAAAATACTTTCACCATGACAAATAAACTGATCAAATGATATTGGACTCTGAGCCAGCACCAGAATTTTCCATACGGAGTTTCATTTAAAGCAAATGTATAAATTTTAGTCTGAATGGTCAAATTCAATAGAAAACCAGAACATTTATCGAATTTTAAATTTTGCAAAACACTTCGAAGGTAATGTTACATAAACTTGGTCATCCATACGGTAGTGACCTCTCATTAGTGCTCGTTAGCGCTTTACCACGCATGCGCCATAAATTATCTGTGAGATCAATTTACTAGAAAAACGTAATGAAAATGCAAAAGGCTCAAATTATTCAGTAACCAATCAATTAACGCTAACGACTCATTACTAGTACTCTCAAGTCAACTGGTGTAATTGCCGAACATTGAACTTTAAAGCGGTGAATGTACTAGGTTGTAACGTGTAAACGACATGTCGGAAACCGAACTGAAAATTAATTTCAAATTCTCCCGTGAATTGGGTACTGAAACCAGCAAACTAAGAGTACGTGGCGCAATTAATAGTACCGGCAATACTAGTCATTCCATTCATTTGCACGAAAAACTCATTAAATTCAACAGTAACACAGCTCATTACGTTTTCGGAATATTTAAATTACAGCATTCAAGTAATTACTTATAACCGTTCAGCTAATTGTAAACCAGGCGAATTCAGTTTTAAAACATGTCAAATACTGTAAGATTATAACTGGGATCAGTAACGTAACGGAAGCATAAACATAGAACTGATATTTTAACTGGGCCATAACCTTTCAAGTAATATTGAGCCGGGTTATGAAACTCACCGAATTAGTTAACGAAGTTATTTATTTACATACTTAATTACAATAATAATGATGGTAAAAAAAGAGAATTAACAGTTTCCATGAACAAAGGACTTAGATTCAACTTCATAGTTGATCCACGATTCACGAGTAAAATAATAGTCAATAGTTAACATACGTCGTCAAATAACTAAGTAAAGCAGGTCCAAGTCTTTTCTTTTTTAAAAATCCAATAAAAAAATTTCTCGACTTTTTTTCGGCAAGACGAGGGGGATTTTGCCAACGTGCCAAAACCCGGGGAACGCTTAAATGATAAAATTCAATAAATTTTTTTCACAACCCTTAAAATAACCCTTTCTTTTTCTCTATTTCCCTTTTAAGTTTTAATATTATGGTTTTGGGTTGTTGTTTTCGGGGTTTTTTGAACCCTCCTTTGTCCGGGTAAATTTAAAACAAAATAATACTCGGGTTTTTTTTTGGAAAAAATTTCAAACCTAGATAAAAATTTTGGGGGACAATTTTTGTCTGCGTTTCCACTCGGAAGTTTTCATACCTACAACGTGATTCCCGTCGTAATTTTTGGAAAAATGGCGTTCCATTTTTTTGATTTGTTGTTTAAAAAATTTGTTCAGCTTTAATCCCCTTGTATTTTAAAAAAATTTGGATATCCCCTCTTCTTAAACGTGAAAACGTGGGGGGGTTGCCTACCTAAGAAACCGAAGAAAATGCTGGGGGCGACCGCTCCCTTTCTCTTCCATCACTGACAAGACAAAAAGGGCAGACCTGAACTTGTTCATTTATTGCTTTTTGCATAAGAGTGAGAGGGACATAACGAAACATAATAATAACATAATTCCCTATAATAAGGTAAAAAATATCGGGGGCAGATCAGCTACCTTAGACACCGCGATTTCAAGTTCTTCTGTATACTGAAGAGCTACTCTTCTTTTTTCCCCTCCAGGGGGAAAAAATTCCAGTAAAGTTTGCTTACCTACCCTATTGACCAAATCTACTAAAAATTTCGCTTACTCATTTTGGGGGAAATTTTTAAAAAATTTTTCCGAAAAAAAATTCAAAGGCGGGATGCCAAATTCGGGACAAAACGTAGCGTTTTTTTCTGATTTTTCCGCTGCAGTATCTGCGGGGCGTCCCCAGAATTCCTGTCCTTTTCGTTGCGTTACGCTGCGATTACAAACCCCGCGGCGGGCGGGGGGTTTTACTATTACGCTGCTTTTAAACCCCACTTAAAAAAAAGCCGCAACTGATGCGAAATTTTAAAAATATTGAGGCGTTCAGCGGGGAATAATGAAGTGCCTCGTAGCGGACTTTGTGGAATTTCTGTTCTGCCGCGACTTTATCTGTTCCGCATCAATAGTAGCGGACGAGAAAAAATGTTCTGCGGCGACTTTTTTTTTTCCCTTTTTTTGAAGTGACTGACGCGAATAAAAGTTGAGGCGTTTTTCCCCGCGACTTTTCCCACTTTCCCGGGGGCAGAAACGATTAGTGCGAAATATAAAGTCGACACGTTCTCTGTGATCCTAAAAAACTGTTTGCTGATCCAGTTTTTTTTGGGCCAGTAGCTTTAGAAGTTTGCAAATCAAAGCAGTGGCTGTTGCGGACTTCAATATTGGAAGTGTTTCCATTGTACTGTGTATTCAATTGCTGCACGAATTTTTTTAATATAGGCAAAAGGAACCGCAAAATTAAATAATAAACAATAAAGGATCTGTAGAAATTAACCCCCCTTTTTAAACCTCCCTAAACCTCCCTTCCATCCTCTTTGTCACCAAAAAAACCCTATCTTTTAGAAAAAATTTTTTTTCCTTGTTTTCAAAAAATTCAAATCGTTTTGAATATTTATTGACGTCGGATCTTTTTTTATGGTCTCTGATCATTATAATGACGTTGTTCTGTGTAAACTTTCTTTATTATTGACGCAGCGCCAAAAATAAATTGACAATTTTATAATTCGCGAATTTTCCCCTCCGGGAAAAAGGGTACACCCCTGCATTTTCGGACCCTTTTCCAATAATAGGGACGAATACCCCGATAAAACAGTTTCATTGTGGTTGCCTTTGAATTTTCCCCAAAAGGGGGAATATTTTTTTAAAACTCCCCAAAACCAAACAAAAATAACGGAAATCGATTTTTGAAGACCCGTTTCACCTTTTCACCTTCATTTTCGAATGTAAATTTTAGCGCAGTGCGGGGATGTTTTGGGTTTTTCCCTTTTGTAGCCCCTAGAAAAAAGGAGAATTAACTAAACACACGTCAAATTAACTAAGGTAAAAGCAGGTAATGTGGCGAAAGTGGCCACCCCATAGGATCTCGAGAACTACGTAATATTTCTGCAATGTGGTCACACTGATTTGTTGTTTTATCAGTATTACCGCAAATACTCAATTTTCAGAGCGTTTCATCCATTCGTTCTAAGTCTATACTTGTTATCACGAAAAATGTGACTAGTCTTTCTGGTCAAGTTAAGAAATATGTGTTTTTCGTCGGGCTCCACGACAACTGCTGTCATATGTAAGTACTAAACCCCTAAATTTCTCCAGAGTCGGCCACAGGGGAATGGGGAGATTTCCTGAAAGGAATTCCATAAGAAAAAAAAATTAATAATTTCATATTTTTAAAAATTAAAAAATTTTTTTCAAAAGTATGGCCACATTACCTCCCAGGAATGGGCAAAATGGCCATTTTGAAGGTTTTTAAAATTGCCTATTTAGGGGGCTTAAAATCTTATTTTGGGGGTTTAAGATAGCAATTCTGATAGGAAATAGATCATACTTTATGTTCCGTGAGCTACTTTTTCATTAACAGTGAAAATAAATGAACAAGAGTGATTCTTGCTTAAGGTGGCCACATTACCTGCTTTTACCTTAGTTGAAAATGATGTCAAATTAACTAATGAAAATGATATCAAACTAACTATTAAGAACAGTGTCAAACTAATTTAGTTAAAACCAAGTCAAATTAACTAGTAAAAATAATGTCAAATTAACTAGGAAAAAAGTCATCGAAATAACTAATAAAAATGGCATCAAATTAACTAGTAAACCGGATGTTGATTCGAACCAAGTGCAAATTATCATGAAAATCAATGGACTGTCGAACTACCAATATCAAATCGACGTCGATTTCATGTGCCGAAATAGTTTCGTGGGGGAAATGCTCATTGGTCTCATCTTCATCAAACTTTGCTATTTTTAAAAAAAAAAAAAAAAAAAAAAAAAGCGCAATAGGGGCATTTAATGATATACCCTGCACAATCCCTGTGTATAATTTTCCTGTATTCGCGTATGGATGCAAAGGAGTCGCTCCAGATGACTGTTACCGAAAACAACATACTGTTCACAGTGATTGGTGGATTAGGACAAAAACGTGATACCGAAGGATGAAGATAAAAAAAGTTATCCAAAAAATCCAAAATTAAGCTCATCTGATAGGAAATGAAAAGGGTTATAACTTTTGCTCTTAGTATTTTTTTCATAAAAATCAATATAAAAGCCGCGAGCAACACTTTTATGAGCACACGTTCTTATGGTGTAATTTACACGTATCATGCTTTTGTCTTCGACATTAGCGCTCCTGGTGGAACATCCATACGCGATATGAGAGGACCGTGTTCATTCAAAAAGTGCCAAAATTGATAGAGAATAACACAAAACTGTGTAACCGATGCGCAATCAATTACCCTCTAGTTACCCAGTTACCCGTGAAAAAGTTACCTATTTGAGGAGTTATCTGTCAAAAGGGCCCCTGACAAATGGGATTCCTATTCGTCAGGGGCCTTTTTGATAGATAACTCCTCATTTGTTACCCTCAAATTACCCTCAGAGTACCCTTGTTCCCCATTAGTTACCCGAGTAACTGGTGGAATTTTGCGCATCAGGTATTACAGGTGCATTTACAGCGGGGTGAAGGGGATCACAGGGACCTCTGTCGCTGTCGAAATGTCAAGAAAAATACTTTTCGAATTGAGTTTGTAGACCGTTTGAAAATTTTTCGCACTCTGCTCGTGATTAGGATTTGAATACTCAAAACTTTTTATGTACCTTCCTCGAGAAACATTTTTAATATACAGGCCTGATGAACTATTTTCAACGTGTCCATTAATTAACTCTTGCAGCCGGAGGAACTGACGGTCATGGTGGAAATCAGCAACATCGCATTCTCGCTGATATTCGCGGTCGAGATGATTTTAAAAATAGTGGCAGACGGACTGTTCGGCTACATTAGCAATGGATTCAACGTATTCGACGGGGTAATTGTAATTCTGAGGTAGGTATAAATGTAAATGCATTTTGCAAAGTGTACAGTGCCCTCAATACGCTGACTGTTCGAATCGGTTGCAGTATTGTAGAGTTGGGGCAGGCATTCGTCGGCGGTTACGAGGCTAATTCAGGGCTGAGCGTTTTGCGCACGTTCAGGCTCCTGAGGATATTGAAGCTTGTCCGCTTTATGCCCAATTTACGAAGACAGCTGTTCGTCATGCTACGGACCATGGACAATGTGGCCGTATTCTTCTCCTTGTTGATTTTATTTATTTTCATTTTCAGGTAACACATTAGGTACTTCTTAGATGTTTAGTTAACCACGTTATTTTTTCCTAGGTATGTGTATAGGTTTCCCCAAATAACGGACCGTCAGATTTGATTCCCTGTTGCTACGCGCTCGGGGTTGCGATAGGGATGGTGAGATTAACTGTGTATAGGATTACCGTTTCCAGGGTTGCTTTTGAACTGACGTAAGCCACACAGCCACAGTATTCCATTACGTTCATTTTAAACCGTATATACATAGTCGAGAGAGCACTAGAACACCTAAAGCGTTTACAGAATGAGCAACAGTTGTCTGCTTATATTACTCGCTGTAAATACTTGGTGCAAGTGAGAAGGAGTACTCATATTCGCTTCGCACCTAATAATTGATATGTACATATACGGGTTACCACAGACGGAATGTGGAACCCAGAGCTGAGGCGAGAATCCAAGTCAATTCATTTATAACATCCACGTATAGGCAATTCTGACTCGACATTTTTCGGCAGCACGAGTGCGGATTTTGCCAACGTGCCTAAACGCGACGCTGTAAATGATAAAATTCAATAAATCGTTTGTGCTACGAACCTCTAAAATGAACGATAATCTTTTTCTCATATTTCTCTAATGTAGCGTATACGTATTATGGTTTTCGTTGTTGTTTTCTGGAATTTGAACCCTCCTATTGTCCAGGTGAATTAAACAAAACTAATACCTGCGGCTTTGTCTGGAAAAAATTTCAAACCTAGATGAAATTTTGTGCAGACAATTGTCTGTGGCATCGCGTTTACACACTCGGAAGTTTTCATACCTACAACGCTGATTCCCGTCGTAACTTTGGAAAAATGGCGTTCCATTTTTTTGACTTGTTTGCTTACAATTTGTTCAGCTTTAATCTTCCTCTGTATTTTAAAATAATGATATCCGCCTCTTCTTCCACGTGAAAACGCTAGGGGGTTGCCTACCTAAGAAACCGAAGAAAATGCTGGGGCAGACCAGCTACCTTCTCTTCCATCACTGACAAGACATAAAGGCAGACCTGAGACTTGTTCATTTATTGCGTTCTGACATAAGAGTGAGACGACATAACGAAACATAATAATAACATAATTACCTATAATAAGGTATAAATATGCAGGGCAGATCAGCTACCTTAGACACCGCGATTTCAAGCTTCTCTCTGTATACTGAAGAGCTACTCTTCTCTTTCGCCTCCAGAGGGAAAAAATTCCAGTCAGTTTGCTTACCTAAAAATGCGAACGCTTGCAGGAATAGACGAGCTACTTTGGACAGATCTTAAATTTTAAAATATAACCAACATGATAATGACATAAGCACCCATAATCTTTAGGATTTCAAGTCTCGAAACGTAAGGACAAGAAAAAACTGGCAGAATGCCTACCTCATGAATACCAGAGAAACAGACCAGCAGAACTTGAACTCCGAGATCTCGTGCGTGGTTGCGTGGTGCTAGATCTATATCTCATCAACTTTACCTTGCAATGACACCATAAACTTATTTGGGCTAATGTAACTTCTTATGACGTCATATGTTTAATATGAAAAGAGATAAAGACAAAAATGAAGACAAAAGTTACCAGCTGGTATTTCCAGATGAGGAGAGCTACTGAGGGGGAAATTCTAAGACATTATAAAAAGATAATGCGACATAATATGACATAAAGACATAAAAAGACACAATACTAGTTGATTGTGTCATCATATGTCTCATCCGCTAGACTCTTTTTCTCAAAGGATGAGGAGAGGGATAGAAGGAAGTCTCCTTTTAACATATAGAGAGATAAGAATATATACTAAGACATGATCAGACATGAGAATGCTTACAATAGTTGATCATGTCATGTTCTACCAGTTGTGTCCTGCTCTCCCCGCCAGTAAAAGTTTGGAGGAGATATAATAAGACATAATAAAGAAAACCAAAGTCATAAAGAAGACATAATCAGACATTATAAGATATAATAGTTGATTACATCGTTATATCAGCTGGATCGCCACCGTGGAGAGGCGAAAGGAGAAATGGGGGTAGCAGGAGCTACCTCGAAGCGACTCCCTGTCTATTTCCGGGATAGGAGGTGCGGTGTCCTGGGGCCAGTTTGGCATGTATGCATCGCCATATGCCCCACTATCATCCAGTATATCAGCTAGAGTTTTTTTCCGAAAAGAGAGAAGGAGGGTGAAGTTGGAGATTATTTTTCTGTATATTAAAACAATAATAACCGCCAGTGCCGCCTCCTCCGTGGGAAAAAAATGTCAGGTGAGTTGCCTACCTTAAAATTCTGAAAATTGTAAGGGCAGACCATGGCTACTATTTCCTTCAGTCCTCATAGACATAAAAGCAGACGTGAGGCTTGTCTATACCTATATTGCTGATAAGACTTGAAGACGTATGAAACTTGGTCCCTTACTGATAAGACATGAAGGTAGATATTAGACTTAAGACATTGATTTCCTGGATTATTGCCTGAGGTAGGTATGCACTCTGCGCATTATATGAATGGAATTTCAGGTCTGTACCTGTACCCCTATTACAAAAGCATCGGTGTAAAAATCCAGTAATAAAATTTGTTATTTTTAGTTACCCCGAAATTTGAGATAATCGTGTGGCCTTTTTCAGATCAAGTAAGGGATGAGGGCTGGACGAAATTTCAGAAGTAATCTATTATATAAATAAATTATAACGCGAATTGACACATTTCCAATCCGTCTTCCATCTACGGCGGCGAAGCACTAAGAAAATTAATTAGTGTGATGTAATCGATTATTGGAAATGGTAATCCAAATGTAAAATGTAGTTTTTCCTTCATCTGATGCGGCGTGGAAAAGTTCTTCCTGATAAGAGCAGGACCGTCTGACCTGTCCGGAAATTCCAGATCTGATAATTTTTCCACCTTCTGATAACTGCATCTAAATTTTGGTAGCGTGAAAAAACCCGCGAATAATTCCCGTTCTCCTAACACCTCGAATCATAAAATGTCCAGTTTTCGAGCATTTTTGCAGGATGAGTCCATTATTATTAGGGCAAGTTTTTATATGCTTTTACATATTTTCCCTATTGATTATTTCTGCGTATATCTGCATTATCTTTCCAATTCATGAAATTCCAAGTAAAATGAAAAATGAGCCCAACTTGATTGCGCACATTCTTGTATATTCAAGGAAATGTATATTTTTGCATAAAATAGTATATTTTAGCGCATAATCGTATGTGCGCGTATTTGACCATTTTTCTTATCTTTACCGCATATTTGGCAATTTTTCTAATTTTTACCACATGCTGCATGCTCCAAGCTTGAAGCAAGTTTGGTTTATGGACGCTAGCGCTGTCAAGTGCCCGAGCACTGCTAGCTCCAACTAGCAAAGTTCTAAAAAGTATTTTTCCCCCTGGTTTTATTTTGATTCTTCATTTTTTTAATCAGTCGTGTGTTTCATTCGATTTAGCTGGAAAAATTCTGCGTTTTGATACCTATATGTTACCTTGTTTAGGAAAGGAATATTTTTGCATATTATGGAAATGTTAGGAATTTTTTTGCGTATTTTTGAGGTTTTTAGCGCATATTCCATGACTTTTACCACATGAAAAAACTTGCCCTAATTCATGTCTCTCATTGATATTAGCATTATACTCGGTTCATCAATACTTTTGATCGCATTGTGTTTCATATTCAAACCACTGAACACGAAAATACATTAATTCGGTTCAACCACAAGGGGGGAGAGGGGAATGGTACTGTGGTATACTCTGGGCAAGGGGCATAGACAAATATTCCTTTGGCTGCCATTTATTATGCCACAATTCCCGTAGCCAGGCTACATACATATTACTGTACACTCAATCAGCTTATTCTAAGGTCAAATTAACCAATTTTTGGGACAAATTTTTACTCTGAAAAAGAAGAATTAGGCCGCGCCTCTCTGTACATTCTAAATGGACGGGGTCAACGTACTCTCCATTTTCCCTCTACTATAATCAATAATTTACTCAACTTTCGTAATAATTACCAAACGAACTAGAATCACTGAGGAATGAAACACTTCAATTCGTTGTTGTCCCTTTTCATTGAACATATTCAATACTCATCTTATTTTTCTCCCTCAGTGTTCATATAGTAGAATACAGAGTTCTATGGCAACCCTTCCCCCACCCCAATTTCTAACGTTTCTAAGTTAGGTAGTTTAAAAAAATGGAACCTTTTCGCGTACAGGGTAACGTTCTTCAATATTGCTCTCATTTAATTTTTATGTACATACAGAAAACATGAACAAGTTATAAGCATGAAATTAAAATGAAACGCTATCTGTGTAAGGTGGCGGAGGAAGTAAGCGTCGTAGATACGAGGACTTTGAATATGTTCATTAGCATGACGGAGCAGACACGTGTACTAAATTTCATCCATATTTGAGATCTTCCCGGACAAAAGTCTAATTTGCTTGGACAAACATTCTTCTCAACTCAGTAGTTCACCTGTCGAAATGGTGAATAGTTTCAGTAATTTAAAAACAAAACTATATTTGTACAGTTAGAACATGTTTTTTTTTTTCGTAGAGTAGGTACTTTTTTCTTTCTTTCTAATAACAAGGACAATCTACAATATTGTTCTCGTTCTTCTTTAATTACACTGATTTATTATAGTATACTTGGAATGAACCTGTTTGGATGTAAATTCTCTGATAACGAAGGAACCCGCGATCGAAAGAACTTTGATTCGTTGTTATGGGCTTTGGTGACTGTATTCCAGGTATTTTGAAACCGCCCCTCGTAAATAACACTGTATAAATAATTTTTGATAATTTCCGCTTTTGCTTTGCACCTCTAACGATTCTAATATTGTTTCCAAGAAACCCGTGCGGCTGACAGCCAACCTTGCTTTTTCTTGTGTCTGTTTACCCGAGTACCAAATGTATTATGGCATCACGATGTGCGAGCTATATTATACCTTTATTTCTATCGAAACCTTGCGTGTAGAGAGCCATGTACAGGCGGAAAGTAATATTCCTAAAGCGAAGAACTTATACTTTATCATTTAATTAATAAACACCTACCCGTTAGAGTTTCAGTAGAACACCGACACATTTTAGCTCTATATAGTCTAGAGTAACAAAATGAGTATTCGCTGCTCTCGTGGTCGTGGAAAAAAGTATACTAAAGAAAACCCGCCCGAGTTAGTTGCTTTCTCCCAATTAGTATAAATAGTACCTAATGTAAATATAATCTATAGATTAATGTTAGCGAATACACCTTTATTAGTTTGGTTGATATATGTATTATATAGGTAATAGGTATATCATATCTGTAGGTACTGAGATTGTTCACTCAGTTTTATAGTTCACTTCCAAATCAACTACAATGAATGGTAAAAGGTTTAGATTTTTCGAAATTGGTAACATGAAAACGGATTTAAAGCTTAAATCTGATCGACTCAGTACAGACATAATTATTAGATTCAACTTTTATTATATTCATTCCAACTCTTGGAGCATTTAACTGCATATATAAGTACATCGGAATTTATTCTTCAGTTTCGACGGGAAAACGAAGAAGTGTAATTTGAATTAGAAAAGGGACGAGGCCTGGAGAAAATATGTTAATGTTTTCTGGAAATAGAAACGGGAAATGACAAAAGTGAAAGAAAAACAAGAAAATTAAATGTCAGCAGCTGTAACTCGAAAGCTTGAAGGAAAAGCAACACTTGCGTTGTATCGAATTCAAACAACGTTATACATGCCGTTAGCTCGAATACGTGAGCAGAGCAGTATTGTTTCCTGTTGGGGAAAAGGCCTCCAGGAGAGCAAACATAATTCATGGGACTTGTTTTTGGAATTAGGAAAAAGTGCTATGGCAATGATGCCATCGACATAGGTAACTAGTAGCGTTGTCAAAATTTAATACAAAGAGCATTCAGGAACTACTGTCAATAAGCCTCAAAAACCGTCTTTAAAAATTTTATTGGAAAAAATTACATTATAATCTTTCGAAATAATGTCCTTGGGCTTCTATGCAGCGGTCCCAGCGTTTTGCCATCGCTTATATACGTTCTGGAAAAATTCATCTCCAAGCTGTTTAAAAATCGTCTCCGAACTTTTTACAACAGTCATATCGGTTGTGAAACGGTGTCCACGTAAATTTTTTTTCAGTTCCGGGAATAGTGCGAAGTCGCATGAAGCGAGATCGGGACTATAGGGAGGGTGGGGCCAGACCTGGATGCCGTTGAAAAACCTGTGTGAGCACATTGAACAGAAACAATCATTGTCGACTGCTGGGTCTTGCATCATGACAACGCGGGACCACATACGGCTGGCACTACCGTTGCGTTCCTCGAGAAATACGGCATCCAGGTCTTGCCCCACCCTCCCTATAGTCCTGATCTCGCTCCATGCAACTTCGCTCTATTCCCGGAACTGAAAAAAAAAATTTACGTGGACACCGTTTCACAACCGATGTGACTGTTGTAAGAAGTTCGGAGGCGATTTTTAAACAGCTTGGAGATGAATTTTTCCAGAACGTATACAAGCGATGGCAGAAACGCTGGGACCGCTGCATAGAAGCCCAAGGACATTATTTCGAAAGATTATACCGAATGTAATTTTTTCCAATAAAATTTTTCAAGACGGGTTTTGAGGCTTACTGACAGTAGTTTCTGAATGCCCTTTATACTAATTTACTCTCGTATTTCAGAGAGGTGATAAACATATGGTAACAACAGGTCTATAGTTTCCTCTACCTCGATAGTTGTGAGGTAAAATTGAATTGAATGAAATAAAAATCTGTTTAATGGAAAACCAGACGTAATTTTAAGAATGTATCTGTAATATGAAGAACTGCGCGGTAAAAATGCATGCGAGTAGGTTTAGGTGGAAGGAGCAAAAACAGTACTACACTTTTTTATTTTATTCATTGACTTATTGAGTTATACTAATCCCTGATCTTTGACTCATTAAATTGAAAATTAGAGGCTATCGTCAAGCTAGGTTGACACCATGCTATCGGATAGTTCGTGAATAGAGCTAGCGGATAAATAGCATGCTATCCGGCGAGAATTGGATAGTTCGCTATCTGCTGGCAGCAAACTATCCGATAGAAATCTAGCATTGTGTTAACCTATGTAGCTGCTATCTGCTTGCAGCAAACTATTCGATAGAAGTCTAGCATCGTGCCAACCTGGCTTCAGTTCTTGACACCCAAGGATCACGAAACTCTCAACGCTGGGCTATCATAGTCCAGTTTAATCTTGAAATTTATTTTACATTGGCCTAACAAGATATGAAAATGAATGTTTATTTACTTATTTTCTTGTTTAATTGATCCAGGCTATATTTGACGATAGTGAGAGTTATAATTGAGTAAGTTGAAATTTGGATATGTTGTTATCCTGGGTGGGAAAATGAAGGACATGCTTAAAGATGGGCCTAATTAGACCATTAGGGAGGGATTGAAAACCAAAATATATATTCAGTATAAGCGCTAGTGAGTTAAAATTTTCATGATGAACTTTTACAACAGTGTTGTGGTTTGATTTGGAAATTAAGCCTTATTAGTTCATTGAGTTGTGAGCTAGAGCACTCAAATTGAATGAAAACTTTTTTTAAAATCATTATCTTATGAACGATAAATTTTATCGGACTTTTGATGGCAAAGAGTGACATTTTCCTGGCATCTACAAGTTTGGTAATACCTGTATTTCTTATGCGTTGGTGGTTCATGAGATTTTGGACGTTTTTGGTTTTCGGCGAAATATTATAATACCTGTGGATCGAGATTTTCGGCTTGCTCTTGCAAGGGAAAAGGGTGCTAATATTTTATAAAAATTAATTATTTGGAGTAGTCTATTCACTAAATCTGCTGGTACTATGTGTGTAGCAGACTTATGCTCTGGTATTTTTATGGTACTGTGGTGTAAGTGGCTTGAGAGGTTGATTGCAATACAGGACATGCTTTCATGCTTCCATTTCATATGTCCCACAATACTTATGATTACCTTCCCCCGCCCCTTTCTTATTCTTTCTTTCTTTTTGACTTCTTTTCTTACTTTCTTTTTTTCCCTTCAAATTTCTTTATACCTACTTTCTTAAAATCATTATTTTATCCCATTTACGATTATTATTTGAAAGGAATGATTCTGAACCTATGTAATTTCGATGTTATTGCCAGCAAAATCTCTTACGTGCGAAACTACTCACCTTATAGAAATTTATATAAGGGGTAGAGTGAGAGGGCCGTGGGGGTGTAACACTTTCATGAATCTTCGGGGTCAGCATTTTTCAATAAATTTAATTATTTCGTCAGCATTAGTCGGCAATACGAAAATTTTGCTGATTTGTTGATTTTTTTTCTTTTTTAAAAACAGATGAGACATTTTTTGTATCATTGAGTCGGGCCAGAAGACCCGCTCCTTCCCATGATTCTTCTAAAATTTGTCCGGTTTTGTTAGTATTTACTGCCATAAAAATGAATGAGCACGCATGAAAACTGCTTTTATCGTGACCCTTACACCTCGTGGCCCATAAAAAACTTAGGTGGGGTGAAGTGATTTTTTTCCTTTAGCTCACAACCATGTCGACTGCCCCGCCTCATTTTTTTAATTTACACTGCGTCTATGGAATTGCCATTTTTAACGCTAGTTGAACGAGTTCATTTTCCATTGAATTATTTCCACCCCCACGCAGACAGGGTTCGCTCCTTCTCTCTGAATTTACTCGTACGATCTATTTTCTGGATGATTTCATTTTGTATTCTTTCCTTTTGCCTCATCAACTCACAAGCAAAGGAAGTGCGTTCTCCTTCTCTTCATATTGTAAATTTTTAGGTAAGCGCTTTGTTTTCATATTTTCTTTCTTAAAAAGGGCTTTGGTTTAAGAATCTGAATCTGAGAATGCGATTTTTGAATCCGATGTTGAATCATTTCCCAGTAGATTCGGATATTTTTCGGAGAATTTTGATTCTTGGTTTTTAAAGTCTTCTTCTTATTTCATTGGGATTCTGTTTTCCATAATTGATTTGAAGATTCTGAATCCATATCCAAATCTGAAAATCTGAATTCTGAATCCATGTTTAAATCCAGAAATCTGAATTCTGAATTCCTTTTTTTCTGAGAGTCGGACTCTTTTGAAATTTTAGAATCTTTTTACAGTAAGAATCCGATTCCAAAATTCTCTTTCGAAAAAGAATCTGAATTTCTTGATTCCGATTCATCGTGAACTTTGGGATCCTTTTTGCTGGATTTGGATTCGGATTCTTAAATTGAGAATCATTTTTATAAAATATTCAGATTTTGTGATTCTGAATCCTTTAGTCATAAATTCAGATTCTGGGACTCAGAATCTTTTTTTTTTTTTTTTTGTTTTTTAGATTCTTTATAACTATGAGTAGATACTTATACCGAGTTTGCAATGCGTTTATTAATACCTAAAATCGAGTGTAATGCTTTTATGAGACTTCTAGGACTCTCATCAATTTTGCACGATTTACTCTTATAACCTCTTCCTCCAATAAAAGTTTCAATATTTTATGGGAGGAGGGATAAAAAATGTACTATTTTGTGGGAGGAAGGATAACCCGTACACCTGTTATTCCAAAAGAACTGAGTGGGTCATTCTCAAAACTAATGTGAACTCTTTCACAAATGTGGAGCTTTCATAGAATTTCTGGCGAAAGAGGTAGGCATCCTGAATTCCACAGAAGTGTAGAATCAGTAAGAATAAATTCTGAACTTTTTTTTCAGCAAATCATCACGAATTATTGGTATCACTTTTGACTCCAAATTCAAGATGAGGAACGTAATCGAAAAAGACTCGAGGAAGCTAAAACAAAGGAGGAGGCTAACTGCTGAATGGTGAAGTATGGAACAAAAGGGATCATGATTGCCGAACTGTATAATTTCTTAACGGAAATTAGCTGATGGCTGCATAAATGAGGTCACCAAGTGTAGCGGTAGAAAATTTCTGGAATTTGAAAACATACAAAAAAAAAAGTAAATTGTCAGTTGGCTTACTCTCATTAGTGGCGTAGCTAGGAGTCTAGATCCCCTAGCGATTTCGTCAAATGGTGGTTTTTCAAATTTTATCATCCCTTGTAACACCACCTTCCTTTGGTCAAACCAGCTCCTCCTGAACACTAGGCTGGCTATGTCACTGATTGCCATAATTCACTGTCTTAAGCCAAATATACGCAAGGTAATTTAAAAACTGTAATTTACCAGTAATATACATATACAATGATTACTGTTCATTAAATAATGATAATCCCATCTCTGTCAGTCATCACGCCTTTTTTCCTAATAAGATATCTTGTGTTCAGAGATGATAACCAAAATAGAAACCTCAGTCCTGATTTTTCAATAAGGAACCGAACGAGCACCCATTTTCCGCGACTCATACAGATAAAGAAAACCTTGAAGCTCGCTTAATTGTTGTCGGACAGTCGAGTCGACAAACAAGTTGAAAATTACATGGACAGTGATTTTTCAAGAATTGATGTTACAGCCATTTCTGCATCATCAAGTAAAGTAAAGGAACACAAAAACTATCGTGTTTTGATGTGCACCCGGCGGGGGGGGGGATGCAAATTTACATTTAGAATTGACATCTTGATAAGAAGGTATAGCTCGGCAAGTCAACAGAATTTCAACGCGCAGTCAAGCTCGGTAAAAATTTGTTTATCAAACTAAATCGATATGGACATTTTCATCGAATTTTTTTTTTTCGATAGTTGTGATGGCATACTCGATGGTAATTTCATTTTATTATTTTCTTTTCTTATAGCCTTGAATTAGGTAGGTAGGTCCCTACTAATTCGCCCATCTTTAGGCTTAGCATCCGTCACCCATTTCCATGCCCCCTCTTTTGCACTGTACTTACCCAATGAGGATCCACAAATTTTATAATTTCGTCCAGCTATCTTGTAGCTGGTTTACCCTTACGTCTCTTTTTGTCATATTATGGTACCCAGTCCGTTGCTTTTCTACTCCATTTCCCCCCTACCTCCCTGGTCATATGTCCTGCAAATTTGAAAGTCTTTGCGTTTTCAATTAGTTTCCTACCAAAATATATTCCACTTGTTTCTTTATTCTTTGATAATATTTTCGTTTTTTGGGCATTCAGTTCCAGTCCTGATTTCTGGCGTTCGCGTTTCAATTCCCTTGTCATCCCCACCAGCTCTTCATTAGTTTTACCTATCCGGACTATATCATCAGCAAATTTGAGATTGTTACACCATTTTCCATTTATTTTGATTCCCCTCTCTTCCCAGTCCAGTTTGCGAAATGTTTGCTCTAAAATATAATAGAAAATGTTGGGAGAGAGGGGTCCTTGTTTGCCTCCTCTATGAATTTGAAAGTTTCCGATTTTCTTAATCAAATTTTATGTATGCTTCCAAATTTTTATACAGATTGGCCAAAACTTGTATTATTTTTTAATGTACCACTTGTATAGTCAATGTATATTCCATGCTTTATCATGGTGTACTGAGCCGAACGCCTTATTGAAACGTCAATTAAGAGAAAGTGGACGTCTATGTTGTATTCGATTGATTTTTCCATTATTTGCCTTAGTGTACGGATGTGATCAATGGTGCTGAAATTTTTTCGGAAACCTGCTTGTTCCAATGTTTGCTCCGAATCCAAAATTTTATGTGTTCTAGCTTTCAAAATTTTCATAAATAATTTACAAATATCGGAGGAGAGACTGGTAGGTCGATGGTAAATGTAGAAAAATCGAGTGAAATATCGATACTAATATCCATTCAGTGTTGTTGATCGCGATTATCTTCTTGATTTCCGGATTTGTTACTCTTTGACTCGAAATTCATCAGCTCGACTCTGCGACAAAAAGGAAAAATATTTCTTTTGAAACCTTGAAAGTGAATTACAGGAATCTGGAACCCCACTATATGAAGCTCCAATGCTGCACATCCGTTTGGTTGTGATGTTGGTCTGTAGATACACCAGCTCCAAATTGACCGTTGTTGAAAATCGGTAGTTTTAGCAAACTTAATAGCTGTAATTGAAACGCTGAAATGTTCGATTTAGATGAATTATGTGCCCTGATGGCACTGCAAACGCGTTAAGCTGTTCACCGCAGCCATTTTCTTTTCTCGTCCTTACAGCGATAATTCAAGATTGTGAGTGTAATTTAAATCAAAGATTCAGTTTGCATAGATGAATATTATACTTACTTAAATAACTATTTTGATTTACGTTTACGTAGAAGTGTTATTTGAAATATCTTTGTATTAGAATATTGTATAATACTGTCCCATAGTCAAACTTTAAATCAGGATTCCAATTGACTTCCTGGTTGATCATAGTAAGTTATTCTATTCATAATCTGCATAGCCTGCGCACCATCTGTCAACGATTCTAAATTACCACATCCGAGGCCCAGCTAGGTTGAGAGAGCCACAAAGTCCATTCATCCCAGTGGGCCAAAAAAATTTCATTTTACGAGTAGGTACTATAATGACGTTTTTATGGACAGTGTTCTGCCCGTTAGTTATTTTTACGAGAGTACGTCGAATTTCTTCAGCACTTTCATAAAAATAGCATTTTCTTTAATGCTTCCGTGAGGAACTTTCGAATCCAGTCTCTTTACGCTCTCATATAATAAAAATTTGATGACTTGTATTACGTACGCAAACTTTTAGGTTGCGAACTACCGATTCCCGAGTTCTTCCTTCTGTAGTTTTATTCCCGAGAATACATTTCAATTTAATAGAATGTTATTGAAGATCGATAGAATTTCCAGTTTTTGGCTGTGTTCAATTATATCGGGCGCCCTTATAAAATATAGCCTGTCTCTTATAATAGGTCCGTGACTACGCCTTCCAAATGTACTCTGTCGGGCAGTTATATTATTTTCAATTGTCTAATAATGACCGAGCGTACATCGTTATTCACCCACCATGTTTCAAGTACATATAATAATATGATGAACAGAACGTGGTGCAGTTCTTGCTACACTCTTCATTCTCAAATTTTCAACTCCATTATTTGAAGTACGAAAAGCTATTTGTTTTCGGGATATTCGATGAAGATACGCCAGATTACCTTGAAGGGCTCAATCCACAAGGGTTCGACTTTTACGGTGAGAATTATACTTGGAGGATTAAGAGTGCTTGAAGGTTCATTCTTTGATGGAGAGAGACTGTGTAAACCAACGTCCACATTATCATGGCAGTCATTATTTATCAGAGTCAGAAAATGAACCACTACTTTTACAGAGCTCTCCACGTGGTACGAAGAGGAACAGTTTATGTGACGTGCGTGATATTTTGCGCCCGGTCAACGTCCAACTACAAAATCAGTTATTTCTGCCGCTTAGAGGAGCTATAGGAGAAATGTTAGAATGTACACCAATTACAAAGAGCCGTTGTGTCTACCTCAGAACGCGTACTGAGTTCTAGATGTTGAGTCAAGTATCAAAATGACACAAAATTCTGAAACTAATGAAAATATCCCTATTGACAGGCATTCTGTGCTTTTCTTAGGGACTTTGTTATGTTACCACTCACGCTTTTGACATCTACCTTCGCTCCCATGCTGAGAAAATTCAAAAAAAAATTTGAAATTGAGAAAACTTTACTAGCCACCTCTCCACCCCTATGGGATACTCCTTTTACTTTACAGTCTTCATTGGTGCTTTGATTTTGTGCATCGAGTATATCAGATGCTGCATTTTTACTGTCGGCTGAGCTTTTTCCCTAGCGGGAGATGCTTCCTGTGTTGACCAGGGGTTCCCAGCCGTTTTTGTTTTACGGTGCACCTGTACGTGAATTCAGTATCCAGCGGTACTTAAAGAAATACTGGTAACTTTATTGGAGGAAGAGGGACAGGAATTGGAATCCTAATTTTTTGAATTACAGTAATAGTGGAACAAGATATCTTAATATTTCAGTTTTTGTCTACTGAGGATCTAATTTTACAAACTAGTGGGATACACAAACAGAAATAGTAAATGAAGAGAGTCTTTTGCTTTTTCAATTTTGTCACTTTATGTCTCCAATTTTTCAATGAGACACTTCAGTTTGATCAAATGACAAATATGCTTGGAGGCTCCACCATCTATCCTCCCCTCCTCCGTATATATACGTCCCAGGTGGCACCAGTTCCAGCTTGTATAATTTGGAAAAAAATACAGGGTTGGCCAAAAAAACCTGACACATTTCAAATGTGAATTTCTTCGATTTCTGATGTTGCACCAAGATGGTCCAAAAAACAACAGAAAGTAGAGAAAATAAGGTTTATTTCGAAAATATAACATTAGCCGAATGGTGGCCACTTTGCATGATGCAGTCATTGAACCGTTTCTGAAAATTTTCGAACACAATTTTCAGTGTTGCTCGAGAAATTTGACTATGACGGATATTCGCCTTCAGTTGATCCAGATTACGCCGCTCATTTTTCTTCTCATCTTCCAACAAGACAGCGCCACCAGCCACACGTCGACGGTAACGCGAGATTTGCTTAGCAAAACATTCGGGAAGCACGTCATTTCTCGTTTAACAGCATTCCACACCGCGCTCACCAGATCTATTGGCGCCTGACTACTTTCTGTGGGAATATTCAAAATTGCGCGTATCCATACGTTAACTAGCCGCGTTATCTAGATCAACTGAAGGCGAATATCCGTCACGAAATTAGTCAAATTTCTAGTGCAACTCTGAAAACTATGTTCGAAAATTTCCAGAACCGGTTCGATGACTGCATCACGCAAAATGGCCACCATTTGGCTAATGTTATATTTTCAAAATAAACCTTATTTTCTCTACTTTCTGTTGTTTTTTGAACCATAGTTGTTGCTACATCGAGAACCAAAGAAATTCACGCTCGAAATGTGCCCGGTTTTTTTGGCCAACTCTGTATTTAGAACCTCAAAGCGAACACTATAATCCCTAGAATCATACCGTGTAATGTTCACAGTAATGAGTGCTCATAGGCAACCAAAGTATGTATCATGCCTGGATAATTGCCCATAGTACTTTTTGAAGGAGCTAATTTTTTGGAATTTTAAAATTTTACCTTTGTTACAGTGTGGGTACGTTCGATTAAAATGGTACAGGCGGACAGAGCAGATTGATATAACGCTTCTCAACCCCTCTCCACATCTTTTCCCCGTTACTTGCAATATGTGTATCAGCGTTTACTACTACTTCCTCCCAAATATGTAGTTGATTTATAACAAAAAATCATCATATTCTTCTTCTCAGGAGATTTCATATCCTTTCCCCCACGTCGGTTAAAATGACGAATAGAACAGTAGATGAGCATTCATAGACAACGCAATGATTTATTGTGTGAATTTATGTACGCTTGATGTGGAAGTGCACAGCCATACACCACGTACAACTGTGAACGTGTTTTGGTAATCTTTCAGTGCAGTTTTCTCTCCACTATTTCGATGACTCATTTTCAGGATTGAAGAAGAAAGGTTACACTATTTGATTAAATCATTAAGAATTAACCACTGTTGATAGTATCATGAAACTTCACCACCATGAGAGGAAAACATACATATATTGCGTTACATTGTGATTTCGAACCTGGATTGCATTCCTTTCATTTATTGCATCCTTTTGAAGAATCAATTTACTTTTTTTTTTTTTTTTTTTCCAAATGAAAACGCCAGTTGTTTGCCAATTGCCAGTTAATTACTCATATGCATGAAAAATGCCACTTTGAAAATACATCTCCCCCTCCCACCATTCAAAAATGACCCAATCCAAGAAGAGGGGACGGGGCTCTACCAACCTTTGTCGCTGGAGCCCAGAGATCTTGAATCCGGCCCTGATGAAAATTCCTCCAGAGGAAAAAAGCTCCTAAAAGACTTTTAGGCAAAGCACCGTGATATAATTATTTTAACTTTTTGAAGCGAGCTTCTCCACGTAGATGTGATGGATAATAATTAACGTAGAAAAAGTGAAACAAATGCGAACGAATGCAACGGAAGTGACGTAGTAACACTCCACCCACATTTAGTGAAGTAGAGAACGAAAGAAAGAGAGCGCATATGTGAAACCAGACTGTTTCCCCTCCACACTTCTGTTACCGGTTTTCTGTCAGGTACACAATTGACATTCAGTACACGCACTTACTGACTAATATAGCAACTTACGCAATGCGAAAGAAGCTTCGCTTCTGTCAGATGTTTCCAACACATCGCGTCTTTTCTTTTCCTTTTTACTTTCGGTAATGCAACAATTGGCAAAAATCAACGCCGGTAGAAGTTTTAATCCTGCCGGTCGACAACCCTAATAATTATTACAGAAATCTAAACGGATCTCACAACCCCTAGTTCCCTTCCCGAAGGTAAGAATTCATTTACTCGTATATCTCGGGAATGGATAATTGGAAGAGAAACCTCGGAATTAATTCCCTCTTCTCTGAGAGTTCTTCTCTTCGACGAATCCCTGTACATCCCTAACTCCGAGATTTCGGTTTCATTAGGCTTGACTTTACGAAAATAAATGTATAATTTTACTACCTAATTAAGAAATCGAGTTTATCGTACATTTGAAATTAATGTGATGTTCAAATATTCCGAGTTTTTTTCTTCTTAAATGAAAACTTGAAATTTTCAACCTTTTCTTCTCCCCCAAATGTTGGAATATTGGATTTTTTATGACTATTATGTACGTCTGTTACAATTATCACAAGAAACAAGAGTCTCCTCCGGGGAGGAGGAGAGGAAACAGGGACACGGACTGATCTAAAAATACCCTACATTGTATAGGGAGTCCTTTTGAGGTACTTATTGGTTGGCTGACCCTTGAGGACATGAGAGGAAATCCGTGAGGTCACATAAAGTTTCAAAGAAGTTGCATTTCATTATGAATAAAATACTCTATTGATAACAGTTCAATAACCCAACCTAATAAATCGATTTTAAAAATTACAAATTAAATTATAATTTTGAAAAATCCCTTTTTTGGCTCAGTGGTTTTTTTTATAAAATTCACATTTTAACTCGAGTTCTCCACATTAACTTCACTCTTTACCTCAGTGGTCCCTGATCTGCCAAGGGTAAAAACCATCATGTCACATAGTAATGGGCATGCAAAATTCTAATTGATATTGTTCACAACTCTGTGTGAAGATTGCGGTAGAAGTAATGGAATCCAGACATTTAATACACATGGTAAAATGTCAAAGTTACCGTGAAGTAGGTATATCAGAAAACAAACTTATTTTATTCAAAGACTAATGTGCCTAGAGGTGATCCATATTTGCCGCAGTTATGAAGCCTTGATTCATAACCAATCAGGAAGCTTTCTTCTTTTTTCCTTCTTTTATTTGCCTATCAGTTACAAAAGTGTTGCCAACTAGAAGAACGGATACTTCATGGTTGGAAAAATTCGGATATACCTGTCCCACTGTCAAAGCAAAGTCGCTTCGATATAGCTAGAGAACACATAAAGAGCTAACAATTTGAGAACATGTTATCACGTACAGCAAGACACGTTTTTTTCCTCCTCCAGAATTTAGGGAATCGTAATTTTTTGTCATTTTCTCATGCGTATCAACCTCCTGAACCTGAATTGATCGCATGATATGTTTCTCTGAAGTTGACACAACTATTCTCTATGGTTAGTGAACGTTCAAACTTTCTACCTACTCTGACATAACGTGTTGAGGTGAAACTGAAACTCCGCAAATGTGAGAGAAGTCTAACAAAACATAGAACCACAAATCTTGAATGTTCCCTATTTTTTGCCAAGAGCAGCCTAATGTCATCGAATAATAATCCTTCTAGAATTAGGTACATAGTTTCTTCAATAGAGAATTTAACAACCCGAGCAGTTTTACAGCAGCTATGTACGAAAACACCCTTTGCAAACAAAACAAGAAACAAGGTTGGCTGTCAATACCACTCAAGCTTCAAAATTCCACGAAATTTACATAATTCACCTTGTAAAATACGAGTCACATTCGCATATAATTTACAGAAATAGACCTAAACATCATTATTTTCAGGTTTGTGAGGAACATTTACCCCATTTATCGCTTTCTATTACCTCATATCTACTTTTTTTTTTATATACATATGGTGCAAACGCAAATCCTTATCTAATGCCTTTGGCTTTTCTTTCCTTCTTTTTTTTTTTCTTTCTTCATAATGCGGAATGTCAACTGTTACACTAAATAGTTATGTACATTCTGTATAAAATATATGTTGTTATCTTCTGTACATAACTCTGTATAGTCGTTGCCATTGTACATAGACATTTCTAACATGTACTATACGTATCTCGTAACTATATAGAAGCGCATGCGCATTTTCAGCTTAAAAATCATCTACCTATCAACATTTATATGTTTCATTTATGAATTGGAACCGCTCAATCATTGTTCATGTTACACACATAACAGTTGCACATTTTAAATAAGTAATAAATAAAATCGCCATAATCTTATGGCAGTAACGATATTCTCTAGAAGCAAATAATGCGTCAATGCGGTAACAGGGACATTTCGCATTATTCGAATTTGTTCCACACTGACAAGGGACAAAATTTGCTTTTCCACACAAACTGGTTCATTCAGCTGACGGCTTACATTATTCATTTTCAAAATTTCGCTTTTCTTATAACAAAAATATATTTCTGATATTGGGTTACCCGATGCGCAAAATGCCGCCAGTTACCCGGGTAACTAAAGGAGAACCAAGGGTAACTGATGGGTTTTTGAGTAATCTGAGGGTAACCGAGGGTTGCGAATGGTAACTTACCCGCGGGTAAGGAGGGTAACTGATTGCATATCGGGATGCGCTAAATTCCGCCAGTTACCCGGGTAACTGATGGGTTTCTAGGTAATCTGAGAGTAATCGAGGGTTGCAAATGGGTAACTTTTCCGCGGGTAACTAGAGGGTAACTGATTGCGCATCGGGTATAACGAATCCGCACCATCACTAATATCACGTATTCTATCACGTATACTAATACTGCAGTTATAAATCCGAAGTATGTATGTAAATTTTTCGCGAATGCAAGACTCACACACGCATTTCGAATCACATCATTTCAAGCCATATAAAATCACACCGGTTTTCAAATCAGATGCTTATATTGAAATAACCGCATTTCAAATGCCAACTGTGGAAATAATTTCGATGATCAAAAACGAGAAACTGTTAATCAGTGACGTCGCAATTAAACCAAATCGCACTAATTTAGCGCAGAAAACAAGTCGATTTTAAAACAGATTATGTGGACGCTATTCAGCAAACGGGAACCAACCAATATTTGTAAAACAAAATGAGTTATTAGTATCGTTAGAGAGAGCGTAAAAAGTAGAATCTTTCAAAATTGGCCCCCCCCCCCCGATTCAGAATGTGTACTCACGTTGAAAAAAGCTTATCAGTAAACGCTGTGTCATATAGTTTCTACATGGCTCTTGAACTTCGAATCACGTGTTCTCAAAAAAACAGTTTTGCTAGTTGCTTTTGCCGAATAGCGTCCATGTATCCTAATCCGAACATCGATCCAGATGTTAAAATAAAATGCATTAAACGGGTAAATCGACACCTTGGAGCAAAATAGTGCTAGGTATCTACATTTTTGTATTGAAATGGGCGCGTTTTCTTTACCGTCATAAACGCTCTTATCACGCTTCCCGTAACGTCATTCACGTTTGGACATTCCTGTAGATGCGCTAGTGTCGTGGACGAAAAGATGATCAGGGTATCTTTACCATAAAAACATCTACCTACAAGTAAAATGAGGTCTAGCATCTTCAATATTGCTTTTTATGGAAAACTGAAGAGAACTAAAGTGTTAGCCTTTATCATTTCCTTTCAGATGAGCCCAACTTCATTTTTTTTTTTTTTTGCAGAAAATTTTTGTCACTGATCATCTTTTCATCCAAATACACCAATCAGCGCGCCGCATTTCATTAGGCCGCTAGAGAGCGACTCTTTAGCGTCCAAACGCGAATAGAGTGAATTACTGTTAGCGAAAATACCCGTTTTTGTTCCAACAAACGTATCGACTTCCATAAGAAAAACACACGGAGCAAAGTGTGTTTTTTTTTTACGGGAGTCGATACGTTCGTTGGAACAAAGACGGGTAATTTTGCTAATAGTAACCATACAGTAACTCTAAGGAAACTGTAGTAAACATTGGGTACTCTCGAGCCGCCATATTGAAGCATATTATCTCTCTTATTATGGGCACATATATTTATATCAACCATCGTTTGGTCAGTTTCATTTTCTCATATGTAGGTACGACTTTTTTTTTTTTTTTTTTTTTTTTTTTGCAGAAAATATTGTGTTGATTTTTCGAAGACAGTGTTAATTTTAATTTATTATTTCTATTTTAATATGTATTTAACGAAGAATAGATAGTAATAACATTTGATCCACTCTGTCTACTACCTATTCGGAAACTGTCGAGTGTCAGTTTCGGAGTATATGGGAACATCAGAACTCACGCGCTAGAATATTCTGAATAAAGGAAGAGTAGTACAAGCGACATGAGATACATATTTAAACTCCGAACGTCTTATGAGGTAAATCCTTGCACGACACAAATGGCCCAACAACACACGAAGTTTATCACACGATAGCATACTCGTAATTATGAGGACAATAATCTTCATCCGAACGACTCAGTTTCAGTGCACGCAAAACATCTTAAGCCTTTAAATTTCAGTCTGTAACTCTGATGTATTTTTTTCACTGACCGGACTTCCCTTGAAAACACTTCCTCTAAATTATAAGTAGAAATCAATCGGATGATTTTCATTTCATAAATATCTTTCAAAAGATTGATGAATTGTACAACAAAATGAATGACCTGTCAGTGGCGTAGTCAGGACTTTCTCAAGGGGGGGGGGGGGGCGAAGTAAGTTTTCATGGGGGAAAAAGTCGAAAATTGAGGTATTCTTTTTTTAAATTGCCGATATTAGAGGACTATTTTATGAAAAATGAAGGTAAAATTACTGCATGAGTAAAAATGTTTCGGAAAAAACGTGTTTTAAAGGCGAAAATCGCTCATTTTTGCATATTTTACATTAGATTTCAAGTGCCTGGGGGTGGGTGCATTCGCCCCCTTCGCCCCCCTGGCTACGCCACTGTGACCTGTCAATAGAATTATCGACTTTCTGTGTAGAATTTGAAATACATTATTGAGTACAACTCAGTGGTCTCTCTTTATCGTTCGCTGACCCTGCTTTGAAAATTACAAGTAATAAGAAATAACCGAAGAACGTATACGGGTGAATCTCTGAATAACCTGAAAATTCAGTTTCCAAATTTTAAAATTTGGAACATCATTGAACAAAATTTTTTTCCTGCGGATCATGTAGTATACCTGCAAGTAAGTACATGTATGGGGTAAGTCCCACAAGAAACGCCACATAGTCAAACGGTCAGCTCGGCTTCGGGATCCTGATTTCTAATAAGAATTGGATTCGGACCTAACGACAAACATAAAACAAACGTTTGTCGTCAGTCTAAGAAATAACGAAAAGGAGAAAAGGATACGGCCCCATTGGGCGAACGTTCGAGTTTTTCGAACGGAATTCTAGCTTGAATTCTACAGGCCCCAAAGGGCGAATGTTCGAGGAAATCGAACGGAATTCCACGAGGAATTCAAATTATTACGATCGACACGAATTTGCATCGATAATTTCAACTCAAATTTTGTTGACTGGTGATGATGACTCTGGCAAGACTTGTCCGAACCGAATTACGTAATTTACGTAAATACGAGAACTACACGTTCTAGATTTCTTAGATGTCAACTACTAACTGTCTATACTACTGACAATACTACTGACCTGTACATCCATAACTTCCTCGTCGGTCATCTTTTCCAAATTTCGGCGCAGTTCGTAAGTAACTCAAAAAGCAACTGACCGGAGAGGCTCGATGAAAGCTTAAACGAAGACGTTACTTTCCCTTGCTAAGCACAGCCAATTATTTATTTATTTATTTATTTTTCCACCCTCAAATCTATACCAGCCAAATATTTCCACCATCACCGTCAACCTGACGTATTCTTCAACGAAGTGAAGGAAACGTGAACGGAGTTGAAGTCGAAAATTTGAGAAATTTTCGACACTCCGGCCCCCCAAAAATTTCACTCACTAGAGTGAACAGATTCGGGGCTAGGAGGTAAAACCTCAAGGGGAAAGAGATGGTTCACACTTCTTTGAACCGTTCTACCATTCGTATGAACATGTGCCACTGCTAGTCTCTGGTCAACTTTGACAATCTTACCAAATTTCCAGTCAGTCCTGACTGCTGAAGGCTCTTTGATAAGAACTATATCTCCCTTTCTGGGAACAAAAGGAGATGACCCTTTTTTAGGAGGGTGAATAGAAGTATGTCTTTCACGTAAAGATAAAAGATACAAACTTCTAAAGGCAGACCAAAAGGCCTCCACTACCCCTAATGTATGTCTCCAAGAGCTAATCAAATTATTAGAATTGGATGACAACATCTGGGTTTGAACTCCAAGAGTTGAATTGACATTACATGTCCTTGACCTCAAAAAATGATTCGGTGTCAGAGGAGTGAGTAACTCATCTGATACGTATGTCAGAGGTCTACTATTTATGATGTCCTCAATTTGACACAAAGCTGTACTCAGCTCCACATAGTCTAGCAATTCTAAACCATATGTCTTTTTCAAACACTTCTTCACGAGCGAAACCAAACGTTCATAAGCTCCTCCACACCATGGAGAATAGTTTGGAATGAAATGCCATTGAATATTATTGCTAGTGACGAACTGATTGACTCGAGCGTCATTCAGTTGAACTGATGTACCAACAAGTGGTTGTACAAAAGTAAAATTCGAAGCATTGTCACTAACAATAAATTTCGGAACCCCTCTTCGACTCACAAATCGATTGAGAGTCAAAAGGAATTCATTAGCGGACAGGTTTCTGGACAACTCTAAGTGCACCGCCCGTGTCACTAGGCAAGTGAAAAGAGCTCCATACACCTTGACTATGTCTCCGAGACTGTTTCGAATATTTAGATAACCAAAATAATCTAATCCAGTATGGAGAAAAGGAGATGCTTCCGCAACTCTGACTAAAGGTAGAGGAGGTATGGGAGGTAACTTGTAACTACCACCGTACCACCTTGTACAAACTTTGCAAAAGTGAAGCACTGACTTAACTTTAGCTCTTCTTTAACGATCCAAAAACGTTCCCTGATTTTAGCTAGCAAATGATTACACCCAATATGGTGATTCTCAATATGTAGCTTCCGAATGTAAACGGCCGTGAGAGGACTGTCTCTCGGCAAAAGAATGGGATGTATTGTATCCCACGGTAAAGAAGCATTCTGTAAACGCCCTCTACATCTAATGAGCCCCATGATCATCTAAGAACAAATCTAGTTGAAAATTAGGCTGAATTTTCTTCTTTAGGCTCTCGCCTTCGGAAAGAAAATATTTCTTTTGAAGTTCTAACAAAAGAAATCGTTCTGAGATCTGATACACATCAGTCTCAGAAAAATGAGAATATCTGGATCGGAATACAGTAAGAAGAATAAATCGAAAAACTTTCGAAATTAATCTCACATACTTATTCCAACAGAAAAAACGATTTTCGAATTCATCGGTTAAACGACCAGTGTACACTGGTTTACTCGCCACCAGATTAGCCACCGGTGTGTGTCTAGAGACTTCTGATGCGTTAGAAGTCTGAAATACCTCAGTATTGCAAGGAGGCAATGGCCAAAGTTTTTCACTGAGAAGCCACTTAGGACCATGCCACCATAACTTATTCTCTTTCAAAAGAGAAGCTTTCATACCCCGAGAGGCAATGTCAGCCGGATTTTCGTGAGTAGGGACATACCGCACGATAATATCAGGAGTTCTCCTGATTTCATCTAACCTGTTCTTCACAAAAATGGGTTGAATGGCCGAGGAACTCAACCATTGGAGTACTGTGGTTGCATCAGTCCACAGTATCACCTTATCTATGGGGACAGAAAACAATGACTTCAAGAAATTTGCAGTCCGTTTTCCAATCCATACTGCCAAGAGTTCCAATCTAGGAATACTCATTCCCTTAATTGGAGCTATACGAACTTTGCTGAAAACCAAAGTTGATTCGGGCTGCAGCATATCTAAGTAATTAAATTTTATAATTGTTAGTACAATTGGAATTATGCGAAAGTCAAGTCTAAGGTAAAGCTAAAAAATTTTTAAATGGCTTACCAATTATATAAGCTAATTGCTTTGAATGATAGTAAAAATTTACACCTAAAAATATAAGCATATAAATTTTCACAAAAGATTTTTTTAAAAAAGAAAAAATAAAACATTTTTGAACAGTATACAGTCTTTTTTCAAATAAATGTTAATAATTTTTTACCCAATAAAATCATTCTTAATTCTTAAAATTTAACTTTTGATTATATATATTTGCTTGACGAAGATTGAATTTCAATGCAAAGAATGGTATTTTTGTAGCAAGGCATTTTGTTTACGATTTAATAATTATATAAATTGAAAATCATAAAATTAGCTGAATACGTAAGCTTGAACTAAGGAGAACATCCTTTACTTTAAACACATCCGTTTGACAGAAAACCCATTGAAAAGAGAGTAAAGTTAATACATCTCAGATAACAAATAGTACTATCATTACTTTAAAGACTTTAATAAAACCTTTACGAATTGATAATTTTTCCAGATAACCATATTCAACATAACGCTAAATTTATACAGAAATTAATAATTTTCCCTAAAAATGTAATAGACCAATTCCCTAGTTAAATGAAGTCTTGAATGAATTAACAAAATTATGCCTTAAAAGACAGTTTAACTAAAGATATATAAAATAAATATTAGAAAATGAATAATATACAAGAAAATAGACTTCTAAAGGAATACATTAAGTTCAAATTGACTAAACTAATTTGGGATGTAAATATCAAGTAAAGTCCTATCTATAATGAAAAAATGACTTAAAATTTAGAATTTTAAATCAAAGCCGAGATTCCAATTAAATAATTCCTGAGATCGAAAAAGACTCGCCAAACTTATTCATGCGAACAATGAACATTTCACAAAAAAAAATAAAAAATCGACTGATTTCAATTAAAATAATAGAAAACTTTCCACGAAATTTAATTCACATGCGCCCAACCACATTCTTATTTTAACAGCAACTGTCTAATGCTTAAAAAAATGGTAATTGGTAATAAATCAATTTGCAAATTTCATGAATTTTAATAAGAAGATACAAAGCTCAAAAACAAAAATTGTATAATTTTAAAACTAACATATGTTAAATTCATTTCAACACAAATTATCAAAATATTAACCTAATGAAAAAAAAGGAAGGAAATGAAAATTTACCCAAAAACCCTTTTTTAACTACTACTTTTAAATCCAAAAGGGAAAAACAAAAAAGATCATGTACAGTGTAATTTTTTTTATGACGATTGCCCCTTCCTTATGACTCATGCTAAATTTTAAAAAAATTTTTCCCCCGGGTTTTTTTTTTCCCTTTAAAACCCGCCCCATTTTAACCAACCCCCCCTTTTTTAAGAACCTTTTCCTTTTTACGTTTTGCATTGTCGCAATTTTTTGATAGAAACAAAGGTTAAAAATCAGTTAAATTTAAAAATCATTAACGTTTACAAAATTTGATTTGGCAAGGACAAAACCTTTTTTAAGGGGAAGAAATTTTAATAGGGGCCGGGGAAACCATGTTTAAAAAGGCGTGTTTTCCCAAAATTAACAGCCCCTTTTTTGGTTCCTTTTAAAAATTCTAAGAGATAAAACCGGACGGTGATAATCGTGGAACAAAAAAAACCAAAAGGCAACCCTGCTACCTAAAAAACATAGACCCTGGGTTTAAAGTTCCTTCCAGGAAGGGAACCTTCCATAACGCATAGCTCGGTTTAAGCTAACAAAATTTTCTAATGCTTCAAATCCTTGGCAAACCTTTTGAGTAACGGCAATAATTTTCCTAAATTATTAATATATTAAATTTTGAAAGTTTTTTTTAAAAAGAAAAAGAAGACCAAAGGGAAAAAATTTTTGTTCTTTTTTAAAACATACTTTTTTTCCATTTTTCATCAAAATTAGATTCTTTTATTTTAAAATTTCCCAACTTTTTGGTTTTTTTAAAATTCTTAATCTGAAATTTCAATGTTCAATAGAATTAGAATTGTTTATCGGCTAAGGCTATTTTTGTTTACATTTTGCTGCCTGGCTAGCTGAACAACAGCTAAAAATAAAAATAGCTCGACTAACGGCTAACAGCTGAAAGCTAACGCTAGAAACCATCCCTGCTAGTAATCCTAACTCACTCCGTGACGTCACGAAAACGCCTTGGCAGAATAGGGAGAGGAAGTTTAATACCTAGCTCTGATTACGAAAAGATCAATTTTACGTTAAAAGGAGTTTACTACAGATCCTTGCTACGTGAAGTTGAAATTTTTCCACTCAACTGCAGTGTTGACCGATAGCGCGTAAATTTTTTCCAGTGATAAAAATTTCCCTAAAATGTAGATAGCACCAGTTTCCAGGTGGAATGTATTCGAAATGAAATGAATTAACATGGGGCGCTCAAACCATTAAAGAAGAACAAAAAAGTAAATATTAAAATAATGCGATACGGAAGATAGTGGAAGACTCCTTATAGGATTGTCACTGTTCCAAATTAATTTACATTTGCTGGTGAGAACCCGTGAAAGCCTGTTCTATAAGGGGATGACTGACGTTTGAATAAGCCTCTCTAGATATTTAATTAACCAGTTTCAAGGATTTATAAAACCGAGGATTCTAAAGAAAGTTCCGGGAATTTTTCTCATGGTGCACTTGTCATTTCCGGAAAATAAAGCTTCGCCTTTTTTCAAGAGGAACCCCTTGGTCAAATTTTTTATTTTCACCTAAAGGGGGAAGGTGGAAAAACCCATGTTTTTTTTTGGGAAAGGGGTTTTTAAAAATTTTTGGAAAACTTAAAACCCCCCAAAAAGTTTATTCTTGAAAAATTTCGCGAAAAAATCATAAAGGGAAAAAAACCCCTGTGGGGAAAAAAGGGGCCCAAAAAGGGGAAATAAAAAACCGGTAAAAGGGGGGGAAAAATTTAACAACCGTTTTTGGAAAATTTTTGAAGCCTTTTTCAAATACCGAACCGAATTGAAAAATCTTTCTCGGTTTAACGAAAACATTTTTTTCTTTTTTGAAAAATTTAAAATTTTTAAACTCGTTGTTAAAATGGTAGGCCTTTTAAAAAACCCAATAAAAACCTTCACCTTTAGTGCAAAAAAAGGAAAAAAATTTTTTTTTTTTTCCACCTTTTTCCCTTCTTTTTTGGATGAAAAATTTCCCCCATGGAAAGTTAAAGGGGAATTAACAATTCTTGGAAAAATTTTTAAAAAAAAGGGGAAAAAAAAAAAGGGGTTTGGTTATTTCTTTTTTGGTGGGGGAAATTTTTTAAAGGGTTTTTTTAAAAAAAAAAAAAAATTATTCTTAAAGGGAACGCACCCCAACCCCCTTTTGGGTAAGACTGGAAAGGGGGGGAGGAAAAGGCAACGACTTTTAAAAGGGCTACTTTTTTTTTTCGTCAATCAAAGGGAAAAGTTATTGAAGATCTTTAAACGATTTCCCAAAAATTTTTGGGATATTTTTTCCAAAAGTCAAATTTGTATAAAATTTGAATGCCAAAGTTTTAAAATACTCTTTCAAGATGTAATTCCAAAAATTCGTAGGTTTTTTGAAAAGGTTATTTTTTCTTGGCATTGGGGCATTTTACCGTGTTCAAAAAAAAAATGGAAAAAATCGTTGGAAAGGGCCTTTTATTTGGTTAGTTTCTTTTTAGTTGTGGGTTGGAAAATTCATTTCCTTTCCCTTTAAAAGAAGGTTAAGGTACATCCCTTTTGTGTATTTAAGCGGTTTGGGAACAAAATTAAAAATTCCCCCCATTCCCCCCCCAAAATTTGGCCGAAAAAATTTTATTTTTCATTTTCCCCCCGGTTTTTAATTAGAAAAAAATGTAAATGTCCCTTCCCCCCCCAACCTCAAAAAAGACGATTAATAACGAAAATGATTTGATTAAAAACTTTCCTTCATTCTTCTCAAGTTGTGGTCTTTTGTTTTAACCTCTTAACAAAAAAGGGGGTTTAACCTTTTCCCCGGGCTCCGGCCCCCAGAAATTTTTAAAAGAGGTAACCCCCCCAAAATTGAACCTCAAGTTTTTAAAAAAACCCCCTTTTTTTTTTAAAAAAAAAGGGAAATTTTAATTAATCAAAAAGAAAAAAAGGGGGGAAAAAATTTTTTGGGCCTTAAAATTTCATTTCCAATAAAAATGAATTTTACCCGGGGACAGAGTTTCCAGTTTTGGGTATGAAAACCCAAAAAACCCAGATTTTCCCAATTTTTAAAATAGGCAAGTTTTTTTTTTTAAAATTCCCCAAAAAATTTTTTTGAAAGAAAAAAAACCCTCCTGGGTTATAAGGGGGAAATTTCCCCAAATAGGGGGGGGTTTTAAACCCTTGGTTCCTTTTAAACCCCTTTTAAAGAAGGGAAAAAAATCAAATTCTTTTTGGGAGGTAGGAATTTAAAAACGGAAAAAATCACAGTATTTTTTTTTTCCGGGGGAATTATTGGTGGGGGTTTAATCATAGAAAAAAAATTTTACCCCAAAATGGGAATTCAAAAATTGTTCAGTGGGGTTTAAAATTAACCCAAAATCGGGGAAAAGAGAATAATTTCCTGTTTTTTTTTTTTTTTTAAATGAAAATCTGTTCTACCCCTTGGGGACACATTAATCCCCTAAAAAATTTCAAATAAACCCCAGAAGTAAAATTTTGAAAAATGGGTTTTGGGGGGAAAAAAATTTCCACCTTTTGGTTTAAAAAAAAAAAAACTTAATTTTTTAACCAATTAAATTTTTTAATCAACAATTTTCCCGGGTCCCGGCAATAGCTAGGGGGAAAAAAGTTTTTTTTTTTTAAATTTCCGAATTAAAATTTTTTTTCCCCCCTTTTTTTTAAAAGGGAAAAATTTCCTAAATTTTTGAGAAAATTTTTTCAAAAAATTTATAAATTTTGGTCAACCAAACGGGGGAAAATTAATTGGGCTGGTTTTTACTTAGTATTTTGGTTCAGCTTTTTGAAAACTTCTAGAGCGAATGATACCGCGCGACGCTGTGTAGTTAATGCGTTGGTAACAACAAAACCAAACCAAAATGGCAGCCTAGCATACCTATGTGAAACTATAGAGCCCTAGTTTATTATAGTTCTCTAGTAACCAGGGATGGTAAGCCGTTCCGAACAGCTAAGGCTAACGGCTAAAGCTAACAAAATTTTCTGAATGGCTTCAGCCAGTAGCTAATGGCTAATAGCCTTTCAATGGCTAGCTAACGGCTAATGACATTTTCTCCTTCAAATATATTAAATCATATTAAAATTTTGCACCGAAAAGCTTTTTTTTTTAAAAAAAGAAAAAAGAAAGACCTAATTTTGATATCAGTTTTCAAGTTCTTTCTTTCATCACATACCTATTTTATCAATTTTTTTCATCCCAAATTAGAATTTCTTTTTCACGTCTTACGTTTCCAACTTTTTTGACTTTATCAGTGAGTGCTTGGCTGGGACTGGAAGAATTTCTAATGTTTCAATTAGCCAATAGAAGTTCAGTTTTTGTCGGCTAACGGCTATTTTTTTGTTTACATTTTGCTGACTGGCTAGCTAACAGCTAGCTAAAAATACAACAAAATAGCTCGACTAACGGCTAACAGCTGAAAGCTAACGGCTAGCTAACCATCCCTGCTAGTAACTCCTAACTCACTCCGTGACGTCACAGGAAAACGCGCCCATTGGCAGAATAGGGAGAGGAAGTTTTAATAGCCTATCGCTCCTGTATTACGAAATCAGGACGTCATGCTTACGTTAAAAGGAGCTTTACTACAGATCCTTGCTTACGTGAAGTTGATATTTTTCCAGCATCAACCTGCAGTGTTGCACATGATAGCGCGTGAAATTTCTTTTCCAGTGATATTAATAACTCATTTTCCCCTAAAAATGTAGATAGCACCAGTTTCCTCTGAGGTGTCGAAATATGAAGTCGAGTATGAAATGAGATTAACATAGAGAGCACGCCTCAAACCAGCATTTAAACGACAAGAACAAAAAAGTAAATATTGAACGTAATGCGATACAGGAAGACATAGTGAAGACTCCTCTAATAGGAGACATTGTCACTGTTCCAAATTTCAATTTACTATTTGTGCGGTGTAGAACCCGAGTGAAAGCCTGTTCTATAATGGGGATGACTGACCGTGAATAAGCCTCTCTAGATATTTTTAAATCAATGCCGATCGATTCATGATTTATAAAATGTCTCGAGAGTCTGAAAAAGAAAGATTCCCGGCCATATTTTCTTCCACTGGCTCGAACAATTGTAACATTTTTCACAGATGAAAAAAAATAAAATAATCGCACTCTGCCATTCTCAAGCAAGTCGAATACTAACCTGAGATTTTTCTGAAATTTTTTCACACTCTGCTCCCCCCCCCCCTCTCTCTCTCTCTAAACCCGGATGCTAAGTGCCTGGAATAGAACACAATGGTTAATTCGGGCCAGAAAAAGGAAATTTGAAATTTCACTATTTGTTTTGAGAATACACGAATCTACAAAGCGACCATTTACCATGCAGGTAACTGGTCTTGGAAGAAAATTATGCGCAGCTCAAACTAATTGCATAATAGTGGCATAAGATTTATGAGAGTGAACACAAGACCGTGATCAGCCGGAAGATCTCAGGGAGCTCCTTTAAAGGAAATTCCAAAGTAGGGGAGATCGGGATAAATTGTAATCGGCGCGAAATATCACAGCCTCCAGCTCACAACCGTATTTTGACAAACACTGTTGTAATGAATGGAACTGATCGTGCGAACTATACGGAACCGAATTTGGTGTTTAGTATCCTTAAACCTTTCGCTCCTAACGGAACACCGTCTGTCCCACCGGTTTTTGAAAAATTATGCTGGGTCAAATATATGTACGTTGAAAACAGTGCTAGTTGTATCCCACTGGTAGAGTACCTATAGAAGCATATCTTACCTCACTCACGTCTCGGTAGATGGCGTGATTGTTTCGGAAATAATTTTTTTAACTCTCATTACATTACCAGTCGGACATACGCTGTCCCAGGTCCACTAGGGGTCCAAGAGGGAGTGAAAAATTCTCCAAAACACTGGATTCGTATTATAGGGAGTCCATTCAACAATTTCCGTTAGAAAAAATAATTCAAATTGAGAAAAAAATTGGAGGGAAAAGGTTAAATAGTAATTTTTAGTAATTTAGTGGGATATATATATTTTTTCTTTTTGTGTGTGAGCTACTTATTTTGGAACAGGAGTTAAATGTTTTAAAGAAATGAGTAGTATCGCTGAAGACAAATATCGACACGCCGAAACCGGCATTTTTTTGGTATGACATGGTGATTGAATTTGATGCCGAGGTCGAGTTATCGTGTCAATATCGACTTTTGAATTGAACTGTACATTGACTGCTATGTAGAATTACGTACAAAAGTCGAGGTCAGCATCGTAACTTAACTTTTGTATCGAATTCTATATCAGATTGACCAATATGTTATGACGGAAGAGTGACGGATTTTGTCAACAAGAGTCAATTTTTGTATCAAATGTGTTTCAGAGGATTTGTCATAGTACTCACGACATACTCACCAGTTATGTTATGGTGAAATTCAAAAAATCGAATCGTTCGAGCAGATTTGAAAAAAAAAAGAAGTTATTTTATGCTTAGAGCATAAGAGCCAAATTTTTACAGTGGGCTGCTACTGTGGATGATGAGAAAATATTCAGTGTGAAGGAAAGTAGATGCCAAGTATATTAATCTTACGTATAGTTTCCGTTACGTTATAGCTGTGTATTTATTTGAGAAAAGTGTATTCAAAGTTTCTGCTTCTCCCATTTAAAAGCCACGTGACGTATCATTCCGCCGGGTGTGATACTCAGTCCGCAATGGGGCAGCAAAAATGTATGATAAATTGAGGTCATACAGTAGTCGTGAAAATTTTGGAATCGTAGCTGGTAAAGAGCGTTAGGACAATTTTTCTAAAGTTTTTCATTTCAAGGTAATTGAGGAATAAGGAAAGTTCGTGCACATGTTACCCCGGTCTCCCCTACCTTATTTCCATGCAAAATTGTACGAGTAGAAATTATCGTTAAAATGTTCGATGATTTGGAAAATTACGTCACCATAATAATCCTTTCTACTTTCTTTTTTTTTTACCGAAGTTCGTAAGGTCTTCTTGTAAATTTCACAGGCATACCTTCAATTTCAATAATAGTTATCACCCTGCATGATCACCCAGGGACATACCGAAGAGTTTTTTTGGGGGAAGGGCAGAAATTGTGAAAGTCCCAACCCAACTAACTAAGTCAAAATTCACAAGTATCAAAGCTATTTAAAAAAAAAAAACTTTAGACTTGTTGGATTTTTCCAATTCCGCATTCCGCCTGACCGAAATGGTATGAGTGAAAAATTCTTACAGGCGAGGAGGGGGGAGTTGCCTCCTACCCTTACCGGTACGTCCCTGTGGTCACCAACAATTAGTCCTGTGCAATAAGCTTGAAATGAAATTTCCAATTTCATTATAGAATGAAACAGAGAAATCATGCTGAAAAATTGCTATGTCTATCTATATTCAAGAGTTTTCCCGTGGAAATTGGAAATTAATAAATCCTTTAGAGCCAAGTTTTTTTGTTTTTTTTTTTTGCATATGACCTATGATGATATACAGGGGCGTACCGATGGGGGCAGGGAAAAACTACCCCCTTGTAGGAATTTTTCACTCAGCAGTTGGAAAAATTTTCCATCTCAGTCAGGCGAGTTGAGAAAATCCAACAAATTAAAAGGTTTTTCTTTCCGCTTTGATACTTGGGAATTGAGTTGAAGAATTGGGAAAACCCTACAAAGTCAAAAGGTTTTTCTTCTTTTGGATTGATACTTGGGAATTTTGAGTTGAGTCAGTTACAAAAATCCAACAGGTCATTTTTTTTTTTTTTTGCTTTGATACTTGGGAATTTTGAGTTGACCCAGTTGGAAAAATCCAATGAGTTAAAAGTTTTTTTTATGCTTAAATACTTGGGAATTCTGAGTTGACTCAGTTGGGACTTTCACAATTTTTACCCCCCCCCCCCCCCAGGAAAAACTCTTCGATACGTCTTTGACGCCATATCAGTTCCGTTGATAATATTCGACACTGCTGTTCATTATCTTGCAACGGACCACAATATATATCCCCTTCATTATTCTCTACTCATCACCAACGTTCACATGGGCTTGCAAATTTGACCATTTAGTTGGCATCTTGGACCATCAGTCGACAAAACAAGAATACCGTTACCCATTTTCTGTTTGTTTTGTTTTTGTTCATTCTTTCTTCTACTTGCATGGACAAATCTAGAAATTTTGTACTAAGTCGACAATTTTTGACATGTCTTCTGTTTCGGCCATTTAGTCCGCATATGAGTGTCGTTAATCAAGTTTTCCTTTTGTGTCGAGTCGGCATTTTCGACGAGCTAACCGCCCCCCCCCCTTCCTCATGGCTACAGGGTACGCGATTTCCTTCAACATTCACAACTGAGAAGATCTCTCGTTTAATCAAAATCATTTCATAAAATCTCTTTAACTATCAGTCGATCTTCCCGAACCTCTTGAGACAATTACATTCATGACTAGGAAAAATAATTAACTGATAGAGAGTCAACTCCTCGTTTCTGACAGCAGTCTTTGTTTTTTTTGTTTTTTTTTGTGTTTTTCTTGTTGTTTTTTTTACAGCCTTGAAACAGATGTTTCGGTCTACCCACTGGGACATAGGCCTTCTCCGATCAATTATTTTTGATACAAGGGTTATAGTCTAATGCCCATTGGTGACAAGCCATTATTGGGGATTGGTTATGAAAGAGTTTTCCTTCTCTATAAGGGGCATGCAACCTGCATGGCACATCAGACTCGTCAGGTGTTAGTAGTCTATAGGTGTGGCTAACCCGACTGTAGTCTTTTTGAATTCCGGCGGAACAATTAAATTGAACTCAACCTCTTGCTACCATTGGTGTGGCTTGGTCGGATGTTAAAGCTTTTCACATATTCTTGTATTTTATTATTTTTCTTATCATATTTGTAATCTTGAAAATTCGCCGTCCGTACTGGGATTCAAACCCGCGTTCTGTGGTTTAGAAGGCAGCGTTCGAATCCACTCGGCCACCAAGCCACTTCAGTTATCTTATAGATCAAGTTAACTTTCCTGTGTAATGCCTCAATCTTTGTCTCCCAGCGGTAATATTTATCACTGCAAATGAAACTAAACCCTCTGAAGCGTTTTAGAGTAGAAATAAAACTTTTTTAATTTCTCTTACAGGTCATTTATCGCGTACCTACTCTATCCCTTAGTGAAATCGATGAAATAATCATGAAAGTCCAGAAACTCGTTTATAGCTGAAATTAGGTCTCTAATAAAAAGCATGTTCAATTTGGACATTGACAGCCTTATCAGTTTTAGTCTCGAAATTTCTAAAACCATGAACATACGTCTATATATACGTACTGCAAGGAGTATAATATTTCCATTATACTCCCCTCCCCTGCGTACACAAGGGAAAATTGGCGATAAGGTCTTTCAACATAGACAGAGAATTCGGTTGAACGTTGATCATCGCACGCATTTCACATATCCACGAATCTAAAACGCTGGAAGATAGTCTGACAGAAGGAGTCTTCATTTACGTTATATGCAACAGAGACCCACTTTGCTGTATCATAATTATTGTCTATTCTCAACTGATGAGCAGTTACATTTTCTGGATTCCCGCTGTGCCTAGCAATAGTGTGGAGGCACTGCAGCGTCATTTCAGGAACGTAGACATTATATACTCGTATGTGGGGCTTACTGATTTTTGAGCTCGCCTCGTCACAGAACATTGTCCCTTATAATTCCCACCATCAGTTTTCGGTCATCGGTATTATCATACCCCTTTCAGCATTAAATGAAAAAGAAAAGAAACGGGGGGAAAAAGAGAGAGAAAGAGGGAGAGAGAGAGAGAGAGAGAGAGAGAGAGAGAGAGAGAGAGAGCGAGACCAACGTATGTTCTAACATTCTTCAGTTTAGCCAGCCTATTAACTCTTGAGCGTTCATGGAAGATGGTCGTTTTGTGTATTCAGTGTAAAATACCCCCCCCCCCTCAATACACACATACATACACAAATTAAATAAATGTTGACACATCAAATCCGACGACATTGTTATCAAATTTGATACAGAATGTGATGTGAAAGGCAAGTTACCGGATCGACATCGACTTTTGGATCAAACTGTGCATCGACTTCAATGTAGAATTCTGTATGAAAGTCGATGGTGGTTGGCATGGTAACTCGACTTTGGTATCGAATTCGGTGTCAGATTTTTAATGCCGCGATGTCGATTTTTGTATCGACCATGTTTGAAAGAGTCGCATAATCCGGTCATCGAGCTGTTCCAAACATACCGACTTCATTATTTCATATCCTTCATTACAAGAATTGCGTTTCCAATTTCAAGTTTCGTATGAGAATCAGAAGCCAAACATTGTTTAGCGTGCAGAATTTAAAATAGCATCGCTGCTGACTTTATTTTTACGAGGTATCCCTACATCAATAGGTAAGATAAGCATGCCTAAATTTCACTAAAGGTTGGGATTGGACACAATTTACCTAGTGCCAAAATGCTTCCCGCGCCTAAAAAAATATTCGAAGTTCCAATAAACGAATCTGAGTTCAGGTGTAAACCGTTACCCCATAGCCCCAAACTGGTCTAAACATAAACATACACTGTCCTTTAATAATTGCCTCAAATGCAAATACAGGATGATGAATGTTGATTGCAGTATACTAGGAATGTATTTGTTTGGTGGTAAGTTTTGCATGTTCGATGACGGCTTACGTGAATGTAATTGCGAAGAAATTGTCAACAAGCACCCGCTGTGTCACTGCGATCGTAAACACTTTAACAATGTACTTTGGGCGACCGTTACCGTATTCCAAGTAAGTTCAATCCGAAATTTTTCGATACTTTGAAAGCGCAGGTAAGCCTTGACACGTCCGCATCGTCCTTCGTTACTGTCTGTTCGTATTAAATCAAAACAATAAACCGTGCATAATTTAAAAATTTTATTCTAAATGATGGAAACACATCAGTCGTAATTCATTAGGTACATATAGCAAAGCTTGTCCGTTTATCATTCCTTTTAATTGCAATGTTTACATCCATTTCATCGCTTCATTATGTTCGATATACTGGTAGATACTAATCATTACTGTTGCTTTATGCAAGTAGGTAAATTAATTTATACTACAGTGCCATAATTTCTGTTTTAAATCATCTTTCATAATAATACCTAGCATTCTCACACATGTAGAAAACACCTTCATGTAAAATTTTGAAGCTCCTGATTGAGATTATAGAGAGTAGGTATATGTAACGATCGATAGAAGCCAACCTGCAAAACTACAAATTTAGTTTTAATTAGATACCTAACTTTTGTATCGACGCACCACGAAGATGGTATAATGCGAGACATTGATTGCAGATTCTCACTCAAGAGGACTGGAACATCGTATTGTTCAACGGGATGGAGAAAACTAGCCACTGGGCGGCATTGTACTTTGTGGCTTTGATGACTTTCGGTAATTATGTACTGTTCAATCTGCTGGTGGCCATACTCGTGGAGGGATTTCAGTCAGAGGTATAGTTATTAAACTTGCATCATTGGTCTTTATTCACATAAAATTATTTTGTATGTTGGTATACAATGCGAGAAAATGCGAACAAATATGGATACTCAGTGCAGAGTAACTCGGAGAAAAATTCCAATTTAGTTTTCTACGTGTTCTGAAGAAAATAGGTAACTTATTCGAATGTCAGCACCCCCTCCCTTCTATTCTTTATATCTATGTACACTATACATGGTGTCTCTTCTGCAATGACACCCCTTCCACCTGGTAAGTAAGCAACCTACCCAACAATATGTAGATATGTTTACATACTCTTACTTTTGAAGGGGCTGAGTTATGGTAAAATTTTGAAAAGTTTTCTAGCTTTCAAATTTTTTTTTTCTTCTTACGACTGGAGACAGAGAGAAAAAATGGTACCGGTAGGTAATAGTAGAGGGCAGTTATAGAACGTATGACGATATGGCTAATTTTCACTGACCAAGACGATGGAATTTTTGGCGACCTGGCAAATTTTACTGACCAGGACGATGGAACTTCTTACGACCTGGTTGATTAAAGTAATTGTTGGTGTTCTCTCCCTCGCCCCTGAGACGATGACTCGATTTGAATGATATTATTTTGATCTACAACATATACAGGCCTCGTTCCCCCAAAAATAAAAAAAAATAAAAAATAGCAGTTCGTATCCAGATACAAGAAAATTGCTAATGAACTTTTTTATGGGAAACATAGTGTACAATAATCTATTGCAAGAAGAAAAAAACAGTAGTTTAAGAGAGCAAGTTACACGGTAAATTGAAAAAAAAAGTGAAAATTTTCTGATGTAATTTGTACTAAAATTCGTTTTATGAACACCCTGTAAACCAATCCCGACCATTTTTTTCTTCTGTGGTTACCCCAACTACCCTCTACTATTACCTACTGGTACCATTTTTCTGTCATCTCCAGTCGTGAGAAGACAGAAATTTCAAATATGGAAAACTTTTCAAAATTTGACCATCACTTAACCCCTTTAAAAGTAAGAGCATGCAAACATATCTACATGTTTTCGGGCTTGGTTGCTTACTGACCAGGTGGAAGGAGGGTCATTGCAGAAGGAACACCCTGTATTCATAGGTATTGAATAAAAGGATGCTTTCTTCCTGGTTCTGTCATATAGAACCCGTTGTCAGGGTAGGAAAAAAAAATACGACTAAACCATTTGCCACATCGCATCATCACTTTGCCTGGAAGAATGATAACTATATTTTAGTTTCAGAAAATCGGCGGTGAGGTTACTATCAAAATTATTGCTAGTTATTGAAATTATATTTTTTCATGGTTCAATTTCGTAGGTATAGGTAAATATCTAAAAACTAATAGCATTACTTATTATTTCGGCGCGATGCCTAACATTTTTGTCACCACTTTAAATTGGGTTGCAGAAAGTTATCATCACCATTGATATAAACACCACAGGGGTCGGGGAAAATGGCATATTTGTCTTGTTTCCCCTAGATTTTGAAAAAATGAATTATCACAAAAGTCATTTGTTCTAGAAGGAAATTATTTTGCAGTTACCCCCTTGCTCTGCCCAGAAATAAGTCTGGCAACGTTGATGATCAGTGATCATATTACAAATTCATACGAGGTGGCTAACGGGGTGCGATGCGATTTCCGCACATTATAAATATTTTTACATCATGTCTTTTTATGTACCTATATGACAAGTTTTCAAACTGTCTTTCTTGTTTCAGAGAAATGAAAGGCGAGAACGTGAACAAAGAGAACTAGCTCGTCAGCATCGAAGAAAATATTCTCAATGCTGTAGCGATGAGTATCATAGTTGTTGCTCAAATTCTGATGGAGATTCCTTTTCGCAGGTATTGCATATAGACCGGATGCGCAATCAATTACCCTCTAGTTACTCAGTTACCCGCGGAAAAGTTACCCATTTGTTACCTTCGGATTACCCTCAGACTACACCTTTGTTCCCCTTTAGTTACCCGGGTAACTGGTGGGATTTTGCGCATGTTAACCTTGGATCACCCCGGGTTAGGACTTCCACCACTTTCTCCTCAAAAACTTCATAAAAGTCGATGCCAGTATTTCGGAGGATCGTTGCTTGAATTCAGTGATCTCGCTGGAAAAAAGAATCGTCAAATTCATGCATTGGGATAAAATTTTTCAGCAGTTCATGCACTCTTCAAACTAGATTCTGGTGAAAATTACTGTAATTCTGTTAAAAATTCCTACAATTGTGTTGGGTGACTTTTAGAATAATTTGTTATTGAAGAGTACGTTAATTTCTGGCCGTTCGAGACTTCCTGGTATTTCTGATAATTTTGGTCTCAATTTTTTCTCAGCGAATATTACATATGTATTTGGAATTGATGCATCGTGAGCTTTGTCATACTAACAAATATTAGAATGAGATTTTCTTCAAACAGAAATCTCTCATCTAGTGCGACTTTTTTGGAGGGAAAGAATTCGATTGTTGCCTACTAGATTAGGTGTTAATTTCTCTTTCGGCTTGTTCCTAGACAATTTCATTCTGGATGAGTGTGGTTTCTACAGTCGTACACTATTGTTAGGTGTAAGTACTAAAACTGACCATTACACAAATCAAGGCATTCAGAATAATTTCTACTCTTTATTATTGTATTCTGCGATAACTGAGGCATCTTGCAAAGGAAATTTGAGGTTGAATATCGCTGTAAACATGTAGGAAAACTTGAGGACTACTTCCAGAAAAATTTGAAAATACAATCGGCTTTTTGGATGGGATAGCCTCCTCTAGCCCCCCCCCTCACCCCACTTTGCAATGAAAACCCACGCTTGTGTAAGCATGCTTACTAGGTTGCGTGTGTAAATAACTTTTAGATATTTGTAACTGAATTAGTCTCATTCTAATACACGATAATTAATTTACAATTCAGGAAAATTGTCATGAAGTAGAATATCACAGGCGATCAAAAGACTACGACGATTACGAGTGGGAGAAAAATATTCGTTCCGAGTGTAACTTGAAATGCAACTTGCAGAAAGGTGAGACAAAATATTAAAATGTGTGTCCAAGAACTTATAAGACCTTCCTATCATATTTTTTGAAATTTGATACTAAAAAGAAGTACTTGTTATACAGAACACGAGATGAACCACTCAGTAGCGCAATACCCTCTGCTGCCTGTAATTACTCATACGGCAGCGACTCCTCAGGATTCTCCAAATAATACTCTAGATACAAGAGGATTCAACAATCAGTTATCTTCGCTGTTGTCGGCTAATTCTAGTCTTCTTTCAATCGAATCATTTGATTTTTCGACTGTAAGTATCAAAGCAACTATGTTATACAGTAAACCTGTAATGCCACAGTTATCTATTCAATTTGAAAACTGGTGTATTGTTGAACTGAAACATAACAGTGAGCTGCTAATCTTGCGGCCAAAGTATTTTTGTTTACAGCCAGCATGTGCTGCTAGTGCTACTCTGCCAAGTCTACTGCTAGTCAACGCACTGCTATTTCATCGCTATATATTTATGTATAAGTTAGCCACTGCCAGTTATACTGACCGTATTCTCATTAGTCCTACCAAGCCTCTGCTAAAACCAATAATGTTTACCAGTAGTCTGACAGCATTCCCACGTTTTTTTTGGCGGTATTTGTTGGGCATCGCGCCAGTACGGCCGTATGCAGAAGCAACTGTCAGTGACTTGGACGTATCTTTTTCTTTGGCTGTGAAATTCGCAACAATTTTTCTATCAGTTGGTGGACTCGTGTGTATCAAAAATATATTGTGAAAGGAAAAAACTCAAGCTGAATGCATTTTGACGCAGGCTTCTCAAACTAGTGTGGAAAAATTTGCTCGCAAACCGTTGCATATGACTATAAACAGTTTCATTGATGACGCTTCGATAAAGAAAGATAACTCGAATTCTGAGATCAACAAGAAGGATGCAAAAAGGTGAGTACTTTAGACGCATTTTACTTGTGCTTTGCCACATTTACTTTGAGATTTCCATCGTCACATCGGCTACAAAATGTACTATCTTGTTTCAGTTTTAACTTTCAGTTTCAAAGAAAGTGTTCCTGGAAGCTCTCAAGGCCATCATTCAAACGTAAATCATCGAAGCTGAGTTTACCAGAACAGGAGGACGACCAAGATATAATTTTAAACAACAATAATCACTTGGTGATCAATCCGTAAGTATTCAACACATCATTAACCGATCTTCAACCTCAATGTTAAAGGGGTAAGCAAGTTCAAGATGGTTGCCAGCCGAATATTCAGTTGTACACCTAGGTACTAAAGAAAAACCTTGGGACTGGTAAGGGGATGTAATGTATGCCTGTTCTAACCAGCAGCTCATTCTTCTTTTCCCGTTCTCCATAGTACAGAGAATGGAAAGGCTTTTGGTTTTTCATAGACAAATTTTATTTACGACAATAAAAAATGTTTATAGTAAATACTGGACACGAAATTCCTGATCGCCCTTTTTTCAACTACTTGTACAAAAACTTACCAAACAGGCGTGTAAATAATAATTTCGTCAGATCTTCTGGCCAAAATGGAAAATAGTACAACGCATTCTGTAAAAAGGTTTTTAAACATGGTGTGAACATCTCCAACGGTGTAATTTCTAAAATTAGGCTACCAGTGAGCTAAGCTAGGTTAAAGCCTCTCCAACCATGTCTCTCAAAAGAACAATTCAATCCGTCTTCAGATCCACTCCAGTCGCCTTCTCGGCAACGTCAACTTCAGGATACTCAATTCTCTCAGTAACACCAACTTCAGGGTGCACTGCCCTTTCATATTTCAGGTTCCAGGTGCACTACTTTTATTGACCATTACTACTGCAGCTTCAACGACAACCTTTGGTAATGACCCCTAACACTCTCGACTGTAGCATGCGCCATGGCGGAAGATGTGCCAGCTTACAGCGATTTCGACGAAACGCGTCCGTCCGTCCTCCGCACCAAGGAACCAGGTTGATACCGGTACAATGAGTACCCAATATTCTCTTGGCGGTAAACCAGGTTCACCTGATTAACTGGACTAATTCACACTTGACCTCACAGTCCGACTCTAGCTTCATATGGCCAGCTCGACAGTCCAGTTGTAGGTTGGAAACCCATTGGAGCAGCTGCATGCAACATATCAGCCCTAAAGAGTCATCTGGTAAGACAGAAGACCGCTCCCAGCATGACGGCACAAGCACACTTTCCACACCAGCTATGACGTACAGTGGGTACGGGACGCTCCTACCGTAGACCCAGTGTAGCCCACGGACAGGACCATCACCTGGCCAACAGCTACTACTGCCCACATATTAGCCCTGTAACTTTGACTATCTCTGAATGTGTCACAACACATCTGAGCGTTCAAGCTCCATATAAGTTGTGCACCAATCTTCACGAACCCATGTCAACTCTATCCTTTCTAAAATCTGAGTAGCGAGCTTCATGTTCGAGTTCGCTACCCTCGTACGCATACTTTCAAAAATAATAACATCTAACATACTCCATAACTATAAATGAGTAGCCTACGATGGAGAATGTCCAGTGAAAACTCACAAATCCTATCATATTTCAATACAGTACAAATTATGCACAAAATGCTCAAATCACTTAACTTGACGAACCTTTACCTCACAAAGTTCTTAATAGAAGATACCTAATTCAAAATCAGACATTCTGCGCTTAAACATAAATGGGGACCAACAGGATTTCTGGCTCGCATCTCGTCCGTAGGAAAACTAGTGGCCGCTATTTTATAATGTGTTATCAAAACTGCCCAAAAATACGTCTCATCAAAAATTTATTCTCACATGAAGAAGATCCATATGATCTCACTCCTGAATTGATACCCGTAATACTCGTAATGTCGTAATACGGCTCGAATGGCGATGCCTCGAGTTAAACCCACCAGCCATCTAGAGCTTGCTAATCCGTCGTAAGGTAATGCTGAGGTTCTATTAATGACGAAAGGTGTTTATCCGATCACTCACACTGCAATGGTGGCGTGTTAAGAAACAACGCGGAATTCAGAATGACGAACAATCTGTTATCTCCACATCATTCCTTGGCGTCGGCGTCCTCATATCAGTCAGCAGTATGTTCTTTCTTTTTTTTCTCTCTGTTTTAGTAGTACCTCTCGGTCAGTCATACTCATTACTTACCCGGAGTTACACGTTAACCCGTTTCACTGTTTAGATTCATTCCTCTCAGCTGAATATAGCCAATCAGTGCGAATCCTATCAGACATCTCAGTCGGAGGACTCCTTCGGAAGAGCTCGAGGTAACTGGACGCCTAGGAAGAATATTTCCACCATTATGGATGAGAAGACTAATCTGCAGACGCAGATTGTGAATGAAGACCCTGTCGCTCCCGACGAGCCTCCGAGAAAATTGTTTTATTTTTTAGAAGAAACTGGCATACTCAAGGAACGAGCGGAATATTCTCTTTGGATTTTTCCGCCGCAGTGTCGGTAAGTGCGCTTGAGGCCTTTATTCTGATAGTAAGGCGAGATAACATTCAGTACTTACTAGTGTCGCTCTGTTAGTAAGGCTATTTGCCACAGGGTATTGGAAAATAGTCGGAAGGGTAGTAGTATACGATGAGGTGGTGTGCTCACCTATCGATAATGATGAGTTATTACTTTCATAAATCAGAGACTAACTTGACCTGCAAATTTATTCACTGAGGTCTGGAGCTGAAATACTGAATCCCGAGCTTACGCAGCATTGCTACGACCCTATCTTAAAAAGGTGCTGTTTAGGTACTTTTATGCAATTTTACCTTTTGTGCAGATTTCGCCGAAAATGCGAGCAAATAGTGAATAAGAAGTGGTTCGACAATCTGGTGTTATTTTTTATCGCGCTGAATTGCATAACACTAGCGATGGAGCGACCAAATATACCACCTCATAGTGTTGAGCGAAAATTTTTATCAGCGGCTAATTATGTGTTCACTGTCGTATTTGGAATTGAAATGTTTATTAAGGTAAAATGCAACTAGCTTCACTTAATTAGTAATGTACCATGAGAACTGGCATTGGCCGAGTTACTTTAAAACAAGGTACACTCTTTATGTTGCATTTCCTTTTCCAGTATATGCTGTGCGCAAACAGGTTACTTTCTAACAAGAATCCCTGAATAAGCATTTGCGCAAACGCACCATTTTATTTTGCGCAGGCAGGTTACTTTCTAACAAGAATCCCTGAATACGTATTTGCGCAAACGCACCATTTTATTTTGCGCAAACAGGGGTCTTTTCACTATGATTTGTGCAAATGTTATACGTTCTGAAGTGTATAGAGCCTTACTTGTAATACCAGAGTGGTGAGCAGGGCACCAATACATTTCCTTTCTGTGAAGAGCAAATAATGAAGGATACAAAGTGTAAATCCTTTTCAGAAATGAAAAGATTACCTAGTGCAGGAGAGAGAAAGTAGAGAGACGTGACCTATACCAGTCGACAGACTGGAATATAACAACAACACAGTTTATAATATCTAGCAATAATAACAGTTAACAGTATTTCTTATGGTATAGTTACGGCAGTACCAAAATGAGCCTATGAAGGCGGGTTGGCTATAATATGTTACCAGGAAATTTTTCAGGAGGCTGTTTATTCATAGCATTTGGGATTGTGCATTCGGAGGGCTTGGGATATTGTAAAGGCTGGAGGGGAGAGAGGAAGAAACGAGATGTACTAGAGGAGTAATCAAAATAAAGTGGGGCCAATATGACAGCATTTCCCTAACAGCTTCGGAAATTTCCTGGTACGCCTCTGGCACATCGGTTCAATTCATAATATTGGAACAGACACATTCGAAAGTTGTGGGCCTCAGCTGGAAGGGAGATAGTGATGAACAGGGCACTACTACATTGAACAGTCTGTGATGTCCAAGTATGGTCAGTGGAGGTTCTGACTACTAATAATTTTTTTTCTTTTTTTTTCTTCTAAACTGTAAATAATACGCTACCATGTTTCCATGCGTAGGTGGTCGCAGCTGGCATGTTCTATGGTCAGGAACCGTACTTCCAATCAGGATGGAATATAATGGACGGTTCGCTGGTGTCAGTATCAATTATAGACATTCTTATGTCTTTGATATCAGACAGCAGTCCTAGAATTTTTGGTATTTTAAGGGTAAGTGTGATATAAGATCTTGTACAGCGTACAAGAGAACAGGCTTACTCTGTAATGTACGAGTATTCTGAGTTTAATTTTAAGAATCTAATCACGCGATGTTTCGTTCCATTTTCAGGTATTTCGTTTGCTCAGATCCTTACGTCCACTGAGGGTTATCAATCGAGCCCCTGGTTTGAAACTAGTGGTGCAAACATTGCTGTCCTCTCTTAGGCCTATCGGCAACATTGTTCTTATTTGTTGTACATTTTTCATTATTTTTGGAATTCTTGGTGTTCAGGTAAGTTTGTTAAAGGCCAGATATAATCTTGTAATGTACATAATTCACGCCGAGTTCTAGTTTCAAGGCAGCCAGTTTGTAAAACATGTTCTCGGTTTACCCCGCGTCACTGTCTAAGTGAATACTTAGGCTTATTGCACATACAATTATTAAAAATGATTGATAATCGATTATTTGCAGTTATTCAAAGGGACGTTCTTCCATTGCGAAGGTCCGTATATCAAGCATGTGAAAAACAAAACCGACTGTCTTTCATACAAAGGAAATAACTGGGTGAATCGGAAGTACAATTTCGATGATCTGGGCAAGGCATTGATGTCGTTGTTCGTGTTATCCTCCAGAGACGGATGGGTGAACATTATGTACACCGGATTGGACGCGGTCGGTGTAGACCAACAGGTAAAATCAATCTTCTCCTTCTGCTCCAGTTTTTTATTTTTTTATTTAGAGAACAGCTGAAAACTCTCGCCTTGTGATTTTATGTTTGCAGCCGATTGAAAATTTCTCGGAGTGGCGATTGCTATACTTCATCGCTTTCATTTTATTGGTCGGATTTTTTGTGCTTAACATGTTCGTCGGCGTTGTGGTTGAGAACTTCCATCGGTGTCGCGAGGAACAAGAGAAAGAGGAGCGTGTGCGCAGACTGGCGAAACGAGCCAAACAGCTGGAGAAGAAACGCAGAAGTAATGGAAACATATGCTCGCCATTCGAAAATGCAGGTACGGAACTTGAAACTGATTTCAGAATACTAAACCTCGACTGTTTCTCCCAGGGTTGAGACAGCCTCCGTATTACGCCGGGTATGGTAAAACTCGACTGCTGGTTCATAACGTTGTCACGTCCAAATACTTTGACCTGGCAATCGCGGCTGTGATAGGCTTGAATGTTATTACAATGGCCATGGAGTTCTACATGATGCCCAAAGTAGGTGTACTTTTGTGATCGGTGTTTTGAAACTTTGAAAACGTTCTTTGGTGTCTTCAAATTTGATTTTCTGTTCAGGCGTTAACGTACGCGTTGAAAATCTTCAACTACTTTTTCACGGCTGTGTTTGTGCTGGAATCAGTCATGAAACTGGTGGCGTTGGGAATTCGACTATACGTTAAAGACAGGCACGTACTCCATTTCGAATATCGCTTAATACGTACTGCAATTTCTCGGAGTCATATTTAAAGTCGACCGTCGTTTGTAGATGGAATTTGTTGGATGTTGGCATTGTGATTCTGTCTATTGTTGGTATTGCTTTGGAAGAAGTTGAATCAAAAATTATACCAATCAATCCGACAATCATCCGGGTCATGCGAGTAATGAGAATTGCTAGAGGTACTAAACTGATGACCATTTCAAGCCTCCTGTTCCACGTACATAAGTGTGCGGTATAGGTATAGATGATTAATCTTTTGCGTAATATATGAAATATACAAAATTATGTTTGCTTAGTGTTGAAGTTGCTGAAAATGGCGAAGGGCATCAGAGCGTTGCTGGATACAGTGATGCAAGCACTACCTCAAGTTGGAAACCTCGGATTGCTATTTTTTCTCCTATTTTTTATATTCGCAGCGTTGGGTGTGGAGTTATTTGGTAGACTGGGTAAGACTGAATAAATTCAGATATAATTACTTCGAAATTTTCAGTACTTATTAACTGTAAAAGTGATACAGTTGTACACAATTGAATACCTATTGAGAGTTAATTTATAGAATTTTAGTTTACATTTGCGACTTCAGCTTTAATGAATCGAAGATTCTTTAGTAAAACTTGGGGGCCCTTTAGTGTTACATACCTATTATTTTGTACGGCTATATCTGCCTGTTTGGATGGTACCTTTGTAGCTGTCAGCAGCGTCAGAATGGGGAGCCGTCTCCCTCCCCTCGAAAAGTTATTGGGGAGAAAGTATATCTCGAATACATCTTCCAGCTCTCCCCCACGCCAAAAAGAAATTAGGAGCTATGATAAAAAGACACTTTGAAATTTCAAAGTCGAAAACCTTTTCCATGTTTCTTGTTTTAGTTTTTTGCTTGTGGTCCCAAATTTTCATGACCCTTGAAAAAGAAGTGTCCTACACCGCTGCGTAGCTGTCGAGCTACCTGTCTCAGATTCGGAAGTAGTGTTCATTTTTCCACTTTTTTAAACATTTGACATTAAGTGAACGTATACTGGATTCCAGTCGGATCAATCATGGTTCTATGCTGCTTCTAGCTACTTCCATTTCCGATAAGAAAATATGCACCACAATTTTGAAATTTTACTCAAAGTATACATTTTCTGTTTTCCCCCTTCCGTCTAATAAGGTTAGAATAACCACGTTTCTATATTGGATAGTATAGGGGAGAGGGAGGCACATTGGAACATTTTTCTTTAAACTGCGTTAAAAAGTAGACCATTCATTGTAGAAAATTGGAAAGTATGTTGAGAAGTAGCTCTTGTTCTGCCCTGTAAGTTGACTTATTTCATTCTGTATTCCTCTTTCATTTAAATTTTTGATGATTTTTTCAAAATTGTGTCGCAAGTTATCCCGTAAAAAAAGTACGTGGTACATTGCAACAATGCATGGGGTACATTGTAACGTAATAATTAATCAATGAAAATCACTGCAACACGTTCAAAAAGTAGGTAGGTATCAGTGGCGTCGCGTGGTGCTCTTCCCCGGGTGTTCAACTGACTGGTCTGCGCCTCCCCTCCCCTCAATGAGGGTCCATGAAGAATGGAGTTGCATCCACCCACTCACCACATAGCATGTGCATGTGCTTCCAGAACGTTCATTCTTGCTGGTGAACAGCCTACCATTTAAATTAACAAAGTCTCCGCTTCACTCTTTGTGGTCTTTGTTGCAAACGTCACTGCGACGAGGCCGACGAGAGTATGCAGTGTTGCTAGTGAACATTCTACGCGATTCCCATAGTAAGTGTGACAAAGATAACGCCACTGCATTAAGACCAACGAGAGTGTGCAATGTTGCTGGTGAACATCTATGCAATTCACATATAAAACGCACTATTGTGGCGCTAGTAGTCTGATGTCGAGAAGGTGATCATGTATAACTGATAACGCGTATACGGCGTGTTGTGTGCGCCTGCATGATCACCTTCTCGACAAGCTTCCAAAAAGTGCCACCAGTAGCGCACCCTTCAATTTTATATGCGAATTCTCATAGTAAGTGTGACAAAGATAACGCCACTGTATTAAGACCGATGAGAGTGTGTAATGCTGCTAGTGAACATCCTACGCAATTCCCATGGTATATGACAAAGATAACGCCACTGTAACAAGACCAATGAGAGTGTGCAATGTTGCTAGTGAGCATCCTACGCAATTCCCATAGTAAGTGTGATAAAGACAACGCCACGGCATTAAGACCAATGAGAGAGTGCAATGTTGCTAGTGAACATCCTATGCAATTCCCATAGTATGTGACAAAAATAACGCCACTGCAATAAGACCAACAAGAGTGTGCAATGTTACTAGTGAGCATCCTATGTGATTTCCATAGTATGTTACAAATAAGAACCGCGCGAAAAGCGCAAAGAGAAATATTCCGGCTATTTTTCAATTTTCCGAGGTTATATTTTGTATTCTAATCAAAATTTAAATCTTTCCTTTTTCTGGGATTTTTGTTGTAAGACAAAAATTAAGTGGGTGTGCAGTGAACACCTTGAACACCCAGACATGACGCCATTGGTAGCTATATGTCCAATTGTTGATAAGTTTCATTTATGATGCATTTTAATTTATGTACATTCATGATAGATAAGCAGGAGTTTCATCAGTGGGGTAGGTTGCAACATTTTTCAAAAATTACCAAAAGTCTAAATCGCTCAATTTTCAAAAAGTAACGCATAGATACCTATCTACTGTAATTTTGACAAAAGTTAACTAGTGTGGCAACTCAAATTCGAAAAAGAAGTGAGTATTCCAGGTAGGATTAGTGTTTTGGTCAATTGCCATCCTTTTGTCTCATATGTCTTGCAACTTACCCCATGGGCTTAATTTTTACTCAAAGCTAAATTTCTCAGTAACTAAGTTTTTCGTTTTGAGAAATGCGAACATTTGAGCAGGTGTCTTACGCATTGGTTGAGAAGCTGCTTGGCTTCAAATTTGATACGTTTTTGGTTTTTAGTGTTTGGAAATGCAGACAGCAGTTGAACAGATTCCCTATGTGTCGCAAAGTTAAGTAAAAGTAAATGCCAGGACTTTCGAGGTTTTTAGGAAAAACTTGGAGAACTATTTTTAGATTTAAAGATTCAAAGACGGGGATATTTCATAAGGAATAGTTCCGGTCCATTAAAAAAATTTCCATCGGTAGAAAAATTCCATTTTTATTTGGCAAAATTGATGCTGAGTTTGAAAAATGTGATTTCACCGTCTTCCTCTCCCAGGAAGTAGAAGAAGTCACTAAAGTATGTCTGTATTTTTGAGCTGCCCTGTAATAAAGGTCAACCTAATTGTCACTTATTCCCTAATGAGGTAAAGAACCGTCTCATCGACAGTTTCAATAATGTGATTAAAATATGGTTCCAGAATGCAGCGAAGAGCATCCTTGCCAAGGTCTGGGAGAGCACGCGCATTTCAGTAACTTCGGGATGGCATTTCTCACCCTGTTTCGAGTAGCTACTGGTGATAATTGGAATGGCATAATGAAGGACACGTTGAGGGACGACTGCGATGACCATGCGGACTGCGTTCGTAATTGCTGCGTGTCAGCCGGTATCGCGCCAATGTTCTTTGTCATATTCGTGTTGATGGCACAGTTCGTCTTGGTCAATGTGGTTGTGGCTGTGTTAATGAAGCACTTGGAAGAATCTCACAAGCAGGTAAGTCAAGTATATAACGGAGCATTAATACAGGTAGGCATTTCCCCGGAGAGGGCGAAACCTTTCTAAATGAAGCATACTCAGGGTCGTACTTCACCTTTCCTGTGAGGGCAAACGGTCTTCCCTTGTATTGCACATTGATCAACTTCTTGCCCTTTTGTGGGGGAAAAGAGTGATCTCTCAGTTTTGTCCGAGTTTATCGATACTCTTTTTCACACACCGTTTTTCTACCCATCGGAGCCCTCACTGCGTTAACTCTGCGATGGTTCCCGGAAATTTGTCGGTCACCACTACAGCCAAATCGTCAGCGTAGCCTTGTGTGTATATTTTTTGACCATTTAACTCATCCAGCAAATTATCCACCATTAGACTCCACAGTAGGAGAGAGAATACTCCGTCCTGTAGACAGCCTCTGATGGTCGTTGCATGGATTTGTTCTTGTTGGTATGTTACCTGGACCTCCCTTCCCTTTAGCATAGATACAATCCAGCTTATTAAGCTTTCCTTCACTTCGCTATCCCTGAGGACTGTTTCTGTTGATTCATGAGAGGCCGCGTCAAACGCTCCCTGTATATCCATGAATGTTGTCAGGACATGATCTCCGCCAGCCATCCCTCTATCAATATCGGACGCAAGCGAGTGCAGTGATGATTTTGCTGATCAGCCTGCCCTGTATGCGTGCTGTTTCTCATGTAGTGGGAACCTTTTCAAGGTAACCTCTCTTAGGTGCCTGTCTATCACATCAGCCTTTCCAAGGTGTTTAGCATGAATGATGAGAGACTTATCGGTCTGTATGATTTAGCCTTACTGGGGTCTCTGTTTGGTTTAGGCAAAAACACCGCTCTCCACGATTTTGGAATGTGCCCTAGGGCTAATGATGCTCTGAGGACCCTGATGAACGGTCCCATTGTGGTCTCTAGTCGTGACTGAAGGAAGGCAGGATGGATTCCATCTGAGCCCGAGGCTTTGTACGGCGAGAATGTGTTTGCAGCCCAACATACCCTTTCTAGTGTAACCACCTCCTTCGCCGTTTCCCAGTCCGTTCTACTTTGCATACGGTTGGCTCCCGGCTCCGGCTCTGTGTTTTCTAAGATTTTTCCTCCTGGAATATGCGTGTCGATGAGGTGCTCTACAAGACTGGAAGATAGCCCTAAATGAGACCAAGTCCACAAGAGTGGACTTCACTCTTCGCTCGTATTCGTATTTACCCATCTATCTAGATGGCAACGCAATCCCTTCAGCAACTCATGCGCGATACTTGGGTCTGCATCTGGATCAAAAACTCAACTGGTGCGAACACATCGATCGCAAGAAGTTACAGCTGGATCTACTGCGTAACAGATACTACTGGCTCATAGGCCATCGTTCAAAATTAAGCCTCAAAAACAAGCGGCTCATTTACACTGCAGTTTTCAAGCCAATCTGGGCGTACGGAAGCGAGTTGTGGGGCACCACGGCCAAGTCTAACCGCCTCCTCATAGATAGATTTCAGAACAAATTCTTGCGAATGATAACTCGCTCACCGTTCTACGTGACCAACGATCAACTGATGTCAGACCTGGACATAGAAGCCGTCGCTGAAGTAATCACTAGACGTTCCTCGCAGTACAACCAACGATTGCACCGGCACACCAATGCAGAAGCTATCGCCCTTTTAGACGACAGTGAAGACTACCGAAGGCTACGTCGCAGTCACATCTGGGACCTACTAAATTAGTTATTAATATGACTTAATTCCGTCGGCATAACCACCTTATTATAAAAACCACCTTATTGTAATTATTGGTCTAGTTTGCTCTTCACCAAGCATCCGTCGCCTGCATTTTGTAGTAATTCGGTTAATACTGTTCACTCACGGTAGTTCTGAATAAATCTTTATTGAAAAAAAAAGAAAGAAAAAAAGATGAGGTGCTCTGTTGTCTCTCTCGGGGTGGTAGAAAAAACAACCTGTTGGAAGTTCGAGCGGCCCCTCTTCCACTCTCCTTTCCTTACGAGAAGTTTTTGCGGACGGGCCATCTCCGCTATCTTTTCTATAGATTCGCAGAAACGTTTCCACCCTTCTGTTTAGGCTCGCTTGACTGCCTTTTTGTATGCTTTTTGGGACTCATGATATAATTCCCAGTAAGCTGGCGTATTATTTCTCAGTGCAGCCCTCAGCCTTCTTCGAGTATCTTTCCTAAGTTTCCCCAACTCTGCAGTCCACCAGATGGTTTTGTGTCATTTTATTATCTTAGGCTCACAGTTCCTCTCGTAGGCGTCCCTGAGTGCACCATCCAGTATTCTGACTTGTGCTTCCAGGTCGCCCACGTTCTGAATCCGTTGCCAGTTATACCTTGTCAGTCTTTCCAAATCAGTTTTGAAGCCTCCCCAGTCATGCAATTTACCTAGGGTTCCTGATAGCTCTCTGTTCCTTCTAGGTGCCCGAATCTGGTATTGGATGTATCGGTGATCCGATAGAGACGGTTCGTCCAACACTCTCCATCCTTGGACTCAGTCCTTAAGTTTGAAATTACAGAGTGTTATGTCTATAACTTCTTGCCGTACTTTTGTGACAAACGTTGGTTTACTTCCCTCAGAACCAGCAGATTCTGTGTCGCAAGGTAGTCCACTAGCCCTTTTCCCTCTCGGATTTGTACCTGTATTCACCCATACAGTATGGTGCGAGTTGACATCGCATCTGTCAAGAAGGTCCAGCTTTTCCCATACACAGTATTCCGCCAGTTCTTTGAGCTCATCACTTGGGGGAGGGTCCATATAGTCTGATAGGAAATATGCTGAGCATATCATCATCATCTTCTTGTTCCCTCCCTCCTCATATTCCAATATGGCCACCAGAAGATTCCTTAAGGTATATCCCGATATTACTGTGCAGCTCACTTGATACGTACAAATCGCTGCACGTGGTCTTCCTGCATTTTTTGCAAAAATGACGTGTCCCTGTGCCATCTGTGCGCCTCTCACTTGTTCCCAATTTGTTTGCCCCTTTCGCAGCCTCTTCCTCATTATGTAACAGGCAGCTTTGCACTGCTGCAGATTAATTGGCAATACCCTTATGATATCGTGTATAGCTTTTCTCTGTTATCTACAGACTGACCCCTTGACGTCAACCAGGTGGTGCAGGAAATACAGTTTGTTGCCTTTTCTCTTCAGATACTCCACCTACTCCTTGTCGATGCCCACCGCTAGAAGTGTACCTTTCGGTTCCTCCCTGCAATGAGCAACGTACCAAGATCCAGCAGACAGTTCCTGATTTTGTTGCTCTAGTCTCGTTAGGAGGACAGTTAAGAAGAAACACTTTTCCCAGTGTTCAAATTATAAATTAAATTGACATCCATTTCAAATTCTTCCCCGCAGACAGAAAATGAAAAGCTCTGATTCTTCTCGTTGTTCTCTTCCAAGTAAATTGCTGAAATCAAGCTCGTAAATTTATAATCACTACCAAATAAGTTCGTGTCTACTCGAACTAATACCTTTGCTTGAATTTTTTCAATGGGTTGCTGATGTGATATTACGTTGAAGCTGAGTATTCTGGATTGAGAAGGGCTGTTGTTTACAAACATCTAATCTGTAACCGTGCATGGTTTCTCAACGTTATTCATGGAATGCAGTCAGTTGTGTACTTGAAGCCATATGACACACTAGCAATCAGTCTAGTTAGAGGTGTACGTTGACACAGACCCGTAGCGCACCCTGTCAGTTGAGTAGGGCTGCTCGAATTTTAAGTTGGGCTAATATGTAAGAATTTTGGTCGATATCTTTCTCTCTTAATTGAGCGTATGGCGATGCACGCATGTCAAAGTGGCTCCCCAGACACCGTACCCTGGTCCCGGAAACTACTCTATCAAGATTCGAGTATTGCATCAGTGACCAGAGAGGCGCATTGAGGCTGGCCCAAGCCCCCATTTCGCCTCTCCGCTTCGGATTCGCGTTGTCCTGCCAGTATTACATGCTTATAGATATCTATGCATTATACAAACGGCCTTTATACTTACTCCTCCCCCCCCCCCCGAAAAAAAGTCGGGCGCAGAGTTGAGCTAGGTCGGGCTAAGCCCGGGGCCTGCATTGACATCAACTAGTGTATTCTGTATGTAGGGTGTGCCAATTCACAATTTCCTCTTCTGTAGTCCAGAGCGCTTTCGGCTGTTACACCATCTTCAGTGGAGTACCTACAAAAAAGGATATTGTAAATTGGTACGCCCTACGTACAGAGTTTACCAAGTTCACTCACACTCCATGGACACTAAAATAAACTAGTGAACTGAAGAAAACTGATTTGGTACTCAAAATACACGCGAATAATTATTTATCATTACAGATGGAGGACGAAATGGACATGGATGAAGAGCTAGAACGTGAAATAGAAGAAGAGGAAGACCTTTGTGTTCAGCTGGCTTTTGAAAGAGACGCTAGCCTACACCAACCGCTGGCAAAGGTTCTTTCGTTACCAGCAGACTTCACTTTTACGAGCTGTCAGAGTTTACAATCTTCCATGGGTAACGTTTCACACGCATCAATCGCAAAACACGTTATTATGGTCGATCATTTATGACCAATAATAAATATGTTACAGGGCGAGATCGAAGGGGCTCTATTAATAGCTGGGGTGGGCGAGCGTCCAGTGACTATGGACGGCGAAGAAGACTGACATTGGGTCCTGGGTTGATCATACCGACACCAAATGATCTATCCGTTCCTCATTACTACGGATTAGTGAGTATTCGAAATACATTCGCAAATGAAAAACTGTTTATAGCCAGATCTTCAGTTTACTGACGTACTCTACCTACGTTTTCAGGAAAGCGAGCGGCAGCATCTAATTCGTAGGGTGGCTAGCGATACGACCACCGAGGAAAAAAGTAGACGCAAGCTCAATGACCAGCCTAATATAAACTCGTTCCTACAGGTACCCAATATCGTGAATCTGCATCCAGAGTCACGGTATGAGACTGAGCCGGACAGTTTCGCTGGTCCGTCCATTCGTGTGACGCCGCCTTCGCTACACAGCTCCATGTCCATGTCGAACGTGTCCACTGTGGTAGCGCAAATCGAAACCAACATTCCTACCGAACTCTCAGACACCATATCACAGAACATATCAATTAATAAAGCCAAAGATAATCTTGACGTGAGAATAGACAGTATCGACACGGTGGATGAAGAGTAAGGTAGGAAAAAGACGTTTATAAAATGTATTTGAAAAAAAAAGTGATACAATTTTGTACTTAGTAACTAAGCTTCGTTGTTAAATCGTAAAATATTGTTAAATTAAACAAAAAGCGTATTCCACGAACATTCTTCTGTGTCAGTTGTAATTTTTAATTTATATAAAACATAAGGTACCTTGTTATTTTTAAATACGAATGCGAGTTGAAATCACAGTTTGTGATCGATCATCCACTGCCTTAATCATGTATGTAGCGATTAATATTTATTTGGTACCCAGATGTATAATGTAACAAATGATACTTCCCCTCCCTCCAGATACTACTTAACAGATGTAGAAGATTTTTCATATTTTGGCACTTTTGATGACATGTTCCAAGATGTTCAATATCACTGAAACTATTCGTGTTCGTGGTAGGCAGGGCTGCAATACCGGAGTAGAACCGTTAAGCTGTTGTTACGTGATATCTCGTTCGAGTACCGTTATATGTAGTTAGTTACCGTTAAGTGGTTAGGGTATTGTTCCAGTGCTGGTCTGTTACAGATTATCTCTGATACAGAGCGGCCCAAAAATCGGTTTACCTCTGCCATAATGGCTCAGAAAGTCAGTTGACGCTCTCTGTTGTTAGCGAACCTGGTGTAAAGAAACCGAATTGAGAACCTCGGCGCGGTTTCAGCGTGTAGTTACTAAGGAACCTAAAATGTTCTCATTGGTTGGGATTCCAAAAATATGCTTTTGCATGTTTCTTTCTGTTGAAGTAGATAAGGAATATCCATGTTATTTTTTGTGATTCATAGAATTTCACGAAGAATGAGCCACACTTAATCCAGCATATTTTGGGTATAAAAGCATGTTTTGACGTATTTTCTGCTCTTTTAGAGCATATTCAAGAATATTTGTGACCGGCCAGGAAGAAAAGGACCTGAGCTCAAAAATGTAAATTTTACAGGAGAGCGGATAAACAAAATTGATAACGTTTTCACGTTATGGAGACACTCACCTTTGAAGACTTACAGCAGTTCGAGAAAATTTTTTAGAATTTTTTCGACAACACCACGCGTAAGAGCGGCCAAAAATTAGTCAAAAACAATTGTTAGGTATCACAAAAATAATTTTTTGCGCATAGGTCCCTTTCTTCCTGGCAGGTCTTATTTGACCAATTTCCACAATTTTTGCGGAATATTCCCCATTTAGGTTCGGCTACGGGTAGCCGAGCCGATTGCAATCGCTTTTTTTCTCTTCTCATCCGTTCAAGTTCAGTTCAGTTCAGTGGCGTGTCATTTCAGGTGTGATGATCTGAGCGGATTTGAGTCACAGTTCAGTTCAGTGGCGCTTGATTTTCGAGAAATTAATTAGTTGAAAGAAAAGAAAAAAAAAGAAGAAAAAAATAATTATAGGCTAAGCAACAATTTTGGTGGGTAAAGAATGTTCACGGATTTCTGAACCACCTTAATTTGGTATAACTGATGGTTGTGCGGTCAGAAATCCGTGAACATTCTTTACCCACTTGACATTCCACTCATGGAGGAAGCGATAACTTCGTCAATAGGGTCGGCAATGAGTCTCTTACTATAACTTTTTTTTTCTTTGTTTTTTCCCCTTCTTCAGTATAGCTCATTGATCTTGATCTTACTGCGGTTCTACTTCTACGTTCTAAATAATACATTATCAATCCACATTCTACAACGCTAAGGCTTATCGTTTTCTTAATTTTCCAGCATTTTAGGTAACTATTTTGTAATTTGTGTGCGTTTTTGAATAGTTATTACGTTTCGGATTCGGCTATACGAATTCTACGACTCTATGTTTTACAATTCTAGCTTAAGTCTAGATCAAATGAAACATGTTCGTTGCGATTCCTATAACGTATCTATTTCTGCAGTACTCTCGCCCTTATCAGTAAATTTTCAAAGGAACAATTGCATATGAATCATGTTTCCTAAACGTGGTCAAGTACGAATATTTTGATAGTTTTGATATTCTGTTTGAGGTTTTGTGCGATGAAGCCTTCTTGTAGCTGTTTGAAACTGTGTGCTCGTTAACATGTCTTGATAGCATTCGTGATGGCTTTTCGTATTCAAATTATAAACTTCATTTCAATGAAAATTCGCCCTTTGTAGCGCAGGAAGAATAATACGAGTTTTAAGATTTTTGGAAATGCCACGGCACCTGAATTAAACGACTTAAAGAACTATAAAAATCTGGTTTTTTGAAAACACGTGATTCAAAGTTCAAGAGCCCCATAAAAACTATATGACATAGCGTTTACTGATAAGCTTTTTTCAACATGGATACGCATTTTTGTATCGGAACCCCAATTTAAGAAAATTCTACTTTTTGCGCTCTTTCTAAGGATACTAATAACTCATTTTGTCAACAAATGTCGCTTGGTCGTTTTCTGTTTGTTAGCATCCAATTGTACAGAGTACCAGCCAAGAGCCGACCCTTTTCGAGCAGCAGAGCTGCTTGTTTTTAATATTGCACTATTTTTGTCTTCTAAGAAGATAAAATTGCTACAACTACAACTTTTTCTTATTTTTTTTATTTATTTATTAAACCTGGGTTAGAGGCCGACTGACGCATAGCTAACCCGCCCAATTTTGGGCATTGGTCTCCACCACCCTCCTCCACCCTGATCTGTTTTGGGCTACCTCATCCATCCTGGACCCACTCTTGTCACTATTTCGTCACGTCACCTGATTGGAGGGCGGCCCTTTTCCCTCTTGTTATCATAGGGAGTCCAGACCGACAGCTGCTTCCAAACCAAAAAATTTTTCCGTAAAGTTTTACACCTATAATGTAGAACACTGTCAAATATATTCAGTGTTCGCCTGCGAAAAAAGACTTTTTGCATGATTACTTCAGGACCTTTTTTTTTTGTATATGGGTGATTCTCCGAAAAATGGACAATTCAACGTGGACAAAAACCAAAAAAAATGAGGTTCACTTTTCAAATTTTTTTCGTTGAAATCGATACTAGGGGTATTGAGAAATCATATTCCGGTACCGGCCGGGCTTAAATTTGATTTTGGAGGGTTGTAAAAAAAATTGTTGTCCACGTTGAAAGACAAATTTTTCAAGTTTACATAGTGTGATAAGATGAGGCTGTACGATCACACAGCGGCACCGTGGGTTACAATCTCACGGATCACGGTTTTATGAAGTACCAAAAATTCATCTAGGAAAGTAGTCTCTGCACGAAGAAGATTTAAAGGCTGTTTCTACAGACTGCTTCGAAGTGTCGAAAGATTCACGTCCTTCAGCGTGGATACAAGAAATACGTGAGTAGCCACGTTGAATAATATTTTATGTCCACGTTTAAGGACAAAATCGCCTTTTCCCTTTTCCCATTGGGTAAATATGCGGAAAATATTTGATACATGTTGCTGAATGTAATGTGGCCAACATTAGTTATATTATTACGTTTTTACAAATTAGGAGCTACAAATTCAATATGGCTATTGATGTCCACGATGAAGGACACTTTTTTTTTTTAGAAACCAGGATCTCAGCAATAAATGAGTATTTTAGCATACAAATTATCATTATTTCACAGAAGTTCTTACACAGCCTTCTAGAGGAAGTTATGAGGAAGTTATATGAGCATTTGAGAGAAGTTTATGCTTATAGTGGAACCCTACAGAGAGGTTTGAAAATTATACACGTTGAAGGACATATCTCTTCCTAGACACAACTTTGAGGTATTCTAAAGGTTACTTAACTTGGTTAGAAAAAGATTGTAAGACCTATACCGTGTTGCCTCAACTTACCTCTTCAACAATGGGAAACAGTAGTTCCTGAAAATGATGTATTAAACCCTTCCAGCAAGCAAAAAAAACGGAACTAGGCCAGGTTGACACCCACGCTGATGGACATTTCAGGTGCATTTTCGATTTTCTAATGATGTTCTGCTGAACTAGGGAGAGCTTTTACCACTGTCTCCATCAGAAGAGTTCATTTCCTCAATTTTGATATATTGTGCATAGCATTCTGATAATAAGTGGCAGAGTTACAGCCTATTTACATGAATTGTCCATTTTTCGGAGAATTACCCATATGTCATCTCTCGATTTGCTTTTTTTTTTTTTTAATGTTAAATATTTTGTCTTATTACAGGATTTTTAGGGAATATTTAAGCATATTTGACAAAAATAAAAGCATATTATAAGAGCATATTTGACATCTTTTCACTTTCCAGAGCATATGTATATGTGAGCTGACAGGAAAAAAGGACCTCAGCGCAAAAAAACATTTTTGTGATAACAACTGGTTTTGACTAATTTTTGGCCGCTCTTTCGCGTGGTGTTGTCGAAAAAATAAACGGCTGTAAGTTTTCAAAGTTGAGTGTCTCCGTAACGTTAAAACGTTATCAATTTTGTTTATCCGTTCTCCTGTAAAATTTACATTTTTGCGCTGAGGGCCCTTTCTTCCTGTCAGCTCACATATGACCTCTTTTCAACTCATTTTGTCAACAAATGTCGGTTGGTTCTGTTACGCTTAACAGCGTCCATTTTGGAATCCCTATTTATTTTAGTGAAGTGTTTACCCAAGACTCTTGGTGTCTACCTAGGAGTGGTTTCAGCGGCGAGTAGAGATTTGTAACGATTAATACAGACTTTCGCGTCAGTTCTTTCATTTTTCATACATACAAAATGGTGAACTACAATTTTTCTATCCATGCAAAATGGTGAACTGACTTTTGGGTCATCTTGTATTTCTCTTCCTCGCAGTTATGTATGCTGTATACGGTTGGCGAAGGATACATTCTCTGCGCAAATATTTTCTCCGTGAAAAGCTAAAAATGTTCTTAGTATTTTCTTTCTCTGGCATTTTTATAATACATAGCTACAAAAACAAACTGATAAAGGTATTTTACAAAATGAACAATTTAAAAAAATGCATACGTGGAATATGTGTATGTGTAGGTAATTTATTAATATGGAACGTACTTGCGATGATATCGGTGATAATTTGGTAAAATATACGACGTACGACTGAATTAAAAAGGAAAATTTTCATTTTGGAAGGAACATCATTATAAAAATCTTCGAAATTTAAAAATTCCCCGACAAGGGAATAGGATAAAAGATTTACTAGGGGTCGCTTATTCATACTGAAATGCTGCTGTATAATAATTGTATTTAGGTCTTAATTTTAATTTTCTGTAATTGAAGAGCTCTTTTCCGAAGTGGCCTAAAACAAAGAAGTGATTTTTCAAAACACGATAAAACCGGTTTTCCTCCTCCCTTTCCGCCATGTTTTATTTGGCAAAACCTAGAAAATATTCTTGCTTAGTGTACTTAACTAATTCATAAAAATTACTCGTGGAAAAATTGGTATTTCGGGGCTACAGGTCATTAAAGTTGGAAACTCCTTGACTTAGGCCACTTTGGAACTAGATGTCCAGCTGATATAACGTGCGCGATTTTCTACCTAATAAGTTGTACTATGTTCAGGGCCGTACCGGCAGGGAGAGGGGCAACCTCCCATTGGCCAAAAGAAAGACAAAAAACAATGGGTTGAGACGGAGAGAAGGGTGGATCTGTCACACTTTTTGTAAAAAGTATGAAAATGAGAGTTTCAAAAAATGTTGAAATTTTCATTATAATACACGTGAGTAATTGGATAAATTTGGGGTATTTGTAGCCCCCACCCCCATCACCAAGAAAAAAATGTATCCTAAATGCAAAACACCCCCTTACTTAAATCCTGGGTTCGGCCTTTACTGACTATGTTGCATGTTGTCGAAATATACTTACTTCGATTGTTTTTCCTTACGCTTTTTACTGTTGTAAAAATTAACTTCCTTTTTATGGAATTCGCTGAAAAAGTGAAATTTCTCAGCAGTAATCAAAAATCTATTTTATATATTTTATTATGTCACTGGGGAAGACTTTCGATTTAGGCCACTTTAGGAACCTACCACTTTTGATCAGTAATAACGCTGGAATGGAAGAAAATGCTTTCTTTATAGCTAAAAATTAAAACTCTTGCAAAATGTATTTTTTACCGACTTTTCGAAGAAAAGGGAGGTATTACACTCGTCACAGTTGTGAAGTTGGGGGCGGGGGCAATGTTTTTTTTGCGTTTCAGAGTGTTTAGAACACGACTGTAATAGTGGCTGAATTTCAGGTTTCCATATATATATATATATGTTTACATATGCAGGACGGCTTTTTCGCCTCTTTTTCATATATAAAGCGACGTTTTCACCTCATATACGGAGGCGAAAACGAAAAATCGGAGGTGAAAACGTAAGGCACTGTATCTCGATAATTTAGGCTTCTACCGGCTAGGCAATCCCCTGGGCAAATTTTTGGCTGGAGGCGAAAAAACCCACATACATCAGACATATACATTTTAGTGCATGGTACCTCTCACCAGACAGCGCTAGTGTCACTTGTAAATTATATAATGAGACTTTTTCACCTCCAAACATAACTGAGCGCTTTCGCCTCCGATTCGCGGCAACAACGCATTAGTGATTGAATTAATATAATGTAGAACACTGTCAAATATATTCAGTGTTCGCCTGCGAAAAAAGACTTTTTGCATGATTACTTCAGGACCTTTTTTTTTTTGTATATGGGTGATTCTCCGAAAAATGGACAATTCAACGTGGACAAAAACCAAAAAAAATGAGGTTCACTTTTCAAATTTTTTTCGTTGAAATCGATACTAGGGGTATTGAGAAATCATATTCCGGTACCGGCCGGGCTTAAATTTGATTTTGGAGGGTTGTAAAAAAAATTGTTGTCCACGTTGAAAGACAAATTTTTCAAGTTTACATAGTGTGATAAGATGAGGCTGTACGATCACACAGCGGCACCGTGGGTTACAATCTCACGGATCACGGTTTTATGAAGTACCAAAAATTCATCTAGGAAAGTAGTCTCTGCACGAAGAAGATTTAAAGGCTGTTTCTACAGACTGCTTCGAAGTGTCGAAAGATTCACGTCCTTCAGCGTGGATACAAGAAATACGTGAGTAGCCACGTTGAATAATATTTTATGTCCACGTTTAAGGACAAAATCGCCTTTTCCCTTTTCCCTTTTCCCATTGGGTAAATATGCGGAAAATATTTGATACATGTTGCTGAATGTAATGTGGCCAACATTAGTTATATTATTACGTTTTTACAAATTAGGAGCTACAAATTCAATATGGCTATTGATGTCCACGATGAAGGACACTTTTTTTTTTAGAAACCAGGATCTCAGCAATAAATGAGTATTTTAGCATACAAATTATCATTATTTCACAGAAGTTCTTACACAGCCTTCTAGAGGAAGTTATGAGGAAGTTATATGAGCATTTGAGAGAAGTTTATGCTTATAGTGGAACCCTACAGAGAGGTTTGAAAATTATCCACGTTGAAGGACATATCTCTTCCTAGACACAACTTTGAGGTATTCTAAAGGTTACTTAACTTGGTTAGAAAAAGATTGTAAGACCTATACCGTGTTGCCTCAACTTACCTCTTCAACAATGGGAAACAGTAGTTCCTGAAAATGATGTATTAAACCCTTCCAGCAAGCAAAAAAAACGGAACTAGGCCAGGTTGACACCCACGCTGATGGACATTTCAGGTGCATTTTCGATTTTCTAATGATGTTCTGCTGAACTAGGGAGAGCTTTTACCACTGTCTCCATCAGAAGAGTTCATTTCCTCAATTTTGATATATTGTGCATAGCATTCTGATAATAAGTGGCAGAGTTACAGCCTATTTACATGAATTGTCCATTTTTCGGAGAATTACCCATATGTCATCTCTCGATTTGCTTTTTTTTTTTTTAATGTTAAATATTTTGTCTTATTACAGGATTTTTAGGGAATATTTAAGCATATTTGACAAAAATAAAAGCATATTATAAGAGCATATTTGACATCTTTTCACTTTCCAGAGCATATGTATATGTGAGCTGACAGGAAAAAAGGACCTCAGCGCAAAAAACATTTTTGTGATAACAACTGGTTTTGACTAATTTTTGGCCGCTCTTTCGCGTGGTGTTGTCGAAAAAATAAACGGCTGTAAGTTTTCAAAGTTGAGTGTCTCCGTAACGTTAAAACGTTATCAATTTTGTTTATCCGTTCTCCTGTAAAATTTACATTTTTGCGCTGAGGGCCCTTTCTTCCTGTCAGCTCACATATGACCTCTTTTCAACTCATTTTGTCAACAAATGTCGGTTGGTTCTGTTACGCTTAACAGCGTCCATTTTGGAATCCCTATTTATTTTAGTGAAGTGTTTACCCAAGACTCTTGGTGTCTACCTAGGAGTGGTTTCAGCGGCGAGTAGAGATTTGTAACGATTAATACAGACTTTCGCGTCAGTTCCTTCATTTTTCATACATACAAAATGGTGAACTACAATTTTTCTATCCATGCAAAATGGTGAACTGACTTTTGGGTCATCTTGTATTTCTCTTCCTCGCAGTTATGTATGCTGTACACGGTTGGCGAAGGATACATTCTCTGCGCAAATATTTTCTCCGTGAAAAGCTAAAAATGTTCTTAGTATTTTCTTTCTCTGGCATTTTTATAATACATAGCTACAAAAACAAACTGATAAAGGTATTTTACAAAATGAACAATTTAAAAAAATGCATACGTGGAATATGTGTATGTGTAGGTAATTTATTAATATGGAACGTACTTGCGATGATATCGGTGATAATTTGGTAAAATATACGACGTACGACTGAATTAAAAAGGAAAATTTTCATTTTGGAAGGAACATCATTATAAAAATCTTCGAAATTTAAAAATTCCCCGACAAGGGAATAGGATAAAAGATTTACTAGGGGTCGCTTATTTATACTGAAATGCTGCTGTATAATAATTGTATTTAGGTCTTAATTTTAATTTTCTGTAATTGAAGAGCTCTTTTCCGAAGTGGCCTAAAACAAAGAAGTGATTTTTCAAAACACGATAAAACCGGTTTTCCTCCTCCCTTTCCGCCATGTTTTATTTGGCAAAACCTAGAAAATATTCTTGCTTAGTGTACTTAACTAATTCATAAAAATTACTCGTGGAAAAATTGGTATTTCGGGGCTACAGGTCATTAAAGTTGGAAACTCCTTGACTTAGGCCACTTTGGAACTAGATGTCCAGCTGATATAACGTGCGCGATTTTCTACCTAATAAGTTGTACTATGTTCAGGGCCGTACCGGCAGGGAGAGGGGCAACCTCCCATTGGCCAAAAGAAAGACAAAAAACAATGGGTTGAGACGGAGAGAAGGGTGGATCTGTCACACTTTTTGTAAAAAGTATGAAAATGAGAGTTTCAAAAAATGTTGAAATTTTCATTATAATACACGTGAGTAATTGGATAAATTTGGGGTATTTGTAGCCCCCACCCCCATCACCAAGAAAAAAATGTATCCTAAATGCAAAACACCCCCTTACTTAAATCCTGGGTTCGGCCTTTACTGACTATGTTGCATGTTGTCGAAATATACTTACTTCGATTGTTTTTCCTTACGCTTTTTACTGTTGTAAAAATTAACTTCCTTTTTATGGAATTCGCTGAAAAATTGAAATTTCTCAGCAGTAATCAAAAATCTATTTTATATATTTTATTATGTCACTGGGGAAGACTTTCGATTTAGGCCACTTTAGGAACCTACCACTTTTGATCAGTAATAACGCTGGAATGGAAGAAAATGCTTTCTTTATAGCTAAAAATTAAAACTCTTGCAAAATGTATTTTTTTTTTAAATTCAATTTTGACACTGCACTCTGCTAAATTTGCTATATTCAGCAAATCTTGAAAAGTTTTAAATGATAGGGAGAGGAGGATCCGACTGTTAGCTAAAATTTCTAAATTATTATCAAACAAGAAGACATATTTTCAGTTTTACTCGTTGCAGCTGCTTCCAATTAATGGGAAGGATTGTCCCACTAGAAACTTATACCTACTTCAAGCATGACTTATTTCTTAAAATAATTCCCGTTTCGTATTTTCCTAATGAAAATTTGTTACAAGAATTCCCAATTTTCGATCTCCCAAAAAATATTTCAAGCCGGACTGTTTCCTGAAATGATTCCAGTTTCCTGTTTCCTAATATTTTGAACATTTTCAGTAGGGGATTTCAATTCTTCGTTTTCTCCATACAAATTTGTCACAAGAATTCCCAATTTCCAATTGTGAAAAAATATGAAGTCATTCAGTACATTCCCAATATTTTTCTAGTTCGTTTTATTTACTCAGTTTTCCGAGAAGGGTAATTCCAGTCATCTCGATATCTTTTCTCAATATTTTGACCATTTCCGTCTGAATCCCATTTTCCATTTTCCCAATTTGTTACAAGAATTCCCTATTCTTGGTTCCGATTTCTTATTTTTATCTTGAGGATTCCCGTTCCTCGAAAGACTGACCCAAAAATATTTGGGAACAGTCCTGACTTACATTCACCAACCCTTGTACCATTTTCAATTGCAGAGAGATTTGCCTAATCATCAATGGTGGGGGGGGAGGGAAGCTTGCAACATTTTCAGTTCTACTAACTGCAGCTGCTCGAGTTACCAACTCAAAATATTTAAATTATTGAGGAGTGAGGGATGTCGTACATTACTCCTGTTCCATGACTACGACCCTGAGCATTTAAAAGAAAAATGAGTTTGAATTTGATTTTTGGTTTTCTGATCCTCAGTTGAATACCTATATTCAAGATATCCTCCTACCTTATTATAAGATCCTCATACATGGTAGATCCTTCTTAAATACCAGTCTTATCGAACTGAAAATTGTAACCATATATAGTAACTATTGAATATTAACTGAAGCAAATAACTGTTGACTGCGTGAATCAAATAATATAACTTTAACTATATAACTGTTAACCATATGAATACAAAACTATGACCATAATAATAACCATCAATCTCATTTATGCTATTTCCTTCAGAAAACCTGTACTATAATCATTACATAACCATTAACTGAAAGAAATTGATAACATAACTGTAGCTGTTAACTGTATGCACATCAAGTAACATAACTTTAACCATAGTAGGTAATTGTTCACCATATAAATCCAATAATAACTAATTACAGCAGTTATTCCTAGAAAACCTATGAGTAACCGTTTTACATCAAAGAAATTGGTAACATAAGTAACATTATTGAGTAAACTTCATTCTGTTATGCCGTTAATTGTTACATAATTTCGTATAATGTTTTCTCCCGGTGTTTCAGTAAAGTGTAGGTATTCCCGGTTTTTGCAGCCCTGATGGTAGGTAGGGACATCAAATAATTTAATTTGTGTATCTATACATTTTGTATTCATGGAATAAGCTTACCAAGAATTAATCATATATTTTGTGATTGCAAGAAACTCAAATTACTTTTAACATGGACTGTTATACATTGTATAATTAGGAATTATTTCAAACGTTAGACAATTTACTTTGAAAAAAAAAAAAAAAAAAAAAAATGTGATGAAATATTGTTTATAGTTACCTAAAGTTAATTCTTTTTTATATTTATGATTATACCGGTATCATCATTACTACTATCATTACAGTACCTAATATTATCATAATTTACTTTATGCTATCATATATGTGAGTATAGGAGTCGCAATCTCTCATTACGTTATATTATTACGTTGAACGCAAATTGAATTGACGAAAAAAGTTCAATTATTATTCCTAAGTGGGTTTTACAGTTCTCTACCTATAAGACAGAAAAAATGTTGAAATTCAATTATTCGTGACTCAGCAGTTTTCTTAAATTTATAGTGTCGAATAATTTTTGTACAATTTTGTTGAAAAGTAGACGCATTTGTAGGGGATATTTTATGGAAACAAAACATTAATCTTTTCAGTCCAACACTCTTATAGATGCAATATTTCATGTACCTATACCTTCTTTTCTATAAAAACTGTTAGATTATCTTTCTATCGAGCTTTTTAGTTTTGTACCAATATGGAATTTATTGTGTAACCGTTTACTACCGTATCATAGAGGTTTCTTATTTTGTATAATTAAATCATTTATTTGTTTGCAAGTAGATATTATTTTCACAAGGTCAAGCCATCCTGTTTTCAATGTTGCTGAATGTCAAGAGAAGTTTGAAAATAATATCTTCTGCACATTCACTATTAAAAGAAAGCTGAAATGGCGTCTTTGGGTCATTCGCAACTTCGACTAGTTTCTGCAGGCCACCTCTTCGAATTCGACAAAGCCTGCAGAAAGTACTTGAGACCATACCAGAAGTACGATCATTTTGTGCAGAGAAAACCGGAGAAAATTTTGCTTCCCGCAAGAGAAGTTCTAACGTTTCATTACCTTCATTATGTCTGAAATGACCCCTGTCACCGAAATTTCAAACCGTTTTGCTCTAGCTATCTCCAATCAAAAGTTATCCGCATTTTACCAGTTCATCCAAGAAAAGAAAGAAATTTCGAAAATACATTTTGGTGTGTTTTTATTGCATACTCAACGCGTTGCAGGCATTTTCTTATTTTCTAAAAATTCGTGAACGTGTAGACGAATATGAAAACCTTCATGTGGTAGCCCCTTCGACGCCTGGAATCGCAACACATGACGCACCAATTGACGTTTTCGTAAGTTCCAATTTTCTGAGGAGAACTGGTAAAACGTGAAAAACTTTTGATTGGAGACAGATAGAGCAACGCGGTTTTAAATTTCGGGTAGAAGAGACAATTTCGAATAAAACAGTCTTTTCACCCAAAAAAAGCTCATTTTTCTCAAGACCTCCCCGGAAAATCTCCGAAAATTTTTTCGCAGAATAAAATGCCTTGTAGTATGAAGCTATTTTATAAATTGAAAAAAAAATTAAAATTATTGAGATTATCACCTATTCGTAGTCAATTTTCCTCGCTGAGTTCAAATTCGTTGTCCAAATTTTGCGTTATGACCCTCCGTAGTTGATATATCGATAGTCTCGTGCACAGTGGTGCTAAGTCGCAAAAAAATAATTTTTCAGAAGACCCTTTTGAAATTTTCCTCAACTTCACACTCATTTTACAGCAACACTGTTATAGTTAAGAGGATTAAGTAAAATAGAAGCAGGTCTAGAAACTATTGACATTACTATTCCTAAAACTTATTGAAAAGGGTGCGCTTAGCACCTTCGTTACTTAAGAATTCGTAATTAGCACCATGTAGAACTAAGAATTCTGCGTTTCTTCACACCTCTGAGTAATTGAAATTTAATGGAATGTCAAACAATAACAGTCATGGTATATAATTAATTAATGCAAAATCCATAAAATTAATAAGCAATGCGAAAGTTATCTTTCATTTTTATAAAGAATAGTAAGATTTTTTAGATTTTTTTTTCTGCTGAACAGGAAGAGACTGGTAATAGAACTTTTTCAAGTCGACGTTGTACATTGAGTCACAGTACGATGATCTTTGCTCCGTGTGTTTTCTTATGGGAGTCAATACGTTCATTGGCGCAAAAACAGGTGTTTTTGCTAACATTTAACTGATGTGTGACGTCACCAGAAAAAGGTCTATAATTGGACGCTAATTCAACGAAATGGAACCAACTAGCAAAATTCGCTTTTTGAGAACACGTGATTCGAAGTTCAAGAGTCATGTAGAAACTATATGACATAGGGTTTACTGATAAGCTTTTTTCAACATGAGTACACATTTTTGAATAGGGGGCCCAATGTTGAAAAATTCTACTGTTTACGCTCTTTCCACCGCTACCAATAACTCATTTTGTTTACAAATGTCGTTGGTTCCTTTTTGTTGAATAGCGTCCAATTAGGGTCGGCGCAGCCGAGCCTTATACAATGGAAAAAATGGACGCTGTTCAACAAAAAGGAACCAACTAACATTTTAAAATAAAATGAGTTATTAGTATCGTTGGAAAGAGCGTAAAACATAAAAATTTTCTAAATTGGGCCCCGATTCAAAAATGTGTACTCACGTTGAAAAAAGCTTATCTATCAGTAAATGCAATGCCATATAGTTTCTACATGGCTCTTGAACTTCGAATCACGTGTTCTCAAAAAGCGGATTTTGCTAGTTGGTTCCCTTTTGTTGAACAGCGTCCAAATAGTAGTGATAAAGTTCTATCCACTGCAACAGTGGCGCTTGCGGTTTAAAATGTAAGTATGTGGACAAACAAACGAAATACACGTGAATGAATCGCGTTTGCTTTTGACAGTGGCGCTTGTGGTTTTAAATGTAAAAGTGAACGTAATCATGTGTAAAGAAACAGATAGGAAGATGATTTTACATCGTGCTTACAGTCTCTGTAAAAGTGACTCGAGGTATCAACATAAGGAATCAATGGAAGGAGTTCATTTTGTGAGGTTTGTAATATTATTGTGTATGATTCTTGCTGAAAGTAGGGTCAGCATGAACCAACCGTCATTTGTAAACAAAATGAGTGTAGTTATTAGTATTGTAGGAAAGAGCGTAAAAAGTAGAATTTTTCAGAATTGGGCCCCTGATTCAAAAATGTGTACTCACATTGATCAAAGTTTATCAGTAAACGGTATTCATATAGTTTCTACAACATGTTCTCAAAAAACAGATTTTGCTGGTTGGTTCCCTTACGCTTAACAGCCTCCAAGTGCAATCGTACTTTTTGTTCGTAGTTGGTTAATGAAATAGCCGCCCAGACTTCAGCTGAAAGGCCGTCTCTCTATTACTAGGTCGTACAGCGACCTGGCTTGTTTTTATAATCTTTTGGTATAAACTGGCATTTCAACAAACTCAACGAGTTGTTTTTCTTTTCAACTGCTATAGGAAGAAGTAACCGATACGCTGCTTTTATCGGAGAGTTACCCGGGTAACTGGCGGGATCTTGCGCATCCCGATACACAATCAGTTACCCTCTACCTATTTACCCGCGGAAAAGTTACACATTGTATTTACGGATGTATGGGTTCCGTTCTCTGAAACAAGCATCGGCACGTATACATTTATTAATAATAATTTAAACAAGTGTTCAACTATGTTTCGAACATATATTCGTATGTGTATATGTTTTCTGTTTTCGTCGCCATATTTTGTGTTTGTTATATTCTACACCTTGGCGTCCTGTTTACGAAGGTGAGACATTATTTGGTTACATTTTATTGCTTGAATACTGAGCCACATCTACGATTGAATTATTATCAACTCGTGTCCCATTAATATGGAAGAAACATCACAAAACTTTGGGAAATCAACTAGGTATATGAAGCAGTGTTTGGACCATCAACATTTTCGTGTTTTTTTATGAGCAATACGTGCTGAATATTATAAGATACTTCGGATTGAATAATTCTTGATTATCAGTTACGATGAAGGGGTCTCTTTGCTTGATTTTAGTATCTTATTTGGCTATCGTAATTTTTGAAGGGGTGGAAACGTCTGGAATACTACTCTGGAGAATCACAGTACGTATCTAAGTATTCTGAGTTCAACAAGATAACGTTCCAGTTTTTTAAAGCCAAATAGACAACGCGCAAACTGTAGAATTTTTAATTGATAAAATAATCTCTTTCGCTAAGAGGGGCATCGGGCGAACCACCAATTTCTTGAATTTCAATCGGGAAAGTATACCTATACGTGGCATATTGCCGAAGTAAGGACTTTTGGATCACTATAATTTCGAAAATCCCATCCGATCGTTGATTCGGCTCGGGTTTGGGAGCAACATGCGTCTTGACGTTCTAAAAAAAGAACCCTGAAAGTTGGAACACTAGAGACCATTTTTGTTCCTTTTTTCGACGAAAATGAACAGTCCGTGATGTTTTGGAAACACAGAGAAATTTAGTTCTTTTCTGTTTCTAAAAAAGAAAGAAAAGGATTAATGGCGCTGTTTTTAATTCCTGCTAGGGGAAGATATTGATTGAAATATTAATAAACATGTTTTTCCTATTTGTAGGAGAAGAAACTTCAACCCGAATTTATACAAGATCCTGATGCCTTCCGCAATTTTGACTCAGACGACACGTTTGTTATCGTGAAGGCAAGAAGAATATTGCCGTTCAATTACTCAGTTTTTTTTTGTTCTATTCTTTCTGAAATTACGTATTCTACGCGCATAACTTACCGTAAACTATAATTTTTGTTTCACAGACAGATAACCAATCGAAAAACACCATTCATTATTGGTGTGGATCAATAGCAAAAGTTGTAAGATCTTTCGCATTACTTACCTCATGTGGATTGATTCAAGTGCCAGATGGTTTGCGCACTTGGAGATATGTACTTATTGTAATGACCGTATTAAGTATGAATGTACACTTTTTCTTCAATTACAGCCCCAGAAATCTGCAGCAGCTCACTTTGCTGTCGAAAAGTGGTTGGATCTCGATGATAAATCAATAAGAATATTCAGAGAAAAGCAAGATTTGGAGCAGAACCTGTTTAGAAGTTATTTTACCCGGCGTAAGTAATAAGGTTTTGTTAATGAATATTTTCATTTTAGAAACACATTGTGCTATACCAGTTTACAAGATGGATGAGGCGGGCGTCTATAGCCCAAATCGGAAATACTAGGATTCAAAAAGTAAGATAACGATGAGGTCGATAAAAAAATTACAACGAATTAGAAAAATTTATTCTAATGAAATACGTTCAGTTATCAATCAGTCAAGACCTTTATTCTTAAGGACAGATAATTTATAAATACATATATTATTAAATTCTACATTACTATATTGTATTATCTTGTGCCCTTGTTGGGCAAAGATCTCCCTCAACCGTGTCCACTTCCGCCGGTCAACTGCAATTTGGTGGCACCTTGTGTGCCTCAGAAAGATTCTGGAAAATCATCCGCCCATCTTAATTTTCAGGGAACTTTGTTTTCGTTTTCCCACTAGCAAGCAGTCTGTTGATTTATTTTCCCACCTGCTATGATTCATCTTAGCCACATCATTCCATCGAAAGTGCTGGGGGGGGGGAGGTACAGCTATTTATTACCTGGCTTTCGAGTTTGTTCTGAAACCTTCCTTTAACAATGTGTCTTAGCCCCCAGATTTTATTTATATAATAATTCATTAAGTTAAAATTTTTAGTTTTAAATTAATTTCTCATAACTATTAAGAAATCGCTCTCTACCTCCTTACTGCTTGAACTTTCTAGAGATACCAACTGTCCGAGGTATATTGATTCTGATACTGTTTCTATTCTTTGGCTGTCTGAAGTCAAGTTCTGGTCGTTGCTATATTTGATAAAAGTTTTGTTTTTTCTATATCGATTTTAAGTCTTGCTTTCTTTCCTATTGAATTCAATTCTGTGGCCATTTCCTGTACTTCCACCGGCACCACATCATCTGTGAATCGGAGGTTCCCAATGCGCAGTCAGTTACCCTCTAGTTACCCAGTTACCCGCAAGAAAGTTACCCCTTTGTTACCCTCGAATTACCCTCAGATTACCCTTGTTCCCCTTTAGTTACCCTGGTTCCCCTTTGGTTCCCCGGGTAACGGGCGGAATACTACGCAGTTAGTTACCCTCTTGTTACTCGCGGCGGAAAAGTTACCCATTTGTTACCTTGAGAAAAACATCTGCGCCGCAGTGATCCGACTTCTTGATTCGTGTTGAATTGACGACCGCGATAAGGCTGCCTTCAGTTGAGGAAATAACCAAACGTCGCAGGGGGCGAGGTCAGGACTATACAGGGGGTGGGGGTGAATTGTGATTTTTTTTAGAAGTCATCACCGCGCGGCGCACATGTTTTTCTCCTCGTTACCAGCGGTGGAATACGCCGAAACGTTCGATAAATGGAAATAACGAATGGATGCCTGTATAGCCATAAACTGCGCTTATTTTGAAAAAGATATGCGTGTACTTGGTGAAGATGATGATTAATAAAAGAGTTTGTAATCGTATGTTGTTTTTTTCCTTCTTTAAAAAAATCTTTAAATAATCTGGAGGGGTCAACGCATATGGTGTCTTTCAAATTAGTTTGGAACAGCGAGTTTTCAATCAAATGAGCTCAGCGTGGTCTCAATCTATACCTAATGAACCAAATTATTTCCATACTGCGTTGAAACGCCGATAGATAGCGTTAGTGGGCCGTACGAATTTTATTCTCAGTTGCTTAGTGACAGCCTATGTAACTTGCCAACTAAGCCGTAAGTCAATCATGAACGGCTAGTAGCAGCTGATAACATGGGGGAAAAGCCATTCGTAAGCTGATTTCCAACAGCCAACGGCTTTAAGCCTATGAAGAATTTTAAGCCAATCAAGAACGGCTTATCACCCCTGCTTGAAACTGCAATATCTCGCTGAATTTTCAAGGTAGAAGTCTGGGGTTGGTTTTATTCGACTGCTAAGGGGTTTTTACATAAATTTAGTCAGAAAAGTAAAAATCGAAAAATTGGTCAACTGGTCCCTTTCCGTACGTGCCCTCAAATCTTCAAGTATCCCGTCAAATAACAGTGAGAATAAGGGATCTCTGGCTGTTTTAACCCTCGCTTTATGGAGAAAAATTCCCCTGTTTTATCCGTTATAATTCGGGCTTATACGTTAGAATACATCTCTATACTATTACCTATTGGTACCATTTTTCTATCTCTAATTGTGAGAAGAGAAAAAATTCAAAGATAGAAAACTTCTCAAAATTTGACCATAACCAAGCCCCTTCAGAATTAAGAGTATGCACACATTATAATCGTACTGAATCTTCAAGGGGGGGAGCAAGCTGCAGACTAGAATACGTGCCTACATATTGTCAGGGTAGGTTGCTTACTTACTAAGTGGAAAGGGGTCATTGCAATAGAGATACCCCGTAGAGTTTTGTGTAAAATTTTTAATCATTATTTATTTCTAACCTATCGAAAAAATTTTCATTTTTTTAGTTTAAGAGGTATGAAGTCAATTTTTTACATATGGCCAGGCTCCTTCTAATAGTTTTTGTAATTTTGGTTGATTCCAAAATTGTTTTTACTATCGTATGTCTTTTTTTCTTGTCAAAAATGGTTTATTTTTTGTTTGATTAATTTGCATGCAATATTTAGTTCAATGTTTTAAGTCTTTGCCAAGTACTTTTTATTTCTGAGATGGTTTCACCTTTTGAATAATTGGATAATTTCTTTTGGGAGGTGCTTCCCTTCTTGTCTCTTATGCCTTCAGAAACTAGATGCCTTTTGTAAGGACTCTACTACTTTTGCATTTAAGCCTTCCACGGTGTCAGGTTCTTCTTGCTCCTCAGTATTTTGGGTCAGTATTTTTCCTAACTCTGTTTCATAGCCAGCTCTATTATAGTCGCTAATTTGACTGATTGTTGAGGCTCTCTTTGCTCTGTACATCTGATTAGCCTATGATTTGAGTGGAAATTACAACTGAGATTCACTGAAAAGTTTGTCATCTTTTGTTTGGTGATTTGTGGGGTAATACAAAGTCAATTTGATTTTTACATTCTTGATTTGGAGATACCCAAGTCCGTTGTGTGCCTAGTACATGTATATATCTAAAGATATTTCATTAGAATAAATTTTTCTAATTCATTATCATTATTTTATTGGCCCTAGTTACCTTACTTTCTAAACCACTTTCGTAGGAGCAGCAGCGAAGCATTAAGAAAAGTTGAGAGGAAGCGGGAGGTAAGAACTTGCTGGCAAGGGACGCCCCGTCGAGCGAAAAAAGAACAGTATACAAGTAGAGGTATCGCTTCCCGGTTTGCTTATTACGCTGCAAGATGTAAACCCACATCTTATTCACAGTCACATTTTCAAATAATAAACCCGGCAATCCATTAAATTCCCCCTTCTAGATGTGGAATTCGTTTTTTGAAGACCAAATCCCAAATCAGAGCAAGATTGAAAATTCGAACAAAATTCGAAATCAGTTATCGAGAAACCCTTTATTGTTATTCTCAGTCTGATTTCTTTCAACCGAGTCCAGTTTGCCCCCTTTCAGAAGTGGAATTTGGATTTTGAGACTTTATTCAAAGACAGGTCGAAAATCTTCTTGAAAATATTCTAGAAGAGAGTGACAAAAAAACCTTATTGTGATGTTTACGTAGTCTGATTTCTGCAATAAAATCAAATATTCTCTATTTCGGGCGACAAATTTGGTTTCTAAGTCCCAAATCCCAAAAAATCAGAGCGAAATTGGAAATCTGATGGGAAATTCGAAATCGGCTACCCAAGAATCCAATGTATTCGTAGTTATAGTATGGTTTCTTTAACCAAGTCTAATTTGCCTTATTTTAGTGGTGGAATTTGGAATTTAAGGCTCAAATCATAACAACTTCGAAAATCTTCTGGAAATTTCGAAATCAGCATCCAAAAAACCGTTATTATTATGTTTACTTAGTCTTTTCAACTAAGTCAAATTTATCCCCTATCAGCGGCAGATTACAGATTTTGAGGGCCAAGTTGGAGCCAGATGGAAAATCTGACGGAGAATTTGAAATCAGCTACCCAAAAGCGTGTTATTGTGATGTGCAGTTCGATATTATCAACTAAGTCAAATTTCTTTTTTGCAGAAACGGAATTTGTATTTTGAAGCCCAAATCACAAATCAGAGTAACATTAAAAATTCAATGGAATATTCGAAATTAGTTAGACAATCTATAAACCTGTTATTGCCATAGTCCGATTTTTTCAACCCAATCCAGTGTGCCCCCTTTCAGAGATTGATGTTTATTTTGACTACATGAAGCCAGATAACGAATCAACTGTTGAATTACAAATCAGCAACCAAGATACCTCTTTTATTGTTATTCTGTACTTAGCTGCATTTTTTCTTTTCAGAAGAGGAATTTGAACTTTTGAGGTCAAAATCAAAGCTAAACCGCAAATTTTCTGGAAATTTTAAAGCGACTACTCACAATTTCCGTATTGATACATTTGTTGGGATCGTTTTAACCAAAAGTGAAAACTGCTTTCTTTTTGAGGTGGAATTTGCATTTTGAGGCCCACATCTGAGTCAGATAGAAAATCTTACGGAAAATTCGTAATCAGCCATGAAAAAACTTGTTATTGCTATATTCAGTTTAATTTGTCTGAAATAAGTAAAATTTTTTCTCTTTCCTACAGGTAGAAGGATTTTAAGGCCCAAATTAAAGCGAATCCGATCGCAAACCTGATATGGAACGCTGAAACTCGATAATTTAAAAATCTCTTTTATTTTGTTCCTTATTTGTACGATTTTTCCAATTTTGTCAGTTTTGTCCTTTTTCAGAGGTAGAAATACGTTTCGAGGTCAGAGACAAATCGAATATCTGATTTAAAAAAAAATCGAAATCAAGAACCCAGTAACCCGTTAGTGCGATATTTCGTTTAATTTTTCGCACCAACCCTATTGACGATTTTTGCATAAGAAATCCGCAGCAGCACGCAGCGATTCTGAGTGAGACAGTCGCGTTCACTGCTGATGCGGAAAAACAAAGTGTCAGCAGCGTTTCGCAGCAAAAACATGTTCGCAGTGGTGCGGAGCAGCAGCGTTCATGACCCGTTGTTCACTGCGTTATACTGCTGATGAAATCAGAATCAGCAGCTGATTCAAATGGGTTTTCAGTAGCTACTATTCCGTGGTGGAAATAAATCGATTCTGCTGCTGCATTTTGCAGTGGAAAAACAGTAGTTCTAGCTGTGGTCCGCAGCTACAATTTTCTACTCTGCGGTAGACAGCGTATTGCAGTTTCTCTTCTCATTTACAATTTATAAAATTGAAATAGTAAAAATACAAAGTAACTGGTCGCCAAAAAAATTAATAATACCAATGATTCTTGAAATTACAAGTATATTATTTATGTAAACAATTGAGTATATAAAACTTTCAAAATTGCTCAAATCCAAGAATACGGGTGACCTCATCCTATGATTTGGTGACCTCATTGGTTACTTCATGTGATTTGGTGACCACATTTGTCTCTGAAATAAATTACAATGTTGAATAACTACATGGTATTTTCAAGTTCGTTTTTAGAAATTACACACAGTTAGAAGCAGGGGCGTAGCTACGGGCAGGAGGGGTGTTTGAACCCCCCCCCCCACCCACCCACCCACCCCTGGGATCGGCCGACAATGTGAAAAAATTAAAATTTATTCTAATAATAGTAAGTATTAAACCCATAATGTTGTAACAGTGAAACGAACCCCCTTCCTTTCATATCAAGTCTGGCTACGCCACTGATGGTTAGAAGCAACAATTTGGTAAGGCTTATGTTCTGCAATTTTTCAAATCTGTCTCTCTCTCTCTCTACTTTTCCTTCAGGGCCCTGATACATCATTACATGGCCCTACTATCTTATTCCCAATTCTCTCCTACTTGAACCAAAAACAAAAACCTTCATCTCACCTTTCTCCTATTTTTCACTGCTCGGTTGTTATTCTGTACTTAATCAGTTTTGAATCACGCTGATTGTGGATGAATGATTCTTAAAACACGGAGAAGAATATTCTCTATATCCTTCTTTCCCTCATATTCTATTGTTTTGAAATTAAAAGAATATATTTTTTCTTTAATGCACCTCAACTGATCTAAATAAATAACTCTTCCCAATACTTCATATCGATACTCTTTCAATTCATCACAATTCATAGCCGGAATGATTTTCTTCTCCTAGCAAAATCATCGCGGGGATCCCATTCATTTATCTTTGAGGCCCTATTCTCGTACACTGATAACGTCATTGCACTCCTTGCCTAGAGACATAAAATTTTATTTTGTATTCATTTCTGATTCTGTCTTCTGGTAATTCATCGCATCACTTCCATGAAGTATTTGATATTGTCACATTCACTTTGCTTTTTTGAAGTTCCACCCTGCTTTCTGCATCCTCCAACATACTTGAGACCTTCATACTTTTTTTGAACATATTTTGACCCACTGATATCACCTTCCTATTCTTCCTACAAGTATTCCATAAGATTTTCAAATCTCATATTCATACAATATTTACCTATATTCTGACAATTCAGGGTCTCTCGTTCATCGGACTCAGCTTTCTTCAATTCATCTAGCGAAATATACTACATAATAACAAGTAAAAATGGATTTCTTTTCACACTATTCCATAAACGAAATATAAAATCAGCCACGTTCTGACTATCCACCACTCTTCACAAGTTGTCCACTTTCTTCCGAGGATCAAATTCCCTGACATTTCCAGATTTTTTCAATGCTCACCAACGCCCCCTCTTCTGGTTAAGGGCGGACTTCTTTGAATACTAGGCTGGTTATGCCCACTGGCCACAATTAAAAAAATTTAATGCGTACATCTCTGTTGAAAGGGCCCACTTTGGCAATCACAGTTTTGGCTGTACATTTTTTTTTTTTTTTTTTTTTTTTTTTTTTTTTTTAAATTTTGACCAAAAAATCAATTTTTGGGTTTTTAGCAATTTGGTTCTTTCAGCTCCGCTGTACCATTTTTTTAGGTCTCATTCCATTCAAGCTCCAGGGTATGAAATGCATAGAAACAAAAAGGGCCTATGTTGTCGACTCCAGTTTTTTTTTAACGGAAGTTTTCACTCTTAATCATTTTGCTGACTTTCAAAAGCATTTTTTTCAAAATACAGATTTTCGGTACCTCATTATAAAAATACTGAAAAAATATCTTTCAGTAACGTTACACAGCTGGTTAAGGTCTCATTCGAAAGGTAATTTGGTCTAGTATGACCCCCGCCCCTCGACTTCATTACCGATAAGACCAAGTGGACCTTCTCAACAGAGATGTATACAAAATATGAACATTTTCTAAGACTCTTGAAATAGTTTCAATGAATGTTATACATTTTCTAAGACTCTTGAAATAGTTTCAATGAATGTTATTGACTTGTCACACAAACAGAACCTTCAAGACAGGTTATCACTTACGAAAGCCCCCCCCCCCGCGACACGCGCGCGCGTTTTGAAACACAGGGTACAAAAAGAAATCTTTTGAATGACTGGGGGACCAGCCTAGAAAGCATTTTCGGAACTTTCCCACGCCCAAGCTGATTCACCCCTTGAATAATTAAAGATGCGATTTTTCATCATGCGAAAAAGAAGGGTGGTTAGCGCGAAAATGAAACAGGGAAGGAAAAAACGCGACAATAATCGGCTATTAAGAGAAAAAAAAAAGAAAAGAAAAAAACCCGGCAACAATCACGCCAGTTTTAGGATGTTAGAAACTTTAGGGCTCTTTATCAGTTTTGGACTGTCAGTTTGGGCTAATGTACCAGTTTAGGTTTTCGGTCAGATATTGGTTGTTTATCACATTGATTGGTTTTTTAGTAGTGATTCTCAATTTTCAGATAATATTAAGCGTTTCCCGAAACATTCCCGATTTGATTTCTCTTTTCTTTTCTACGTTTTTTCTTTGGACTGGGGGGGGCTCACATTTTTTGTATTTTTGATTGAAAACATTCTGAGAAACATCCCTGTATTGCACATGCTGCAGACAAGAGTGATCGGAGCCATAACCAAGAGATGCAGAGGCAGAAGTTCATAACAGTCGAGCACCTGGCACTGGTTGTTGAGGCTGACCGTCCAGTACATGACACTAGTTGTTGGAGCTGTAGTGGCAGTGGTTGATGACAGTAGCGACCTGGTACCCGAAGTATGAGAGGGTTAAGTACTCTGAAGTTGGAGTTACCTAGAGAACAACTGAAATGGAACACTGAAAGTACCATTCATACATGCGACAACATACAGTTCCGACGATTTAAATTCTTGCGCCGTATTTCGCGTGCATTCCTTATAGAAATGGCATGCGTTTGATTTCTAGACTTGTCGTTTTTCGCATGCAAACGCTCTTTCTGTCGCTTGCGAATAATTATTCTCCAATAGGTAACTACTAATTGAATATTACATTAAATGATATGTAGATGACATAACTTACCAGTAAATTACCTTCTCAACACAAAATTTCGAACTAAACTCAAAAACGCAACGCGCAACGGCTAACTTGGAAGTTGGAAACAGAAACTGTGAGATAGTTTGTAGATACACATCGAACCGGATAGCCGTTAAACCGCAAACGTTTATCTAAAGGCGCCGACTTGGCGACAACCTTGAAGCCTGAAGGTAACATCACCGGTAGCTACAAGCCATTGTTTCATTCTAATATCAACGTTAGCTGCTGAAAAAATTGAATTATCCGCAGCGTTCCTCTGCTTAGTCGCAGTAAAATCAAACGCTGCTGTATACTGTCCAACATTTAACTGCTGAATGCTGCTAAGTTTCATCATCCACATCAGCAGTGTAGTGGACAATTGTTTTAAATCGCTGCGTAACGCTGCTGTCTCTATGTGTACTCTGCGGAATCATTTCAAAATCCGCAGCAGACAACTCTTGAGGGCTGCTGTTAGATCTGCTCAAATCGCAGCGTAACGCTGCAGAATTGTATAAACGCTGCATCAAATCTAACAATTTCGCAGCGGAAAACTGAAAATCCGCTACAACCAGGAGCTGAATTTTAACCGATTTCGTCAATAGGGAAATCAGATGTGTCCGTTGTGGAACTTTTTGAGCACCAGCTTCAAATGATTATTTCTCAACAAAAGTTTTCAGTACCTACCTGGTTTTTATACCAAGATACACATTCTTTTTTTGTGAGAGTAAAAATCGAAAAAAGTAGAGGAAGTGCGACCGCAGTAATCCAAAAAAAATTATTTCAATAAAGTTTCTTACCATCGGTTTGAAAAAAAAATAAAAAATAAATATGGGATCATTTTATAATAATTGTATCCCCTTACAGGTTTTCTATTTAGTTTTAAGAATTTTCCAAGGCTACATGCTACCTTTCTTTTCTATTATGTATTTGTATGGGTATGCTGTATAAGGGGATAGTTTCACTTTCGTGTTACACTATTTCGCAAAAAATGTTTTTGAAATTTTCATAGTTATTGTCTTCCCTGCTGTAATGTTGTGCGCAAAATTTTCAATTTTTTTTTTTGATTTCCTCATCCATACAGAGACTCATCTCTCAACCGTTCGTTTTTGGTTCTGATTTCATTTTTGAGGTGGAAATATTCATTACTGCATGGGATTTGATTTTGAATATTCTACTCGAACACCCACGATAGCGAGGGGCTACAATTCTGCCAAGTAATGCCTGCACAAAAGGGATCATTCGTTTGATTTTGATGACCAGAACTTCGGGAGCATTTTTCTCATAGGTACTGTACTATAGCATTTCAAGTTCGTATACAACATAATATTATGTGATTACTTTTTCCAATTGTATAGGTTTCGTTCAGATTAGCTATGAACCATCTATAAACCACCAAATGTATAAAGTGAAGGGTAATGAAGGCACAGCTATCATCAAACCAGTAAGATTCTACTATAATATTATCCTTTTATTTATCAGTTTGCAGGATCGGACTTAGGAGTTGGAGGCTCAATGCTTCTAATTGATAGAAATCCCTATTTTCAAAATTTGGAACAAAAAAACTAAGAAAAATAAAAAGTCAAAACTTTTTATAGAGGCATTGAGGATACGTCGCTGTTGACAAGGCCCATGAGCTTTCTTGACATAAACCCCAATGTCCGGACCCAGCGGTACCACTTCACCCTCTTATAAATCCGGTCCTGTCAGTTTGTTACGTTATTCAGTCCGTCTGCCGTAAGTCTGCAAAGTTCTAATAGATGGTAGGTAATGATAGTCATATTCGAATTTCTTGACAGGTGACACCGGAATTCAAGCACCTCAACCACAGTGATTGTTTCGTTTTGAACTCAGGAACGAATGTGTATGTCTTTATTGGATCATCCGCGAGCGAACTGGAAGAAAAGTTAGCAGAGAAACTCGGCCAACGTGTCCACGATTTCGATAACAAAAAAAACGGGGGAATACATGTGATAAGTGAGAATCTGGAACGTTTTCAGATACTTTCATTATTCGAATAATAAAATAATATACTTTGTTTATAATTCCAGGGAAAGACTCTCCAGATAAGCTGAAGGAAGAATTCCTCAAAGTACTCCAAAAAAGGTTCAATTCGTTTGGAACTATTCCTCTTCAAGATGTGCAGGAATATGCTGAATTTGAACGTGAGAGAAAGGTGGGTCAATTAATAGAACTAGCAGAACGACGACACCCTTCCCGTGGCATCATTATCAGCCCTGTCCCATAGACCTTATAGATACATATAATAAACTGGGCTTGGTGATAAATAGTAGGTACTTGACACACATAATGACATAATTAGCTTTGGAGGATAAATGGAGTTCCAACTCAGCTTTAGAGAATCATTAATCCGTATTTCATCACATTTTCATGATTAGTTTGACTGTCTTTCCTTTAAATCTCTCTATCTCTCTATATCTCTCTATATACTAAAAAAGTAAAATCCGCCGCCTCCACCACCGCCATCGACGTCACCTCCGGGAGAAAAGAACGCACCGCGGGTTGCCTACCCAAAAATCAGAAAAATTTTAGGGAGATCAGCTACTTTCAAGGACATAATCTTTTCTAATATAAAAGATCTCCAAGTCTGAAGACATAACCGACATAATAAGACATAAAAAGACATATGATGACATAAATACCCATAATCTCCAAGATCTCAAGTCGCAAGATATAACACGTAGTCTAACTTAAGATATGTATAAAGGCAGATATAGTGTTCATGAATAGGGCAGACCACCTATCTTGGACTCTGAGATCTCAGGTCCTCATGACGTCGTCATCATCTCATTAGATCTGTTCACTGAGAATGTTCCCAAAATTATAGACGGCGGCTGCGTGGCTGCACAGTGCCTCCGGGAGGAAAAAATACTCTACAGGTTGCCTGACCTGCCCCTTAATTGCTCATTTCTCCAGCGGCAGCCTACTTTTTGGAGGGGGTTCATGGTGGATGGGGATGGAGCTTGAGGGGATGGTTGTGGATGACGCGGAGGAAGGCCATGGTAGGGGGGTCGGAATCGATGGTAAAGGGCGAGGATAGTCGCAATGAGAGAGAGGGTGTGGTCGAGGAACAAGGGGGTTGTTGTGGGGGAGGGCTCTCCATATGCTAAACATTAAAAGCCACCTCCTCCTTCCCTTCCGTGGGGATAAATTCCCGGTGACCTCCCCTGTACCTTAATCTCACGTTTCACCAGTGGTACCCTACCCAGGGGGGCCTCCTCGGTGCTCCTGGAGAGGGAGGACGGCCACGAAGTATATAGAGAGAGACTCAATTTGATCTATTAGAGGAAGCTGAGTAGGTTAGATCCACCACCAGAATTTGACGGCTGCCGCTAGATTTTTGCCGGACAAGGCTACCCAGGGAGAAATGAGCAATTAAGGAACAGGGTAGGCAACCAGTAGTGTTTTTTTTTTGCTCCCGGAGGCGGCGACGGATTTTCTCTGCTCCCTCCTCTACCATGAACCCCCTCTCAAGGGTAGGCTACCCCTGGAGGAATGAGCAATTAAGGGGCAGGGTAGGCAACCCGCAGTAACCCATCAGTTATTTGTACAACTGGTGTTATCACAAAAAGCCTCGATAAGGAAAAAAAGAAAGGAACATGCAGGGACGAGGCTTTTGTTTTCGGCTGAGCCTCCCGGCCCACTGGGAATTTTCTCGATGTTCCCTCTATGGCCCATCTGACCCCGAATCCGCCCCAGCCTCAAAATTTCTGTTGCTTCCCTCTAGTACTTTGCTTCAGGCTTCAATATTTTGTTGCTCTGTTTCTGTGCTCCGTTTCAGAGATACCATTTCAAGTTGATTTTTGCTCCGGAGTAATATTTTAAAGCGAATATTGTATTCTTATGTATTATTCATGTAGGAGGAACTTGTTGTAATGTATCGTGTTATCTAAAAGATAACGCTATTGAAAAGTAGTTTCCGAGCTAATATATTCATGTTTGATTTGTACACTCGGCAGTCCGTTTATAACCGGCATGGTGTTACATTCGATTAATAAAATGTCGTAAAGCCAGACCGTTCTTAATATTATTCAACATGGTGGCAGCGGTAAAAACGTTTTGTTTTTTTTTTCCTCGTTAACTTTAATACGAGTAGTTTGTCCGCGCCTAAAAGTTTGTCCGCGCTTAAATGCCCGATTCTGACAAAGTAAGGGTGAAAAGTGAAAGTTCGTCGCCCAAAGCAAAAAATAGTGTCGAAACCGATAGTGTCAAGAAAACCGAGATGTGTGCGTTACGTCTAGACCCTCCAAAAAACTTTGACTTCGAGCCCAAAAACTGGCCGATGTGGATCGAAAATTTTGAGAGGTTCCGTTCAGCATCCGGCTTGTCCACTCAGTCGCAGCAACAGCAGATCGACGCCTTGATCTACATCATGGGATTCAAGGCAAACAGCATCGCCAAGTCTTTCACCTATGCGCAGACCGAGGATAAGGCCAAATACGACACTGTCAAAGGTAAATTTGATGCACATTTTTTGCCTCATAAAAACGTGATTCACGAGCGCTACCTGTTTTACACGCGCTCCCAAAAACCAGGCGAATCAGCCGAGGAGTTTATTACCGCGCTGTATAAATTGGCCGAGACATGCGATTTCGCGTCTATGACCGAGTCAACCATTAAAGAAGAGATGATTCGTGACCGGATCGTAGTCGGTGTCTCAGATGAAGAGCTGAGCAAAAAATTGCAGCTCACACCTAAGCTGACTGTCACCAAGGCCATCGAATTAGTCCGCACTTACGAGGATGTACAGCAGCAGCAACTGGTGCAGCGCTCAAACACCAATCCGAACGCAAACGCAAATCCACCGCAGCACATCGACCAGGTACGCTTCAACCGCCGTCCATCCAAATCGAGCGCGTCGTCGAATTCCTGCAGCCGCTGTGGGGGCGATAACCACGGACGTGCCGCCTGCCCAGCTAGAAACGCCGAGTGCCACCACTGTGGTATCAAGGGCCACTATGCGTCCCTCTGCCGTACAGGTACATGGAGTAAAGCAGCCAACGGCGACCGAGGCTCCAGACAGAGCTCTAACCGATACTCGAAAAAACAGTCATCGTTACGTCGTCAACATCGAGTCCACCATTTGGCCGAATGCGAGGACAGTGATGCCGGTGGTTCCGGATATGATTCTGACGTTTTCTTCGTAGGAAGCATTTATCAGGTTGGAAGCAGCGAATCCGCCAGCGACGATCAGTGGAAGGTCAACCTAAAAATGGGTAGTAAATTTCGCCTATTTGAGATCGACACCGGGGCTCACAAAACTGTCGTTCCGTGGAGTTACCGGGATCCTAACTATGAGATGTTCGCGCCGGATATTAAATTAGAGTCAGCCAACAAACCGCTAGACCTGCGGGGTATGCAGATTCTTCCGATTGCCCACAAAAATGAAACGACCAGACAACAGGTATACCTTGCAGCAGACGTTAAATCAGCTCTACTCGGACGAGATGCAGTCACAGCCTTGGGGCTAGTCGCACGAATCAATGCAGCATCCGCCGTTCAAAGGGAGCTTCCGGAAGCCCAATATTCGTTTTTGTTGCACGGATTGGGCAATATTCCAGGTAAATGTTTTATTTATCTCGTCGCCAATGCAGTACCGTTTGCAGTTGCCGCGCCGCGTCGAGTCCCCTTGCCACTACATGACAGGCTGAAAAAGATGTTAGACCAAATGCAGGGCAACACAGTTATCACTCCCATCACCGACCCGACTGATTGGGTGGCACCTATAGTGGTTGTGCACAAGCCAAACGGAAGCATCCGGCTGTGCGTTGACTATTCGCAGTTAAATAAGTGTGTCAAGCGCGAATACTTCCCTCTGCCCCCTGTCGAAGAGACGCTCGCCAAATTGGCCGGAGCAGTATATTTTTCGAAACTTGACGCGAATTCAGGATTCTACCAAATCGAGCTTGCTGAGGAGTGTAAAAAGCTAACGACCTTCATTACCCCATTTGGCAGGTACTATTTTAACCGCCTTCCAATGGGTATTAGCTGTGCCCCAGAAATTTTCCAGTCGCGCATGATGAAAATACTCGAAGGCCTAGAAAATGTCGTCTGTCACATGGATGACGTCCTTGTGTGGGGTCGTACGGTGGAAGAACACGATCACAACCTGATTAAAGTATTCGAGAGAATTAAAGAAGCCAAAATGACCCTCAATAAAGAAAAGTGCGTTTTTCGAGTTACACGCATCAAATTTCTGGGCCACATCGTGGAACAAGGGAAAATTAACGCCGATCCAGAGAAAACTCGAGCCATCGTTGAAATGCAGCCGCCAAAAAGTAAACATGAACTTCAGCAGCTACTGGGTTCATTGAACTTCCTGGCTCGCCACATCCCAAACCGGTCACAAGATTTGGAACCCCTCCATGATCTGCTTCGAAAAGATCGAGTCTTCACCTGGGATGAACAGCAAGCAGCAGCGTTCACCCGCCTGAAAAAAACTCTTTCGTCGCCTCCGGTCTTGGTTATCTACGATCCGTCCAGACCTACTATCGTTTCCAGCGATGCCTCGTCCTACGGACTCGGGGCCGTTTTATTGCAACTCGATGATGAAGCAGTACCTCGGCCAGTAGCTTTCGCCTCACGCACACTTAACGCTGCTGAAAAACGTTACGCCCAAATAGAGAAAGAGGCTCTCGGAATAGCCTGGGCGTGCGAAAAATTTAAATTCTATATCATCGGTCTTGAATTCACCATCGAAACCGACCACAAGCCGCTCTTACCCATCTTGTCAACGAAATTTCTGGATGATTTAACGCCTCGCCTTCAGCGCATCCGTATGCAGCTTCTACGCTACAATTATAGAATTCGACACACACCTGGCAAAGATCTGGTCACCGCCGATATCCTTTCCAGGAAACCAGTCAACTCACCGGATGCAACTAATACCAAATTCGAAGACGAACTACATTCACACGTTGTGAATGAAATTTGCAGCATCCCAGCTTCGTCACAAATCCTAGCCCGTCTCCAGGCCGCCCAGCAGAGCGATACCGGGCTGAAATTACGTGATTACATCCTGAATGGATGGCCAAAAACTAAAAACGAACTTCCAGAGAATCTGACGCCATACTGGCAATATCAAGGCTCCCTCAGTTACGAGAAAGGGTTGATTCTTTTCGCCAAACGCCTGTGGATTCCGCCCCCTCTTCGCCGTGAGATACTTGCCCGCCTACATGAGAGTCATTCAGGCATCAGAAAATCTATTGCCCGTGCTCAATCTTCCATCTGGTGGCCGAAGATCAACAGCGAGATTGAAGAAATCGTAAAAGACTGTCAAAAATGCGCAGAGGACAGACCAAATCGCAGCGAACCGCTTCTTACCACCCCCCTGCCTGCCAGGCCGTGGCAGAAAATCGCTGTCGATCTCATGAAGCTGGAATCAAAATGGTATCTTGTCATCATGGATTACTATTCCAAATTTCTAGAAATCGCCTCCTTGCGCCAATTAACGTCTACAGAAATAATAAAAAAATTGGAAGCCATCTTTGCCCGTTTCGGAATACCCGAGGAATTATTCACCGATAATGGCGCACAACTAACATCGACCGAAATGAAAAATTTCGCCGAGCAAGCCGACTTCACGATCGTCACCCGCAGCCCAGTCTACCCGCAAGCAAACGGCCAAGCTGAAGCAGGGTGAAAATAGCCAAAAGGATTCTCAGAAATGAGAAACCATGGCTTGCACTTTTGAATTATCGCTCAACGCCCACATCTCTGGGATACAGTCCATGTGAGCTATTGATGAACCGTAAAATACGTACTCGAGTCCCAACGTTCAGCCATGAGTCAAGGGTGTCTTACAAAGCTGTACGAGATCGCCATCAAACCCGTCGTCAGCAAATGGAAAACCATTTCAACCAATCTAAAGGTGTTGCCGATCTACCAGAGCTCAAACCCGGAGCACTAGTTTTCATCGAAGACCTCAATCAACGGGCACCGTCATCCGGAAACGAGCAGAGCCACGTTCCTATGATGTGTTCCTGCCTAACGGAGGAACAATTCGCCGCAACCGAAAGGGCCTCCGCGCTCTTCCAAGAGCCTTGCCCGACTTCCCATGCGAAACGCCAACACCGCGCCCTACGCCGGTACCTACTGCTTCGTCAACGCCCGCTAAACTGTTATCACCATCAACGTCTCCGTCGAAACGAAATCACCGAGTCGCTCCGCAGCACGTCGCCTTCCATATGCACCGATTGGCCGAACAACTTGGTGCCCCCAAATACCTAAAAGCCTGGGAGATAATACACAAAACCGTTTGTATACTTTTTTCCGAGTGTGAATCCTGAACGTTAAAAAGTGTACAGTAAAAAACAAGCAATACACGTGTATCATCCGATACCTGAGTAATGACAGTAAACATATTAGTCATGAATGTTAATTTACCTTGACGTTTATTCATTTTATCGAAAACGGTTCTGGACGAAAATTATTTTATGGACTACTGTAGTGTGGAGGGGGATGTGTGAACCCTTTCATCTACATTTAGACCTACAACTTTGGTTCCATTGCAATCATATTAAATTTATTGATTTCTTGACCCCCACTCCTTCTCACTCATTAGTCTTTGTACCAGTTTTGTGGGTCTGTTAACTTTTGATTCAGGTGTCTGTAAAAGAGTGTTCAATGCTATACTGAAAATGGGGTACCTTGGTATATGAACATATGATTTTTCGCTAAAAAATTAACGATAGCGTCAACTGGGGTGATATCAAACGCTGGTGGTAATATCGGTCATTCATGCGTTGTTGTAGGAGCGCTAGTATCATTATCAGTAAAGTCATCTGGGGTTATATCAGACACCGGTGGTAATATCGGCTACTCATAACTTGTTGTAGGAACGCTAATATTGTTATCAGTAAAGAAGTCATGAGTGACCGATATTATCACCGGCGTCCGATATTCCCGCTAGACGGAATACAAAAAACATTCGTGTAAAGTACGTAAATATTCATGTTCAGTAATGTTCAGTTCTATACAGAATTTCAGTGTTCGAATTCCTGTACGTTTTCGCTTATTCCAGTCAAATTAGGGTCAAAACTGGGGAAAATTGCGAGCTAAGGTTTCTTTGCAGATTACTGTGCGGACTGGCCTACTGAATGACCCTGATGAAACGCAGCCCCCTAACGTGTGTGCATTTCCTACTAAGGTCGCTTCGCAAGATTCCAAGATTTTTCCAAATAACGCAAAAAGTATAAAATACATTGTATTAGTTAATCAGATTGAAAATATACTCTTCTGAATTTCCTTCAAAATGAAACCATGCTTGATGCTGTTGAATCAAAGTGGAGTGGTGGAGCGAGCCACCCAAAAAGTAGTTATTTTTCATTTTCGGTTTTTCCTCGCCGAATGAATGGAAAATTATGTGAGACAAGAGAACCATTCTTTGTATTAAAAAAGTTCTGTTTACAGTTCCCTACGAAATTATACCAAGTATGATTTCCCTAAAATAATAGGAACTCAAGACAGGGCGTTACCAACAAAGTACGATTTACCGAAATACTTCATAATGCAATACATAATATACATATGTATCTAGGTGTGCATTAAAAGCGAAGAAAACAGGAACCCTACTTCTTTAGTAGCTCCTATGGTGGTTCCTATGAAGTCAGAGGCATAATATTTGGTCTCATTATATAGGAAAATTGTTTGAGCTCAATAAATGTTTCTTGTTATCCCTCATAATTTTTCATTTATTTGAAAAAAAAAAAAAAAAAATACAAACATGAAAGAATACCGTGTTTTTTTTGTATGACCCCTCTGTGGAACTCCTTTTCGAGTGAAAGGTATCCTGTTTGGTGTCATTTTGTTGAGCATTATAAAGAGCTCATCTTTGACCGGATAAACTATTCCAATATCCCTCCATACTATTCGAGTAATTAGGAAAAATTGACGACGGGATCCATTTATCAAGGTGAATATAACGCACACCGTTCGTAGGAAGATTTATGTGAATTATCCGATGAGCTAGTCCGCACAATAATCCGCAAAGAAGTCTTTGAACGTAAATTTTTCCTGCTTAGCTAGATTTTATGATAATTTGACTAGACTATTAGGGAAGGAAGGGAAGTACCACTCTTCGGGGACAAATGAATTAATTCAAGGGACGGTAAATTAATTTTTGTCGAAAACTACGATAATTGCTTAATCCGGTCCAGATGCTGCAATCACTGCAAATTTTTCCTATAACCGGATACATTATGACAACGAACTTATTACAAACTTTTCCCCTTTTCTAAGGAATGTTACTTGCTGTATACTGGACCCCATGTCAATTTATTTTTATACATCGGCAATAAGGCGGAACCCGACACAATAAAAGCCCTCGCCAAGCTGGCAGAAGAGACCTTTCTTAATCCGAGATACTCGTATGTCCCTTGGACAGAGGTAAGTGCGTGGAGATCAGAGGTGGAAAGCCGTAAGATATAATGCTTTTACTTTCGACTGTAGCTATCAATTTTAACACAGAAAACTTGGCTTTTTGCTTTTCACTAGAAATATTTTTTCAGCCTTCGCCTTTTTCTTTCCAGTATCAAAATGTTTCAACTTTTAGCTTAAAACTTTCAACTTTTGACTTCTCAAAAGAAGAAAAAAATTATGAAGCACTGGCATTGTATATTAGTTTCTTTCAGTTATGTAACAGTACATCTTAATCTTACTGTTTATAACGTGTGTGTTTATAATTTGCTTTCAACATCACTGTATTGTGATTTGTGACCTGAAACTATGAAATGTGCCTCTCGTGTGAAAATAGGTTTTTGAGATAGGCGAGTGTAAAGATGGGATGGTGGTAGTGCTGCGCCTACATGTACATAGCGTGTACATCCGTGATGGTGCGTTCACGCGTTGCTATGACAACCACGTGTCGAACTCTTGTTCCTGTCATTTCTGTAGGCCCGTTTTACACGACACGATGTCAAACGGCTGTTTTTAAATTTTGACGTAATGTTTAAATGCAACTTATTGAAAAACTAATGAAGATACGAAGCTGCGATTTGTTTCATTCGAAAGAGTTTGATTTTTTCTATGAGATTTGCCACGAAACTGAAAGATAATTTCCGACACCAGAGGTACATTTCATGATTCCAGGTCACATATGTTAACCTGGTCGAAGCTGAACTTATTTCTTATATAGAGGACCTAAAATAAATTCAATTACGAGAACAATCTGTGCATAGGGAAGGGGCGAAAAATTGAAAGGAAAAACTGAATAAATAAAACTTTTAGCTTTTGGCTTCCCATCAAAAAACAATTCTCAACTTTTGACTTTTGGCTTTCTACTATCAAAATACTCCAGCTTTCGGTTTAAAACTATCAGCTTTCAGCTAGATTTCCAACCCTGGTGGAGGTGATGTAAGATTGATTTTAAAAGTCAGTTACCAAAGTGAAATTCATTTACTAAATTCTTTTTGCCAGATATCAGTTCTGATGGACACAAAAGACAAAAATACCGTGCTCCAGTTACCTACAGCTTTCTTGGTGAATTTCCTCGACTTTCTAAGGGAAGAAATTCCCACTAATAATGAGGACGCTCCAGGATCAAGTACAAATCCTGAATAATACATAACTTTATAATAATAGAACAATGAAGTATGAATTTAACTGAAAAATATAATAAGTATCTTAGATTTATTGTAACTTGGATGATAAATTAGGTAATGATTACAGTGGTACAGAGTACAAATGAATTAGTACAGGCCTACGTCTTAATAACACCTTACATGTTATTTAAAAATTACATTTTTACATTTGAATAACATGTAAGTAAAATTATAAAAATATATTCATTGTATAATTTAAATTTTGATTCAGTCATGGGCAATCATTTAGCCCAGACCAATTGGATTCAAAGATAATGAATGAGAGTATAGTGATTTTTTGATATAAATTGACATTTTCGAGTGTATCTCGGAAACGGAGCGTCACCGCCCAATGTGAACACAAAATTCGAACTCAGCGTGAAAAATTGAGTTTGAAACAGTCGTTAGTACGAAATTGCTGGTTTTTTCAAATTTCCCAAATTTCACCATAATATTATATTTGTACATCATGTCACTTTTGGAACAAAATATTTTTGGAGAGTTTCGCCGTCGACGCTCAGGCTAATAACTCAGTGTTTCGTAACGAATTCAAATCCGTCGCCAAAATTAAGCTGCAGTCATTTTTTGACCCATATTGACGACATTTTCCTACTTTTTCCAGTATACATATATCTCGGAAACAGAGCGTAAAAGTTAGAAAAATTTGCCAATTCAGGTCAAGAAATGACTCTAGCTCAATTTTGACGACGGATTTGCATTCGTCTCGAAGAATTGAGTAATTAGCACCAGCGCCGACGCCGAAGTTCTCCGAAAAAATTTTTTGACCCAAAAACGACATGATGTATAGTTTCGAAAAATTTTCCAAATTCGAACAAACCAAAAATATCGAATTAAAGACTGTTTTCAACTCAATTTTTCACGCTGAGTACGAATTCGGTGGTTAATTTGAGCGCCGACGCTCCGTTTCCGAGATATACCGAAAAAGTTGGAACAATTGGCCACTTCGGTTCAAAAAATGACTAGCTCAATTTTAACGACTGATTTGAATTCGTCTCGAAAAATTGAGTAATTAGCCTTTAGCACCAGCGCCGACGCTGAAGCTCTCCGAAAATTTTTTTGACCCAAAAAGACATGATGTATAAAGTATGGAGAAATTTTCAAAATTCAAGAGAATCAAAAATATTGAATTAAAGACTATTTTCAACTCAATTTTTCACGCTGAGTACGAATTCGGTGGTTAATTTGGGTGCCGACGCTCCGTTCCCAAGATACACCGAAAAAAGTTGGAAAAATTGGCCAATTCGGGTCAAAAAATGATTCGTGACGACGGATTTGAATTCGTCTCGAAAAATTGAGTAATTAACACCAGCGCCGATGCCGAAGCTCTTCAAAAATTTCTTGGCCCCAAAAAAGACATGATGTATTGTATGGAGAAATTTTCAACATTTGAAAAAACCAGAAATGTTGAATTAAAATTTTCAACTCAATCTTTCACGCTGAGCACGAATTTGAGGAGCATCCCCCCCCCCCAGAGAAGCCCCAAGACTGGTACAAATACGTACTCTCTCCAGATCATTTCAATGTGAAGCACCCACCCTCCAGGGATGGGATGTGGGCAAGTTGATTTCAAAATGTAGGAAATGGGAAATCCGCACTTCTTTGCTCTAGATTTCTCACAAAATTTTCTCCGTTTTTCTCTATTCTCACTGTTCTTGAGATATTCACAATTTTCCGGAAAATTTGGATTTTTTCTCAGACTTTACAAAAATTATATGAAAAATAACCAATTTTGAATATGGATGTTACTTCAGTTGCATAACGCACTAATCCCAGGAAAAATTATTATTTTTTAGAAAAGAATGAGTTGTGCCTACCAGTAGCAAGTTATGCAACTTAAGTAACATGCAAATTCGAAATTGGTTTTCTTCAATGGGTCAAAAATTGACTGTAGCTCAATTTTAACAACGGATTCGAATTCGTCTCGAAAAACTGAGTAATCAGCGCCGACGCCGAAGCTCCCCGAAAATTTCTTCGGCCCAGAAAAGACATGATGTATAATAGTATGCAGAAATTTTCAAAATTTTCAAAATCAAAAATTTTTAACTAAAGAATGTTTTTTACTCAGTTTCTCACGCTGAGTCCGAATGTGGAGTTCAAATTTGGCGGCGACGCACAGTTGCAGAGAAACACGAAATTGAAAACTTTTTTGTGTTAGCGCCTTCGACACGTTGAATACGCTACCCATCGCACACCAATTCAACCCATTGTACCTTCTATTTTTCTGGGGCGAACCGACAATTCACGAATAATTTTGGAACGGAGGCAGTTCGAGCAGTGCGGTTTAAAATTTTGAGTGTATTTCGGCAATTTCGCCGACTTCTTAAAAATGTAGTGACGCCTTAAACTCGTTGGATCTGCAATACAATTCGCACCAATACGCATTTGCGAGATTGGGAATTTCCTGGGGCGAACTGGTAAAAGGCGAAAAACTTAGGATTGGAAACTGCTAGGGGAAAACTGAAAAATACTTTTTATTCGAAATTTTCTCCTCTATCCAGAATTTCAAACCGCACTGCTCTAGCTGCCTCCGTTCCAAAATTATTCTCGAATTGTCGGTTCGCCCCAGAAAAATAGAAGGTACAATGGGTTCGAATTATGTGCGATGTGTGGCATAAGCAGCTTGTCGAAGGGGCTAACACAAAAAGTTTTGAATTTTGTGTTTCTCGGCGACGGTGCGTCGCCGCCAAATTTGAACTCCACATGCGGACGCAGCGTGAGAAACTGAGTACAAAACAGTCTTTAATTCAAAATTTTTGATTTTGAAAATTTCTCCAAACTATACATCATGTCTTTTGTGGGCCGAAAAAACTTTTGGAGAGCTTTGGCGTCGGCACTGGGCGCTGATTACTCAGTTTTTCGAAATGAATTTGAATCCGTTGTCAAAATTGAGCTACAGTCAATTTTTGACCCATTTTGACCACATTTTCGAGTGCGCCTTCGACACGTTGCATATGCGACACATCGCACATAATTCCAACCCATTGTACTTTCTATTTTTATGGGGCGAACCGACAAATCGCGAATAATTTTGGAACGTAGGCAGTTAGAGCAGTGCGGTGACGAAATCAGACAAATTGGGGAGCTCCCGTTACCCTGGCCCCACCAAAGTACTTTTGTTCCCCCTTCGCAAGAGGAGGAGGTACATTTTGTAATATTAGCGGTACATTTGTGTACATTTCGAGTATATTTCCCCTACCCCAAAATCGGGTCCAAAATCAAATTTGGTGGGCCAGGGTAATGGACCCTCATTTTTATATGAAGCCAGCTCCTCAGGGGCTGGGGGCAAGTTGATCCCAAGATGTGGGAAAGAAAAATTAGCATTCCTTAAGTAAAGATTTCTTACCAAATTTTCTCCGTTTTTCTTTATCTCTCACCGTTCTTGAAATATTTGGTTTTTATTTGTTCGCCCCAGGAAATTAGAAATTTCCAAAACGTCAATTCGGGTATGTGGAATTGCATAATCAACGAGTGGAAGGCGCCCACATAACCGCTTTTATGTTTGTTTACACGCCCTCAAATTTTCGAATAATCTGATAACGCCTTCAACACGTCGAATATGCAATACAATACACGCCAGTCGACTTTCTCAAAATCTCTAATTTCCTGAGGCGAACTAATAAAACGAAAATCTCGGGATATTGGTGAGAGATAGAGGAATACGGTTTGAAATCTTGGAAGCAGAATGATCCCCTCTTACGAAAGTTATAAACCATTTTGCTGTAGCTGCCCCCAATCCAAAGATTCGCTTTTTATTAGTTCGCCCCAGGACTTTTGAAACGTCAATTCACGTAGTTGGTATTGCATAGACACCGTGTAGAAGGTGTCACCCGATTACTTCAAATTTTCGAATAGTCTGGTGATGCCTTCCGCACTTCGAATATGCAACCCAATACACACCTATTGACTTTTTCAAAACATCAAATCTCCTGGGGGAACTAATAAATCGCAAAAATCGCTGGATTGGTGAGAGGTAGAGGAAAACGGATTGAAATTTCAGGAGCGGAATGATCCCCTCTTATGAACATGTCAAACCGCTTTCGCTGCAGCTGCCCCAATCCAAGGATTTCCACCTTTTATTAGTTTGCCCCAGGAAATTGAAAATTTCCAAAATGTCAATTCGCGTATGTGGAATTGCAGACTCAACGCGTGAAAGGTGCCCCCAATATCGTTTTTATGTTCGTCTACACGCACACGACTTTTTGAATAATCTGGAAATGCCTTCAATATATCGAATATGTAACACAATACACACCCATTGACGTTTTCAAAATCTCAAATTTCCTGGGGCGAACTAATAAAACGCGAAAATCTCTGGATTGGTGAGAGCTAGAGAAAAACGATTTGAAATTTGTGGAGCAGAATGATCCCCTCTTACGAAAATTTCAAACCGTTTTGCCGTAGTTGCCTCCAATCCAAAGATTTTCGCGTTTTGTTAGTCCGCCCCATCAATTCGCGTAGTTGGTATTGCATAAACCACGTGTGGAAGACGTCACACAACATAACTGTTTTCATTTTCGTCTATTTTCGAAAAATCTGGTAATGCCTTCCACACGTCGACTATACAACCCAACAGACACCAATTGACATTTTCGAGATTTCGAATTTTCTGGGGCGAACTAATAAAACGCGAAACTTTCTGGATTGGTGTGAGCTAGAGAAAAACATTGAATGTGTGAGAAGCAAAATGATCTCCTCCTTCGAAAATTTCGAACTGTTTCGCTGTAGCTGCCTCCATTCCAAAAATTTTCGCATTTTTTCAGTTCGCCCCAGGAAATTGAAGATTTCGAAGACGTCAATTGGTGTGTTAGGTATTGCATGTTCACTGTGTTGAAGGCGTTACCACATTCTTCGGAAATTCGCAATGATTTGAACCATTTTGACCACATTGTCGAGTGTATCTTGGCAACGGAGCGTCGCCGCCGAATTTGAACTCAGTTAAAAACAGTCTTTAGTTCAAAATTTTTGATTTTTTGGAAATTTGAAAATTTCTCCATTTTATAGGTAAGCCTTTGCATTTGTTTGTTATAAATAAGCTATCACATTTTTTTTTTTTTGTACATTTTTCTATAGTATTTATCTTTGCACAGCGCAAATCTTTTCTTTAGTGTGAGCAAATGTCAATATTTTTGAGTCGTGATTTTCCTATTCCCATCTATTTCACGCCCCCTTTGTTCTGGCAAAATGCCACCCATTGAACCGTTGAAAATTGTGAGAAACTTTAAACATACCAAAAATAAGGTATCATGTTTGGCAGAAAAATTTTATTCACATTCATATCAACAATATGCAACGCAACTAACAGTATGAAATTTGGAAAATAATTTTCAAAGCATACGCTGCCTTCAATTTACACCATATGCAACTTTACTAAAATTGCGAAAATAAAATATTAAGAACCTACAACCTCTTCACAACTTTTATTCTCCTAATGAAAACAGGGATTTTGCATCTATTTTGTAAGTTATTGAGGACCAGACAGCACAGTGGGCGTGGTCTAAATTTTAGGCACGCCCTTAGTCCTGAATACCTTGCATTAAAAATATTAGGAATGTAGTACCTCTACACGACTCCTATTCTCCTAATGAAACTAGTGTTATTTACGAGTGAATTTGAGCAAGTTGGCAGATTTTGCCATAGTAATTGTGTTGCATATTTCCTTTTTGCAGGAACTCGAATTCATTTACTAGTTCAGCGGGTTGCATAGTCGAACTTTGAAGGAAATAAAATACATTACTCTGTTAAAATGGTAATGATAGCTGCTTTGTCGCTCACCAGAACGCATAACTCGAGTAAAATAATTCATTACGACGGAAAATCATAGTTTTCTTGGTCTATTGAATTAAAGTAACAATTCAAATATCATTTATTTTTATAACATTCATAAGCATCGCAAGATCAAATAATAATATCTACTTCGAAAAATACAGAAAAGCGCATTTAGAAAGTAACAGAAATACATCAAATACCTAGACGCATAAATAACAACAGGTAACATACTAATATATTTTCTATTACGTAACGGAGAGCTAGGGCGTTGGCGCTGGAGCTCGTTACTCAATTTTTCGAGACGAATTCAAATCCGTTGTAAAAATTGAGCTAGAGTCATTTTTTGACCCAAATTGATCAATTTTCGCAACTATTTTGAGTTTACCTCAAGAACGGAGGGTCGCCGCCAAATGGGAACAACGAATTCGAACTCAGCGTGAAAAATTGAGTAAGAAACACTCATTAATTCAAAACTTTTGATTTTCTCAAATTTTGAAAATTTCTCCATACACATCATGTCTTTTTTCGGGCGAAAAAATTTTCTGAGAGCTACGGCGTCTGCGCTGGTGCTAGTTACTCAATTTTTCGAAACGAATTCGAATCCGTTGTCAAAATTGAGCTAGCGTCGGTTTTTGACCCAAATTGATCAATTTTCCCAACTTTTTTGAGTTTACCTCAAGAACGGTGGGTTGCCGCCAAATGGGAACAACGAATTCGAACTCAGCGTTAAAAATTGAGTAAGAAACACTCATTAATTCGAAATTTTTGATTTACTCAAATTTTGAACATTTCTCCATACTATAGTCGCCGCCAAATGTGAACAACGAATTCGAACTCAGCGTTCAAAATTGAGTAAGAAACACTCATTAATTCGAAATTTTTGATTTTCCCAAATTTTGAAAATTTCTCCATACTATACATCATGTCTCTTTTCGGGCGAAAAAATTTTCGGAGAGCTAGGGCGTCGGCGCTGGTGCTAGTTACTCAATTTTTCGAGACGAATTCGAATCCGTTGTCAAAATTGAGCTAGAGTCATTTTTTGACCCAAATTGATGAATTTTCCCAACTTTTTTGAGTGTACCTCAAGATCGGAGGGTCACCGTTAAATGGGAACAACGAATTCGAACTCAGCGTTAAAAATGGAGTAAGAAACACTCATTAATTCGAAATTTTTAGATTTTCTCAAATTTTGAAAATTTCTCCATACACATCATGTCTAATTTCGAGCGAAAAAATTTTCGGAGAGCTACGGCGTCGGCGCTGGTGCTAGTTACTCAATTTTTCGAGACGAACTCGAATCCGTTGTCAAAATTGAGCTACAGTCATTTTTTGACCCAAATTGATCGATTTTCCCAACTTTTTTCAGTGTACCTCAAGAACGGAGGGTCGCCGCCAAATGGGAACAACGAATTCGAACTCAGCGTTAAAAATTGAGTAAGAAACACACATTAATTCGAAATTTTTATATTTTCTGAAATTTTGAAAAGTTCTCCATACTATACATCATCACGTCTTTTTTCGGGCGAAAAAACTTTCGGAGAGCTAGGACGTCGGCGCTGGTGCTAGTGACTCAATTTTTCGAGACGAATTCGAATCCCTTGTAAAAAATGAGCTAGAGCCATTTTTTGACCCAAATTGATCAATGTTCCCAACTACTTTGAGTGTACCTCAAGAACGGAGGGTCGCCGCCAAATGAGAACAAGGAATTCGAACTCAGCGCTAAAAATTGAGTAAGAAACACTCACTAATTCGAAATTTTTGATTTTCTCAAATTTGGAAATTTTCTCCATACTATACATCATGTCTTTTTTCGGGCCAAAAAATTTTCGGAGAGCTAGGGCGTCGCCGCTGGTGCTAGTTACTCAATTTTTCGCGACGAATTCGAATCCGTTGTCAAAATTGAGCTAGAGTCATTTTTGGACCCAGATTGATCAATTTTCCCAACTTTTTCCAGTGTACCCCAAGAACGGAGGGTCGCCAAGAAATGGGAACAACGAATTCGAACTCAGCGTTAAAAATTGAGTGAGAAACACTCATTAATTCGAAATTTTCGATTTTCTCAAATTTTGAAAATTTCTCCATACTATACATCATTACGTCTTTTTTCGGGCGAAAAAATTTTCGGAGAGCTACTGCGTCGGCGCTGGTGCTAGTTACTCAATTTTTCGAGACGAATTCGAATCCGTTGTCAAAATTGAGCTAGAGTCATTTTTTAACCAAAATTGATCAACTTTCCCAACTTTTTTCAGTGTACCTCAAGAACGGAGGGTCGCCGCCAAATGGGAACAACGAATTCGAACTCAGCGTGAAAAACTGAGTAAGAAACACTCATTATTTCGAAATTTTTGATTTTCTCAAATTTTGAAAATTTCTCCATACTATACATCATGTCTTTTTTCAGGGGAAAAAATTTTCGGACAGCTACTGCGCCGGCTCTGGTGCTAGTTACTCAATATTTCGAGACGAATTCGAATCCGTTGTCAAAGTTGAGCTACAGTCATTTTTGACCCAAATTGATGAATTTTCCCAACTTTTTTGAGTGTACCTCAAGATCGGAGGGTCACCGCCAAATGGGAATAACGAATTCGAACTCAGCCTGAAAAACTGAGTAAGAAACACTCATTATTTCGAAATTTTTGATTTTCTCAAATTTTGAAAATTTCTTCATAATCCGCAAGTTTGAATTTTTGATTCCTGTGATTTACGATCTCCGCCCCTCCCCCCATACACACATAACAAAAAGATTAGATGAATAAAAATAAACAGTTGTGCCAGTTTTGGTTAACCAAGCCAACTGCTTACTGGTAATTTCAGCTTCTTAAAGAAGGGGTAGGGGTGGGTAATAGCAGGGAAAAGGAAATTGAGAACTTTTTAATATAATTGAAAAAAATAAATAATAACAATCTACTAAATTTAAAATTATTAATAAATGTATAAATAAAATTAATACTAATATTATCAATGAAATCACCAAATCGATTTATACGATGGGGGAGGGGGTGAATTTTTTACAAAGCAGCTAGGAAAATTTACCATTTTAGTCAGACGGAGTTGGGAAAATTCAGCAAGTCCCGAGTTCTTTTTTTAATATTTTGCTCGCTCTGACACTTGTTGAGAAGTTGGAAAAATCCAACGAGTCAAAAGGTTTTTTCTTTCGTTTTGATATTTGGGAATTCTGAATTGAGTCAGTTGGGACTTTCACAATCCCCCCCCCCCCCACACACAAACACAGGAAAAATTCTTCGGTACGTTCCTGGGTAATATTTTTTGTATTCAAATGTACTTTATTTTAGGAATCAAAATTTTTAGATGAAAGTAAGAAACATTGGAGATTTCCGGCCACCAGTTTTTTTCGGAAGGGGGTATTTCTTGTTGGGAGGATTTCCCCCTCCCTCTCCCAGAAAAATATCACCGCCATTGATTAGTTAGTGAATAAATACGGTTACCGTAATATTGTAACATTTTGAAGCAACTCTGTTGTTGTGATTTGGGTCCGGTTGGCTGGTTGTGGTTTCGATTTCTGTTATGGTGGATTTACATTCGAGTCAGCAACATGTTGCGGACACACTTTTAGTATTTAAATGTTTGTCTGCGACATGTCGCCGACTCGAATGTAAATCCACCTTTACCGTTCACTTGGTTGGTTAGTTCCGGTTTGGATTTTTAACTGTTGAATTGGTTGGCTGGTTATGGTTCTGGTGTTCTGGTAACTGTAATTGTTCACGTAGTTCATTGGTTGATTGCTTGAATTCGTGGATAGATGAACGGCTGGATGGAGGATATTGATGGTCGGCTTTAGTTTGGTCTCTACTACTTACTGTATTCAAACAATTGGGAAGTTTTAGGCCCCTAAAATTATTTAAGACGCTCGGTTAGACCAGATTGACGCTATGAAAATTACTTGTCATGGTCTGCCCTGTTGGTTTCATTCTTGAAACACGGTCATCCGCTTGACTGATTGACAGATAGATACATGGGAAAATAAACGGCACTGATTTACGTCCATCCGCTGGAAGTTGTTTTTCATTCTCAAGGAATGCTAGTGCGCCTCGCTTTCATTTTCTTTGTCTTTCAGTCCATCGGTCAGTCTGTAGACGGTCGACCTGTCTTGTTTTTCTCATCATTCTCGCTCAGTTAACTGTTTCTCTTCTTATCTGTTTATCTCAAGTTTTGTCATTTTAATTTTCCAAATTTTTCAGGAAGGCAAATCAGCCGATTTCTGACAAAGTAGCGAGGTCAGGTTTTCTAGATATAAAGAGAATAGATATCTGCCCCTTAGCTATTTCCCCCCTGTTATTTTCTCCGCACTTCGCCCCACTGTAAAGGCATAACTCAATCTGACATAATGTCTGCCTTCATCTGTTTTCCTATAAATGTCAATCTGTCTTGTCTCTATGAGGTTTTCCTCGAATTTTGAATTGACTCCCCCGTAACTGAAAGGAGCAACTCTTTTGTGTACCGACTGTCCGTTTTCCAGAATATTCAATTTTGTCGTGTCTCGAAATCCAAAGTATCTTGTCTCAAATCCTGAAGTTTTTTTCAGCTGGAGAAGAGGGAAAGGAGAGACTTGGTTTTTTGTAAATAGAAAGATTCAGTAATTTTGACACAATTTACCTTTTAGATTTATCACTTTCGCCATTTTTACGAGAATTATATAAGAAATTGCGTATCTCAAGTTCAGCAGTCCATTACTCGCCTGCTATGCATCGCCAGGTTTTGAGCGCTGAAGCAACGTTACCAAACTAAAATATCGCGCAGTGCAGCCAGCTATCCGCATTCATATTTCTGAAGGCTTGTGGACCAGCTTAGCATTCTCTAAAAATGAAATGGGAAGGCACGAGTGTCGATCTTCCTGAGCAAACCAATACTAAATCAGCGGTTCGCAACGGTGTTGGACTTCCTCGGGTTGGGGAGAAAGGTGTAGACTGAGTCATGCGTAGTGTGCGACATCCTATCCACATCGAAAATCTGCAGATTTCAGTTACCTTCGATAACTTTATTGGCACTTCATAGTCAGCACTGCGAAATCTCCAATATTGCAAAATAATGACAAAGTTTTTAAAATAATTAAATGTATTACTGAAAACGAACCAATATAAACAATACGTTATTCTACAAATAATACAAACATTTTCTTTTCTCTTTACATTTAATTTACATGTACAAATTTGAGTCTTTAATCATAATTAAACGCTATAGTCTGAGAAACATTTAAGTACAATACAAAAATCATACGAGACAAAAAAAAGCAACAATTAAAGGTAAGAGGGGCGTGACCACGCGAACAAATTTGAAAATTTTCACGATGCGCGCTCATGGCGCTATTTTTTGATTATCACTTAATAACGCGGCCAATCCCCTCCACCACAAATCAGACAACCTACAAATAACAGGAACATCTTTTTTATTTTATCATTATTTTTGTTTAACGAAACAATAAGTATACGTTTTTACTACTAAATTAATCACGTCCAACAAACTCAATGGCAACAATGTATATTACAATAAATTAACAAATACAATAAATACTTTTAATCCACAGTGTACAAAAAACACTTAACATTACATTATTTAGTCAAAAAAAGAATTTATCTGTTCAATCAATCGTCATTTAAATTTGACTTAGAATTTTGTTTCGATAAAGATCACAATACAAAAATAAATAACAATCTCGTACATCTATCTAAATAAATTAATAAGCTGTGTACATAAAAACAAATAAATGAGAGAAAAAAAAAGGGGAAAACAATATACTAAATATATTATGGTATGTATAAGTCACTTCACGAAGGATGTCATGTTTCTCGCGTTTTTAAAATTAAAATAATTATCTGTGACTAGTAATTAGCGCTCGAATATTCGTCGAAAAGAGGAAGACATCCGTTATTTTTAAACTCGCCGAAAAATTAATTTTAATTATTGTCCTATTTCGGCTATCGTCAGTAATTACACATACGAAAAATATGAGTCTAATAAACTGTAAAAAATTAACGCGTTTTCACTTCTTTCTTGGTAGGGTCGCTTACAGAACTACGAAAAAAAATCACAAACATAAGAAAAGAAAAGAAACAAAAAAAAACGACAAAAACAATCATACGACAGCCGCGAGTCGAAAAAAAAAACGAGAATTATTTCTTTTCTTTCTATGCGGGTAAAGGTTAAGTCTTGAAATTAATAATAGTTAAAGTGAACTTGGCTACGAGGAATACGAGCCATTTGTCGATGTGGTAGTTGAAGGAACAAGAACCGCTAAACTTCGGTAGCAAATAACGTTTGTGCGAAGTGTTCCTCTATCACATAGACACTACTGCCGTTTGTGCTACCTCCGCCAATGGAACTATCAAGCACCGAAGAACTGTTTTGAACACTTTTATCTTGCTTTGATAACGAACTATAATCCAACAGAAAAGAAATCGAGAAACACGTTAGAAAAACCGATCTCAGCCGAAATTCATACAAAATACATAACATGTAATATACTGTAACTATGTGTAGCCAGGGCTGGTCAGTGAGAGGGGAGAGAAGTCCCGCTTCTCATTAGTGACATCATACCCAAGAATCGGGAAATTCCGACCCGCAGTCGGAAAAATTAGGTAGACAAAGATCTCTGTTTACAGAAAACTCATAACATTTCAGGCAGTGCATACCAAACGATCAGAAAATTCTGGGATTCAATTTGAAAGATTAAGACGACGAGCCCCCCCCCCCCACTGAAATTCAGTCTAGATTCTTCATACACCCCTCCCCCTGAACCGTGTTCTTAACGCCGGTTCCGTCTGTAGCCCAGACGCAGCAACCCTTTCAGCCGGGTCCAGAGCTACAAGCGCAAGGGCCGCTTCAAGTATTCGTCGAGTACACCGAGCCACCTCCCGATCGGGAAAATCACCTCCGGCCAACCGACGCCCGGTTCACGGTGCGTTTCCGGCTCGGAAGTTATAGAATTTTTTCGGAAACGTTTTTAGAATCGCAAACAATTTTTTTCTTCACTTATTTCGAAGGCGTAAATACCGATCGCATAGGGTGTCGTCGGCTGTACGAGACGGCGACTGTACCATGCTGCAGCACGTCAAACGGAATTCTCTCGTTCGAGTATCCCTGCGCTCTGCGCCGACCACTGCACTGTTCGCATTTTTCGATACCGCATTTTCAACGAGACGTTTATAACTGGTTTCGTTGTCGGCCAGCTCGGTGCACTCGAACACGTCGAATCGCAATGTTCGTTTGGCGGAGAGAAAAGCCCGAAACTCTACTACATACATACGGACGCTACACTTTAACCCAAATTAAGTGCTCGTCAAATACCCCGGGACCCGATCGAGTAATTTGAAGGACAGGGCAGAACCCAGGGATACACAACTCAGGCCACCAAACACGATTTCTATATTCTTCGGTGCTTGTACTGGTTAACTCGAGTTAAAACCCACTAGTTCACCTCAACCTGAATAATATTAACTCTGTAAGCTCAAACTAAACTAGAAACAACCCGTAAAATCGAAGGAAGCTAGAAAGCGTCTTTAACGCTAACGCTGAGGATTCCTTCATATACCCTTGAACTCAAATTTCGTCCGGAACAAAACCTTAACGGGACTGTACTCTTAGGGTCCATGTGCGCTAAACACATCATCAAACGTATGGTTGGCCTCCAATGCTCAAATGAAGTCAAGGGTGATTATCTGTCCAGTTCTGCCTGACTGCTTGACTTTTTTTAGGTCATTCTACGTGACTTTCTACCTTTCTTCCTATTGCTCTTTGTTTCTGCCTGACCAGCCGTCTGTCGTTCTTTAAGTCTGCTTATCGTCTTCTCATTCTTTCTTTTATCTGTCTACCTGAAAAACCGGCTATCTCCATCACTCTGACTCGCAGCTGCCTCTTTGTCCTGCTGCCAATCTCTCTACCTGAATGGTGTGGCGATGCACGCGTGCCAAAGTGGCCCCTGGGACACCGCACCCCCAGCACCGGCAACTACCCTTTCGGGCATCGCATCAGTGCCATGGTAACGAATCTATCCCTGCAGTCGGTCTTTTTTTAGACACTTGACGGAACTCACCAGCAATTTTACCCAACGGAGGTGGGAGGGAACTATTTCAGGTCTTATATATACACAGAGTAATTTCTTAAATAATGAGAACTAGTACTAAAAGAGAACATTCAAAACACTCACCTTAAATTAGAATGTGAAATGACAGTCTGTTATCCAACGGTGCCGGCGTACTTGTCCTTACAATACTATCGAGATCTTTGCAGGAGACCCTGTTGCATACGCTATGCCTCTGCAGCGGCGGGTCAACGTTGAGCTGTTTTTGAGATCTGCTCCGCTGTAGCGTGTACACGGGAGCGATATTGGAGTCGGCGGACACCGCCGCATAGGACACCTGTTTTGGGTAACATAAATCCGCGTTTTCCGCGTCCACGTTTTTCACGCACTGGCCCCACGTGTTTCTAATCATGTGCGTGTCGCCGCGCTTTGTAACGCTGCTATGCACCGAGTTCTGCTCGTTCTGCATGCGCGCCTCCTCGTCCGCCTTTTTCTGTTCGCGTTCGCGCCGCTGCTTCGAGCACTTCAGCACGAGGGCGGCGATCAGCACGACAGTGGGAACGGCCACGGAGACCAACACGATCAGGTACCAGTCGATGCGCAAAAGCTTGTCGAACGAGTCATCTGCGCTGGCCACCGCCACGTGCCTGGAGATGTTTCCGACAATGGCGGTGCTGACGGCGTTACTGCTGTTCTCGTTCTCGCAAAACTGGCCGCTGTAGCCGGACGGACACTCGCACTGTACGCCGCCGCCGCCGTTGTAGTAGTTGCCGCCATTCCGACACGGATTAACGATGCATTCGTCCACATTTTTTCACGTTAGGTTCAGCTACTACGCTTTGCAGTGCAAAGCGTAGTAGCTATGTGTGTTTAAATGTGAACCTAACGTGAAAAAATCGATAAAATGAGATATTTTTTAATTTAGCAATTTAGTATAAATATTCCATAAATATATAAGAATAGTAGAATTAATCTATAAATGGTTTAAATATAACTGAAACATGGAAAAAGTGGGCATTTTAACCCAAAAATATGGTTTTAATCCAAAAAATTAGGATTTACTGAGTTTTAAACCCATACTTATTACAAATCTATTATATAAATGAAAGTTGCTGTTTCTGGGCGCCACTAGACGCTTCAACCGCTGAACCAATTTCGTTGAAAGTTGTACCATTAAACAGGAAATGACGAGTACAAGGTTCGTGGCGAAAAAAAAATTACAATGTTGTGTACTTAAGCCACAAATAAGCTCAAAAGTTACCAAAAAGTGACGACTTTTGTGGATCTTTCGGAGGTGTAATTGAACAGGGGTAAGACGAGGTTCATTTTCGTTTTGAAGCGAATAGTTGCCGGTTGTATACGTTGGCATGTAGGTGACAGCGGGAACCCGATAAATAATTTGAATACGGTTGCCCTGTAGTTGCCTTGTAGAATAGGGTAACTGTTGCCGTTTTAGGGCAACTACAGGGTAACCACGCTGAAGGACCGCCCACTTCTAGAAGTTGCCTCATATTCTCCAGCAAACTTCACTGTTGCCCGTTGGTTGCCCGTTGGTTGCCCTTTGGTTGCTCTTGGTTGCTCATTGGTTGCCTTTCGGTTAAACAGTTTTTATTGTACAACTTTGTCCAGTATTTCCGAGATACGAGTGTTGCGTGAAAGATTGCTGAAATTGTATTTCATACGTTATTAAAAGTGAAAAAGCGAAGCAATTTGAAGTATAGTCAGATTCTACACCGTTGCCGTTCGAAGAGGTGAGTACAAGTAAGACGTACATGCTAAACGTAATACGTTTTCCGTATATATTTCTGTGTACCTACGAAACGTGTAGCAGCATAGCATTATAGAGTGACAGGTATCAGAGGATTGTGCATGGTGCATTCTTAGGGTGCATTCATGCCGGACTGAATCAGAAAATTCCGCTGATTTTTTTAGTCGTGGATCACACGGAATTTGCACCAGATATCGCATATTTGGCTTGATCAAATTGCAATGCTTCGTTGCAGATATTCAAAAACGGCAGAAGCCATTAAAGCAGCAGAGGTTAGAATCAAAAGTGACATTATTCGCCAGAAAATGTTTTCAGAAACTGAGAAAAATTGATGGATTTACTGCGCGTGGCCTGGGCGGTTTCTCCTACTAATATGGTAGGCAGGCAACTCACAAAACGTACGTGACAAACATTTTCATGTTCCGTTACCGTCAGGAACGCTCACTAACCCATTTCAAATGAAAATTGGATAAAGTCACTTTTGATTCTCATCTCCTCAATTACTCAACAACGACACAACGAACCGTACGCTCATTACTCGTATTTTTGCAATGATATGGTGTAATCAATGCCCCTCTACCATCGCCTAGAATGCATATCTTGCTATTTCGCACACGATAATGCGTGAAAGAGGAGGGTTCGAAAGTTCAGAAACCATTCACATCTCAAAATCAATAATTTAGCCATAAGGTCTACTCCTTCAGAGCCGGTCACATATTATTCTTTATATTTCAAATGTCAATTCTATTCAATAATATGTAACTGTATAGCTGTATGCTGACGCAGCCATTCATTATCCTATTTTTAATAATGTATACGGGTCATTCTACCGAAACCTTGTTACTTTTGTCCCAGATAGATATCTGGCAATGTATAAACAATAGGGTCCTCTAATACTGTATAAACTCAGAGGATAAATTATTGTATCTTTTTTATGAATTTGAAGTATCGTGCCCCTACCCCTTTTGGAAATCTCATTTAAATGCTCAAAAATCCCTTCGACATAATTGTCCTTCGCCATGGATTGGACTTCAAAAATTTTTTTGTAAATATTATCTCTGCGTGTTTGGATAAACTGATGCGTGTGTACAGTTTTTGTGAGTACAGTGAACAAGTTGGTAATGCAGTACGTGTTATAGACTCGATCAGAATCAATGCGCAAGCCATATTTGATAACGTGTCTCTCGGTTTTTTGTCCTTCACCGTGGTCAAATTTGAACCTGTCAGAAAACAGACACAGAGCAAATATTTCTGAAAAAGGATGCTGTGGGTGGAAGGAAAACTGAGTAATTATTAAGGTAACAAAGTGAGAAAACATTTTTTCTAGTCCAGTTTAGTGCAGTGAAAATGCAGTCAGCCACAGAAAAATATTTCAAACTAATCAGAAGTTGAATAAACCACAAAACGAGAAAAAACAACGAAAATCCGGATTTTCCCCAAACTTTCCGGACATTATTCAAAAATTCAGATATTTTTTGCCGAAGGTCGATCAATCCGGAGATTGACTAGAAAATCCGGAGCACCTGGCAGCACTGATACAAGTTCATTGATGTGCGTGTGGAAGAGTACGTGCGTATTCACACATTCACAGTACACGGGCACGCGTGCGCGTAGGAACTTCTTTCTATAGCCAACAGTTCCTTCAACGTGGGCTGCCATTCCTTCAGCGTAGTGGTCTTATCATTTTGAGCCCCCTCTGTCTCCTCCCCTAGGAAGTATGCTATTGGTTTAACCTCATAAATACGTTCTATTATATGCATATAAATGATTTCGATGAAAAAACAAGTAATAATGTTTTGTCTTTATTTTTTTTTTTTAACAAAAAAAGCATGAATTATCAAGGTTTCGGTAGAATGACCCATATATAAGAGATAGGTACCTCATTTTCATTTCCTTTGAGGATTTTTATTGGATTACATCCTCATTCCCTTCTTTTACATAATATGTATATACTCAATCTTGTTTTCCAGTTAATATAGCCTTTGACTTTTACACTTTTATTCCATTTTGTCACCTGTGATATAAGTGAGTGTGTCTTCATGGGGGAGTAGTACTGAACTGAACATCCTGGGAACCATAGGGCAACAAGAGGGCAATTCAGAAGGGCAACTGAGAAGGCAACAAGAGGGCAACTGAGAAGGCAACCATGGAGCAATAAGAGGGCAATCTGGAAGGGCAACCACTGGGCAACAAGAGAGCAATCCAGAAGGGCAACCACGGGGCAACCAGAGGGCAATCCAGAAGAGCAACTGAGAGAGCAACCATGGGGCAACAAGAGGGCAACCAGAGGGCAATCCAGAAGGGCAACTGAGAGAGCAACCATGGGGCAACACGAGGGCAATCCAGAAGGGCAACCGATAGGGCAACCATGGGGCAATCTGAAAAGGCAACTCAGATGGCAACTTGAGGGCAACATGTTGCCTTTTTACGCAATAGTAAAATAGTGCGTTCTGATTGGTCGGTGCTGGAGTGCTGGAGGGCAATTACAGGGCAACCAGTTGCCTTTTGCAGGGCAATAAGTCCGGGGCAATTTCAGGGCAACCAAATTCTTTATCGGGAAGTGCGGTGGTTTAGAGTGATCAGTGTGACCAGCAGGAAGTATTTTATATAACACATCGTGAATATAGAACAATCAGGGTTTCTTTCATCTAAAAGCGTCTCAGTGAGTCAGTGTACATACTGCAGTTGATCAGGCTATGTTGCGTTCTTTTATTATTGAACTTTTACTTCAAAAATCCTTTTGTAGGGCTTCAGGTGTTCAAAACCTAGGCCATGTGTCGTTTTTTTACTATCGATTTTTCATTAATGTAAACCATCACCATTTGAACTTTTATCCTCTGAGGTCTATTCTGAAATATTTTATTAAAAATAATATGATAGCAAGGTAAGCTACCTATTCTGAGCCTAGCATCAATTGTGAGTATTTTTTTTTGAAAACGAGTTTTCTCGCTAGATCGAGGCATTGGACAACCGTGAAACCTCTTCCATTCGAAGGACCAACATATGTTTTACACTATCCATGTTGGTTTCAAGTTCATAACTCAATGTGTTTGTTGTGATGGATTTTTTTTTTCAAAGTTGTTATCAAAACATGCCTTATTTTTCATGTCTCTGAAATATCAATTCTGTGAAAAACAATCGATAAGTACTTTAAATTAATATTTTCTCAACGTATTATATATGGTTGTGTAGAGGAGAGTCTAGGGAACATTTTCCCGCTTGAATTTTCGATTTCGGTCCACATATATGTGTGTGCGGAAAGAATAAAGGAGTTCAAAAAATGGGGGGGGGGAGTTTGCTAAAATCGCGAAAAATCAAAGAGAATGATCGGGTAATCTAATGAAAAGTGTAGTACAAGTGATACTTTAACTTATAAGACCAAATTTCACGTTTTTTCAGTTACTTTTTCTAATCAAACTTTAGCCCGACCCACAATTGGTACTACCTTTTTTCAGACTCATTATTGGTACTGTGAATTTACTCGACTTTAATGTGTTTTTAAAATACTTAAAGTCAAATAAGACGAGTCGACGTGTTTTTAAAATAAATTTGAAATGCTTACTTAAGTAAACTACATAATTTTTCATTTGATTTATTATATCTACTTACCAATTGTGGGTCGTTGTCAATTAATATAAAAGTTGTTCGGATCAAGAAAATCCCACCTGGAATTTTGAACAACTTAGAAGGCCTCAGTGTCATTTGCGAGGATATTTTATAGTGAATTGCTGGAAAATCAGAAAATAACCATAATTGGGAGCAGCACTCAATCTTGGGTTTTGAGAACTTTTGGGAAAAAATTCACCAAAAATCCAAAAATGCTTAAAACTTGAAAGTAACTGTCACAAGTAGTAATAAGTTCTTTATGATAGGTATTATTTATTACTGTTGAAGCAGGGCGTGACAATGAACAAAAACACCCTCAGTACTCCTATTGAGGTCGTGAAATGTGTACAGGATAATTTGATCAATTCTTATTTTTTAGATAGAGAAGAACGGGTAATCTGATTTAATTTTCAAAGATTACGAAGCTTACACACACATTTATGAAAAAACAATTTCATGCTTCATTTTCTTTCATTAAAGAAAATTATCAAAACGTATAAGTATAAGCCTGTTTATTTCTATATGGGAATTGACATGTAATTTCGTTTCATACTATTGCATATGTTTGGGCAAAAGTACCGCTCAGTACTTCTATTGAGAACGTGAAATGTACAGGATAATTCGATCATATCTCATTTTAGAGATAAAAAAGAATGGGCAATTCTATTTAATTTCCAAAGATTACAAAGCTTATCCATTTTAGGAAAAAACAATGTCATGTTTCATTTTTTTTTTTTTCAAACGCCTGTTTTTTTCTGTATGGGAATTTACATGTTCTTTCGTTTCATATGTACTAATGCATATGTTTGAGCCCGTCCGAAGGACGGGTAATTCAGCTAGTATGTTCATAAATTTAATTTTACATCGTATTTTAATTAGACAGAGACTGAAAAGAAGGTAATATAATATAAAAATTATCTGATTGGTGAGAGGTAGAGTGGAAAATACGAGTAATATTTATATATTAGGTACCAGAAATTTCCAAAATTTTCTTCATATTTGTGTAGTTCTTGGTTTCGGTCGGACGTTTCTTTTAGCTACCTGATCAAAATAGAGTGCTTTACATACTCATACTTGCGCGTATTAATAATAGTGAAGTTGTGACAATGGAACTGTTGCTTCAATCAGACATCATAGGAGCAAAGAAAAGCAAATTTTTCATCCATATTGGAATAGACCCGAATAACAGCTTCCAACCCATACTCGTACTTTTGCTACATTCCCTCGGTAAATATATCCTGAAACTTTCTCTTTACCCCTCCCTCTCTAACTAACTAGTTTCATTTATTGTCCATTTTCCCACAATTTTCAACAATTATAAAAGTCCCACTACACATTAGGGGACTGACTGACAAAAACCAACTCGAAAATAAACTCTTGATGAATAAAAGTAGCTAAATAAACAGATAAATACAGAATACTTTATACCTGAGTACCTCTTTACATACTTTTCAACCAATTTTATGCCTATTTTGAAATTTTATCGTTTAATTGCGGAAGGATACACTGAATAGACTAGACAGCCAACTGATAGCCATATAGATGGTTATACCTATTACAAATAACAGAGTAAAAATATAAGAAATTAACTATGCTCATCTACCTACCTACACAGTTCACATTTTCCCGATAGACTTGGGATTTTCTATAATATCAACATTTCCAAATTCCCCCCTTTCTGCTACTATCCACACTTTTCCCACACTTTGAATTAGATTTGATTGCTTTTAGTGTCGGAGATTAACCTTCTTTCCCAACTTCCAGTTCCTGTAAGAACTATAACTGTTCCCTCATCCCCTCTAACAATACCCACCTATCCTGTACCCACTTCATCATAATCTTCAGACAACTGACAATTTTGCATTGTCCTAATCTCCCTGGTAACTAACTTCCGCGAATATAGAATCTTATTGTTTTCAATCTTTTCTCTCCCTCTCCCCCTCTCTCTTTTCAAATCCGGTTCGCTGTTTCAAATACATACATATGTTATTCTTATGTTTTTATATCACTTGTTACTACACCCCTGAGTCTCCCAGTTAGACAATAATATCATTCCTTTTTTTTCTTCTCTTTTTTCTTCTTACCCCTTCAACTTTAATAGTATGCAATTGCGTCAACTTTGAATATTTTAACATCTAAGAACACGACTTTTTCCTAATACCTGAGAGCTCCAATCAAACTATTATTTTCTACTTCTAATAACAAATGGCTCTACTGGTGTGATTCATTAGCAAGTATTGTAGACTTCTACTCCTTCCACCATCTACTAAACTGAAACCAAATTGGAAACCCATTCTTTACTCAGACATTGACAAATTTCACACTTTTTACTCATTTCAACACCTCTTGAGGGAGTTCTAGATTGTGGTACACAGTGGGTATGGGACAGACATTTCCCTTTTCACTCCTTGTGTAATCTATACGTACATCCTCTTCACACACGAGACAGTACAGACTCCTCATGTGTTCCAATTAATTTTTTATAATTAATAAATAAACCAGACACTCTACTCCTTGAATCATGTACCACAAACCTACTATCTACAACATTTATTCTGAAACTGACACATTTTACACTCATTTCAAAACTTCTTCAGAGGGCTCTGAATCATGAAGCATAGACAACAGGGGACAAACATTCTCTTTTTCACTCTCCCATATAATCTATAGGCTCTGACATACACCTGACAGCACTTACTCATGATAACATAATATTCAAATTCATTTTATTCCCTCCACTTTTTCCCGTTTTAGCTACATTTCCCACTGGACATTGGCTATACTGGGTATAATTATTAGTAAATAATCCAGACCATCTCCTCCTCGAATCATCTCTCAGACATGAACCAACTCGAAAACCAACAATTTATTCGAAAAATATAAAATAACTAATCTAGTCCCTTTACTCCTTGAATCAGCTATCACATAGAAATCAACTCGAATACCAACAATGGATCCAGAAATTAACACATTTCACACACTATTCACTCTTTTCACACATTTCGAAACTTCTCGAGTGGCTCTGAATTGTGGTACATACGGGCTATTGAACAGACATTCTCTTTTCCCCTCTCCCATATAATCTACAGGCTCTGACATACACCTGGCAGTACAGATTCATGCTAATTTATAATTCAAAATTTTTTTTCTTCTTCACTTTTTCTCGTTTTAGCTATATTTTCCACCAGACACTGGCTATACTGGGTATAATTATTAGTAAATGATCCAGTTATTCTACTCCTCAAAACATCTAACAAACACACAGCCTACAGAATTTATCAACAAATCAACACATTTTACACACATTCCATGTATACTAAGACTTCCCGAGGGGGCTCTAGATCAGGGAACAAACATTGCCCTTTTTTCCTTTTTTTTTTTCCTACACTTTTTCTCGTTTTAGTTATTTTGTCAACAGATATTAACTTTACCAGCTAGAATTAACCAGTTACTCTGTTTCTCAAATCATCTACCAGACCGCAATTTACCACAAAAACTGACAATTTATTCAGAAAATATCAAATTTTACCTATTTTTCCACACTTTTTATCATTTTAGTTACAATTTCAATGATAATTAATTCTACTGACTCGAATCAAGGCAAATATTCCAACTTACTACTCTTTGTACTGAGAAATGAGTGATAAATTACCCAAAACACGCATTATTTACATAAATTACATTACCATTAGGTTATAGGGTATTTTCATAATGTACCTACACAGTTTACACGAGATATTAAAGTTACTCCTGTTTTTACCATTATTTTATATCAATAACATTCACACACACACATATGCACACACAAAATAAACTATAAATTAACCAAAAGCATCTTTTTTTTTCTTTGTAACCATTAGTTGCCTACATATGTTATGAGAATTAGTGTCACTTTACCATTACTCTATACTTCATATTCCATTTCTGCAACCATTTTCTCCATCATCATGCAGGAATACACGCGTTTTAGAACATAAACAGATAAAACAACGATTTCTTGAGAGATGGGGAGAGGGAGGGATTGGAACATTTTGTTGGGTATTTAGATTGTGGTACATAGGGGTCTGGAGACAAATATTCGTTTTTCCATTCTCACAACCATCTAAGACATGCACCTGGGCATACAGATACACACAAATTCTTGGAACACAAACAGATAAAGCGAGGATTTCTTAGGAAATGGAAGGGGAGGGGGCTGGAACATCTTGTTGTGTATGTGAATTGTGGTACACAGAGTCGGGGTTCGAATCTCCTGTTTACATCGGGGACCTGCCTATAACTCCAACTCCAACTATGTTATACTATATTATACTCTTCATATTCGAACAAGTGTTTTCCTCATTTCTACACGACTGGTCAAACTGGGACTAAATGAAAGTTTCAAAAATACCTGAGCATCCACCATATGTATTGGAAAATGTTCAGCGACTCTTATAACCTCCTGTTTACACCAGGGAGTCAGTAGCTTCAGCTACACTATACTACACTTTATACTCGGACATCTAATTTCCTCATATCTACACGACTGGTTGAACTGGGGCTAAATGAGAGTTTCAAAAAAAATATCCAAACAACCCCCGATATAATATGTTGGAAAATATTCAGCGATAAAGATTCGAAGCTAAAAGCGCGCCGCGCCGAATAATGATTCAATCCAGGCTGGAGATAATTTTTACTTTTTGATAAGACAGATTCGAAAATCTAATACTCGTAATTTATAACGCGAATTGACACATCCAAACTACATATTATCGTACTATTTCACCTACGGATTGGTAAAGCACAAAGAGAATTAATTAGGATGATGCAATAAACGCAATACGCCATGTATAGATATATTTTTTCTGTACAGCCACCGACTCAGTCGTCGCGACGTGCGAAAATATCTTCCTGATAAGAGCGCGACAAGTTCAGACCTGTCTGGAATTTCGATATTTAATAATTTTTTTTTGATGACTCATCTAAAGTTTGGTAGGAAAGAAAGACCTGCGAATAATTCATACTCTCCTAATACTTCGATTCGTGAAACGACCTCTTTTCGAGTGTTGGTATGATGAGGAGAGGGAGAGGGGGCTGGGTTGTGGTACCTTCGGGACAGAGGCGTAGGTAAATATTCCCTTTCTCCCTGTAGCCACCATGTGTTATATATTTCATATTCCAATTATTATATCGAAAATACAGGTTCATCCGCAGAGGAGGGGAGGGGGTTGGGTTGTGGTACTCTCGGACTCAAGATAGGGGTATAGACAAACATTCCCTTTTTTCCCCTCTCACCATCATGGTTCCTGCAGCCTACCTTTGGCCGTGATATATTCCATATTCCAATTATTATTATTATTATTATACCCGAAAATATAGGTTCAATCACAAGGGAAGGGACCAGCTGTAATCTGTGGTTCCCTCAGGGTAGGAGACAAACAGACACTTTTTCACTCTTACCGCCATATGTGTTATATTTCATATTCCAATTATTATTATTATTATTATTATTATTATTATTATTATTATATATACAAAAATACAGGCTCCACCATGTGTGGGAAACTGGATTGTGTGGATAATGGGGAGAAGAAGGGTCTGGGGTTATGGTTGGCAATTATATACAAAAGTATACTCGCTTCAATCGCGGAGCGTGAAAATCTGAACCGACTCAACAAGGGGGATGAGGAGGGGGATGGAGGGAGAGGCACTCTGAATTGTAGTTTCCCTGGAGTCTGGGAGACGGACCTCTTTCTAACATACCCATTTATCTGCATACTATCATCATCATACGGTAAGTATACGACACAACCAGTCGATTTCAATCACGAACCTGGAAATCTGGATCAAGGGGGAAGACGAGGGACACTCTGGATTGTAGTTTCCCCGAAGTCTGGGTTGTGAACCTTTTTCTAACCTACCCATTTACCTATACTGACATATCCACGTCGTAAGTATCCCATATACAACACAACTAGCAACCTATACTTTGAGAGAGATGAAAGTTACGAAAATAAATTCGAATCAAGCGTGAGGGAGGGGAGGGGGCAGTAAACGGGTCCACTCTTCATCACACGATAAGTACCTACCCAAGTGCCTATCCATATACGACGCCTGTCTGCCATTTCCAAGACCAAGAGTCTGATGCAATTTGTATTCCAGTTATTAATGTACGCAAAAATACACTCGGTTCAACGTGAACAAGGGGATCCGAATCAACTTGGTAAAAGGAGGGGAGGGGTGGGGTCAGTTGATGGATCCACTCTTCATCACACGGTAAGTACATACCTAGTCATACACGATGCAGATGGAAATCAACCGAGAGAAACACGAGAGAGACGAAATTTCAACTGTATTGCGTATAACATTGCATACTCAAGGTTTGCAGGGGAACCAGGGCAATTTTCTTGCGCTGTGACGTCACTCCATTTAAAAATACACGGGAGACCTGTGCCAGGAGGAACACTTTTACTCTACTATGGCGCGATACCCAGAGAAAAAAGTGTTTTCAAAAAGAATCAAATAAACCACGAAAACCTTGTTACTAAAAGATCTATTGCAATTCTGGGTTACAAGTTCGGGTGACCGAGGCAACACCGACACCGAGACTCCGTGACAACCGACTCGTTCTCCGGCGTGTCGGCGCTATTAGTTTCAACCAGGGATGATAAGTCAGCCATAAGCTATAAGATTTAAGCCATAAGCTGAAGGTTTTTGGGCAATTAAGTCAGCTATAAGTTTAAGCCAAATGTTCTGTAAGCTATAAGCCATAAGCATAAGCCATATTTTTTCGGCTGACTTATGATTTTTTTGTTTGTTTCTCAAATCTGAAAATTTTAAATATATAAATTTTATCTTAACATTTTTTATTTTATGATTTTCAAACCAATATCCCACACACAATGTTAATGGGCATTCATCACCATTTCTTCCAAAATTGATAACAGAAAAACTTACCCTGACTATAGCGCTCATACCAATTGCTGGAAATAGAAATACGCCATAAGTTTAAGCCAGCCATAAGTTTAAGCTATAAGCCATAAGCATAAGCCAATCAATTCATAAGCTATAAGCTATAAGCATCAGCCATATTTTCAAGGTCGTACGTGTCGAAAATGTCGAGATATCGACCTTTCGATATAATGCGTTTATTCAGATTCATTCCCAACAATAGTTGTTAGTCGTCGGTACTGCTATTGTTAGCAAGATAAGCAGTTACTGGTATCAGTTCTTTTATTTGAACTCTGTCCATGTAAATTCGTGTTGCCTGCATTTGAACTACCACGCGTCTAAATTCGTGCTGTGTGTATTTGAACTATTTGTGTTTGTTTTGAAGTGCGTCGCTTGTTTTCCTTTAACGTTATCCCATTTTTGCTGTTTTGTTGAGTTTTTGTTTTATTTTTCGAGATCTCTGTTATGGTTGTTTTTATGGTTAAAAGTTCCTCTTAGTTATTTTTTTAGGTTTTTTCTTCTGTTTCTATTCTGTTGAATTTTTTGCATACAGCTTTCATTTTTCCTAGTCATCGCCTCCTTTTTTCTATTATTATTATTATTATTATTATTACTAATATTATTATTTTGCTGATTTGGAGTTTTTCTTTTATTTTTCAGGATTTTTTTTATGTAAGATACTAAATTTGAAAAGTCGGTACTGCTGTCGCTGCTGCGACAGCGTTTTTTGTTTTGTTTTAGTTTTAAACAAGTCATGTTTTTCATAGTTTTTTTTTTCTACGTGCTTGAGCACTTTTTTCAAATAACTATAGCCTTTCTGTCAAGTACACTGTTATATTATATTATTTTGCGTGTAAAACACGCCACCTCTTAATCTTCATAGATAGTGAATTTTTCTTCAAATTTTTTTTCAAAAAAGGAAAAACACAGTATTTTCGGCGTAAAGATCGTTCATTCACCTGTTCATACCTAGTATAGAATTGTAAATTGTTGGGAACCCTTCCAAAAGATTGTTCCCGCCAAGCATTACTATCACTTTTCAAAAAAGAGTTTAAAAATGTGACAGGACATAATATGTCTTTCATCTCTAAAGAGGGAAGTGTTTTCCTTTTCCAAAGTGAATAAGTGACCTTCCTTCCGGGTTCTACTTCTTATGCATCCTTATGGAAATTTACTCTGGAATAATAATGTTACTAGCAGTCGATCACTAAAAAAAAAAAAAGTCCTTTCGTATTTTCCAACATCTAGGGACATAGCGACAAGGAGAAAAGCCCCAATCCCCATAAAGTTGACTGGTTGGAAAAAGTAGAGGAAATATCATTCAAGCTAGAAAAATCTGACCCAAAACGCGCGAAAAAGGCTCATTTTGGCCGATTCTTCTCTACTAGCGTAATTTGGAAGCTTTCAGTTAGGAAATGTCTATCCTCCTCTCCCAATGCAATTCACTTCGCTACGTCCCTCCTATACTTTTTTTTCGAGACTATCAGTTGGTGATAAGAAGCCAATAACGAACGACGAATGGTATTTCCACGCGTACCAACGTCGCCTTATATTGCCGTATACATTAATTCCTGACGAAACCGTTCCACAAGATACCTGAGCCACCGGATACCTTGCCCTTCTCTGCTTTAGACAAATGAAAAACGAATTTAATCTATACAGATGCAAAAATCACAATACAAACCCACTGTTTGATTTCACTAATCGGTTATTGGTACCAATCATCAGCTGATTCCTTCTATTTCACTCGCGATACTTCTACAAAAGACAAAATATACATATGTTAAAACTTTCAACTACCAGACCACGATTTTTCACCTTAATCTACATTTCAACGTTGTAGTTACAATACGAAAAGTCATAATCGTAACAAGCTTATTAAAATAATCATCGTTATCCTTAAACTATTGAACATATTAAAAATTTACCTAATCCTTTGCAAGACTAACATGTAGAAGTTACGTTAACGTATATGAAAATTTCAGTAACGAAAATTACCGTGAAAAACAAACAGATATAAAATAAAAGATGGAAAATGTAAAACTATATAAAAAAAAAAATTACGTAAAAATTCGAACGCGAGTTCTTAAACATAATTTTAAAATTGGTGCTCTACTATTCCATGATTGAAAAAAAGCGTTCGCTTATAAAATTAGAAAAAAGAAAAAAAATCGTTATGTTCGATGTTTAAAAACCAATTACAAAGTATCTCTTCATAAAGCTAATAAGTTAAAAACAAAAATTTAACAAACTAAAAAGGAAAACCTCTTCTCAACATTACTTGCGATAAATACAAAGGATCTCCGTATCTAAATAAGGTAGAAAAAGATTTTCGTGCTTAAAATTACAAGAAAGAAAGAAAACAAATGTACAAGATTGAAATAGTAATCGTCCTTTTTGCTTAAGGAACATATTATAGGGAACATTCGGTCGCCATTTCTGTTCCGCGAGTATCGAATTCAAGTGTTCAAAAAGAAACGGGGGTCCGAGAGGGCGAAAACCAGACAATGCGAAAATGCGACCCGTCGACGCGACCGTCAACAAATGACACAGTTCTGTTTCGACTTCTTCGACTTGTTCGCGGGTTTCGCGGGTTCAGCGGCGCCTACATCCGATACACGCTGGGATGAAGTCGCCGCATCGTCGTCGCTCTGAGTACCACGGAGGGAATCCTCGAGCACGGTCGGCAAGCCACCGTGTTCGTTCAACCACCTAGTCACAGCCTGAGTTATTGGTAACTGAAGTTTATCACATGTCATTGACGATAGTATCTGTGCTTCGGCGCGTTCGATCACGTCGTCGACCACCTCCTTGGCCAGCGACTCGACGCTGTCGATACTCGATTGATTGCGCGGCAGTGGCTCGCGACACGACGAGAACTCTGATATCGACGAGATCTCTTCCAGCGCCGGCGGCGACTCGGTTAACTCGGCCAAATCGACCAGCTTGGCCAGCATCGGCTTCTCTTCGATCGCCACGATCTCATTCAGCATCGTATCGTCTGGCTGTCTGGTTAGATCACCGGTGTCAGATGCGCTCTGAGAACAGTGAAAGACGGTTAGACGCGATTCGTCCTCCGGAATGACGACCGTACTCTCGCCCACGGCTTCCACTGTAACTCGGTCAGCCTCGGGCTTCGATTCATCCTCAATACGCTGATCGAAACTCGAGTCGCAGCCGTTGCAGAACCCGAAGTCCGATTTCAGATCAGTCACAATTTTATTGTTATTCTCTTCCTGTACGACGCTCTCTGACTTGACGTCATCGTTCGCCGAATCCGACTGTTCGACGCTCTCAATCAGAACAACTGGTTTGGCGTCGAAGTCTTCGACAGATTCAGTTTTCTCGACACACGGAGAAAAAGTAACAGCAGAAAGTACAGTAACAGCTCAAGAATTCATACTCTGACTTTAGTATGATTCTCTGTAATACGACGTATTTTTCGAATTGTTTTGTATGTAAGAAAGAACGTTATGGTAAAAGCCTCCGAGCAGTCCAGGAGATAGAGAATATTGGTAATTACTCATGAACAACAGGGGTACTTTTCACTGCCATCATGTTAAAATATCAAAATCATAAGGAAAAAATTACAGAAAGTGTTCCTAACTTATAGCTAATCCAATACCATCGAAAATTACAGAAGTATACGATAATATTCTCAGACAAATAAGGACAATATAGAAGAATATACACAGCAAATTTTACCGAACGGTTGAGTAAGAAATGTGTTGTAAGTCAGCGAAAAATACTTGAAGGGTGGTACTATATCCTGGTGGCTGTCCGGAGAATATTCCTGTTCTGGTACCCCAAAGAATAGTAAAGGAATGAGTGATGCACGTTTATGTAAATTTTACCGAACTGCTTGGTGGAAAATTCTGTAATTCAGTAAAGAAGGCCCGATCGTTACGTCTTAAGTTATGGACTGGAAAGAAACTCATTGTCAGTTATTTTTGAATTTTTCGTAATTAATATTACCCTACAGTTTATTCCAAGTGAACGAGTGCGCAGTGCTATTATAACTCCTTAAAAGTGAAGATTATTTTTTCAATTCTACGAGCGTTTTTGGAAATTGTTTAAATCCTTCGAAGTAATATTGTTAATGTGGTTATGTCAATCGGCTTTTGGTGCGTCGTCTAGTGCAAAGTGCATCATCGTCGTAGTTACAGATAAGACGAACACCTGCTTGGTCTGACTCAGACATCACTATACACCGCTGCTCCATATCCGAGAGTAGTCACATGCCAGTGGAGCAGCATGTTCACTGCGCGCCAATTTCATCGAATAATCTCTGCAGACAACACACCATGTGGCACGTGAATGTGTGAAGAAATATTACATTCGTATAGCTAGAGAAAGTACGTACGTGTTTTACGTGTAGTAAGTAATTAGTAAATAATTTGCAAAATTCATTCCAAAACGATGAATCCTGTTGTTTCAAACGTATTCATTGATCCTGTCACCGGACAAACGTATTCAAACCTCAACATCGTAAGTTTAATACTGTGTTCCATAAACCAAGCTGTTATTTCTGTGGAAATAAGTCTCTATTCAGTTATCTTCACCTGGTAAATGAGAGGAACTGTTGATACAGGGTTATTCTTTTCCTTTGTTTCATTTATAGTCGCAGATTTCATCGAATAATAATATACCGCCAGGACAGAGTTCGTCGCCGACATCAGCAACAAACGCATCAGCCGCCGATTTGAATACCGATCAAGCGAATAATCAAGAAAATCCTACAAGTACAAGTTCATCTTATGTCGATCAATGTACTTACACATCATACACTGTCTCTGGAAATTCTCATAATCAGTCTGGGAATGGGCTTTACAACGTAAGTATAATGATTATCGATTATGCAGATTTTTATGAATCAAGCTACCATCGATCGTATCTGCTGCGCTTGAAAAGCTAAACTTAATTAAGGATTGGAATTTCACTTTTTGTGTAGTTCGATTATATCAGTGATGGTTCCAATAAGTCGTTCCTATCGGTATTTATTCAGACGGACATTCATTGCAAGTCGATTTTGAAAGAATTTCAAACTACGAAGAAGCTGACGGCCGCCCAAAGAAGAAGAATTGTTCAGCAAGTGTACAAATTTGCAACTTCCGACAGAGATACTGGGTTCGTACGACATTGGGTTTTCGTTTGAAATTTTTCGTAAGGCACAGTGTCGTGTTGTACCTGTGTGTTACCGCACTACCCGTTGAAGATTTTCCCACTAAAAACATGAAAATCTAGTTGCGCTGCGTACACGTATTAGAGTGGAAATACCACTACGACCCATTGTCTTTTCAAAGAAAACGCACACGCATGGAATGCGGATGGCAGTGGCGCTACGCTGACGACATATCTCTTCGTAGTGGAACTGCGCTCACGGACCACTTGTTTCCCACTACGTCGATTTCTTCGTAGTAGAACTGCGCTCACGGACCACTTGTTTCCCACTACGTCGTACCACTACCCCCTTGAAAATTTTCACATTAAAAGATGAAAATGTAGTTGCTCTGCGTGCACGTATTAGAGTGGTAATGCCACTACGAACTATTGTCTTTTCAAAAGAAACGCACACGCATGGAATGCGTTTGGCAGTGGTGCTTCCCCAAGAACACATTTATTTGTAGTGGAAATGCGCTCACGGATCACTTGTTTCCAACTACGCCGTACCATTACATTACGTGTGCGAAACCACTACGCAAGCCAAAATTTTCGCGCATACATATGGCAGTATTCTTATGCACGTTATGCCACTATGCACAATGTACAGTGGCGGATACAGGGGGGGGGGAGTTCGCCCCCATGAAATACCAAACATTTAAATCTGTCTATAGTGACCTAAAGCTATTATGTTTCGTCTATGCCATTTTTCATTCGGACCCCTCCCCCTCCCCGAAATTATTTTCTGTATCCACCCCTGACAATTCAGGACATAATAAAAAATTTATTAATTATAAATGAAAAGTACTTTATTACATCAGAATATTTCCATAACAGAATTCGGCATCAAAGAGGAGAGAACGAGCTTGTACAGAAAATAGTATTGTATTTGTGTTACCGGAAGTGTCGAAAATTACGGAAAACTTGAGAATATCCAGGCAATAACATCACTGTCGTTGGGTTTTAGGAACGAGGGATAGTAACTAAATAACTTGAATTCCGTAATAATTTAGGAAATCTTGAAATTCGCAAAATTGACTAGGCCTATTTGTTAATTTCTAATCAGGAGCAGGCAGTGTCTAGTATACCTCTGCGCACTAGTACTTTGCATATACAGTTTCGTTTGATCACAACTTCTGGGCACATTTGAACACACGCAAACGTGGATTAAGGGGTCATTCATTGATTATGTAAGGATGATTTTGGCCGTTTTTGACCCCCTACCCCCATGTAAGGACACATAAGATTAACTGAACCCCCTCCCCCTTATTACGTGATTTTTTCATGAATTTTCCTAAAAAGCTTTAAAATAAATTAATATTATTTGAAAAGGTTCAACAGGTTTCACTGTATGTGTATTCACTCATCTTTAGCGGCTGCATGTAGAAAATGTGTCGCCTGAGTGGTGGCTACATTAAAAATTACGTAATAAAATATTACGTAAGAATGGCTTCTACCTCTCCCCTTCTCAGTAAGGCTATGTAGAGATTTTTACCCCCCCCCCCCCGGGGGGCTGTACGTAATTAATGAACGACCCCTAATTGCATTTTGAAATGACTATAGGTGTACCTACCGCACCAAATTAGTATACCTTCTTTATAACATTCGTGTAAACTACATATTACCGAATTCAAGTTTGAAAGATCTAACAGTAATTAATCTAAAGTTTAAAAATATGGCAGAAGTTTCGAAAACTTACGAGTAATTTTATAAATTTATTCTACAGATGATGGTAAAGTACGATTTTAATCACAGTTTTTAGGAGCTAAAGTGACTGCTTAACGTGATTTTAAAGAACAGAAGAGTGACATGTCACAAGAAAAGAGTCTGAATGTTCACTTACCACTAAGACCCTTTTCTTCGACACGTCACTAGTGGGATTTATGAAATTTTAAATGTCTAGGGAATTTTAGACAAAACACCTGTTCTATAATATGTTCCCGCGCATGCGCGTTTCTACACTGACGGCTCAACGATAACTGAAAACGTGATAACTCATTATACGTTTCGGATGTTCCAGATTTCTTCTTGTTCGTGCTTTCCTCTCATCTGTAGAATAAAATGTCATATTGTACTTAATTCTACAATTATTTTAGATGGTTTTTCTTACCAACGTAATACAAGCATGTAAAAGCATAAACTATTTTTTTGTTCATTTTCACTACTGAGTCATTCTGTGTTCTCAAGATTGATAGTACCTACTACCTCTCCGGCACTCACAAGACAGCCTAGGCCAGCTTTATAATCTTATAAATCAACAACGCATTGCCTACAACAATTAAAATACACGTTATTACGTCCTTGTCACCAGTAGCGTAACTAATCGTTCCTTCTGGGGGGGGGGGCTGAATTTTTTCACTATGTTCAATTTTCATTAAATGAACAAAAACTAAACTTATAAGAGGTTGGGGGGGGGGTTCTCCCGTATTTGCGCCACTGCTAGTCATTATAGTCATGACCTGGTCATTTTAGGAACTCGTGTGATGGACTAGGCGTTTTTGTAATCTTTGAACAATCAACATTTCCGGTAACACATATGCACATGGTACATCAAAAAAGTAAATATGTATGTTTTAAAAAAAAATGAATATCAAGACAGAATAAACTCACTACACATCTCATACAACTGAAACAACAAAAAAAAATAAACGTTACATGTACTCGAATTTAGAAGTTTTTTTAAAAGTCTATTTCTGCAATAAAGCAAGAAAACAATGTCATAATTAATGGCATTCTGTACCAGGAGTCAGAAGATGTGAAGAAAATATTTAATAAGGCGACAGAAAACCTTGAGGTAGAGCTCCAAGACTACTATTTCTGGGCAGTACAAGGGCTGCCTTCAAGAAATCAGACCTTAACAATGATTGTTAGACTGAATAGTAAGAATGGGGTCAAATAAGACCTGGTAGAAAACTATAAGAAGGAAAAGCTGAATGGCCAGGTAATCTGAGCTGGCTCCCCAGTTGATTTTCATAGACGAGCACCTCTCCAAAGAAATGGTTGAGCTAATTTACAAAACACTTGTCCCAAAATATATATAAGATAGCAGAGAGAGCAAGACTGACTTACAAATTTTACATTACAACTGCAAAGGAATGGCGTCCAAAAATAGGATAGAACCAACACGGGCGGCGGACCTGTAGGACTCGTACAATCAGTTTGAGGAAGTTCTGAAAGAAACTGAACAGTTAATAAGCGTGAAGCGGGCAAAATCATGAACGTATGACAAGCTCAGTGCGAGAACCAAACTGCTTATCAATAGGTGTAGATACCCTGAAATATTATTTAAAATAAAAAAAAAAATCATTCATTAAAAAACAATTTAAATTTTAAAAAAATTCTAAAGTATTGTATACATCCTATTCTGGAATTTGATGAGATGGACGGACCATCTAATGTCACTATTGTTTGCAAGGTATGATGTTTTGAGGAAGTGAGAGGGGTGCGCAGTAACGAAGATATTTGACTTTGATTCAAATTTGGAAACGAATGTCCGGGCTGTGCTGAACTATTCGTCCGCCTTTTTTTATACTTGGTCGTGGTTTTGCACTGTTTCGTTGGTCATTTCGTATTTTTGTGCCCCGTCGCTTATTTCTGATCCATTCCTGAACAATGTTCAAGGTTTCGGATACATTTTTGGTGATAGTTGATGCTATTTCTGCAAAATGAATATGCGCAAATTAGGAGATAATAAATGGAATAACAGACAAATAATAAATTTGTGATATCTCCTAAGGGAAGGCATACCATAATGCTCAAGACAGTAAATGGGTGATTCTCTGAAAATTAGACAATTCGACGTGGACAAAAACAAAAAAACGAGGTTCACTTTCCAAATGTATTTTCGTTGAAATCGATACTAGGAGCACTGAGAAAACCGTATTCCGTCGACGGGCGGGCTTAAATTTGATTTTTTTTTTGGGGGGGGGGGGTAGAGTCATAAAAAATTGATGTCCACGTTGAAAGACAAATTTTTCACGTTTACATAGTGCGATAAGATGAGGCTGTATGATCACACAGCGGCAATATAGGTTACAATCTTACAGATCACGGTTCTACAAAGTACCTACAATTCATCTAGGAAAGTAGTCTCTGCACAAAGAAGATTTAGAGGCTGTTTCTACAGACTGCTTCTAAGTGTCGAAAGATTCACGTCTTTCGTCGTGGATACAAGAAATATGTGAGTGTCCACGTTGAACATACCTATTTTATGTCCACGCTTAAGAACAAAATTGCCATTTTCCTTTTCCCATTGGGTAAATATGCGGAGAATATTTGATACATGTAGCTGAATGTAATGGGGCCAACATTAGATACAACTACTTATATTAAGTATTACATTCTTTACAAATTCTTAGCTGGAAATTCAATATGGAATCACCCAAATACCTGTCCACCAATTATAGAAGGGAGAAACTACAATATATTATACATAGTTACAACAATAATGCTCTTTAACGAGGAAGGGTATATCTTCTCACAGATAACGGTCAGGATGTTACATACCAAACCCGAAATTGTACAGATCGGGAATTGTATAAGCATTTTTGTACCATGCGCGAATCGAACGACCAACTTATTTGCACTGAACCCGAAATATCGGACTAGGTACAAATAATGCTGTACCATTTGCGAAATGTATGAAAAGTTTGTACCAATAAGACCAAAAGCTGACAAAGAAGAAAATAGAGATATACAGCCATTATAGAAATTATAGTATCCCTCATCTAGATTCCTCTTGATGGAAGTACGTATAGCTTTTCCAGCATTACATTATCGTTTTGTTTTTTTTTTTTTGTATTGAGGTCAGTTTCTCGTGTAACTTCCATCACACTGATACTTCTAATTTCGCTTTCCTGTCAAACAGCGCCTCAAAGGGGATTGTTTAATTCCTGAGGGGTAACTTATTTTTTTGAAATTTGGACGAAACGTACATAATTCATCAGCCCAGGCAGTCAAACCATTGTCAATCATCCAAGCTCTCGCCATTTCCTCAACATCGCGGTTTGGTTGTTTGATACCTCTCTGACTTTGAGAATGCCGAGGTTTACTATATATGCAGTCTTGAGACCCGGCCATAACAGTTCCAAATCACTGATAATGGCATTTAAGAATTCGCGATAATTATTAGATTGTAACAGGGAGGGGGCACTGAATCCATAAAAAATGTCAATTAAATTGTAAGCAACTTCTGCAGCAGTCTTCGTTTTTTGAGAGCACATAAGTGTAAAAATTTAACCTGGTGATCTTGATAATTCACGATAAATTGAAACTGGCCATTTCTATGACTGCACATCGATCAAGTCGACTTGACCCCTAGCATTAGCTTCTGCAAAAACTGTATGCTAAATTACAACCCCTTTCAAATAAAGTGATTGCATGAGAATGATGCACACCTCCAACGTTGGCCACTGCACTATAAGAACTATCATGTTGAACCATGTAAAGGGCAATAAGGGATTATTACATACAAATACAATCTATTCCAGGGTTTGTACAATATATTCGGTACCCACAATGTTATTTATTTCCTACAAGTTGGTACCTACACTAATCGCGAACGGTACAGTATTAATTGTATTAAGTCTGATATCTCAGGTTCAGATAGAAGTGGGTCGTTCGATTCGCGCACAGTACAAAAATGCTTGTACCATTCCGGATCTGTACATTTCGAGCTTAGTACTTACTACATAACAAGGATATTACAAAATTTTTCAAGCCTTACCTGGTCACCAAAAGACCTCTCGCTGCAGAATGTTTGCTTTTTTTCCACGAACTATTGTTGGAATGGATGGTAGAATTCTCCAACATTTGATCTTTTATGCGACATAGGTATTTAGGAAATGCAATCGACAAAACACTGAATACACTTAGTTCTCTTAAATTGCAAATTGAAAACAACACTCGAAACTTTCTGATAATTATTCGAAAACTGAAAAGTAACACCGAACAACCGAATGATATAGTTATCAGTATCAAGCGCATTAGTAGGTAATTCAGTTTTGTTTGAAATATCAACCGTTTTCAACAGAAACGTTTTGATTGGTCGTCATAGTACAAGTGCAGAAACGGTGGGGTAGCGGTTATGTTGTGGTTTTAAAGTTGAAATTCCACCACGCAGATTGTCCGGGAATGCTCACTGTCACTACCACCCACACATCTAAACCGGTTTTCATCATAAAGCTCATCAATGTAGTAGTGGTAGTGGTTTTACGAATGTATATCCACCTGAATGCGCTCGCCAATACATAGATCCTTGGTGTACATTTTAAAGTGGGAATTCCACAACGCAGATTGTCCACGAACGCTTACTACCACTCTTGCATCTAACCCTGTTTTAATATATAGAGCTCATCAATGTAGTAGTGGAAGTGGTTTTCCGAATGCGTTCCACTTGGATACGCACATCAAAATCTTCAACGGGTAGATACCTGCCGTAAAAATTCGTGGTTACGTATAGTGCGACAATTCACAACCCAACAAACTGAAATTTCCAGAAATGAACACGAACGAAAATAGATGATTCTGTTAGGCTAGAAGTAATTTCAACGCTGAATTGAATGTAGTGATGTCGATCTTATTTCGATCAAAAAGATTGATCTGGATCGATCCGGGAAAATATCGATCTTTTTATGAGATGCAATCGATCTTTTTCGTGCCGGATCGGATCGAAATTTCAAATTTTCAAATTTCAATCCATTATGCTCATGTGGGATAAAAGAACAGGCTGTTCCTCATTCTTTTGATACTCCTGCTTTTCTTTTGATTTCTGATGTGTGTGTGTGATTTGTAATCTCATGATTTATCCACTGGAATGATGTTCAGGATGAATTTCGATTTCGATTATTCGATTATCATTGTCACTGAATGAAAATAGAAATCCGGATTGATCTTTTTCCCAGGATCGATCACACTGATCGAAAAACATGTATTTTCCGATCATTCGATCGCAAAGATCGATCTTTTGAAAATTATCGACATCACTAATTGAATGGCAGCTTTCAGTTTTTGCGATTCCTTCCAATATTTTCATCTGTATATTTCCCTTTTACAATTGCGTGGATAAAAGTGATAACACTGTACGACCATAGTTAACATGTTCCGATCGCCATACAGTGTTATCACTTTTATCAACACTCAGTGGCAAAAGGGAAATTTTTGAAGGAATCACGGAGAACGAAGACTATTCATTAAATTTGGCGCTGAAAATATTTCTGGAATTATTTATTTTCGTTCTTGTTCATTTCCGAAAATTTCAGTTTGTTAGATTATGTGATTTGTTGAAAGTTTCTGAAAATCCAATTTTGTGCCTCTCTGATCTTTCCGCGTTCTGTCGTCACTAAACTGATATTTGAGTTCATGGCTAGAGACAATACTGCGCTAATATGTTGTACAATTATATCTACAGGTTAACCAGTCAGGAACTCAGCAATTTAGCAGACGCCATTATTTTGGAATTTCCGGGAGAAGTTCGTAGCACGTACTTTGTGCCGTTTGAAACTAAGCTCGAACCGGTTTATGACCCTGTAACTAAGAAAGCAGTAATTGACCCACAAACGAATAAACCTGTTGAGAAGAAGAGGCGACTCGCCGCCTGTGGAAGATTGGTCTTTCATCAGGAATACGTCAGGAAGAGTCAGAAGAGTAAAAAACTTAAATTAACCCCTCAGGAACTCGAACATTCTCCGGCATCATCTGACGAATCGCAAGGTGCCGCTGAAGGTATATGGTGCTTTCTTCACTCAATTTATTATTTTTTACTGAAGGAGGTGGTGAAACAAAACGAATCACATCAACACATTAAATTCTAAGTCATTCTCATTTTTTTTTCTTTCTGCAGCGCTGACTGCTCTCGAATGGCTTGGCACCCACATTGAGCCGGAAGATACTGTTTTTGAGAATTGGAACATTTCCTTCAGTATTCGTCGCTCCAAACTGATTAGTAACGGGTTATCGGTGGTCGAATATTTCGATTTAGTGAAAGCACTAAATTACGAAATTGGAAAAACTCTTGTAAGTTATTCTTAAAATCGTCTCTGTAATCCTTTGACTTTGCCCTGCCATTAAGTACTCAAAAATCACAGACGGGTACCTATAGACGTATAGGTAAAATGATTTTTAGATTTTTTCTATTCCCCTGTTTGACAATTTTTCTGATGATTCCCGCTCTCCAAATCATTCTGAGTATATGTGATTGTGATACGATGTACGTAACCATAATATAGGATAGAAGAAATACCTAGGTACTAAAAATAGTCGAAATAAATTTTATGACAATTTTGACCGGATTCAACAATGAATTTTTTTTCGACAATTTTTCTTCTTATTCTTTATGTTTTCCCTCAGAACGCAAAATTGCTGTGCTGCTGACTTATCCTATATGGTTTCGCACATCGCATCACACATTATAGGTATATTTCCAAAAAACTTTCTCACTCCTCAGGACATATATATACGCTTCTTAAATTTTTGGTACATTGCTGCATACTATTTTGTTCATATTTTATAGATTGCATTCGATTTCAACCGGTTATACCCAAATGTGAACGTCTTGTCGAAGTGGTCGTTACTCAGTTCAAAATTAATCGAGCATCTCGAGAGAGACGCTCCGAAGAATAAACCCGTTGAACATTTTGCTACTACAAAAATGAGAAATGTAGTGGCAACCCGCAGCGCAGAAGAGTAACTTGCCACTACGAATACATGGTATTTTTTGGTTATGCCACTCCTCGCGGACTACGCAAAACAGTAAACTTGCGCTTCCTTGAAGGTCGGTGCGTTGGGGCTGAACTGTGACTATGCGCTTCCTCTACCACTACCAGATTCGTATATTCCTGATACACTACCGTTTTACGTGTATGTAAGGACTGCGTTGAACAGTAGAGTTGCGTGTACAAGACAATCATTGTACAATAGTTATGCGCTTGCTTTACTACTGCAAATAGGCGTACGTTTCTCATATACCACAGCTCTCCGCTCACGTAAAGCCTACGTAACATATTTTTCCGCGTATGCGTCAAGCATATTCTCCGCGTATGCGTGCGTAAAGAATACGTAAAGCATATGTAGAACATAATACACAATTGGAAAATATTTTAAAATCTGCACAGGTTCATTTTGTGCATAAAACCATATCCTGATGTTACATAAAATACAAACAATTCTGAAAATATAATGTAATAATTATGTCATACATACTACAGTAAAATATTCAAACATCAATTTTTATGAGTCTTCTCCTTTTGAGGGAGCCGAGATGCTTGTCTTCTTTCAGTGAGGACGTCTCTACCTCGTTAATTTCCTCCTCACTTTCTCGCCACGTTCTCTTTCATACCTTATTTTGTACACCCTTCTATTTATGATCCATTCCTGAATCGTATGTAAGGCCTGGGCTTCATTGCGCGGGACCAGATTCGCTTGTTCTGAAAGAAAAAGGTGCAGTTTTCAAAATAACTGTTGAACGATTTTTATTTCAAGAAAATATAAAAAACTAACAACTGATTGTCCACAGAAAAACAAAGACTACTGTTTTTTGTTGTTTTTTTGCATTCAAGTTGCTTATGTAGATTCCATATAACTTTGACGAACTTGACAGTCTACACAAACAACTAACAACTGCACCTCAAAAACCAGCACAGACTTTGTTTTTCTGTGAGCAATCAACTTGGCGATTACCTACTAAAATGTTAAAAGGAATGGGGGGTAACCGCCAAATTACAAATGACTCTGCTCTCCTAAACAGCTCTTAAAATTTTTTTTTTTTGTGCAGTATCAAGGACGCAACTAGGGTGTTTTTTGAACGGGATGCCGATTAAAAATTTTCCGACGAATATTTTTCATTTCTTGGTTCAGCATTCGTCAAATTTCGCATTTGCTGATTGCCGATTGGCCGAATCTGAATTCTATATGACTTTGGAATTTACCGAAAATTTACCGAACTTGTCGATTATTGGGAGGGGGGAGGGGGACAAGCATATTTGAGAAAATGACAAATGACCTTCCTTGGATTTTCTGAAAGTGGCAACTCTGATAAATCATCAAGTAGGTAGTTCAATAGTATTAAAACAAACTTACCAAGTTGAGGTCTTAAGGTCTGCGAATCAACACGTTCATAATGATCATCGGCATATTTTTTCCTTTTAAGGTTACGTTCTTCAAGAAGTTCTGACTGTTTCTTACTTTTCATTTTTGAAGGCGGTTTTTCTGTTGATGAACTAGGTATCACTCATTGCTTTGCAAGTACTAACAATAATTTGTCTGCAATACAGAAGTAAACGCTAACGAATTCGATTTTATAACATATCTGCCAACAATAATTGTTCCATCAAAATATAATCATTACACACGCCTGCTTGTGGTGGTCCATCTTAAGAGATTAATGAAACATTCAGTTACATTCATTTCCATCCCCCTCGGCACTGATGCCAGAGACGAAACTTGACTTTCAGTGGGGGGGGGGGGCGGTAAAGAAGGAATATTTGCCTACAAACATTTTTTTAAACTGAAACTTTGCCAATTTTTCATCAAAATATTTTTTAATTGAAAAAATAAAAAGAAATAAACAAACGTTCTAAGAAAATGAAAAATTCAAATGAACAGTATCAAAATTTGCCGAGTTTCAAATTGTTGGGAGTGTTTCCCCCTCCACCCATAGATTCGTTTCTGCAAATACAGATTGGAACCTTATCCTTCAAGTTCTCACATTTGCGCACAAGAGCATACCCTAGTCTGGGAGGGTAAGGTGGAAAGATGTTAGATACTTGAGAGGAACACACACTTCCTTTACACATTAAGGTGGTCGTTATTTACTCTTGGAGATCTTTTTTTTTTAATTTTCTCTGATTCGTCTCCTAAACTGATCCCAATAAAATCAAAAAAAAAAAAAAAAAAAAGCCTACGAAGTTTCAGTTTGATTGGATTAGGGGAATAGGGGAATCCGTGCCACAAGTTCCCTTTCATTGTTATGGGAAAAACACATATGGGGTTTTGACTTTTGTTCCAGACCAAATTTCCCTCCTGGGACATTCTTCAAAAATGTTGATATTTCAGGTATGTTTTTTCATGAAGGAAAGTAGGGGATATTTGAACTTTTTTTGATGGGAGTTGTTAAGAGGCGTTTTGTATAACATATTGGTAACATAATGAATTCCATGCCAAAGGACACATAATAAAATACATACCGAAAGAGAATACCGAACAAAAAATGTTCTGCCGTCGAGTAGTAGATTCCAAAACAAAGAATTATATGGAGAGTTGATAAAGGCATTCTAACCCATCCATTAGATGTAATTATTTTTGGATGATGAACGTCTATCGTTGCATAAAGATGATCATGCCGAAAGACAATTTTTTTCAATTCTTAATTTTAGACAATAATACGCAAATGCAGGAGTCTCGTCACAAAAAAAAACAAAAAAAACGGGATTTGGTTTGCGGACTGTATTGCTCTGATAAGAATACCTATACAATTTGACCATTAATTGCGACGGAAAATATTGGAGCTTTTGTTTTGTAATTGGTTGAAAAAGAGTCATGCCGATGGACAAAAAACCGAGGGACAATTTTCAAAGCTGGCCATACTGACTCCCACCTATGGGAGTGTTTCAACCTCCCACACCACTATAGTTTCGCCCCTGACTGGTGCGATGCCTGAAAGGGTAGTTTCCGGTGCTGGGGGTGCGGTGTCATAGGGGCCACTTTGGCAATTGTGCATCGCCATACGTCTCACCACACCACATTCATTTCCATAATATATATGGAATCAACAGATAAGCGGGGGTTCTGTGGCCTGTGGTTCAAATTTTGTTGTAATAATCGAATTAGGCCATTCAAAAGAAAAGAGAACGAACAAAATACAGCGCACAGGACAATGTTTAGAACCACCAGTACAATGGCATCATACAAGATCAGTAAAATTCACCGAAACTATAAATTTTCATAAGCTTTGTGTGAGGTTCTTACAGAGAGACCTAACATATTGGAGAAGAATGAGCAGTGTTATATCGGATGAAACTCAGAAAGTACACCTAAAGTCACCAATCCTCATTCCAGTCTTTTTCAAAAAAGAAAGTAAAAATTCGCTGAGTAGTGTAATATATACCACGCAGGGGCGAAACTATGGAGGTGTGGGTGTTGAACCCCCCCCCCCCAATAATGTTGCAGTCGGCAAACTTTTTTCATTTTTGAGGAATGTCTGTTTGTTTGTTTGTGTTTTTTTGAATTAAGAAATATTTCGATTAAAAATTTGGCATGTTTATAATTTTTTAAACATTTTGTCAGCGAATTTTTAGTTTAAAAAAATATTTGTCGGCAAATTTTTCTTCTCCACCTTTTCAAACTGAAAGTCAAATTTCGTTTCTGAAAATGGAATACCCTGGACTCCTGTCAGAGACTAGTCAGTCAAGAGTCGAAGGTAGGTTTCAAGCTGAGTATCGAACGTTATCTGAACGGTTGAAACAAAGCTGAAACATGGAAGACATTTCGAAAATTTGAAAGTCGATAGCAAACGTTGAATTTCGAATTTCAGTTACTATTCTGTTTTTACTAGATTCTCTGTTAGACATAGAGCCTAAAATTTGAGAAAGTTGAACATTTTATTAAATTCTAAAAGTTGAAAGCAGGAGACTTATTTTCCAGCGTCACAAGATGAATCCGATAGCAAATGTTCTATTGTTCAATTTACGGGCTTTGGTCCTGGTGAATATAGGAGGGAAATTTAGTCTGAAACAAAAGTCGAAACAACATGTGTTTTTCCCATAAAAACGAAAGGGAGCTTGTGGCACGGATTCCTCCCCATCCGATTAACCTGAAACTTTGTAGTTTTTTGTTGTTTTTTTTTTTTAATCTATTGGAACCAACTTAGGAGACGAATCAGAAGAAAGTCATTCAAAAAAAAATATCACTAAGCGTAAATAACGACCATCTTAATGTGTAAAGGAAGTTGCGTGTTCCTCTCAAGTATTCCTAACATCCTTCCAGCTTACCTTCCCAGATTAGGGTACGCTCATTTGAGCAAATGTAAGTGATTGGGGGATGAAAAATTGAAAATGAATAAAGTGGGATTTATTTTACGTACATTTTTGGGGTTGGTAAAAAAAATTAGCATATTGTGGCCAGTCAGGTAATCCCGCCTTGTTAGTGAGTAAAAACACTAACCGTTAATTTGTATACAAACTGTAAAATGATAATCCCCACACCCATTTTTATTCCAAAGTCCGATCGACGTGGGACAAACTGGGGTCTTCAAAAGGCAAGTAGAGACGTTGAATTGAGGAATGCATTCATTCTCATTTTCCTATTTTTTCTTTTTCGCGAAGAATGAAGATGAGCCCATTCTGAATGGGAAAAGAATGAAAGTGTTTTCCCTTAATTCGGCATCTCTGACGGCAAGGTCTCGTTTCTTTTTCGAGGGGGGAAAAAAATCGCTCCCATTAAGCAAGACCAGAGCTAAACTTGAAATTTTTTATGGAAAGATCACTAAAATAGGAGTTTTTGGGTCGTTGATTTCGAAAATTTCACCAGAAGATTTTTCTTTCAACCCGGAATTGACTGTTAGAGTTTTCTATTCTTGGAAAATTGAGTAACGAATCAAAATACGAGCAGTTTTTTGCATCGCTGAATTCGAAAGCTTCTATGAGCTTTCTTATTAAACTGCAATTTGGGCCCCAAAATTCAAAAGTAATTTCTAAGAAATCGAATAAAATATTAGCATCTTCTGGGTTGGTGAATTTGAAAATTTCATCAGATTCCTCTTGGATTCCCGATTTACGCTTCAAAGGCCAAAACTGATCTCCAGAAGAGATTAAAATTGACTTCCCGGTAACCGAATCAAATATCGAAATTGGGAAGGGGAGAGGAGAGGTCGCCCATCAACGCGATAAATTTTAGATATTGACTCTAGGGTAGGCCCCAAACACCAAAATGAGAGTCGAAATTGAACGAACTTGATTTAATCTTTCAACATTTTCATAACCATCAAATTACCAAAATTTAAAATGGAGGAAAAATTTCAAAATTTATCCAAGTATGAGTTATTATAAGGGGAACATTCCAGTCTTTAATAATCAAAAAACTATGAAATCGAACCAAAATTAGGAATTACAATAGTCGCTGTTTCAATCGATTACTTGGGTTTTCAATGCCAATTAATTTTTGTCAATCTTTGGACTTCAAATGTTGGCTGGTAAAGATGCAAGCTTCAATGAATTTTCTCTTCAACATTACGCGCAAAAATTGCTTAACCTAAGAATGATGAAGTCCAATCAAAGGTCCCAGGGTCATTACTAAATTTGTAACAGCCCCCCTCCCCCCACCTCAAACAAGAAAATGGAAATAAAACAACTTTCACTTCGATAGTACAATCATTTTTTATAAAATCATATATGCTGTTTGTGAAAATTCGGATTTGACGATTTAACCCTTTCTCAAGAGATTAGGATGTTTGTAATGAAGAAAATGAATCAGCAATTTTTAGCATTTTCAAAAACAGTCTGTTAATTTGAATTTAAGATCGTAAGAACTCTCCACTTCAATAGTCTACTCGATTTGTAAAAACTAATTAGTGCTCGTCCATTTCGATTTATGGGGTCTCTTAAGCTTGAATCAGATTCAAAATTTAGCGCATGTTCCAATTCAACTACCCTTAAGGTCAGTAATTAATGTCGATAGTCTATCCACTTTGGGATCCCATTCTGAGTTCTGTTGTCCAGGGACGTACCGAAGAGTTTTTCTTGATGGAAGGGGGGGGGGTAGAAATTGTGAAAGTCCCAACTGACTCAACTCAAAATTCCCAATTATCAATGCAAAAGACGAAAAACCTTTTGACTTGTTGGATTTTCCCAACCTCTCAACTCAATTCCCAAATATCAAAGCAAAAAAAAAAAAAAAAAAAAAAAAGCTCGCCTGACTGCAATGATAAATTTTCCCGTTGCCCCCTGCCCCCTTATCGGTACGTCCGTGCCTCCAATAATTTGGCAGTTGGCAAATTTTGAAACTGTTCATTTGAATTTTTCATTTTCTAAGAACGTTGGTTCGTTTTTTTGTTTATTTTTTTTTTTTTCAATTAAAAATATTTTAACTAAAAAATCGGCAAATTTAAAAAAATTTTATTTTTAGTTAAAGAAGTAAAAAATGTTTGTCTGCAAATTTTCCTTCTCCTTCCCCCCCCCCCCCAACTGAAAGTCGTTTCGTCTCTGTATACCAGAGCACAGTGAGAAATAAACATACGAAGGAAGAATTTCCAATGTTAATATCTTGAAAGGTGAATCTTCAATGTAAGATACAAACAGGGCTTTTAAAACTATTTGCGCGCTGTAACCTTTACTCAAAATTAGATTCAGCTGTAACTTACCAGTCTGGAAGGCGATACAGTGGAATGAAACTTTTGTCCACCTCAATTGTCTGTCACCTTCGACAATATAGCTTCCGCGATTTGTGGTTCACAGGATCATCTGCAACAGTGATTCGATACCGCTGTGTTCACTGTATTATTTGATTCCTCCTCCTCAGCTTCAACACCGCTGTATATCTAATTCAATTATACAGAAACAGATCAGCTAGAAGTATTATTGTCACTCGGTGTTTGTTCATGAAAATATCAACAGGTGCTCACCAAAGAGGAAATAGAATTATCGTTTTGTTCGTCCTCGTTATCACGGAATGCTGTCGTTATAATATCTTCTTGGATTTCTTCTCATCCCTCCATGTTCATAAGTAAATTGTTTTTCACTCACCTCATCGATTTCTTTTACTTGAAGATTGCTCGTCGTCGGCTGCTCCTTCCTTTCCGGAATGTTATGCTATAATATAACCAAATGTCCTCAAATTGGTACTTGTCTCACGAATACACATGATGTAAGTGCCGGTATTTTACATGAAAATAAACTTTGGAAGTTTTCTAATAGGGTGATGAGAATCGCTTAAGATAGGATCTAGCAACTTACCAGTAAAGATCGAGTAGTCCGTTTAATAAATTTTCCACTTCTGGGATCGTAATACAATTCTTCTCTTCTCGTCTCTTGGTCCATTTTTTTCTACCATCCATCTCTGCAATGGAGCACCAAGAATTACCAACATATATGCCGCGTACCATAAATCGAAAAATGCCAAACAATATAATAACACGTAACTGAGATTAACTTACCTATTCACAAATAATTAATTTGTAGTTTCAGAGAGATAACACAAGACGAACGTTATACGTTAATCGTGCCGACCTGTCGAACTGATCGTTATTTTTAAAAGTTGTAAACACAAACAGAAACGACAAATCTTTTAACTTTACACGGCAGGTGGCAGCTGTGTAGGCGTTGAATCGGGATTCACGGGTACTGTACGCTCATAAGCGCAAATTATGAAATTTACATTCGTTTTACGGATACGTAGAACTGTGGTATTACAACTACGAAAATTAGTTCGCGGACCTTACCACTACTCCTGCATAATTTTTTCGTATAATTTGTACATGTAGTAGTTCAGTGGACTTGCGCATATTCACACCAGCTCTGCGCCGACGTAAAACAGTTTTGGTAATGAAAAATGTTCAACGGGAAGAAGCGTATATAGCTTGGCCAGCTCTATTAAGGTTGCTTATGGAGGTACTTCTGTAAATAATATTTATTCCATCCTAACCTGATTACCTCTACTGTTTTCTCACAAACATTGTCATTTTTCAATCTAGATCAAAAAGCTATCCTGATTCTATCGATTTTGCCTCATTTGATAAGAAGTAAGCTGATGGTCATTGGTGGCAAAAGCAGGAAGCCTACTGTAGCAGAACGAACATCATCCTTATTTCTGAAAGTTGATGTAAGCCTATTCGTGATGTATTTTTCCTGAATTATGCGCCCATATTCATCTTCGACTGGTTCCAAAATTGATAAATATGTTTTATCTGAAATAATTGTAGAATCCTGCCGATATCGATGAACGTATTCAGTCTCGGAGACAATATTTAGAAACGATACAGTCTACTTTCCAACCGGTGCCTTTGTTTGTCGTTGGGCCAGAGGGAATCGCAAGTTACGTAGTTTTAAATACTATACATTACGCGTGTGTGAGCGTCGTAGACGCTATAGATTTAACGTTCAAGGTAATATTTGCTCTGGATGTTAGATATCCAAAGGAAAGCGAGCAAATATACCTATTTCTGCAGCAATATTTATATGATATACAAGAAAACTCGCGAGATAGCGTAGCTAGTGTGAAGGAGCTTTTGAGCGTTCTGAGGTAAATAATGAAGGTTTTTTTCATCTTTTATTTCTATGTTTCATCTCAGCATTTATTTGTTTAGTTGTTCGAAACGTTCCAAATACTATTACTATAAGTTTTTCTCATTATGTTTAATAAGTATGAGTAGACGGCATAATAAGTTCAAAATTCCCCCAATTACTGTTTTTAATGATTATAAGTTTTATTTAGTTACACGGTCCTTCATACATAAGGTAGCTCGAACCGGCCGCAAACCTGATCTAAACTTGAGATTTTATAAAGTGCATCAACACACTCAAAAAATTGAGCGACATATAAAAGTGGTATTTCATGTTGATCTTTTTAGTGAGACTAAAGCGCATAAAAGAATATCTGTAAAATAGTACTCCTGGTAAAGTTCTGTCGAGGCAAGAAGCGATTACGTGATTACTGATTCGCTGGTGTAATCCAGGAGAGTCGTGTGCACCTAATTTCTTGTGAACTCGGATTCTGTAAAATTGTAACGGGTAATTCATTTCATTTTTAAAATTCCAAGTTCTCTAACTCGTCTTCCCTGAAATGTCAAATAAGTGTTTTATCTGTTCTGTGCCTTCCAAAAACAATAAGGAGCTGATCCAGCATATACGTCTAGTACACCCTCACTCATCCTTTTATGAATGCCATTCAGAGGATAATTGCTCCGGGAAATACCGTTACAATTCTATAGAGTCGTTTCAAAGACACAGAGCTGCAAAACATGGTCAACAATCTAAATTCGTTGTACAAGTAAACGAGCCTTGCTCATCTAGTGAATGTAATATGATGGATATAGACGACCAGCCGAACAATTTTGACGACTCGATACCTACTTGTGAATCCATTCCTTCATTGACAAAAAGTAATTCTACGGGTGATTCGCAAAAATCATTCCAGGAACTAATAAATTCTGATTTACTGATGACTTTTTCCGAACTTTTTGGGTTTGTGGATATAAATGGAAAACGAGTGGCAGATGTAATAAACGTGTTTTCCAAAAACTTTCTGCAAGGTGAATCTTTCAAATTTTTGGAAAAATTAATTTCTGATACTATTTCTTCAAGTAATATTTCTAAACAATCTGCTCACAAGATTAATGAATTATTAAAATCATTCTCTAATTCGTTTGAGTCTTACCCTTCAAAGTATAAGCAGTTACAATTTTTAACCAAGTATGGAAAATTTACTAAACCTGTATCTTCTACAATAGGAGAAAGGAAGGATTATCGGGTAGAAGGAGGCGTTCAGAAAGAAGTTCCGGTCACCCTTAAAGCGCAGTTTATTCCCTTAAGAGAAACCCTGAAAAGCTTCTTCGAATTAAATGATGTACTTCCTCGAACTTTATTTTTTATGGATCAGCTTACTACAGACACTCGAAATTCCAATGTTTTATCAAATTTCATACAGGGAGAGTATTGGCAAGGTCTAATTAAAAATAAAAATTATAGTAATAATGAACGTGTGATGCCTTTGATTATTTACTTTGACGAGTTCGAGGTAAATAATCCTTTGGGTTCACACGCTGGGGTTAACAAATTGGGGGGCATTTATTGTTCCGTACCGACTCTTCCAGTGGAATTTCAAGCAAAAATCGAAAACATTTTTTTAGTTATTCTTTTCAACTGTTTAGATCGAAAGATGACCAAAGATGAGTACATTCTTACTAAATTGATAGAAGAGGTCACGTTCTTGGAATCGACGGGGATCAAATTCGACGATCCTGATGTAACAGTTTACTTCAAATTAGCATTAGTTGTTGGAGATAACTTAGGGGTACACTCGTTATTGGGGTTTATTGAGAGTTTTTCGGCGAATTTCCCTTGCAGATTCTGCTTAATAAACAAAGCTGATTTAGGGAACATTTTCAATGAAATTGAGTGCATTTTGAGGACGATAGAAAATTATAACGAGTGTATCCAACTGAATGATTCTAGTAAAACAGGAATAAAAGCTGAATCGTTATTCAATTTGGTGCCTGACTTTCATGTTATTGAAGCCGGATGTGTTGATGCCATGCACGACATTTTGGAGGGTGTTTGTAAGTACGATATGGGCTACATTTTGCATGATTACGTGTACACAAAGAAATATTTTTCATTAGATTATCTAAACAAACGTATAAACAGCTACGAATACGATTTTAATGATAAACGGTCTAGACCTCCTGGTATTGATGGAAACCATTTGAGTAAAAAAAAACTATCGTTGTCAGCCTCAGAGATGTATTGTTTGATGCAAAACATAACATTAATTATAGGTGACCGAGTACCTGCCTCCGATAATCTGTGGCAAATTGTATTGAAGCTTCGCCCAATCATTCAAATCGTATTTAGCCAGCAGTTTCAAGTGGGAATGTGTGATTATTTTGGTACATTAGTAAGTGAATATCTTGCGACAGCATCTGAATTAGGCCTACATTTGGTAGTGAAGCATCATTTACTTACTCATTATGCTAGAATAATGAGAAGACTGGGTCCCCTAGGTCGTCTTTCAAGCATGAGGTACGAAAGTAAACATCATTTCAATAAAGTCATTGCCAAATCAACGACGTCTCGGGTCAATATTTGTAAAACTATTGCTTTTAAAAATCAATTAATATTCAGTCAACGTCTGTTGAAAAATGAAACATTGTACCCCACTTACAAGTTGGGTCCTTCAGGTCTTAAATATTATGAAATTGAGGAAGGCGTCCAGCAATATGTTTATAGTACAAAACATTTAACTTTTTTGGGTTTCAAAATTAAAGTTCAAAAATCTATACTGGTCAGACCCAGTGATCTAGATGTGGAATTATTTTTGGTGCACAAAATTTTAATACAAGAATCAGACAATTCTGTTCTTATTTTTGGCCAAGCTATAGTTTATCTATATGACGAACACCTGGACGCCTTCCAAGTCCTTAGTTTAGGTAGGGTTACGGTCTTACACGTGAAGGATCTGTATGAGTGTTCTTTCACTTATAAAATATCATTAAATGGGCAAACCTATGCTCCAAAGAAATCGATTATCTAAGGTTTGCCCAATTAATATTTTATTATATGTAATACAGACATGTAAGACCGTTCTCTTCTAAGGTGTAATCATGTGTTGTTTTTCTAATTAATTAATTATACTCTCATTTTGTTTGTTAATTATTCTTTTTAACGATTATGATTACCTATCCTAATAAATTTGTTTTATGTTCAGTATGCCGATCAGTGTATTATTGTATCTCAAGTTATTATTAGTAATTAATGAAAAATTTAGAAGTGTTTGAGTTTGGCCCTAAAATCCAAGACAGGCAAGCGATTAGCGAGAAACCAGTACCTACATTTTGTCGAAATTTCAAAGCGCACAGCTCCAAGCGTGAAAAGCAATTCTTACAAAATAGTTCGGAGAAATATATTGAGCTATACAAGAAATAATATTGAAATTTCAAAGCGCATAGTTTCCAACGTGAACAGCAATTTTTATAAAACAGTTCGTAGAAATATATTGAGCTATACAAGAAATAATATTGAAATTTCAAAGCGCATAGTTTCCAACGTGAACAGCAATTTTTACAAAACAGTTCGGAGAAATATATTGAGCTATACGAGGAATAGTATTGAAGAGTACAGTCAACTAAACTAACAGTTCCCTATATAAATCATAACAAAAAAGTAAAAAAGGCACCACGTTTCACTACTTTACGCTCTACAGTTCGGTAAAAAATCGTGTACGAATAAAGTAATAGGGGCAGTACGATTGCAACCGCTCTGCAGACAGTTCGGTAATAATTGCTAAGCTATATTGGTGTATTTCACTCTCACTGCTATAGTGTTAAATACGTAACACTTTTGTAAAAGCATACAAACATTTCAGTGAAATGACGTTCATTATTTTGCTGGACTGTTCGGTAATTTTTACTTTATTTTGTGGGTTAAAAATGCTGGATTAAAATTCTGTCCATGTTACACTGAAATATTCGGGGTATTTTCTACTGAACTTTGTTCTCCGTGCAGCTTCAGGCTTCGTCTTCTTCTTTCGAGCCTCCTTCTTCTTCTTCTCAGACTTGGTTTTGGCCGGGACGCTGACAGCTTCGATTTTACTCTTCTTCGGGCGAGCCTCGTTTTTCAACGCGCATTTGGGAGCCTCCTTCTTGGATTCGTCCTCTTCGCTCCTCTTCTTCGGCTCTTTTCGAGCGACTGGTTTGGCGGTTTGATTCGACTTTTTGGCGGGCTGACTGCACACGGACGGTTTCGTCTCCTCAGGCTTGGTTTTCGCTTTGTTTGATTTCTTCGATCTGGGCTTTTTCTTCGTCTCGTCGTTTTGACTTCTGCTCGGCTCACCAAAGTCGCCTTTTGATATGTCTTCGCTGCCGGGCGAGCTGATGCCCGAGTCCGAGTTGTTGGAGCCGGAAACACTCTCCAAATCGTGTTTTCTCTCCCTGCTGTCGAACGGTTTGCAGTATACGTTCAGTCCGGTCCCGCCGGTTGATTTCTTTATGTTGAAATTTGGTAGTTGTAATTGTCTCCATTCAGAAAGTATCAGAGAGTTGAAAATCTAAAATTTCCAAAACCAGCTCAAAGTACCTTATGATTGCATTTATAAATGATCCATACTGTAATGACTGAAAACTCTGACCTCGAATCCCTACACCAGGAAATGCCCCTATTTCACATTTGGGGTCATAATAATATCAAAAACGAATTCAGCGATCCTACAAACTTGAGAACTAATACCCATATTTTAGGTTCTGAAAATGTTTTTTTAAATCACAATGCCCTCCTCCCCCTCCATAGAAAGTGTCCAAATTTTCAATTTAGGTTAAAGTACTAAAGGCGGATTCGACGATTTTACAAATGTACCAAACGATACCCATTTGTAATAACCGAAAATGCTGACCCTAAACCCTTTATCAAGTGGCTAAATTTTACACTCGGAGTCAAAATAATATCAAAAACGAACTGAACGACTCCAAAATCTTCAGAATTAACTTAATACTTATATTTTATTTATTGAAAATTTTGTTTTTGAAAATCCTGTCCCTCTCTCCGTCGCCCTATGGAAAGTGTCTTAATTTTCAACTTGGGGTATTTAGCACTAAAAATTGAAGAAAATGTACATATATTGAGATTATTGAAAATTCAGACTCTTAGCCCCCCCCCCTCAGCCATGTGTACAAAATTTCCTCTTTGGCCCGAAATCATATCATAAACAAATTCGGAGCCCATAGAAACCTGGGAAACAACACCCGCACAGTAATTAATGAACAAGATTCGAATACCATCATGTTAACCTTTCGTTGAACACACAGGAGTACACTCTTCAGCACGGCCTCGCATACGGCGTAAAGGCTGAGCTTCGGCAACAGCTTCCCGTTGAACATTTTGGGTGCTGCAAACTTGTGGCTGCGTAGGGGCAGCTCCACACTTCACTAGTACACTCATAAATACATAAGTAAATATACGTGTCGTGTAGCTGCAATGTAGTTGCAGCTCCACAATCATTCGCACCTCTAAGGTGCAGCAACCTTGCGTAAATTCGCGTAGCTGCAGAATAGTTGCAAGGCCACTATTTCTCGCACCCCTAACATGCAGCTACGCTGCGTAGATCCTGCGTAATTGAAACTCCACTAATTCGCAGCTACATTGCGGTACCTTCGCCACGCATGCGCGGTCCTCGAAATTGAAAGCGGAAGAAAACCGTTTTGTTTGAATTACCAGTTACCTATCACTATCAGTGTTTAGCAGTTGTCAGTTATTCAAAAGTGCAGTGTTTTATTCTGTATTGTGGTATAGTTCAGAAGATCAAATTAATGTTGAATATAGTGAGTACGTAATCCATTGTCGCAATGGAAGGAGATAATGAACAACGAAAGAGAAATTATTTCATCCCAGGCGTGGGTTTTGTAAAGAAATCAGAATTTTATTAGCATCAAAATCAGCCTTACAGAAGGAAGTAAGTACATGCTTAGCATTTATTTCGCGTGCGATCGCATAGAATATATTGACAATATTCAAAATTTATCTTACTTGATAGGCTACTCATAGAGAGATTCACAATGGCCACTTTAATAACAAGTTCTAGTCACTCTACTGATACGTATCAAGGAGAAACTTCCTGTACACCATCAACGAGTTTTTTGGTGCGTCATCCAGATGCTGAATTATCCAAGACCAGTGACAATTGTATATAAATTATGCTCATGTCTCAGAACAGCTCTCTGATAAGGTGCCTGATATTAGTGAAATTGAAGATGACGGATTCTGTTTTGGTAAGAGTACCGGCGTCGTTTATTTTTAAGAATTTTCCCCCCTGCATCGTGACGATGAGTCAACATGAGGTATAGGAATTTTCACGTATGCAGTAACTAAGTAGAAGAAGACAAGGGCACACTTTCGAGCTTTTCGACAGTGATGAAGAAAAGCCTGACGAGATGTCAAATACAGAAACGCCGCCTGCGATGGCGATCGATCAGTTAAAAGCAGAGTTGGTGTTATGAATTTCAAGATCACACGTCATTTTGCGATATAAGTGCTGGTCTCTCTTGAACCTTCTCAAACTAACGAATTATGAATAGTATATTCGCTCATCTATCGAAGGATTCATTTATTTTTTCAGCCGAGCTCCAAGAGCATCACTGGAATTTGGTTTATATTTAGGTTACTGTAATTTTACTTTTCTGCTTGGGATAGAGTGGGTACCAGACTTTGGGCCGATGATGCTCTACCAGAACTTAGTTTATTTTTAAGTTACCTCAGGATAATATTTTTCTTTTCAGCTTGATTTGCAATTGATTCTGCAATAAGTTAGTGTTACGTTTCAGCTTATTTTAATTTGCTCCAACGATTATTATGCTATTTTTGGTATGGTGGGTACCATCCCGATCGGACAAACATAAGCGAGTAGCTCCTAAAATTGTTCCTGCGAGTCACTCGGGACGTCAGCAAAATGAAGAAAAAACGTGCGACTCGCATATTCGTGTGTACGAGTCAGTGAGCTTTGAAACGAAACATCACAGATGCGCTGTGATTGGTCGGCGAATGCGGCTGGTGTGTAAGTCGAAGTGGGGAACGCGGTAATACTGAGATTGAGACGTTCGAACTAACAGGTGTCAGGTGATTTTGAATGTGGAGAATTCGTTAAACGTTCGTGGTTCCTGCCGTGTGAAACAGTACTGCTACATCTCCTTGGTATGTTAAATATGGTATTATTATTGAATATTACGTATAATAAGCTTTTTGTGTAACATAAATAGGTTGGCTGTTAGCGGCGAAGGCTTGAGGCATACACAGTGTATTATGGCTTCGTGTGAACGGATTTCGTGTAATATGAGTTTGATATTGTACTTATGTATCTACATACGTGTGCATCTCAGCACTTGTCGATGTGTGAATCTCATGAATGATTTGTGGAAAACGAAAATGATTAGTACAGCCGTATGTAAATGTAAAGAAATGTCCAAGTGTTGGGTGTGTGTGTGTGTAGGTGTGCGTGAATGTCGTGAAGAGAGCAGCCGATGCATGGTTGATTCTTAATTTAGTTATTTAGTAGCTTATTCAAGTATGTGTGTGTGTGTGTGTGTGTGTGTGTGTGTGTGTGTACGCATTGCGTATGTTGGTCGGACACACACATGACCCCTGACCGACGTTGTTCGGACTAAAAACGTTGGTCGGACTATGGCTGAGTCCGACCTTCGTTTTAGCATCATTTTCGAAATCTACGGTTAATTTTATGCAGAGCATATTTTGGAAACATTCTTCTTCAAAATGTCCGACTAGACGACTGATGGCAAAACATATCACACTTACACATAGTGTGTGAAGGGGCTTCTGCCGGCTTGTCTGGGTAGTATGGTGGTCAGACTTTTATTTTTGTCTAAATTGAATATCCTTGGTCGGACTTTTCCATACAGTGTTGCCAAAAATTTAATGTCCGACCAAGGTATATGCAATGTTAGCTTCAGCTGATACCTGGAATTTCTATGTCACATGCGGGTGAAGAAATGAAGATATAGATGGTGTGTATATGTGTATTGCGAGTCAAGTGCGCGTCGTACGGTACTAATAATTGCGGTATCACATGGCATTAATTCGTTTACAAATTTTTTATAACTACGAGTTATAATTATTGGCCTTTTAATTTTGATTTTTTTTTTGGGTGGGGGGAGGGAGTATTAACCGTCGCTCCCCCTCCCCAGCAACGCTCATGATTTCGTTCCTCCACCTAGATCTCAACTTACCTCTATCTCTTTTCCTATGACTCAGAAACCAAAAGGTCGCTTGGTAGGCCCACCTTGTGGGGGGGGGGGCTCTTGCGACGTGTCATGCCCAGCCCCATTTCAAGTTCCTTATGGTTTCAATCAGGGTTGTGCGTCTACGCGTAGAATAATCGATTCTGTGTCTACGCGTAGAATAGATGTATAATGTAGAATGCGCGTAGCAAGTTTAGAATTACGTGAATTACATCCAGGGAGCCAAAAAAGTGTGGCTGCTTTGTATTTGAACCCGGTCTACGAAAACGAACGTTTGAGGCTCAAGTAGAGACCTATAACCAGTGTTGTGCCTCTATGCGTGAAGAGCAATTTTTACGTTTCAGTGTAAAATTTTATTATTTTTATTTTACAGCCTTAATTCGTCGTACATATATTAGGCCCCAGAGTTTGGGGGGCCGTTGTGACGTCGAATGCACCCATTCCCGGGCACTGGCATCCATCGACTTTTTCCACCATAACCTGTCCCTTCCCACTCTTCCCTACAGAATCCCAAATTCCTTCGTAATCTCGTCTCTCCATCTCTTAAGTGGTCTACCCTTTTTTCTTTTACATTCTCTAGGTGACCATTCTTCTGTCGCCTTTCCCCATTTGTCTATGCCCCTCACCATATGCCCTGCGAGTCCTAAATTCTCTCTCCAGTATCTTTCGAGCCCGTTCTTTTAAGTATTTCTTTCAGACTTATTCTATCTTTGATGCGTATTCCCGTCGTACTACGGAGCATCCTGAAGTGTGTCACCCTCAAGCCTGTCGTATTGTGCCTTAGTCAAAGACCAGGTTTGTGCTCCGTAGGTGAGGGTGGCTATCATACATTGGTCCAGTATTTTTATTTTTTTCGTTAGTGGTAAGACCCTTTCGCATCGCTCTGTGGGCCCAGGAACTTTTCCAGGCTTTCTCGGTTCTTGCCCTCAGCTCCAGTTTCAAAAGCTACCGTTTGCCCTAAATAATTATATTCCTTCACTTTTTCGATTTCGGTACCCCGCCTTTAATTTTCTCTTCTGAGTATTTGACATCAGCTTGGTTTTTGTGATGTTCATTGACAGTCCCACCCTTCTACTTTCGGTATTGAGTTCTTCTGCCATCGCTTGTAATTCCTCTATTTCATTACTGAGCAGCACAATACCATCTGCGTATCGCAGGTTATTCAGCCATCGACCATTTATCCTTATGCCTTTTTTCTCCCAGTTTAGTCCTCCGAAATATCCCTTCCAGTACAGTAATGAACTGGTTGGGAGACAGAGTGTCCCCCTGCTTCACTCCTGTTTGTATTTTAAATTCTTCTCCCACTCTGCCCAACCTTACGTATGCTGTTGTTTTTATGTACATTTCCCCTCAGTACTCTCACTACATCTCTTTCCACCCTCTGTTTTTCTATAGCATCCCATACTGCCCAGTATTCCACCGAGTCGAATGCTTTATTGAAATCAATAAACAAGAGACATAGTGGCATAAATTATACTCCCCTGTTTTTTCCAAAACTTGATTGAGTGTAAAGATATATGGTCGACGGTTGAATAACCTGCTCTAAACTCGGCTTGTTCCATTGAGGGGGGGGGAGGGCAAACAAAGTTTATGGGGCCTGCCTCCCTAGCTACCCCGCCGATTTTACGTCATTAGACCAAGCAAAAGTGGAAAAGACCGCATGGGATTTTTTCTGACCCCTAGATTGACATACTCGGGGAATTCGAGCAAGTGGTGGATCTATAGAGATTTTCCAAGGAGGGTGTTTTGAAAATAAAACTTGTTCCATCTCCCCCCGCCCCCTAAAAACCAAGATGGATGTAATTGTAAGTAGTTTCTGAAGACAAGTTTCATAATGCGATTAAATTGTTTCGAAATGAATATTGTAGACTGTAGTGCTGCAGATACTCGAAAACAGGAGAAAAGCTCAAAACTCAAGCGGGTGATTTTACTCTTCGGCCCGAAGGAGGGTGTCCGAACCCCAAAACACCCTCATAGATCAGCCACTGAATTCGAGTCTAAATTGACGTAATTTAAGTTTAAAAAAAAATTGAAGATTAACCTTCCAAAGAGCGCTAATTAAGTTCATTTTAATAATTTTCGAGTTAAGAGCGGCATTTAATTGTGGAAGTGGGCATACATATTATGTCTAGTAACGCGGTTTTTTTGGAAACCAGAAGCATCACACCTAAATTGCGTCATACAGTAAAAAAATTTTTTTTTACAAGCTACGTCAAGCTTATGAATGTGTTTGCATACATACACCTGTCTAGCCTAGGAGTTATTTGGATTAATTCCTATAGACGTTTTTTTTGCGGGATGCTGTAGTGAAAGAAGTCCTTATTAACATACTAAAAGTCCCACCCCGTACCCTGCGTGTATTGCGTGCTCTAGCGTGAAATATGTCCCGCTGCGGCGTTTTTTGCAGTTATCTCGCGAAATATCTTATTTTTTGGGAAAAAGGCCATTACATAAAATGTTCCGCATAAAATTTCCTATCGAAATGGTTATTATAATTTTTATCCAAAAACTTGTTTCAACCCGTAAAATTACGGTTTTTAATTTCAATCTGCACCTCTCTTATTTTGTTGGCACCCTCGCCAATGAGTGACCTTTTAAATTGGAGTTATAAAATGGAACGCACATATAACGTGGAACATAGTCACTGCAGTCTAAATAATCGAATATAGCGGTGCACAAAATATTACTTCATTTATGGGGTTGAAAAGGTTTTTTGGAAAGAGGATACTGACTATTTCGATAGGGAATTTTATGCGGAACATTTTTTGTAATAACTACTTTCCCGAAATACACAATATTTCACGAGATAATTAGAAAACGCGGCGGCGGAATTTTTCGCTGTAGCACATGATGTACGCAGGGTACGGAGTGAGTCATTTTGTATGTTAATAAGGACCCCTTTCAGTACAGAATCCCGGAAAAAAGCCTTCCATAGAAATTAGTCCAAATAAATGTAATTTTGGTATGTTAATAAGGACTCCTTTCAGTACAGAATCCCGCAAAAAACTCTTCCATAGAAATTAGTCCAAATAAATTCAATTTTTCGTCGTATATCTCCTGGACTATTAAGTTCTGGAGGTGGTCCACTTGGAGACCTTTTATAACCAGAGATGGGAATGATCTGATCTTAATATGATTCAAGGTCGAAGATCATTTTTTCCCGCGATCTTTGATCTTTCGATCATAATTTTTACTTAAAATAGATCGGAGATCAGATCATTTTTTTCCCTCTTCAAAATTAGTACAGACACAAAGTACAGACACCTGCGGTAAACAGTAACGCCGAGCCTCTACTTACTCCATCGAATTTCGCACATCGGGTTTCCGACTGCTACTATCTATGCACAAATGCACATGTACCACTGTACCAGCGTCGCATTTCAGTCCGACCAACTATCGTTCAAAACTCACGAGGTGTGGAAGTCCTACCAGCACAGTGAAATTTCAAATTGTTACACCCTAGAGTCCGATGAACGTAGGAATTTCTTAGCGTTTTACACATGTAACGTTCGACCATGGGGTTTTTTAGAACTGTTCTGTGTAACAAAATTCCAATTCAATGAAAAATATTTGCCATCCTAATAAGTGCTGTTTAACATTCAGTGGCAACGTCGCATTTTGGTCCGACCAACTATCGTTCCAAACTCACAAGGTGTGAAATTTAAGTCTTACCAGCAAACGTGAAATTTCAAATTGTCACACACTCGAGTCCGACGAACGTAGGAATTCCTTGATGTTTTACACAGGTATTATACACACGGAAGGTCCGACCAATATACTACTGCGGGTTTTCAGAATGGTTCTGTGTAACGAAATTCTAATTCAGCGGAAATGTTTGCCGTTCTGAGAGAAACAAGGAGATATAACAACCATCCTTCTAACTATGAAAATGAAGGAGTTTTTTTGGGTCCGACCAACATACTAACCACGTCGAGGTCCGACCTTCATACGCGATGCATGTATGTGTGTGTGTGTGTGTGTGTGTGTTAGTTTCTGTCGTATGTGAATCAGTGTCGATACTGGATATCGCTTCTCCAAGTCGAAGAAGGCAGTATTTTTCTTACCATCGCATCATGTGTGTGTGTGTGTGTGTGTGTGTGTGAGAGAGAGAGAGAGAGAGAGGCAAGTGCGCGTGTGTATGCAGAGTGACTTTATAACGGGCTCGCTGTAGTTTGTAGCAAGTCCCTGTTAAGTACTTTGATTTTTATCAGGACTGATGTGCATGATAACATTGTTGTGGAATTCAATGATTATGTATAAGTACACGCTACAAAATCTGAAGATATTAGTCGAGTTCTGATAGTTTCATGTCGATGTTTGCATTTTTATTTTTGGCTCAAGGTTCCTGTTCTTTAGACGAGTCACAAATTGATCGAAATTGTTTTACCGCTGAAAACTAATTCCAGCAACGTGCGCTACGCTTCTTTCATTCCTGTGGCTTCATTCATTTTTTGGGGTGAGTATTTGTAACTATACTCATAAAATTTGTTCCATAGTAATTCTCCTTACAGTTCATGGCAGATTCGCAATCTATTGCTACGTGGCAACGAGCGCGACCTCTTGAACGAGCGCGACCTCTTGAACGAGCGCGACCTCTTGTGTATGGCAGAGTGTATGATAAGGCTATGTTCAATTTTCAAATCGGCTTAGAGATCACCAAAGACAACCCACCAAACACACAGAAGTACTACAGTCAGGTAATGAGTGTTGCAATTTATTCATGTGTTATATGGGGTGTTCCTTGAATGCTTTGAGTAGTGCATTGAATTCAGGTTGAAATTTGAAAGAAGCAGAGTGAGTGTCATTTTGAAAAGCACATTTTATGCGTGTGGGATAAGCAAAATAATTGTGTCCAGTATTTCTGTTGTGTTGAGCAATGAAATGATGATGAGTCTTCTGCTGTTGATACTATGTCATGAATTTGGGAGTAATACTAGATGCTCAAGTTTGCAGACATTCGATGACTTTTTCTGAGCCTTGTCGACAGAGTAGCAAAAAAACTGAAAATTGGAGACAAAATAATTCAGTTTTACAAAAATGTGATAAGATTTTCCTTGAATTTTGAGGAAAGTAGGTTCAGTTTCATCAAGAATGTGTGAATGTATTTCCTGTTCTGTTGTCTATTATGTACAACTGTATTACCTTATTTTAGAACAGTACCCTTGAATGATTGGCCCATTGGCCCCTATGTTCATTTCTCCCCCTCTCTCTCCCTCCCCCCTCGCTCCCCTCCCCCTCTCCTCCCACTTCCCCTGTGTGTGCCTGTCTCTTTCTTTGTTCCTGCCTAAATGTAATGTACTTGTCTGTTTATTTATGTCTGTCTCATAGACCGATGATGTGGCCATATTTGGCGATTGCATGGCCATTGCTATGAACAGTAAATTTACAAGCGAGGGTCTCCAAGTGCACCCGGCAATGAGTGCATTAACCTCACCATACATGAGCTTCTCAGCTCTGGTCAATATTCTACATGGTATAGAGGAGCAGTATGGATCATACCAGTTTCCTGGAACTGTGTATTTAGCCCTCGGGTTTATGGAGCTCATGTTGGATAGTGTTGACTGTGACTTCATGTATGCAAATCTGCAGACTGTAATTGGGTGCCTGTCGCGCCACAGTGTCAAAGAAGTTATATTGGCAACAGTGCCCCCATCGTATTACCGGGGGAGTTCCCGGCTGCATTGGAACGAGATAATTGAATGGAACGACTGCTTGTGGCAAATGAAGAAAGATAATCGTCAAGTAGGTGGATGTGTCTCAATGCACATTCTGAACTTGTATCCCCGCTTTGTCAAGATACGGAGTACAGCGGCAGCTCGCGATGTCATGAAGCCTAGGGTGTTGTTAAAGAGATCACTGTATATTAATCGCGAGTACAACAGCAAGATGGACTTACAGCCTCCAAAGGAACACTTTACCGACGAGGGAAAGATAGTGCTGGCTGATGAAGTTGTCAGACTAGAGAGGTGGTTAAAGAAGTTACGCAAGCGCGAAGAGGAACAGGAAGCACCATCAAGTGCTGTAAGTATCTGCTCCTCTGAAGGTTGTAACATTTGTCCGCTGTGAATGAGTATAATTTTTTGACAAGTTGATATCTATGTGTCACAGGTAGACAGTAACTGTGGAAGTAGACAAGCCAGGGCTGGCAATGATGATGAGCCAGGACCTTCTAGGTGTTAGAAAATATTGTAAAAGAGGATGGGGTCATGGGGGGAGGGGGAGTATGATGTTAGGTGTCTGAAATGATTGTCATGCAAGTGGGTGGCTGTGTAGGGGGGGGGGTGCATGTGATGGTCGCATCCTTCTGTTGAGAAATGCTGTAAAGTACACCTTATCATATTTGCGTAAATGGTAACCTCTGTGTGTGTGTGTGCATGTGTCCTCAGGGAGGGGGTGGGTCACAAGGGGTGGCAATGGGCGCTTTCAAGGAATGAATTAGGTTTGATAATGCCGTAGTGAATGCTTGTTGCAGTAGTTGGGGTACAGCCTTTGTTGAAATCTTTCGAAAACCAGGGGACTGGTGCAGAGAATGCCTATAATATTCAGATATTACTTTAAATTAACAATTGAAATTTCAAATGATGAAAAAAGGGGGAAGGCAACGGGCGCTGGCTTGAGTACCTGAATCAATTGCACTCTAAATTTCTGAGAATTGTATTCTGTGCTTCAGCCACTTATGTGAGGGCCAGGGTATCCAGTCATGTGGCTGTTGTTGTGGTCCACAAGTAAACAGAGCACGCAGTGATGGATACATTTCCCCAGCCCCCATTTTTCACCAAATCTGTCAAATATGACCTTAATGAATTGTACCGAAATGTACCACCAATATTTTCCCATTTCTCACATTTGGTGAAGCTGTGGTAATGTTAGCCCGCATCCCCATTTGTTCCAACTTCACTAAATTTGTGCAGAATAAAATGTACCCGAAATATACCACCAATGATATAAAATGTATCCCCTCCCTTCCCATGTAATTACCAAATGCGTAAGGGAGCAAAAATGAATTAAAGCTCTCAAATTAGCTTATTTCGTCAAATTTGGTTCGAATTAAATGTACCCGAAATGTATCGAAATGTACCACCAATTATGTGAAATGAACCCTCTTCATCAGAGCAGGGGTAGAGTTGAGTTTGGTGGGGCTAAGGTAATGTTAGCCCCTCCAGATTGTCTGATTTCGTCAAATTTGGTTAGAATGAAAAGAATCAGAAATTTCCCAGAATGTACCACCAATTATATGAATTGTACCCCTCCATCACCGCAGGGGGAGGTTTAAATTTGGTGGAGCTGGGAGTTGGAGTGAGATGTTTATTTTAGACATGACAGTGTTGATGGCAATCTGTGGGGATTTGCCTTTGGTGAAGCAAAATTGGTGAGGATGGAGTGGAGTTTTGCGGGAGAAATGATTTAGTAGTCTGGTTAAGATAAGTTTTTCAAGGATTTTGCTAATAACAGGAAGGAGAGTGATTTGTCTGTAGGCATCAGGGGAGGTGGGAGGTTTATTAGGTTTTGGATAAAGATTACTCTGCCTTCTTTCAGAGGGGCGGGGAAGTATCGTTGGATGAGACAGAGATTGAAAAGTTTTATTAGGATTTTCGGATTCTCGGGTGGGACCGGTGGAAAATTTTTATACAGGAATTTGAGATGTCATCTAAACCTGGAGTGGATCTATTTTTCAGTTTTTTATTGATTCTGCGGAGGTGATAGCATGGAAGCAACGATCTGGTGCGTTGTCATAAACATGAAATGGATATTAATATCCCAGTCTTCATCTTTGAGGATTTGTGGATTTTGAGGGAATCTAAGATTTAGGAGGTGATTGAGGTTGGTGGATTCTGAGAGGGGAGCGGAGGGTGGATAGAGGTGGGGATCACTACGGATTTTTTGAGTTTGCCGGCGCAACCCGGTATAGGAGACCATAGAGTTCGGAGGATTTACGGAAGTCTCTCCACGATTCGGTTTTTGAGAACAAGATTTCTTTTCGGTATATGTTTCTGAGTACTTTTCGGATCTCTTGGAGGATTTGAAGGGAGGTGTGGAAAAGAGTGGGAGATTGTTGTGAGTGAGAAAGTCGATAGATTTTATTATTTATATTGTTCAAGATTTTCTTGAGTAGTAACAGGTGGGGATCCACCAGATGATGGGTGAGTTGTTTGAGGGGATAGAGTAGGTGGCAGTGTTCAAGCATTCTTTTATTTTTTGTTGGAGATAGGTTATGTATGAGTCAATGGAGGCATGATCAGGATTTGTCTGGATGCTGAACGGGGTGGCATTTAGCACAATTTGTAGAAGTTCTTTGTCTGTTTTTAGAGTGAAAGGTTTTTTCCCACACAGGTGGATGATGCAGAGGCACACATTTCCATAGAGAAGCGACAGTACTGGCCCATGTTGATGGATTGTTCCACAGGGGCGAGGGGCGGGGGCAATGAGCACTTGCATTAAACAAAGCGAATGTAACCAAGGAAGGTGGTTAGTGGGTGGCACACTATGAAGTTGGTTGTGTGACAATAGGCATTCATTGTGGTACCAAGTAAGCTTTGGAGGCTACCTGTAAACCTTTGGCTGTGGGTTGTTGGAGTGTTTGTGTGGTGTTTGTTGTGACTCAGCGGTAACAATGTGTGGTGTTTGAATTTGACAATGGCTGTTGCTGAGATGTTTGTGAAATGTTGTTTCTTTTCCTCGCATTATGTCAGGTCCACTGGTAGTATTGGCTTGTATAAAATGTACAGGGAGATTAATTTTAGGGGGAGGGGCGACTGCGGGAAGTTAATGGCTTAATGTAACTTCAACTACTTTACAATTATTGAAATAACTTATGACCACCTACACATGCGTCGGCCTTGCATTGGCGTCATTGCGGAGGCGTTTCCACAGAAGCTACAGCAACGTGCGCTCATTTTCGTAGACACCAACTGACCTATAATTTTTCGGTATGTACATTTGTTGGGTTCATTATTGAAGTGTGTGTTTCCATTTATTCTTTCCGTGTTCTTCTTTTTGGTTCTAAGATGTCGTGTCTGTGTGTTGTATATGTTTGTAGTGAGGACAGAAGTGGAAGGGAAAGAAGCACTTTTTCACTCATTCATCAGTGGCTCCCATCATCTTTGTACTGACGCAAGTGCATCCACAGTAAGTATGAATTTGTCTTTTATCAGTACTTTACAAACCCACCTCCCTACAACCCCTCCCCCTCCCTCCAACACGTACACCGTTAAACGACACTTCATATTCATTAATGTATGCGCACGTGTTGCAGTGGATAGTCCAGAAATAGAACCCCAGGTTACAGCGGCAGTGGTATCCACTTGCAGTAACACGGGAGGAGAACGAGGCATGCGTAAACTGCCGAATGGGCAGCGGCAGTATTGGTGGGATGGCAAAGTGGTCTGCAAAAGTGTGTACTACCAACGATTGTCCAGGAAGACAGTACCACAAAAAGGACCCAGGAAGTGTACCCTTGATGGCAAGGAAGTGGGGCACTCATGGTATTACAAGGTAGCACGTCGACGTGCTCAAGAGAAGCAGGTGAGAGAGTAGTGGCAAACGACCCTTGCCATTGCCTGCGGCATGGGAGGGGCAAGTATAATGGACATGCTGGGAAGTGTATGGGGAAACTATTGTATAACATTTGTTACATGTAGATGGTCGGGGAGTGGGGGGGGGAGCATATGTAATGAAACAAGACAACGAACTGAGTTTGTCAGTTATGGAAAATATATAGGTGAAATGGCAACTGCAGTGACGGTACAGGATTGTGTGTCGCATATGATGGCAATTGTCGTCGGCTGCTGTGTATGTATGTTCACAACTGGAGTGGCCAACATACACATACTTGTGTACAGAACACTTCAGTGAAGCTACTTGTCTCGTTTGTGTGTACAGGAAGCAACAGCTCGTCTGCTGGAGGCGTTGGAACGCCTCAGACAGGTGCCTGAGTCTATGTCTGTTCCATCCGATGGCTGTACACCAGTGGTGACGGCTACTGACTGTGGAAGCAGTGATCAACCAACAGACGTACCTGCGACCAGGGATGCGGGGAATAATGGTGATCATGCTGAAGGGGAGGCTCCTGCTGAGATAGACGAGGGCGTCGTTGAAGAGCAGTCACTACCTACTGTAGATGTTGGCGCACAGAGTGACGAGTTAGATAGTAATGAGGAGGAAGAAGCTGAGGCAGAGGAGGAGGAGGAGGAGAGAAATAGTGTAGTTCAGCGGGCCGAACTCTTGCGAATATTGGTTAAACACCAACTCACTCGTGTGGCATGTGAGGACATGCTATCATTCCTAAAGCGCATGACTAAAAACACGCAGAAATCGTTACCTTTGACCATGCGCACTCTGCGGCCACAGTCATTAAAGTACGAGTTGAGTGAATGTTCCCCGGGATAGCTAGTATACTTTGGTATCGAGTACATAATACGGCGGCCCGGGGTGCAGTTGTTTGATGCAGAGAGCACTGAAACCATCCTGTTGTCAGTGAATATTGATGGTGTACCACTCTATAATAGCAGTGTACTGACTGTATGGCCCATCAGCGCTTCCATAGAGACTGGCCCAGTATTCATTGTAGGTTTCTATTGCGGGAAGTGTAAGCCCGACTCACCCAACGATTATCTTAGACCGTTTGTCCAAGAAGTATGTCGGCTGCAAAGGACAGGCGTGTCACTCAATGGTAGAGTATATAAGTTCAAGTTGCGCAATATTATTGCAGATGCCCCAGCGAAAGCAATGATTCTGCGGGTACGAGGGCATTCTGGATACTACTCATGCACTAAGTGCCGTGTGCAAGGTGAGCGTGTCGAAAACATATTATGTTTCCCTGAGACTAGTGCGCCACCCCGTTCCTCCGATGACTATGAACGACCAGAAAATAATGAAGGTACAGTTGATGATGATGTGTTACATGATGACCTGGAAGTGGGTGTTGGTGGTGGTGGTGGTGAAGCAGTGCAACTCGGGGAGTTGGATGATGCACACGCTCATTTCCACCGAGAAGCGACAGTACTAGCCGAGATTCCTGACTTAGACTTGGTGAAAGACATCCCCTTAGACTACATGCACCTTGTATGTCTAGGGGTGATGAAGAGATTGTGGTGCAAATGGTTTGAGTCCGGCGGATTGTTCCGCAACCAGAGACTGCACGTGGGTCCTGTCAATGCACGCCTTAAATGCATAGGTGAGCACTACTGTCCCTCCGAATTTAATCGTCGGCCAGAGCCAATGACGCACATGGGGACGTGGAAAGCCACGCAGTTCCGAATGCTGGCACTGTACATTGGGGCCGCGGTCGTTTCCGACATTCTGCCAGTGGAAGATGTACGTCTCTTCAACCACTTATTCATTGCGCTTCGTTGCGTCACACTTGATGTAAAGTACGACAAGAAGCTCAGTTTGAATGAAACCACCATTCAATATGCAGAACAACTTTTAACTGCATTTGTGCATGGCTGCGTGCAACAGTATGGTAAAGCATTCATCTCGCACAACGTGCACAGCTTAATACATGTCGGCGAGGACTGTCGGCGATTTGGACCCATTGATCGGTACTCCAGCTTTAAGTATGAAAGCTTCTTTGCAACGCTCAAAAGGTATGTACGAGCCGGCTACAATCCCACTCAGCAGATCATCAACAAGTACTCCAGCTTGTTGTACACTCAACAGTTTACCTGCCGACCTCAAAGGGATGATGCGTTCAATGAGTATTTCCACAAGCCAACAGTTTCTAAGCCGGGGTATGCAACAGATGACCCCAATGATCCAGAGTTGTATGAAAGCAATCTACAATTGCCCAAACGTCATTATGAGAGGTTTCATATTCTTCAATACAAGAACTTTGTCCTGCGTACTGACAACAGACGTCGTGATTGCTATTGCGCTGCACAAGGCATGTACATGAGAGTTCTGAGAATACTTAAGCAACGAGCGACTGGCGACATTTTCCTTGTAGGAAAAAACTTTGAAAGACAGCGAGACTTGTTTGTAGACCCCGGCCCATCAAGTAATGTTGGTGTTGTTGTGGTCGAGAAGGAAACAGAACGTGCAGTGATGTGCTTTGCCAAATCAGTGAACCAAAAGTGCTTTGCCATGCCACTGTCTGCCGAGGTGAACGACAATGAAGTCGTTCTTGTCAGCTACCTACACTAACACACTTCAGCTACATGGCCTGCTTCCCCGAATGTATAGTACCAGACAGGACAAGTGAGTATTACACTTAGTCACAGTAACATGTTTATACACATCCTGTGTTCCTGCATTATGTGGTCCACTGTTGCTAAATATCACTCTTTCTTATACAAAGTCGCGTGCCTGTCGCCCGCCTTCTCCTACTTCTCATTGCATATTAACAACTGCCCTCTTTCCTCTGATCGCAGTGGCGTCGGAATAGGTGGGTGGGCACAATGGGTACATTGTAGTACCCGACAAATGGGAGGACGGGGGGGGGGCTGATTAACTGGTGCCAAAGAACTGCACTTTTTCGTGGAATGCACCATGTTTGAATATTGAATAAATATTCCAAGTTTTTCAAAGTGTTTATCAATTTTTACCCTCACCCCTCCCGCGTAAGAAAGGAGTAATGTTCTACATTCACCCCCCCCCCCTCCCTCAAAACCAAAAGCTTCCGACGTCACTGTCTAATCTAAACATGTATTCCTTGTGAAGTGTCTAATATTATTATTTGTACACCCTGTTGCAGCAAACGTGTAATCATGAGCCAGCTGACTGTTGCAGATTTGATGACATATGAGTCAGCTGACAATAAGACGGTCCTGCTTGTAAGTGATGCATGTCAGCCGCATTACATGTACACCGTTCACAGAGAGTGGGTCAACAAAGTGAGAAATACTGTCAGCGTGCCATCTGTCTCCGACACAAAAAAGGAGAAGTACATCCTGCGAGGCGAGACCCCACAATCGCGCAACAATTGGGGCCAAATTGGTGTTACTTGGAAGGAATATGAGCTGTACAAAGTATATGGAACATTTGGTAAGTATACACAGTGTAGGGTATGGTTCTGCAACGGCACACAATGCATATTTACTAATACAAACTGAATTCCTTGTTATGTGCAGCTACTGTGTCGGAAGCCAACTTGAAGATGGAAAGTATGAGCACTACAACTAGTACAGCAGATGGTGTTTCCGCAGTGAAATGCCCGTCCACAGTGGCCGGCGAAGCAACAACTACATCCACAAGAACAAGTACAACAACAACATTGAAAGCAGCAACGTGCGCTCATCAGCCAGCACTGGAAGTTGGAACAAGAACAACAAGAAAAACGACGGCAGCATCAGCCACAGCCACCACCACTCCACCCCTGCCCAGCAGTAAGCAGCCTGCAAAGAATGTTGTAGTTATAACGGACACAAAAGACGAAGACGCCGAGTATGCTGTACTACGAGCTTGGATGGATGAGTCAGCCAGCACTGTTCAAGTACCTAACAAACGTGGTGAACAGTACAATCAGTTGATCCGGGATGGTCTACACCCGACAACCTACAAAGATTGGACACGCCGTGGAGTCAAGTGGAGCACTTTCACTGTTGCCAAAGTGCACAAGGACTTTGGTGAGTGTTTCCTTTTACAAATGGCATACACAGTGCGCTCTTATGTAACATTACACACCGCCAAAATGTCTGTGCTGCGAGAATACATTGTACAATAGGGTAGGTGGGTGTTGGTGGGAGGGAGCGACTACATTCACTTAATGGGAATGTGAAACATGATTTTTCAACTTTTCTTATGTATCATACATGCTTTGTATTGCAGAGACCATCGAAGAAGCTAATGCATACCTGGAGACTGTGTCCTGCTCACGCAGTCGCAGTGCTGACCACGAACATGACAATGATGACAAATGCAGTGGTATTGTCAGCGCTGACTCCTCACTGACAACTGATGACACCGGCATACTTTCAGAGAACGACTCTTATGCGACAAGTACACCAAAGTAAGTAAATGGAACAATTCATGACTGTACATGAAAAACCGTTTCACAGGACTAATTTCAAATATACTCTCTCTTGTATGTCAGCTTGGTGAACCAGCTCCAGCATACAACGGGTATTGGTTTCGGCTTATATAGTACTACTACTCAAGAACACATACCGAAGGGAACTGCGATCGGCTCTTACAAAGAAAGAGCAACACCAGGTGAAATGTTGCTGTACGAAGCTATGATGGATAACCATAAGAAGACTATTGAGTTCATGAACGAAAAATTTGATAACCTCATTCGGGTCCTGTCGTCACATATTGCAGCAGGTAAATATTTGTTCCGTTCCTTTTATGTACATATCACTTGTCTCAGCACACAGTACCCTCTGCTTGTTCACTCCTTTCTATTATTCACTGCATCTATATTATTTTACTTTCTGATTGCAGACACCACCGCTGCGTCTACTGTTTCTCCTCCAGGCACTTGTACGCCTAAGAAAATGCCGCGGCATGGGGCCACTAACTTACTTCGCACACCACTCAAACCCCCCGCTAAGTCGCCTGCTCTGAAGCGAATGAAAAGCAAACTGAAATTACCAATATGCACCGGCGAAGAGTTTCAGCATTTCGATGATTTACTTTTCACCAGCGTATTGCATGATTCAAGTAGAGGAACGACCGATACTCGTATACTAGATGACCACACTCCTGCTCACATTAAAGCGGCTCATGATCACCGCAGTCAATTTGTAAGTTGATATTTTCTTTCCTGCTAGGCTGTGTACTACTGCATGCTTACATTAACCAATTCCCCATTCTTTCAGGAACAATTTCTACACCTGTTACCGAAGAACGCGACTGCGATATTGAATGCATTGTTTGCACCCCAAATAGCCTCTTTCATGAACATGAATGGACTCCACAGTAAAATCAAATTCCGTAAGTCTTGTACACACGACTTGATTAAAGGTATGTACAAAATACTCCTATAATATTACTACTCTTCTTCTTGGGGGAGGCCATATACTCGTACCCCATCTCCATATCACTCACCCCACCCCTGCACAGGTGGAATGAAGCATGCGGGCACTGGGCACAGAAAGGTCGTGAAATACTGAAAGTACAATCTTCTTGGTGGACACACACTTCGGGGTTTCCTCCCTGATGCCAGTGGTTAAAATAGTGGTGGCTATAGTTGTAAAACTTGTAAGGTACAGTGGAACGGGGAGACAGACAGCGGGCCTGACGTTAAGGAGAAGTGACATACATGTAAGTTACGGGGTATCCATGAAATACGTGATGAGGTATGGGGGGGGGTCACACAGGGGAGAGGTTCTCTCCACATTAATTTCTTCCTGCTAGGCACTGAGTCAAATGGCAAGAAAAAATGGGTTCAATGTTGTGAGACAATTTACACTTTTAGAAAATGTTACACCTCTTCCTCAATTCTACGAATGCTAATATACGCTTTGTGTTCTCCCCTGTAGAAACAGTGGCCAACACACAGAATGCGGAGCAATACAACGCAGTTGTCAGAAAATGGTTTAAAAATTGTAGAGATCGGGACTACAGAGTACGAACTTCGAAAATTACAGAAAGAACCAGAACGCCGAGTACTCTTTCAAAAAGAGAATTAGATTACTCTCAAACAACGAGTAAGTTGTATCACACAGTATATACCTTATACATGTACTTATTTGGTCGTATTTCTTCATGTACACCCTGGCCCTTATTACTACATCATGTGTAACCACGCCTGGTGGGAGGGAGGGCCAAAGGAGGCTATATTTTACCCGAGCCTGGGATCTTCAAAGGGGCCCAAGCATCCGAAATTCAGCATTCAAGAGATGAAAATTTATGTGGTCATGACCTGAACTTCCAAATTATATGAATTAATGAAATTATCGTACCTTACGACTTGAAACCTTTTACATAAAGCTGATCTATTAGATCTGAAGTGTATCGAAAGATTGATAGTCTGAAGGCACCTATGGGTTCTTTCTGGGCGCAGTGCTGAAAAAGGAGGCTCCACTGTCCCCTTTTTCGAAGTGAGATATATTATTCATCTTGGCAAAGAAGAAAATCATCTACAGAAGAGAAATAATCTGGCCATTGGACCAAAAATGAAAAATCTGTTCTAAAACTCTGTATTTTCCATTCTCTTCTGCTCCCTCTGGTACTGGACCTCACTCTTCATCTATCTCCACGAATCCCGCTGTTTTGCCCTTCTCCACTTTTCACCCTTCTCCCTATAAAAACAAAGAAGAAGGAACAGGGAAGGGGAGCCAGTCAGGCCCGGTAGACCAAAATGAATTTTTGCTTCCTTCATTTCTGTTACCTCTTCAACACCCTCTTCTTTCTCCATACCTCAGTCCCCTGCAGTTCCTGCTTCATCCCATTTTGACCGTCCAAGCCCATTGGACAAGAAATCAACATTCGTTTCATCTACCACCCACTCCTCTTCCTTCAACTCGAAGCTGTCTCCTGAAACTTAATTCCATTCATTTCTTGCCCCCTGTATACACATTCGTTTCATCTGCCACCCACTCCTCTTCCTTCAACTCGAAGCTGTCTACTGAAAATTAATTCCATTCATTTCTTGCCCCCTTTATACCTCCCCCATCCCAGGCCCTTCTGCCTCCTCCGTCAAACTCTACTGCCTTTCTTTTCTCCTTCGTTCACAGCCATTCTCCCTCTCCTTCATCTCCCGCCACCTCCTCTGTTCGCTCTTTCTACTTCCTTATACATAACCTTCGACAGCTAAGTTGCACAGAAGAGTGGGAAGACCTACAATAAAATCAGGCTGGAAACTCCATCCTTTACTGTTTCTTCCCATTGCTCCAGTCCCAAATTCCAACTTGGGAGGGCGACGGGTGGATTATTTTGGGATGAAGATGGGGAGTAGAAGAGAGAAGGGTAGGATGGAGATAAAATGGCTGAAAAAAGGGGGAGGGCGGTGAATACCATTTGCCTCTTGCTCTTCCTTCCATCACACCATTACCTGCTCTTGGTACTTATTCGTTTCTGTATTCCTCCCCCTCCTCTTCACTTGCCCAGCGGATCGGCGAAGGTAAAGGTTGATGAGAGATTTCAAGCCCTTGAACTGCCGGTCTCCATTGTCATCGTCAGTGCCCCCCCCCCCCCCAAAAAAAAAAAAAAAGCTGTGATGGCAGTAAATGTGAATCGCATGGATGATTTTCGGAAACGCTAGAGGGGCGGCCCAATGAGGATTTTGCTCCAGGCCCACATTTTCTCTCTGCGGCCCTGTGTGTAACACACATCTCCCGAACATTTCAGCACATTTTCCCAATAGCTGTCCCCCAAACAAGCGGCTGCACTGCGCCATACACGGAAATGCCCCAATAACCTGCTGCAAAATAATGACAAAATAAAATTCCAAACACATCACACTACCCAATCAGTGGAAGAAAAAAATATTCGAATTCATATTATATTGCATTATTATACATCTTCATCTTCAGTGCACATTACTAAGGGCCATATATTTTACAGGTGCTACTAATACGACAAATACGGACGAGCAGCAGCATTCTGCCAACGTCCAGCCTTCTCATTCACACACTGATGATATAGCCATGGAGCCCACTGCCTCTACTCCAGATGAAACCCCTTCAATAACGGACGAAATGCTTGAACAAATGATAAATGAAATAACAAACAGTTAAGAATATCAGTCTTATGAGCAGAAGACATGTAGTTTACTAACTTGTATTAAGTTATACAGTTACCCAATACTATTCTTATGCAAATACTTTGTAACTTCGTTTTCCAATTTTGTGTGAGTTTTGTTATCTATAATACACTGTATTGCAAGTTTTCGCGTTCATTTACATTTCACCGGCAAAATTCAGTAACATTTATATGCCTGGGGTCACGTCACACGGGGGATGACATTATGAATTAATTTTCAGTGGCTACAGGCGCTGTAAGAACGAGAGGATGCTACGAGGAGGACAATACTGGGAACCTACTGTATATTCGTTTTTTCCTTGCTACTTTGCTTTTCAGTTGACATTTTTTATCCCTTCAGTTTCTACAAGTCGGCGCCTCTGTGAGAGGGTGCTGCAAAGGGGCCTATGACAAAGGGGGGTTCCACAGTGTGCACAATGCAGGGGGTTGCGGCGATCAACTGAGGGGGTCTGGTCGAGCAGGGAACAGGATGGGGGGGGGTCGAACAGAGTGCCCCGTCATTGGATGAGACCCTCAACCGACTACTGACTTGAATGCCTAGTGGAGTGATGTATTATGGTACTACAACCATCAATATGTGACTATTCATGCGTATTAATGGTTGCAGTAATGTGATTCATCACTCCAGAAATCATTCACGTCACTACTCACCTGAGGGTCTTGTTCAGTGACTCGCACGTCACTATGAAAGACACTCACGTGACTAGTCATGTGACCGACTCACAGAGTGACGTGCGAGTCACTTTTCGAGACACTCACGTGACTAGTCATGTGACCGACTCACAGAGTGACTCGGCGAGTCCCTCACCCGTATTGGCCCTGTGTTATTGAGTGACTTGCTTTCTGATTGGTTGTTTGAAGACGAAATCCAGCGTTCTGATTGGTGAGCTTTGGCAAAAAGCGCGACTCGCAGTGACGGTCCGTGTCCACTCGAGTCAGTCACTAAATTCAGTGACTCTCTCTGTCCGATCGGGATCAGACTTGAAGGGTACAGGGGAAAAGGTTCAATGTCACATTTTTTTGAAAATGAAGATATGGGCATCGCTGGATTCAGGATGAGGTGTAGAATCATCCTAAGCACTCATTCGCCGAAAAAACTCTATTTAAAAGGTTGAAAATAGCTGGAGAAAAAAGTATAGCACAGGGAAATAAAGGTGAGTGTCAAACTTTAAAATGATTTTTCTCTAAAACACAAAATTGTGACATTGAACCTTTTTCCCTGTGCCCTTCACTTGATGCCGATGATGCTGCAACAGAATTTATAGTTATTCATTTTCAGGTTACTTTGAAATAATTTTTAGTTATCAGTTTGATCTGCAGTTGATTCTGCACTAGGTTAGTGTCATTTTTCAGCTGATTTTAGTTTGCACCAACGATTGTCCTATTTTTGGTATGGTGGGAACCGCAGACTTGAAACGCAATTTACTTTTAGGTCATATATTCAGCGTTTGTGAGTGAATGCTGTGGCTCTCTGGGGCCACCCCCTCCGCCCATTTTCGGGCATACGCCTACATGTAGCTTTTCCATTGTCATTTATTAGTAAGTGGTCATTCCCATTTTAGTTTTCCCGTCTGGCAATATCCATGTCCATTTCCTTTTGACTTTTTTCTTGTAAAAAGTGTTCGCAGTACGCAAGTTTAATTTTTGGGCCATTTCTACTAATCTTTCCCCCCTGTCGTTTCTCTCCCCCAGACCAAATGGGCCGCAGTGTTTTGAGTTTGCCTCCCCTCCTACTGTATTCCTTCTCTTTTTGAATTGTTCCCTCCTGCTTGTCATAAAATTTATCTACATCTACCTTCTCTGCTTCGGCTGTAGGTGCATCCACTTGCAAGATTAGAATTTTTGTATTCTCATCTATTTTCAGTTTCATTGGGCATATTCTTTCAGATATTTTAATTTCCACAACATTATTTTCGATATTTTTGTTAATATGTAACCTTTTGTGGAACCAAAGTAGTATAGATAGTTGCCTCTCCTCCTTTCTACCAGTCTTTCCCCATATTTTCTAACTGCTGACAGTCCAACATTGCCCCACTTAATTTTTCTATTTCCTTTTCAAATAGGTATAATGTGTCATTATATAGTAATTTCCAACAGGGATTTCTAACTTTGTATTTCATCATTCCAGATTATGCTGTAGCGAAACCGTCTTCAGCTCAAGGCAAACATATTGTCCTGGAGTGGATTCGGAATTCGCATAGCACGAGAGAAAGATTCCAGGAGCACGAAGCCAAAAGGAGTTGTGAGAATTGCTCAAAGGAAATTGTAAAAAATAATATTATGTTCAAAAATGATGCTGATAATAATAGTAATAACTATACAAGTAATAATTGTATATGTGAATGATAATAACATGTAGATACAGTAGTCATATGCTATTGAATTTTTATTTTTCTGCGTTTCTTGTCCAATTTGTAATAAATTGCCTTAATTCAGTATGATTATGAAGGTTCTCTTAGAGAAAATAGTGTTTCTGTATCCCAGAAGCCCCAGAAGGCATGTGTGGCCGATGAGTGGAATGATATTCGCAACCCAGTGGAAAAACGTATACGCAGTATTGTTGCAGCGCTGTGGTGACGCAACTACGCAACGAATACGCAAAGTCCCTAAAAAGCCCCTCGAGCGAAGTGGAGAAGTAGTGGAGCTGCAGCTACTTCGCCCCTACGTAAATTTACACTGCTGTGGTGAGATCTACGCACAGGCAGTCCGTAACTCTGCGCAGCCACTATTTTTACATGTGTTTTTAGTGGAGACTTCCACAGCGTTACCACAGTTTTCGAGTGGTGGGTGCCGCAACTATTTTCCCGTTTTAGTGGTGGAATGTTCAGCGGGTTGCACCAATGTTCTAAATGTCATTTGACTATTGTCTCATGAACCAGAAGTATGTAAACATCACTGCTGTCCACCTTTTATTGAACCGCTCGATCGCTTCTTGATTGCATATACTCCGTGGAACTAAATCGGTTTTCTTTAACAATGGACTACTTATAAAATCTTATTTTTAAGTGTAAACTTATACAAGAATTTTAACAAAAAATTTATCTTTTTTCTGAACTTTTTTTTTTTTATAATACAATAACTGTTCATTTACTGCGAAATTTGCCGACTGCCCGAAGGTGCCTGTCGTCGGTTAAATACATAACTAACCTTAATACTAATTATACTTATACAAACAAATATTAATGCACGATAGAGTGCTAAAATCAATTAAAAATTTTTCCTCTTAATTCAGCTTTTTTTTTTTAATCCGAAAATTTCGACAATTTTTAGCGCGACGCTGTTTGCATAACTAGCAATACGCGCTGCCGCTGTGATTGCTGCCTGCCTTTTTTGCCTTGTTTGGCCTTGTGGGGAGGTTTCGGGTGGTTCATCTGTAACATCCAGTTCTAGTGGATATAATGAACCCACGGGTCGGGTCAGAATGCGCCCCTGCGCTTGTTTCACTTCCACCCTTGAATTATTATTAAAGCACCGACTGATAATTTTTGACAGCAATTGAAAGAAAGAAAAAAAATAGTAAAAAAATAGTACAAGATAAATACTAGAAAAATGCGAAATAAACGCGACCAAAACATTGAATAAAAATATTTAGTTATGTGCTAACAAATACAATAAATATCTTAACTTTGGAACAAAGTGCGAGTAAATTCAACATAATCTAAGGCTCCGGAAATAGGATGCCCGGTCTTCGTGTCAACGTACGGTTTCATTCTAGCCACACAATAGTCCGCCATTTCCTTCGTCAAATTCGCGTATAATTCTTCTTTGGTTACATAAGGTCGGTCCGAGGCTGTGATCGCTCTGAACGCGTTCTCGATCTCTTCGCAACTCTCGACGTTTTCGGTTTCCTTGCTGATCATGAACGCCATGTACTCTTGCAACGAAACATATCCGTCGCGATTCGGATCGACGGCATCGAGAATCGCCTCGAATTCGGGATCAGGCTGACCTTCCTCCACCATGGGCAGGTCGTAACCCAAAGCCCGGAGGCAAGACTTGAACTCATGGTGGTTCAGTCGTCCGGACTTGTCTTTATCGAAATGCTTGAACATCATGGAGAACTCCTTGAGCGCGTCCTCACTGACGCCCGATTGGTTGCGCGCCTGGATCTGTTGCTCCAGATTATGCTGCATCCGCATTCCCAGTTGGTCCAACTGGTCCCACTGTTGGGCCAAGCCGACCGTGCTGTGCTCCGTGTATCGATTGTCCAGAATCAGGTATTCTTCCAACTTTGCTCCTAGATCTTCGATTTTCTTCAGATCCGACCGACGCGAACGAACTTCCAACGCTTTGTGTTTCGTACTCTCCAGCTGCTGTTCCAGCGACCCGGAACCTTCCATCATCGATGTTCTTGTTTCCGTTAACCACTGGTGGAAGGCATTGGCGAATTTGGCGAATTCCTTTCTCAATTTGTCGTTATCCTCTTGTCGTTGGGCCTCTTTAGCTAATTCCACGTCGCGTTCCTTGATAATTTTCTGCAGATTACGCCACGTATCTTCCAGAGCTTCCATCGTGAACCAAGTGTACGGATTAGCACCCACGTTGAAATTCTTAATTTTTTGATCCAGCGCCGCTAACGCTTCGAAATCAATCTGAGCTGATGACAGCGACGCCTGAAACTGTGCGTGCGCATCACGTAACGCTCGTATTTCCTCGGTCGAATTGCAACGAACTGGATCGGTTAGGTCTTCTTCGGCATTTTCGAACCACGCCCTATCTCCGAATTCAATTTTATACGGCCGTTTTCGTTCCACCCTAATGTTTATGTATCAAGTATCAATTTTCTTCTAACTCGAATTTCAGTGTCAAGAATGAAAATGAGTTTAGTGACCCTTTTATCCTGTGAAACATCCAAATTAATTTTATTTTATGAGAAATTTGATCTCCTCCATTTCTTCTCTCACTTCCTTCAATTTTCAGGTTGAGTACAAATTGAGGTTGAAAATGGATTCATTGGTCCTCAAAACCTATTAAACAATTTTTATACTATGTATGCGGACTTGAACCACTTTTCGACACTCCTGGGGCAATGGGGGAAAATCGATTGACCATTTGTAATGTAAAATGATCTAGCGTACTTTTTTTTCTAAGACTTGATCGATAAAATAAATTATATCTCGACTTATTGTCAAAATTTCAGTCTTGTCATATCTTTTACTCTCCTAAGAACTTCGATTGCTAGCTCGGATTCCACCGAACTTTTAGTACGTTGGTCAAGACTGTTATCTGACATATGCCAAATTTAGTTTCCAATCAATTTTTTCATGTATTATGGATAATTGCATGAGTCAATAATTTAGATGCAGCTGAAAAACGTCCACTTTCTGAAGGCTAAGCTAACGAAATAAACATTTTGAATATTTACATTTCGAAGAAAGAAAAAAAAAAAGACATTTTGCAATATATCAGACCGCAAATATATTACGTGTTTGCAATTAAAGGGCACTTATTAAACTGGCGAAATAAATCGAAGTCTAAATTCCATCAACCCTTAAAACACTAACCCCAAGAACTTTTTTTTTTTTTAAAGAAAGTTCAACAATGATATATCAACGAGTGTTACTGTGTAGGTACCAGAGCAGTGCACGATACGGATATCGGTACTCGGGTATCGTGCACTGCTCTGGTAGGTGCATAAAATGATTTTATATGGAACACAAGAGATTAAATGAGTTCAAGTAGACCCGCCGACATGAATGTACACCCCGTTGAACATTTTTCATTACCAAAACTGTTTTACGTCGGCGCAGAGCTGGTGTGAATATGCGCAAGTCCACTGAACTACTACATGTACAAATTATACGAAAATATTATGCAGGAGTAGTGGTAAGGTCCGCGAACTAATTTTTGTAGTTGTAATACCACAGTTCTACGTATCCGTAAAACGAATGTAAATTTCATAATTTGCGCTTATGAGCGTACAGTACCCGTGAATCCCGATTCAACGCCTACACAGCTGCCACCTGCCGTGTAAAGTTAAAAGATTTGTCGTTTCTGTTTGTGTTTACAACTTTTAAAAATAACGATCAGTTCGGCAGGTCGGCACGATTAACGTATAACGTTCGTCTTGTGTCATCTCTCTGAAACTACAAATTAATTATTTGTGAATAGGTAAGTTAATCTCAGTTACGTGTTATTATTGTTTGGCATTTTTCGATTTATGGTACGCGGCATATATGTTAATAATTCTTGGTGCTCCATTGCAGAGATGGATGGTAGAAAAAAATGGACCAAGAGACGAGAAGAGAAGAATTTTATTACGATGCCAGAAGTGGAAAATTTATTAAACGGACTACTCGATCTTTACTGGTAAGTTGCTAGATCCTATCTTAAGCGATTCTCATCACCCTATTAGAAAACTTCCAAAGTTTATTTTCATGTAAAATACCGGCACTTACATGTGTATTCGTGAGACAAGTACCAATTTGAGGACATTTGGTTATATTATAGCATAACATTCCGGAAAGGAAGGAGCAGCCGACGACGAGCAATCTTCAAGTAAAAGAAATCGATGAGGTGAGTGAAAAACAATTTACTTATGAACATGGAGGGATGAGAAGAAATCCAAGAAGATATTATAACGACAGCATTCCGTGATAACGAGGACGAACAAAACGATAATTCTATTTCCTCTTTGGTGAGCACCTGTTGATATTTTCATGAACAAACACCGAGTGACAATAATACTTCTAGCTGATCTGTTTCTGTATAATTGAATTAGATATACAGCGGTGTTGAAGCTGAGGAGGAGGAATCAAACAAGCGACCTCGCGGATCGCGAGGTAGTAACAGGGTGTTTGCCATGGGACTATGCAAATTGTAGAAGCGCTAGTGTAGAATAGGTATTTTTTGATAAGCGAATGATGCTCAGAATCTTCGACCATCTAAATCTGAATTCGAAAAAATACAACTTTTCCGAAATTAAATTATTTGTGCACAGTGGAGTTCCACATTTTTAAAGACTATCTCATGTAAGCGGGGGCGATACGTTGTATGTCTAAAGAGTTTTGGGTTTCGAAGTTGCAAGTTTCAGAATAGTCATTTGTATAAGCTTCAGTATGAATCAGAAATTTCAAAAAAATGAGAATTCTCCGAAAAATGGAATTTAACAGTCGAGTATTATATTTCCAAGGACTAACTCGGGTAATCGGGAGCCGTACTGTGTATGCTTAACAGCCCCGTAGACAGACAAAGAGGACCTGGGGGAATTTCCACGGCCTCCTCTCCTTGCAGTTCAGTTTGTTCTTTTGTTAGATGGGAAAAAATTAAAAGCGACGGGATAAGAGAGGTTTCTTTCATGGTGTAAGGAGTGATTGCTGATTTGATCTACCGTATGATTGAAATTCAGACCTTTTAACATATCAGGCCCCTTGAAAGTCTGGGCCCGGAGTATCCCCCCTCTCTCTCTCGACAGGGTTGATGACTAAAGACTTTCAAAGTGGCGAATGCAAAAATAGTCGTCTTTTTTAATTCATTTGTAAGCTTCCGAAGGGCTAAATCAGAAATTTCGAAAGAATAGAAGTTTTCCAAAACTGAATTTTACACAGAAGTATCATATTTTCAAAGACTAACTCACGGATTCAGGAGCGATACGGTGTATGCGCAAAGAACTTTGTGTTTTGAATTCGCGAACCGCAGAGTAGTTACCTTTTTAACTCATTTGTAAAATTGCGTAAGTCTAAAAATAGTAAAAGGAAAGCACGGGAAGGAAAGAGAAATTGCCCCCGTCAGTAACTGAACTATCAGTATAAAGTCTTGTTCCCACGGCGTGTAGCTTGACGAGCCGCGCCTTAAGTTTGACAAACCTCACACCGTGGGAACAGAAATGCGCGTTGGCACCTGGAAAGGAATGCGATGACGCCAGAGGGCTCGACCGTTCCCGTAATTTGTCAGTAAATTCTGCAAACATCAAAGGCGTGTGACTTGAGAGATAACAAGCCGCTGGCGCCGGACGTATTCCTACAATCTGAACGTAGATATGCATTGCAACCACTGCCAACTCGCAACAGCTTGCAACTTTGGAGGGGCGACGCCACCCCCCCCCAATATTTTCAACTCATAAATGGAAAAAGTACAACAAATTTGACCATCAAATTTTTAATTTATCAAAAAAGAAAGTAAAATATGATAAGTACCTATTAATGAGAAGGGTATAATTTCGGCATCAAAGTAGATGGAAGACGACCATTCGAATTTTCAAAGAGAGGGATTTTCGACCGCTCCTAAGAACCGTGATAACTTTGATTCTCCCCCCCCCCCTCCCTGCTAATATTTTCCATAAGTCGGCGCCTATGTGGGTGTCCTAGCGGTTTTCGATCGCGTGCAATATGCATTTTTTTCGCGGGTGATTAAATATTCCCCAATTTCATTGGCTTCATACTCTGTATACACATGATGGACCTTTATCAACTCTCAAACTTATGGGAGCGCTACGAATAGTGCTACCGATGTGATGCTATACATTCGCTACATAAGCAAATACTCTACTGCTACACTTTCTACTACTGGTAGTGCTACTAGTGGCGGCGCTTCTATTTTCGCTGTTATTTTCACGAACAACTACACATTCATTTAACCCTTGTATATACTTGATACATTCACTACTGTATTGGTGCTACTCTTCACTACCCGTAGCGCTACCTCAAATTTCCTACCTGGGCGGCCACACCACTGGATATCAAAAACTGCACAGATAACTAATTTCTCAAACTTTTTTTTTCTGGAACACGTAACTCAATTCGTATCCGACTTCTGAGATGCGGATACTGTTCTTATTATGCAAACGAAGCACTGCAGCTCATTAGCAGCCCAAAATATTCAATCAGTGTGCCAGCAGCAGCCTCACAAAAATGACCGCGGCATAGGAACAAAACTGAGTTACCGAACTTTGAGCTTTCCTTACAGTCACACAGTGAATTTTTTATTACTTCTCCAAAAATAAATCTCTACTTTGAAGTCTCACAATAACGCAGGAATAGTGTTTCATTACGATCACTATTGAGACTTAATTATTTTAAGGACTGAGCAGTTACAAGCCGAGGTGTACGAGATTAAGACGATCTGAATAATTTCTGTCCACTGGGGGCAGGGGCACGCATTCATAATACTTCCGAAAATGTGGGGGGAAATAATACAGAACGATATAAATAAATAAAAAATTCGACAACCTATATTCTGTCTTTCAGAAATACACCTGTTACTGAAAAATTCCTTTTTTCTGAGAATTACCCTTTTGAATCAGGGGCCAAATTTTGAAAAATTCTTTCTACGCTCTTTCCAACGATACTAATAAAATAATCATTTTGTTTACAAATGTTGGTTGGTTCCCTTACGCTGAATAGCGTCCAAATTTCACATTGCTTGCAATTAACACTACTTTTTGAACAGCCTACAAACAACAATCGTCTGATCGTAACAGAACACTCGTACGTTGCCCACCTGTAACGAATATTCGGTCGAATCCTCTTCAGTTTCGCAGTATAACTTCATTTTTACTTTCTTTTTTTTTTTTCATTTGCCACATCCGAATACAATTAAACAAGGAACGAGAATCAAAGCACCACTGTTCTTAAAATACGAGTAGTTCTGTGCGTAAACTGCGAATCATCGCTCTTAGTCATACAGCATTTAGCATTACTCCAATCATAACACAAATACACGCGATTGGGTAAAATGAAACTTTATAATAATTATGATCCGGGGTTTCATATTCGATACGGTTGTTGTACATCATAGAAGGTATATATTACCAGCAAGGCTCTAATTCTAATGTATCGTACGAACTAAATAAACTCGCATCCATTGCAACACAAAGAACTCTACAAACAAGTAGAAATGGTAAACATCCTCTACGTGCACCACCAAAGTCGCGAGTTGAAAATCGGAGGATTTGGCTTCGGAAAATCTGGATCATTGATATCTGGCATAACTGGAACCTCGTCAAAGATCTGGGGAAGCTTGGGCGCTGGATCTGGTCTTTCGCCTTTATAAACCCTCGGCCGCGCATAGTACGCCCAATCCGGACGCTGGATATTCAATGTGTCAGAGACACATTTATCGAACGCAGCTTGGGTTTTTCTACACCTGCTTACAGATAGATCCCAAGATGCTTTATCAATGCAGGTGGAATACGCATCCAGTTCGTGATAACATAGTTTCTTCAACTTGACAAAGAAATCAAACGTACACTTAGATACCTCTTTGCCCTCTTTAATGCAATAACGTGGCCCGAGTTCGGATCTACATATTATGAATTCGTCATTCTTCTCTTCACAGTACTTGCCGAAATGTGCACCACCAGCTTTAAGGACATGACCGCCGAATGGCAGTTCCGGGGCTTCTAATTCTTCGTAAGTTGGTAAATATACTTTGTCAGTTATTACCATTGTTCAGCGGTCGCTGCACTATTTCGCACAATCTAAATTATTCGAAACACTTTCCGAATGAGAACGAGGGCTAAGAAGTAAGAACGGTCGAATTAAATGTCAATTTCCACTTTTATTATCAAGTTCACAACAGATTGATAACAGTCAATAATAGGAAGGCTATATTTCGGTCTACATCGAGAAATTATGCGGAGCAAATCTACGGGTTCGGATTCCATCCATGATATGAATCGACACTCAACAGCTAAGACTGTGAGCTGTGACGCTGTGAGCCTGCAAACGACGAAGCATTAGCGTCAAAGCCAAAAAAGTCAAAAGTGTCACGAAGTTGGTATGTTGGTATACGTTACTGATTCACTGTTGTCCCACTTGGTAACACTGGACGGATCCGAGAGTCTCTTCCAAGTTAGATGTTTATTTACACATGCGGTTACCTTATATGTACTAGAAGTTGAGAAACTGATTAATATAATTATAATGATTACACCGTTTTATTTCAAAACACTCGACATGGATCCACGCTAGAAGTGGCTAAGGAGACACGGAAATATCAAGTAGGTAAGCAACTTAGAATTTATGAGATGTTGAAATGAATTACGAGACTATACGAGATAGCATGGAAGTCACATGTTACACACACGAGGACCAAGAGAATACGAGAAGTAGAATAAATAGATGAATCAACACGAATTTCATATTTTGATCGTGATGTGTAAAATAATCAATGAGAAGCGTGCAGAATTATGAGAAACTGATGAGACGTCGAAGAAAATTGAGTGAAGCTGAAACGTGATGATCATCGAAAAATCTTCGAACCTTCGGAAACGGAATCCGCAAAGGATATACTTACTCTGGGAGTACGTAAATGGCCCTTAGCATTCCTTTGGCGTGTATAATCCGGTGGAAGCGGTATGTGTCTCCGACCGCACGGAAAATTGGCCGTCTTCTCTGTTGGCTCGGCCTCATGCTCCCAACACCGATTAGTTTCGCCCTGTAAAAATGGATTCTGTTGCTCCGAAGATCATCAGTTACCGAGTGTTAAAATACATAAATAATATTTCAGAAAAAGAATGGAGAGGAGATCGTTACTGGCCTCGAAGTTCGATTTCTGGCAGACTAATACTCATTGCTCACCGTTGAACCGAATGCGTGATATGAAAAAGAACGTGACTGGTTTTTGAAATTCCTCGCAGTGCGGATGGGCGCTGAGCAATGATATTGATATGCCTTATTACAAATAAAATTAACTTAAACTATGTGATGTTTTAGACTTCAGCTGAGTATTTTTTTCAAGAAATGAATGAACAAGAAGCGTTACGAATAAAAACGAGTCTGGACACCGAGACAGCTAAACGAAAAAGAGACAGAAATATAGGAGACGAACAAGAGAAGGAAAAACGACGAGTAAGTGAATAAATTTGAAGGCGTTGGAAGTACAACAACCCTATGGGCAAAATAACTGTCGATCGACACTTCGACAGCCGGCAATTGCCGACAAATCGACAAAAATGCAGTAATTTTGCGGAATTCGAAGAAATGCAACCGGCGGTGCAGTCAAGCTGCTTTCTGATTGGTCAGTGTTCGACAATTCGACGGTCGAAATGAGCAGAATTCGACACTGTCGAAATAGTGTCGGTACTTGCCGATCGGGAATCAATATTGTACCAAAACAAAAGAGAATTAACGAGAATGACGAGAACGAGAACACAAGTGCTAACTATACCAGCATTGATGTGTACTGATCTAAGGAAATAAAAAAAAATTTGAGTTAGACAGAAAATGTAAGAGATGTATATAAATGAAAATTGATGCTTTCAGAGAATCGAGGTGAACAAAACGACCACCAAGAACGTGCATGAGAACAAAAATTCCGATATTCGAGGTGAAAACGTTGATCAAGTGAATACTGCTCAGTCGACACGAGTTATTCCCGAAAATTCTGATGAGAATGAGAAATCAAATCGAATGTCGCGAGAAGTCTAAGAATTAAGAAGAGACATGATGTTGGTTTTCCAACATGAATTCAAAGAGGTACGCGAATTGATGTTTGAGAATTTTGAAAAACTAAGAAACGAACTGATGAACACCCACGCAAACGTGCAGAATGAGACACAGATGAGAAACGCGAATGAGCATCAGGGTGAAGCTGAAGAAGCTGGAACGAAAGAACGTAGATGTGATGAGGTGAACAATCAAAACAAACCCAATGACAAAAATAAAGTCCTGCCCAAGTTCAATCACATTGGTACAAAGCTAACTATTGATACTGATTTTGATCTGTGGCGTGACAAAATAACTTCGGAAATTCGCTCGCGTGAATTGAACTGGACAATCGGCGAGGGAGATATTCCTTCGTGCTTCAATGAAAGAGAAACAAACATCAGAAAAGAAATAGTGAGAAACTTCATGATTAGACATTTAGATGATCATCATCATCGCATAGTGAAGTTACACCAGGACCCGAAAAAGGTCCTCGAGGCATTAACAGACGCTCGACAACCAACAGGAAAGCTAATGGCATACGTACTTCGCAAACAATTCGGCGATTTAAAATTTCGGCCAAGACATGACACAGTGTTGGAATTTCAATCAAGATTTTTTGAACTGGTGGATAAGATACACAGGTGTGAAAAACTTCCGGATGAAGACGTACAGAAAAATTTGTTGATTGCGATTGAAGAGGCGTTCCCTTTGATACATGCACGGGAGATGTCATCTACAAAAAACCTCACCATGGAAGAAATTTGTACTTTGATGCGAGAGGAAGAACTCAGGCAAGGCGAATGTAAGAGACGAGATGGCGAATCAACCTTACGAGAAGCACCAGAAAAGAAGGAACGTGATGCCGCGATGTTTTCATCGAATAAATACAAACCTACCTGCTATGAATGTGGAGTAAATGGGCACATGGGTAGTCAGTGCCCCTACAAAGGTAAAGTATACTGCTACAGATGTCGATCTTTTGGCAATCACATTTCAACGAATTGCAGAAATGGTGAGGTTCCGGCAAAATCGCAAAAGTTTGACAAATTTGCTTCGCAAGGTCCAAGACACCCTCCACTGATGAAGAAAAACATGAAACCGAACAGCACTGGCGATAACCTAAAGAATGTGGTCCGGAAGAACCTTAAAAGAATCAAGGAAAAAGAAGCAAACAGGTTATCACGTTTTCAAAAAAGAATGGGCAAGGCGAACATTATAATGCCCGTTGAACATTTTTCATTACCAAAACTGTTTTACGTCGGCGCAGAGCTGGCGTGAATATGCGCAAGTCCACTGAACTACTACATGTACAAATTATACGAAAATATTATGCAGGAGTAGTGGTAAGGTCCGCGAACTAATTTTCGTAGTTGTAATACCACAGTTCTACGTATCCGTAAAACGAATGTAAATTTCATAATTTGCGCTTACGAGCGTACAGTACCCGTGAATCCCGATTCAACGCCTACACAGCTGCCACCTGCCGTGTAAAGTTAAAAGATTTGTCGTTTCTGTTTGTGTTTACAACTTTTAAAAATAACGATCAGTTCGGCAGGTCGGCACGATTAACGTATAACGTTCGTCTTGTGTCATCTCTCTGAAACTACAAATTAATTATTTGTGAATAGGTAAGTTAATCTCAGTTACATGTTATTATTGTTTGGCATTTTTCGATTTATGGTACGCGGCATATATGTTGGTAATTTTTGGTGCTCCATTGCAGAGATGGATGGTGGAAAAAATGGACCAAGAGACGAGAAGAGAAGAATTGTATTACGATCCCAGGAGTGGAAAATTTATTAAACGGACTACTCGATCTTTACTGGTAAGTTGCTAGATCCTACCTTAAGCGATTCTCATCACCCTATTAGAAAACTTCCAAAGTTTATTTTCATGTAAAATACCGGCACTTACATGTGTATTCGTGAGACAAGTACCAATTTGAGGACATTTGGTTATATTATAGCATAACATTCTGGAAAGGAAGGAGCAGCCGACGACGAGCAATCTTCAAGTAAAAGAAATCGATGAGGTGAGTGAAAAACAATTTACTTATGAACATGGAGGGATGAGAAGAAATCCAAGAAGATATAACGACAGCATTCCGTGATAACGAGGACGAACAAAACGATAATTCTATTTCCTCTTTGGTGAGCACCTGTTGATATTTTCATGAACAAACACCGAGTGACAATAATGTTTCTGTATAATTGAATTAGATATGCAGCGGTGTTGAAGCTGAGGAGGAGGAATCAAATAATACAGTGAACACAGCGGTATCGAATCACTGTTGCAGATGATCCTGTAAACCACAAATCGCGGAAGCTATATTGTCGAAGGTGACAGACAATTGAGGTGGACAAAAGTTTCATTCCACTGTATCGCCTTCCAGACTGGTGAGTTACAGCTGAATCTAATTTTGAGTAAAGGTTACAGCGCGCAAATAGTTTTAAAAGCCCTGTTTGTATCTTACATTGAAGATTCACCTTTCAAGATATTAACATTGGAAATTCTTCCTTCGTATGTTTGTTTCTCACTGTGCTCTGGTATACAGAGACGAAACGACTTTCAGTTGGGGGGGGGGGGGGTGGAGAAGGAAAATTTGCAGACAAACATTTTTTACTTTAACTAAAAATAAAATTTTTTTAAATTTGCCGATTTTTTGGTTAAAATATTTTTAATTGAAAAAAAAAAATAAACAAAAAAAATACGAACAAATGTTCTTAGAAAATGAAAAATTCAAATGAACAGTTTCAAAATTTGCCAAATGCCAAATTATTGGAGGCACGGACGTACCGATAAGGGGGCAGGGGGCAACGGGAAAATTTATCATTGCAGTCAGGCGAGTTTTTTTTTTTTGCTTTGACATTTGGAAATTGAGTTGAGAGGTTGGGAAAATCCAACAAGTCAAAAGGTTTTTCTTCTTTTGCATTCATACTTGGGAATTTTGAGTTGAGTCAGTTGGGACTTTCACAATTTCTACCCCCCCCCCCTCCATCAAGAAAAACTCTTCGGTACGTCCCTGGACTCCAGAACTCAGAATGTGATCCCAAAGGGATCCCAAAGTGGATAGATTATCAACATTAATTACTGACCTTAAGGGTAGTTGAATTCGAACATGCGCTAAATTTTGAATCTGATTCAAGCTTAAGAGACCCCATAAATCGAAATGGACGAGCACTAATTAGTTTTTACAAATCGAGTAGACTATTGAAGTGGAGAGTTCTTACGATCTTAAATTCAAATTAACAGACTGTTTTCGAAAATGCTAAAAATTGCTGATTCATTTTCATCATTACAAACATCCTAATATCTCTTGAGAAAGGGTTAAATCGTCAAATCCGAATTTTCACAAACAGCATATATGATTTTATAAAAAATGATTGTACTATCGAAGTGAAAGTTGTTTTATTTCCATTTTATTGTTTGAGGGGGGGAGGGGGGCTGTTACGAATATAGTAATGACCCTGGGACCTTTGATTGGACTTCATCATTCTTAGGTTAAGCAATTTTTGCGCGTAATGTTGAAGAGACAATTCATTGAAGCTTGCATCTTTACCAGCCAACATTTGAAGTCCAAAGATTGACAAAAATTAATTGGCATTGAAAACCCAAGTAATCTATTGAAACAGCGACTATTGTAATTCCTAATTTTGGTTCGATTTCATAGTTTTTTGATTATTAAAGACTTGAATGTTCCCCTTATAATAACTCATACTTTGATAAATTTTGAAATTTTTCCTCCATTTTAAATTTTGGTAATTTGATGGTTATGAAAATGTTGAAAGATTAAATCAAGTTCGTTCAATTTCAACTCTCATTTTGGTGTTTGGGGCCTACCCTAGAGTCAATATCTAAAATTTATCGCGTTGATGGAATTTCCAAATTAGGCGACCTCTCCTCTCCCCTTCCCAATTTTGATATTAATTTGATTCGGTTACCGGGAAGTCAATTTTAATCTCTTCTGGAGATCAGTTTTGGCCTTTGAAGCGTAAATCGGGAATCCAAGAGGAATCTGATGAAATTTTCAAATTCAGCAACCCAGAAGATTCTAATATTTTATTCGATTTCCTAGAAATCACTTTTGAATTTTGGGGCCCAAATCGCAGTTTAATAAGAAAGCTCATAGAAGCTTTCGAATTCAGCGATGCGAAAAACTGCTCGTATTTTGATTCGTTACTCAATTTTCTAAGAATAGAAAACTCTAAAAGTCAATTCCGGGTTGAAAGAAAAATCTTCTGGTGAAATTTTCGAAATCAACGACCCAAAACTCCTATTTTAGTGATTTTTCCATAAAAAATTTCAAGTTTAGCTCTGGTCTTGCTTAATGGGAGCGATTTTTTTTCCCCCTCGAAAAAGAAACGAGACCTTGCCGTCAGAGATGCCGAATTAAGGGAAAACACTTTCATTCTTTTCCCATTCAGAATGGGCTCATCTTCATTCTTCGCGAAAAAGAAAAAATAGGAAAACGAGAATGAATGCATTCCTCAATTCAACATCTCTACTTGCCTTTTGAAGACCCCAGTTTGTCCCACGTCGATCGGACTTTGGAATAAAAATGGGTGTGGGGATTATCATTTTACAGTTTGTATACAAATTAACGGTTAGTGTTTTTATTCACTAACAAGGCGGGATTACCTGACTGGCCACAATATGCTAATTTTTTTTACCAACCCCAAAAATTTACGTAAAATAAATCCCACTTTATTCATTTTCAATTTTTCATCCTCCAGTCACTTACATTTGCTCAAATGAGCGTACCCTAATCTGGGAAGGTAAGCTGGAAGGATGTTAGGAATACTTGAGAGGAACACGCAACTTCCTTTACACATTAAGATGGTCGTTATTTACGCTTAGTGATATTTTTTTCTGAATGACTTTCTTCTGATTCGTCTCCTAAGTTGGTTCCAATAGATTTAAAAAAAAACAAAAAAACTACAAAGTTTCAGGTTAATCGGATGGAGAGGAATCCGTGCCACAAGCTCCCTTTCGTTTTTATGGGAAAAACACATGTTGTTTCGACTTTTGTTTCAGACTAAATTTCCCTCCTATATTCACCAGGACCAAAGCCCGTAAATTGAACAATAGAACATTTGCTATCGGATTCATCTTGTGACGCTGGAAAATAAGTCTTCTGCTTTCAACTTTTAGAATTTAATAAAATGTTCAACTTTCTCAAATTTTAGGCTCTAGGTCTAACAGAGAATCTAGTAAAAACAGAATAGTAACTGAAATTCGAAATTCAACGTTTGCTATCGACTTTCAAATTTTCGAAATGTCTTCCATGTTTCAGCTTTGTTTCAACCGTTAGATAAGGTTCGATACTCAGCTTGAAACCTACCTTCGACTCTTGACTGACTAGCCTCTGACAGGAGTCCAGGGTACTCCATTTTCAGAAACGAAATTTGACTTTCAGTTTGGAAAGGTGGAGAAGAAAAATTTGCCGACAAATATTTTTTTAAACTAAAAATTCGCTGACAAAATGTTTAAAAAATTATAAACATGCCAATTTTTTAATCGAAATATTTTTTAATTCAAAAAAACACACAAACAATCAAACAGACATTCATAAAAAATGAAAAATTCAAATGAATAGTTTCCAAGTTTGCCGTCTGCAAAATTATTGTGGGGGAGGGGGGGGTCAACACCCACACCTCCATATAGTTTCGCCTCTGTGCGGTATATATTACACTACTCAGCGAATTTTTACTTTCTTTTTTGAAAAGGACTGGAATGAGGATTGGTGACTTTAGGTGTACTTTCTGAGTTTCATCCGATATAACACTGCTCATTCTTCTCCAATATGTTAGGTCTCTCTGTAAGAACCTCACACAAAGCTTATGAAAATTTATAGTTTCGGTGAATTTTACTGATCTTATAAGATGCCATTGTACTGGTGGTTCTAAACATTGTCCTGTGCGCTGTATTTTGTTCGTTCTCTTTTCTTTTGAATGGCCTAATTCGATTATTACAACAAAATTTGAACCACAGGCCACAGAACCCCCGCTTATCTGTTGATTCCATATGTATTATGGAAATGAATGTGGTGTGGTGGGACGTATGGCGATGCACAATTGCCAAAGTGGCCCCTATGACACCGCACCCCAGCACCGGAAACTACCCTTTCAGGCATCGCACCAGTTAGGGACGAAACTATAAGGGTGTGGGAGGTTGAAACACTCCATAGGTGGGAGTCAGTATGGCCAGCTTTGAAAATTGTCCCTCGGTTTTTTGTCCATCGGCATGACTCTTTTTCAACCAATTACAAAACAAAAGCTCCAATATTTTCCGTCGCAATTAATGGTCAAATTGTATAGGTATTCTTATCAGAGCAATACAGTCCGCAAACCAAATCCCGTTTTTTTTTTTTTTTTGTGACGAGACTCCTGCATTTGCGTATTATTGTCTAAAATTAAGAATTGAAAAAAATTGTCTTTCGGCATGATCATCTTTATCCCGTTGAAGATTTTGATGTGCGTATCCAAGTGGAACGCATTCGGAAAACCACTTCCACTACTACATTGATGAGCTCTATATATTAAAACAGGGTTAGATGCAAGAGTGGTAGTAAGCGTTCGTGGACAATCTGCGTTGTGGAATTCCCACTTTAAAATGTACACCAAGGAACTATGTATTGGCGAGCGCATTCAGGTGGATATACATTCGTAAAACCACTACCACTACTACATTGATGAGCTTTATATGAAAACCGGTTTAGATGTGTGGGTGGTAGTGACAGTGAGCATTCCCGGACAATCTGCGTGGTGGAATTTCAACTTTAAAACCACAACATAACCGCTACCCCACCGTTTCTGTACTTGTACTATGACGACCAATCAAAACGTTTCTGTTGAAAACGGTTGATATTTCAAACAAAACTGAATTACCTACTAATGCGCTTGATACTGATAACGTGATAACTATATCATTCGGTTGTTCGGTGTTACTTTTCAGTTTTCGAATAATTATCAGAAAGTTTCGAGTGTTGTTTTCAATTTGCAATTTAAGAGAACTAAGTATTCAGTGTTTTGTCGATTGCATTTCCTAAATACCTATGTCGCATAAAAGATCAAATGTTGGAGAATTCTACAATCCATTCCAACAAAAGTTCGTGGAAAAAAAGCAAACATTCTGCAGCGAGAGGTCTTTTGGTGACCAGGTAAGGCTTGAAAAATTTTGTAATATCCTTGTTATGTAGTAAGTACTAAGCTCGAAATGTACAGATCCGGAATGGTACAAGCATTTTTTTACTGTGCGCGAATCGAACGACCCACTTCTATCTGAACCTGAGATATCAGACTTAATACAATTAATACTGTACCGTTCGCGATTAGTGTACCAACTTGTAGGAAATAAATAACATTGTGGGTACCGAATATATTGTACAAACCCTGGAATAGATTGTATTTGTATGTAATAATCCCTTATTGCCCTTTACATGGTTCAACATGATAGTTCTTATAGTGCAGTGACCAACGTTGGAGGTGTGCATCATTCTCATGCAATCACTTTATTCGGAAGGGGTTGTAATTTAGCATACAGTTTTTGCAGAAGCTAAAATGCTAGGGGTCAAGTCGACTTGATCGATGTGCAGTCATAGAAATGGCCAGTTTCAATTTATCGTGAATTATCAAGATCACCAGGTTAAATTTTTACACTTATGTGCTCTCAAAAAACGAAGACCGCTGCAGAAGTTGCTTACAATTTAATTGACATTTTTTATGGATTCAGTGCCCCCTCCCTGTTACAATCTAATAATTATCGCGAATTCGTAAATGCCATTATCAGTGATTTGGAACTGTTATGGCCGGGTCTCAAGACTGCATAATAGTAAACCTCGGCATTCTCAAAGTCAGAGAGGTATCAAACAACCAAACCGCGATGTTGAGGAAATGGCGAGAGCTTGGATGATTGACAATGGTTTGACTGCCTGGGCTGATGAATTATGTACGTTTCGTCCAAATTTCAAAAAAATAAGTTACCCCTCAGGAATTAAACAATCCCCTTTTGAGGCGCTGTTTGACAGGAAAGCGAAATTAGAAGTATCAGTGTGATGGAAGTTACACGAGAAACTGACCTCAATACAAAAAAAAAAAAAAAAAAAAAAGAGGAGAACAGTTCGTCTTTAAACGATAATGTAATGCTGGAAAAGCTATACGTACTTCCATCATCAAGAGGAATCTAGATGAGGGATACTATAATTACTATAATGGTTGTATATCTCTATTTTCTTCTTTGTCAGCTTTTGGTCTTATTGGTACAAATACAGCATTATTTGTACCTAGTCCGATATTTCGGGTTCAGTGCAAATAAGTTGGTCGTTCGATTCGCGCATGGTACAAAAATGCTTATACAATTCCCGATCTGTACAATTTCGGGTTTGGTACGTAACATCCTGACCGTTATCTGTGAGAAGATATACCCTTCCTCGTTAAAGAGCATTATTGTTGTAACTATGTATAATATATTGTAGTTTCTGCCTTCTATAATTGGTGGACAGGTATTTGGGTGATTCCATATTGAATTTCCAGCTAAGAATTTGTAAAAAATGTAATACTTAATATAAGTAGTTGTATCTAATGTTGGCCCCATTACATTCAGCTACATGTATCAAATATTCTCCGCATATTTACCCAATGGGAAAAGGAAAATGGCAATTTTGTTCTTAAGCGTGGACATAAAATAGGTATGTTCAACGTGGACACTCACATATTTCTTGTATCCACGACGAAAGACGTGAATCTTTCGACACTTAGAAGCAGTCTGTAGAAACAGCCTCTAAATCTTCTTTGTGCAGAGACTACTTTCCTAGATGAATTGTAGGTACTTTGTAAAACCGTGATCTGTAAGATTGTAACCTATATTGCCGCTGTGTGATCATACAGCCTCATCCTATTGCACTATGTAAACGTGAAAAATTTGTCTTTCAACGTGGACATCAATTTTTATGACTCTACACCCCCCCCCCCCCCCAAAAAAATCAAATTTAAGCCCGCCCGTCGAGGGAATACGGGTTTCTCAGTGCTCCTAGTATCGATTTCAACGAAAACACATTTGGAAAGTGAACCTCGTTTTTTTGTTTTTGTCCACGTCGAATTGTTTAATTTTCAGAGAATCACCCATTTACTGTCTTGAGCATTATGGTATGCCTTCCCTTAGGAGATATCACAAATTTATTATTTGTCTGTTATTCCATTTATTATCTCCTAATTTGCGCATATTCATTTTGCAGAAATAGCATCAACTATCACCAAAAATGTATCCGAAACCTTGAACATTGTTCAGGAATGGATCAGAAATAAGCGACGGGGCACAAAAATACGAAATGACCAACGAAACAGTGCACAACCACGACCAAGTATAAAAAAAGGCGGACGAATAGTTCAACACAGCCCGGACATTCGTTTCCAAATTTGAATCAAAGTCAAATATCTTCGTTACTGCGCACCCCTCTCACTTCCTCAAAACATCATACCTTGCAAACAATAGTGACATTAGATGGTCCGTCCATCTCATCAAATTCCAGAATAGGATGTATACAATACTTTAGAATTTTTTTAAAATTTAAATTGTTTTTTAATGAATGATTTTTTTGTTTTTTTTAAATAATATTTCAGGGTATCTACACCTATTGATAAGCAGTTTGGTTCTCGCACTGAGCTTGTCATACGTTCATGGTTTTGCCCGCTTCACGCTTATTAACTGTTCGGTTTCTTTCAGAACTTCCTCAAACTGATTGTACGAGTCCTACAGGTCCGCCGCCCGTGTTGGTTCTATCCTATTTTTGGACGCCATTCCTTTGCAGTTGTAATGTAAAATTTGTAAGTCAGTCTTGCTCTCTCTGCTATCTTATATATATTTTGGGACAAGTGTTTTGTAAATTAGCTCAACCATTTCTTTAGAGAGGTGCTCGTCTATGACAATCAACTGGGGAGCCAGCTCAGATTACCTGGTCATTCAGCTTTTCCTTCTTATAGTTTTCTACCAGGTCTTATTTGACCCCATTCTTACTATTCAGTCTAACAATCATTGTTAAGGTCTGATTTCTTGAAGGCAGCCCTTGTACTGCCCAGAAATAGTAGTCTTGGAGCTCTACCTCAAGGTTTTCTGTCGCCTTATTAAATATTTTCTTCACATCTTCTGACTCCTGGTACAGAATGCCATTAATTATGACATTGTTTTCTTGCTTTATTGCAGAAATAGACTTTAAAAAAAACTTCTAAATTCGAGTACATGTAACGTTTATCTTTTTTGTTGTTTCAGTTGTATGAGATGTGTAGTGAGTTTATTCTGTCTTGATATTCATTTTTTTTTTTTTAACATACATATTTACTTTTTTGATGTACCATGTGCATATGTGTTACCGGAAATGTTGATTGTTCAAAGATTACAAAAACGCCTAGTCCATCACACGAGTTCCTAAAATGACCAGGTCATGACTATAATGACTAGCAGTGGCGCAAATACGGGAGAAACCCCCCCCCCCCTCCAACCTCTTATAAGTTTATTTTTTGTTCATTTAATGAAAATTGAACGTAGTGAAAAAATACCTACTTTTTATTCTATGATTTCAGCCCCCCCCCCCCCCAGAAGGACCGATTAGTTACGCTACTGATGACAAGGACGTAATAACGTGTATTTTAATTGTTGTAGGCAATGCGTTGTTGATTTATAAGATTATAAAGCTGGCCTAGGCTGTCTTGTGAGTGCCGGAGAGGTAGTAGGTACTATCAATCTTGAGGACAAAGAATGACTCAGTAGTGAAAATGAACAAAAAAATAGTTTATGCTTTTACATGCTTGTATTACGTTGGTAAGAAAAACCATCTAAAATAATTGTAGAATGAAGTACAATATGACGTTTTATTCTACAGATGAGAGGAAAGCACGAACAAGAAGAAATCTGGAACATCCGAAACGTATAATGAGCTATCACGTTTTCAGTTATCGTTGAGCCGTCAGTATAGAAACGCGCATGCGCGGGAACATATTATAGAACAGGTGTTTTGTCTAAAATTCCCTAGACATTTAAAATTTCATAAATCCCACTAGTGACGTGTCGAAGAAAAGGGTCTTAGTGGTAAGTGAACATTCAGGCTCTTTTCTTGTGACATGTCACTCTTCTGTTCTTTAAAATCACATTAAGCAGTCACTTTAGCTGTGATTAAAATCGTACTTTACCATCATCTGTAGAATAAATTTATAAAATTACTCGTAAATTTTCGAAACTTCTGCCATATTTTTAAACTTTAGATTAATTACTGTTAGATCTTTCAAACTTGAATTCGGTAATATGTAGTATACACGAATGTTATAAAGAAGGTATACTAATTTGGTGCGGTAGGTACACCTATAGTCATTTCAAAATGCAATTAGGGGTCGTTCATTAATTACGTACAGCCCCCCCGGGGGGGGTAAAAATCTCTACATAGCCTTACTGAGAAGGGGAGAGGTAGAAGCCATTCTTACGTAATATTTTATTACGTAATTTTTAATGTAGCCACCACTCAGGCGACACATTTTCTACATGCAGCTGCTAAAGATGAGTAAATACACATACAGTGAAACCTGTTGAACCTTTTCAAATGATGTTAATTTATTTTAAAGCTTTTTAGGAAAATTCATGAAAAAATCGCGTAATAAGGGGGAGGGGGTTCAGTTAATCTTATGTGTCCTTACATGGGGGTAGGGGGTCAAAAACGGCCAAAATCATCCTTACATAATTAATGAATGACCCCTTAATCCACGTTTGCATGTGTTCAAATGTGCCCAGAAGTTGTGATCAAACGAAACTGTATATGCATAGTACTAGTGCGCAGAGGTATACTAGACACTGCCTGCTCCTGATTAGGAATTAACGAATAGGCCTACTCAATTTTGCAAATTTCAAGATTTCCTAAATTATTACGGAATTCAAGTTATTTAGTTACTATCCCTCGTTCCTAAAACCCAACGACAGTGATGTTATTGCCTGGACATTCTCAAGTTTTCCGTAATTTTCGACACTTCCGGTAACACAAATACAATACTATTTTCTGTACAAGCTCGTTCTCTCCTCTTTGATGCCGAATTCTGTTATGGAAATATTCTGATGTAATAAAGTACTTTTCATTTATAATTAATAAATTTTTTATTATGTCCTGAATTGTCAGGGGCGGATACAGAAAATAATTTCGGGGAGGGGGAGGGTCCGAATGAAAAATGGTATAGACGAAACATAATAACTTTAGGTCACTATAGACAGATTTAAATGTTTGGTATTTCATGGGGGCGAACTCCCCCCCCCCTCTGTATCCGCCACTGTAAATTGTGCATAGCGGCATAACGTGCATAAGAATATACTGCCATATGTATGCGCGAAAATTTTGGCTTTCGTAGTGGTTTCGCACACGTAATGTAATGGTACGGCGTAGTTGGAAACAAGTGATCCGTGAGCGCATTTCCACTACAAATAAATGTGTTCTTGGGGAAGCACCACTGCCAAACGCATTCCATGCGTGTGCGTTTCTTTTGCAAAGACAATAGTTCGTAGTGGCATTACCATTCTGATACGTGCACGCCGAGCAACTACATTTTCATATTTTAATGTGAAAATTTTCAAGGGGGTAGTGGTACGACGTAGTGGGAAACAAGTGGTCCGTGAGCGCAGTTCTACTACGAAGAAATCGACGTAGTGGGAAACAAGTGGTCCGTGAGCGCAGTTCCACTACGAAGAGATATGTCGTCGGCGTAGCGCCACTGCCATCCGCATTCCATGCGTGTGCGTTTTCTTTGAAAAGACAATGGGTCGTAGTGGCATTTCCACTCTAATACGTGTACGCAGCGCAACTAGATTTTCATGTTTTTAGTGGGAAAATCTTCAACGGGATGCAACGATAGACGTTCATCATCCAAAAATAATTACATCTAATGGATGGGTTAGAATGCCTTTATCAACTCTCCATATAATTCTTTGTTTTGGAATCTACTACTCGACGGCAGAACATTTTTTGTTCGGTATTCTCTTTCGGTATGTATTTTATTATGTGTCCTTTGGCATGGAATTCATTATGTTACCAATATGTTAAACAAAACGCCTCTTAACAACTCCCATCAAAAAAAGTTCAAATATCCCCTACTTTCCTTCATGGAAAAACATACCTGAAATATCAACATTTTTGAAGAATGTCCCAGGAGGGAAATTTGGTCTGGAACAAAAGTCAAAACCCATATGTGTTTTTCCCATAACAATGAAAGGGAACTTGTGGCACGGATTCCCCTAATCCAATCGACCTAAAACTTCGTGGGTTTTTTTTTTTTTTTTTGATTTTATTGGGATCAGTTTAGGAGACGAATCAGAGAAAATTAAAAAAAAAAAAAGATCTCCAAGAGTAAATAACGACCACCATAATGTGTAAAGGAAGTGTGTGTTCCTCTCAAGTATCTAACATCTTTCCACCTTACCCTCCCAGACTAGGGTATGCTCTTGTGCGCAAATGTGAGAACTTGAAGGATAAGGTTCCAATCTGTATTTGCAGGAACGAATCTATGGGGGGAGGGGGAAACACTCCCAACAATTTGAAACTCGGCAAATTTTGAAACTGTTCATTTGAATTTTTCATTTCCTTAGAACGTTTGTTTGTTTGTTTATTTATTTTTATTTTTTCAATTAAAAAATATTTGATGAAAAATCGGCAAAGTTTCAGTTTAAAAAAATGTTTGTAGGCAAATATTCCTTCTTTACCCCCCCCCCCCCCCAACTGAAAGTCAAGTTTCGTCTCTGGCATCAGTGCCGAGGGGGATGGAAATGAATGTAACTGAATGTTTCATTAATCTCTCAAGATGGACCACTGCAAGCAGGCGTGTGTAATGATTATATTCTGATGGAACAATTATTGTTGGCAGATATGTTATAAAATCGAATTCGTTAGCGTTTACTTCTGTATTGCAGATAAATTATTGTTAGTACTTGGAAAGCAATAAGTGATACCTAGTTCATCAACAGAAAAACCGCCTTCAATAATGAAAAGTAAGAAACAGTCAGAACTTCTTGAAGAACGTAACCTTGAAAGGAAAAAATATGCCGATGATCATTATGAACGTGTTGATTCGCAGACCCTAAGACCTCAACTTGGTAAGTTTGTTTTAATACTATTGAACTACCTACTTGATGATTTATCAGGGTTGCCACTTTCAGAAAATCCAAGGAAGGTCATTTGTCATTTTCTCAAATATGCTTGCCCCCCCCCCCAATAATCGACAAGTTCGGTAAATTCCAAAGTCATATAGAATTCAGATTCGGCCAATCGGCAATCAGCAAATGCGAAATTTGACGAATGCTGAACCAAGAAATGAAAAATATTCGTCGGGAAATTTTTAATCGGCACCCCGTTCAAAAAACACCCTAGTTGCGTCCTTGATACTGCACCCAAAAAAATATTTTTAAGAGCTGTTTAGGAGAGCAGAGTCATTTGTAATTTGGCGGTTACCCCCCCATTCCTTTTAACATTTTAGTAGGTAATCGCCAAGTTGATTGCTCACAGAAAAACAAAGTCTGTGCTGGTTTTTGAGGTGCAGTTGTTAGTTGTTTGTGTAGACTGTCAAGTTCGTCAAAGTTATATGGAATCTACATAAGCAACTTGAATGCAAAAAAACAAAAAAAACAAAAAAAACAGTAGTCTTTGTTTTTTAGTGGACAATCAGTTGTTAGTTTTTTTATATTTTCTTGAAACAAAAATCGTTCAACAGTTATTTTGAAAACTGCACCTTTTCCTTTCAGAACAAGCTAATCTGGTCCCGCGCAATGAAGCCCAGGCCTTACATACGATTCAGGAATGGATCATAAATAGAAGGGTGTACAAAATAAGGTATGAAAGAGAACGTGGCGAGAAAGTGAGGAGAAAATTAACGAGGTCGAGACGTCCTCACTGAAAGAAGACAAGCATCTCAGCTCCCTCAAAAGGAGAAGACTCATAAAAATTGATGTTTGAATATTTTACTGTAGTATGTATGACACAATTATTACATTATATTTTCAGAATTGTTTATATTTTATGTAACATCAGGATATGGTTTTATGCACAAAATGAACCGGTGCAGATTTTAAAATATTTCCGATTGTGTATTATGTTCTACATATGCTTTACGTATTCTTTACGCACGCATACGTGGAGAATATGCTTGACGCATACGCAGAAAAATACGTTACGTAGGCTTTACGTGAGCGGAGAGCTGTGGTATATGAGAAACGTACGCCTATTTGCAGTAGTAAAGCAAGCGCATAACTATTGTACAATGATTGTCTTGTACACGCAACTCTACTGTTCAACGCAGTCCTTACATACACGTAAAACGGTAGTGTATCAGGAATATACGAATCTGGTAGTGGTAGAGGAAGCGCATAGTCACAGTTCAGCCCCAACGCACCGACCTTCAAGGAAGCGCAAGTTTACTGTTTTGCGTAGTCCGCGAGCAGTGGCAGAACCAAAAAATACCATGTATTCGTAGTGGCAAGTTACTCTTCTGCGCTGCGGGTTTGCCACTACATTTCTCATTTTTGTAGTAGCAAAATGTTCAACGGGTGTTCAATGATGATGAGACAAAAAACTTTCGAAATGAAGAGGACCGCTTTGTCTGGGTTGACAAAGATGAGTATCTAGAGACAAAACACGAAGAAGAATTGTATGTCCTTCGAGAACGCGAAGAAAAGGAAATAGAAGAAGGCAAAGAAGCTGCCTACACAATGTACGAAGGTAAGAAAAGTAAACGTGATGAATTAGACAACGTTCTTGATAGTGGAGCTACCAAGCACTGTGTTAAAGAAAGGGAAGCATTTGCGGAACTAAGAGACTTAAAGAGAATTAAGAGAATAGGTTGTGCGAATAATAATGAGTCAGCAGACTTGATTGTTAAACAAGAAGGGGATATTGTTATTGAAAATAATGGGAAATTAGGGGTTCTACGAGATGTTCTATATGCACCTAACCTGAGTGAAAATTTATTTTCACTTCGCAAAATCATTAAAGGAATGAATGTAACTTTTATGGAACATAATGTAATATTACGAGATGCTAAAACCAACGAGATTGTAAAGGTGGGAAAATTTGAAGATGATTTTTGGCGATTAAAATTTAAACTGCCTCTGGCAAATAAAAGTGATAAAGAGAAACAGAAAATTTTAAATAAAATCAAGGTGGATATGGAGAAAGGAGGGAGTTGTAAGAGACTAAAGAATCTAATTGCGGAAGAGAAAAACAATGAGACAGGAGGGAGTGAGATTAAAATACCAAAATTTTCTAAACTGAATAACGTGGAAAAAACACAAAATATAGGAGAGGAGTATGAGATGAAAATAGAAGACCTTGAAGCATTGAATGACTCCAGAGTAAGAAGCTTAAAGGAATGTGAAGGATTACTGTGGCATCTTCGTATGAATCATGCAAGCAAATCATATCTTGAGATGGCTGCAAAAACAATTCTAGAAATGAGAGGGGTAAAATTTGCTGATGAGATTATTGAATGTGAGTCGTGTAAACTGGCAAAGGGAAAACGCAAACCATGTAATGAGAAGAGATTTAAGGTGATGAGAATATGGCAACGAGTGCATAGTGACCTTATGGGACCAATCACTCCGTGCTCATATGTGACTGGAGCTAGATACATTGTAACGTTCACTGATGAATACACGAGATTTGCACTATCTTATTCTATTGCAGACAAAACTTTGGTTCATATTGCTCTAGAAGACTACATGGATCAAATACGCACTATGAGAGGAGAAAGAGACTTGAAAATAAACATTCTGAAAACTGATGGAGGAGGAGAGTTTAAAATGTGTGAGATGAAGCTACTTTATAATCGAGAAGGAATTACAAGAGAGACTTCTATTCCTTGCATGCATCAACATAATGGGTGTGCAGAAAGAATTAATCTTGAGATTGAAGAGAAAGTTAGAGTCAATCTTATTAGTGCTAAAATGCCAAATTACTATTGGCAACATGCCCTGAGATACGTTATGCATGTACACAATAGGACCCCGAACAGCAGTATTAATTTTAAAACACCGTATGAGATACTCATGGGTCGTCCCCCAAGAATTAAATATTTAAGGAGATTTGGATGTGCTGCTTACATCTTGAAGGAAGGGATCATGAGAAGCAAAAAATTTGAGGCGAGAAGTGTTTTAGGTTTTCTTCTTGAATGTGATGATGATGGTTACACCTTGCCCCGTAGAACATTTCACCGACAAAAGGCCTAAAAAACGTTGGCATCGCCAACGTTTCTCGTAGGTATTCTGGTGATTACACATATGAAAACAATGTTCAAATTCGGCGGTGCGCACGTTTTGGAACCGCTCATACGCAGATGTTACCGATATACCACGGAGTAGTAAGTCGGTGATTCGGATGTAGTGCCCACAATAATGTCGGTGTTGTAGATGGGTCACTGATATTTTGCCGCTGTTTTACCCATACGTCTTTACCAACATTTCACCGATATTTTACAAGTGTGCGGTTGCTAACATTACACCGACATTTTACCAACATTTTACTCACTTTTCACTCAGATTCCACATACATACTACGCATGGGTATGCGCATACAATATGTATACTGATATCTAACGCAGATGCAAGAAATGAATGTTACGATTAATTAGTGTGTATATATTTATTTATAATAACTAGGTATACTTAATATTGGTCGTAATTTAGCGTTCTTCGAGCCCCTGCAGCTGTATTTTCTGCTGGCCGCCATGTCCCCGATGTCCTCGGTTCCTGTTCCTGAACAGTTGACATTTGTCGTACTGCTGATGACAGTTCTGGATTTCTTGAAACTTTCTTTTGAGTTGGTTTTTTTTTTTTTTTTTTTGGGGGGGGGCTGGATTTCTTACTGCTTTTACTATGGTACCTCACGCGTGTTCCGTGGGTATTCTTCACCCACTCGTGAATGGTGTGAAGTGCGTCTCTGTGGCTTTCCAAAATGGACGATGAAAACTCTGCGAAGAAATCAGTTCAGATAAATACATATTAGTCTCGGTTTCATTCAAAAATGAGATTTGTATAAAATTATGTACGTCGTTTTCTTCTTCAATTCCCGTTTATTTTCATTCGCGGGGATCTTGTAGTGAAATCGAATTATGGAAGTGTGAGGACGAACAGGTTTTGGAATTTCACTATAGTAAACCTCAGTCGCGCATAAAAAAATCGTCTGAAATTATTTCCACCACTTATGGCATCTCTTTGCTATACCCTATTTTGACACCTACATCTGATCTACTTATTTACATCTCGTAGTTCACTTTCCAACACTGGTCTCAATAAGTGGCGGCCCAAGGGTGTGTTTCTGTGGCTCAAGCCACTCTGTTATGAGCACAGAGCCTCGGAAAGAGCGCGTACAACTCAAAAATTTATTTGAAGAAGGTCAAATAGCATTGACAAAGTACCGAAAGTAGTTTAGCCATCGGCGTTCTCAGCTCGGACCTCCGCTGGTCTCAATATTATTTTTGTCATTTCTTCTATCACCGAAATACACTTGCCCAATTAAAATTAATGCACCTACTCTGATATTCAAAACCAAGCAACAATAGCAAGAAGAATTAAACACAATCCGCCAGGGATCTGGCTCAAGCCTATAGTTACTTCCTCAACACTCCTGTCTCCTTGTTCATAAAATTGGTATGAAAATCCTACATTCAATTATATAGAGGTTATCTTCAAGCCTTTTTTATAAATACTAGGGGGCTTCTCCCCCTAGCAGCTTCGTGGCCTAACCACCGCCCTCATTCACTTCGCTTGTGCCGGCCTAACTCGGCGCTACGCACCCCGCCACTCCACCTATTACTCAGTCTTTGTGTCAGTCCTCTTTGTTCCTCAATGGAGGCTTGCTAATACCTTCTTGACCTCTTCTACCTAACCAAACCCCTGCCCTAGCCTCATCAATGCTGCCCATCAGAACTCCCTCCACCACCATGACTGCCTTCACACGCCAAGGTGGCCTCTGCAACCACAGCTCTCTCCCTATCACGACCTCCTACATTACCCTGGCCGGCCACCTCATCATGGTCCTCCCACTCACTATCTTTTGTCTCCCTCAGAACTTCTCACTTCACTTTTGACTCATAAGACCTATCATTTCTTCCTATTTTCGAAAGTTCACCACTTCATTTCTTTATCAGAAGTTCTACAATTTATTTCACAGACATTCCCTCGCACCAATTCTCCGCCACAAAGTTTGTCACATCATTCTTCAGAAATTCTGTTGTGTAGGTCCAGCACTACATTCCTTTTCCAGAAGATTTTCTGTTTCTTTCCCTTCTCAGAAGATCTACCATTTCGTTTCTCTCAAGACACCTGGTAGTTTGATTTTCTCTCCTAGAAGATCTGCCATTTCATTTCATTTTCAAAAGATCTATGATTTGTCCCATTATGGTTCCCCGCTTTGTTTTTCTCAGCAGGTATCGACTTAATTCCTCCCCAATAGGTTTACCCCCTTCTTCCATTCTCAAAAGCTCTACTAGCGCATATTCGTCTCAAAATATCCACCTTTACCTGTCAGAAGGTCTACCCCCTTCATTTTTTCTGGACAGATTTACGACTCCGTTTCTCTCAAATAGCGTTACCACTATTTTTCTTCCAAAAGTTCTACTACTCTTGATTTCTTTTCAGAGAATTTGGAAGCTTACAACTTCATTTTTCTCTCAGGTTATAGGTATATGACTTAATTCTCACCTCGTGGGTTTACGACTTCATTTCTCTTTTAGAGGGTCTAAACATAACACTTTTCCTCGCAGAAGATTCACCGAATCACTTCCTTTTTAAAAGCCTACTACTTTTTCCCCCTTAAACTATATAGGACCGAATTCTCCTCTTCAGGGATTAACACTTCATTTATTTTTCAGAGCATCTATTACTTCCCCAAACACGAACTGGGACTGGGACACAAAATAGTACTATACTAGGTATGTGGAATATAAGTTACGAGGGGCACAAGAAGTCCGGAAGTCGGACATTCTTTTTCGTTTATAACTCCTGAATATACTGAGAGGATCCCAGTACCCTTTCAAACTGAGACCCAGAATACGTTTGCTGCTCAGAATGAAATTATGTGCTCAAAACAAAGTTCTTCTCGATAAGTGTAAACTTATGTTGTTAGCCTATAGACGTACCTATTATACATGAATAAAGGTATGAATTATATCAAGGTGTCATTATGTATTTGGAAAACTATATGTGAATTCATTACCTACCTCAGGCATATTTGAAAATCCAGTGTTCCGATGGCGATAATAGGTGCCTTTCGAAACACAACCTCTGCCGGGTAAATAATATTGGCGTTTCCTGCTGCTTGATGCTGCATCAGTACTGGTACCATCCATTTTCATTGAATTTGTATCACTTAGAAAAATTCACAATAATACAACACAGCAGCAATCAACAACAGTGATGGAACAGAATCAACAAATAACTGAAAAATACAAATTTGAATGCGCACAGAAAACGGTTACACGCGAGGACTAAAGGAATCGGTGATAAGTTGGCGATCCCGACAAAACCCTCATGTTCTGATCCGTAAAATGTTGGTAAAGTAGGTGAAAATCTTATTACACGACATGTCGGTATAATGGGTGTAATAAAACCAGTTAACCGACGCAGCTTGTCGGTATTTCGTTGGCACTTCAGTTTTTGCACTCTCTTATGATGATGAAGGTATTTCGGAGATAATGCCAACATCTTACCTCTATGAGTTCCATTACACCTATAAAATTCTTACTGTATTTATAGACTATTTGCTTTTGTATTAGTTCGTGGGCACTCGCTCACGCGTACCGCTGTTTTACCGATGTAAAAATGTTCAACGGGAACAGTCGTGGTTTATTTAAGTTTCCATGTATTATTCTGTGATGCATATCATTTAAATAACAATATGGAGGATGATTCTCAGAACGAACACGGTAAGAACTATGTATAATACGTACAATATCTTTAAAATGTGTAAGTAAGTGCGATATTAGATTGCAATGTCGATTCATTATAGTGAGTACGAATTAGAGAGAAAATTTATTTCTAAGAGCACGTACATAATATCGCCCTGTATAAGTTGACACTCGTATTTTGTCCTGCAACGCTGAAGAACTTGTGTGTTTCAGGGATCTTCAGCTTACATATTTTGAATAACAAAACACCTCCCACATTCAGATTCGTCCTGTTAATTCGTTACATAGAAGTGGTATAGAAATAGTGGGAGTCTAGGAAACTGCCGTTTGTAAAAAGAGTTTCAAATTACATACTTCGGCATAGAAATGAGATAAAAACATGAAACAAAATCTGGTTTATATACCGCCTAGAATGAATGGTTCCAACCCTGATCGTCATTGCGTGTATAGGAATGGTAATTCCTTGCTCATTTGCTGAACCAACTCCAACTACTCTTGCTCTTTTAGCGAACTAGGGTTTTTAATCTGCTCACTGCTCCAATATGTTGCTCCGGATTGTTCTTTATCAGTAAAGAGAGAAGTGTCGCAGCGATCAGGTTCGAGATCAACTATTCCTTGCTCCGTTCACGAATAACGAATAGAACATAGAACAACTGATTTGTACTAAGAGCGAAAGAAGATATTGTGTTTGTACGGGTATCCTGACTAAGACTTCTTATAAAAGTTTGTACTTTGTAGTTCGGTGCATTTTTCGCTGAGTGTTATGATAGAAGAAATCTGAAATTGAACATATGGAACAAATTTAACCAAGATGGTCGGGTTTCATAGCGTTTTTAACACTAAAAATTTTGCTATAAGGTTTTTGACTTTTTGTAATTGAGAATAATTATCACTGACCATGGATCTCGGATTATGTAGCTGGTCTAGGTACACCAACGAAAACCTTTTGTTTTTGAACGGTATATCAAAAAAAAATAAAAAGTGTGTAACGTTGATTCATAATATACTTATGTATTGTGGGAGAAGAAAAAACTGAGTGACCTGAAAAGAAATCTGCGAATATAACGTTGCCAGATATCTGTGAAGACGAAATACTGCGATATCGCTTGTTGAAATACAAAACCTGAGTGTTACTCATATCTACGCTGTTCTCTTTCTCTCAACAATCATAAATCTGATCCTTCCATTTGATGATGTGCATGCAGAATTCTGTGCGTTGAAATACACGCGGTTCTAGCTGTCTTAGGACAGATACAGCAGGGAACTCCTCTTTCTCAATAGTATGAACCATGCATTACTCTATTATACCCTGCGATTCATTCAAATTCAGCTGAATCCTTTTACAAATGAGGACCTTTCTGGCAGAAGTTTGTGTATTACACAGTTAAACTTGAACCAGAATTACAGAGCAGTGAGCAGATGGTTTTTACTCGGAATAATTTCGCGAACTGCTTTTTTCATGTACCAACTCATTTAATTTGCTCCTGCTCGGAGTCGACCAACGCTAGGGTGACGCGCTTACCTGGTAAAACAGGAGTGTTTTAGTTTGAGTAAACCTGACAACTTGATACGAAACTACGAGCGTCAACTTATAGGTACTGAGCGGACTATATTTTCGGACAAAGCGACACAATCGTCTTCTTACAGTAAGAGTACAACTTTCATTCTGGCTTGGAGCAAGAGGTAGCCAACTGGCTGAAGTACTGGCAGAATGCGATAACCAGGGCGAAAAAGCTAGAAGAGAGAAAGGAAGCAGGAGGTGCAACACAATTTTTAAATTGTTCATTCATTTATTCATTCATTTTTTTCTTTTCAGCCGCCAAAAAGAACCTTGAAAACAGTGATGAACAACATGAAGTGGTGTCAAGTCAATCGTCATTGGAGCAGCGTACTGGTAATATTAGGACGCTGTATTGCTGTATTTTTTTTTATTCTAATTTTAAAAGATTCATTTATACTTTCCAATTTCAATTCCGAACACTGATACACGCAATTTATAGTATATTAAATACACCTGACATTTCTTTTTATTATTACCACTCTTCATTTAATATTTATTGCAGTTTTCTTATGTTTAAAATTATTAGAAGAAGAGAAAAATGAATGCGTCACTGTATAAGTATTAAAATTTATAATGCACAATGTTTATTTCTTCGTCGTTTTCAATTCTTAACATTTTTTATCATTGTTGTAATGGACATTTTAGTTATTTTATGGTTGACTAGTTTATGAAAAATGTTTACCTACATTTTTGAAACGATGTGTGTTCCTATGCTTATTTTTTATTTATTTTTTTTTATCAATTTGTTTTCCTATTAATATTTAATATAATTTTTGCATATTTAATTTCTATTCAATTATTTTTTCTTAAAAAGTACTGAAAAGAAGCGCTTTTGAAAATTATTTGTAAGGGCGTTTTTTTAAGAAACAATCGGAAGGAGCGTTTTTAAATTTATTAGAAAAGAGGCGTTTTACAAACGTCACATAAACGCTCTCATATAAAGAACGCTTGGTTACTTGGCGTTTTTTAATAAGTTGAAAATCGCGCGTTTTCTAGGAAGTTGAAAAACGCGCGTTTTCTGGTAAGTTGAAAAATCGCGCGGTTTCATCGGTCTCACATTATCTCCCGCGTTCCGCCCGGCAGTATTTTGCCCGTAGGGAAATGGATCGCCTCCGACGTGCTTGCGGCAGCCAACGTGCCCAGCTCACGAAGCTAGAATGCTTCCTCAACAGTGAAGAAACTCCAAGTCTAATGAAGCTCCAGGTAAAACTCAACTTTTAGAAGACGTTTTTAGTGAATTCCGCGTAACCCAAACATCAATTGAGGAGAAAGCAGACGAAGATGACGTTGACGGAGAATACGACGAACGTACTATCACCGAAGACAACTACACTGACTTGAAAGCTGCTATCCTTGAAAAGATAGAATCAATGAAATCCGCTCGGAACCCCACGTTGAATGCAGAGCGACGAGTAGATCATGACCGGGCTGAAATTGTGTTGCCAAAATTACAGTTGCCAACGTTCAGCGGAAAATACGAGGAATGGGCAACATTCCATGATCTGTTCTCCGCGACTGTGGATCAAAACAAAAATTTAAGCGAGATCCAAAAATACTTCTACCTGAAGTCAACACTGAAAGACGAGCCTCTTCAGCTAATTCAATCGCTACCTTTAACTAGCGAGAATTACTGCAAAGCATGGAAGACGTTGACTAACAGGTACGCCAACAGTCGATTAATCGTGAGGGCGCATCTGAGCAAGATATTCAGTTTCCCGAAAACGTCTGTCGAATCTGCCGAGTCATTACGAGCCATAAAGGACACGACCACCGCTAACTTAAGAGCGTTGGAAAATTTGAAATTAATTCCGAGTCCCTTGTCCGATGCAATGATAATTTACTGGCTCACGAGCAAGCTTGATAACCGAACGCTTGAATTGTGGGAAACCGAGGCAGCACAGGTAAAAGAATATCCTACATTAACAAATTTCATGATGTTCCTAGAGCAACGCATTAATGCTCTCGCCCTGCTGCTGAAAGCAAAGGTCACAAGTAATAGCTTGGCAGCCATCAAACCAAAACGTGTGGAAAGTGTATGAGCCATGCAGATCTCCGATGCTACACCAAAGGAAACTATGCCACGAGAAGTTAAGCCAAAATCTTGTATTGCATGTGACGAAAATCACGCTCTGTACACGTGTCCCAAGTTCAAAGAGAAGTCCGTTTCCGAGAGGTTTGAGCTCGTTAAGAACGCTGGAATCTGTTTCAACTGTTTTCGCAAAGGTCACCGAGCACCCGACTGCTCCGGGTGGACGTGTCGAGAATGTAAACGGAAGCATCATACTCTGCTTCACGCTCAACCTGCGAAAAATCCTGCCGATTCGAAAATAGAAAACCCACCCGATAACGCCGAGTCCACAGTAGCGAACGCGCTGGGAACCAACCCAGTATTATTAGCGACGGTTCTATTAATCGTGTATGATCGCGACAACAAGCCGCACAACGTTTGAGCATTACTAGATCCCGGCTCACAACTGAATTTATTATCTGAATCCTGCATTCAGCGTTTGAAACTGCCCACTCGCGCCAGCGATACCAGCATTTCTGGTGTAGCATCATTGAAGTCCTCTGCTAAGAAGAAGGTAAACTGTACCGTAAAATCTAACGTATCACCGTTCAAAGTGAACATTGAAGCTGTCATTGTGAGTAAGGTTACTGGTCCATTACCACAGATAGATGTAGTGCGTAATCACCTGCCGTTAGCTGGTAAAGTGTTGGCCGATCCAGACTTTGACAAACCGGGGAGAATTGATCTCTTATTGAACGCTGAGTTCTTTTTAGACATTTTCCAAGAAGGTCACATCCCACAGACATCAACTGCTCCTGCTATGCGCAACACAGTATTTGGTTGGATAGTTGCTGGTAAGGCTCCGCTATTATCGAAGGAAGCAAAACTAATGAATGCTCAAGTAAACCAGTGTTCCATTTCCGAAGCACTTGAGAAGTTCTGGAAGACTGAAGAGTTTTTTGAATCCAATACGCATTCTCACACCCATGAGGAGGAAGCTTGCGAGTTACATTTTACCAACACTACAACTCGTGAAGCAGATGGTCGCTTCTGTGTGCGGCTACCTGTAAAAGGGGACCTTAAGACGCTCGGAGAAAGTCGAAACACCGCGCTAAGAATTCTTAACTGCACCCAAAAGAAGCTTTCCGGCAGTCAGCGAGTTGAGTATGCCAAGTTCATGAACGAATATCTCCGATTAGGGCATATGAAAATCATCGAGAATCCAGCTTTTGACAGTCCGCATTTCTACCTGCCACACCACCCTGTCTTTAAAACTGCGAGTCTGTCGACCAAACTGCGAGTAGTTTTCAATGGTGCGAAGCCTACCTCTATGGGTATCAATCAATGATCTCCTGATGAATGGTCCAGTCTTACAGAATGACCTACAGACAATTCTACTTCGATTCCGATTCAACAAAATTGCGATCTGTTCCGATATTGCGATGATGTATCGCCAAATTAATGTTCACCCCGATGATCGTGATTTGCAACGCATTGTATGGTATGATGCGAATGGTTCCATACATGATTTTCAGCTGACTACTGTAACCTATGGTCTCACGTCCTCGTCGTTTTTAGCCATCCGTAGTCTCTGCCAGTTAGCCAGGGAGACGAGACTGCAGAACCCAAAAGCTGCCCAAGTCATTGAGCAAGATTGTTAAGTGGACGACATAATGACTGGAGTTGATGAGGAGGCTGAAGCTATTCAGCTGATACAGCAGCTCACTCACGTGATGGAACAAGGTCATTTTGTATTGCGCAAATGGTCCACCAACTGCCCTAAAATTCTAACTGATCTGCAGCAGAGATACGCGGACACTGAATTATTGATCAATCCCGCGAATGAAATTGGCACACTAGGGCTGAGCTGGATGCCCGAGTGTGATATGTTCCGGCTTCACGTGTCTCTTGGAACCACCACGAGCTTCACTAAACGAACCATTTTATCTGAAATATCGAGAATGTTCGATCCTCTGGGTTTGGTGTCCCCAGTCATGGTGGCATTGAAGATGTTTCTACAAGACCTGTGGAAACATGGTCTAGACTGGGATGCAGAAATAACTGGATGTCTGCGCAGCGAGTGGCTCCGACATCGCCGCGACTTAGTATCCCTGAATGTGACCATTCCGCGTTGTGTTTTAAGCCAATCATCTACCTTTGAGCTGCATGGGTTTTGCGACGCGTCAAGCAAAGCTTATGCCGCATGCGTCTATGTACGTGAAAAATCTGCGACTGGAGAACACTGGAGCCGCCTGTTATGCTCAAAAACGCGAGTGTCCCCGTTGAAATCAGTAACCATTCCACGCCTTGAACTGCTCGGTGCTGTGCTGCTATCCCAACTGATTGCTAAAGTCGAGTCGTCCCTGTACAAGAAGCCTAAGCAGGTAGTATTGTGGTCGGATTCGCAAATTGTTCTCGCGTGGCTTAACAAGAATCCGGATCAGTGCAAACAGTTTGTTGGCAATCGTGTCATGGAAATTCAAAGACACACTCATGCTGCCTCGTGGAGATACGTTCGTACCCACGAGAATCCCGCCGACATAGCCTCGCGAGGCACAGATGCCGCCAAATTGCCAGACTGCCGTCTGTGGTGGGAAGGGCCCGAATTTCTTAGAACGGATGTCGATTTCCCAGCAAGCCCAGTGTACCACGATGAAGCAGGCGCTGCCTGTGAGCTGAAGCCTGCAAAATGTGTAGCTAACGTTACCCTGAGCGCTGAGCATGACAAACCATTCCCGGTTTTTTCCAGTAAATGCGTCACAACTTCTGAAGGCATGCTTCGCATTGTTGCCTACTGCCTTCGCTTCGCTCACAACAGCAAACCAGCCGCGACTCGTAGAGCAGGTTTGTTGCTTGTATCCGAGTTGCTGGACGCTACCGACGCCATAATTCGAATTGTGCAACGAGAATCCTATGCCGCTGAGATAGTCAAGTTAGCAGTCAAGGGACGGATAAGCAAAGGGAGCAAATTGGTGCCACTAGCTCCTTTCCTCGATGAAGCTGGTATCCTGAGAGTTGGTGGTCGACTACAGAAGGCCGAAATTCCGTTTACCCAGAAGCACCCTCCAATCCTGCCTGCTGATCACATGTTTACAATCGCGTTTGTTCAAGAAAGGCATCGAGCTCTGAAACATCCGCCCATGCACTTGCTCTTGAGTGATGTAAGATGTCAGCTGTGGATAATTGGCGGCAAGAGCCTAGTAAAACGTGTGACCCACGAATGTGTTATCTGCCATAAGAAGAATGCGCGTTTGATGAGTCAGTTAATGGACCAGCTCCCCAAGGAACGGGTCAATCCGAGCTTTGCCTTTGAATCCGTGGGACTAGATTTTGGTGGTCCTTTTCTCATCAAATTGTTGGGTACTAGAAGGCAGACGTTATCAAAGGTGTACATTTGCCCGTTTATCTGCCTATCCACGAAGGCAGTACACATTGAAGTCGTGACTGGTCTGACCACGGACGCCTTAATCGCAGCGCTAACCCGATTTACGTCTCGAAGAGGCACACCAGCCTTATTGTGGAGTGATAACGGAACGAACATGCATGGGGCCTGTAATGAGATTACCAGAATTTGTCAAGAAGAGACTGTTCAACAACACGCGTTGAAGTTGCGGATGACATGGAAATTCATTCCGCCTGGCTCGCCGCACTTCGGTGGCATTTGGGAAGCCGGAATAAAATCCGTGAAGAGCTACCTGAGTAAGACGATCGGTGACCAGATTCTTAACCTCGAGGAATTCATAACTGTTGTAACGCGAGTTGAGGCGTTCCTGAACTCCCGTCCTATTTCCCCATTATCCGACGATCCTGAAGATTGCGAGGCTCTTACTCCCGGACATTTTCTTATAGGCCGCCCGTTAGCCGCCCTTCCAGAGCGAAAGGTTGAACCTGCACCGGTTAATCTGCTGAAGCGTCTTCAACTTGTTCAACGCATCACCCAAACCTTTTGGTCCAAGTGGTCCAAGGACTATTTAAACTCGTTGCAGCAACGCACCAAGTGGCAGACAAAATCCAGAAACACACAAATTGGTGATTTGGTTCTGCTGAAGGACGAACAACGTCCGCAGAGTTGGCTCACTGGACGAGTGACTCAAGTATTCGAGGGAGAAGACAAGCTCGTTTGCGTTGTAGAGGTGCGGACAACCAAGGGAGTCTTCCGTCGTCCCATTCATAAGTTGGTTCTTCTCATCCCATCCAATCCTTAGTCGTGAGTTCGCCATTAACATTTTCATATTTATATTCATTGTCAACAATTTAAGTTTGCATTTGTCTGTTGAATTCTCACTTTTAGGGTCGTATATATTCCGTTTGACTTATCTGCTGTATCATTTTTCATGTCGTATTAGTAAGAGTTTTCTTTAAGTCTTTAAGTTTGCATATCTTAGTACCTATTTTATTTTATTTTATTTTTGTTGAAGTTTGGTACTTCAACCCGGCGGAGTATGTTGAGCTAGAAAAATAGTTCCCGTTGTTTAGTTTAGGTAATTTTTAAGTTTAGCTTTTATCACACCTGGTTATTTTTTTTCTTTCGTATTTTATATCACAACCCCAAAAAACATTAATTTTTATTCTTCTTAGTTGGTAAGACTGATTTTTTTTCTGTTTACATTTATATATTGTTGTTGTTATTACCGTTGAATACACAATTTTCTGAGTTATGAAAAGCCGATATTTTTATTAATTTTAACATTGATCCATGTGGAAGAAAGGGACCCCTAGATACTTCGAAAGAACATTTTCTTGAAGACATTTGCTAGACGTTTTTATTAATTAACTGGCTACAAAGAATTTATGTTGACTTGGAAATTGAAAATAAGTAGACGTTTTTATCTAGTAAACAGTCACTACAGAATTCATGTAGACATGAAGGTTAGAAAGAAGTTTGCATTTATGTCCACTCGATATTTCATGTGCACATTAATATCACCACTATCTCGACTGACGACTTGGACATGATGTCCACCGAATGTCAAGTGAATGTGTCCCGTTGAACATTTAGCCACTACAAAAATGAGAAATGTAGTGGCAAACCCGCAGCGCAGAAGAGTGACTTGCCACTACGAATACATGGTATTTTTTGGTTCTGCCACTGTTCGCGGACTACGCAAAACAGTAAACTTGCGCTTCCTTGAAGGTCGGTGCGTTGGGGCTGAACTGTGACTATGCGCTTCCTCTACCACTACCAGATTCGTATATTCCTGATACACCACCGTTTTACGTGTATTTAAGGACTGCGTTGAACAGTAGAGTTGCGTGTACAAGAGAATCATTGTACAGTAGTTATGCGCTTGCTTTACTACTGCAAATAGGCGTACGTTTCTCATATACCACAGCTCTCCGCTCACGTAAAGCCTACGTAACGTATTTTTCCGCGTATGCGTCAAGCATATTCTCCACGTATGCGTGCGTAAAGAATACGTAAAGCATATGTAGAACATAATACACAATTGGAAAATATTTTAAAATCTGCACAGGTTCATTTTGTGCATAAAACCATATCCTGATGTTACATAAAATACAAACAATTCTGAAAATATAATGTAATAATTATGTCATACATACTACAGTAAAATATTCAAACATCAATTTTTATGAGTCTTCTCCTTTTGAGGGAGCCGAGATGCTTGTCTTCTTTCAGTGAGGACGTCTCTACCTCGTTAATTTCCTCCTCACTTTCTCGCCACGTTCTCTTTCATACCTTATTTTGTACACCCTTCTATTTATGATCCATTCCTGAATCGTATGTAAGGCCTGGGCTTCATTGCGCGGGACCAGATTCGCTTGTTCTGAAAGAAAAAGGTGCAGTTTTCAAAATAACTGTTGAACGATTTTTGTTTCAAGAAAATATAAAAAACTAACAACTGATTGTCCACAGAAAAACAAAGACTACTGTTTTTTGTTGTTTTTTTGCATTCAAGTTGCTTATGTAGATTCCATATAACTTTGACGAACTTGACAGTCTACACAAACAACTAACAACTGCACCTCAAAAACCAGCACAGACTTTGTTTTTCTGTCAGCAATCAACTTGGCGATTACCTACTAAAATGTTAAAAGGAATGGGGGGTAACCGCCAAATTACAAATGACTCTGCTCTCCTAAACAGCTCTTAAAAATATTTTTTTTTTGGTGCAGTATCAAGGACGCAACTAGGGTGTTTTTTGAACGGGATGCCGATTAAAAATTTTCCGACGAATATTTTTCATTTCTTGGTTCAGCATTCGTCAAATTTCGCATTTGCTGATTGCCGATTGGCCGAATCTGAATTCTATATGACTTTGGAATTTACCGAAAATTTACCGAACTTGTCGATTATTGGGAGGGGGGGGGGACAAGCATATTTGAGAAAATGACAAATGACCTTCCTTGGATTTTCTGAAAGTGGCAACCCTGATAAATCATCAAGTAGGTAGTTCAATAGTATTAAAACAAACTTACCAAGTTGAGGTCTTAAGGTCTGCGAATCAACACGTTCATAATGATCATCGGCATATTTTTTCCTTTTAAGGTTACGTTCTTCAAGAAGTTCTGACTGTTTCTTACTTTTCATTTTTGAAGGCGGTTTTTCTGTTGATGAACTAGGTATCACTCATTGCTTTCCAAGTACTAACAATAATTTATCTGCAATACAGAAGTAAACGCTAACGAATTCGATTTTATAACATATCTGCCAACAATAATTGTTCCATCAAAATATAATCATTACACACGCCTGCTTGTGGTGGTCCATCTTAAGAGATTAATGAAACATTCAGTTACATTCATTTCCATCCCCCTCGGCACTGATGCCAGAGACGAAACTTGACTTTCAGTTGGGGGGGGGGCGGTAAAGAAGGAATATTTGCCTACAAACATTTTTTTAAACTGAAACTTTGCCGATTTTTCATCAAAATATTTTTTAATTGAAAAAATAAAAATAAATAAACAAACGTTCTAAGAAAATGAAAAATTCAAATGAACAGTATCAAAATTTGCCGAGTTTCAAATTGTTGGGAGTGTTTCCCCCTCCACCCATAGATTCGTTTCTGCAAATACAGATTGGAACCTTATCCTTCAAGTTCTCACATTTGCGCACAAGAGCATACCCTAGTCTGGGAGGGTAAGGTGGAAAGATGTTAGATACTTGAGAGGAACACACACTTCCTTTACACATTAAGGTGGTTGTTATTTACTCTTGGAGATCTTTTTTTTTTTAATTTTCTCTGATTCGTCTCCTAAACTGATCCCAATAAAATTAAAAAAAAAAAAAAAAAAAAGCCTACGAAGTTTCAGGTTGATTGGATTAGGGGAATCCGTGCCACAAGTTCCCTTTCATTGTTATGGGAAAAACACATATGGGGTTTTGACTTTTGTTCCAGACCAAATTTCCCTCCTGGGACATTCTTCAAAAATGTTGATATTTCAGGTATGTTTTTTCATGAAGGAAAGTAGGGGATATTTGAACTTTTTTTGATGGGAGTTGTTAAGAGGCGTTTTGTATAACATATTGGTAACATAATGAATTCCATGCCAAAGGACACATAATAAAATACATACCGAAAGAGAATACCGAACAAAAAATGTTCTGCCGTCGAGTAGTAGATTCCAAAACAAAGAATTATATGGAGAGTTGATAAAGGCATTCTAACCCATCCATTAGATGTAATTATTTTTGGATGATGAACGTCTATCGTTGCATAAAGATGATCATGCCGAAAGACAATTTTTTTCAATTCTTAATTTTAGACAATAATACGCAAATGCAGGAGTCTCGTCACAAAAAAAAACAAACGGGATTTGGTTTGCGGACTGTATTGCTCTAATAAGAATACCTATACAATTTGACCATTAATTGCGACGGAAAATATTGGAGCTTTTGTTTTGTAATTGGTTGAAAAAGAGTCATGCCGATGGACAAAAAACCGAGGGACAATTTTCAAAGCTGGCCATACTGACTCCCACCTATGGGAGTGTTTCAACCTCCCACACCCCTATAGTTTCGCCCCTGACTGGTGCGATGCCTGAAAGGGTAGTTTCCGGTGCTGGGGGTGCGGTGTCATAGGGGCCACTTTGGCAATTGTGCATCGCCATACGTCTCACCACACCACATTCATTTCCATAATACATATGGAATCAACAGATAAGCGGGGGTTCTGTGGCCTGTGGTTCAAATTTTGTTGTAATAATCGAATTAGGCCATTCAAAAGAAAAGAGAACGAACAAAATACAGCGCACAGGACAATGTTTAGAACCACCAGTACAATGGCATCTTACAAGATCAGTAAAATTCACCGAAACTATAAATTTTCATAAGCTTTGTGTGAGGTTCTTACAGAGAGACCTAACATATTGGAGAAGAATGAGCAGTGTTATATCGGATGAAACTCAGAAAGTACACCTAAAGTCACCAATCCTCATTCCAGTCTTTTTCAAAAAAGAAAGTAAAAATTCGCTGAGTAGTGTAATATATACCACGCAGGGGCGAAACTATAGGGAGGTGTGGGTGTTGAACCCCCCCCCCATAATGTTGCAGTCGGCAATCTTGGAAACTATTCATTTGAATTTTTCATTTTTGAGGAATGTCTGTTTGTTTGTTTGTGTTTTTTTGAATTAAAAAATATTTCGATTAAAAAATTGGCATGTTTATAATTTTTTAAACATTTTGTCAGCGAATTTTTAGTTAAAAAAAATATTTGTCGGCAAATTTTTCTTCTCCACCTTTTCAAACTGAAAGTCAAATTTCGTTTCTGAAAATGGAGTACCCTGGACTCCTGTCAGAGACTAGTCAGTCAAGAGTCGAAGGTAGGTTTCAAGCTGAGTATCGAACGTTATCTGAACGGTTGAAACAAAGCTGAAACATGGAAGACATTTCGAAAATTTGAAAGTCGATAGCAAACGTTGAATTTCGAATTTCAGTTACTATTCTGTTTTTACTAGATTCTCTGTTAGACCTAGAGCCTAAAATTTGAGAAAGTTGAACATTTTATTAAATTCTAAAAGTTGATAGCAGGAGACTTATTTTCCAGCGTCACAAGATGAATCCGATAGCAAATGTTCTATTGTTCAATTTACGGGCTTTGGTCCTGGTGAATATAGGAGGGAAATTTAGTCTGAAACAAAAGTCGAAACAACATGTGTTTTTCCCATAAAAACGAAAGGGAGCTTGTGGCACGGATTCCTCTCCATCCGATTAACCTGAAACTTTGTAGTTTTTTGTTGTTTTTTTTTAATCTATTGGAACCAACTTAGGAGACGAATCAGAAGAAAGTCATTCAGAAAAAAATATCACTAAGCGTAAATAACGACCATCTTAATGTGTAAAGGAAGTTGCGTGTTCCTCTCAAGTATTCCTAACATCCTTCCAGCTTACCTTCCCAGATTAGGGTACGCTCATTTGAGCAAATGTAAGTGATTGGGGGATGAAAAATTGAAAATGAATAAAGTGGGATTTATTTTACGTACATTTTTGGGGTTGGTAAAAAAAATTAGCATATTGTGGCCAGTCAGGTAAATCCGGCCTTGTTAGTGAATAAAAACACTAACCGTTAATTTGTATACAAACTGTAAAATGATAATCCCCACACCCATTTTTATTCCAAAGTCCGATCGACGTGGGACAAACTGGGGTCTTCAAAAGGCAAGTAGAGACGTTGAATTGAGGAATGCATTCATTCTCATTTTCCTATTTTTTCTTTTTCGCGAAGAATGAAGATGAGCCCATTCTGAATGGGAAAAGAATGAAAGTGTTTTCCCTTAATTCGGCATCTCTGACGGCAAGGTCTCGTTTCTTTTTCGAGGGGAAAAAAAATCGCTCCCATTAAGCAAGACCAGAGCTAAACTTGAAATTTTTTATGGAAAGATCACTAAAATAGGAGTTTTTGGGTCGTTGATTTCGAAAATTTCACCAGAAGATTTTTCTTTCAACCCGGAATTGACTGTTAGAGTTTTCTATTCTTGGAAAATTGAGTAACGAATCAAAATACGAGCAGTTTTTCGCATCGCTGAATTCGAAAGCTTCTATGAGCTTTCTTATTAAACTGCGATTTGGGCCCCAAAATTCAAAAGTAATTTCTAGGAAATCGAATAAAATATTAGAATCTTCTGGGTTGCTGAATTTGAAAATTTCATCAGATTCCTCTTGGATTCCCGATTTACGCTTCAAAGGCCAAAACTGATCTCCAGAAGAGATTAAAATTGACTTCCCGGTAACCGAATCAAATATCGAAATTGGGAAGGGGAGAGGAGAGGTCGCCTAATTTGGAAATTCCATCAACGCGATAAATTTTAGATATTGACTCTAGGGTAGGCCCCAAACACCAAAATGAGAGTCGAAATTGAACGAACTTGATTTAATCTTTCAACATTTTCATAACCATCAAATTACCAAAATTTAAAATGGAGGAAAAATTTCAAAATTTATCCAAGTATGAGTTATTATAAGGGGAACATTCCAGTCTTTAATAATCAAAAAACTATGAAATCGAACCAAAATTAGGAATTACAATAGTCGCTGTTTCAATCGATTACTTGGGTTTTCAATGCCAATTAATTTTTGTCAATCTTTGGACTTCAAATGTTGGCTGGTAAAGATGCAAGCTTCAATGAATTTTCTCTTCAACATTACGCGCAAAAATAACCTAAGAATGATGAAGTCCAATCAAAGGTCCCAGGGTCATTACTAAATTTGTAACAGCCCCCCCTCCCCCCACCTCAAACAAGAAAATGGAAATAAAACAACTTTCACTTCGATAGTACAATCATTTTTTATAAAATCATATATGCTGTTTGTGAAAATTCGGATTTGACGATTTAACCCTTTCTCAAGAGATTAGGATGTTTGTAATGATGAAAATGAATCAGCAATTTTTAGCATTTTCAAAAACAGTCTGTTAATTTGAATTTAAGATCGTGAGAACTCTCCACTTCAATAGTCTACTCGATTTGTAAAAACTAATTAGTGCTCGTCCATTTCGATTTATGGGGTCTCTTAAGCTTGAATCAGATTCAAAATTTAGCGCATGTTCCAATTCAACTACCCTTAAGGTCAGTAATTAATGTCGATAGTCTATCCACTTTGGGATCCCGTTCTGAGTTCTGGAGTCCAGGGACGTACTGAAGAGTTTTTCTTGATGGAAGGGGGGGGGGGGGGGGTAGAAATTGTGAAAGTCCCAACTGACTCAACTCAAAATTCCCAAGTATCAATGCAAAAGAAGAAAAACCTTTTGACTTGTTGGATTTTCCCAACCTCTCAACTCAATTCCCAAATATCAAAGCAAAAAAAAAAAGCTCGCCTGACTGCAATTATAAATTTTCCCGTTGCCCCCTGCCCCCTTATCGGTACGTTCCGTGCCTCCAATAATTTGGCAGTTGGCAAATTTTGAAACTGTTCATTTGAATTTCTCATTTTCTAAGAGCGTTGGTTCGTTTTTTTGTTTATTTTTTTTTTTCAATTAAAAATATTTTAACTAAAAAATCGGCAAATTTAAAAAAATTTTATTTTTAGTTAAAGTAAAAAATGTTTGTCTGCAAATTTTCCTTCTCCCCCCCCCCCCAACTGAAAGTCGTTTCGTCTCTGTATACCAGAGCACAGTGAGAAATAAACATACGAAGGAAGAATTTCCAATGTTAATATCTTGAAAGGTGAATCTTCAATGTAAGATACAAACAGGGCTTTTAAAACTATTTGCGCGCTGTAACCTTTACTCAAAATTAGATTCAGCTGTAACTTACCAGTCTGGAAGGCGATACAGTGCAATGAAACTTTTGTCCACCTCAATTGTCTGTCATCTTCGACAATATAGCTTCCGCGATTTGTGGTTTACAGGATCATCTGCAACAGTGATTCGATACCGCTGTGTTCACTGTATTATTAGGGTGTTTGCCCGCGCGCAGCGCTGCAAGCACCCTATTGCAATTGCTTTTTCATCATCATAATAATAATTTCTTTAAATACGAGTGAATTGTTTACAGATCATAGTTCAGTTTTAGTTCAGTTTTTATTATCAGTGTTTTATCCATTTTATCAATACCAGTTGGCGCAACAAGGAAGGAGCTCGAGCAATTAAGATTCTGGATATTTTGGAATCCGATTCCAGTCCTCAGTAGGGAATAATTGAGGTTGTATCCGAACAATTGAACAATATCCGAACAATTGAACAATAATGCCAATAGAAGATTTAATGCTTGTAATGATTTGTTACAGTTAAATTGGAGAGAAAAACGAATTACTAAATGTTATGATAATTCAGTTGCGCAGGATAGAATACCTCGAGATAATCCCCGTTGAAGATTTTGATGTGCGTATCCAAGTGGAACGCATTCGGAAAACCACTTCCACTACTACATTGATGAGCTCTATATATTAAAACAGGGTTAGATGCAAGAGTGGTAGTAAGCGTTCGTGGACAATCTGCGTTGTGGAGTTCCCACTTTAAAATGTACACCAAGGATCTATGTATTGGTGAGCGCATTCAGGTGGATATACATTTGTAAAACTACTACCACTACTACATTGATGAGCTTTATGATGAAAACCGGTTTAGATGTGTGGGTGGTAGTGACAGTGAGCATTCCCGGACAATCTGCGTGGTGGAATTTCAACTTTAAAACCACAACATAACCGCTACCCCACCGTTTCTGCACTTGTACTATGACGACCAATCAAAACATTTCTGTTGAAAACGGTTGATATTTCAAACAAAACTGAATTACCTACTAATGCGCTTGATTCTGATAACGTGATAACTATATCATTCGGTTGTTCGGTGTTAGTTTTCAGTTTTCGAATAATTATCAGAAAGTTTCGAGTGTTGTTTTCAATTTGCAATTTAAGAGAACTAAGTATTCAGTGTTTTGTCGATTGCATTTCCTAAATACCTATGTCGCGTAAAAGATCAAATGTTGGAGAATTCTACAATCTATTCCAACAAAAGTTCGTGGAAAAAAAGCAAACATTCTGCAGCGAGAGGTCTTTTGGTGACCAGGTAAGGCTTGAAAAATTTTGTAATATCCTTGTTATGTAGTAAGTACTAAACTCGTAATGTACAGATCCGGAATGGTACAAGCATTTTTGTACTGTGCGCGAATCGAACGACCCACTTCTATCTGAACCTGAGATATCAGACTTGATACAATTAATACTGTACCGTTCGCAATTAGTGTACCAACTTGTAGGAAATTCGAAATAAATAACATTGTGGGTACAGAATATATTGTACAAACCCTGGAATAGATTGTATTTGTATGTAATAATCCCTTATTGCCCTTTACATGGTTCAACATGTAGTTCTTATAGTGCAGTGACCAACGTTGGAGGTGTGCATCATTCTCATGCAATCACTTTATTCGAAAGGGGTTGTAATTTAGCATACAATTTTTGCAGAAGCTAATGCTAGGGGTCAAGTCGACTTGATCGATGTGCAGTCATAGAAATGGTCAGTTTCAATTTATCGTGAATTATTAAGATCACCAGTTTAAATTTTTACACTTATGTGATCTCAAAAAACGAAGACTGCTGCAGAAGTTGCTTACAATTTAATTGACATTTTTTATGGATTCAGTGCCCCCTCCCTGTTACAATCTAATAATTATCGCGAATTTGTAAATGCCATTATCAGTGATTTGGAACTGTTATGGCCGGGTCTCAAGACTACATAATAGTAAACCTCAGCATTCTCAAAGTCAGAGAGGTATCAAACAACCAAACCGCAATGTTGAGGAAATGGCGAGAGCTTGGATGATTGACAATGGTTTGACTGCCTGGGCTGATGAATTATGTTCGTTTCGTCCAAATTTCAAAAAAATAAGTTACCCCTCAGGAATTAAACAATCCCCTTTTGAGGCGCTGTTTGACAGGAAAGCGAAATTAGAAGTATCAGTGTGATGGAAGTTACACAAGAAACTGACCTCAATACAAAAAAAAAGAAAAAAAAAAAAAAAAAAAAAGAGAGAACAGCTCGTCTTTAAACGATAATGTAATGCTGGAAAAGCTATACGTACTTCCATCAAGAGGAATCTAGATGAGGGATACTATAATGGCTGTATATCTCTATTTTCTTCTTTGTCAGCTTTTGGTCTTATTGGTACAAACTTTCATACATTTCGCAAATGGTACAGCATTATTTGTACCTAGTCCGATATTTCGGGTTCAGTGCAAATAAATTGGTCGTTCGATTCGCGCATGGTACAAAAATGCTTATACAATTCCCGATCTGTACAATTTCGGGTTTGGTACGTAACATCCTGACCGTTATCTGTGAGAAGATATACCCTTCCTCGTTAAAGAGCATTATTGTTGTAACTATGTATAATATATTGTGGTTTCTGCCTTCTATAATTGGTGGACAGGTATTTGGGTGATTCCATATTGAATTTCCAGCTAGGAATTTGTAAAAAATGTAATACTTAATATAAGTAGTTGTATCTAATGTTGGCCCCATTACATTCAGCTACATGTATCAAATATTCTCCGCATATTTACCCAATGGGAAAAGGAAAATCGCAATTTTGTTCTTAAGCGTGGACATAAAATAGGTATGTTCAACGTGGACACTCACATATTTCTTGTATCCACGACGAAAGACGTGAATCTTTCGACACTTAGAAGCAGTCTGTAGAAACAGCCTCTAAATCTTCTTTGTGCAGAGACTACTTTCCTAGATGAATTGTAGGTACTTTGTAAAACCGTGATCTGTAAGATTGTAACCTATATTGCCGCTGTGTGATCATACAGCCTCATCTTATCGCACTATGTAAACGTGAAAAATTTGTCTTTCAACGTGGACATCAATTTTTTATGACTCTACACCCCCCCCCCCCCCAAAAAAAAAAAGAAAAGAAAAATCAAATTTAAGCCCGTCCGTCGACGGAATACGGTTTTCTCAGTGCTCCTAGTATCGATTTCAACGAAAATACATTTGGAAAGTGAACCTCGTTTTTTTGTTTTTGTCCACGTCGAATTGTCTAATTTTCAGAGAATCACCCATTTACTGTCTTGAGCATTATGGTATGCCTTCCCTTAGGAGATATCACACATTTATTATTTGTCTGTTATTCCATTTATTATCTCCTAATTTGCGCATATTCATTTTGCAGAAATAGCATCAACTATCACCAAAAATGTATCCGAAACCTTGAACATTGTTCAGGAATGGATCAGAAATAAGCGACGGGGCACAAAAATACGAAATGACCAATGAAACAGTGCACAACCACGACCAAGTATAAAAAAGGCGGACGAATAGTTCAACACAGCCTGGACATTCGTTTCCAAATTTGAATCAAAGTCAAATTTCTTCGTTACTGCGCACCCCTCTCACTTCCTCAAAACATCATACCTTGCAAACAATAGTGACATTAGATGGTCCGTCCATCTCATCAAATTCCAGAATAGGATGTATACAATACTTTAGAATTTTTTTTTAATTTAAATTGTTTTTTAATGAATGATTTTTTTTTATTTTAAATAATATTTCGGGGTGTCTACACCTATTGATAAGCAGTTTGGTTCTCGCACTGAGCTTGTCATACGTCCATGGTTTTGCCCGCTTCACGCTTATTAACTGTTCGGTTTCTTTCAGAACTTCCTCAAACTGATTGTACGAGTCCTACAGGTCCGCCGCCCGTGTTGGTTCTATCCTATTTTTGGACGCCATTCCTTTGCAGTTGTAATGTAAAATTTGTAAGTCAGTCTTGCTCTCTCTGCTATCTTATATATATTTTGGGACAAGTGTTTTGTAAATTAGCTCAACCATTTCTTTGGAGAGGTGCTCGTCTATGAAAATCAACTGGGGAGCCAGGTCAGATTACCTGGCCATTCAGCTTTTCCTTCTTATAGTTTTCTACCAGGTCTTATTTGACCCCATTACTATTTAGTCTAACAATCATTGTTAAGGTCTGATTTCTTGAAGGCAGCCCTTGTACTGCCCAGAAATAGTAGTCTTGGAGCTCTACCTCAAGGTTTTCTGTCGCCTTATTAAATATTTTCTTCACATCTTCTGACTCCTGGTACAGAATGCCATTAATTATGACATTGTTTTTCTTGCTTTATTGCAGAAATAGACTTTTAAAAAAACTTCTAAATTCGAGTACATGTAACGTTTATCTTTTTTGTTGTTTCAGTTGTATGAGATGTGTAGTGAGTTTATTCTGTCTTGATATTCATTTTTTTTTTTTTAACATACATATTTACTTTTTTGATGTACCATGTGCATATGTGTTACCGGAAATGTTGATTGTTCAAAGATTACAAAAACGCCTAGTCCATCACACGAGTTCTTAAAATGACCAGGCCATGACTATAATGACTAGCAGTGGCGCAAATACGAAAGAACCCCCTCCCCCTCAACCTCTTATAAGTTTATTTTTTGTTCATTTAATGAAAATTGAACATGGTGAAAAAATACCTACTTTTTGTTCTATGATTTCAGCCCCCCCCCCCAGAAGGAACGATTAGTTACGCTGCTGATGACTAGGATGTAATAACGTGTATTTTAATTGTTGTAGGCAATGCGTTGTTGATTTATAAGATTATAAAGCTGGCCTAGGCTGTCTTATTGTGAGTGCCGGAGAGGTAGTAGGTACTATCAATCTTGAGGACAAAGAATGACTCAGTAGTGAAAATGAACAAAAAAATAGTTTATGCTTTTACATGCTTGTATTACGTTGGTAAGAAAACCCATCTAAAATAATTGTAGAATTAAGTACAATATGACGTTTTATTCTACAGATGAGAGGAAAGCACGAACAAGAAGAAATCTGGAACATCCGAGAAACGTATAATGAGCTATCACGTTTTCAGTTATCGTTGAGCCGTCAGTGTAGAAACGCGCATGCGCGGGAACATATTATAGAACAGGTGTTTTGTCTAAAATTTCCTAGACATTTAAAATTTCATAAATCCCACTAGTGACGTGTCCAAGAAAAGGGTCTTAGTGGTAAGTGAACATTCAGGCTCTTTTCTTGTGACATGTCACTCTTCTGTTCTTTAAAATCACGTTAAGCAGTCACTTTAGCTCCTAAAAACTGTGATTAAAATCGTACTTTACCATCATCTGTAGAATAAATTTATAAAATTACTCGTAAATTTCCGAAACTTCTGCCATATTTTTAAACTTTAGATTAATTACTGTTAGATCTTTCAAACTTGAATTCGGTAATATGTAGTTTACACGAATGTTATAAAGAAGGTATACTAATTTGGTGCGGTAGGTACACCTATAGTCATTTCAAAATGCAATTAGAGGTTGTTCATTAATTACGTACAGCCCCCCCCCGGGGGGGGTGGTAAAAATCTCTATATGGCCTTACTGAGAAGGGGAGAGGTAGAAGCCATTCTTACGTAATATTTTATTACGTAATTTTTCATGTAGCCACCACTCAGGCGACACATTTTCTACATGCAGCCGCTAAAGATGAGTAAATACACATACAGTGAAACCTGTTGAACCTTTTCAAATGATATTAATTTATTTTAAAGATTTTTAGGAAAATTCATGAAAAAATCACGTAATAAGGGGGAAGGGGTTCAGTTAATCTTATGTGTCCTTACATGGGGGTAGGGGGTCAAAAACGGCCAAAATCATCCTTACATAATTAATGAATGACCCCTTAATCCACGTTTGCATGTGTTCAAATGTGCCCAGAAGTTGTGATCAAACGAAACTGTATATGCAAAGTACTAGTGCGCAGAGGTATACTAGACACTGCCTGCTCCTGATTAGGAATTAACGAATAGGCCTACTTAATTTTGCGAATTTCAAGATTTCCTAAATTATTACGGAATTCAAGTTATTTAGTTACTATCCCTCGTTCCTGAAACCCAACGACAGTGATGTTATTGCCTGGACATTCTCAAGTTTTCCATAATTTTTGACACTTCCGGTAACACAAATACTAAGCTCGTTCTCTCCTCTTTGATGCCGAATTCTGTTATGGAAATATTCTGATGTAATAAAGTACTTTTCATTTATAATTAATAAATTTTTTATTATGTCCTGAATTGTCAGGGGCGGATACAGAAAATAATTTCGGGGAGGGGGAGGGGTCCGAATGAAAAATGGTATAGACGAAACATAATAGCTTTAGGTTACTATAGACAGATTTAAATGTTTGGTATTTCATGGGGGCGAACTCCCCCCCCCCCTCTGTATCCGCCACTGTAAATTGTGCATAGTGGCATAACGTGCATAAGAATACTGCCATATGTATGCGCGAAAATTTTGGCTTGCGTAGTGGTTTTGCACACGTAATGTAATGGTACGGCGTAGTTGGAAACAAGTGATCCGTAAGCGCATTTCCACTACAAATAAATGTGTTCTTGGGGAAGCACCACTGCCAAACGCATTCCATGCGTGTGCGTTTCTTTTGAAAAGACAATAGTTCGTAGTGGCATTACCACTCTGATACGTGCACGCAGAGCAACTACATTTTCATATTTTAATGTGAAAATTTTCAAGGGGGTAGTGGTACGACGTAGTGGGAAACAAGTGGTCCGTGAGCGCAGTTCTACTACGAAGAAATCGACGTAGTGGGAAACAAGTGGTCCGTGAGCGCAGTTCCACTACGAAGAGATATATCGTCGGCGTAGCGCCACTGCCATCCGCATTCCATGCGTGTGCGTTTTCTTTGAAAAGACAATGGGTCGTAGTGGCATTTCCACTCTAATACGTGTACGCAGCGCAACTAGATTTTCATGTTTTTAGTGGGAAAATCTTCAACGGGTCATAGATATAATGAGAAACATCGAAGAGAAAGACGTGAAAAAATCCGTGAGTATAATCGAATCCATAAAGAATATTATCGAGAATATTATCAATCCAACCAAGAACAAGCTCGTAAATATTATTTGAAATCCTATGAGTCGCATCCAGAAGAAGGTCTTCAATACTATCAACCGCTTATATAAACTAGATTCAGGATTCCTGCTATTATCCATCCAACCAAGAACAAGCTCGTAAATATTATTTGAAATCCTATGAGTCGCATCCAGAAGAAGGTCTTCAATACTATCAACCGCTTATATAAACTAGATTCAGGATTCCTGCTATGCAAAAATGTATACGCTCAAACACTATGTAAAATTTGTATAACTGGATTTAGAAGCGGTAAGTTTGTTGTTTGTCAACCGCTTATATAAACTAGATTCAGGATTCCTGCTATGCAAAAATGTATACGCTCAAACTGTGTAAAATTTGTATAACAGGATTTAGAAGAGGTAAGTTTGTTGTTTGTTGATATTTGAAATGAGTCCTCAGTTCAGTTAAGGTAAAATTTCTTTGAATCGAACCTGGAAACTAGTACAACTTTCCCTGATACTCTTATCAGTAAAATTTTCAAGGAATAATGTGATGTGAATTATGTTTGATGGAGCATATGGCGATGCAGGCATAGTATTTATGGTAATTTTGATATACTTATTCTCTTCCAGGTTTCGAGCAGTGAAGCTTCCGCTATGCTAATATAATGGCGTAAAATCTGTAATCTGTTGCCAATAATTACGAATCGGCTGATGATTGATTACTGACGATTATTCTGTTTCTCGATACTCATTAGTATTTTGTATTTCTAGTTTTTCTCTAAATAAGAGTGAATTGTTTTCTGATCATAGTTCAGTTTTAGCTCAGTTGCGTTTAGATTGTTAGATCAGTTTTAAGGCGAAGGCCTGTAGTTCGATTTACAAATGAGGAGTTATCTGTCAAATGCGTTTTATTTCGTAATTTCATATTTTACTCATGACAGTATTGTGCAACTCGTACTGTTCTACAAAAGGAACTATTTCCTCAAAGAAAGTGAAGACATTAACTGGATTTAGAAGAAGTAAGTGTATTGTTTATTTGTATGAAATGGGTTCTCAGTTGAATTAGCGTGTATAATGTATTTGAATCAAACTAAGTACATGCAACATTCTATGGTACTCTTATCTGGAAATTTTCCTAGGAATAATGCGATGTGAGTTATGTCTCATAAATATGTTAGCAGTATTAAGTAATTGGTAATTTTGGTATTCTGTTTCAGAGGTCTTTCACGAATATTTCGTTTCTCCTTTTACTATTTACTTTCCTCTTTCATTATCAGTCAGGAATGAGGAATCATCCAAAACCATCAACATGCCTTCAACCACAAATTTGAACTTCTATTATAATCGTGTAGCGGAATTGATGAAAAACGTGAATAAATAATTGGCAGATCACGTTCTGTTTTTGAAATGACAGATTATTTTTCTTGCATGAACAGTTCACGAATTCACAGGAGTGGAGCATAGAGCTAATGTCTTTTCGTCTTATAAACAATTGTAATGAGGAGTGAGCACACATTAATGTGCGTTTTCTGAAGTGAGAACACAACTTTATTTGAATGGAAGTAAAATTCCTCGTTTATTTGAATCGAAACAAAATTCCTGTCCCTCTGAATTGTTATCAGCAGTTGACAGTTCATATTCCTTGAAACTCCTGACTTTTTAAATTCCTTGGATTTATTTCCTTTGAATTTATTGTTTGTCTTGCAAAGGTAGAGTGTTTGATTTCTGCTTGTCACTTGGAATGAATTAAACGGAAAATCGAAATGTATTCTAGTTTTCTAGTATGTTCTGTGTTTATCAGTCTGCCCCGTGATTGCAGCTTCAGAGTTCGAAGCCTTGAACTTCCATGATGTGCGTGTAGCGTCCTGTGCTTTTATGTTCCCGGGTCTGGTGGGGGGAAAAACGAAAAGAAGACTACTTCAGATTTAGATGGTCGAAGATTCTGAGCATCATTCGCTTATCAAAAAATACCTATTCTACACTAGCGCTTCTACAATTTGCATAGTCCCATGGCAAACACCCTGTTACTACCTCGCGATCCGCGAGGTCGCTTGTTCTGTAAGTAATGTCTGGCTGATGACTGATAGTTTCTTTAATCAATAAAAGTGATGACTGATGAGACAGAAGTACAGGAATGATCTGCAGACAAAGTTCACCTCTTTACAACCTACAACGTTACTGTCTGTCATTCTTCTGTTTACCTTTCGCGTGATTTGATAAGAGTGATAATGATAATGCTTTTTGTCGAGTGTTTTGAAATAAAACGGTGTAATCATTATTATTATATTAATCAGTTTCTCAACTTCTAGTACATATAAGGTAACCGCATGTGTAAATAAACATCTAACTTGGAAGAGACTCTCGGATCCGTCCAGTGTTACCAAGTGGGACAACAGTGAATCAGTAACGTATACCGACTTTGTGACACTCCCTCCACGGCTACTGATTCACCAGAAATTCTCGTCTTCTATATATTCATTTTTTCGACACATCTCATTTAATCACTTACATTCACCTTCTCTTCCAACAACCATCTGGCTTCTCAATAATGAATTCATCTTATACTTCAAGGTGTAGATTTATTGTAATTGAAACGTCTCTACTGTCGATGATCTATGAAAGATAATCGAGTAAACATTAAAAAATTGAACAAACACAAGTAATAGTCTTCTTATTACATCTCGTCGTCTTCATATTACTTCCATTTATCTGTACAAAAAGAAAGAACAACAACAACATTAGACAGAGATCAGACCTTTGCCATTAATTGATCACGAAATTCAATAAATTTAAACTTAGGCAGTGATTTGGTGAAAAAATCTCCTAATTGATGTTTTGTGCTAATCCACTCTATTTTAATTTTTCCTTCCTGTACTTGTTGTCGTGCATAATGGTAGCACAGGTTAACAATATGCTTCAACGTCTTTGATTCATCTGTTTTAGCTAACTCGATAGCGGCTTTATTGTCCTCATAGACTGTTGGTGTAGTATTCTCATGTAGTATTCTTCTCACCATCTCATTCAGGCTTGTTAAATCACGACATGCTAGACTTAAGGCAATGTATTCAGCCTCAGCTGAAGATAAAGCAACGTGTTTTTGACGGCTTGTACGCCACATAATCAAATCATCAAAAATTGTAATCACATAGCCACTAGTTGATTGTCCCTTCTCATCATTTAGACCCAGAGATGCGTCGGGGTAGCATTTTATCTCATTTCCCTTACTGCAAAATTCAAGTCCTAAGTCCCTTGTCCTTTTTAGATATCGCAGCACTCTCTTAACATCTCTGCAATCATTCTCATTAAAGTTCGCTTGTTTTCTACTTAATACATTTACACTAAACGTAATGTCCGGTCTTGTTCCCCCTTGAAGATATAACAGAGATCCTATGATTTGACGATAAGGAAATTTCTTCAAGCACAGTTCTGCTTCTTCTGATTCTTTCTCTTTCCTCAATGTTCCCGAAGGTCGCATAGGAGTAGTGACATAATTTTTTGCATCACTGAAGTTAAATTTCTTTAAAATTGAGTCAACCAATTTCTTTTGTGAAATTCTTATCCTGTTAGTGTGGTAATCTCTTTCTATCTCAAGTCCTAAGAATTTTCTAGGTGTACCCAGATTAGTCATTTCAAATTCACCATGAAGAGATTTCTCAATCTCTTCCATCTTATTGTCACAGTTTGATGCCAATAGGATATCGTCTACATAGAGTAATAAACAAGCAAATTTATTTTTGTTCCTCCACATAAAAAGACAAGACTGAAAGGGGTACTTCTCAAACCTTAATTTTTGCATGGCCTTTACAAACTTCACATACCATCGCTTTGGTGAGACTTTTAGTCCATACATTGATCGTTTCAGTTTACAAATAAATCTCTTCTTGACACCTTGCTCAGTTATGTTCTCAAATTTATCTTTGATTCTCTCATATAAGCCATCTGGAATCTCCATATATACATCCTTTTCTAGATCCCCATTTAAAAAGGCCGTTTTTACATCATACTGAGTCAACTTCAATCCATATTTGTTGGCGGCTGATAATACAAATCGTACATCACTCAGTCGTGCCACAGGGGCATAAATTTCTCCTCTGTCGTAATCATTGCTATCCGCAAAACCTCTCGCTACAAGTCTACTTTTAAATCTAGTACTTCCATCAGCTTCTAACTTCTTCTTAAATACAAATTTCCCTTTAACAACGGATGCATTTTTGGGCATTTCTGATTTTTTTACTATATCCCAAGTGTGACACTTATCCAGTGAATTGAATTCTTCAGCTATGGAACTTTTCCATTTCACAGCTTCTCTGCCTGAAATCGCTTCACTGTAACTTTGTGGTTCTTCATCACATCCTGATATACTAGCTATGAAAGCTAAATTCACAGAATCCTCTTTTTCACCTTCTTCTTCCCCATAGTAGTACTCAAATTCGTCATCTTGACCGAGAAAGATGTCCATCTTCCCTATCAGATTTTCTGCATTACTCTTGTTTAACGTTTTCATATTAGCAGCCTCATTAACTGAAGTCTCTGTCTCAGGTTCACTGATATTCTCACCAGTTTTCCCTACTTCACTTAACTTATCTGCCCTAGTTCTCGTTATCATGTTCTCACATTGTTCACAATCTAGCTTGTCTAATCTCATATCTCCAAAACTCAGTTCTTCCTCAATAGGAAGATATGTATTTTTATCATAAAAATCTCCAAATACTTTTGACTCTACAAAGTCAACGTTTTTTGATCGAATCACCTGTTTTGAATCCTTCAAGAACATCTGTTGTTTTTCGTTTCACAATTTCAGCATTTCAGGCTACAAGTCACAGCCTCACAGATAACCGCAGTAACGGTTTCACGTTATCAATAATTTAATCTGCGCGCGCAGATGTATGTGGAAAACGCCACGAAATTATAATAATTCGGGCGTTTTCGAACCTGTTCATATTCGCGCGTATAACATCATGCGCGCAAAACGTACGATTTCCTATGTATAACAATTACAGAAAACGCTCTCTTTCTTAAAAAAGGGGCATTTTAGTGATATGAGAGAATACGCGCGCTGAACATTTCTTATGAATCTGCGCGTAAATTAAGAACTGATGAAACGCCCGGCAAATTTCCCCATCTTTACTTCTCTAAAACGCCCATTTTTGTAACGTGAAGAAATTCGCACGTTGAATGTTTTCAAAAAGCAATGGCTAATGCGCGCGTAATTAAAAAGTTGTTAAAACTGCCAGTAAAATTTTCAAGGTTCTAAGTGATTTTCTAGTTAAAACGCCCGTTTTTTTCAAAAACGCGCTCTTCGAAGGCGGAGTTTTGTCAGCAGGGTTTAAACTGGGATGTTCGGACTTAACTTCTTAACTTGATCGGAATGGGAACGTAATTTGGACTTAAAATTTCACGGAACGCTGATTCGGCCTTCGGAGGACCATGTTAAAATTAATAAAAATATCGGCTTTTCATAACTTAGAAAATTGTGTATTCAACAGTAATAACAACAACAATATATAAATGTAAACAGAAAAAAAATCAGTCTTACCAACTAAGAAGAATAAAAATTAATGTTTTTTGGGTTTGTGATATAAAATACGAAAGAAAAAAATAACCAGGTGTGATAAAAGCTAAACTTAAAAATTACCTAAACTAAACAACGGGAACTATTTTTCTAGCTCAACAGATATGACATGGAACATTCATATGGACATAGGTATTACGGGAAAGAACACGTGGGTGCTTCACCGCAGCATTCATAAGTATAAAGGCTGAACCCAGAATTAAATGTACAAGATCTATTGTCACACTTTTTTGAACCTTTCCATCGTGATCCATCTTACAAATCATGAGTTCCAACACAGAACCTAGAACATTTCATATAATTCCTACTTCATTTGATTCTCAAAATCAAAAACCTGATTCACTGCATACTTGAAACCTTTTGTTCACATTTCATTCAATTCGAGACCAGTCAAATGTGCAAATTCTGGGCATTTCTAGACACCAACGCTATTTTCTGCATTATTTCATACCATCAATTATCACTATTAAACCATCCGGTAAAATTAACACGAGCTCCAAGATATTTCTTAGCAAACTGCAACTTGCGAGGTCTAACAGTGCAGGTACACACAGAACCAACAGCAGATATAACTACTCTGTGCGGTTTCTTTTATACCAACATTTTGTACTTCTGTATTTTTATACAAGCTCACGTTTTACATTTTGTTATGCGTTCGCAAGTTTTTACGCAGTATGACGAGCGTCGAGCTGAATATTACACTAAATCTCAAAGTCCTGAATAATTTTTACTATAATCCTACCATACCAGTTCGATAAACTTATGATCGAATGATAGGTACCAACGTCGCACGCGAGAATTCTTAATTCATACACGTTTACTTAGAGTTAGAGCCTATACATCATTATGTTGATGAATTATTATCGTTGTTCCGACAATAAAGAAATAGTTAAAAGTAATCGGAATTGATAAGAATTCGAAGGTCCTATTTTCCATTTTAATACATTTTCTTTTCATTGTAAGCATTATTATATTTTCACCGAATATGTCGTTACAATAAAATTTTTGTATCGTGGTTATTCCAATTACTGACGTAGAAGATACTTGGAAGCACTTGCATATGATTATTTAAATTTTGGACTGCATTATTAGGTGTAAGTGAAACATAAGCTCTACTTCAGGAATGTACAAACAAGCGGTACAGGTACAATCACGTTCATAAACATTACTTTTCGAAAAAGATTCGATCATAGCAGATCGCTAACTACCTTAAAACATATTATATAGTAAATTAGTTTCCGAAAAAGGATTTCAATATTTTCATTTGTGAATCAAGCTGATTAGGTTCCCGCCTGAATAGATGGGATATCGGATGATTCTATTAACATCAGGGTAAAGTAATAAGAATATTCATCTACTGCCTGGGTTCAATAAAGGTGATAATGGCGGTAACTCCTATGGAGAACAAGTTTCACATCCTGAATGAGCGAGGTGGGACGATGTTCTCATCGCAAACGAAAAGTAACGGGCGTGGGAGTTGGACACAGGACACGTACAAGGAAGATCGTAACACAAATTAGTCCAGATAAGCCCTACGCCTTAGTCAGAATCGTTAATCCTAAATGTTGAATCAGAACTTGCTGAACATTCAGACACTTTAAAACTGTGTTCAACAATATCTCAAAAAATGTTGGCGATTCATTACCCATGGTATTGACCTTGTTACACAAGTCATTACAGAAGGAAAAACTGAACCCTTTCGGAACACAGAATGGTTAAGAAATTGGAAAATATGAAAGACGAATAAAATGTCTGCAGTAGTAACATTCCAGCAGCCCAATATACTTGTGAGCAGATCCCATGCATTAAGTATGTAGTGGACATTCATACACCAACGAACAGATTTTCTCAAACTGAATTGGAATCGTGATATCCTAATTTCTCCAAGTTTCAGCGGTTCAACAAAACATATTTCCCTAGCACACGTAAAATACAATATAACGTATGAGAAATAAATGTTGTAAAAAAACGAAGTTCTCGGGTAAATCGAAGGTTCAATAACTAAATAACGATACATTAAGGGCTTTCACTTTTCTGGCACAAATGGAAACTTAATCGTGCTCTCACCCTGCCAAAACTTAGAACCATAACGACTCGCTGACACAAATGAAAACTATATTTTAAACGTACGGATACTTAATCACGAAAAAAATAATAATCCAAGTTAAATTTACGTAACAGGCGGGTCTATTTTATACCAAGGTATATCTACTTCAGGTTTATCCTGAGAGAATAAATCTGCGCCGGTTTGTCTGGCCCTATTGAATGCTTCAGTTGCGGTTAATTTCTCGGCATCGCTTGGTTCTAAAGAATTGCAATCTTCATCTAATTTTTTATTTTTATAGTCTTCCTCGAGTTTATCGGCATAGACTGCATTAAAAAGGTCAGATGCAGTGAATTCTTCCTGTATTATATCAGGGGTACGGTAGGATACGTAAGGCTGAAACTGAAAAATAATACTATTAGAAAATAAGAATAGAAATACTTGAACAACATCCGACGACAGTATCAGTAAACAATATTTTCAAGATGACGGGCGAAATTTCCCGACTTAGTTATTAGAAAGTAATCCACTTACTTGTGAAACACACTATAGCAGTTAGCTCAGTAGTTTCAATCTATATTTTTTTGAAATAATAATATCCCCGTTGAACATATCGAGGAGCGTGAGACTGCGGCCGCGTGTACGTGGGTACTACAACACTCATACACACTCAATTTTGTATGTAAACTTGTTATGGTGTGCATTCTGTGCACCGCGTATGCATGTCGCAACTCCCCTTAACGTACAACAACAGTTTTACCATAGCGATACTACCACGTCACGTCAGTTTGTAGGCAACACCAGACTTTCTATTACAATACGTTAGCGTGGCGCAAGTGTTGCGTTGAGGAAAAAGAGCCCAAGATGTAATGTCGCGGATGCCCAAAGCCAAAATGAACACTGAAAAGTTTCCGTTAAAAATGTCCACAGGTGATGTCCGTGGGATTTGAATTATTTTGATGAGTTGATGATCGCGTTGTTGAGCCATATTTTGGGCAGTTTTGTTTGTTGGTGTACCTTTCAATTACCTATTCAGTTTTCTGCAAGTTACCCTGATTTGTATCAGTTTGTGGTTCTCGCATTTCATGTTATTTGTTCGCGAACGTTTATAATCCGCTAATTCGCGATTTTGCCATCCGCTGTAACTATACACGCTAAAAGCAGCAATTATTGTTCGATCGTAATACTCTGTACAGAGTTGGTGGTTCTCGTTAGTGCGTGTTCAGTATGGATGGAAAACGTAAGCGAGATAATCCCTATTATTTTCCGGGTGTAGGCTTTCTTAAAAAGTCAAAGTATTACGAATTGAGAAAGGCGGAATTGGAAAAAGATGTAAGTACATCATGGATTATTACTTGTTTATTCCCTCCATAGAATGTTGACACATATGCATATAATGACCTGTACAATACATACAACATTGTATGACCTTATAGAAAGAATCACAGTTATCATTGGATGAACGTCCCTCAACATCTTCTGCAGCTCGTTCGGTATCATCGCCATCAACAATAACAGATGAACCTGCTGGAACAGAATCGACTACAAGTGATTCTGAAGCAGATGAAGGCCAGAGAGTCGAAGTTGCGCCGGAAAAATTATCATCTGAGCAAGAAGACGATTCTCGCAATGTAACTACTGAATCACTAAGCTCACCTGTTTCAGAAATACATCAGGATAATAATTCTGATCCGGTAAGAGTATTGTACATGCGTATAAAAATTTTCTTATCCGTTATCATATTACGTAATACTGCCTCACATTCTGTCTAATTTAGAAAAATGAACCCTACTGAAGTAAACAATTAGAGAATTCAAGTTCTAGGGGATTTCATGAGAGCTCTTTATCGAATTCGTATAATTTTTCATCTGTCTTTAACTACATTCAATGGAATCATTTTTATGCTGTTCTGCCTCATTAACTAGGAAGAAGAAGTACGACCTTACTTTCTGTTCGATGATGATGAGGACATGGAAGAAGATGAAACGCTGGATGAGGAAAGAGACCGAGAAAAAAGGACAATGTCGATAGAGGAGCTGCAGTGTGAATTATCAATTTGGTTCTCTACATCACGGGTGACAGTACGAAGTAGTAGATCGTTACTCAGTCTTCTAAGGAGGGCAGATCCAAACAGCATATTTGCCCAACTTCGGAAAGATCCGCGAAGTCTATTACCGAAAAGCACGTACAGCGATGCTCCAATGTCGAGAATCATGGAGCCTGGAGACTTTGTATACCTAGGTATGTACAATGATTGCATGTCATTTTAGACGTTATGGGTAAATTGTAACCAGCGAATAAAAATTGTATTTCTGATTTCATCGGGTAGTGTTTGTAAAGCCCTTTCTCGTAAAATGAAATCAGTTTTCCCTTTCTATCAATATCTTGAAAAAATTATTCTGGCACCAAATCCACAATTGAATAATACACACTATATGTCATCATAAGCGTCAACTTTTCAAAATTTCGATGCGGCATTCTTTTGCAATTGCCGGCAAAATTCCCACAGTTTCATGAAAAATACATTGAGCGGTGGGGGTTTTGCCGTTCAACTTGTCATATACCTGCGTAGTAAATCTGCAATTATTTTTAATGCGGCAAACTTTCTGGCTGCCGCATGGAGTTGACGCTCATGCATGTCATATGACTTATGACCATATCTGTCATTGAATTATCATTTTGTTTAAGGTGTCCGACGTACGCTTCTTGCAGATCAATCATTGTTCGATAAAGATGCTACTGAAATCCGACTAACTGTGCATATTGATGGAGTACCTCTCTTTCATTCCAGTCCAATGAAATTCTGGCCTATTCTTGGATGCATTGGCAACAAACCAATTTTTCTCATTGGTTTGTACAGAGGTCTGAAAGATCCATCTTGCGCAAAAGACTTCTTAAAAGATTTCATCGATGAAATATTGTTATATTTGAACGATGGGATCGAACTACACAATCAGTTTTATTTATTTAAGCTTCACAGTTTCCTAGCTGATGCACCTGCGAGGGCATTCATGCTAGGAATGAAGCACTGCACAGGATTCTTCAGCTGCAGTAAATGTACAATATGTGGCATAAGGTCTGATGGGCGCACTTGTTTCCCCATGGTAGAAAATTTGGTCAAGAGGTCAGTGATAGAACAAAAGAAATCATTAATTTCAATACATTATATTTGTTTCACCGATACTATTGACTTTCATTTTGTCCGTTTTTCGTTCATTTGTTGACCTACAGAGTAGCGTCGAACTTCTACCATAGTACGGATTACGATTGGAAGGCCAACAGCGATTGCCCTCTCGCTCGGATTCCATTGGAGCATTTTGATTTCGTCGAGCAAGTAGTGCTAGATTCCATGCACCTTATTTATTTAGGTTAACCTCGATTTTTTTCTTCCACAACTTGTGAATTTTTAAAATAATATCCCCGACAAACCAGATTGACCTTAATTTGATGACAATAATGCACATTATTGACATGAAATTGATAGTGGGGTTTGACAAAATATGGATACTGATGTCATATCAATGAAGTATCACAAAATGTCCGCCACTTTTGACTCAATTTTGACACGTTTTTCATACCAATTTGGCATCATGAATGCAAAAGTTGACACATTTTTGATATCAATTTGAAATTAATGAGTGCAAAATTAGATATCAAATTGAGGTACTTAACCCATGGTTGGCATAAAATTGATGTCAAAGTTAGGTACATTTTAGGTATGACCTCTCCCTTGATGCATGACTGCAGCAATTAGGTATCAGTTTGAGGTACAATGATCCATAATTGACATAAAATTGATGTGAATGTTAGGTACATTCCAAGTACAAGCCCTCCTTTGATGCATGATTGCAAAAATTAGATAATAATTTGAGGTACAATGATCCATGATTGACATAAAATTGATGTGAAAGTTGGGTACATGTTAGGTACAAACCCTACTTTGATGCACGATTGCAAAAATTAAATATCAATTCAAGGTACAACAATCCATGGTTGGCGTAAAATTGATGTCAAAGTTAGGTACATTTCAGGTACAAGACCTCCTTTGATGCATGATTGCAAAAATTAAATATCAGTTTGAGGTATATGATCCCCCAATGGCGTAAAACTGATGACTATGTTAGGTACATTTTAGGTGCAAACCCTCATTTGATGCATATAATGGCTGCAAAATGATTTCAATAGTTTCTCCACTTTTGATATCAAATAGCTGTCCAATTCCTGTATACCATTCTTTGATATACAATATATGTATAATTGATGTCGGTTCAGTAATTTTTATTCGGTATTAAAAAATGAAAACATATTATACAATATATGAGCTATAACACTGAGCCGTCACACTTCATTATTGGCTGATGTGCAATTAACTGTGTTCTTGTCTCCATCCTGATGCTCCTGCTCATGCAGATCCTTGTCCACCACCCTGATGCTTGTTTCATCATTATCATTAATAATGACCGCCTTCTTTTGTAGCGCTGAAATATGATCATTAGCATATGGTAAAATTGTTTCTCCAATACAAATAAGTAAATTTTAAAATTCTGTCCTTTTATTGCAACTTACATAGTAGTTCTTCATGGGCATCTTTTACCAACTGCAGCTTTTTAACATTGCTGGAAAGTGTATATGCCCATGCTCGCAATTTCATGCCCATTTGTTTCTGAACTTTTGTAGGGTCAGGATTAAATATACTTCTTCTACTATTTATATACTTTTTAAACCGTTCTGACACAACCGCTATAACATATACATATTATATAGATCCAAAATTAGTAGTGACATTTACTACTCCTGAATACATCAAGCAGGGTAATCAGTCTTCTTGCTAAAATGAAGAGTGAGTTTCATTTTCTTTTTCTGTAAACTTTATCCCACAAATTCTGTTCCACCATAGCAGCATAGGCATATGTCAGAGGTATTTCATTATTAGTGAAGCACATTGATCGGGTAGTTCTAATTATATTTGTAACCCCAAAAAGTAAATTTTTCAGGAAATGAAAAAAAATTTCAACAATCATAATAAGAATAATTTTTTGAGAAAGTTGTAATGGGATCAATAAATCTTGACATCTGAAGTTTAAAAAAAAAAAATTGGAAACCGCAGTCGAAGTTGGAAAAGAAATTATTTCATTTAAAACATTTTTTATGTTTCCTGAGAAATTCACTCTTTGGGGTTACAAGTAATTAGAACTGCATGATAGATATGATAAATAATCATAGAAGGAATACTTACATTTTATCACTTGAACGAGTCCAGTGTGACCAATAACGATTTTGAGGCCATCTTCCTTACTTACACAACATTGTAAAGCGAGTCTTTCCGATAAAACACTTTTCACTAGCTTGAATGTCAAATCTTTGACTGTGTCTCCTTCTACAGACAGCAAAAAGTTGATCTGAAAGAATAACAGTCCATATTCAGCTCTTAACATCATACTTATTCAGATTATTATAGTGAGCATAGAGTTATGTACTCACAACTTCTTTCTTGAAAACTTTATCCTTCACCTTCTGTTCAAAGTCAATTAATGCCTTATAATCTTTCAATGGAAGATCGTCATTTCCATCAAAAATTTTTTCCTCAAGTAGAGATGATGGAGGCCGCGATTGAAATTGAGCCACAATCACTGAAATCCCTTTCACCATCTCCTGAATTGAGTCAAGCTTTTTATTCAGTGTCACTAGTGAGACATCATCATTCAAGCTGGCAAAATAATCCAGCCCAGTCGTATCTATTATCAAAGAGAAAATACATTAAAACAAATCTTCGGATGTGATTTTCTATGAATGTCCTGCTCAATACTGCACTCAGTGCAACGGATTTGAAACGAGATTCTTTTTGGACCAGTACGTTACACCCTACAAAAACTGAAAGATAAACAAAACCCTTACCAAATAAACTATTCTCGACTGGATCCTTATTATTAGTTGCAGATGCTGCATTAGTATTCTGGAGTGGTGAACTGTTATTTATTGGTAATGGTGAGTGTTCATGCAATGCTGCATTGTTATCGTGACCAGAAGTATGCGCGGCTATAAGAAGAGGAAAAAGAAATGGTTAAATAGGTTTTTGAAAAAATACATGCAAGTACTTTCTAAAGGGCCTTCTTCATAAAGCTATTTTGACAAAAACTATTTCCACTTCTAAAAAAGTAGAAAGCTACGATTCTTGTCCCTTGAAAACATTTGCAAAAAGCCGTTTCCACAATTTCAAGCATGAAGAATAAAAATAAAAGTAGACAAAATTTTCTTACTAGTTGATATATTTTTTGTAGTCCCAAGTTTCAACACTTTGCTTGGCCTCTTCTTCTTCTTTTCCATAATCAGATCTTCATCACCTATAAGAATTTAAAAAGTTTGCCGTGAGAATTCACTATGAAGATCATCATGATCCGTTTAAGAGAGGGGGAATAGGATGCGATCTGACAAACCTAGACTTTGTGTGAAAGAAATAAATTCTTTACGTAAACCTTCAAAAAATGCAGGGAGGGGAAAATGTTAAGTGGGTTAATAATCTCCAATTTGATATTTGCAGCACAAAGCCAGGGTATATCAGATCATATCACAAATAATATGTATATAGATTAGTACTGTCAGTAGAGGCTGATGATGAAGAGGATGTCTCATAGTATCTTTTATTAGGAGTATGTTTCCTTTTTTTTTGTTTCGTAGAAGGCGAGTGTTCGGCGGCACTACTCTCCCTTTCTGTCTTCTTCACCAGCTTCTCAGCTTGATCCATTGTTTCTACAAATTGAAAATATACAATACATAAAATTACCAAAAGGTTTATTTTGGAAATGGACATTGTAGAGTTTCAAGAACTGAGTGTAAAATGGGTACAACAATAAACTGCAAAATCACCAAACATAACCAAGTCTAAGTCAAGAACAATGGAACGGCCACTATAGCTGTTGATACTTGTAATAAACTTGATAATTAAAAAACTGATCCTCAGTTCTATACCTGGCACCCCTTGCACTCACTATAAAACCTCTCAAGATTGAAGAAGTCACTTACTGATTTTTGAATAGTGTATTTTTCTTATACGAAATTTGATCCAGCTATGTGTGGGAGGTGGTACTGCTTCTTTCATCAACTTTCGTAACGTCTTCCCCTTGATATTGGCAGGAGGATAATAAAAATAATTTCCAAAAATCCATTCTTCAGGCACCGCACAATAATCAATCATATTATTTGCTTCGTCCGCATGACTTAAGATGGTGAACATCTGAAATGATATGTGAAATTATAAAGATTCTGACAATCATGGGTATGGTACGCTGAGGTGACGCATATGAAGCACATTTAAAGCGTCCCAATAGTAGCCCAAAGCAAAAAATTAGTTCTACATTGAAACCCATTGTTTTTTTAGTATTTTTGAGAAGCATTCCATGAAGAAAGTATCATAGCATCCATAAAAACAGTAAGTATCTTGTATGATAAATAAGGATGTGGGCAAAGTTGAGAGAGCAATTGAGGAGAAGAGAGAGGGAGAATTTATGAATAAATATCATGATTTGTCAACTATTTCTTAGTTTTCTTTAGACTGGTAAAATAGTTCCCCATTTTCATTTGTTAATGTAAACTTCCAGATTTTTTTATACCGTTCTTATACATTCAAACCTACTGTAGCATGCTGTAAGCATATTATGTAAATCCAATTTAAGTGAAAATCCCGATGTTATAATTGCCAAAGTTAAAACTGTAACATTACATGCTAAGTTCTTACCAAAAGTTTTACCCGTTTGCCATTTTTTACCCAGCATTACAAATATACAAAAAGATACCTGTCTAATGCAGCATACATTCCACCACAATTTGGTTCTTTTCTAATGGTAGTCCAATACATTTACTGTGAAATTCGGATACATTGAAAACTTTCTTAAATAATTTTGCATCATAATCGTCAGTGGCTCGGTGAATTCCCACAACTGAGGAAGGTTCTGGATATGTGTAAAAATTTTGTTTGTCTGTCAGGCAGTAACCATACAAATTTATATCATTGCTATTGATGCGGCTAACAACGATGTTCTGAACACGAAATATATTTCCATTCTTCAAAAAAATCAAGTTGTCCGAGTCTTTGCATGCATTAATGGTGCATGTTTCTAAATTGATTTGCGAGTAGCTTTGAAAGTTGTTCTTCAGAAAGTTTGGTGGCAATTCACCATCATTGTATTGTGAATTATCAGGAAATTTATTCATTCTCTTATTCTTCATGTATAGTTCACGACAGGCTAATTGTCTCTCGATAATTCGATTAACTATTTGTTGACTAGGTAACCTAGATGAATGCTTGAAATGTTTGAAATTTCCTAAATAGCTTTCAAAGAGGAAGGCAGCAAAATTCAGGAGCGGGCCATGAATCTTCACCAGTGGGACAATATGTAATAGCGCGTGGATGTAATGTGTGACAGCTTCAGGTCCATATATTTCAGCATATGAGTGTACAAATTGTTGTAAATGAAGCTGAACTCTATTCATTTGAGCTGGTGTCACATTCTTCATGCTCAAAAGACGGAGGCTGAAATGTAGGAGTAAAAAGTTTCTGTACACTTCCTTGTGGACCCGCTTCCATAGAACAACTGGACTGGCATAAAGTAAGAAGAATCGATTCTGTGTGGCTTTCCATCGGCTGAATTTATCAAGGGCATCTGTCTTCCGCTGAAATTCCATTGGGATATATCTTTTCCACTTTATTAAATCATTTGATATCATCTTTTTAGATGTAGGTGATAGTCGGTATAACTTTGATCGCCTCCGTCGAACTTTATTTGGCTCAACATCAACCATGAATCCTAACAAAGTTCTTACCAGGCGCATGATCATATGCATAGGATCATATGGACAACCTTCAAGAATACTGAAATCGATTAAATCCATAAGAGGCGTACGGCCTTTTTGGAGGTTGTCAGAGTACTGATAATTTGTAAAATCTTCATTATTCCTCTCAATAGAAGGTACTTTCTCATAAAAGTGATTACGATTCAAGAGATTTTCACCGCGAATAGTACAATATACGCAATGATTAAACGCATTAGGTGGAGCTGTGTTCAAAAAGAGACATCTTGCAGGAGCATCTCCCAAAATTCGAATCAATTTAAAGTTCTTAGTCACTCTATCAATCAAGATTCCATTCAAATACAGATTATTGGCCTCGGTAACAAATTGTCTGAGGTAACTTTCTACACACTTTGGCTTGGAGTAGCCTGTGTATAATGCAATGGGAAAGATCACATTTTCTTTAATTTCTAGAACTTTTCCGAGGATAGGCCAGTGAACCAGCCCAGTACTTCTATCTCCCTCAACACCATCAATGAAGACACCCAACATGATGGTTGTGATATTCTTAAGCAACTGAGAATATTTCTGTAAGGTTAATTGAATTCCAAAATAATAGTAAGTTGTTCTTTCTTCGAGCTGTCGAACTTTACACAAGCGGGGAGTTTTCATGAGACCACGATAATCTGAAGGAATGATTTCTTCAGCCATGTTTTTCTTATGCTTATGAAGCAATTTCAGGAAACCAGTAATCGCTTGCCCTGGAATCTGGGGGTAGTTGTTCACCAATGCTTTTAAATCTGATGTGAATGTCGTATCAACCGTGGTGCTAGCAACGGAGGTAACATCAGAAGTTTGACTGGTAAAGTCAGATCCGTCGGTCATACTTCCAGAAGTTTCATTTCTTGAAATGTCAAGTGCTGAAATGTCACCACGCATATGTATACAGTAGTTGGAAAGTAAGAAACGAGGAAAATGAGAATCAGGCCATAGTTGGACGCTGTTCAGCGTAAGGGAACCAACCAACATTTGTAAACAAAACGAGTTACCTATTAGTATCCTCGGGAAAAGCATAAAAAATAGAGTTTTTCAAAATTGGGCCCCCGATTCAAAAACGTGTACTGTACTCACATTGAAATTATCAGTAAACGCTTCGTCATATAGTTCCTACATGGCTCTTGAACTTTGAATCACGTGTTCTCAAAAAACAGATTTTACTGGTTGGTTCCCGTACGTTTAACAGCACCCAGTTATACTTGATGATATGAGGTGTTTGGTTGTTCCTTTTTTCACAACAAATTGGGTAGTCTCATTTTCTGCAAACGGAATTGGGAAGCGAATGAGACATTGCGGAGAAAGCTTTTTTTCAATACACGCTGAAAAGGTTCTATAGGTTTCACATCAATTTTCAGTGCAAGAAGTAAAACGTTACAAAAATTTGTTAGTTCAACGAAATTTTTAGAGTGATTAATAAGCAGAATGGATAAACTGATTAAAAACAAAATCGTCTCCTATACACATATAATGTTGTTTCCAGCAATAGCATGATGATGGACAGCTGAAGTTCATTTAGTACAGTATGAATGAGCGCTGATATAAAATAAAATATTCTGTACATTTTTGGTAAGCTTTCAAAGGCCGTTAAAGAGCAACCAGCACAGGTTGGCTACCCCTGCCTTACAAACATACCCATATAATGAACCTGTGATTCTCAAAACGTCGACCAGTAACATAGATAGACTTTTTAAATACCAATACATTTAAATTAGGGCGAAATTGATGTGTACCTGGGTAATCATGACGAATTTCATTGCGAACATTGCCATCATCACTAAGATAAGAATTGTAATTTTTTGATAAATCAGCATCATCAACTTCGTTGAAATCATCACCTTCGCTGAAATCACTAACTTTGCTGGACAGTGACTCGTCCTCAGACGAGGAACATGTGCTCGCTGACGATGCGCTAGACTCGACAGTTTTTGCAGCTAACAGTTTCTATAATGCATAACACAAACGACCAAGATATATTATATAATCACGGCGGGACAGAATTTAAAAAAGGAAAAAACTAGTCTTATAGGAACTGAAAGAAAGGCTTTCCACGCACTCTCATCCCTGATTTATAATTATGTATAATACACCCGCTCAAATTAAGACCAATTAATCCGTTTTATAGTTTCCTTTATCAGTAATGTATGTATACCGGCAGACCAGCAGGAACGTCGAGTACGTGTCTCACTCTCATCGGATCTAATATGATGATCCGAACTCGCGTTCTCATTACTTAATAGTTATGATTTGCGTCAGTTTTCACAGTGGTCGCAAAGCATCAAAACACATCCATTCTTTAACCTATTTTGTACAACACCCGTAAATAAGAGCGGGCGGACAGCGCGCCGCTCATCGTTCATCATTTTCATCAGTTCTCTTTAAATGTACTGAGTATATCACCTTTTGCGAAATTAAAACAATTATGTGATCGGTATAGAATATCTGATTAATGTTATTACTTTTTTTAACTTCATTCTTCGAAATGTTCGGGCACTCACTGTCTTCAGATTATATCGTATCCGTGGTTCTTTCCTTATCCTTCTACCCATCGTGACAATGTAACATGAACGAGGATAATCTGGAAATTATGTCAATTTATTATCTTTACCTATTGATTCGTTTTAACAGCACGTAATACAAGGTTGGAATTTATTCACAAAAGATCACTTACCATATAAAAGTATTCAGTAGAGCTTTACTGGTATGTATTTTGACTGATGGTGCTGGACAGATGCTTCTAAAACCTAACGCGGAGGAAATTCAATGGAGCCTTGCGCTCAGTATTACATGCTCGTTATCTATCAATTCAACAACATCTAGAAACTTCAAAGATAGGTACCAAGCAATCTACTGCACGTATCAACTGAAGCGAAGGAACATTAATATTAAACAGAATAGTATAATTAACGCATCATGCACTTGCACACAAAAGCCTGTTGGCAATACGTATGTAATGGATATCGTATCTGGTACCCTTGTATCTGTTTACTTTCAGTCACTTTCGATGAAATCTGGATTCTGGAACGACCGAACAACACAGTAACACAACTCAGTAAAATGATGACAGAAATAACGCGGAATGAGGAAACACGAAATTAATTGAAACAGATTCCAGCGTGATATCGCGGTTTCTCGCTTCTCCACTCAGTTTCTGGCGGTCTCAGCTTTTCCGTTGATCGTTCTTTCTTCTTTTTAGTCCTCACAGGTCACAATTTTCAAATCTCTTTCTCACTTTCAGCCGATGAAACGCGACGAACAATAAATAATATAGCAGTTTGGCGCGCTAGCAATTGCAATGATAATGAACAAGAAAAAGATACAGCTCTGACACAGCCTCGTGTCGTCGTGTGATAAGATTCAAAGTAACCATTTCGATCAAAAATCGATCATCGATCATTTTCGATTAATCGACTTTTTTAAAATTCTGATCGACTTGTCAAATACCTCATGTTCGGTTTTCGATCTTTGATCAATCATTTTTATTATAAATTCATTTTATTTCAAAACATACAAGAAAGTAGAACAAAACAAAAAGAGTACAAACGCTTAAAATTCGTTACAGAACTTAAACAAACTAGAAATCAGTGCAGCCATACGATGAAATATACAATTTATTTTTCAACAATTTTCAATTAATCTGCATTTAAAAATCAATTTTTCGATCCCATTGTAAATTTTTTAGTATTGTTTTAATCCGTGTTCCTGTTTTTAGTTCTTAGTAAATAAATTAGTCAAAATATCGGCGATTAAAAAATTGAAAAATCGACAATCAATCAAAAATTAATCGATCAATCAGAAAATCGATTTCTCTGATTTACAAATGAGGACATGAGGAGTTATCTGTCAAAAGGGCGTCCGTTCCCATAAGAAATACATTGAACGGACGCCCTTTTGACAGATAACTCCTCAAATTGGTAACTTTTCGACCAGTAACTGGAGGGTAACTGATTGCATGTCACGATCTGCAAAATCCAGCCAGTTGCCCATCACGTACCTAAATAAGGGGAACCAAGGGTAACTGATGAGTTTCTGGGTAATCTGAGGGTAACCAGTGGTTGCAAATGGGTAACTTTTCCGCGGGTAACTAGAGGGTAACTGATTGCTCATTGGGCTACCCAGCTTATTGGATATTAGCGTGTCTTTGTTAGGTATATTTGATGTAAAGATGAGTTAACCAAAGTTAACACATCACATCAACTGAATTTGAGGACATAAAGGTATCAAAATGAGGTCAATTGACAGGTATAAACATTGATTGACTTGATTTGGACCAAGAATTGACATTAAATATGAGTGTATTTCGAGTTCAACTGAATTTGATGTGTAATAGATATCAAAGTGTCATCTCATTATGTTCTAACACTCATGACTGAGATTTGGTGCTGATTATGGGTCTAATTTTAAACAATGGACATTACTTTGGCACTAAAAAGCAGTCAACGTTGATCCTACTCACTTTTGATGCACAATTGGTATAAAAATGAAGTCAAGTTCAACTCAAAAAATTCAGTGACTGTTTGACAACAATTTGACTGTAATTTTACATGAACGCAACGTCAAGGATTGTACTTTTACATCATATTGTCATCAGTTTTATGTACAAATTGCCTCTACCTAAATTTGATGTGTAATAGATATCAAAGTGTTGTCTCATTATTTTGTAACATTCTTCACTGTGATTTGATGCTGATTATAGGTCACTGGACATTAATTTCACACTAAAAAGCAGTCAATGTTGATATACTCACTTTTGATGCACAATTGATGTAGAAATGAAGTCATGTTCAACTCAGAAAAATCAGTGACTGTTTGACAGCATTTTGACTGTAATATTACATCAAAGTAGAGTCAAGTATTTCACTTTCACATCAAATTGTCATCAGTTTGGGTGCAAATTGCATCAAGTTTAACTTTGATCTAAATGTGACATCAATTGACATCAAATTTGAATCAATTTCACAATGACATAAAATGGATGATAAATTGATGGTCAATCTGGTTTGTCGGGATCCAACTATTTAGAAGAAAAACAGTTTGCTCTAGTTTTATTTAAAAATTTAAAATAATGACTTTTTTTTTTTTACAGCATTACATACCATATTTGGGTGTTATCCCAGCATCAGTTAGTGCGTTAACAACTGGTGCCGATGGGTTAACACCCCAAAACGTTATTGTTAAACTGAAAAAAACAAAAAATATAGATTATTCTAAATTTTTAAAATAAAACTAGAAAAAACAGTTGCTTTATTTTTCTTCTGAATATAAAGTTTCTCTTAACACCCAGAGTATCCAACTAGATCTAATGGTGACATTAAGACTTTACGGGTGTCTAAATTTGTCAGGATTGTATATAAGTATGAGGTTTGGAGGCACAAATCAAGATTGACCAAGGAGCAGTAGAGAACTTTTGAAGTAGATGTGAAAATGAGTGTAGTGACAAGTAAAGTAACATCACTGATGGAATGACGACAGGAGACCTGTGATGAATTCGTTGGAAGTAATGCGAGTGTGAATAATTTTCAGTTTCATTCCAATGCAGAAAAACTGAGTTGTCACAAGGAGGTTAAAGTTCAAGTTCGCGGTGATCACATAAGATACTTTGTAATTTTATTGTATCCAAGTGGGACTCGAGAAAATTATGAATTTATAGAAAAAGTAGTTTTGCAAGAGTAAATGGAATACAAATATTAAAATTTCGATAAGTATTCAGTTAATAATTCTATGACATTAATAGAATATTTATTATGTACCTACTCTAGGAGTCTTCAAGAGACTCATAGACACATGGTTAGGAATTACTGCTGGCTTTCAACGCATCATTTCGGCATCGTATTTGAAAGTGGTGAATGAAAGGATGTCTCAGCTCTATGAGTACTACCCCTGTGAATTTCAACGGGCTCCTAGAGGACTGTCTCTGTTGGCATTTTGGAGAGCACACGAGTTTCGACAATTTTTGTTGTATGTCTTGTATGCTGTGATGCACGATATCCTATCAAAGGACCATCTTTCTAATGTCATCACTCTTCAGGTACAGTATGTTCTTTGTTGCGTATTTACTTTTTTTTTTTTTTTTTTTTTTTTTATGCTCGTACAACTATACATAAGGTCATAATACAATTTTGGAACAACTGTCTATGAAAGAAACATTAGAATTAGGATGACTAGTTTAAAAAAGTTTTAAAAAATGAATTATGTGTACGCGTTCTCACCCTTCATATGCCCCACTCAATCACACACTTAAGATTCATAATATTCTGTGAATTTCCGCGTTTCTTCTTCATTTATCAAAATTTGTTATGAGAATATCATATTTCAGATGTACTGTCGTTTACTCTCTAATGCAAGAGATGATAGAGAAGTTATAGATTACTGTATAAAATTGGCAGAAATCTTTATTGTCCAGTCCTGCGAAATATATGGGGACAAATGGGCCGTGTACAATGTCCACGGTCTTCTCCATGTACCTGATGACGTCTATAGGTTTAAAGGCATGGAGACTGTCAGCTGTTTCAAATTTGAAAGCTTCCTCTTCTTCATTAAAAGACTTGTTCGAAGTGGACGGGCACCATTGAAACAAGCAATTAACAGGTACGTTTAAAGGGGTTGTTCATTTCATTTGTTAATTGATTCTAATGTCCTTGACTTTTACCATCATTATTGTTCTGCAGATGGTTAGAATATTTATCAGTTCACAGTACTCTTCAGCAATTTCATCATGATAATGATAATGAGGAAAGAAATTCAGCAGTGGTACTTACTCAACCATTCATCTCGTCTGAGTATCCAGAGTACATGGCATACAAAAGGCTCACCCTCTCCAATTATGTACTGAAAAGTGACCGAAGAGGGGATAGTTGTTGTTTCTGGGGAAATGAGCGTTTCCTTGAAATAAATTTCTTTGCTCGTTCGAAGACAACTGGAGAATTGTTTGTCGCGGGACGTAAATATTTGAAATGTGCATCACTGTATGATGATGTCCAATGTTGCTCAGAGGCTGGCGTATATCAGTGCAGTGGACTGGCTAGTGATGTACAATTCTATCCTATTGATGAAAGCAATGAAGACATGTTGAAAAAAGTGTACCGTCTTCCATTGTTTGGAACGAAGGACTTTGTTTGTTCTACTCTTTTGCATGGTATGTAAAAATAATTATTTTTGGTTTCTTATTAGCGAACATCTATCATAAAATTGGCCATATGATTAATCTGAGGAACACTGAGGCGAGGCAGTGCCCCAAAACGTATTCACTTGTATCACTTGTAACACTCTCCCTTCTACTGACTTATTCATGAGCAGGGCCGGATTTACGAATAGGCAAAGTAGGCAATTGCCTACGACGAAAGCTCATGAGTGGTTTCATCGGCGCTACTCGAATTCTCACGAAATTTTGAAATTGATTTTTTAAAATATAATACGTAAAAAATTTTTGAGTGGGGGGGGGGAGGGGAGGGATTTCAAGGTGAAAATCCTTAGGCGCCGCCTTCCGTTTTGCCTACGACGCCACAGTAGGTAAATCCGGCCCTGTTCATGAGGCAATGTACATGTGTAAAAAAGGAATCAAATTTCTATGAAAATGAAATTCATATTTTTAAGATGTCTATACTGCCCTGTAATTCATCATAAGGCGGATGACGAGACCTTACTGTGAGCTCTTTTCTTCTTATTAAAAATCGTGATTGAAAAGCTTTGAATATTTTACTCCTGTCTGCAGGAGTTCCTCGATTATTGGGAGGAGGAGAAGAAGACTTCATTATATTACATGTGCGGAGGTGAATAGGTTATATCAGTTCTCGCACAGCTTTAGTTGTTTTTATTGCTTTCCAAGGTTAAATCATGACACACATACAGACACAATGCAAATTGCCCATATGCATCAATAGGAGAAGAGGTATCTATGTGTTTGTGGGCGTGTGTGGCTACAGAGATTTCTGTCACATGACAAGAGCCTACGCGATAATCGAATAGGTGGTTTTTGGGGGGGGGGGCAGGGATGCGGTGTCTCAAAAGCCACTTCGACATGCGTGCGCAGCCATACGCTCCATCAAGTGAGCCGGATCGGTGTGCACGTGGTGCCTGCTAGTCGGCTATTAGGTAGTTGTTGAGTCTCATGGTAAAGCGTTTGGTGGATAGTCGCATCACGTGTGATATTTCGCTAATTAATTAATTTTCCTTCGCTTTTCAGGATAATCTGTCATACATTCATAAAAGTGTTTGTCTGTCTGTTTGTTTGGTTTTCGAGGTTGGCGAAGTTCTACTCAATTCTTGATTGTCCTGATCGAGGACAACTTTTTGTATTCATGTAAGTACTAAGTAAAACTAATTACTCTTCGAATGTTGACTATATTTTGTACATAGATAATATTATGTATTCACTCTTACATTCATTTCCAGAATGTCTAGCGACGAAAATGAGGAAGTGCAGGTATATGAGGACTTTCTTCTTGTTGAAGAAAGTCACGGACGTGCTGTTTCGCATGTAATTTATAAAGAATGGCTTATACCTGGAGAAAGAGCGTACTGGCATCCTGGTTCGCGCTCGGATCACGCACATATGGATACTGTGAACGCAAAGATCGTAAAAAATGCCGAAACGGAGAACATGAGGGACAAGAAAGGTCGACTGAAATATCAATGGCGTAAAGTACCATACAATGAAATTCTTATACAAGGCGGTAAGTATTGATAAATCACCCATACCAGTATATCAGTGTACATAAATGTAAAAAGATATATATTGTATATAGGTATTGTATATATTTATTTTGTAGATGATCCAAGGCATATTTACATGCAGAGACAATACTTCAGCGAGTCTGAAGGGAGCGACTACGCCCCGAAGAAGACCCTCGTGCCGAAAGAACCAAAAAGGCATCCTCCAAGCTCTGCAGTTCTTAAAATGAAGCTGGGTGAGATTTACTTTGCGAATGAATGCTTTTACAAAAGTAGTGTTCGTATCACGTTTTTATATATATTAATTATGACAGGATCACTTTCAAAAACGAAGAAGAATGAGACGTTCAGTACACCAGTTGTGGATCGGGCGACTATAATGCCGCCAGTTGCTGACTCGTCTGATAAGACACGTCATAGTATACCAGTTCTAGATCGTGACAAGATGCCACCATTTGCCGAGTCATCTGATACAACATTCAGTACACCAATTGTAGCTCGTGACGAAACGCCGCCATTTGCCGAGTCGTCTGATAATTATTTCGGTAATTGTTATTCTTGTCTTCTGAATTCAAGGATGAAATAGTATGTCATTTCCTTTATTCCCTGTGAATGGTTCTGAAGTTGGGAGGTACATTATGCAGGGGATAATGAGGTCAAAAATGAATTTAAAAAATAATCTGAAGAAAGATAGCATTTAAGTAGCTGTACGAAAAATTGAGATTATTGATCAGTTACTCTTTGGAATATTCATTCCATTCAGATGAAAATTATTATTGTGAGTAAGATGCTATGGTTGGAGAAGGTAGAGAATGATTTTCGAAAAATAATACATAGACCTATTACTTTAGTATCCTTCAGAATTCGAAAGTGCCATATCATTAGTATTATGTTATAATAGAACTTCTTCGGAACTATAGAGTGACCACCGCCATTGTAGTGATTCCTTTTAATTCATTTATAGATACGCCAGTGGATGTACGAAGCAGGAGAGAGTCGACAGTGGGTGAAGGAAGATCAGTCTGTGGCGAAGAGCCTGAACTGCCAAAAATTTCTGGTAAGCAGTTATGGATATAGGCATATTCATTCAACGCACTCATTATTACGTCTTTTTCAGTTTTTAGTTATTTAAAATATTTATTTAAATTATATTAGGTTGTTGACGAACATTTTTAAAATATCCTTTAAAACTCCTTGAATTAAACTTAGATCAGTAGTTCATACGGCGAAGTCAGTTTAGAATTTTGAAATGTGATTGTGGCTGATTAGTATAAAAATTTTTCGGTTCTTCAGTTTACTTTCTACCTTGACCATCTACCTAAATATCAGTCTTGTTAATCCAAAACAACATGAAAAAGAAACTGATAGAATCATCACAAATTTGTGCACATTAACGCCAACAGGTACATGAACAAGCTTAGCGCATCCACTTTAAATAACTCCCCCCCCCCAAAAAAAAAAAAAAAAACAATTCTGAGAGAACTATGTCAGTTACCTAGTAAATTTTCCTTCTCACCTGTCTGTGGATCTTGGTTTCTTCAGATTTTATCAACTATTCGCCCTTTGCATTATCATACTATTGGAGAATAATTTGTTGCATTTTATTTTTCAGATACAAAAAAACGAAAGTGGGAAGATCTGATGAAAAATATTGGTATTAGTAATTTTTTTCCGTATCTTTTACCGGATGAAGAAATATTCACTAATTTTCATTACTGCTTCTTTTCATGTACGCAGACATCATCCAAAAAAGGACGCGAACCCTTCCTAGTATGAGTCGTACACTTAGTGAGTTAGTGACTCACGTAAACGCGTTAAACAAGAGAATCGACACACTAAGTAGAAGTACGTCATCTTCAAACGAAGAAAGTACATGTGCTCAAGTCTTATCGTATATTCCAATACAAACCGAAGCGGCTCTCGATGCCTTCGAGGAGAAATTGAAAGATCCGGAGTTTCGTCACGAATTTGTAAGCATTTTCATTATACTTAAAGTGCGCTAAATTTGATTCAGATCAAAGTGGCGTAAAATTTCAGACATTTTTTCAATATACCAGATAATCTTTCTTCAGTATAGCCCGATCGATAACCTATTGGTAGAGAAATTAAAATTCTCCACACGCATCTCTTGAAAAAGCGATCCGAATTGAGTAGCGTAAAATTATTGATGGCCAGCAATATTTCGAACTAAAGAGAGATTTCATTCCTTCATTTTTAAATTAGGGCTTCGGCACGTGCTTCCAGAAGGTTTTCGAAGACCTGGAGAAGTTGGTTTTTCCACCTTGTCCTTGAAATACTGCCTGTAATTGAATATCTCCATCGAGATCCCATCAAATTCTTCTTTTCCTTATTATTTTGTATTTCATTTGCCCGTAGTAAATGGAAAACTAGAGTGCATGACTACTTTCATAAATATTCCTTTCAATAATCTTTTGCTACAGTTTGCCTTATATGGTGTTGCAGAATACATACATGGGTCGAATTATGAATTTAAACCGCGGATGTTCAAATGAGGCTGTAAAAGCACAGAGATTGTGTCGGGCAGTTTTTCAAGAAAGTATTACAAAATTCGGGAATTGGGCAGGTTATAAGAAAATTGTAGTCGATGGGAAAGTGAACAAAACCCCATGCCGCGCATTGAAAGAAGCGGAAGTATTCAGAATGATAGTAGGTTGGTATCTATTTTTTTTTTAATCTTAATGATAGAGTGTTTAAATAAAAAGGCGCTCGCAGAAGAAATTTGTTAGTTGACGGATTACGCAGCACAACCAAAAAAAGAGAATAAATTGTTGGACACAACTGAAAACAGCACAAATATAGTCATATCTGGTCAATATATATGATGTATCCGTTCAGTTTAAATTGATTGTTGGAATTAACACAAGCCTTTTTTTTTTCTTTTTCTTTTTTATTATATTATTATTATTATTATTAGAATTTCTTCATAAATTTGTTAGAAGTGTGATTGTTGGAGAATGGGTATCGAGTAATTAAGAATTTCACAATTTCGACACAACAGATCTAATATGTACTAAAAGACACGGTTTCGAGCAGACGTTTACAGAAATTCTCCCGATGAGATACTAAATTAGACGCGTATAAACCGGCCGAAACCGAGCAATGATAACGCTAGTAGATACTCGTTCTATTATTCGGGAGGGAACTCCCGTCGACACACTTTTGCGTTTTTCACACGCCAACAGTGATGAACACGTAATTTTATCAGTATTCAATTATAATTCAACTATTCACTTCCCAGAACTATACCTGAACTAATGGACATATGTTGTGCTTCACTGTTTCAGCTTTTATCGGGAATGAACGGTATGTCCAAGAATGGGTGCGAAACACAAATTCTACTCGTGTTCGATACCACAGTGAACGCACCTCAACGGCACAACGTACCCCCCGCCGAAAACTCCAGAAAACACCGAAAGTAACAGCTGCGTTACCTTTGGTAACTCGACGAACACTCTCGTTCGACGAGTTGTAAATTGAAGAGCATCTTTGTTTCCCCCATAGCTCCCCCCCTAAAATACATATCGATCTCGAATTTGCACTAAAAGACGCCTAAAGGACCAAATTATACCATACTAAAATCTCAACTTATTCCGGCTCTTCTTCTTCTTGCTATAAAGAGAAAAACAAAATGGCGAATTTCGAAATTGAAAAAAAGTGGACGCCAAATATGGAATACTTTGTTTATTAAGTGAAAAAAAGTGGACGCCAAATATGGAATACTTTGTTTATTACGAAAATAATCAATTATATACACGAATTAGGTCACGTTCATCATATTGTTTCCGTTTTTTCCTTTCTTTTGGCATCTGAAACTCAAACATACGTAAACAAACAACTATTCCATAATAGGGTTATTTTTCATTTTTCAAAGTTTGCAAGTTTGAGCTTTTCTGTTTGGTTTAATTGAAAATTCGAATAGATATTCTGAAAGTACTTACTTCAACGAGTAACTTGATATAAACACTTGATTTTTTTCTCAACTTTGAACCTATTAATTTTCAACTTATACATGAAATCACATGTAAACTTGAAATTGTAAAATCACAAAAACATTGATAACGTCGCAAAAATGTTCGGAGCACCGTGATTTTTAGTATGTGACCTGGTTTTACACTCTCCCTTCTAGTTAGCCTATCATCCGTTGAGTGCGCTAGTTACCGACGCCAAAAAGCCGCTATTCCATAAAAGGCACCTATTCCATAATAGGGAACTCTCCCCTACTCTTAATCAATTTTCAAAGTTGAAAAATTTCTTAAAGTGGCCAAAAGTTGACGAGTTACCCTGTTTTTAATTTTCAATAACCCTAAAAAAAAAGTCCAGAACCGACAAATCAGGTGAACGCGGACACTATTTCATTTCCACAGTAGGTTGACTTGAAACGGCTCCTTTCTGAGGCATATTCACTTATTTTCGACCACCAGTATAGTTCGCAAATAAGAATCGGTATTTTTAAAATGCTGTTCCCCACTCCACCGTTCCGTGGTTAAATCAATTACTAGAGAATAAAACCTTCACTCTTCACCCAGAGGGAAACTGGTTCCTCTTTCTCCTATCTCCTTCTAACGTATTTCAGAGGTTAACAAAATGTAAAAAACTTTATTATAAAGCGACAGGCAAAAAGTGAGACGGTATCGAAGAGATCGGTGTATGCTGAAATATAAACATTTTTCAGGAAAATGAAAAACCTGAAAACGTGCCGCTGTGATCGGTGTATGTGCAAGTTAATGAAGTAAAAAGTTGTATATTACTTATAATATAATAATGGAAGAATAAATATTGTATTTTAATATATTCAGTGTGTCAATGATTTTAAAGGATGAATGTATGCTCTACTATCTTGTGGCGAGCTCCTATTGCCACATCAGCGTAGCCTCTATGCATAAGGTACTTGTGTGATAAACGCAACAACAACATCTCTTTAACGTAGCATCAACGCACAGTGGCTGTAATCAGCGTACTCGAAAATAATACCCCTCAACGTTACGTATAAGCGTTCACATGAACTATACCGTCAACAAAAATCTGTTGCGGTACGTGGACGTGACGGTAGTGTATACACCACAACGCATGTTGAACGTCAAGTGGTCCATGTGTCAGCGTATGATCAAATTTGAACGTATTCATACATAAGAATTTGTACAGCGTGGTGGTAACGCCGCCGTTTCACGATGTGGTGATTCCCACAAGAAAATCTTGATTTTTGCGGTGGAATGTTCAACGGGTCGTGTTTGTACCCTTGTAATATCATATAGATAACAACTGTCACTGAATTTACTTCATGACCGGTACGTGTGTTCAAGAGTATTCTAAAAGCATTTATATCCGATAATATACTTCATTCCCGTTCCCATATCAATTCACCTGGCATTTTGACAAATCTGGAACCACAATATCAGGTACCATTTCTGGAATGAGGACGAATCGGTTTCCAATCCAGTATCCAGGATGCCTGACTCCATGAGCTACGCCAATGCAATTAGTAAGTTTCCATTATCATCTTTCTCTACCGGTACGCCGGAATTCGGCCAGCAGAGAATCTATACAGTGAGTAAACACTTACACCAGCCAAGAACAGTACGATCCGGATTTTCGCGTTTTTTCTTCTTTTCAAGTTCAGTACCACGCCAGATCAAACGAAATTTCGTGAAATTTCTCATACCGTAACTGATGCAGGATGTTGCGATGGTACGCCTCACTTGATAAGAAACACGACATCCGTCGCGTAGAATATTTACGGTATTCATTACTCTGATTTACTGCGCAAAATTACTGGAACAATGCAATAAAGAACAAATTAACAAATTTTAATTGCACTACTCAATACTCCTCACATTTTACGTGACTAACCACTTTTATACAATTTTATGTACCTATTGTTACTAGAGACTGACTCTGGGGTGTTCTTTTGATATTTTAACTCCGATATAAAATTATCTAGGTGTAAGAAACCGCTGTAGTCGCACACTTACCTTCATTCAAGTCTATCAAATCTTCCTAAGGCTTCTAAATTTCAGTTTCATTTTCCAGCAATGATCCTCAGAAACTGAAGAAAAGGCTTTTCAGATTTAAAAAAAAATTCTAATCATTCTTTTCTAAGAAATTTTGCGATACTTATGATGGCAAAGGAAGACTGGGCAGCAATGTTCAATAAGTTAGGTAACCTTAGAACTGCAGAGGATATTCCATTTTCAATGATTACAAATACAAATTTAGGCTAAATCACCTGACCTCAAAATAAAATGTACCTACTCAACAAATTTTAGTCAGTGTATGAGGCTATCTATCATCCCTTCAAGTAGAGAAAGGTACGCAACCAAACTGATGTGTAAATTTAGTTCGATATAGGTACATCATCGTATTTGATCATTCCTGGTCATGTGTAGGTTGGTTGTTATAAAATTTAATGTAAGATGTCATATGAAACAAATGCTCCAAATTTTTTCCCCCGAACACTTCGGATCCAACATTAATTTGAGCCCCCTTAAACAGGCCTAAACAAACTCGACAACGAAATATCGACCAAACCATCGAAATATGGGTCTTTTGGGTCGCTAATGATTATGAGTATGGTGACCGATTTCCAACCTGAATTTGCCCAACATGTGTCAAGTCAAATAGCCATTCAACCGGTCAAATCAGTCAAATGAGTCAAATTTGACGAATGGTGATCAAAGGGGCAGGAGGGATTTAAAAAAATGCCAAATCAATTATGTCGAATGTTCGAGGTATTTGGTATATGTCGCATATGACGAACATCGAATAAGTAATATAGTTAATCGACATGTTGAAGCTTATCATTGGTCCTTTTCAGAGAGCAGGGGTGTTGAGTAAGTCACCGTTCATACCTCGTTCATCTCAATTTTTCTTCCGCTAATTTCGCGTTTATTTAATGTCACTTGAACGGAAAAAACCATCTTTGTCACTGGTGACGCCAGGCGTTGTGCACAGTGTGTACCGGTACACCTGTTCGGACGACAAAAAAAAACACATTGTTTTACCTCTGTGACATTGGCATGTTTTGGGTATTGAGGGAATTAGTGTTAATTAATTTCTACTGGATATAAGAGTCTGGTTATCAGTGGTTTGTTCTTTTGAATTTTCTTATTTTCACTTCAAAAAAATTTTCGGATAGAATAAAGTATATTATTAATTATATGTGACAAACTGACGAGTGCAGTTGCTTTCATTCAACTATGAACTAGGTAGTAGATATTTATGTACAAGCCCTGCAAAATGTATGGATAATTTTCTGTTTCCATGAAACATTCGGATATGTTTGAGGATACAGCTACTCGAACTCACAGAAATGATCTTTCTATAGATTGTTAAAAATATAAAAAAAACAAAACAAAAAACATGGCCTTTGAACCAGATTTTTACATAAACACGTAAAACTCATCACATCAAGGTATCTTATCAAACTAATTGCGTATTTATGTTGGTTCTTCGAATTTCAAATTCTCGCATTCGGTGTTGAAAAGAACTCATTTGAAATCATGACAAGTTGAGCTGCATCTCTAAAAATTGTAGAGGAAGTTCACGAATGAATTACATTCTGGTTCGTGTATTTCTGCAACCTCTGCATTCCATATTACAGTGTTTTATTGGTAGTATTGTTTTAGCTTCGTTCTGAGTATTTTTCCGGACGAATTTCTTGGCATTTCATCGACGAATGTAACTCCCGCGAGCATGCCTTTATACCACGGTACCGTTTCTAAATTGAATCAAAGATTATAACATAATGTAAATATTTTGTAAAGCTTTTTTGGGCTTCGCTTCATATTGGTTCAATTTCTTATTTATCAACTGTCATGACCCAATTACTGAATCATTGGCCCAATTTCAGAACTTATTTTTTGACTGCCCTTTATCGTAGTTATGCCCCTACAAATATAAAATCACCGAGTATAATGCAACAGTTTTCGATTTTTTTTTCCTTTTCAACCTAACGATAAAAATCATCGAATGATGAATCAAGTCGAATAAAAAGAAGTAACGATGATCCAGAAAATCCAGCGGAGAGCGGCCCTGAAGAGCGTGCCAGCGTATTGAACCGTCTTGAGTAGGTATAAAAGGCCGATACTGGGCCACACAACGGACTATGCTAAGCGCCATCTGACGTCACGACGCAACGAGTTCGCGTGGACAGTTCGGTACTAGGTAATTAAGGGACTATGTTTAATGTATTTCGGATGGAATTTGAAGCGCGATGCTTGCGAATTTAAAGGCGGGAAGCATTAAGTGGGAGATATTTTTGTGGTATATTTTTAATTGAATATTTAAAATTTGATTGATTAACCTACCTGAGACAGGAGAGTCCCTCGTTAGATGCGATAGCGTCAACGATGGACCTCTCTATGTCTCCCAATTAAATTTTGATCACTTTCGACCTATCAATCCTGAATTTGTGACTTTTATTCGATTTATTCTCTCATATAAGCTATTTGATTGGAGGTATTAATTAATTAATTTAGTCGTTTACCTGAGCAATCAAGCTGAGGACAGCGGTTCGATACTAGACGCGCTAGCGTCTATTATCGAAGCTTCTGTCCCTCGCAATAAAGAGAGGAGATTCGCCGATCTTTGAAGACGAAGGTCTTCTAAGATCGACGAGTCTAGCTCTCGCTAAAATGGAATTAGATATCAAAATGAGGAAAATATGAAATGATATTTCGGAAATACGCATCGAGATTCGAATATTCAAATTGGCGAGCCAATTTCACGTTCCAGGCTATGAGGAACGGGCATTTCGCTTATTTCGTCTCAAGTCATTAGCGATGACCACCGGAGAAAAAATCTCGCCATTGTGTGGGTATGCCAAACGGTAAACAATGCTTTTGTAACTCGAGAATCCTTTGTCCAGACTCTAGACATTTTTGCAGGATGGAAAAATAACGGAGGTGGTGGCGGTGCTGGTGACTGGTGACGGTTGTGCGACTTGCTATCGTCTAACGGGATCGTCTAACAGTAGACAATCCTTTTGCAAACTCGAGATTCCTTCGTTGGTGTCCAGTCAATTAGCAGGTGCTTGCTGGAGAAAAGTATCTCGCCATTGTGTATGTGTGCGATTTGCATACAAATACGAGGGTGGTTTAACCGATACACCCTTTGTATATTCAAGCTATACCCGTTGAACATTTTGCTACTACAAAAATGAGAAATGTAGTGGCAAACCCGCAGCGCAGAAGAGTAACTTGCCACTACGAATACATGGTATTTTTTGGTTCTGCCACTGCTCGCGGACTACGCAAAACAGTAAACTTGCGCTTCCTTGAAGGTCGGTGCGTTGGGGCTGAACTGTGACTATGCGCTTCCTCTACCACTACCAGATTCGTATATTCCTGATACACTACCGTTTTACGTGTATGTAAGGACTGCGTTGAACAGTAGAGTTGCGTGTACAAGACAATCATTGTACAATAGTTATGCGCTTGCTTTACTACTGCAAATAGGCGTACGTTTCTCATATACCACAGCTCTCCGCTCACGTAAAGCCTACGTAACGTATTTTTCTGCGTATGCGTCAAGCATATTCTCCACGTATGCGTGCGTAAAGAATACGTAAAGCATATGTAGAACATAATACACAATCGGAAATATTTTAAAATCTGCACCGGTTCATTTTGTGCATAAAACCATATCCTGATGTTACATAAAATATAAACAATTCTGAAAATATAATGTAATAATTGTGTCATACATACTACAGTAAAATATTCAAACATCAATTTTTATGAGTCTTCTCCTTTTGAGGGAGCCGAGATGCTTGTCTTCTTTCAGTGAGGACGTCTCGACCTCGTTAATTTTCTCCTCACTTTCTCGCCACGTTCTCTTTCATACCTTATTTTGTACACCCTTCTATTTATGATCCATTCCGGAATCGTATGTAAGGCCTGGGCTTCATTGCGCGGGACCAGATTAGCTTGTTCTGAAAGAAAAAGGTGCAGTTTTCAAAATAACTGTTGAACGATTTTTGTTTCAAGAAAATATAAAAAACTAACAACTGATTGTCCACAGAAAAACAAAGACTACTGTTTTTTTGTTTTTTTGTGTTTTTTTTGCATTCAAGTTGCTTATGTAGATTCCATATAACTTTGACGAACTTGACAGTCTACACAAACAACTAACAACTGCACCTCAAAAACCAGCACAGACTTTGTTTTTCTGTGAGCAATCAACTTGGCGATTACCTACTAAAATGTTAAAAGGAATGGGGGGGTAACCGCCAAATTACAAATGACTCTGCTCTCCTAAACAGCTCTTAAAAATATTTTTTTGGGTGCAGTATCAAGGACGCAACTAGGGTGTTTTTTGAACGGGGTGCCGATTAAAAATTTCCCGACGAATATTTTTCATTTCTTGGTTCAGCATTCGTCAAATTTCGCATTTGCTGATTGCCGATTGGCCGAATCTGAATTCTATATGACTTTGGAATTTACCGAACTTGTCGATTATTGGGGGGGGGGGCAAGCATATTTGAGAAAATGACAAATGACCTTCCTTGGATTTTCTGAAAGTGGCAACCCTGATAAATCATCAAGTAGGTAGTTCAATAGTATTAAAACAAACTTACCAAGTTGAGGTCTTAGGGTCTGCGAATCAACACGTTCATAATGATCATCGGCATATTTTTTCCTTTCAAGGTTACGTTCTTCAAGAAGTTCTGACTGTTTCTTACTTTTCATTATTGAAGGCGGTTTTTCTGTTGATGAACTAGGTATCACTTATTGCTTTCCAAGTACTAACAATAATTTATCTGCAATACAGAAGTAAACGCTAACGAATTCGATTTTATAACATATCTGCCAACAATAATTGTTCCATCAGAATATAATCATTACACACGCCTGCTTGCAGTGGTCCATCTTGAGAGATTAATGAAACATTCAGTTACATTCATTTCCATCCCCCTCGGCACTGATGCCAGAGACGAAACTTGACTTTCAGTTGGGGGGGGGGGGGGGGGGTAAAGAAGGAATATTTGCCTACAAACATTTTTTTAAACTGAAACTTTGCCGATTTTTCATCAAATATTTTTTAATTGAAAAAATAAAAATAAATAAACAAACAAACAAACGTTCTAAGGAAATGAAAAATTCAAATGAACAGTTTCAAAATTTGCCGAGTTTCAAATTGTTGGGAGTGTTTCCCCCTCCCCCCATAGATTCGTTCCTGCAAATACAGATTGGAACCTTATCCTTCAAGTTCTCACATTTGCGCACAAGAGCATACCCTAGTCTGGGAGGGTAAGGTGGAAAGATGTTAGATACTTGAGAGGAACACACACTTCCTTTACACATTATGGTGGTCGTTATTTACTCTTGGAGATCTTTTTTTTTTTTTAATTTTCTCTGATTCGTCTCCTAAACTGATCCCAATAAAATCAAAAAAAAAAAAAAAAAACCCACGAAGTTTTAGGTCGATTGGATTAGGGGAATCCGTGCCACAAGTTCCCTTTCATTGTTATGGGAAAAACACATATGGGGTTTTGACTTTTGTTCCAGACCAAATTTCCCTCCTGGGACATTCTTCAAAAATGTTGATATTTCAGGTATGTTTTTCCATGAAGGAAAGTAGGGGATATTTGAACTTTTTTTGATGGGAGTTGTTAAGAGGCGTTTTGTTTAACATATTGGTAACATAATGAATTCCATGCCAAAGGACACATAATAAAATACATACCGAAAGAGAATACCGAACAAAAAATGTTCTGCCGTCGAGTAGTAGATTCCAAAACAAAGAATTATATGGAGAGTTGATAAAGGCATTCTAACCCATCCATTAGATGTAATTATTTTTGGATGATGAACGTCTATCGTTGCATCCCGTTGAAGATTTTCCCACTAAAAACATGAAAATCTAGTTGCGCTGCGTACACGTATTAGAGTGGAAATGCCACTACGACCCATTGTCTTTTCAAAGAAAACGCACACGCATGGAATGCGGATGGCAGTGGCGCTACGCCGACGACATATCTCTTCGTAGTGGAACTGCGCTCACGGACCACTTGTTTCCCACTACGTCGATTTCTTCGTAGTAGAACTGCGCTCACGGACCACTTGTTTCCCACTACGTCGTACCACTACCCCCTTGAAAATTTTCACATTAAAATATGAAAATGTAGTTGCTCGGCGTGCACGTATCAGAATGGTAATGCCACTACGAACTATTGTCTTTGCAAAAGAAACGCACACGCATGGAATGCGTTTGGCAGTGGTGCTTCCCCAAGAACACATTTATTTGTAGTGGAAATGCGCTCACGGATCACTTGTTTCCAACTACGCCGTACCATTACATTACGTGTGCGAAACCACTACGAAAGCCAAAATTTTCGCGCATACATATGGCAGTATATTCTTATGCACGTTATGCCGCTATGCACAATTTACAGTGGCGGATACAGAGGGGGGGGGGAGTTCGCCCCCATGAAATACCAAACATTTAAATCTGTCTATAGTGACCTAAAGTTATTATGTTTCGTCTATACCATTTTTCATTCGGACCCCTCCCCTCCCCGAAATTATTTTCTGTATCCGCCCCTGACAATTCAGGACATAATAAAAAATTTATTAATTATAAATGAAAAGTACTTTATTACATCAGAATATTTCCATAACAGAATTCGGCATCAAAGAGGAGAGAACGAGCTTGTACAGAAAATAGTATTGTATTTGTGTTACCGGAAGTGTCGAAAATTACGGAAAACTTGAGAATGTCCAGGCAATAACATCACTGTCGTTGGGTTTTAGGAACGAGGGATAGTAACTAAATAACTTGAATTCCGTAATAATTTAGGAAATCTTGAAATTTGCAAAATTGAGTAGGCCTATTCGTTAATTCCTAATCAGGAGCAGGCAGTGTCTAGTATACCTCTGCGCACTAGTACTATGCATATACAGTTTCGTTTGATCACAACTTCTGGGCACATTTGAACACATGCAAACGTGGATTAAGGGGTCATTCATTAATTATGTAAGGATGATTTTGGCCGTTTTTGACCCCCTACCCCCATGTAAGGACACATAAGATTAACTGAACCCCCTCCCCCTTATTACGCGATTTTTTCATGAATTTTCCTAAAAAGCTTTAAAATAAATTAACATCATTTGAAAAGGTTCAACAGGTTTCACTGTATGTGTATTTACTCATCTTTAGCAGCTGCATGTAGAAAATGTGTCGCCTGAGTGGTGGCTACATTAAAAATTACGTAATAAAATATTACGTAAGAATGGCTTCTACCTCTCCCCTTCTCAGTAAGGCTATGTAGAGATTTTTACCCCCCCCCGGGGGGCTGTACGTAATTAATGAACGACCCCTAATTGCATTTTGAAATGACTATAGGTGTACCTACCGCACCAAATTAGTATACCTTCTTTATAACATTCGTGTATACTACATATTACCGAATTCAAGTTTGAAAGATCTAACAGTAATTAATCTAAAGTTTAAAAATATGGCAGAAGTTTCGAAAATTTACGAGTAATTTTATAAATTTATTCTACAGATGATGGTAAAGTACGATTTTAATCACAGCTAAAGTGACTGCTTAATGTGATTTTAAAGAACAGAAGAGTGACATGTCACAAGAAAAGAGCCTGAATGTTCACTTACCACTAAGACCCTTTTCTTCGACACGTCACTAGTGGGATTTATGAAATTTTAAATGTCTAGGGAATTTTAGACAAAACACCTGTTCTATAATATGTTCCCGCGCATGCGCGTTTCTATACTGACGGCTCAACGATAACTGAAAACGTGATAGCTCATTATACGTTTCGGATGTTCCAGATTTCTTCTTGTTCGTGCTTTCCTCTCATCTGTAGAATAAAACGTCATATTGTACTTCATTCTACAATTATTTTAGATGGTTTTTCTTACCAACGTAATACAAGCATGTAAAAGCATAAACTATTTTTTTGTTCATTTTCACTACTGAGTCATTCTTTGTCCTCAAGATTGATAGTACCTACTACCTCTCCGGCACTCACAAGACAGCCTAGGCCAGCTTTATAATCTTATAAATCAACAACGCATTGCCTACAACAATTAAAATACACGTTATTACGTCCTTGTCATCAGTAGCGTAACTAATCGTTCCTTCTGGGGGGGGGGGGCTGAAATCATAGAATAAAAAGTAGGTATTTTTTCACTACGTTCAATTTTCATTAAATGAACAAAAAATAAACTTATAAGAGGTTGGAGGGGGGGGGGGGGTTTCTCCCGTATTTGCGCCACTGCTAGTCATTATAGTCATGACCTGGTCATTTTAGGAACTCGTGTGATGGACTAGGCGTTTTTGTAATCTTTGAACAATCAACATTTCCGGTAACACATATGCACATGGTACATCAAAAAAGTAAATATGTATGTTAAAAAAAAAAAATGAATATCAAGACAGAATAAACTCACTACACATCTCATACAACTGAAACAACAAAAAAGATAAACGTTACATGTACTCGAATTTAGAAGTTTTTTTTAAAGTCTATTTCTGCAATAAAGCAAGAAAACAATGTCATAATTAATGGCATTCTGTACCAGGAGTCAGAAGATGTGAAGAAAATATTTAATAAGGCGACAGAAAACCTTGAGGTAGAGCTCCAAGACTACTATTTCTGGGCAGTACAAGGGCTGCCTTCAAGAAATCAGACCTTAACAATGATTGTTAGACTGAATAGTAAGAATGGGGTCAAATAAGACCTGGTAGAAAACTATAAGAAGGAAAAGCTGAATGACCAGGTAATCTGAGCTGGCTCCCCAGTTGATTGTCATAGACGAGCACCTCTCTAAAGAAATGGTTGAGCTAATTTACAAAACACTTGTCCCAAAATATATATAAGATAGCAGAGAGAGCAAGACTGACTTACAAATTTTACATTACAACTGCAAAGGAATGGCGTCCAAAAATAGGATAGAACCAACACGGGCGGCGGACCTGTAGGACTCGTACAATCAGTTTGAGGAAGTTCTGAAAGAAACCGAACAGTTAATAAGCGTGAAGCGGGCAAAACCATGAACGTATGACAAGCTCAGTGCGAGAACCAAACTGCTTATCAATAGGTGTAGATACCCTGAAATATTATTTAAAAAAAAACAAAAAAATCATTCATTAAAAAACAATTTAAATTTTAAAAAAATTCTAAAGTATTGTATACATCCTATTCTGGAATTTGATGAGATGGACGGACCATCTAATGTCACTATTGTTTGCAAGGTATGATGTTTTGAGGAAGTGAGAGGGGTGCGCAGTAACGAAGATATTTGACTTTGATTCAAATTTGGAAACGAATGTCCGGGCTGTGTTGAACTATTCGTCCGCCTTTTTTTATACTTGGTCGTGGTTGTGCACTGTTTCGTTGGTCATTTCGTATTTTTGTGCCCCGTCGCTTATTTCTGATCCATTCCTGAACAATGTTCAAGGTTTCGGATACATTTTTGGTGATAGTTGATGCTATTTCTGCAAAATGAATATGCGCAAATTAGGAGATAATAAATGGAATAACAGACAAATAATAAATTTGTGATATCTCCTAAGGGAAGGCATACCATAATGCTCAAGACAGTAAATGGGTGATTCTCTGAAAATTAAACAATTCGACGTGGACAAAAACAAAAAAACGAGGTTCACTTTCCAAATGTGTTTTCGTTGAAATCGATACTAGGAGCACTGAGAAACCCGTATTCCCTCGACGGGCGGGCTTAAATTTGATTTTTTTTGGGGGGGAGGGGGGGTGTAGAGTCATAAAAATTGATGTCCACGTTGAAAGACAAATTTTTCACGTTTACATAGTGCAATAGGATGAGGCTGTATGATCACACAGCGGCAATATAGGTTACAATCTTACAGATCACGGTTTTACAAAGTACCTACAATTCATCTAGGAAAGTAGTCTCTGCACAAAGAAGATTTAGAGGCTGTTTCTACAGACTGCTTCTAAGTGTCGAAAGATTCACGTCTTTCGTCGTGGATACAAGAAATATGTGAGTGTCCACGTTGAACATACCTATTTTATGTCCACGCTTAAGAACAAAATTGCCATTTTCCTTTTCCCATTGGGTAAATATGCGGAGAATATTTGATACATGTAGCTGAATGTAATGGGGCCAACATTAGATACAACTACTTATATTAAGTATTACATTTTTTACAAATTCTTAGCTGGAAATTCAATATGGAATCACCCAAATACCTGTCCACCAATTATAGAAGGCAGAAACTACAATATATTATACATAGTTACAACAATAATGCTCTTTAACGAGGAAGGGTATATCTTCTCACAGATAACGGTCAGGATGTTACGTACCAAACCCGAAATTGTACAGATCGGGAATTGTATAAGCATTTTTGTACCATGCGCGAATCGAACGACCAACTTATTTGCACTGAACCCGAAATATCGGACTAGGTACAAATAATGCTGTATTTGTACCAATAAGACCAAAAGCTGACAAAGAAGAAAATAGAGATATACAACCATTATAGTAATTATAGTATCCCTCATCTAGATTCCTCTTGATGATGGAAGTACGTATAGCTTTTCCAGCATTACATTATCGTTTAAAGACGAACTGTTCTCCTCTTTTTTTTTTTTTTTTTTTTTTGTATTGAGGTCAGTTTCTCGTGTAACTTCCATCACACTGATACTTCTAATTTCGCTTTCCTGTCAAACAGCGCCTCAAAAGGGGATTGTTTAATTCCTGAGGGGTAACTTATTTTTTTGAAATTTGGACGAAACGTACATAATTCATCAGCCCAGGCAGTCAAACCATTGTCAATCATCCAAGCTCTCGCCATTTCCTCAACATCGCGGTTTGGTTGTTTGATACCTCTCTGACTTTGAGAATGCCGAGGTTTACTATTATGCAGTCTTGAGACCCGGCCATAACAGTTCCAAATCACTGATAATGGCATTTACGAATTCGCGATAATTATTAGATTGTAACAGGGAGGGGGCACTGAATCCATAAAAAATGTCAATTAAATTGTAAGCAACTTCTGCAGCGGTCTTCGTTTTTTGAGAGCACATAAGTGTAAAAATTTAACCTGGTGATCTTGATAATTCACGATAAATTGAAACTGGCCATTTCTATGACTGCACATCGATCAAGTCGACTTGACCCCTAGCATTTTAGCTTCTGCAAAAACTGTATGCTAAATTACAACCCCTTCCGAATAAAGTGATTGCATGAGAATGATGCACACCTCCAACGTTGGTCACTGCACTATAAGAACTATCATGTTGAACCATGTAAAGGGCAATAAGGGATTATTACATACAAATACAATCTATTCCAGGGTTTGTACAATATATTCGGTACCCACAATGTTATTTATTTCCTACAAGTTGGTACACTAATCGCGAACGGTACAGTATTAATTGTATTAAGTCTGATATCTCAGGTTCAGATAGAAGTGGGTCGTTCGATTCGCGCACAGTAAAAAAATGCTTGTACCATTCCGGATCTGTACATTTCGAGCTTAGTACTTACTACATAACAAGGATATTACAAAATTTTTCAAGCCTTACCTGGTCACCAAAAGACCTCTCGCTGCAGAATGTTTGCTTTTTTTCCACGAACTTTTGTTGGAATGGATTGTAGAATTCTCCAACATTTGATCTTTTATGCGACATAGGTATTTAGGAAATGCAATCGACAAAACACTGAATACTTAGTTCTCTTAAATTGCAAATTGAAAACAACACTCGAAACTTTCTGATAATTATTCGAAAACTGAAAAGTAACACCGAACAACCGAATGATATAGTTATCACGTTATCAGTATCAAGCGCATTAGTAGGTAATTCAGTTTTGTTTGAAATATCAACCGTTTTCAACAGAAACGTTTTGATTGGTCGTCATAGTACAAGTACAGAAACGGTGGGGTAGCGGTTATGTTGTGGTTTTAAAGTTGAAATTCCACCACGCAGATTGTCCGGGAATGCTCACTGTCACTACCACCCACACATCTAAACCGGTTTTCATATAAAGCTCATCAATGTAGTAGTGGTAGTGGTTTTACGAATGTATATCCACCTGAATGCGCTCGCCAATACATAGTTCCTTGGTGTACATTTTAAAGTGGGAATTCCACAACGCAGATTGTCCACGAACGCTTACTACCACTCTTGCATCTAACCCTGTTTTAATATATAGAGCTCATCAATGTAGTAGTGGAAGTGGTTTTCCGAATGCGTTCCACTTGGATACGCACATCAAAATCTTCAACGGGATAAAGATGATCATGCCGAAAGACAATTTTTTTCAATTCTTAATTTTAGACAATAATACGCAAATGCAGGAGTCTCGTCACAAAAAAAAAAAAAAAAACGGGATTTGGTTTGCGGACTGTATTGCTCTGATAAGAATACCTATACAATTTGACCATTAATTGCGACGGAAAATATTGGAGCTTTTGTTTTGTAATTGGTTGAAAAAGAGTCATGCCGATGGACAAAAAACCGAGGGACAATTTTCAAAGCTGGCCATACTGACTCCCACCTATGGGAGTGTTTCAACCTCCCACACCCTTATAGTTTCGTCCCTAACTGGTGCGATGCCTGAAAGGGTAGTTTCCGGTGCTGGGGGTGCGGTGTCATAGGGGCCACTTTGGCAATTGTGCATCGCCATACGTCCCACCACACCACATTCATTTCCATAATACATATGGAATCAACAGATAAGCGGGGGTTCTGTGGCCTGTGGTTCAAATTTTGTTGTAATAATCGAATTAGGCCATTCAAAAGAAAAGAGAACGAACAAAATACAGCGCACAGGACAATGTTTAGAACCACCAGTACAATGGCATCTTATAAGATCAGTAAAATTCACCGAAACTATAAATTTTCATAAGCTTTGTGTGAGGTTCTTACAGAGAGACCTAACATATTGGAGAAGAATGAGCAGTGTTATATCGGATGAAACTCAGAAAGTACACCTAAAGTCACCAATCCTCATTCCAGTCCTTTTCAAAAAAGAAAGTAAAAATTCGCTGAGTAGTGTAATATATACCGCACAGAGGCGAAACTATATGGAGGTGTGGGTGTTGACCCCCCCCCCCTCCCCCACAATAATTTTGCAGACGGCAAACTTGGAAACTATTCATTTGAATTTTTCATTTTTTATGAATGTCTGTTTGATTGTTTGTGTGTTTTTTTGAATTAAAAAATATTTCGATTAAAAAATTGGCATGTTTATAATTTTTTAAACATTTTGTCAGCGAATTTTTAGTTTAAAAAAATATTTGTCGGCAAATTTTTCTTCTCCACCTTTCCAAACTGAAAGTCAAATTTCGTTTCTGAAAATGGAGTACCCTGGACTCCTGTCAGAGGCTAGTCAGTCAAGAGTCGAAGGTAGGTTTCAAGCTGAGTATCGAACCTTATCTAACGGTTGAAACAAAGCTGAAACATGGAAGACATTTCGAAAATTTGAAAGTCGATAGCAAACGTTGAATTTCGAATTTCAGTTACTATTCTGTTTTTACTAGATTCTCTGTTAGACCTAGAGCCTAAAATTTGAGAAAGTTGAACATTTTATTAAATTCTAAAAGTTGAAAGCAGAAGACTTATTTTCCAGCGTCACAAGATGAATCCGATAGCAAATGTTCTATTGTTCAATTTACGGGCTTTGGTCCTGGTGAATATAGGAGGGAAATTTAGTCTGAAACAAAAGTCGAAACAACATGTGTTTTTCCCATAAAAACGAAAGGGAGCTTGTGGCACGGATTCCTCTCCATCCGATTAACCTGAAACTTTGTAGTTTTTTTGTTTTTTTTTAAATCTATTGGAACCAACTTAGGAGACGAATCAGAAGAAAGTCATTCAGAAAAAAATATCACTAAGCGTAAATAACGACCATCTTAATGTGTAAAGGAAGTTGCGTGTTCCTCTCAAGTATTCCTAACATCCTTCCAGCTTACCTTCCCAGATTAGGGTACGCTCATTTGAGCAAATGTAAGTGACTGGAGGATGAAAAATTGAAAATGAATAAAGTGGGATTTATTTTACGTAAATTTTTGGGGTTGGTAAAAAAAATTAGCATATTGTGGCCAGTCAGGTAATCCCGCCTTGTTAGTGAATAAAAACACTAACCGTTAATTTGTATACAAACTGTAAAATGATAATCCCCACACCCATTTTTATTCCAAAGTCCGATCGACGTGGGACAAACTGGGGTCTTCAAAAGGCAAGTAGAGATGTTGAATTGAGGAATGCATTCATTCTCGTTTTCCTATTTTTTCTTTTTCGCGAAGAATGAAGATGAGCCCATTCTGAATGGGAAAAGAATGAAAGTGTTTTCCCTTAATTCGGCATCTCTGACGGCAAGGTCTCGTTTCTTTTTCGAGGGGGAAAAAAAATCGCTCCCATTAAGCAAGACCAGAGCTAAACTTGAAATTTTTTATGGAAAAATCACTAAAATAGGAGTTTTTGGGTCGTTGATTTCGAAAATTTCACCAGAAGATTTTTCTTTCAACCCGGAATTGACTTTTAGAGTTTTCTATTCTTAGAAAATTGAGTAACGAATCAAAATACGAGCAGTTTTTCGCATCGCTGAATTCGAAAGCTTCTATGAGCTTTCTTATTAAACTGCGATTTGGGCCCCAAAATTCAAAAGTGATTTCTAGGAAATCGAATAAAATATTAGAATCTTCTGGGTTGCTGAATTTGAAAATTTCATCAGATTCCTCTTGGATTCCCGATTTACGCTTCAAAGGCCAAAACTGATCTCCAGAAGAGATTAAAATTGACTTCCCGGTAACCGAATCAAATTAATATCAAAATTGGGAAGGGGAGAGGAGAGGTCGCCTAATTTGGAAATTCCATCAACGCGATAAATTTTAGATATTGACTCTAGGGTAGGCCCCAAACACCAAAATGAGAGTTGAAATTGAACGAACTTGATTTAATCTTTCAACATTTTCATAACCATCAAATTACCAAAATTTAAAATGGAGGAAAAATTTCAAAATTTATCAAAGTATGAGTTATTATAAGGGGAACATTCAAGTCTTTAATAATCAAAAAACTATGAAATCGAACCAAAATTAGGAATTACAATAGTCGCTGTTTCAATAGATTACTTGGGTTTTCAATGCCAATTAATTTTTGTCAATCTTTGGACTTCAAATGTTGGCTGGTAAAGATGCAAGCTTCAATGAATTGTCTCTTCAACATTACGCGCAAAAATTGCTTAACCTAAGAATGATGAAGTCCAATCAAAGGTCCCAGGGTCATTACTATATTCGTAACAGCCCCCCCTCCCCCCCTCAAACAATAAAATGGAAATAAAACAACTTTCACTTCGATAGTACAATCATTTTTTATAAAATCATATATGCTGTTTGTGAAAATTCGGATTTGACGATTTAACCCTTTCTCAAGAGATATTAGGATGTTTGTAATGATGAAAATGAATCAGCAATTTTTAGCATTTTCGAAAACAGTCTGTTAATTTGAATTTAAGATCGTAAGAACTCTCCACTTCAATAGTCTACTCGATTTGTAAAAACTAATTAGTGCTCGTCCATTTCGATTTATGGGGTCTCTTAAGCTTGAATCAGATTCAAAATTTAGCGCATGTTCGAATTCAACTACCCTTAAGGTCAGTAATTAATGTTGATAATCTATCCACTTTGGGATCCCTTTGGGATCACATTCTGAGTTCTGGAGTCCAGGGACGTACCGAAGAGTTTTTCTTGATGGAGGGGGGGGGGGTAGAAATTGTGAAAGTCCCAACTGACTCAACTCAAAATTCCCAAGTATGAATGCAAAAGAAGAAAAACCTTTTGACTTGTTGGATTTTCCCAACCTCTCAACTCAATTTCCAAATGTCAAAGCAAAAAAAAAAAACTCGCCTGACTGCAATGATAAATTTTCCCGTTGCCCCCTGCCCCCTTATCGGTACGTCCGTGCCTCCAATAATTTGGCATTTGGCAAATTTTGAAACTGTTCATTTGAATTTTTCATTTTCTAAGAACATTTGTTCGTATTTTTTTTGTTTATTTTTTTTTTTCAATTAAAAATATTTTAACCAAAAAATCGGCAAATTTAAAAAAATTTTATTTTTAGTTAAAGTAAAAAATGTTTGTCTGCAAATTTTCCTTCTCCACCCCCCCCCCCCCCAACTGAAAGTCGTTTCGTCTCTGTATACCAGAGCACAGTGAGAAACAAACATACGAAGGAAGAATTTCCAATGTTAATATCTTGAAAGGTGAATCTTCAATGTAAGATACAAACAGGGCTTTTAAAACTATTTGCGCGCTGTAACCTTTACTCAAAATTAGATTCAGCTGTAACTCACCAGTCTGGAAGGCGATACAGTGGAATGAAACTTTTGTCCACCTCAATTGTCTGTCACCTTCGACAATATAGCTTCCGCGATTTGTGGTTTACAGGATCATCTGCAACAGTGATTCGATACCGCTGTGTTCACTGTATTATTTGATTCCTCCTCCTCAGCTTCAACACCGCTGCATATCTAATTCAATTATACAGAAACATTATTGTCACTCGGTGTTTGTTCATGAAAATATCAACAGGTGCTCACCAAAGAGGAAATAGAATTATCGTTTTGTTCGTCCTCGTTATCACGGAATGCTGTCGTTATATCTTCTTGGATTTCTTCTCATCCCTCCATGTTCATAAGTAAATTGTTTTTCACTCACCTCATCGATTTCTTTTACTTGAAGATTGCTCGTCGTCGGCTGCTCCTTCCTTTCCAGAATGTTATGCTATAATATAACCAAATGTCCTCAAATTGGTACTTGTCTCACGAATACACATGTAAGTGCCGGTATTTTACATGAAAATAAACTTTGGAAGTTTTCTAATAGGGTGATGAGAATCGCTTAAGGTAGGATCTAGCAACTTACCAGTAAAGATCGAGTAGTCCGTTTAATAAATTTTCCACTCCTGGGATCGTAATACAATTCTTCTCTTCTCGTCTCTTGGTCCATTTTTTCCACCATCCATCTCTGCAATGGAGCACCAAAAATTACCAACATATATGCCGCGTACCATAAATCGAAAAATGCCAAACAATAATAACATGTAACTGAGATTAACTTACCTATTCACAAATAATTAATTTGTAGTTTCAGAGAGATGACACAAGACGAACGTTATACGTTAATCGTGCCGACCTGCCGAACTGATCGTTATTTTTAAAAGTTGTAAACACAAACAGAAACGACAAATCTTTTAACTTTACACGGCAGGTGGCAGCTGTGTAGGCGTTGAATCGGGATTCACGGGTACTGTACGCTCGTAAGCGCAAATTATGAAATTTACATTCGTTTTACGGATACGTAGAACTGTGGTATTACAACTACGAAAATTAGTTCGCGGACCTTACCACTACTCCTGCATAATATTTTCGTATAATTTGTACATGTAGTAGTTCAGTGGACTTGCGCATATTCACGCCAGCTCTGCGCCGACGTAAAACAGTTTTGGTAATGAAAAATGTTCAACGGGTAACGACAAGTTGTATGCAAACAGCGGGTAACAAGTCATTGTCTAATCCTTTTTCCCATCGTGCCCGCGACTTTCTCTCCGAAGAAGAAAAGGATTGCCGTGTAACAATAGATCCTTCTAACAGTTTGCTCTAAATTCGAGAGTCGGGTGAAAGTTTTAAGATTTAACCATATCCTTTGTTAACGGTAAAATGCCAATCAATTATCGAATCTACTCGCTGAATCGTGAGAAAGTCGTTTTCGCAGGAATCCGCTCATTGGCTACCACCCATCCTTCGAAAGTCGGCCAATGAGAACTGTAGTATCTGTTTCAAGAAGGGAATATACTCTCCATTGGTTGAATTGTGAGACGTTGAGGAAGAATTCTCCTACTCTCTCAAGTGAAAGTTTGTATCGAGATCGTTGTAATAGAATCTTCGAATGTATGTTGAAATCAGTACTTCACAGTTCGAGAATAAGCCAAGATCTTGCTACTTTTGCCGTTATTATCTTCCATATTAGCAGCACTTATCCGTTCAGCTCTCGCTGCTGCTGCTCTTATCCGCCCGTTTGTGTTTGTTCAATTTCGCGTTATTGTTGTCTTTGCTTTCTCTAATTGAAGACTACTACATCATCGTCATCATCATGTAAGTATCAAATGTTTAATTAGTAACTCGAAATTTAACGTTGTTTTTCAAATTTCAACTATACCTATATACTTTTTCGTGAAAATTGATTCGTTTTCAGTTTAATTAGTAACTCGAAATTTCAGCTATACCTATACCAGTGCGTTTTTTCATGAAATTTATTCGTTTTTCAAATTTTTACAGTTCAAGATGTCGAATAGTTCACGACCTGTTCGACATTTTCTCAGAGATATTCGTCAAGTTTTACATATTTACTTGGGTAAACAATGTGAACAAGATTTTACGTGGTACAGACACTCGCTCCGTGAACGACGAAATCAAACGGTTGGCACGGAAAAAATTCGAAACCCTGAGAGGTCGTAAAAAGAAGGTCAGCCAGACCAAGCAGTTAGTTAAATAATTTACTCGTAAAGTTTAATCATCTCATTGAACTGTAATTACTGTAAATTGTATATAATTTAAAAATCATGTAAATTAGAAATATTTTATAAGTAATTGTAGGTAATAAAACTTTAAATGAAAGTTTAGTTTTCATTTGTATTGTCTTTTCCTCTCTGATAAGAAAATAAACACTCATATTAAGTACTGATAAGCAGAAATCCTCCTGCCCCGCAAGGCGAGCCACCCTCGAGTAGTTCATCGCCGCAACACATGAGCGCTGTAACTGTATTCTGAAAAATTGATCGAGTTTCCCATCTATGTCAGTATATGTAACTCTATTATCTATGGTCGAGACGTCGAGACTCGATTCAAAAAAATAATCTGGATGGTGTAGATGTAGGTATCACGATCACGCAGCACGCGTTTTACTACGACACGGGTTTCAAATTATATCCCCACTACTTGCGGACATATGTCCGCAGACGATGTTCGCTAAATGTCCTCACCTTTCTCGAGATAGCGAAAACATACACTACAATAGCAGGGCATGTTACCACCGGGCCTACAAAGACTGATACTAGTATGCGCACGTCGTGGCCATCTTACTCAACGTTGTGCAAACACGTGGCTAGTACGCGAACTTTGACTGCACACTCTTTGGCATAGAGAAGGAAAACTCTAACACAATAAACCGTGGGGAAAACAACGGCAAACTACCTTTACCAACCCTGCCGAGGAAAGAACGGGGTCGGTAAAGAAAGCCAAACGTGAAATTTTTAACGACGAAAACACCATTCCCAAAATGAAAAACAAAGCAGGAAAGAGCGTTTTTGGCCGCGATGAAATTGTAAACGTAGCAACAGAATTCTATGCTAAACTATAGCAAAAGTAAAGAAGAACAAGAAGGAAGAATTCCTTTCAGCCTGAACAATAAGGAAACAGAACCACTATTCGAAACCCTAGCCGTTCTGGGCAGACTGAAACCAGGGAAAGCAGTAAGCCCTGGTGGAATTGAAAACTACAAACTCAGGCTTTTTGCAAATGAATTGGCTCACCGTTTGAAAAATTTTTAATACAATTCTGTAAAAAACAATCAATCCCTTAGCAATGGAAAAATTCAGAAATAATTTTACTATAAAAGGGAACAGATATGACATCAACAATTACAGGCCGATAAGCCTGAGTTCTAACCTAGGCAAAACTTTTAGTAAACTTTTGAAAATTCGCTTATATCCACAACTAGACGCATGTCAGGGACTGGAGCAGGCAAGTTTCCAGAAAAATCGTTCCACTATCGATCAGTTGTTTATTATCGGGCAGCTGGCTGAAAAATGCAGGGAACACAATCAACCTCTCTTTTTACTGTTCATTGATTTTCAAAAAGCATTCGACTCTGTACACCTAGCCAATCTGTGGAGAGCTCTGTGTAGATGAGGAATCCCAGAAAACGCCATAAAAATTATTAGAGAACAATAATATAATAATAACACGGGGAGGATCTGTTTGAACAAAACGGGAAGAAAATTTAAAATTGAAAGAGGAGTGAAACAGGGGAATCCCCTCTCTCCCAATCTATTCAACAGCTAGCTAGAAGATGTGTTTCAGAAAATGGACTGAGAAAGAAAGGGGATAAAAATTAATGGGGAATGGCTAAGCAATTTGAGATTTGTAAATTACATGATTTTGGTGTCCCAAGACGGCAGAGAATTACAGGAGATGACAAAGAAAATAGCACAGGAAGGCAAAAAAGTAGGGCAACAATAACTGTAGGCAAAACAGTATTACTTTCTAAATATGAAAAACTTTCAGGAAATAAAAAAATAGATGGAAGCAAAATAATAGCAATAGACAATACCACCCATTCAAGTCAAATAGTCTCGTTTAAGGACAACATGGACAAAGAAATTGCAAAAACCCAAAGCTTAATGAAACACTATTTTTACTACTGCGGAAAACCCACCCCTTTTCAGCACACTTAGCGCCTGGTTTACACCGTCCTTCCACCAATCAGCTACGACTACCAGGAATAAGCCCTCTTTCTCCCCCTTTTCACCTGGGCTTACCAAAGGTTTTTTAGGATAGCTACCAGGCTCACTGCTGAATACACCCTCTTTGAGCCCTTCCACCCGGTTTACACCCGGGAGTAATCTGGGAAACCTAAGCATTGGGAAGAAGAAACCAAGCTTGGAAAAGCTTTAGGTCTCTTAAAAATATCTTTAAAAGTAAAATGCCTCTGAAAATAAAGAAAAAGATCTGGGAATGCTGCACTATACCTCTACTGCTACATGGCTCACAAACTTGGGCCACCATAGAGGAACAGAGCATGAAACTTGCCAGTACCAAAATCGCAATGGAAAGGGTAATGATCGGGGAAAAAAGAAAGGACAGGCGGACCAACAAATGGGTTACAACGTATTCAGGGATCAAGAATTGTAGGTATACATATGAAAAAATTGAAATTTGACTGCACTGGGCATGTTGTAAGAAGGGAAGGATACAGATGGGAAAGACAAATTTTAGTTTGGATACTAAGAGGACAAAAAAGGCACGTAGGGAGACCAAAAAGAAGGTGGGTGGATGAATTGAAGCAACATGACGGTATTGAGTCGGAGAGGCATGCCAGCGTAAGGGGATGGTGGAGAAAAGTGGAAGAGGCTTATGCCCAACAATGGGCACACTAAAATAAGGATATTATACTATACACTACTCGTCACTGCATATTCAACTCAAATAAATAGCTGTACAAGTATATAATATAATAACTGTCTCTCTTCAGAAAGTATCACAGAGTTGAAAATTTGAAATTTCCAAAACCAAGCTCAAAGTACCTTATTTATTTTATTTTTGCCTAACAGTGGGGCGGTTTACAGCGTATTAGCTATATAATTAAACGGATCTATCTTCTGGTCAGTCGCTAACCCCGCCTGTCCACCCATCTCCGGGTATAGGCCTCCACCACACATTTCCAAATACCTCTGTTTTTCGCTGTTCTTGTCCATAAAGTGCCAAAATTTTTACGCATAACATCCCTCCACCTTGTGGGGAGTATTCCTCTATTCTCTTCGCCCATAAGTATCCCCCCCCCAAAAAAAAAGTACCTTATAATTACATTTATATCTGACTAGCTGACCCACTTTACGGCTCATCGAGACAGCTGGCTAAGATGAATTAAAGAAAGTGAGTTAGGTGGAGGAACACTCTGTACCGCAGTACATGTAAATTATTACTAATCAAAAGAATTATTTGGCGCTCATTCTCTCACATCTGGCTTCCAGTCCAGACTTGAGACTGGCTAAGTATTATTTTACGCAGGTGTAACCGCAGGTATAGCCGCTGTATGGCCGACTGGTTAACGTATAACGTGCCCGATTTGCAATCCTTGCATCTCGGGTTCGAAACCCGCCAACGCCGGAAAGTTAGTGCTATTTGAATACACCCCCCCCCCCCTAACATCCTAGCGAACGCAGCGACAGTTGTATCAATGGAAAGATAACGCGTCCTGTAACCACTGCCAGTTCGAATGAACAGGGCACTACAATAGCGGGCATGTTACCACCGGACCTACAAAGACTGATACTAGTATGCGCACGTCGTGGCCATCTTATTCAACGCTGTGCAAACACGTGGCTAGTAAGCGAACTTCGGCTGCACGCTCTTTGGCATAGAGAAGGAAAACGCAAAAACCCGTGGGGAAAACAACGGCAAACTACCCCGACCAACCCTGCCCAGGAAAGAACGGGGTCGGTAAAGAAAGCCAAACGTGAAATTTTAAACGATCAAAACATCATTCCCAAAATAAAAAACAAAGCAAGAAAGAGCGTTTTTGGTCGCGATGAAATTGTAAACGTAGCAACAGAATTCTATGCTAAACTACCTTATATAGCAAAGGTAAAGAAGAACAAGAAGGAGAAATTCCTTTCAGCCTGAACAATAAGGAAACAGTACCCCCCTGCAGGAATTTATTACTCAGCAGCAGTTGGAAAAGAAAATGTCGGTTGTATTTTATCCAAATTACGTAGGCGCATCGAGCGCTTGTTTTCAAGCTGGTTTTGCCAATTAGTATCCTGGAGCATAGTAGGACAGATATAGACTTAGTAGGAAGAAATGGAAAATGGAATATTACGAGTATCTACTTAAAGATATGTAAAGAAGTATCCCAGATGTAAATTATTCTAAATTTATTCATGTTTCAGGTATGAAGCTTGCCTTCCAAAGATACTCCCCAGCTGAAAATTACTAGCCTGACGTTCACAATTAAACGATAAAATTTTAATTTACAGGTCTAAAAATGATTAAATTTATGTATAGTGGCGCCCAGAGGTAGAATATTCAGCATTTATTAGTTGAGACCAAATTGAAACTGAAAAACTGTATCAGAAAATCGTTTTAGAGAGAATACACAGTATTTTGTTAATGACAGGGATTCCATTAATAAGCCTGTACATTTAAAAAGTTGAGGTACTTGCCGATGGATGAAAAAATACACAGACAAGATGTGAAGACTGTCTTCCAAAGGTATTCGAGTTAAAAATAGCAATGGTATAGTGGAATGGATAAAAAAATTAGAAAAACCAGTTGAATCTGACTAAAAGAGCACTATTTTTGAATATTCAGCATTTTTGATATATGTAAAACAGACAATTAATCGGAATAATATTTGATTGAAATTTGAAAGGTATAGGCATTTGCTAGAAAAGAGCAAGGAGTAAAATCCCTCCATTCATCCATCAATGAAGAGAGCCATAGCTGTTAGATGGAAAAATGAGTAGACAAGATATGTTTTAGATGAGGAGATTGCCTTCTGAGACACTTGACAGATGGTCTTATATGATAATCAAATAGCAGTAGATGAAGACAGAGGTAAAATTAAGTACTACTTTATGCTGTTGTTCAATCTACTGATGAAAACATGGGAAATGGGCGAATAATCTGGAAAGGCAGGTATTAATCTAATCAAAAATAGGTAAAAAATTAGCAGTTTAGCGGAATAATATTAATAAAAGGATTAAAATTTGGAAGGAGTAGACAAATAGTATGTAAATCAGTGGGGTGAACTGGCTATTAGTATTGAAATCAAGGGAAATAAGCAAATATGAGGGAGGATTAGGAGAAAGTTTAAGGTATTAGGTACCAATAGAAGGCAGCAGCACTATGTTAATTTCATCAAAAATTTGTTAAATTCGACAAAAAATGGCAATCAATATTGGAAAAATCGTTTTAAATGGAATATCTACGACTATTTCGACAATGACATATGTTCAGTTCAAGAGTCTGCGCATTAAAAAGACCAGAATACTCACTGATGAATGGAGAAAAATGTATAGGTGAGATATGATGTATACTAGCTGCTTCAGCTGAGAAAGGCATCTCCCAAAGGCATTCGGTATATGTAGTTCGTTTTTTATTGAAATTTGCTAAACTCGTAGAAAATAGCTGAAAAAACTGTCAAAATGGTTAAAATGCGGATATTTGTCTTCCTATTATGTGAAGTTATGCTGTTAGATTGAACATTGCAAGTCACTGAATCATCAGGAAGCTGAATATGATCGCTAATGGCTCTGAGAAAAATGTACAAACGAGATACTTTATATGAGAATTAATTAATGAAAGAAAATAGGTATCTAAGAATACTGATACTGGATTGACTATGCTATATGTATAGTCTGATTGGACAGTTATTCGCTAATACTCTAAAAAGGTAGGTATTAATTTAATCAAAGATGAACATTTAGGAAAACTAGCTGAATCTAGCTTAAAATACCTACCTTTTTCTGCAAAAAAAAATCGGTAAAACGCTCTAAATTTGAATATTTTGGTATTTCTGGTGTATGTAAAAGGTAAAACAGATAGCCGATAATGGACTAAAAAATTTCAAAGTACAAGCCTTTTTGCTAAGAAAGGGAACAAGGAGTGAAACTTCTCCCTCAGATACAACTTGATATGGCTGATTGATATTAACTTGGGATTTGTAAATTGATTGAAATTATGTAAAGAGGTATCCTATCAGGTGTAAAATATTTTAAATGTATTCATATTTCAGGTGAGAAATTCCCCTCGCCACCCCTCCCCCCAATAAAGAGAATTACACACAAACATGTGAAGAAAATTTAGAAATTTCTCCCTATAACAGAGAAATATTATTATTCCCTCCTAACTTACAGTAATCAGTTAATATTTAGGTACATTAAATTATCCCCTCTTCAACTTTAATCCGTTCAACATAAGATTGGAAATTCTCAATCTCCAGTGAGGTATCGACTATTTTTCTGGACTTTTTGGGTATTAATTATAGAAAATTAGCTGAATCTGTTAAAAAGTATTCTAATTTTGAACGCCTTTTTGTTATTTTGATGGCTGATGGAACTGATAATAATTAAGAGGTGTTGTGCGTTTGTCAGCAGAATAGTAAATTGATTAGAATATTCGTTGAAAGAGGTATGCATATAGCAGAAAGAGAACAGGGAGTAGAACCCCATACCCACATGAAGAGAATCAAATTTGATGGCGCCCATACTTGCGGAGAAAGTTACAAGAAATGTCATGCATAGTTGACATTTCAAAAGACAGAAAATGAGACAAAAGATGTAAAAAATTATCGCCTCCTAAACAGACAGGCCAAGGAGAAAAAAAAAATATATCCTTTTTTTCCCGAGACAGTAAACCTTCCTTTTTAGCTTTTTAATCAGTTTTTTATAGACTTCTAATTGCGGGGCCCACCAGACCTTGCGCTCGTCCATCCTAGTCACTTCCGCTTCCTCGGTTATTTTTGTAAGATGCGTGCAGATGTCCAGAATTACAATTTCTAACTCCTCCCCACTAATGCACATCCTGAGTTTTTCGCTCCATGCCTCTAACATAGTCGACGTTATGCTCGATTCAAGTTTTTGATAATTTATGGCTTTGAAGGGCTGGCCTGCACAACCAGTTTTTTGTTCGCATTTAAAAGAAACCGAGGAGTGCGGTGTCAGCGTGTTATCAGTGATCTTTACCTCCTTTATTTTATTAGACATAGACTGGGATGCAATAATTAGATCTATTACGCTGGTACCATTGTAATTCCGAAACGTTTTAACATCATAGGGATTTTTCACTATCAGATTTTCACTGAAGAGAAAATTTTCAAAAATCTCCGCCCTTCCCCTGTTTGTGCTTTTATGCGTTATTTTTTCGTACATAGCTGATCTTACATTAAAATCACCTATCAGAAGGTATTTGTTGTTTTCATGACATTTTATTACTTCCTGTAATTTGTCTATCTTAGACTTGATCTCCTCGTTCGGAGATAGGTAAGCGCAGCAGACCAAAACACCATCTAATACTACGGCTATTAGACCCGATGAACATTTCACTGCTAAAGTATGAAAAATTTGTCAGTGGTTCGGATAATTTTTAGTCATATTTTAACCTGATTAGCAGTATTCCTCCATTTGAAAAGTACAGCGAGTTATCCCCATGGACACTTTGAACTGCTAATGTACTGCTTATTTCTGAATAACCTCGCCCGGCGTTTATCCGAAATAAAGATATATTTGTCAGTATCATGGATTAATTTAGCAGCATTGATGATAAGATTAGTAGTATTTTTCATAAACGTAGTGTTCCTCCTGCTAAACATTCTGCATTTTATCCTTATTTTGGATAACTTTAGCAGTACACTGAACAATATTAGTAACATTGGGGATAAAATTGGCAGCGGTTTTATCTGCTACACCGCTATCATTCAAAAACTTTTCCAGCTCCTTGAATCATACTTGAAAATAATTGGATCTCCATGAAATATTCAAAAAAATTTATTTAGTGTCTGAAATAATTTTACAATTTTTATGCTAAAAAGGAATGTAACAAAATATTAAAAAACTGAATTATTATCTATAACTACATAACAGATAAAAGGATTGAAGCGAAAAGTGAAAACATATGAGTCAAACCCATTCCAATAATCCCCAAAATGTTGTGAGCCCGGGGCCGACAAAAATAAATCCAATATTTTGCAATAAATATCAAGGTAACTAACGCAGTACTTCGGAATAGGTGGCGGGGCAGAGGCTTAGCAGGGGCCATTTGGTGTCTTGTATGGAATCATAATTTTCTGCCCTTGTGATGTTATAGCAGCCTACCAGCCTACCCCAGGGAAGAGGTTCATGGTAAGGGGAGGAAGTTCCTGGAAGGAGGAGTATGATCAGGGTGGGGGGCGAGGAAAGAGGAGAAGGCCATGGTGAGTTAAAGGGTTGTGGTGGGTGAGAGATATCTTGGGGGGGGACATTCATGTATGGAATGGTGTGATTGGAGAAGGGAATTGTGGTGGGAGAAGACTGCAGAGGGAGGGAGTACTAATGGGTGAGGGAGTCCTGATGGTGGAGGGCGGTCATAGTGGGGTAGGAGGGCCGTGGTAAGGAAGATCTAGTGGAGGAAGAGGGCCATGGTGGGCGAGGAGGATTGCAGCAGGGAGAGCTTCAGGGACTCGAAGGATGGCTGTACAGAAGAAAGAGGTCGTGGTGCAAGAGGCGCCCTATGATTGAGGAGAGGTGCCCTATTGCGGAAGGGAGCAGGCTTATACTAGCAGAGAGCACCATGGTGGGAAGAGGATCGGGATTTCTGAAGCGTCATGGTGGTGTAGGGTGATTGTGACATGCATGTTGGATGAAGAGGGTCGTGATGAGTATTGAAATAGTGATAGAAGGGGCTTTGGTGGGGTGAGCTGATGGCAGGAATGTGAGGGAAGGGTAGTTGCCGTGATGTTAGAGAATCGTATTGGAGACGGACTTGTAGGAAGGAGGGCTGATGATGACTCCTCCCCTATGCATCCGCGTGTATGGAAGGTCAATAAGTATCTAACTGCCCCACTCCCCCAAGAATTTCTTTTGCCCTCCCGACAAGACCATTCTGGCTACACCCTTGGCACTAGGGTATGTATAACTGAACACCTAAATTTTGGTAGGAAATTCATAAGACCTTAAACAAAATTATAATACACATAATCATCTACCTAATGTGGTAGGGGTTTTATAAGGCCCCCTACCGCATTTATCACATTATCATATTGTTTACACAATAAATCTTCAGTTTTTTTCGACTCACTTCCAACAACTCTTCATCTTCATTTTCAGCTAAATGGGAAGAATCAATAGTGTCGCTTACATTTGCAACTGGATTTACTGGAACTACACAATGCTGTTGTTGACATGTAGAAGCCTGCAAAATTGTGATGAATAATTTCATATATTCATAGTATTCAACAAAAGTTAGGTTTCCTGCAGAATAATTACGATCAATTCATCTCAGTAAATGCATCACACATACGTAGTCTTCATCTAAAGTCAAAATCTGCTCTGAAATTGTGATCAGAGCTGCAGTAATGCAGTCCAAATGAATCAGAGTGAAGTTGAAGCAATGGTCAAATTCAGAGTGGAAATACCTAAATCAGATTTTTAATGGAAACAGTCAAGATCAATGTTCCAGTCTAAGATAGCCAAGGTGATCATTAACTAAATAAAAGTCAATAATAAAAATGTTGAGTAAAAATAGGTGTTGTAGTATACCGTGGGAATTAGACTGAATGTCAGAGTTGAAAGTAAGTGTAACAGCATTAACGAAAGTCTAATTCAGGCATGAAACTAAAGTTAAAATTGAAGAGTTAGCAAAACAATTACAGCCGATGCGGAAATGGAGGTAGGACAAAGTGGAAATGAAATGGAAGTCTGCAAAGTCAAAGTGTAACTATAGAATAAGGTAGGTACCTAGACTAAACAGATACCCACTTAAGGATTTGTAAAGTATGGTGGAACGTGTGCAAATAGTCAGGTACAGTCTGCCCACGGAAAGATGATGTGGTCCTGTTTTCGTTCCAGGCTAGTAGTGGTCCTTAAAAAGGTGCAAAACTGGTCAGGTACAACCAGGTGGTCCCCATTTAGCATTCAGAAATGCATTCGTTTCAAAACTTGTTCAGGCCTACACAGGGCCGCCAAGAAGAGGGGAGGGTACTTCTTCCCTCGGGCTCAGGTTTTTTAAGGGGGCCCGCAGAGTCACAGAAATTATAATTATCAAATAGACAATATGTCTTTTTACAAGCAAATAATTTCAGTGTAGGCCGGCAGATTTCCCCACCCCCGGGTCCAGTTTGGCTCTTGGCGGCCCTGCGCCTACATCGCATTCCATTTGTGTGTATTGCATATTTTTAGATCTGTTCTAATTCCATTCCCATTATGTTTACACTTGAATATGACTGCACACTTCGTTACATTTTGACCTGCACTGCGCACCACTGTAAAGGTGATAGTGAAAGTAAAAGGTAAACAACTTACTGCTCTCCATTATCTTTGTGTGAACAGACTCTATGGAACCTTACAGCACCCATAGTGGGTATACAGAAAGACAATATACCTACCTATGACTATCACAGCCTGCTTTACATAAAGTAATGAAGAAAGTTAGTTTTTGGTACCAGGAAGAAATTTTCTGGAGGAACGGTAGTGCCGCAGAAGAGGCCGAAAAGTGATGCAGTAAGTAAGGCCGAAGTATAGGCTCTCCAAACACTGGATCTGATGCCACAGAATTCACACTTCAAGATATAAGTTAGTATATCAAAGATAAAAGGGGATGTCTTTCGACGCAGCACCATCACTGTTCAAAGTAGCATGCTTTAACAATACTCAAAGGAAACTGGCCTTATCATTCAGATTTTAATCCGGCAATAAATGTTACTTTAAATTAATACTAAATTTACCTACACATTTGAGTTCATCCTGAACTGAAAATTTACCTACATATAGTAGGAAAAGCTTACTTACCACAGGTTCGTCGGGTTCGTTCCTCATTTGCTGATAGTAAAAACTACAAGATACATCACCATGCCCCAGAAGCCAGTATTTTCGTGATTTTTTGGGTTTTCCGCCATTATCCAACACATTTACCTATTCTAACCAGAATAACACGGCACTTTACTCGCAAAATAATTATACTTACTCAGCAAATCATAGGAGAAATGCATCAGTATGCAGTTAATGGAATGCTACCAAGTAACGCGGATGTATAACTAACAAATACAAACCTGCAATAAAGTAATTATATATTAACTGAAACCAAAATCACCGCAAAACTAAACTGTCTTTTTCGCGAAATAACCGTTACTAAGATGTAACGTTTACTATCAGTTCAAAAATTCAACGCACCCAACTGACAAATCAGGATGCGTGCGCTGATCTTCCAGGTTATGCGTTTCTTATCCTCCACAAAGTACAAATTATGAGGAACGCCTAGTTATCTTGAAATAGGATAAATCCAGAATAAATCACAGCTAAGTGTTATTCGTATTTTATAATATTTACCACTAATTTCCATTAGTGTTTTCAGGGCTAGGATTATCATAATTACTGCTAACTATTCTAACACACACAATGTAAATACAAAAGGTTTGTTTTTGTATTAGTAATGTTCGTAATTTAGTACTCGTGCTGCTAAATTACGAACATGAAAATGTTCATCGGGGATAGTCTTCCAGGCTAAAGATATTCACGTCCAGAGATTTTCTATACAGTACTGCTATTTTTGCCTGTGTTAGCGCGTTAAACGATGGTGGAACGTTCGATATCTTATCTCTTTTTAGATACGGTTCAGGTATTATGACGATATCGTGATCCTCCACCGCCGCCAAGGTTTTGATCTGCTGCGCTTCCGTTCGATCAACATTAACTAATTTATATCTAATTACCATCTTTAAAAATCATATTTTCTTTCCATCATTTTTACCTGATTTTTATAGTTTCTACAATTAGGGTCAAACATCCTATGTTTGACGAAAGTTAGTGCGAGGTTGGCTGCTTCTTCTTCGGTAGGGCACTGTTCATCACGATCCATAATTTCATCATGTTGATTTATGACGCAATGTGGACATCTGTTTTCGTTTTTGGCTCGTTTAGCTAGTTCGATGATTATCTTCCCGCTCCTGCATCGGTCTTCAGAGTGGCCGTGCATGCCACATTTTTTACATGTTCTGATGCTTATATATTTCTCGTATCTGATGCTTACGTACTCGCATGGAATTCGTTCAGGAGATTCGCGATGGAGTTTGTAGTAGTCTTCTCTGGCGAGTCTGATTACTGCACTAGTCCCCCTTTCATTAATTGAAACCAGGATAGGCTTGTTACCGGTTATGCGTTGTATTGCTAGTTCTATCTCTTCTTTCGAGGTGCCTTCTAGGCCCCAAGTGATAATCGTGGGCGTTAATTTCTTTGAGACTTGAGCTTCAACGTTGGTTAACTTCAGCTTCCAGATTTCCTCTTGCATTTTATCAGCGTCTTCTCGACTCTTCAACTTGATGATTGCAATATTTCTATTGTTCTTAGGTTGGAAGAGGTTGGTTACTGTAACACCAAGCTTCGAGGGTTTGATCTTCTGTTTGATGTCGTTGATTGTTTTTACTATAATCTGCTCTGCTTTCTTCTGGTTGGATTCCTTAGTCCGTATAATGACGGTTTCGTCAGTCAAATTCTTAGCTTTGAATATCATTTCGCTAGCCGAAGCAGATGTAATCGTTGAGTAAGACGGCACTGCTTGTGACGTAGTGGCAGCTGTCTTTACCTCCTTGAGTACGGCTGCAGCGAGATCTTTCGCCACATTGCTCTGTTGAATCTTTAGAGCATCAATTGCTTGCTTAATTTTGTTGTTCCTTTCCTTTAATGTGGTTTGATAGTCTACAACGTACTTGAAAAAGGAGGTCACCTCCTCCACTGACAAGTTTCTTCCCTGTTTCACTTTGTAGGAATCGTCGTCTTCTTCATGGAATATCTTAAGGGTCGAGATTACGTGTTTTACTAGCTTCTCCGCGGACTGATTTTCTTTTGCGATCAGGGTTCGAATTTCGATGAATTGTTTGAAGTCTTTGGTAGACTCATTCGGGTCTACCATTGTCCGAGACGATACGACGGCACGCGCTCGTCAGGACGTGTATATTACGATTTCAACGGTTATACTATCTAGTACTATAAGTAATGTTCTAACCTGTTTATAATTTTTCGGAACGCAGAAATGCACTATTCACGAACATGTGTTTACTGGTTATACTCCATCTTGCATGTTCCCGTTAGAGAACGAGGTTGAAAAAAATATATATATTTCTTTTTGAAATCAAGTGACAGAACTTTTATATGAATGTAATACAACAAGTTGAATATGAATGCTATTCATCATTCTAACAAGGATTAAAACTATACATAATATTAAGGCCACGACGGAGGGTCGCCAGGTTTTACATTACCTCCATATAGGGAGCTCCGGTCACGGAATTTAGTCAGCCTATTGTTTTCCAGATCTTCTGCATATCCTCCCACTACGTAAGCACTCACAAGCAGTGGCGGAAATTTCCAGAAATATTTCACAAATACTTTCAATGAGATTTTCGGACTTACCCCCGGATGCCGCATTTTGCTTTAGCTTTATTTCCCTTTCCTCTTCTCGTATTCGACACCTTTTTGGTAATCAGTAACAATGAACCAGGCCACAAATGCCGGTATTGAAATAGTCCAAAAGTTGTTCTTAATACGATTATAAATGCTCTTAGCACCCATAACACAAAATCATTTTCAAAGGCAATTAAAAACCTCTTTTTGAACCCTTGCGACAAAATTGAAGTGATGAATTAATCTTTGAATTAATCAATTGCCTCTTTGAATTAATCAATTAGACGCACAGTTGGAGGATTTGATGAACTACTTCGAGCTTCGAGGAGACGTACATCGAGCGACCTCTCAGGACAGGAAGAAAAAACCCACGATTTCGTATTCCGAGGTGGAAGGTGGAATGCAGGGCCGGGCCGACCATAAGGACAAATCGTAGTACATATGTATTCAATGTGTGTGTAGTGGCCTTATCATAAGTTCAGAAATTACTGGCCACCAAACTTATAAGTTAAAGCGCCTTTTTGAAGGTTCTAGTTTTTAGGGGCGCTTATTCTAAACTTTGCACGGGGCGCCAAAATAGCTTGGCCCATCCCTGGTGGAATGTTTACCAAAGAACTCTAGATGAACAGCAAAATGAAGTGAAGGTAGCTAGGTCTGTTTTAATTTAATGCGAAATTGACTAAGTTAATGGGGGAGAGGAGGGGGGGGGCTAATAAATATTTTCGAAAATCATTCTACTTAACCATCTAATCTTCTAAAAGTCACAAAAATTAAAATACAAAATTGAAATTTTGGGTACTGGGTCCCTTTTTTATGTACTGTCATGAAGTGCATGTACAGTGCTAACAGGGCCGGATTTAGGGGAGGGCCCACGGGGTCCAGGGCCCCGGGCCTCCACAAATTAGTCATGAAAGTGTCGTTATTACAAATATAATAATATGTTGTCCATACTTTATACGTGTATTTCGAATAATTTTTACTCGTAATTTTGAACTTTTTCCGTTTTTTTTGGAGGGGGGGGGTTGCTTGATACTTTGGGGCCTCCACATCTTCCTGGGCCCTAGGGCCACGAAATCTTAAACCTGGTCTTGAGTGTTAAAAATAGAAAAAATTGGTATGTGTACTGTAACATTTTGTATGCTTTCGTATCCTAATAAAAAAAAAAATTTCCATGGAAATGTCAACCACTGAACTGAATTGTCACTGTAAAGAACTAAATTATACGGACTAACTTCGTGTCGGGGGCATGGAAATTTCTATCAACAACACGGCTGTAGATTTAAATATCAGCCACTGAATTCGTGTCCGGGAGCGTAACGGTTTTCGCTCAAGCATACCCAGTAGTAAAAGCACATAAAATGCTAAAATAAATTTCCATGGAAATGTTAACCACTGAATTCGTATCGGCCGGGAGCGGGTCGAGGGAGTGTTACGGTTTTGCTCAAGTCTACCCAGCAGTAAAGGCATATAAAATGCTAAAAATGGACAAGTGACTGAAATAAATTATGAAAGAAAAAGTAAAGTTACAGATTTACATAGTGCGTTTTCGTGGTTTCACAGAAGTAAATTTATCAATGATATCATCTACATCTAAAAGGCTCACCAATTCATTTTCTATAGCTAAAAGAGCTAGTCTTGCTAATTTCTCATTTCCTAACATACTACGTAGGTAATGCATTTTTCAATAGGAACGGACTTTTCGGTCACCCCGTATATGACAGAAATCTATCAAATGGCGTAGTTACTTCTTCTATTTTATTCCTTCTCCTTTTTTCTACTTTTCTCATTCCTTCTTTCCTTCATTTTTTTGCTTTTTTTTGGTCTGAAAATTCAAAATTTTGCCACCCTAGGCAGTAGCCTAGGTTGCCTAGCGGTAAACACGCCTCCGAGTATAATATTCTCCTATACGCATCCCCACTTCCCCTATTCCAATACTACCACATGTAGGATCTTTTACGAATATTCTAACATTCAATTTATAAACTCTACTTCGAGAAAAATTGAGAAATCGTTCCCTTTTCCCGATTTCAATTTATTTCTAACACCTAATGCGTAGTTCGGGACCTCCTTCATCACTGAACAAAGAAAATTACCTAACAGCCAGGGCGGATTGGCCGTGTGTCGCCAAGAAATCTGCCGGTAGGTTGGTTCAATTCAGAAGATTTGGACTGGTATTTTAAGGAGTTTTGGGCCAGTATTGCAGCTGGAATAGAGAGGAGACAAGGTGGAGGGGTAATGAAAATGAAAATGTTGGCTCGTAGGAGACATGTTGCTAGTAGATCTTTAAGACCCAATCGACCCTTGCCTAACAGTTATTTTCAAAAAGGAAGAACAATCATCTATAATCAAACAGGTTTATTCTATAAGACAATAGATGTGATCATTTCACAATTTCAACTAAAATATTATGTGATCATAAGATCACTGTTCAGATTCATATCTGTCGGACAAATCTTCATTATCGAAACCTGCCAAACTCATCGGCGAAAGCATTTTCCACGAACTCGTTGTAGAATTCATCTTCGGGCTGCTCAGTATCACCTGACGAAAGGTTCACTTGAGCTAAATTTTCATAAAATTGTTTGTTCGCTAGTTTCACCATTTTCTTTCTTTCAATTTTTTTTCTTCTTTAAATTGTTCCGCATCTAATAACGACTGTAGTCCGTATGCTAATCACATATAACGAAGCATGCAATCGCCAAGACGGTAAAAGCAAGGGTAGGCTTCCGGACTATAGAATCAAAAGTCTCACTAGGTTGCTCTTCAGAGTGAGTGTGAGGTTGTGCATTCAGGGAGCGCTAGTGTAACTTAGGTCCCGGTAACACCCCCTCCCACACGCACTCAGAAGAGATCTCTTCTTATTTCATCGAGCAAATAGGTAGTCCTAAAGCCCTATGAGGGAGGAATCATACTAAGACGTTCATTCCCTCAGGTGAGACAAGGAAAGGTTGAGAAGGGTAGGTGTTCATCATGCTAAGACGTTTACACAACTACCAAGGAAGTTCCACAGCTGAGGTTCATTTTAAGACGACTATATTCAGCAAGGAAGGAAAGGTTAAAGGAATGCGCGCTATTGGAAGTTCCTAGTAGCACAAAGTGCTAGAATTATGTGTCGAATTCGTTTAGTGTGAGCTCACTAAATATTTATGTTTGGGATATTCGCTTATTTGCAAATATATATTTTCACCCTATGTTTGAATTGATCATGTCGCAAAGGAATGATACCATAGTGTCTGTGAGAAATCTCAGGATTTCAAAGACATGTTCATTTGTTGTATCAATAAACAAACTCAACTAGAGATAAGAATCCCTTCACTAATGCATTGCATACTTTAAGATCACATATCAAATCATTGCTATCTGAAAATAAAAATATATTATGGTTCCAGTTGAAAACGCAAAAAAAAAACAAAAACAAACAATTGACAAATATTAACTTAATGAGATTCACAGTGATCACATTTTTGACAAGATTTGCAATCTTTATACACTAGGAGGTAGCTTTTGTTACTCATCTATGTATATATCTTCGAGTAGTAACGATAATATAATCACCAAGAACATCTTCTGTATTGTTTATCATATATTCTCTTCACTCCAAGAGAGATAATGATAATAGAATAATGAACTCAATATTATTATCTAAAAGTCTCATAATAAGGAACCAATGTTACTTAAACAACAAAAAATAAATAAATTACAATAACTATAAAAGAAAGGAGTTAAATCTACTTGCAGACTAGTGTCGATTGAACGAAGGTACATCTTTGAATACCAATCATCAAAAAAATATAAATAAATGCTGTAACAAATAAAGGATATAGAAAATTTCTAATTATCGTGAAACATTATCTGGTTTCTAATTGGTACAAATAAGTCCTGAGGAAGTGGTTTAGTTAGGATGTCTGCCAGTAGTATGTAATATACCTGATCCTGGATCACATTTTTTTTTTACGCATTAATCAACCGAAACTTTATCAATTTTTACGCTTATAGTTTTCTCAATATGATTTTCAGCAGTATTCTACCAAATTACGAGTCTCATAAAACTTTTATAAACTAATAATAAAATCCAACATCCCGCTAGAAAAGCTTGTCAAGCTCGCAGAACTGCTCGTTGCGCGCATAAGACTATAATGAGTGCGAGAGAGAAAAAACTAATGAGTGCGAGAGAATGATGTGAAATAAAATACGATTTTTTCTGTTATCAAATAATAAATTTCCTGGATCACATTTTTCTTCCGTAAGCTCATCAAATTTCATCGCTCATTTTTTCATGATTTTACTATGCTTTTTTTATTGCTTTACAATTTAAAAAAATATTTTATTTTCTCTGCTTCCACTTCTGAATCAATATCTGAATCAAGATCATCTTCTCTTCTTAATGGTGATTTATCATAATTGATAATGTCTATATGTGTATCTGTTTTCTTTCTATCCCTTTCTCTCAGTCTTTCTCTTTCTCTGTCCTTACATTTTTGAAAATGTGATTCATATAAATTTTCTTCATCATATTCTTCATAATTAGAACCAGAATCTCCATATGCTTCATAATCAGGCCCATAATTATCATTATCAGGGTCTCCATAATAAAATCCATTATCATAAATTTCATTATTATTATTATTATTATTATTATTATTATTATTATTATTATTATTATTGTCATCAATCTCAGGATTATATTCTTTAGGATTATTATTATCAGTCATTTCAAAATCTTCAATATGATTTTCCATTGTGTATTTATATATAAAAAATTTTTATCAACTTTTTTAAATTTAAAAATCTGATCTGAATTATTAAAAAAATTTTTTTATTAAATTTTTTTTTTAATAAATGGGTTTAAAAACTAAAATAGAAAAACTTGAAAAAATTAAAAAGAAAACATTATATGAATATTGTAAGATAAATAATATTCGTGGTTGTTCACGATTTAATAAAGATAAATTAATAGAAACAATTATTGAATTTAATATTAATAAAAATAAAAATAGAAATAAATTTAATATTTTCAACTTTGCTAATGATATATTTTCTAATGAAAAAATTGAAAATAGATTTAATCAATTTAAATTTGATAATTCATATTTTAATCAACCAAGAGAAAGAATGATAAATGATGTTGTTGTAAGAAATAATAATGGTAGCTGGAATAATATGGATTTTAGTGTTTTTTGTGAATCTTATGAAAATGACTTAATTCAATATTTAAACAAAATTAATATTATAATAGAAAAAATAGCTATTCGGGAATTAAGAAAGAAACAATCAATCAGTATTCAACTTGTTAGTGTTATTGAATATGCTGAATATAATTTATCTGGAGAAGTAATCAATCATCATAGAAAGCATTTTAGATCAACGAGAAATGTTATTGTTCATAAATCAGCAATTAGCAGTGCATTAATTTCAATGGAAAATGAAATAATAAGAAATTATGACAACTATAATGCTAATAATACAAAATATAGATTTAATAAAGTTATTAGAGTAGATATTCTATCAGATAGAAATAATCCACTACGTGGTGGTACTTATGTTCAATTACCTGGTTTTATTATTTCAAAAAAATGTTGCATTAATGTAAAAAATATAAAAACTAATAAGTCAAAATGTTTAAAACAAGAAAATTTACGATGCTTTGAATATGCATTAGAAAGTTTATTAAATCCACCAAAAATTAATGTTGATCGTGCTTCTAATTATGATATATCTAAATACGAAGTATTGAAAATGAATTATCCATTAAATTTAATTTCAGAAAATATTGAAAAATATGAACAATTTATTAATAAATCTATTAATATTTATGAATATGATGATTCAATAATCACTTTAAGATATAATAGCAGAAATTATAAAAAAGATGGTCATATTAATCTATTATTATATAAAGAACATATTGTTGGAATTAAAAATTTATCAGCTCTATTAAAAGGTCAAATACATAAATATACTAATCATGTTCATATCTGCATGAAATGTCATAAAAAATTTGAAATTGAATCAGATTATAATAAACATATGGAAAAATGTATTTATGAAATACAAAATATCCAAATGCCAACAACTAAAAATAATATCAGAAAATACTATTCTTTTGGAGCAGAACAATATCATCCATATACTCTAACTCTGGATTTTGAATGTACATTAAAAAAATTAGAAAAACAAGTTACTTCAACAACTAAATATATACATGAACATATCCCAAATAGTTTCTGTTTTTATTCTGATCAAAATGGTGCAGAATTAGTCAGATATAGTAATCAAGAAAAATTAATGATTAGTTTTAATAAATTACTTCAGGAACATGGGAAAAATTATTATGAATTAAGAAATAAAAATCAAAAAATGATATGGGGAAAAGAAGAAGCAAAATTATTTGAATCAGCTACTCAATGTCATATCTGTAGTAATAAATTTAATAATGAAAATGAAAAAATAAAAGATCATGATCACATGACTGGTAAATTTAGAGGAGCTGCTTGCAATAAATGTAATTTAAATTTGGTACTGCCAAAATTCATTCCAATTCCAATTCATAATTTAAAATATGATTCAAAAATATTTATGAAATGGTTATTAAAAATTTGTGATGAATATGAACAAAAACATGATTTAAATATTATTCCCAAAAATAATGAAAATTATTCCACATTTTCACGAAAAGTTAAAATTGGTGAATATAAACAAGATTATGATGTATCAAAATGTTTAAAATGTAAAAAAAATTATTATGATCAAATATTAGATAAATGTCCTCAATGTAATAATAATAAATTAAATATCAGACGAAAAGATGAAATGTATCCAAAATATATGGAATTTAGATTTATTGATACTCTAGCTTTTATTGGAACCAGTTTAGATAAGGCAGTTAAAAACCTAGCAGAAATTAATAATTGTTATTGTTCAAAATGTAATTGTGTTCAAGAAATTTATAAAGGAAAATTCTTACCAATTAATGAAAATAATATTTTGAAATATGAAGCAAGTTGTAAAAAATGTGATAAAATAATTCAAAAACCAATTGATTATTCTAAATTCAAAAGCATATTAAAAGAATTCAAAAAAGAAGATTTACACTTAGTTTTACAAAAAGGAATTTATCCCTATGAATGGGTTGATGATTATAGAAAATTTAAAAATCAATTACCTCAAGATAAAAATGAATGGTATTCGATACTTAATAATAGTTCAATTTCAGATAATGATTTAGCTTTTGCTAAAAATGTTTATAATCATTTCCAATGTAGAAATTTTGGAGATTATCATAATTTATATTTAAAATTAGATACTATATTAACAACAGATGTTTTTGATAATTTTAGAGAAACATGTTATAAAAATTATAAATTAGATCCTGTTTATTATATATCAGCTCCTCAATTATCGGATGCTGCATCTTTAAAATATACTAATCAAGAATTAGAATTATTAACAGATCGAGAAACATATGAAATTTATGAAAAAGGTATTCGTGGAGGAATATCAAATATTCCTCATAGACATGCAGTTGCAAATAATTGTTATTGGTATGATGAAAAAATTGATAAAACAATTAAATTATCTAAAGAAAAAGCTATTGAAAAAGGTATCTGGAATAGTAAAAAACATACAAGTTATATATTATATTTAGATGCAAATAATCTTTATGGGTGGGCCTTATCTCAGAAATTACCTGTTTCAGAATTTCTTAATTACCATTTATTAAAAGAGAAATATATTAATCATTATAAAGAATTAGATGATAAATATAATACATTGAAATTATCGAGAAATAAAATAGAAATTCAAAAAATCCAAAAAGAAATTGAAGAGCTAAATAGTAAAAATGATGAAATAGATAAATTTAAATTACTAAATATTAAACCATCAGATTTTGATGAAAATAAAATATTAAGTTTAAATGATGATGCTGAATATGGGTATACATTTATTGTTGATTTAGAAATTCCTAAAGAATTACATAATAAATTTAAGGATTACCCAATGCTTCCAGAACATTATATTCCTGATGAAAATGAATTATCTGGATATCAAAAAGAATTGATAAAAAAAGAAATTGGTACAAAACCGAAAGATGGAAAATTAATAACAACATTACAGCCTAAATATAATTATATTGTAGATTATAGAAATTTAAAAGAATGTATAAAACAAGGAGTCATTTTAAAAAGTGTGAATAATTATATAAGATTCAAACAAAAAGCTTGGCTAAAACCATATATTGATTTAAATACTAAATTAAGACAAGAAGCTAAAAATGATTTTGAAAAAGATTTTTATAAGCTAATGAATAATTCAGCTTTTGGAAAACAAATGGAAAATGTTAGGAATAGAACTGATGTAAAAATTTTATCATCTCCAGATTCATTTTTAAAACAATCAGATTATGAAACAAGAACTATATTAGATGAAGAAACTGTTTTATTAGCTAGAAAAAAACAAACTATAAAATTAAATAAACCTATTTATGGTGGCTTTGTTGTTTTAGATATATCCAAATTATTAATGTATCAATTTTATTATAATAATCTTAAAAAAAAATATGGTGATAAAATAAGATTATTAGGAACTGATACAGATTCTCTAATTATTTATGTAGAAACTGATGATGTTTATAGTGATATAAAAAATGACATTAATTATTATGATACATCAGATTATAAAATTGATTGGATGCCTCAGAAGAATAAAAAAGTTCCAGGATTATTCAAAGATGAGTATTTAGGAATGCCAATACGCGAATGGGTTGGATTAAGATCAAAAATGTATGCATTTAAAAATGATATAAAAGAGAAAAAAGTGTGTAAGGGAATTAAAAAATCTAATATAGAAAAAATGAAATTTGAAATGTATAAAAACTGTTTAGTTAAAAATGAACAAACAAGAGAAAAAGTATATTCAATAGTTTCTAAGCAACATAAATTATATACAGTAGAATTAGATAAAATTGCATTATCACCCTATGATGATAAAAGATATTTAGTAGATAATATTAATACACTTCCTTATGGTTATCAACTTCAAGTTTAAATCCTTCTTCAAAATTCTTTTTATAAATTTCATTTTTATTATTACATTCTTTATCAATAACTAAAAATCCATATTTATCATTCCAACATATATTACACATTTCTTTAAATTTTTGAAAAGTCATGTCAGTTATATGATTCTCAAATATGTGTTTTAAATTTTTTAGATCTTGTTTGAAAATAATTAGATAATTGAAATTGTCTCTTATACATTGTTTAGGGACTTTTGAGTAGGTTTGAGCTAAATAAAAACAAGAAATATTATAGTGTCGACTTCTTAAAAAATAAGTTGCAATATTTTCTTGGGGATCAGTTAATATGTCATCAAAAATTATAACTGAATATGGTTCTATTTCTTCTGGTTCTTTTAAATCCTTTGGTAATAATGTATATAACCCAATTTTGTACCTAGATTTCTCATTAAAGACATTAATTATGGATTTTAATCTATTATATTTTTCTTGATGAGGTGTTTTTGTACATAGATAGATATTTGAGTAAGTATTTATTTCCATAAGAATTTGAATTAATACATTTGTCTTTCCACATCCCGAGGGACCAAAAATACCAGCACGAATTATATTTGGAAAGATTTCATCATATCGAGGAGGAGGTTTATTGTAATCATAATTTTCAACCTTAATTGGTGCTTTCAACTTAGTTGTTTTTGTAGTCATTTATATTAAATATTTTTTTATATAAATGGATAAAGATATTATTAATTATATAAATTCAGAAGAGAGGTTGAAACAAAAATATGATACTATTAGAACAGGTAAAATCCACAAACAAGATGAATTAAAAGAACTATACAAACCTATTACAATTCCTCTAGAGAAACTAGCAAATGAAATACAACAAAAAACCATCCCAAAATATGCTCAAATTATGCCAAAAACCTTACCAGAATATGTCGAAAATAGACCAAAAACCTTACCAGAATACGTTGAAAATAAACAAAGAGTTATGGGAAAAATAGCTCAAAAATATTTATCAAATTATGCTTCAAAAGATGTAAAGACAGATAGAACATTTGGAATCAGGGTTGAAAATGGTAATGATCTATATATAGGTAATCAACCTGTCCAGATTAAGGATAATAATAATATTCTATTCAATGATGGAACAGAATTTATAGGAACAAATGGTTTATGGGAGTTGATGACATTAGAACAACCAAAAAATTATGTGGATAGTGATGAAGAAAATTATGCTAAAATATTACTAAAAACAAGTAGTTATAGACATAATAATGACCCCATTGCTAAACAGATCAAAGCAAGCACAGGATATAAATATAATACTATTATAAGACCCATATTAGTAAAAAGTGGAATATTAAAAGCGAAGGAGTCAACAGAAGGAAGTGGACTTTTTAATAATCCTATAGATTTTTTAAGTAAACTAGTAAGTGTCTACATGAATATTCAAAATGGAAATTTAGATCCTAAAAATATAATAAAAATTTTGAGTGAACTAAAAAATATAAATTTGAGTGCAAATCTTAGTGGAGATAAATATATTTACTGGGATAATTTAGATGAATTGTTTCAAAGACTTGTTATCTTATATGGTGAAATTAAAAGCGGAAATACAAATCCCGCATTAAAAAATGAAGTGGTTAGGATTTTACAAGAATTAAAAGAATTATAAAATTTTTTAATATATAAATACATACATCAAGATGAGACGAATTGGGAGACAGTTTGTAACAATAAAAGAATTTAATGTGCTTGAACAAAGAGTAAAACAAATAGAGGATAAGCTGGGTATTCAACAAACTCAAACTAGTGATATTACAGATGATTATCCTATTTCTGAAGAAGCGGCTAGAGATAAAAGAATAATCAATTTTTATGTTGAACCAGAATTAATTACAAATCATGTTACTAATTTTAATATGAATTGGATTCCAAAAAATCCAGACTTATCATATGCAGGAAGGAAGGTATTTGTATACGTTCGTATTCATATTCATAATCAAATAATAACTACACCTAAAAAATTAAATACTTATGCTTTCAGCCAGTTTGAAGAATATGTAAATACCACTGAGCTTGTTCTTCCATATTTTTCAATTTTTTTATATACAATTGGAAGTAAAAATTTTAGCTTAAAGGAAATAAATCTCAAGAAATATGTGATATATAATATTAAAAACCCCTCTGAAGCAATATGTTTTGATTATAGAAATGAGGTTGGTCAGGTTAATGAACTAGATTGTGACATAACTTTTATTATTAATCATAAATTGATAAATGGATATGATACTGAAAAATTTGTTAATCTAATTAATACAGCTGATGAAAATATAGGTATTTATGCTAAAAAGAATTACAAAGACTTTTGTTTTCACTTATTATCTTCAAAGGCTTTAAATCTACCATTACTAAATTTGGGTAATGAAGAGTACAAACCTAAACTAAATATTATTATGGAAGATAAAGTTTTCACACAATCAACGCCATTTCCAAACAATATTGAGAAAAAATTAGATTATGATACAATATTCTTGAGAATTTATACAACTACAAACTCTGACATAACATTCAAGAAAGATGGTATTAAATTGTTGACACATAATTTAGAAAATAATCAAACCATTATTATCTTATCAAAAATTGATTTTGTTATTGAAAAAGTGGATAAAATAGGATACAAATTAATTAGGAATTCACATTGTAAGAGTAGAGAAATTAGATTTTACTTTATCAATGAAAATACTTCAAAGGATTTATTTAATTCACATAAAATTGATATTTTCTTATTCCAGTGTCAGTTAAAACCCATTAGAAATACTATGCAAATTGCATTCCAGACAGCTTATAAACAAATTCCAAAGAACGATTTTGATATCTATGTATCTAATAAATCTGAAAATCGTACTTCAGTTACATTTACATAAATTTTTCTATAATAAATGGATTCAAATTCTGAAGATTCTTCTAAAGAGGAGAAAGAAAAAAAATGTATTCTTACTATTATTATTTTCTTAAAATGTATTTGGCAATTTCGCAAAGTTTTTAAACGTAATAAATAATGGAAGAAGCTAAAGAATTACATGCTCCAGTTAGAAAAAAATTTTGTCGTAGAAAAATAATAACTAAGGGTATTGATGATTTATGGGCTGCTGATTTATTGATTATGGATAAATATTCTAAACAAAATAAAGGTTTTAAGTATCTATTAAATGTTATTGACACATTTTCTAAATATGTTTGGATTGAACCTTTGAAAAACAAAACTGGTAAAAGTGTTGCTGAAGCATTTGAAAATATAATTGAAAAATCTAAGAGGAAACCTAATTTACTTCATGTTGATATGGGTGGAGAATTTATAAATTCAACTTTCAAATCAATGTTAAAAAAATATAATATTAATATGTACCATACTTACAATGAAGAAAAATCTGCAATAATTGAGCGTTTCAATAGAACATTAAATCAGAAATTGAAAATTTATTTTGAAGCTCGTGATAATTTTAAATGGTATGATATTTTACCAAAAGTCTTGGAAGAATACAATACTAAAGATGTTCATAGAACAATTGGAATGAGACCCAGTGAAGTTGACAAAAATAATGAAGAAGAAATTTTAATAAAATTGAATAAATCCAAATGTGAAACCAGAGATCCTAAATTTAAAGTAGGTGATAGAGTTAGAATTTTTGCTTATAAAAAAGTTTTTGGTAATAAATATAAAAATAATTGGACAAGAGAAATTTTTGTAATTGATAAGGTATTCTATACAAATCCTATAACTTATTCTATCAAAGCTGAGGACGGTGAAGAAATTCACGGTAAATTTTATAATCAAGAACTTTTAAAAACTAAATTGTAGTAAATTTTTTTTATAATAAATGGATAACGATTATAGAAAGAATTTGTGTAATAAGCAACTGGGTTCTATCCCAATACCAAAAACAGGGAGTGGATTCATCAATTCTATTATTGATAATTTACCATTTGAACTTCATTTACCTGGTCATGAATATCTTGGACCTGGCACAAATTTGGATTTAAAATTATTACAGGGCGTAAAGCCAACTAGTAAATTAGATGAAGCTGCTATGAATCATGATATAGCTTATGCCAGATCAAATTATCTTGATAAACGTCATGAGGCTGATTATAAATTACAAGAAGATGCTTGGAAGCGTGTGATTGCTGATGATTCGGGTTTGGGTGAAAAAGCTGCCGCATATCTGACAACAAATGCTATGAAGGTTAAAAGATGGCTGGGGGCAGGAATAAAATATCCACTTAACTTGGATGAAAATGATCAAAAATTGATTTATGAGGGAATAAAATTGCAGAAACCCATTACCCTTAATTTAGATCATGAGCAATTGATTCGAACAAAAAATAGTGTAATGAATGAAACATATTTACCTTTATCAAAGTATCAAATAAAACAAATTAAAAAAGGAATCAAACAAAAGAAACCAGTTAAATTACAACTGAAAATTCCTCAATTAGAATACATAAATGAGAATAATAAAACTGGTGGATTTTTACCTGCTTTAATAGGTGCTCTGCCAATTATAACGGCGGTTTCAAAAATTGCTACAAATCTTTTAGATGCTTACAATAATAAAAAAGCAAATAATAAATTAGTTGAAGAAAGAATAAAAAATGGTAATACAAATAAAGAAAATTTGGGGTATGGATTAGATATGGATACAAAAGTATCTGAGTTCATTAATCATTATAAAAATGTTCAAGCAGCAGAAAAAAAGCTTGGAAAAGGGTATTATGTCAACCCAGTTAGAGGAAGAAATAGGGAAATAGAGGGGGGAGGTTACTATATAAATAATAAAAAAAAAAATTGAAAATTCCTATCAAACCTTTATCAGATATGGAGTTGAAGAATTATGCAAAAAAATTATGTATACCATACTTTAGAGGAGTATTTATGAATGATCAACTTCCAAGTAAAATGAGAAAAAATGAAAGTATGATTATTAATTTAGATGATTCTGATGGACAAGGAACTCATTGGGTTTGTTTTTTCAAAAAAGATAAAGTAATTAATTATTTTGATTCATTTGGTGTCAAACCTCCTAGTGAATTAATGAGATATTTTTCTATGGAAAATCAAGTATATTATAATGTTGATAAAAATCAAAATTTTAATGAAGTTATATGTGGTCATCTTTGTTTGAAATTTTTAAACAAATTTTTTTATTAATAAATGGGTTTTAGTATTGAATTGTCAGATAAATCTTCTACTTTATTTTATCGTTTTGATGAACCCATAAAATTGGATAAAAATAAAGATTGGCAAATATGTTTAACTAGTTTTGTTGCATATAATTCAATAAACAATGTAACAAAAAGCAATAATTGGTTTGATCTTATAGATGATTTAGGTGTTCATCACAAAGTTAGTATATCTCCTGGTACATATGAAGTAGCTGAAATTTTAAAACAAATTAGAATTAATGAAAAAGCTCAAGAAGCTGGGTTGATTGGAGTTGAACAATCTAATACTTATAAAATTAAAATGATGTGTCAAAAAATGAAAATAGATTTTACAGCACCAAACTCTTTAGGACGTATTCTTGGATTTAGTAAACAAATTATAGAAAAAGATACAACTGCTTATTCAGATATAATGGTTGATATCTTTCCAGTAAATGCGGTCCGTATTAAATGTAATCTTGTTGATTCGAATTATGAAAATGGAAAATCAAGAGGAAATGTTGTTTATTCATTTCCCTTAAATACTCCTACTGGAGAAAAAATTGTACAAATGCCGACACAGCAACGATATTACACATTAAATACATATGAGATTAGAGAAATTTTTGTTGAAATTGTTGATCAAGATAATCGATTAATAAATTTTGAAGGCGAAACTATTACCCTAGAACTATATATTAAATCTTTTTAATTTTTTTTTTATATAAATAGAAATGGAACAAAATATTATTGTCAGTGAAGATTACATAGATTATAGACCCCCAATCTCTGTTGATATAAATCGGCTGGGTGGTACAATTCCAATTACTTTGTATAATGAGGACATTAAGACTTGCCCCCATAGAAGTCATTTAATTATTAATGGGAGAGTGACATTGAGGAAAATTGCTGATGGTACACTTTCGAGTACTATAGATACAAGAAAAGTAAATTTTATTAACAATGGAATATTGTATATGTTTAGTAGAGTTAGTTATTATATTGGTGGAAATGAAATTGATTCTATAGATAATCCTAGTATTGCAGTAGCGATGAAAGGAATAGTCTCCTTCAATGATGATTTGGCTTATCATGATGCATCTTGGAAAATAAAATCAAATTCTAATATAATTAATAAGGATGGATATTTTTCTATTTCAATACCACTGAAAATAATTTTAGGATTTTGTGAGGATTACAAAAGTTATATATATCGTATTCATCAGGAATTGAAATTGATTAGAACAAATATTGGTTATAATAATGCACTGTTGGTTGATGAGGGCACAGCCAACAGCTATACAGCTAGTATAAATTTGTTGGACATCATTTGGCGAATGCCTCAGTATAAATTTTCTCTCGCTTATGAAGCAAAAATTAATAATGAAATATCAAACTCTGCTGATTATGAAATGTATTATAGACATTGGATGTATATTGAAAAATCATCTGTTATTGGTAAAACATTTACTTGGGATATACCCACTTCGTATTATAAACCAAGATATGTTCTTATTGGTTTTCAGAAAGGTAGAAATGATAAAATCACTGCTGATAATGGTCAATTTGATCTTTGTAATCTTGAAAATGTACAAGTTCATCTAAATAACAATATTTATTACCCCAATAATAGACTAAATATTTCACTTGCTGAAAATAAATGTACTCAACTTTATCAAATGTTTAAAAATTTCAAATATTCATACTATGGTAAAGAGGGTGTGCCATTGATTGATTATAATGATTTTATAAATAAATATCCCATTATTGTTATCGATTGTTCTAAACAATCAGAAGTAATAAAGCCCGTAGAACATTTCACCGACAAAAGGCCTAAAAAACGTTGGCACCGCCAACGTTTCTCGTAGGTATTCTGGTGATTACACAAATAAAAACAATGTTCAAATTCGGCGGTGCGCACGTTTTGGAACCGCTCATACGCAGATGTTACCGATATACCACGGAGTAGTAAGTCGGTGATTCAGATGTAGTGCCCACAATAATGTCGGTGTTGTAGATGGGTCACTGATATTTTGCCGCTGTTTTACCCATACGTCTTTACCAACATTTCACCGATATTTTACAAGTGTGCGGTTGCTAACATTACACCGACATTTTACCAACATTTTACTCACTTTTCACTCAGATTCCACATACATACTACGCATAGGTATGCGCATACAATATACTGATATCTAATGCAGATATGAGAAATGAATGTTACGATTAATTAGTGTGTATATATTTAGTTATAATAACTATACTTAATACTGGTCGTAATTTAGCGTTCTTCGAGCCCCTGCAGCTGTATTTTCTGCTGGTCTCCATGTCCCCGATGTCCCCGGTTCCTGTTCCTGAACAGTTGACATTTGTCGTACTGCTGATGACAGTTCTGGATTTCTTGAAACTTTCTTTTGAGTTGGTTTTTTTTTTGGGGGGGGGGAGGCTGGATTTCTTACTGCTTTTACTATGGTACCTCACGCGTGTTCCGTGGGTATTCTTCACCCACTCGTGAATGGTGTGAAGTGCGTCTCTGTGGCTTTCCAAAATGGACGATGAAAACTCTGCGAAGAAGTCAGTTCAGATAAATACACATTAGTCTCGGTTTCATTCAAAAATGAGATTTGTATAAAATTATGTACGTCGTTTTCTTCTTCTATTCCCGTTTATTTTCATTCGCGGGGATCTTGTAGTGAAATCGAATTATGGAAGTGTGAGGACGAACAGGTTTTGGAATTTCACTATAGTAAAACCTCAGTGGCGCATAAAAAAATCGTCTGAAATTATTTCCACCACTTATGGCATCTCTTTGCTATACCCTATTTTGACACCTACATCTGATCTACTTATTTACATCTCGTAGTTCACTTTCCAACACTGGTCTCAATAAGTGGCGGCCCAAGGGTGTGTTTCTGTGGCTCAAGCCACTCTGTTATGAGCACAGAGCCTCGGAAAAAGCGCGTACAACTCAAAAATTTATTTGAAGAAGGTCAAATAGCATTGACAAAGTACCGAAAGTAGTTTAGCCATCGGCGTTCTCAGCTCGGGCCGCCGCTGGTCTCCATATTATTTTTGTGATTTCTTCTATCACCGAAATACACTTGCCCAATTAAAATTAATGCACCTACTCTGATATTCAAAACTAAGCAACAATAGCAAGAAGAATTAAACACAATCCGCCAGGGATCTGGCTCAAGCCTATAGTTACTTCCTCAACACTCCTGTCTCCTTGTTCATAAAATTGGTATGAAAATCCTACATTCAATTATATAGAGGTTATCTTCAAGCCTTTTTTATAAATACTAGGGGGCTTCTCCCCCTAGCAGCTTCGTGGCCTAACCACCGCCCTCATTCACTTCGCTTGTGCCGGCCTAACTCGGCGCTACGCACCCCGCCACTCCACCTATTACTCAGTCTTTGTGTCAGTCCTCTTTGTTCCTCAATAGAGGCTTGCTAATACCTTCTTGACCTCTTCTACCTAACCAAACCCCTGCCCTAGCCTCATCAATGCTGCCCATCAGAACTCCCTCCACCACCATGACTGCCTTCACACGCCAAGGTGGCCTCTGCAACCACAGCTCTCTCCCTATCACGACCTCCTACATTACCCCGCCCGGCCACCTCATCATGGTCCTCCCACTCACTATCTTTTTTCTCCCTCAGAACTTCTCACTTCACTTTTGACTCATAAGACCCATCATTTCTTCCTATTTTCGAAAGTTCATCACTTCATTTCTTTATCAGAAGTTCTACAATTTATTTCACAGACATTCCCTCGCACCAATTCTCCGCCAAAAAGTTTGCCACATCATTCTTCAGAAATTCTGCTGTGTAGGTCCAACACTACATTCCTTTTCCAGAAGATTTTCAGTTTCTTTCCATTCTCAGAAGATCTACCATTTCGTTTCTCTCAAGACACCTGGTAGTTTGATTTTCTCTCCTAGAAGATCTGCCATTTCATTTCATTTTCAAAAGATCTATGAGTTGTCCCAGTATGGTTCCCCGCTTTGTTTTTCTCAGCAGGTATCGACTTAATTCCTCCCCAATAGGTTTACCCCCTTCTTCCATTCTCAAAAGCTCTACTAGCGCATATTCGTCTCAAAATATCCACTTTTACCTGTCAGAAGGTCTACCCCCTTCATTTTTTCTGGACAGATTTACGACTCCGTTTCTCTCAAATAGCTTTACCACTATTTTTCTTCCAAAAGTTCTACTACTCTTGATTTCTTTTCAGAGAATTTGGAAGCTTACAACTTCATTTTTCTCTCAGGTTATAGTATATGACTTAATTCTCACCTCGTGGGTTTACGACTTCATTTCTCTTTTAAGAGGGTCTAAACATAACACTTTTCCTCGCAGAAGATTCACCGAATCACTTCCTTTTTAAAAGTCTACTACTTCCCCCCCCCCCCTTAAACTATATAGGACCGAATTCTCCTCTTCAGGGATTAACACTTCATTTATTTTTCAGAACATCTATTATTTCCCCAAACACGAACTGGGACTGGGACACAAAATAGTACTATACTAGGTATGTGGAATATAAAAGTTACGAGGGGCACAAGAAGTCCGGAAGTCGGACGTTCTTTTTCGTTTATAACTCCTGAATATACTGAGAGGATCCCAGTACCCTTTCAAACTGAGACCCAGAATACGTTTGCTGCTCAGAATGAAATTATGTGCTAAAAACAGAGTTCTTCTCGATAAGTGTAAACTTATATTGTTAGCCTATAGACGTTACCTATTATACATGAATAAAGGTATGAATTATATCAAGGTGTCATTATGTATTTGGAAAACTATATGTGAATTCATTACCTACCTCAGGCATATTTGAAAATCCAGTGTTCCGATGGCGATAATAGGTGCCTTTCGAAACACAACCTCTGCCGGGTAAATAATATTGGCGTTTCCTGCTGCTTGATGCTGCATCAGTACTGGTACCATCCATTTTCATTGAATTTGTATCACTTAGAAAAATTCACAATAATACAACACAGCAGCAATCAACAACAGTGATGGAACAGAATCAACAAATAACTGAAAAACACAAATTTGAATGCGCACAGAAAACGGTTACACGCGAGGACTAAAGGAATCGGTGATAAGTTGGCGATCCCGACAAAACCCTCATGTTCTGATCCGTAAAATGTTGGTAAAGTAGGTGAAAATCTTATTACACGACATGTCGGTATAATGGGTGTAATAAAACCAGTTAACCGACGCAGCTTGTCGGTATTTCGTTGGCACTTCAGTTTTTGCACTCTCTTATGATGATGAAGGTATTTCGGAGATGATACCAACATCTTACCTCTATGAGTTCCATTACACCTATAAAATTCTTACTGTATTTATAGATCATTTGCTTTTGTATTAGTTCGTGGGCACTCGCTCACGCGTACCGCTGTTTTACCGATGTAAAAATGTTCAACGGGAGGGCTCAACAATAAATATTAAAATTAATTTTCAATGGTGGGACTCATTTACTAATGAATCGGTGATTAATTGTTTAGTAATTACCTCAGATCAGGCAGTATATAATCCATTGAAAAATACAATAGTTCATTAAATTTTTTTCTAATAAATGATGTGGCTAATACTCATCCTGTTTTTATGTATTCATAATTCTAAACAAGAAAATGAAATTTTTATAGAAAAGTGGAAGAATATCAATAGTGATAATATTAATTTGTTTTGTAATTTTACATTTGCTAATAAAGAATTTGCTAGATCAATAGAATGGTACAAGGAGGGGCAAATACTATCAGTTGATAATTTAGAATATTTACATTCAGAGTCAAAGAAAAGAATTGAAATTTCTACATTTGTAAATATTAGTGGATTTCATCCGAGTAATATCGGTACTTATAAATGTGTCATACACACAACTGAGAATTATTATACTAATGAATTTATCTTAAAAGAGGATGATTTTAAGAATTTACCAAAAATGGCCATACCAAAATATGAGTCAAAATATTGGATAAAGCTTATAATGGAAACTGTTGAGAATGATGTATACATACCGTGTATTTTTAATGAATATAAGTTTCAATTTAATAGGAATTGGTATAATTTTAAAAATGAATTAATTGATGATCCTCTTGGAAAAATAAGTTATCAGAGAAATATTCTCATTATTAATAATTTAACTTATAGTGATCAAAATCTATATAGATGTGTTAGTCCTAAAAACGAATTTTATACTGTTGTTAGGGTTACTAAAAATTGGATGAAAACATTAAAAAAGACTAAAATATAAGATTGTGAATTTTACTAGGTACCTACCTTACAAATGATAAAATGTGATCCAGGAAATTAATTATTTGATAACATAAAAAATGGTATTTTATTTCACATCATTCTCTCGCACTCATTAGTTTTTTCTCTCTCGCACTCATTATAGTCTTATGCGCGCAACGAGCAGTTCTGCGAGCTTGACAAGCTTTTCTAGCGGGATGTTGGATTTTATTATTAGTTTATAAAAGTTTTATGAGACTCGTAATTTGGTAGAATACTGCTGAAAATCATATTGAGAAAACTATAAGCGTAAAAATTGATAAAGTTTCGGTTGATTAATGCGTAAAAAAAAAATGTGATCCAGGATCAGGTATATTACATACTACTTCTGCCAACTGTTGTAACGTTCCTACTAACTTCAAATCCATAATATTTTTCTCTACATACTCTTGAATTTTGAAAAATTTAGTTTCTAAATGTTTGAGGCGACTAGCTGAGATATTTGCAACACAATTTTGATAGGTCGCTTTGTTATCCTCATAGCCTATGAAAGGAAGATCAACTATTTGAAGAAGCTCTTCCTGTAAACGAATTATGAAGAGCGCTTCATGAGCTCCTTCTGTTAAGGAGTGTAATTCGGCCTCTGCAGAGCTTTCTGCAATTGTTGGTTGGCGGCGTGAGGCCCAAAAGATTACTGAGCCATGAAAACGCACGAGAAAACCAGTAGTTGAACATCTGGTTTTGTCTGTTGCGTAATCAGCATCAGCAAATAGTTCAATTTTCAAATGGGGTTCATTCCCTCGTTTGTAGACTAAACCTATTTTCCTGTGACACGCTAGGTACGACAGGAGATGAGCGATCATTTTATGATGTATGGGCTGGGGGTTGATTTGGCTCCGAGCCAAAAACCCTACAGCAAACGCTATATCTAAACGGGTGGTGTTGCTGAGATAGAGGAGGGATCCTATCATTTTTCTATACGGGTACGTAGTGTACTTTTCATTGGGTTCAATACTCTGATGTTTAAATTCCTTCATAGGTGTATTGGGGTAAAAATTCTCATCATACTCATATTCAGTTAGTAGTTCGTCAATAAAATCTGCCTGATGTAGCAAGATTGATGATGTAATCTGTTCAATTTGTAGACCAATAACTCGACTGATCTGGACGTCATGTCCGGCCAGGTCTGATCCTATATCACTCGTCGACAATATTTCTAGAATATATCTCATGAAAAGTTTCTTCAGTACTGTCACTCGCTTCGTATCAGCTATACGGCGTGGAGCTACTACGTCCACAGCCGTTTTAATGTCAATACTAGGCGCTCCGAGGTAGTTGTGAATGAAGAAGGGATTGCTAAAACGGTGACACATCGAGATACATCAATACATCACTTTTTTTTGTTTCTGAATAGCAATTTGTACATGACTTTATGTGGATATATACTTATTTTATAAATATCTTTATTCCGGATGATTTGGTCAACAGTGCTGTATGGCTCTTTGTGATTCACCATCGATGTTGAAAAAGAACGAACCAGCGACAGCCAAGTAAATGGCAATAATGTGACGGTTGGCATCTTGAAGATTGGTTAATCTGAGTATGAAGTATTCACTCAAGAAAAGTTACCATATGAACATGACTGAATTTCTAATTTATATAATTATAACCAATAATTTGAATAAGGATTATTTGAAAACAATTGGCGAAGCTGTATTATTTGATAAAGATACCCTTCAAATGGGAACCGGCGGAGTCGTGGAGTGACGGGGGAGAAGGGATGATGATAAGTATGATAAGTACTTAAATCTAACAGGGTTACCAACTCAAAAAAAATTCGTGACATAGCATACGTATTGTCTCATCCGGTCTTATCAATCATACTGTAACTGCACAATGTTTAGTACCTTTCTTCTAGACAATCTTATGCATAAAGCAGAAGAGTGTGCTATTTGATCGAGAATGGCCCAAACAATCCGGACCGAAATGTACATTGATAAGGAATAATAACAAAGTAGTCGTGAGGCCAATGTATTTTTATAATGCCGGAACATTGAAGGAATGTTAACTGAGGACGAATGACGGTCGCCGAGGGTCGGTCGGTTTGCTCGGTAGATTAGTTTCGTTAGTTTCGTTCATTTGAATCCCTGAATTCGAATTTTTTCGAATATATATTCGTTAAATCGTTATTATTTTGTAAATTGTAACTTGTATGTTTTAATCGGTGTGCGTGTATTTTTTGTAATTAATTAATTGTAATGGCCTCGTTTTAACCGATGCAGTGTTGATTGGTAGATGGCAATAATTGGGAGTGGGTTGTTATGCATGACGGGTTTTCTGTTTTCTTTTCTCGCTGAATTTCCATTTCTGTGAAAAGAATAAACTTCCAACCTCAAGTTTAATCTACAAAATACACGGTGATTCTGTCTTTGCTATATATACAAATATTCAGATAGAAGAATGCGTTTTGGAAGTGTACACAACAGACCCAAGGAGAAAGTCAAATTTAGTTGCACTGCTAATATCAGTGCAGTAAATCGCTCATGCATTACCAATATCTTTGGGTCTATAGAAACACAAATGACCTTTTCACTGCTCTTGCCTCTTGCAGCAGTTTTCTGTAAGCGCATATTTGTGTCATTCCATAGTATTTTGCCTGTATTGCTGCATTGCTGCTGAACAAGTCACTGTAATATCCTCAATATACGCATACCTAGATCCTAGATGTCTATTTTTACCTAAGTTTTCTATTACAAGAAGTAAATATAAACTTGTACTGACTTGTACCAGACTGTTGGATTTATAAATACTGTTGACACAACAAAATGCGACTTCTTTTTTTTTTTTAACCGTGCAAGATGCAAGGGTGTAGGATTGTGAATTGGCAGCCCACATGTAATTTTTCTCGAAATAGCTGGATCGCCTTCAGACAAATGAGCACCTTTTCTTTAACAAGATGCAATTCTTTTGCGATTTGTACATCCGCTCTCTAAAGGGATTATAATAGACTGCAAGTGAAAACGATCAATCTAGGCTCTGTGTGGTAGGAAAAGATAAAATATGAAAAACACCGACAAGTGGCATATTTAGATCAGTAACTTTGAATACCACTTACGATTTATCCTATCAGAGCCTCAAAATGACTGTAACAGTTTGGAGGCTGAAGTGATAATTTGTGCAAATTTCCAAGTCCTTTAATGTGATATTTTGTTATTTGAAATTAGCAACCTGTAACCCCTCCCCTCCTCCCAATACTGATAGGTATATAGACCGCGGATTTGTAATTTGAGAAGTGTCAAGCAATGCTTCAGATTTCCATTTTCACAGTGTATTTGAGAAATACGAAATCTAATTGTGAAATATTCAATATTAACCTCCTTGTTTCTTAGAATCTACACTTGCGGGCGGACTCCCCGAGGGAAATAAGTCGATATGATCGCACCATAAATATAATTGACTTATATAACAATCATATGGGTGGTGCTAATCTTTTGGGGCCCATTTAGCCAGAAATAGAATATAACTGGTATCCAAAAAGTGATACATAAAGCTTCTCTACCACCTGCTTGACTTAGCCACTCTCAACTCATGTTTTTTATGTAAAGGTGCGTATTCATTTAGGCGAACAGGAACGAACGGTCAAGAAAGAATGCGCGCGAACGCGCATTCGCGCGTATATCCCCCACAAACGATTTCTCTCATTCGTCCGCATTTGCGTTGTTCCATCTGTTTCTATTAGCCTCTGTTGACAGTTATTGAAAATGCAGTGAATATTTATTGCCTGTTCTGAATCGACGTGTGATTTTCAAGTAAATTTGCTGATCAAGAAGGATGGACGATTTGGCCATTGCATCAGTTGCTGTTGGTATTATTGCGTCAATGAACTCAATCAATATGGAAAAGAAAAGAAAACGGAAGAGAATGTGGATGAGAAAGCTATATGAAAGCCGATCGAATCAGAGCATCATGAACAATTTAGATGAAGATCACTTTAAAAATTTTACTCGCATATCACCATGCGATTTTGAATATCTCATTAATCTAATTGCGCCACAAATTAAGAAGCAAGACACGAAGTTCCGAGAAGCAATTCCTGTCAAAGTTCGTTTGGCAGTTACACTCCGGTTTCTTGCTACTGGGGATTCATACACCAGTCTTCAATACCTATTCAAAATTTCAAAGCAAATAATTGGAGTAATCGTTTTGGAGACGTGCGAGGCCCTGATTGCGGCTCTCAAGGATTATGTACAGGTAAATACATAATAATATCTTTATTTGAGAAAATAGATTTGTACCTTAATTATTGTACACTTGGGTTTGCAATCCAAAGTTGATTAATTACTAAAAAAGATGAGATTGGTTATTAGAAGTAGAAGGAGGGTGGATTTCAGGATTAGATGTGCTGTAAGTATAATTAGGGAGAGGGTGGATATCAGGATTAGATGGGTGAACTTCAAGTGGCAAAGGCGATGGAGTAGAAGAATACGAACGAGTACTATAACCTGGCGATATCTGGGAATATGGATAGGGCTCCGAGTTATAAGTGGATATAGGAAGTGAGGTACGAGTAATCTGAACACGTTCCAAATCTCCCATTTCAGCATAATAAAGTATTGTATTCATATAATACTGCGCTATAACTGCATTTCTCTTCTCCATATCACGTAGTTTCTGTGCCACTAATTTTCCAAAGTAGTCATACGAGTCCTCTGTAGTTGGTGTGGAAGTTTTGTCTGATTGCTTTTCTTGCACTGTCTTCAATATTTTGAGAGCTTCCTCCGATATTTCAAGTTGCTTTTTCCTGGGTGAAATAGTTGATGGTAGTCGTTTAGTACCTCTATGTCCAGGTTGCGATTCAGTGCTAACTGGTTTTCGACGTATGGGTGTCCTCGTACTTGTATTTTCAGTATTCCCATTATTGGAAGTAGATGGAACTATGGTCTCTTGTACAACCTGCATGCTTCCTTCATTATTTTCAGAATTCGTCGCTCCTATGCTAGGGTCGTCTATGTCGCTGTTTAACTCTTCTTCCTCTTCATGTACTGCTGCATCATCTGGTAGGTCAATAAGAGACAATTCACTGGCCTCAATCTGCAAATGTACATAGGTACCATACTTAAAATTATAAAATACTAATATTGCGCCCTCTTTGGTATGTGTTTTAGATCCCTTCAACCAGTGAAGAATGGCTACCCATATCCTACAATTTTGAAACAAAATGGAACTTTCCGCATTGCTTAGGAGCAATTGATGGAAAGCATGTTGTTTTACAGGCACCCATTAATAGCGGAAGCGATTTCTATAATTACAAGGGATTTTTTAGTTTAGTCTTATTCGCAATTGTAGATGCGAGCTATAATTTTATTTTTGTAGACATTGGTTGTCAAGGGCGCATCTCCGATGGTGGTGTTTTCAAAAATACTTCATTCTTTCAAAAATTAAAAACAAATACATTAGGTCTGCCAAATGACTCTCCAATAACAAGTGGATACAAGCTTCCATACGTTTTCTTAGGAGATGAAGCTTTCTCTCTTACTACAAATCTCTTGAAGCCATATCCCAATGAAACTATTGAAGGATCAATGAAGAGAACATTCAATAAAAGGCTAAGTCGAGCGAGACGAGTTGTGGAAAATGCGTTTGGAATTTCATCTGCAGTTTTCCGCTGTTTACGAAAACCAATGCTTTTGGAACCAGAACGAGCTACTAAAGTAGTTGCTTGTATCACATATCTACACAATTTTCTACGGAGAAATAAAACTGCTGAAAATTTATATACACCTCCTGGGACATTTGATACAACTGATGAGCATGGGAATCTTATTCCTGGATCATGGCGTTGAACTTTTTTACCCTTGAAACGTATACCAACAAAACCTGCAGTTGATGCCAAAATTATCCGGGATGCGTTCGCTAAATATGTTTTTGATAATCCACTATGAAAAAGTATTACTAAAATCAGTATGTATAATTTGGTACTAACTTGGTTTGAATCAAATGTTTCTCTTGGTTCATCACGATTCAATAAGAAATGCATTTTTTTGAACGCGAACCATGTTGACTTGTATACTTCTTTAGCACCTGATATTAATATAAAGAAAAAACGGTTTCAGTTGTAAATATTGCTTGATATATATACAAATATAATATTTTACACACCTCTTCCTGTTCCGATCGTTTTCTTCCCTTTCGCTTTTTCTCTTCTAAAACTGCTCAAGAGGCTTTTCATTTTATTTTTCACTTGTTCATTTATGGCCAATTGCTTCGCTTCGTCCTCATCGTGATAGCCGAGACCATAAGCAATCTTCGTCCATGCGCTCGTTTTTTTACCCATGAAATACTTCGGATGCAGCGGATTCCATACCTGTGGTTCTTCTTCATACAACTCAATTAAAGACAAACATTTCTCCTGGTCCCAATCGATGATATTCACAGACATTTTTCATTAATTTCAGCGCGATTAATAAAGAAAATACTAGTTATGTCCACCAACAAGCAAGAAATGAAGACTGCGAATACTGGAAATGCAGACGAACACGTCTTCACTACTACACGAATGACGAACGACGCGTCCTGACTGGCGTGCGATAACGCAAAAACGTTGCGCGCAATCCCTTTGTAAAATTCCAATTACCGACAGTCAGTGGGAAACATTCTGCACGCGAAGGAATATTCCCGAACACGTACTCACTTACGTCGTTTGCGCTGTTTCCGTCTGTTTGCGCGCATTCCTTCGTGACTGTTCGCCTAATGAATACGCACCTTAAGAGAATACACGCGAATAACAAACTCACCCTTGCAGAATTTAAAAAGGAAGTCAGTTAATCTGCAAATCAGGTATAAAGACACCAATCCGAGGAAGACCAACATCAGCAGTAGTTGCAGGCAGGGGACCACCTGAAATTCTTCCACCTCCAGATGTAGGCTTATTGAGTCATGGAGGACACCTTCCGATTAAGAAAAACTGCCAACAAAAGTGCGGACAAATAGGGTGCATGCAGGAAGGCTGTTTTCAGTGTCTAAAGTGCGAATTATTTCTTTGTATTAAAAACACCCACAATTGTTTTGTGGTGGAGTTCCATAAAGTTCTTTTCATTTTTGTATTACATCATCTCTCTTTCATTTATCTGGATAACACCAAATAGAATTCAACCCCCACTACCCCTATGATCCTTCTGAAATTTATTTATACTTCTGCAAGTTTCACTAACTTTCATCTACCTGTACATAACTCAAGACTAAGAAGTCTAGTGAAAATAATACAATGTATAATTGAAATGAAGTAACTGGATCATAGATGAGAAACTTCATATAATTCTATGAAGTGAAAACCCAGTTTTACAAATTCTGAAACATCCAATAAATCTTCAGTTTCCATTGAATACAAATGCTCGAAGTTAAAAAGTTACCAAAGAAATAAACCGCAAACGAAAATATAAAAATGTACAAGATAGCATCAAGGACAACATAAATGATAAACATTTACATAACATGAATAAAACCTCCTAAAGTAATTCGAAGTTCTACACATTAAAATCGTCACAAAAATAAAATAAAGACCGAATAAAACTTTAAAAATAACAATAATTGAGGTTGTTGCACCTGAGTTCCAAATTATTAGAAAACATAAAATTGTAGAGAATATAAACTGAAAATAACGAGTAACACGAACAATATTGATCCACCAGGCAAGGCTACATATGTGAACGACGAGACCAAAGTTGTCATAATATTATAAAGTAAAACCATGCGTTTTTCAAATAAGCTTACAAACCCCAAAAACTTATGAACTCAGAAATACCTAATAAAAGAAACATCTCAAATCCCAGCAGTCCCAAAAAACGAAATGTATCGTATCTATTGTTCAAAAGAAATTTCCTATCCCCTCTTGAATACTCTGCCCTTTTACCAAGTGTTAAATGAGAATTTCAAGATCAAAATTTCGCCAAGTATCCGAATTTTTAGAATAATTATTATCAAACAGTGTTGAAAGTCTGTTACATAAAATAATCCCATCTATGAACCAGAATAAAGACAATGAATGAGAAAATGACCTCACTCAGGATGATTTTTACCCAGTCCAGTGGTGCGTTCTGAAACCATCGTTCGACAACTTCCAGGTGATTTTAAGGCGCACGAAATCCTCCAAACGATTTTTTTTCAGTGTTCTAAAACGTTCAAATATCGTTTAGACATGGTTTTTGTCTTCCCAGTCTGAACTGGGTACGCCGGAAAAAATCGTTCTGAGGATTTTGTGAGGTTTCAGAACGCACTAGCTAGCCTTAAAATTACCCGGACGTCGTCAGACAATGGTTTCTAAAAGCGGCCCCTGTTTGAAATTAAACAGAGGATGTAATCGATGAAAACATAATACCGACTGTCATTCACTAAAAGCCTTTTACCTGACACGGCTAACCCTTGTTGAGTGTAGGACTTCTGATCTGTTAATAATGAAAGTAAATTATTAAAAAAGAACTAAAAAATGATTTTTTCCCGTTTTATTACTTATTTCTTCCTTGCAGTCACGTAGCCAAGGGAATGCGAACAGGTCCTGAGTCATGCCTACAAATTTTAATATTGATTCGAGAAGCGTGCACGGTGGCCAGGGACGAAAACGGGGGAAGAGCAGCCTACCCCTCCCCAAGCATCCGCCGGAGTTGGAAAATGTTAGTAGATTGTAGATCAAAAGTTGGAAAAATCCAGCAAGTCAACAGGGTTTTTTTTAGCCAATACAAACAAATTTTGATACTTGGGAATTTTGAGTTAAGTTCAGTAGGAAATTTACCAATTTTTGCCCCTCCAAAAACAACTCTTCGCTACGTCCCTGACGGTGGCAGAGCAATAAAAGAGAAAGTATGTGAATAAGTGGGCAAATCATTTTCAAGAAAAGAGTGAGTTGCAAGACAATGGACGATAACGATCCACTGAATTGCCCTTATGTAGTTCAACTGTATTTTACCAAGCAGCAGGCCCTCGTTCTTCCTTAAGCATTCTATTCACTAGACGAGAGTTCCTGTGACTTTGAGGTTTTTCCAACATCTGAAGCCCCTTTTTGAAAGGAAAATGGTTTCACATGTGAAAGGACGACCTTCAAACATTATTCTCGAAACGTTTTCTACATGGTAGTAAGTTCTCTTCTCCAAATAACTCGACAAAATATGAATGATATTGGAATGACTTAAAGGAAAATCCCGCAGGGCCAGCCAAAAATGTTTTTTTTTCCCCCCGAATAAATGGAAAACTATGCGAGATAAAGGAAATTCCTTCCACTAAAAAGATTCTGTCATAATTTCCTACGAAATTATGCTAAATAGGTATATGATGCTTCTAACTTAATGGAAACTACAGTAAAACTTGGTTAAGACGGAACGTAGTGGGTCTGTGATATTTTTTCCGTTATAGCAATAAGTTTTCGTTTTATAGAGAACAGAAGGAAAACAAAAAAAAAGGTGTTTATGTACTAGTGCAAAGTACGTATGCGTTGTACAGTACAGCAATTTGAATTAAATACCAATTTTTGAAAAGTATTGCGTAATTTTAATTTGTACAGTCCTTTCCATAGCACTTGCCAGTACTTCGTCTTCAGCATTGTAAACAAGGGCGCAACCAAAAATTCTTCAAAATTTTTTCAAAACCAATTTTGAAACGAAAAAAAAATTGATGCCGATGGCCTGATATGAGATTACGTTGCGTCGTAGGTTCGTACAAATTTACCGCTCACGAAAATAGGTGAGTACCAAATCAAGTAGACAGTATCAATTCGAGCTTTCACTCCTGCCCAAATTTTTTTTTTAAGTTCTAGCTCCCACCAAAAAACAGTTCTCGTTGCGCCCCTGATTGTACACAGTCAGGGCAGTAGGCTTACAGTAATATTTTCCCGTCTCATCTCTCAAAAATCTCTTCCGTTATAACAAGTTTCCATTTTATTATTTTCCGTTTTACACACGTCATTTTACATAAGAAACGTGTCCATTCTGAAGGTTTCTTTCCGCTAAAGCAAGTTTTCCGCCTAGTAGGTACAAGTTCTATCTTAGCCAAGTTTTACTGTACCACAATGGGTCACCAAGAAAGTATACGGTTTGCAAATTATGATATTCACATAAATGCGTAGAAAACAGGAAGGAACTCTACGTTTTTGATGTTCAGAACATAATATTTTGTATTATTTTGCATTAAATTATACATAAAATTTGTTTAGTCTAATAAACGTTTCTCGTATCTCGCGTAATTTTTCAGTTATTCGATAAGAAAAAAAAGTAATGATGGCGAATTCCTCAGTCTATGGACTAGTCGGTTGCATCTCTTCTCTTTTCATTCTCCTGTGTCAGTTTTTCTCATTTCTGAGAAAGGTTTACACTTTGCATCCTTCATTATTTGCTCTTCTTCTTTGCCTTCTTTCCCAGTTCTTTCCCTCGACCATTCCCTCTATAGCAGTAATAGCATATATACCGGAGTGTCATATATTTTATGGCGTATCATTTTTACCCTTATCATTACAATTATATTCCGAATTTCTATTTTCCTTCCTATTCGCCTCAATATTTCCTCATTCCTGATCTTTTCTATCTATTTGACTTCTAAATTCACAATGCTATACTCCAAGTAAACGTTCAAAAGAATTTCAGCCTTATTTCCAGATCTATTTTTCCGAAACACGTCTCCTTTTGGGGAAAAAAAAAAAAAAAAAAAAGCTAGCTTCACTTGTTCTATTCTACCTACTCTGTAATTTCTATTTACTTCTTTCATCCTGCGTTATCAGACTACCTAAGTATTCAAAGTTCCTTTACCTCCTTTATTTTTTTACCTCCTATTTCCATATTTGTTACATTTTGTTCCCATCTACAAACTATGATCACTTTTGTTTTATTCTCATTCGTATTCATCTTCATTTCATATTTTGTTTTCAATTTTTCATCAAACTTTTTCAAGTTCTTTATTTCTTTACTTACCATACTATCTTTCCTTGTATTTTCATACCTGATTTCCTTTCATTCATTTCTTTAATCACTATTTCTGTCAAGCCAAATGTTAAGCTGGGTCAGGTTGTGCTGCTTAAGGATGAGTCTCTACCTTTCAATTGGCCTATGGGAGTCGTCGTGCAAGTGTACCCACATGTCGAGGGGATAGTTCTAGTCGTCGACGTTAAAGTTGCGGGTCCGTCTCCTCAAGTTTTTAAGCGCGCCCTCGCGCCAAAATTGTGGTTTTGCCTATCGATGTAACCTCTGAACCTCTCAAAGGTTCAGCGGGGGGAGTATGTTCGAAGCACGTAGATAGATGTTCCTATTTTTCGTCTTATTAATTGCAGTATTGCCTCTTTCTTGTTTTTGCCTTGTATTTTCTTGCATTTGGTCGAGAGTTGTATTTCTGGTCATTTTGTGTGTGTATTTTTCTCGTCGATGTTTCAGTACCTTCTTGTACACGATTCAGTTTCGATTTTACCTTGTTGCGAGTATGTGCTACGTATTTTTGTCTATAACCGTTTTATTGAGTTTTGAATGTTACCCTTTTCTTAGCCTGAAATATGGCCTTTATTTTCTCTTGTGTGATCGCTATTTTTGATTCGTGTTAATAAAAACTAATCTTTCTACCTTTCTTCATGGTTTCGCATTTACAATTTCTATGAACAGATTTGGCGAGGAACAGAAACCTTGTCTCACTTTTTGAACATTTGCTCCTCCCACTTGATCCTCTATTTGCATTTTTGCTCTTTGATCCTTGTTATATAAATGGCATGCCCATTTGAAGTAATACGAGTATGTCAACAAGTCAATTCTAGGCATATAAAAAAATCTTATTATTTTTTCTAGATAAGTATTAAAATAATACTACCGGAACATGAACATTTCTATGAGACACTACCCACGTCAGAATAGGCTATTCATGGTAAAATAATACAGAACTGATGATGTTCCAGATAAAAACGTTCATACAATCTGTCCCTCTATTTGTGTATAAATGTGACAAATGTGCCTGTTTCTTCATGCCAAATGTAATAGGCGTCGCATTTTTCTTTTAAATCATGTAGGATGCAGGAATAAGGGTTGGATGCTAATGCTCGGTGGCACAATCTAATGCTTTCAAAGATCGGATAATATGACCATTGGCTCGGTCGATTACCGCTCGCAATGCGCCCGGGTTGGCACCAGCTGCGCGTGGTAATTCGAAAGTGCCTTTTAAATGGATATTTGGACACTACTAAGCGTAAGGGAACCAACCGACATTTGTAAACAAAATGAGTAATTAGTATCGTTGGAAAGAGCGTAAAAAGTATAATTTTTCAAAATTGGGCCTCCGATTCAAAAATGGGTACTCACGTTGAAAAAAGCCTATCAGTGAACGCTATGTCATATAGTTTATACTTGGCTCTTGAACTTCGAATCATGTGTTTTCAAAAAACAGATTTTGCTGGTTGGTTCCCTTACGCTTAACATCGTCCATCTAACAAGAACTTTTTATTTTCGTACCTGTCGACGAACAGTTGATAGGCGTGCTCATAGTTCTCATTACAGATGCTGATTGACTGGATCACTGCGGAAGCTTCCCCTTTTAGAGCGCTGATGAGGTACTAAAACTTCCTTTCATTATTGAGTCCTCCATTGGCGTGTACTAGGGATTGGAAAGTGCTGTTGAAAGCCTGCGAGGCTTCGATTCGTTCGGGAAACTTGGGTATTGGCATCGGAGACAGCATCACAGGACACTTTAAAAGGCGAGAGGAGCCTTCGGGTAGGCTTTGGTTGTCTGCTGTACGGCATTCCTGGTCGGCAATCCCCTGCAGCAGTATAGGATATGGAGTGCGTCGCATTATTCGGTGAACAAGACAGGATACTCTCGAGCCTCCTAGGAGAGGGCATCATCAGTAACAGCCAGAAACTTGGCTTGTAAAGCTTCGAAGTCCGAGTCGAATTTTTCCTGGCGTGTCTTAATGTAGTTTGTAGGAACGTTAGCGAAATATCGTCTTCGGAGATCGTATCCATCTCATTTTTCATCCTTTTGTAAGGCTCGATTTCAGGGTACCCCGGCTACATAAGCGCCGAAATTTCTCCAGATGTTGCCATAGCGGTGGGCAAATAGGTAATCAGTTACACTTGCGGGTAAACGGCACGACGAACACGCGAACAATCTCCACTAACACATCCGAATATTTGATAAAATCGAAATAATCGCGGTACTCATTATTTCAATTAGGTCCGACTCCGAGGGATCATAATGTTGGGGGGGGGTGGAATGAAATTAACGCGTGAGCGAACAAAGAGAGCTAAAAAAGACATGGTGTATTTACAACGTGTTGATGCATGGGGCTGGGAATAATGCTCCCAGTCCCGCACTCATATTTTGATGCAGCATAGCTGCGTGACAGATACGTCTCGAACACGAACGAAAACACAGGGATGCCAAATAATAACTCAGGTGATATAATTTAAACATAACGTGCAAGAATGGTAACATAGTAAGTAAATTCTCAATGATAACAACGAGCCAGGAACGTACCGACCATTGGCGAACTTTACAACAGAATAACGGTTAACAAGGGAACACGAAAAAGATTAATAATAATAGCAAGGCGTATGAATTCTGTAAAACAATGAAGATAAAAGGCCGGTTGAATTACAAGAATGAGAGTACTTAAATGGAAAGGTACTAAACCCAATACAAAAATTGAATAAATGCACATGCGGGACGAACCACCTTGGGCACGAAGCCTATAATGAAGGAAGGGACCGACCCACGGGAACACATAATAAAGAAGGATAAATTCACCTGAGGGACGAACCACCCTGGGCACAAAGCCTATAATAGGGGAGGGACCGACCCTGAAGATTCAATGATAAGAATTGAATAGCCTCGAATTTAACATAACGAAAGAGGCCTAACACGGTACGGAACCTAAGAAAACGTAATGAGGTGAGTTTATACATGAGGCGAACTAGGATCCCCAGGAAAATAATGAAAATTCAATGGTTTCAATAAATTACATATAATGAACACGTACCTGATAAGTTCGAGGATCCTCCGTCGGTTCGAGCTCTCCCCGCCGCGAGACGAACTGAAATCTGTAACTCATTTTCTAACCCCAAAAACTGCCCAAGTGAAAAAATGTTAGGGGAGGGTCGAATCATTAGGGAGGACAGACGAAAACGAATGAAAATTTGTAAACAGAGTAAACAGATAAAAAATTGTTAAATTCTAATGACGCCCATGGTAAGTAGATTACATGTAGACCGGCCAGCCAATGTGGAATACAACATAATTCAAAGAAATACGCCGGACAGTTGACTACAGACTTGAAGGTCGGCGAGCAAATCGTTGATGGATCCGTGGTCGTTTGATTTTTCCTGACACTTGTATGGCATCGTATATCTGACGAAAATGAGTGATGTCACGTTACGCTGGCGTAGTGCAGTGTTGTCGTCATGGCTCCACCCCCACCCCAGAACTCAGGCTTCTGATCACATGATGGGGGTCACTCCGAGCAAAATGAACATTAAATGACCACAAATGACTGCATTTTGAAAACTGAACAACTTAGCCAGTAACTGGTGGTTCAAAAAAGCTTATTCAAAAAACGAACTGACAACACTATACGAAAACTTTACGCAAATCAACGCTAAGATTCTCTAGCGACAGAGGATTGATTTCGACCGTTCACTTCAATGGACATACGCCAGATAAAAACGGCTCGTTACGCTCGAAGGTAGATCGACCAGACGCATCGACACCGCTGGCAAACCGATAATCCCACCTACGCCATGATCGGTGGTAGGTGCAATTATCGTTTTCGCACGTTCGATGCGTATCGGGAAACTACCTTCGAGCATTTCCATGCATCAGTGTATTAGAAAACTGCATTTTTACTTTACAGTTACAGTAAGATTGCACGAGAGACTTGACTTGTACGATCGTATAATACGAAGGACGAAAAAGAAACGACTAAGAACCTAAAACACAATAATTTACAACCACGAATGGATGTGAGTCAATGAGAGGGGTAGAGGGAGAGAAAGGACAAACAGAGAAGGAATGCGGTTTTAAAATCGAGTGAAAAGGACAAAAGGCAGAAGAAGGTCTCGAACAAGATTTATTTCCTACCGCTACTAATATAGGTACGTACTAGGGGGCTTCGCCCCGTGGCCGCTTCGCGGCCCACAACCAGCAGATCTTATGTTGACCACCTAACCGTTTTTCAGCCTAAAGATCTTCCGATTTTAATCTACTATATAACCGAGTTGGATAGCCATTTGACTTCGTTCTGTCCTGTCACGGTCGCCATTTAATAATAATAGTAATAATAATAATAATAATAATAATAATAATTTGTATATTTTGCTCCCCTTTCCAACAGCCAGGTGGCCAGTTACAGGGAAGGGGAGAGCATGAAAAATTAAAACAAAATTAAGAAGAGAGAGAGAAAAAAAAAGAAATAATAAAAAATAATAATCAAAACAAACAAAAAAAGAAACAAACCACTAAAAAAAAAAACAATAAGTATGGTGATGATTAAAAAGGAAAAATAATAATGTTAATAAACTAATAATAATAATAATAGTTCGTATACATTACAACATCCGATTCTCAAGTCAAATACTTCAATATTTTCTCTAATTATTTCCACTAACCGGTTTCTTACTGAGACTTCTACCTCCAGTTTATATATATCATCATAGATCCTATCCACATGTTCCGAGTTTACTATAGCGCCTATATTTAATCCAGCCTCTTTCCTAGCGTTCTCATTGTAGTCTGCCATTGATACTGCATACAAAAATTGATATTGGTCGTCTCGTATTTCTAGAATACCTAAAGGAGAGTCCGTTTTTGCTTTCCTCTCGAATATGAAAGTTCTACTAAGAATAAAATCAATATTCAGACCTTCGACAATTCGGCATATGGACTTCTCTTCATGAACCTCTCCTTGAGTATCTCTCAACTTCATTGGAACTAGAACAGCTGACAATATCTTAATAGTTCTCTTTCCCTGGACTGCCTGAATCCTTCGACTGGAAATTTTGACCTCGTAAAATTTAATTTCAGGATTTTCCGCCTTAATCTTTTTATATAATTCATTATTCATAAAGGAATACGGGGACCCGTTATCCAGGAATCCCAATAGAGTTGTACATCCAACTTGTAACTCAATCATATTAGGTTTACAAGCCCACTTTTCAAGACAGTTCATCCATTCCCCACAGACTTCTTCCTCAATATGGCCTTCCAGGATGTTATCTATAGCCGCAGCAAGCACCGAATTTGTTATACTATCTGTTTTCTTATCTGTCAATTTTTCCAACAAATAATCAGAGTTTCTATTCTCCCTCCTCTTGAGAATCCTTATGTTTTCTTGACCATTACGTCTGACCCTAGTATCCTGTTTAGTTTCCGGTTTTGTTAATAAGTCCTCTCCCAGGTACTTATTTTGTTGAGATCGAGTATTACTTAACATCCTTATTAACCTATTCTCAAAGTCACAGAAACCGTTTTCATTCAAATGTCCAAAATCTGGCCGACCCTGAGGATCTATGGCCCTGATATTGTAGCGACGCCATCTCAGTCGTAAATTACCGGCCGTATCTAAATAGTATGAATTTCGGTGATATTGCCCGGGTTCATGGCGAAGAATTATCAAGGATGTTTTAAAGTATAGTATATTAGGCCAGACGTACGCGAGTTGATGAATATAGTCATCCGTACGCTGAAGATTGAACCAAAATGACTGTGTTCTCTCCATCTCTAAGGTTGGCATTAACTGGCAGGTGACAATTTTTGTAGCTTTACAAACGCCGGATATCAGTTTTAAGAGTTGATTATACTGATCTTTAAACTTGTCAACTGAGAAAGAGGAACTGCAAATATCGTGGTTACCAATCAGAAGGATTACTTTATTTAGACGTTTCTGTATTTCACTCATTACCTCTTCCACTGTCGAATATTGCTTAATTAGTTTCGTAAAAGTGTTGACAAGTTTTGATAAGGTTAAACCTTTTCCGGTTTGAAATATTACATCTTCCCCTACAACTAATCGGAAACACTCGTTGTATTCTGAGTACATAGAACCCTGTACCGTGTACTTAGCTAGATGACTGATGTGCTCGTCACCTAATAACGCAAAGTCTCGCCATTGATGTATTTTAAATACACAACCGATTTTAGTATTCTGAGCTGTATACCTAGTCTCCGCTCCTGTGTCCCTAGTATCCTGCCTTTGCGTGTTGATTATGCCTGGGCCCTCTAAGGTAGCAGAACCCTTCAACAGTATCCCCGGTTCCCTATTTACTTCTGCATCACCAACTGGAACCCCTATTAGTGCTGCATCTAAGCGTTTCCCGAACCGGTAGTAGACATAGAAGACTCACTTTCTTCAGACCCCGAGGCACTTCTACTCTTCACCGTTTTTATCGCAGCCACCTTATTAGACTTTTGATTGCTCTTTCCTTTAAGTACATCTCCGGTTTCATTAACTTTTCCTTCCACTTTGTGACTAGAGGGTTTGCCTCCATAATGCCTGCCTTCATTACCTCTAAAATACCGAAACTTGACATTTGAATTGGAATTACCCCGGTTCAGATGCTCATTTTGTTCTTCATAATGATCGCTATCTTTGTCATTGCTACCCCTGCCGGTTTTAGTAGTCTTATGGTGCCTGTCATCATTTCCATATTTAATATTCCATTCTCCTTCAATGTTCAGAAGCGCTCTTTTTAAATATTGTATATCACTAAATGCAGACTCAGGTATTTGCTTTCGTACGTGCTCATGCACTTTACCCCTGATTTCATCCAATAGTCTACCCTCATCATTTTTGTAGAGACGAGTGTCTATCATTCTGGTATACCATTTACACACAAACCTATACGGTGACAGTTTCTCATCCTCGAAATTTAAATTCATCCATTTAGTTTTTTCTGCATCCCTCGTGCGCCCATTCCACATGAACGACAATATTTCAGTTTTTAGCACCTTATACAATGTTATATGGCTGTAATCATGTATCCAAGAGCAGTGTTCTGGTTCAATCAAATTGCACAGAAGACAAGGTAATTCCCTATCACTCCAGTCCGATGCATATCTCTGCTCAAATAGCCTAAGGAACTCCGGAGTAGTTCGTTCGTCTTTGTGCCCCTTGAACCGAGTTAAGATACCACCTTGTTTGCATATTTCTGTAGCTACTGCCTTTTTTATTTCACAATGTTTGGGACGACCTTCTGAATACCTACGACCTCTAGGGGAATAGTCCACACGCTCTCTACTTGCAATTTCCCCTCCATCAGTATCATATTCAGTACCCGGATTCACTAACGACCTTTTCCTTGTTTTATTACGTAATTCTGGGCTACTTTCATTCATGAGTCTTTTATGCATTTTTGATACAGATTTACTATTCCTTTTGCAGTCATTCGCATTAATTGAATGCCTACCGGATTTATTATTCTCAGTTTTTCTATTCAATAGCCTATTGAGGTATTTCGGCCGATGTATCTCCATCTCATAGTCCTCGAAGCTCCTATGCGTACTCTCCTGAGAACGGCCTGACCAGTCACTTATGTCACTTTCACTACTCTCACCTTCTTGTGACGATTCTTTATGTCTTTCTCTTTCCGTTTTTTGTACAGTGTGAGTTGACTTTCGTCCCCTAATATTTCCGTTTTCACTATTGCCCCCTCTAGTCATGCTATTCTCCGTCAACGCCTGATTCACTTCCCGAATAATCAGACTACTGAGACTGGATTCCAGTTTACCAATCTGATTCCCTAGGCTGATACTGACTTTTCGACTGTGGACATCGTTTATTTGACCCCTCAGCTCTTCTATATTCAAGGTTTCACTTTCCATTGCAGATGACATTTCATTCAGAGCGGCCCCTAACATATTTGAGAAATCAATAATTGACCGATTTATTACCTTACACATTTCGGTATCCTTTACCTCTTTTTTCGACACCTTGTTAAGCCGAACCCTAATGATGTTATTCTCCGAGGCATCTTTGACCTTTGATACCCCTAAGGATTTGGTCCTTTCATCACTAGCCCGCATGTTATAACCTCCTTTATTAATTCCATGGGGAGTCCCAACTATTTTCAAATCATGCCGAGGTTTTGCTTTATTCTTTTCTTTGCCTTCCTGCTTCTGGTTTCTATCCTTACATTCTTCCCCAGAAATAATCTCAGTTTCGTATTCCGAACTACCATCTTTTCTATTCTCCTTACTTTTTGTTGAAACTGTCTCAGTAACTCCTTTAGGCGAATTCTCCCCCAAGTCACTGACTTTATCACCTATCTGCTGGATTCCAACTTCTGCGTTATCCATTCCAAAAAATGCTAGAAAATACCGATTTCTTTCTTCTTTTTTTTATTTTTTTTTATTTTTATTTTATTTTATGTAGACCAGTACCCGAGTTTAATTCGCGACGCACCACCGAATTTATCGTAACAATGAAGAAAGGAAGAGCAGCAAAATTAATCGCGTTTACGCACTTGCACGAAATCGAGGAATAAAAGTAATTATCCCCTATTACAGAAATTCAGTTCTTCACTTACCCATCACATGCTGGAACTGCGGAGCATAAAAGCGATCCATCTCCCAAACCAATTGAATATTATACTAAAAAGTCTGGTACTAAATTCCGATTTCTATATAAAACTCTCTCCACAAATTAAACTCCGATTTCGTTAAAAGAAACACTGTTCAACAGACGACTTTTCTGAACAATCCTTACAACACCGAATTCAAAACTAAAATGAAGCCTGTAACTGCATGTGAAATAGATTACTCTATACCTTTCTTATCTGCTAGAAGCATGATATTACCGACTTCATGCATTGTGTAGGACAGAGCTTATTGTACTGGATTTGAACCAACTATTGTGCTCTGCTTCTACCATGTCTCAGCTTGCTTGAATGTACTGGTTTTTCCTTACCTAGTTCATTGGCTCGACTTTCAGAGAAATTTAGAGGTCTAAATAGGCCTCCACATTACAACCGCCATCTTGGTCTCATCCTGCTTATGCATGCTTTAAGACAGATTACCATGAGGCGCACCTTTTGTTCCATCCCTAGCATGCCTATTTTTGCCTGTACTATTCACCATGCACCAACCTGACGTTACTCTGTCCACGCTTGTCTAAAACTGAAAGCTGATGAAATTAATATTCGCGAATACAAACTGAAGGTGCATGTGATTCGTGATGATTTGAATTTTCGCTGCCCATCACTGCAACTATCAGAGCATCTATTTCCGATTTGATTACCTGGACCGAGTCTCATATTGTTACATTTAAAACCTTTAGTTGCACTGCTTTCTACTCTGCTCTCACTTTAAAAGCCGAGTTCAGTATCCTGAATTAACTTTATTTTACTTACATAACTGATCACGCTTTAGACGGATCTCATTAGCTGTTGTATGATGGGACATTTGTCACAAATTATCTATCATAATGGTTATAGAGAAAAAAAACAACGAAAAACTCATCGGAGACGAGTTACCGCGCTTTCGCGACTTTTTAATAAATTATTTCGTGAGTCCAAAGATGTTAATATTTTCCACTGACTTGCGATGTTACCATTGTGCCACCGATTTTCGTATCTGGTTTACCGAGCTCTCATTAGAAAATCCTAACCGCTTGGGAGAGTTTCCGAAAGCGAACGTCACATTGCGTGGCCACTTTTCGGGATCAGGTTTCCATGGACGGGTCTCTCACATTTAATCCCTGACCTAAAGGTTCAGTGGGTGATCAGTCCACCATCCAATTTTCCCTACTCCTAGAAAAAAGGACCCCACATCATCTTTTCTCATTAGATTAGATTCATCTTTCCTTCTCGGTCGCCAGGATCTTTTATTGTCCCGTATCACCCCAAAGATCCAAACTGGGTGTTGTTCCAACTTTTGTTTGAGACAATGGTCAGAACAAGGGAAAACTAATGTGTAAGTAGCACCGATTTGGTATTACAGGGCATGTACATAACTTCCTGGCACACCAGTTCCTCAACCAGCAGATCTTATGTTGACCACCTAACCGTTTTTCAGCCTAAAGATCTTCCGATTTTAATCTACTATATAACCGAGTTGGATAGCCATTTGACTTCGTTCTGTCCTGTCACGGTCGCCATTTAACGCGACTGATACTACAAAATGGCCTAAGGCTTTCTCTATTTTCTTTGGTTTGCTTTATTTTATTTGTGGCGGGAAACGTGAGTTAAAACCCCGCCCTATTTGACTCGTTCATAGCATTCCAATAAACAGCATCAGCACGTCGTTTACTTCACCAGTTATCTGCGATATCTAAATTTGCCATGTCGCCTAACACAGATAGGGCTATAAGCCACGAGTCTCCGGCTCAGCTACTCAAATTTCGGCTATATCGTTACATACTTAGGCTGATCACTCGAATGGTTGAGGATGAAGCCATGTCAGCCTTGCCTACACACATCATGCCGTCTTTCTGGCATAGTAAAACGAAATAGAGTTCATTAGCTACATCATGGATAGGCTTAGGTACCCTTTCGAATTATAGTACCATTCAGGATTGAAATTTGACAGGTACTTATTGATTCTGGAATACACTTTATCTCTTTCAAACACTTTTACGAAAATAATAAAATTCCAGTTACATACCCGTTTTTATTAGCACCGTTCGTTGTTACCACCAAAACAAATAACCGCTCGAAAAAGCACAACTTTCATACCGACTTAATTAATACTTTACAAACAGTGAAATACAACCGAATTTATTGAACCATTTGGACCACGATCTTGAACATACACGAATTTTCATATAACGGTGGAGTACACATATTCGCCTGAAAAGCTGAATAGTGACTGACTCTTTATCCTCGAGGCTAGTCGCAGACCGCATATTTTATCATGATGGGATAATCCGGATTGAATACATTTGATAGTCTTATCTTTTGATATGATACTGCTCTTTAACACGGGAGAGAGGGATAGAGAGATACATCTCAGTCGGCTTAAGAAATAATTTTCCCTGAGCCCCTGCTTATTTTTTTGTTCGAAGTCTTTTGAAGAGTCATAAGGTATATCAGAACAGTGAAATTTGTAGCCGTAATAGTATTTAACTCACAAATCATTGATTTATGTAGTATTTTTATGTTCTTGAATTTCTCTCTAGGAACCATAACTAGAAATTTCAGAAGGGAACGTATGCACTCAGAAGTCAGAAAAATCGTAAAAAATGGTTACTCGGTCGATAATGAATTGAAATGGAGTAAAGCCTGAACCAAATCCAATTTTTTGCTTGTAATAAGGCTATATTTTCTGTATTGTTTTTCATATGTAAAGTATATAAACTCACTTCTGAATAATATTAATACATTTGTCATGACCTAACCTGTCATATTTGAAATCCATAATTAGAACTGTGCATGTAGAAAAATGAAGTTTTACTGATTGCTTTAGCCTTCGTTTAACATTTCCAATGTGTCTCCCTTGAAACAGTAAACTTGATGTGAAGTCGAAAAAATACATGTTTTGATTAAAACTGCTTTTTTCTCTCGGACAGTATGTGAACATCTATCTCTATGTATCATCGACTTTACCTGCAGTGGACACTTCTAAATTTGAAATAGTTACAGTATATGTTTGATATTTACATAAGGTGAATGTTGGGTCCGTTTCCCCAGCAGCGCACATTTTAGATTTGAAGTTCAAAATTTCAGGATCGTTAGTGCTACGTTAGTGCTGGTTAGTGCCGTACAAATTTTCGTTAGTGCTTCCCCCTTCCATACTTTTTAAAAAATGAATTTGGGCGCTGCTGGGGAAACGGTGGCACCGCCCATGAGGCTTAGCTCATCGAAACACTCAGGATTGTTAGCGCTACGTTAGTGCGAGTTTTTTTTTTTTTTTTTTTTTTTTTTTTTTTTTTTAATAGCAAGTGTTAATATCCATATACTGTCTTTAAATTCGTGCACGCCTACGCAGCTGAGGGATATTCTCAGAACTGATTACGCAATCAACGACCCTACGATTCTTCGATGTATCACCGACATATTAATGGTCGTATAAATTTATCGGTTTTCTTTTTCTCCAAATAATTTTATCTCGGTCAAGTTGTTTTGTTTTATTGGTTGCTTTCATCGTCGATGTATCATCTTTCAAGTGAGCAGAATTGAAGGCGGAGTTTCATTTTTTATTCATTAATCCGTTCTCATCTGGGCGGCTATTCCACCAACCAACTTCGACCAAAAAGTACAATCGCACTTGGACGCTGTTAAGCGTTAGCGAACCAACCAGCAAAATCTATTTTTCCAGAACACGTGATTCTAAGTTCAAGAGCCATGCAGAAACTATATGACATAGCGTTCACTGATAAGCTTTGATCAACGTGAGTACACATTTTTAAATCGGGGGCCCAATTCTGAAAAATTATACTTTTTACGCTCTTTCCAACGATACTAATAACTCATTTTGTTCACAAATGTCGGCTGATTCACGCCGACCCTAATTTCAGCAAGAATTGTACACAATAATATTACAAACCTCACAAAATGAACTCCTTTCATCGATTCCATATGTTGATACCCCGAGTCACTTTTGCAGAAACTGTAAGCACGATGTAAAACCATCTTCCTATCTGTTTTTTTTTTTGTTTTTTTTTACACGCAATTACGTTCACTTTTACATTTAAAACCACAAGCGTCACTGTCAAAAGCAAACGCGATTCATTCTCGTGTATCTTGTTTGTTTGTCCACATACTAACATTTAAAACCGCAAGCACCATTGTTGCGTCTGCAAGCACCATTGTTGCGTCGGATAGAAGAACTTTATTACTATTATTTTTTCCATTGTATAAGGCTCGGCTGCGCCGACCCTAAAAATGACAAAAAAACGATAGTAGCTCCAGTGGCGTTCTATATGAAGAGAGTCAACTTTGTCGGTCAAATTGATTTTGAGTTCAGTCTAGTTTTACTAGAGAAAATTTCCTTAAAAATGAGACCGAGCGGAGCTTTCTATATTTCAAATTGAATGTTTAAAAGACATAGTTTTGAGAAAAACGCATTAACAGTTTTGCTTTACGATTTCTCATACACGTCATACTAAAAAGCCCTGGAAATGGCACATTTTCATTTGAGTAATTTTTTCGCCTGTGGAAAAGCTGAATCAGGGTGTCTATCAGAATTTTAGTTTTGGAATTTCTGGAATTTTCCGAGACTTTGTGGGATACTTCCAGGAAAATTTTGGGCGCAACAAAATATCATGTTTTGCTCAATATACACTATAGTGTTACCTGTATTTTTCTACTGTAGAGTGCGTGCGTGTGTTTGAAGATTGATCTGAACTATGCACAAAGCAGTCTCCATGTATCGGGGAAACAGTCCAAGCTATGGGGAAAAAATTGTGTCCAACATTTGTAAAAAAAAAAAGTTCGAGACCTTTGACAATAGTTGAGTGAATTCCGAGATTTTTCCGGAGTTTCCGGATCTTCCGGAACCGGTAGACATCCTGTAGAATATCTGTATGAAGTGCTAAAGATTTAAGGCAAGTCTGAAATCAATTTTGGTCAGAAAATTGAAAATTGAGTTTTTCACATTTTTTTGGAACCTCCATTCAATTTTCTTTAAAATGATATACAATACTTCACAAATGTCATTTTTTATTTAGTAGGAAGGTTCACTTTCAAAGTACAAAAAATTTTTAATATCTTTTTTTTATTTATTCAAACCAAAAAATTTTTATTCAATTAGTAAAACCAAAACTTTGAGCAACCAGCACTCATGCTGGCATTGAATAAACTAACGCTGTTACGGCAGCGTCAAAACACGGTGTCGATAGTAATTTAGCTCATTGCGGTAGTGGCTAGAAGCTAGGTCATTTATTCAAATGACGCTATTATGAAGCATTCAACTGTGTAATGAGTGATACTGTTTATGAAAGCGGTCATGCGACTAAGAGAGGTAATGTACAAGGGGTAAGCCATGTCACCCACGCCCAAACAGGAATCCCGGCTCAAAAAACAGTAGAGGATTGAAGGTAAGCAATACTAAGTCACAACTTGAACCTAACATTGAAAACGCGCTATGTCTCAACAATTTTATATCAATATTGAGTTTAAATTCCAATTTTAGATGACAACGCCGTTGCTTTCAGTCAGTGTCAAAAGACAAGAAGCTAAACATCATAAGCTTTGGAAGCAAAAACGAGCAAGATATCTACTTATAAGGTTTGGTAGAAGTCGATTTGCCGGCTGATTTTTCTACACGAATTACTGACAAAACGCTTGTGTTGAGTAAATCCAATTGTCACAAATTTAAGACTCGTTGACCCAGAATTCAAACGTCAACGAGGGTTCATATCTTTCCACACCAGTTCCAACAAGAGAGTATAGTCGCTTGCTTTTTGAAATTCCGAAAGTAAGATCTCAAAGATCTAAAGGGCCTCAAGTAAACGCTACTCTGGGAGGCATCGCGGTTTCAGAAACGCGACTCTCCTGGGCAGGTTAGTCGAGGTAACGTGCCGTGCCGTTGCTTTCCCTACGGGTTTGTAGCGTCAGAGTTTTCCTTCTCTGTGCCAAAGTGAGCAGCCGCAGTTCGCTTACTAGCCACGTATTTCACGACGTTGAGTAAGCTGTCTACAACGTGCACATGCACAGTACCTGTGCCAAAGTGAGCAGCCGCAGTTCGCTTACTAGCCACGTATTTCACGACGTTGAGTAAGCTATCTACGACGTGCTCATGCGCAGTACCTATATTTCTGATCTGGTGGTAACACGTCCCATGACTGAAATGCCTTGTTTGTGTGAACTGGCAGGGGTTACAGGACGCGCCCTTTTTCCACCTCGCTTGATACTGCAGTCGCTGTGTTCCCTAGGATATTGGTGGGGGGAGATTCGAGTATCACTGGCGTTCTGGCGTTGGTAGAACTCGAACTCGAGACGCAAGGATTGCGACCGGGCACGTTACCACTTGCCCACACAGCGACTCATGTATGTGCTAAGATACATGAATTCGTTCAGTCTTTGCCTTACAATGAAGTTTCTGCTGATTTCACGGTAAAACTAATTAACCAAATGTTATATCCAGAACTTGAGGAAGGAACGAAAGTGAAATATAAGTTCTTTCTCAAGTATTTTAATGAAAATTTTTATCTCTCTTAGTCAGCCTCAAATCGATACATGCTTGCGATGTTCAAAACTGGGTACAAAATTGAAAGATTCTTATCTTAATGACACTGCGAAACGGGTTGCTAGTTTCATTTCAAAGTACAAGAGGTCAAAGAAAATTATAAACAGTACTCTTCCGTTTTGATAGTATACTTCGATTACATACAAAACTTGTACATGTCATTCAAGAGGTATTCTACTACTGGCAACAGCGAGTAAATGAATTCTGCATACAGGATTTCAAAACAAGTAAAGCACTATTCCATTCATATCATGAAGGGGAAGCTCACAAGAGCTTTGATGAAATTTGTACCTTTCTCAACTTCTTTCTTGAGGAGCATACCTCTGAAATAAACGAACTGCATTTATTCTGCGATGATTTTCCTGGCCAGAATCGTAACCATAACATGATTCGATACCTTCTTGCCCTCACAAGAATTCACAAAAGTGAATATATACTTCCCCAAAGAGGATTCCTTTAATGATTGCAATAGAAATTTTGCGGTAGTAAAACGCAAATTCCGCCGTCACGACCGCGTTCATACTTCAGAGGAATACGAAACTTTTTCTCTTCAAAACAAGCTTCTTTGAAGAAAATTCAACATGCGAACATTATCAATTTTCAACAATGGTGACCAAAATTTTTCAAAAATAAAGTGTTGTCCATATAAAGTAGGAGGAAAGGTGTTTCCAAAGAACAAAAACACTGTTTAGCAATACTTACGAATTTGAGTGTAATAGTGACAAGCCTGGAATCGTCGTCATCGGTCGAAAATTCACTGGCACAATTCAAGAGGCACAAGATTTCAACTCGCTCAAAGTAAACCCCCCAGAAATATACTGCCAATAACAGATGAGAAAACATAACCTACATTCATCAGCAAAGTATCAGTTAACTACATACTCGTAAATCGGTGGTGAGTAACATCGTGGATGCGCATGAAAATTATTCAGTAGCATTTAGATTCAATGCTTTACAAGCTTAATCAATATTTTCCATCTCCTGTAAAATTTGATCAGCTGTAAATGGTCTCTTTTCGAAATGACTCATTCAATTAGTCCATCATGAGAACCACTAGCGCTACCTAATATCCTACTAACATTGTACATGCATGTGCTTAGTTTCCTTCCAGCAGTTTTTCGTGTTTTTCTCCGAAGTACAAAAAGTGGAGAATTCCGGGTTTGATTCTAAGGGACTCTGAGTGCCTTAGAATCAAACGTAGAATTCTCCACTTTTTATGCAAAATGAGTTACACATTGTTTCATATAGTTGGCAACACTGCTGATCAAATGGTCCAATCAGATCTGGCGATATTGATTGTTAAAGTCCATTTATAACATCAAAAAGTCCACCCTTGGAGTCAAACCTAGAATTCTCCAATGGAGAATTCTGTAATTGGAACAGTATCAGAATCTTGCTAGTACCAGAAGATGTTGTTTGTTGACATTTTCTTATCGGTTCTGATTAAATTGTGCCTTGAATACGTATTCTGCCTTCATAATTGTCTTACAAAGAACACGTTTCTCAATATGAGTGATGAAAGGCAGCTTTCAGTAACTGCAAAAGGAAGAAAACTGCTACGTTACACGAGGGTACTTCAAAAAGTATAAGTTCCGGTATTTTTTTAAATTTTTTGTAGGCACAACAACGACTTGCCTGAAAGAGGGATATATAGGGTAGGGTTATGTGGTAACACTGAAGAAGTTTCGCTGTGAAAGAGCGCGTAGAACGTCATGGATAGTACCAATGCTGCCAACCCTCACCCGATCGGCAAGTACCGACACTATTTCGACAGTGTCGAATTCTGCTCATTTCGACCGTCGAATTGTCGAACACTGACCAATCAGAAAGCAGCTTGACTGCACCGCCGGTTGCATTTCTTTGAATTCCGCAAAATTACTGCATTTTTGTCGATTTGTCGGCAATTGCCGGCTGTCGAAGTGTCGATCGACAGTTATTTTGCCCATAGGGCAGGCTTCAGCTTGAGATCTCAAGACTTTTTGACTTGCCCCAAGATTGTCTCAATATTTTCAAGAATCTCAAGATTTCTCAAGATTTTCCCCCACTTTTCCTAAAATGCACAAAATCTCTTGAAAATTGCAATTCTGAACTTAAAACCTCAAATAATCGATTGAGTAGCGGTGAAGCCTGAAGCAGGCAGCTTCTCTACGCCGTTAGGCAGTAGTTATCTTTGTCCTGATATGGGATTTTGACATTATATCCAATTGAGAATGTCCTGGGAAAGGGACCTACAGCTTATGTGTATTAGTCTTTTCCCAAGACATTTTCGAACGCACTTTATGTTGTTATCTAGCGATCTAGCCTACCTAGCCGCCTCTGTTTTGTTTACTATTACGCTCACGTTAGAAACTCTGGTAAATGTTCTCGATTGCGCTTCGGTTTTCGTGTGAACTAAACTTCGTAGAATTCCTTTTGCTTTACAGTTACAATGTAACAGAGTTAATTCCAATTCCAATTATATTCAAAACGTTATATTTATATTGCATTTTTGTAATTCGTATAACAACAAAACTGAACAGCAAAATCAACGTACATGAATCGTAACCTTGAATTGAAAAACTGTACGCAAATCTGAGCTTCTGAGTGCGATACTGAGGCGGTAGGTTCCAAACGAGCGCGTTGGTTTATGAGACGAGACGGGTATACAGTTGTATTCCTGTATGGAACATTGAAAGGTGTGTACTTTAAGTACACACAACTATCGGGCTGAATGAGCTGTGATTACTGACCGATCACATCCGCAGATATCTTATTTTTCTTTTCATTTGTGATTTTTTTAAAAATAGTGTTCAACATTATTGTTTGTTATTATTACCTACTATCATTATTATCATCATAAACATTAATTTTGCATTTTGTTTGTGATTTGAGACTGCTCACTGAGAATAATTAGTGATTTTTTCTAGTGTTCAACATTATTGTTCATTATTAGTTACATTAATTTCGCCATTTTTTTGTAATTCAAAACAGACCCTCAAAATAATTTTTGATTATTTTTTTTTAGTGTTCATCTTATTGCCAAGAATAAAAAAATAATTTATAATGGTTGCACTGTTATTTTAAGATTTGCGTTTGGACAGCAAGCTTATTAGTGGACAAAAAGGTGATTTCTTACAAACTCTACATCACTAGGAAAATCTGAACTTCAATCATAATTTTGGATTTTCAAATAATCATCTTTGAATAAAATTCTGTTCTAATGGATTGAATGTAGTCCAATAAAACGAAACTAATTAATTTTTATCTAAAAATAAAAAAAAGAAGTTGGTAAATCAACTGACATTTAGCACTGCGGTATATGGTGATAAAAACCTGATGAACAATTTTGTTGTAGTTGCTTCCGAGTTGCCCAGGAAAAAAGGGCAAACGAGGCAACTTTAGGTCAACTTCAAAGCAACTGCGCTGAAGCTCCGCCCTCCTCCAGCAACATTTGAAAGTTTCTCTTCAGGTACCCTTGTTGCCCGGTAGTTTCCCCGAAAAACCACGCCCACATCCAGTAAAATTTGAGGTTGCCCGAATGTAGCCTGGATTGCATTTCTGTTGCCCTAAGAAAAAGATGGCAACTCGGTCAACTTGGGCAACTGGAAGGGTAACTTGGGCAATTGAAAGGCTACATGGCTAGTTGCCCTCAGTTGCCCTGGTGTTGCCTACTTAACTACAGGGGCAACTGAGAGGCTAGACGGCTAGTTGCCCCAGTTACCCTGGTGTTGCCTAGTTAACTGCAGGGGCAACTGCAAGGGAACTCGGGCAACTGAAAGGTTTCATGGCTAGTTGCTCCTGTTGCCCTCAGTTGCCTAGTGAACAGGGGCAACTAAAAAGGCACCTCGAGCAACTGAAAGGCTACACGGCTAGTTGCCCCAGTTGCCCTGGTGTTGCCTAGTTAACTGCAGGGGCCACAAGAGGGCAACGAGGGTGACTAAAAGGGCAATTTGGGCAAATTCCCCAATCGCCCTATTGAATCCTTTGGTTGCTCTTGTGTTGCCTCTCCGGCTGAAATTGTAGTCGAATTTTCATGTTCATAATGCAGAATACAAATTACAATAATCCACTCAAATTCTGTAACTTCTTTTTTTTCAAGTCCAGTGCAGCCTCCCTCCCCCTCCACAACAAGCATTACGCCTCTTATCAGTGGTTTTTGTGAAGCCAGGAACAGAGCCCAGAAGCCAAATAAAATTTTAAAAATAAAGATATAAAGGGCAAGTTTGCTGGAATTAATTTTGTAATAGTTTATTTTGCAATTATTTAATTAGTGTACAATCGAATTCAAATAATTCAGAACGGTTTTTTTTTTTAATGAGGAAAAGTAAGAAATTTTCCATTTTCGATTCCACCAGATTACACCGAATAATACGAAGATGATTATAACTGATAAAAATAGTGATATAAAGGGCAACGTTGGCTTCACCCCAAATCCCGTTGTTCTGTGTCCATGGTATGTATATAGATAGTCAAAGCGAACCTAGGATGCGAAGTACGACTTGCTTCATGCCTGCCGGGCTGCTGGTGCTGGGCCAAGCAGCAATTTGTTTGGAGAAAAGGGCCCTTCATTTCATGACAAACAACGACAGATATAGTATATTACTGTACAAGCAGCAAAAGTGAGAAATATTGCAACGTGTTCGATGGATAGCGCCACAAGCGCAGCGAGTGGCGCTAATCGAACAGTTGCGATACTCACGAACCGCTGCTCGTACTGTAAGATGCTTTTTTAAACGAAGGCATTTTTAAGCAATTTTTTTATAATACAAATCAACGCAACAAGTTTCAACTTTCCAAATTCAAACGTTTTAATTTTAACGAAGAGCAAAATTTTGGAACTCTGTTACTTTTGACCAATAGAAATCGTTGAAACGTCGACCAATGAAAATCGTTGATAGTGGCGATAAGTCAAAACATGAAACGCGACGCGAGAAAAGGGCCTCAGTGTCCAGTTACCACACAGGCCCTTTTTCTGGACCACGTCGCAAATTCCATATCCACACTGTTTTACTTTTCGCCACTGGTTTCATCGTTATCATTGTTGCCAAATCCGGTGCGAACGTCAGTTTCGCTGTCTGAAATTATCGCACTTTCGCTGCATGAGTTTAAAAAAGGACTTTTTTTCGGCTCTTTGTTTTTGGAAGACATAGGTTCTTCTTACTTAGTTCTCCCTTATCATTTTTGCTCTTCTTCTTTACAGCTATGGAGTCCTATGACGAGTCACTGGAGTGGCTGATGTCACAAGATGCATCCAACTTATTAGCAGATTGCATCACTCTGCCAAGACCAGTGACTGAATACTTACCAAACAGGAAGCGGCGTGTTGAACGTTTCTCTCCAAATTCTGTTTCTTCAGTAGTGAGGAAACCCTGTGTTGATGCAACAGCAGACAGTGTTGTACAAAATATCACAAACAGTACTCCCACTAACATCAGCAACATCACCTAGTATACCGGGTGATGAACGAGAAGTCGCACTGCATGTAGCGAAGAATGTGTTATCGTGTCGGCGCCGTTACGCGTTATCATAAGTTGGCCCTATGGTGCGACTTTTCGTTCATCACCCTGTATATTACCCCATTAACCAGATTGACACGATTTTGACATCAAAAATGCGCATTATTGATGTCACATTGACGCGTGAAATTGACATCTGTATTGACACAATATTGACATCTACTGGACATCCAAAAACGTCCGCCCTTTTGACAGGTTTTTTGATGCATTTTTGATGCATTTTTGACATCAATATTGGGTCATTAAAATATTTGATGTATTTTTGATACTAAATTGATATCAATATTCATGTGATAGTTGACGGACATTTGACGTCAAAAATTGGTCAATTCTAATTTTGACATATTTTTGACACTATATTGATGTCAATATAGAGGACATTTTTGACATCCACTAAGCGACGTCAAAAAAATGTGTAGTAAAACATTTCAATTCTGATCTCTTTTTGACGTGATGTACATAATATCTAGGTACAGATTTGTTAACAAAGTTTATTGAAAATAAAGCTTTTTAAAAATAAGTAACTGGGGTAAAAAAATCCCCCCGCCGAAAAAAAAATGCACAAAATACATTATTGTGGGTAAATTAATACATGTATTAAATGAAAATAGTTATAGTAATTGGGATACTCAAAACTTAATAATATGAGATTCAACTTACTCACAAGTGCGAACATTTATGTATGTAAAGAAGAAAACAAAAACGAATACACTAGCGGGCTTGAATGGCGAAAAAAGAAGAGAATATTAAAATAATGAGTCCATTAATAAGATAAGAATGAAAAAAATAGAGTCTCTGAATGGCAGATAAAGAGGGGGTAGGTAATAAAATGTTAAAAATAATTATCCCCACTAAATTACGTTAAGCGATGATATTAATAATACAAATATTATGGTCAAATAGGAACTGGAACAACATATTATTAATACTTAGAAGCGATGAATTTTTGATTGGAAGTAACAGCCTTTATGTAGCGCTTTAGTTACCCATCACAACATCAGTAGTCTTATCAAAAGTCAATAGAGCGGACTGAAGCTCTTTATCACAATGGCTGTAATCATTGTGGTGCGTACACTGAGAAAAATCAATTGCTATCCCATTCTCAGTGTTAGTATCATTCATGTTAGAAGTGATGAGGTTATATCTGGTGCATCAATGATACCTAAACAAAGTTCACAATTGAAATAATTGTAATTAAGAACAGTGGCGAATCTAGGAATTTTCCAAGAAGGGTGTTTTGGAAATTAAACTTTTTCCACCTCCGCCCCTTAAGAAACCGAGATGGATGTCATTTTAAATAGTTTCTGAAGACAAGTTTCATAATGTGATTAAATCGCTTCAAAATGAACATTATAGACAGGGGTGCTGCAGATACCCAAAAACAGGAGAAAAACTTAATGTCTTCGCAATGTTCCCCCCTCCCATTTTTCGGTCCAAGGGGGGTCCCCTGCTTCCATAGATCTGCCACTGATTAACAAACTTATAAGAATGGGGATGGTGTAAGAATCTAATTATTGCAGGTTATGTCAAACAAAATTGAAATTTGAAAATAGTTGACTTTATAGTTTATCTTTGTTTCCCAGTACAATGACTTTTTGTGATTTACCACACTTTCAATTTCTCAATCAATTTTTTACTTGATTGACGTATGTTTGAAATCATCGACAGTAATGTACTCATTTCACCAATCTTAAACACCCTGTAAATTACAATTCGAAGAATTTGTACCTGCTTCTGAGCCTTCAGTGTTTGTTGTTGTGTGATTACTTTCCTTTCATCTGTTACGAGAATCAGCTACTTGTTCTTCGCGATGAACGATTCCGCAAGCATTTTTCAAATCTTCAGAGATGACGTATACTTTTCCACAATGGTCTTTCTTCTCCCAGTACTTTCGAATTCTTTCCTTGTCTGATACACTGTCATGTTGTTCGGCCTCATTACTGGTACGCAACAGGACGGCTACTTGGAATTTTCAACTGAAATGAAACAGCTACCCGACGTGCAAAACTTTTGCCTTGACGCAAGATTGGCGCGCCAATAGTGATCCAAAACAGTGTATCCTGGTGGCGCGTGTTAAGCCACGCCCTATTTGCCATAAAGTCAGGGTACGCGCAACATTGGCGCTGAAATGAACCATACAAAATTGGTTCAATTAGCATTCAAAGTAACGTCAGTCGCATGTCCGTGTTTTTGACCGACAAATGAAACTGTATTGACCGTAGTTCAAATTTACGCCATCGCTAACGCTTTATTGAACTACATTCAATACCTGGTCATTGTTGCGACAAAAG